>OX461808.1:50449149-51823876 GCA_949802685.1 Dicyrtomina minuta
CTTTTGTCATGCAATGTCTGTAATTGTTAGTAATTTACAAGTCCAGGAAAATAAGATTAATTAAAATTGATTTATTTAACCAGTTAATTTATTTACACATTTAACATTGTAGCAGGTACATGAGGAAGCTAAACTGGTACTAACTAATCACTAAAACTAGTCGAAAATGCAGTATATGGTAGTAAATGGCACGCTCAATATTGCATATAGGTACTCACAGTCGAATTTATATAACTTTCTGGTTTGCCATCAGCCTTTGTTTTCTTCACAGGCACAGCACACACTTTCCAGTATTTACTCATATCAATTCCATGAGTTAGAGTTACATTGCCAGCACAGCACGATGAAAAACTGTCGATAATAATATGACTTTCCCCAGCAGAACAAGAATTCTCATTAATAGTAAGATTTAGCTCATTAGTGTTGTCGGCCACCCCATTACTATTTCCTAGAATTTCAGGACTTTTGGTTGTCAGACCAAACACATCCTTAACACAATATAATCGCATTATTTGATTTAATTAAATATTTATCGATAAAATACGATCGAATTTATAAATAAGAAATTCTGTAGAATCAATATCATTATTATTGGTAATTATTACACTATAAGAAGTTTAGATGCTACAGGCTGTAGCCTATAATATATGTACAGCATATTAAAACCCCATTCTGTGAATTTACCTGAACTTGGTAGCTAAGTGAAAGCAAGACAAAATAAAACCCAAACTTACACCTCATCTTTGAAATAAAATAACGAAGAAGAAGACTTCACAATATAAATTCAAATTCAAGTTTACATAAAACAATTTCAGCAGAGAAGCTTACAACATTAGCTTTACAAGACAAGTGCGCAGATTATAAACTGTGACTTTCAGATTTCGTGTGTATAGTTATCATCAACAATATCATGGTGAATATTTTTGTAAAATAAATAGTTCGTTTTACATCAATTTGTAAAAGTACGTGACTCGGACTCTATAATACACATTTTTAAAATCTCTACAAGTGACTCTCAAGATAGGTAGTCTAGATACCAACATCAATTATCATATATTATTGCCGTAACCGTAAGCGCATCATATTTTAATATTATTGTGAACATGAGTACTTAAATTGCCGGATGGAAGTACTTTGTATACTTTATTATTATACTCGTAAGTACTAAAAATATATATTGAGAGTATGTACGTGTTTAATACGAACTTTCACGTATTACGAATACTTCGCGTTCCTCGTTATTATCTTTACTCCTTTATGTTACCTAATAGCCAGGAAATGTTTAGTCTTCATTCATTTTCAGAATAATAAAAACCCATGCACAATAAATAAAGTAGGCATTCAATCAAAATGCATAGATTATTATCAAAAGGAAGTGGAATGTAAACGTAGGTGAGGTACTTACGTACTCAACTTACTATTTAGTAGGAATGCATTCAAATTCGGCTTAAAAGCCCTACCAGTCTTGCACGAGTGAGCAACATCAGGGCATGATTTTGAATATTTTATATCTAAAAGGACTGAAACAACAATAAACTATTAGCGCTAATAAAGATGAGGATTAACTAGGTACTTACGTTCTTCGTAGACTGACTACTCGATACCTAACCTTTTAGTAAGGACTTTTTGTGTGACGCAAAAAGTTCATCACATAATATACAACATGATACGAAAACGACCGACAAGTTTCATTAGTATCAAAATATAGCTTTCTTCATCCAGTTTTGTACACGTATACAAAATTAGTAAATGACTCGTAAATTAATTCGAGCAATAAGCCACTATATATGCGCCGTCAATTGTGAAGGTAAATATGGAAATTGTACTGTAGGGGTATTTATAGCAGTAGCGGGAAATAGACAAGGAAGGTTGGGGATGGAGAACCAACCGACGTCGTCGGTGCAAGCAGTAAATTTCCACTGCGTATAGCAGGAGAAGAATGTAGGTATAGGAGAGGAGCGGGGCTAGGAGTATAGCAGGTAAAGTAGGGCAAGTGGAAGAGACGGTTGGAGCTGAGGAGTATGACGTAGGCACTCTCTCGATCGTACGATCGCCGTCCTCTTCAGCAGGCGAACAGAGCCAGGACTTCACTTCCTATTTTACTCTTCGAGGAGACGGTACTAGGTGGAAAAGCTAGTAAGTGAGGAAAGATAGATAGCCCGTCAGCCATCTTGTTTATATTTATTATATATTTATATTTATTTAATCTCCTTCCTCTTCTTCTCCCTTGAAGATCTTATTTAATTACCCGCAAGGGAATAATATTTGTGATTAAGTTAGAGATCATTATTTGACATTGTTGGAGGGAGTAATGTACATTGTGTGAGGTAAAGTGAACGGAACAGAGTTCAATAAAGAACACTCCCAGAACCATTAATTCTTGTGCTGTAAACCATTAAACATTGCATCGGCATTATTTGGCCCACTGGAGCCGGCACAGTAGTACTATAGTGATACTCCCAGTTCACCGGGCACCGGAGTTTAACGGTCATCCTTCTCATACTCCGGGTGTGAGTGTCGACGGACATACCGACACCTACACACCGGGTCATTATAGTTGTGCACCCCATCCATAACCACGGAGCCCTTACCCAGTCACCGGGTTCTTCGTAGTCAGTCCAACGTAGCGAGACTTCGTGAGCAGGAACTTCGTAAGCGCGGTTGGCATCCCTCGGTCGCTCTCTCTGTAAATACTAGAGCGAGTCGAGGACGATCCCGGCCACCGAGGACCGCGTCTGCTACTAATCGCGGTCGAGGGCGAGGGAGAACATCAACTGCAGAGACCGACCCGGTCGCATTTCTGTTCCAGCCACCTGTCCCGGTCGTGATACGTGGGAAAAGGGGAGATATTGGGAAAATCCAGTCTACACTGGCGACCGTGACTGACACAAAACTGTCGTTTTGTTCAAGTTCCGAGGACAACAGCACAATCAGGTGAGAACCACCAGTTCCACATTTCTGTTTTTCTTAAAACTTATTTCTAAGTTTATAGCACCTAGTCGACCGCGACACATAACATTGTCCTTGTCTCGGTCGGAAGAATAGCATAGCCGCATAAAAGCATACACCGTCACACAGCAGGGACGCGTGGGTACCGAGTTGAGCATAGTCGCGAGCACCTTGGTCGGCGGTTTTGGTTTGGCAGGAGTAGTTGCACACCAGAGCCCTGAGGCAGGCCAGTTCAGCTTGTCCACAGGGAACGTGCCGCATAGCGCAGACCGCGACTCGGTCGCGAGGGCAGACTCGGTCTCGGTAGTCTTAAGTAGCGTAGGCAACCGCGATATACCCCATAAGAGCTAGAAAAAAAAAGTTCCGTATAGGTCCGGCCCAGTTTAAAGAGGCGGTAAGCAAGGGCCAAGCCTGAAGACCAGGGACCGGGACCGAGATGAAGCCAATATGCGACATCAAGACGGAGGGGGTAACGTGGACGGGCCGGGAAGGCGAGCTGTTATCAAAGCAGCTTCTACTAGAAGACCCACAGACACCGGGAGCATGCGACCTGCTAACTGTAAAGAAGAGGTGGTATGTCTACCAATATCAATTGGAAGTGAAGGTAACACCCAAGCCTATGACACCGTCGGAGGTGGCGGTTGCTTTCGCAGATTATCAGCAACAAATGATTACGGCAGAATATGACGGGGCGACCGCCTTCGAAGGTATCACCGAGCTGAGTCAAGCGGAAACGAAGAAGTTGGAAGACTCGGTGAAGCAAATCGCGACCGCGTCGATGAGCGGCCCGGTGGCACCAAAGAAGGCAGAAGCCTCGGGAAAGACAATGCTGGACTATATTACGCAGATGTCGAAGGACATGCAGTCCATGCAGTTGGTAGTCCAGGCCATACAGGCGGACCAGGGACGCATCAAAGCTCAGTTAGCAGCGGGCAAGAGTCCAGGGGGGACAGCATTTCTGCAGGGAAATCTGCTGCAACAGGTCACAGCAAGTACGGGCCACCAACAGCAACAGCAAAGATCGATGTGTACCGGGACGAAGCAGCCATCAACACCGGGGGTCACCTTCAGCGCGGTACCCTCACAACAGTCCAGCCAGCAGTCACATAACAGTTCGGGTAGTACCACGTCAGCACCGGACATTTCGGACATGGCAGACCATCTGCTGCAAGTCCTGGACCAGCAAAACCAGAACACCCGGCATGCCCAGGAGTTGCAGCGCGAGCAAACACAGCTGTTAGCGGGAATGATGGCTCCGACCGGGTTACATATTATACCGCAGCACTTCGATCCCAGAGTAGATATCGCGTCAACCTACATAGACGCATTCGAAGCACATCTGGAGATCCACGGAGCCCAGCCGAGGGCATACGTCCAGATCTTCCAGAAGTGCTTGTCGACACCAGCAGAGGCATCCTGGTTGAAGGCGACGCTCCTAGATGTGGACCATACATGGACAGCGGTAAGAGCAGAATTTCTGAAGGCGTACGACCGGTCGAGCGCGCAGTCGGTGTTAAACAGGGTAGTCAACTGGAAGCAGCAAGCTCATGAACCGATACGGCAGTGGGCATCCGATTTTTACACCTTGTTGAAAAGTATCAGAGAACCCCACCCTTGGGAGCAACGGGAAATTATTGGTCGCATTAAGCAGAACATGCATAGCTCACTATATGGAGCATTCCCACCGGGGACAGTGGTCCCGCAGAAGCTGAACGATTTCATCAGGCAGGCAGAGGAATTCCATAGAAACCGGGTCCGGGCCGAAAAAGAAAAAGAAGCGTATCGGCCATGGAGTCAGCAAGACCGGAGCAGGGGCCGGGATCGTCAGTCGCCCCAGGGGCAGCGGAACCGGCAATGGAATTCAAGAGACCGTCAACGTAGCAACGAGCGAAATCCCGGTCCTGGTGAGCGCAGAAGGGAGCAAAGTCGAAGCCCGCAGACACAGAACTCACCGGGTCGGTCGAGCCCGGGGCGGGACAGATCAACTAGTCCACAAGGGAGACGAGAATCACCGCGTCGGGATAGGCAACCAGAGAGAAGAACCGGGAAGTGGTGCCATGTATGTAGTCGCAACACGCACAACACAGAAGATTGCAGGTCAGCGAAGGCTAAAGTTATGGCACTAAAGATACTGGCCCAGGCGTGTGCGGAAGAGGAGTCAGCAGAAAGTCGGACCGAGCCACCACCAACCGGGACTCCGGAAGGGATGCAAGGATTACAAGCCTCAGCGGAGAATGATGAGGACCCGGACGAGAGGCAACTGTTTAATGCGTTGCGGACCGCGAAGAACCGGGAAGAAGGCAGCGTGCTGAGGCGAGACCGGGATCAACAACCAAGTCCCGGTGAAGACCAAGTCCAGAAGGCGATAAACAAGCTAGAAGCCAAATTCGTGCCTTCAGTATTACCACCGACTTTAAACTGGGTTCAGACACGGACAGACGAGGGGACCCGTGTCTTTTACACCGGATAAACAAAGCCCCTTACGCCCTAGTCAATATCAAGCATAAACAAAAGCTATTTCCATATTTTGCGCTAATAGACTCGGGCTGCACCGCGCTCGCTATATCCAAGAAGGAGTGCGATAGACTAGGGTTAGAGATAAGAAAGTCTTCAGTAAAGATGTCGGGTTTCGATGGTAAGGTAGTTACAGCGGGAGGTGTAGTTACACTAGATATGAAGATCGCGGGTCGGTGGTTTAGAGAGGATTTCCTGGTCCAAGAGGGACTAATGTGCCCTATCTTCATCGGGAACAAGTTCCGATGGAGACACGGCTTGAGTTTTGACGACGTGAAGGGCGAGATGCGATGGGACGTCCCGACCGAGGAAGAGAAGGAGCGAGATGTCGGGTACTTTGTCCGTGGTTTGTCAGTAAGAACCGCAAAAGACGTCTGTGACTTGTCACTAGCGTCGACCCCGGACAGGTACGACTGGGCAAAGCTGGGGACGTCGTCCGTCCAAGTCTTCGTCGAAACTCTGGTCAAAAAGTATCCCGGGGTAGTACGGAGTGATGGTAGGTCCGGGATTACAAATGCGATCATCCACGATCTGCGTATTCCGGAGGACTGCCCGGTGATACAATGCAAACCTGCTCGAAGACCACCGGCAATAGCAAAATGGGAAGATGAGACGTTGCATGAGTTGGAGTTACAGGGTAAGATACGGCGATCGACCTCGGCATATTCCTCGCCAGTATTAATTATACCGAAACCAAACGGCGATAAGCGAATGGTGGTAAATTATAAAGAGTTGAATAGCTACACACCGAAGATACAGAACCCGATGCCTATCATACATCAAATCTTGGAGCATCTTCCACCTAACCGAGTAATGTCCAAGCTGGACTTAAAGTCAGGCTTTTGGCAAATCCCCATAACAGAGAACTCCAAGAAGTTCACCGCGTTTCACACGCAGAATGCATGTTATGAGTGGAACGTGATGCCGATGGGGTTGAAGAATGCTCCAATGATTTTTCAGGATCTCATGAATAGGTTATTTGGTAAGTTTGTAGGTGACTTCTTACATGTGTACCTGGACGACATTTTTATCTTTAGCGAGACCGAGCAACTGCACAAAGAGCACTTAGATTTTGTATTTAAGACACTGCATAACTTTAATCTAACTCTAAATTGGGCTAAATGCGAGTTCGATCTACCGGAGGTTGAGTTCCTGGGCCACATCGTCACGCGCTTCGGCATCAAGAAATGCCCGAAGAAGGTAGCGGCGATCCAAGATTTCCCGTCACCGAGAACGAAGAAAGAAGTACAGCGATTCTTAGGGGCCATTGGATGGTACATGCGGTTCATACCGCATTACGCCACGCAGTTAGAGCCGATATTTCTAAAGCTAAAGTCGGAGGCAGATCCGAATCTACCGTTCCGGTGGGGAAAGAGCCAGCAGACCGCGTTCGAGACGATTAAGGCGGAAGTGGCCAAGGAAATCACGTTAAATACGATAAACTACGACGACCCGTTGTACGTGTACACTGATGCAAGTGATGTAGGGCTGGGAGCGATCTTGGCTCAAAATTACTACTGCGAGTTGACCGGGGAAGACAGATTCCGGGTGATCGAATGTCGCAGCAAACTGTTGAATGCAGCGGAGCGTAAGTACGACGCGAGAGAGAAAGAGTGTTTGGCTATCAGGTTTGCGAACCGAGTGTTCGACCCCTTCATTAGGTATCAAAAGGACGTGATTTTCAGATGTGACAACCAGGCGTTGACACATCTGAAACATGCGGCCATCAATGATCACCTCTATAACCGGCATATTGTCAGGTGGGCAATAGAGTTGGGTCATGTTGTCAATGACATAGACTTCGTGAAGGGAGAGGATAACAAACTGGCAGACTTGCTCTCTCGCGGCGCGCTACCGGACCCCAAGTATGACGACAATCCAGATGAGCTAGATATGTGTGTGGAGAGTGCTTGCGTATGCCTGGCAACGTTTACGAATACCCGGGAAAGAGTGGAAGTGGATATGGACATGCTGAACAAGGACATGCTGCGGGGGGTGCAGAGAGAGTGTGAGGCACTATCCACTATTACTAAAAGCCTTAGCCGAGTCGGAGAGCGGTCCCGGTACCGCTACGACTACGTGATCGTCGAAGGTATCCTCTGTAGGTACGTCCCGTGTAAAGAGCGGACCGCGACGCGGTCAATCCTGAAAGAAGGAACACCTGAAGGGGGCTTCTATAGCTGCCAGGTGGATAAGTTGTGGGAGCAGAGGCTAGAGGAGGACGAGCGGACCGGGCAACCAGTGCCGCCGGTAAGGGTGCGACCGTCTATGCTGATGAAGAAAGGTAAACATATCAAATGGCAGCATCCGTTAATCCAGGCTAGCTTTTTGGATCCAGAGTCAGTGACAGCCAGGAAACGCATAGTCCCGGTCATACCGCAGTCCATAGAGCGGGATGTCATAGCACACTTTCATGATAGCACGATGGCCGGGCACCAGGGAGTCGAGCGCACATATGACAGGATCAGGAAAAGGTTCTGGTTCTATAACATGCATAAGATCATAGAGGCATATGTGAAGACTTGCGCGGTATGCCAGCTAGTAAAGGCTTCAAACCAGGCACAACCGGGAAAGATGGGCATTCACTCTTACAGGAACAACGTGTTTGAATGTGTGCATGTAGACATTGTCGGAGAGTTGACCGCGAGCGCGGGCTTCAAGTTCATTGTCGTTTGTGTGGACGAGTTTTCAAAGTGGGTGAGCATGGAACCCTTAACATCGGTATCGTCAATAAAGATCTTGAAGTTTCTGCAGAAGGTGTTTAACCAGTTTGGAACACCGAAGCGCATAGTCTCCGACAATGCGTCATATTTCTCGGGTGACGACTGGAATGATCAGCTACGCCAGTGGGGAGCTACATGTGTACATGTGGCACCGTACCATCCCAACCCGAACCAGTCAGAGCGGGCAAACCGGGATATTAAAAGTATATTGCGCGCGTTTTGCATGGCGACCCAGACAATGTGGGCAAAGCAGTTAGGGGACTATATGGTGGCGCTCAATACCGCGAAATCCAAGTCATCCCGGTATTCACCATGCCAACTGAACTTAGGCAGGGACATACTACTGCCGATAGACCGCAAAATGCAGCTGCTTGAGACAATGAAGGTAACCGAGGAGGAGTACGGGCAGCAATTGATTAAGGATGTG
Organism: Dicyrtomina minuta; assembly: GCA_949802685.1. Lineage (NCBI taxonomy): Eukaryota > Metazoa > Arthropoda > Collembola > Symphypleona > Dicyrtomidae > Dicyrtomina > Dicyrtomina minuta. The sequence goes on from OX461808.1 coordinate 50,457,763, forward strand.
ACTTTCATCAGAGACCAGGCTCGGTATAATTTAAGAGAGGCACAATTGCAGCAGAAAAAGTACTTCGACCGAAACAGGAGAGATGTTGTGTACGCGGTAGGGGATCTAGTTAAGATACGTAATAAGAAATTGTCCTCAAAGGAGGAGAAGTACGCGAAATCCCTTGGACCGCGGTACACCGGGCCGTGGAAGGTAGTAGAGGTACACTCAGATTGGTCCTACAGTATCCAGGACCCGGACAAACCTAATAGCAATCCAATGAGGTTTCACACTTCGCTTATGTTACCTTACCACGAGAAAGAGAGCGAGGACCCGGTCCCGGTAGAGGAGTCTGTAATAAGTGCAGACGGAGAGTCGGGACCAAATACCAATGAACGTCCACAGCCGGACTCGGTGGTCACCGAGTCTGTACCATCACCAGATACCGAGACTATACCAGATTCCGGAGGGAGTCCCGGTAGCGCGGTTACCGCGACCGGAGGTACAAACCAGAGCACAGGTTGGAGAGGAGGTTTTGGACCTATCGACCTGTCTGATGACTACGAGGTAGACATTGATGACCCACCACCACCACGACGCTATCCCGGTCGGGATCACAAACAACCAGTGCGTTTGGGCATCAACTACGCGATGACCGGGGAGGACACTGGCAGTGTCCATGAGTTCTCGATGTTAATGATTGAGATTGCTTAAACTAAAATTTTTAATCATTTTTTTTTACTTCATCTTTTATTCTTTCGTCTTTTGCATGGCGTGTTACTATATAAAATTTTACAAAAACCGAAAAAATCTTTTAAAAAATTCTTATAAAACTGAAAAAAAGTGTGTTTTAGGTTAAGGTGGGAAGGATAGGGATGTCTTGACGGGCACAAACCTATTCTTCCTCACGTCCTATGGTGTGTACGACGTTAAACTGCGCCTCACGCCTGTCCCGATCTCCACCGTAGGGGCAGGCATAGAAGGTAAGATCTGAGCTTAGGCGAAGGTCTCGTACCTTCGTTTGTAGGAAGTCAGAGCGAGCAAGAGGCTCGGGCTCAAAGCTGCGGGAGCACATAAACCAGCCGGAGTGGAGCTCCATACCCCGAAGACCATCGCCAACGATGCTAGTCAGGGGATGCCGTGAAAGTCGGCCTAGCTCTAAGCTGTGAGCGATCTAAATATCAGCAAAACCAACATCCCGTAGGCCTTCGACATAGATGCTAGCCAGGGGTGAGTCCGTAGGCCCGCATTAATCGCGCTAGGTCAGGACAGAGTGAGAGTGAAGGTTGGTGTGTACCTGTTCCGAAGACCATCGTAAGATGCTAGTCAGGAGCGAGTCCTGGTACGCGGTAGTAAGAAGTTGATCCCGTAGGCCTTCGTAAAGATGCTAGCCAGGGGTTTCGTCAGAAATATGGTGTGCGCCCGTTCCGAAGACCATTTCAGATGCTAGTCAGGAGCGAGACCTGGTGCGCGGTCGTAAGACCAAAAAATCCCGTAGGCCTTCCTATAGTGTTGCTAGCCAGGGGTTCAGTGCGAAGTAGGGTGTGTACCCGTTCCGTAGACCATCTCAGGATGCTAGTCAGGAGCGAGTCCTGGTACGCAGTAGTAGTGCAGAGAGCGGGATCGCCTCGTAGACCACCTGGGGTGCTAGTCAAGAGGCGAGTCTTGCAGTGGCGGTGAGAGAGTCGGGGGGATGTCCAGGTCGTAGACCATCAAGGATGCTAGTCAAGATATGGAATCCCGAAGCAGCGCGATGCTCAAAGCTTTGTGAGGATAAACTAAGCCAAAACCCGGATCGCGGTCTGGAAGACGCGGTCACTTGCTAGGTTAGTTAAGCATAGCGGTAGAGAGAGTAGAGACGCGGTTGTACTGACCGCGGTAGGGTCGAGGCCAAAACAAAACTAGGGGACTTAGTTTTATTTTCTTTCCCAATCAAGTCTGGTCTCAGTTCTTTCGAAGTTAGGCATCGGGAGTAGGGTAGTCGGACCCGGTGCGAGCGCGGTACTCAAAGCTTTGGGAGTATAAACTAAGCCTAACCCAGACTTAGTCTGGAGGACGCTGGCGCAAAATAGGTTAGTTAATGTATAAGTCAGTGGGTCGAGCGGAGGACGTGGTCAGTCTGACCGCGGAGTATGTTGTCGAACAAAAACTACGGAGCTTGCTTTGGTTCTTTTCCAATCAAGTCTGGTCTCAGTTTTTTCGAAGTTAGGCACCGGGAATAAAGTAGTCGCGCCCGGTGCAAGCGCGATACTCAAAGCTGTGGGAGTATAAACTAAGCCTAACCCAGACTTAGTCTGGAGGACGCTGGTGAAAATTAGGTTAATAATTATAAAAGTCAGCGGGGTGAGCGGAGACGCGGTCATTCTGACCGCGGAGGATGTGGCCAAAACCTTCAATGGGACAGTCGGCCGGCGTCGGATTTCAAATAAACAGCCGCCGAGAACTTCCCGTGCATGAATAAAATCGTAGAAGCTCGCATAGGTTTATTACTGAGGTTAGAATAGAATCAGGCGCGGGGGTGTCATGAGCTGAAGTATGACACGACACTGGAGTAATCGCGGTCAGTCAGGGACCGGGATTATCAATAGGCAAGTTAGAGAAGCGAAGGGTAGGCGCGCGGGGTAGAATAGACCTACTAAGACTTCTGAGGGAATCACCGGTAGAGAGCCGCGTGTATAAATATTAAAACTCAACCTGAATGGGGACCGCTCGGAGTGAGGTGTTGCGGAACCAAGAACTCGACAAGGGTACCATTCAGGAGCAGGCGTTCAGATACCGGAAACCGTGGTGTGGTGTACGGTCACAGTTTAAAGTTTTCTGTGGGTAAGCAAAAAAGGTACGCGCTTAAACGTTAAGTATTTGCTCAATGCATCTTAGTTCGCACCAGAACACCTTAGTGTAGAGGAGACGACCGGGATGGTCTGGGATCATCCAGAAGTAGCGGGGAGTATAGTGGCGAGACCGGGCGACCGGGATCGCCGCACCAAGATTAGTTAAGTTTGTTTTAAGTTCTCTTGGCGGTACCGGGGGTACCGCGGTGATGGGATTTTGTTGTTTTGGCCGTGCCTTAGCGCGGCCACATGCATGAGTTTTGGGAAACACAGCGAGACGGAGGTGAGGGGAATCTCACTTAGACATTGTCTAATCTGTGGTTTTAAATTTTTTTTAGCATGGAAGCCCCACCGCAATGGGAGCTGGACGTTGCACAGGCCTATGGCACTGTGTCGTGGAAGGCTGCAGCATGCAGCGAAGGATTGAACGACCGGGCGTTCGTATCCGGATTACCTGACAACCCGGTGGAGTTCGGGTGGCTTTCGCGGAGCATTAAGGCGGAGGCGCTCGAACGAGGTACGATTCGGGTCGCGGAGCGGCCACAAGATCATGACTCCCTTCGGGGGTTAACGGAAGCCTACCGGCAACAGGCAGAAGATTTAGAAGCCTTCAAACATAGTACGAAGGAAGATCTGCCGGCGAGGCGAATCCACTCATTTGTGGAGCGGGACGGGTCTTGGGACCAGAAATCGTTAGATACGAAACCGTCCATAACGAAGAAGCTGGTGGTGAACGCGGACATCAGCACGGAGGAAGAGATTAAGGCCGCGTTGGATAAGTTTGTGGGGGCAACACACGTTGGTGTGCACGTGTGGAGGGCTACCCGGCACACCACCAAGCGAGGGTATATATCAGTAATCGCGGTCACCGACGGGAACAATGTAGTGATCATGGGGTTTGCCACTTTACCCCACCCAGCCAGAGTAGTCGTGATGGAGTGGCTGGAGCAGCATAAGGCAACAAAGTGGTTCTACGGTCTGGGATCACAGTTTGAGCTGTTGAGGAATTTCGCGGACACTCGACCGCGACACGCCGTAGATGTCAAGTACTTGTGGCAAAAGTTTTGGTCAGCAAAGTACAAGCGGGATGCACCGCGGCAAGTGGAAGTGGTGATGTCCACGGTAGAGTACGAGAGGACTCTGGCATCCAGCTTTATGAGCAAAGTTGGAGCGCAAGCGAAAGCCATCAAGAGCGCAGGGAAGAGAGTCATGAGGCTGTTGTTGGACACGGAGACCCGGGTATGGGATAGCAGGCATCCTGTATTAGGAAGGGTCTACGTGTTCAACGCAGTGAGTGGCTGGCTGCTGCTCCCGGACAACCACATCAGATGGCAGAGACGCTGGCTGAAAGACACGACCAGGGGCCCGGTATATGCTCCTACGCAACCAGGGATGTACGAGATCGGGAAGGTTTGCCGAGTCTGTCGAGCAGTTGGGCATACGGTGGTCTCTTGCTTGTCTGCAGAAGAAGAGCAGCCAGAGCGACCGGAGGAATGGGTGGATAAGTCCCAGCCTTATCTACGTAAACCGGGCGAAGAGGACATTATGTTCCGGATGGATGTTATGCAGTCAGCATGGAACCGGGTGGAGGTGAGAGCCCATGAAGCGGACGCGCCGGCCGGGGAGAAAGAAGTTCTCCAGAATCAATTGTTGGGATTAGTGCGAGGGCCAGCGACGGTGGGCGCGTATGACTTGATGAGAGCGATAGAGGCTCTCCTGAAGGAACAGCCTTGGATGTTGGTTCGGACACCTCGAGAGCCAATGTTTCGTGATTCTGAGATGGAGCGCGGTCTCCAGGATGTTTACCTGCAAGTAGCAGGAGTGCTGCGGTCGGTGGCGGACCTGCGAGCCAGAAACTCGAATCCTGATGTGTGGGCCCCGGTGGACCGGGACAGATTTTATAAGGAAGTTGCAGAGCGAGTCCTGGCCATGCAGGAAGAGCGAGCGGCACAAGCAGCAGACGCGTTTGGAAGTCAGAACACGTCTCTTCAAAGCGTAGAAGTAAGGGAGCCCGGTGCTGAAGACCCGGTAGTCATTGGACCAAGCAGTAGTCAGACGGTGACCGAGTCGCCAGAAGTTAGTGTGGTACAGGAGATAGTGGTGCGCACGTCGGTCGGGTCTGGTATGCCGTTCTTTACGGATGATAATCAGTTGAGGATGCCGCTGCGGTTCGATGGAAATGGGATGCCGATCGGGTTCAGCGAAGTTAATACCAGTGGACAGGAGCAAGCCTCGACCGGGATACCCGAAGTCTCGACCGGGATTACTGAAGATGCGACCGGAGCAAATGAAGACCGGGATGATGAAGAGCCGGGACAGTCGCGGGAATGAAGAGGCATGGTGTTGTGTATATGTGTCCATTAGTGTGTGTGTGAGGTTGTGGGGTCGCGGGACCGAAGATAGTGTATTTTTGTATTTTTATATGTTCTTTTTTACATTTTTTTTTTGTTAATTCTTAAGAGTTGCCACGTTATGAGATGCATAGGGTGGTTAGAATCCGGCAGGTTCGGGGAGGAACCGGGATTGGGTATTTTTGTACTTTTATACGATTTTTTTTTTATCATTATTACACTTATTTTTTATGTTAACTATCATGTGTAGCACGTTATAAAGTGCATAAGATGGTGAGGATCTGGCAGGTTCGGGGGGGAACCGGGATCGGATGTTTGTACTTTGTGATTATGATTTTTGTTTGTCATGTGTTATTACTAGTTAATACATTTGTACGTTAGTGAGTATGATCGTGCACATGAGTGCGGCATTTTTTTTATTTTTATTTTATTTTTTATTCAATCTTTGACTAAGTTTGGTGACATGACATTGTGTATGATGTTGATAGTATGGTGGTGATGATGCCGTCAGAATTTGGTTTTTGTGAAGGTGGCGGCGGGATAGGTTAGGTAAGAGATAGGGCGACCGGCCCGGTCAGTCAGCAGCTCGTAGGTGATGTTTTTATGTTGAGATGTAAGCGGGACACCGCGTTGAAATGAGTACCGAGACGAGCGAGGTTAGAAAGGATAGCGGGACCGGGATGACGAGCGCGGTCGCGGTCAGGGGTTGACAGCAGTGTGAAGGTAATGAGGCTTCGGCGGGACGGCGACCCGGCTGCAACAGTACGGCACTCTCTTTACACCTTTGTTTCAATGGGCACGTGCTTTGGGGAGCATCCAGCGATGCTGAAGCAAGTACTACCCGGTTGAAACAGGTGGGGGGGATAGTGTGAAGGTAAATATGGAAATTGTACTGTAGGGGTATTTATAGCAGTAGCGGGAAATAGACAAGGAAGGTTGGGGATGGAGAACCAACCGACGTCGTCGGTGCAAGCAGTAAATTTCCACTGCGTATAGCAGGAGAAGAATGTAGGTATAGGAGAGGAGCGGGGCTAGGAGTATAGCAGGTAAAGTAGGGCAAGTGGAAGAGACGGTTGGAGCTGAGGAGTATGACGTAGGCACTCTCTCGATCGTACGATCGCCGTCCTCTTCAGCAGGCGAACAGAGCCAGGACTTCACTTCCTATTTTACTCTTCGAGGAGACGGTACTAGGTGGAAAAGCTAGTAAGTGAGGAAAGATAGATAGCCCGTCAGCCATCTTGTTTATATTTATTATATATTTATATTTATTTAATCTCCTTCCTCTTCTTCTCCCTTGAAGATCTTATTTAATTACCCGCAAGGGAATAATATTTGTGATTAAGTTAGAGATCATTATTTGACATTGTTGGAGGGAGTAATGTACATTGTGTGAGGTAAAGTGAACGGAACAGAGTTCAATAAAGAACACTCCCAGAACCATTAATTCTTGTGCTGTAAACCATTAAACATTGCATCGGCATTATTTGGCCCACTGGAGCCGGCACAGTAGTACTATAGTGATACTCCCAGTTCACCGGGCACCGGAGTTTAACGGTCATCCTTCTCATACTCCGGGTGTGAGTGTCGACGGACATACCGACACCTACACACCGGGTCATTATAGTTGTGCACCCCATCCATAACCACGGAGCCCTTACCCAGTCACCGGGTTCTTCGTAGTCAGTCCAACGTAGCGAGACTTCGTGAGCAGGAACTTCGTAAGCGCGGTTGGCATCCCTCGGTCGCTCTCTCTGTAAATACTAGAGCGAGTCGAGGACGATCCCGGCCACCGAGGACCGCGTCTGCTACTAATCGCGGTCGAGGGCGAGGGAGAACATCAACTGCAGAGACCGACCCGGTCGCATTTCTGTTCCAGCCACCTGTCCCGGTCGTGATACGTGGGAAAATGGGAGATATTGGGAAAATCCAGTCTACACAATTTGGATCAATCATTGAGTTCACGAGCGTCCAGTCTGAAATGCATATAAAGTAATTCTCAAATTAAACTCAATTAACACGAATAATTTATAGTTGGTGATGTAGAAGCTTTGTTTCATGATTTCATGGCCACTCTAATTGTATATTTAATGTAATGTACCTAAGTATACTGAATTGAATTCTTTAGGAATCGTCCATAAATGATGTCATTGCTAGGGTCAGTGGAACTAGTCAGCAGATATTGATAACATGTCATGTTAAAGCTAGCCGTTTACGTAATGTTAAAGTGATGACATGGGGTCCAACAAAAGATATAATTTGGGTGATATCATTTATGGACCATTTTTTACTTGTTAAATTACGGGTACCCATCATGAGTTATATTATTTATTATAGTCTGCTATACTTATAAGTACTACAACGTCTGTACTATAGAATACACGAGGATAAATTGTAGAACGATGCGAAGTAATACTAATACAGATTTTACGGTAGTAATATTACAAGTAGCATTCACTGATCACAAGCAAATATACGAGCGGGTTTCGTTTTTCTTACATCTCCGAGCTTTTGTAAACCGTTGGCAGTTGCATTGTTCTATGTTTTGGTAAACCGCACCATATATCAATAATTCAGCCGTAAAAAGCTGATCTAGCAGGTAAATAATGCCAACATTAAAACCCCGTCTTGTGCAGCCAGTATCAGCAGTAGTAGTAGTGATCTTAATTCTTTTTGGAGTTACATCCGTAGTTGTGGGCCATGAAGCTTCCCAGATTACAAGTGAGATATTAACTCGGGCTACACTGAACAATAGTACTGTAGCAAAAAGAGATCACAGTACTAATAATAATAATAATTGCACTCTTGACTTCATCTTTAAATCTTGCAAACCCTACAAAACATTTCAAAGTTGTCGACTGGGTAAATGTGTCTGCCCGACGGATCTACAGTCCCCACTCCTGAAGCATGACTTAACTATTAATACATACTGGGACGGAAATCATCGTCAGTGTGTGTCAAAGCTCAACTCGGTCTGTTTTTACTTACCTCCGTCCATCCTGGTGAGTCAGCCGTACCGCTGTATCATTCCAAATGCTGAGTGTGTCCAAGCCCCGGGTCAGTTTAATGGCGTGGGAATTTGCAAGTGCACGGACAGTCATGACGAAACCTCAATGGGGGACTGTAAGTCATCCGGGGAAATTTCGGATAACAACGTTTACATTGTTGGCAAGAAATCCTACAGTCCCAATATCAATACGGATCGTGGTGATGGTACTCAAGGTTTAAATAATTACGGTAATAATAAAAATGACAATGGAGAGGATAATAGCAACAACTCAGGAGGAAAAAATTACTACACGACTGAGTCCCAGTGCTCCTGGAAATTTCAATGCCCACACTTACAGGAGTGTATTAATGGACGCTGTGCTTGTCCCAGTGAGAAGGAGCACAAGAATGGATACTGGCAAAATATGATTTGGGATGACGAGGAGAAGATTTGCGTCTCCCTGGCTGGATCCTACTGTAATAATGCCCGGTTTCAAAATCCCCATGAGGACATGCTAATAAAAACTATTCTGGCGTCAATGATGGAAGTTCGCTGTGCTCCTGGGTTGACTTGTGAAGACAGTGAAGCATTCGAAATTGGGGTTTGTAATTCGTGCGTTAAAATTAAGAGTGACGTAATAATTCCTTTCGGATTGTTTTTGGTTTCCGTATTCTACACCTTTTTGTTGTAAGCAGTGCAGTGCAGTTTTCCTATTTTGGAAAAATGATTTTATGTTCGAGAGAATTTGAAGAGCAAATTGTAATAAATAACAATATTATTTAAAATTAAATAATTATTTTTATTAGTATTAATTTTAATATTAAAAAATATTAAAATCGTAATATGATAACTGTATTAATTACCTTTTATTGTACTAGTGAACAGTATTTACTAGTGCTTAAAATGTATAAAATAGTTTAATAAAATTTTGTCAAAAACAAAGCAAGACAGGTGGTGATTATCCCAGTACTAATCTTGATGTGTCCGGCACTACTGTTACTGTTACTATCTTTACATTGTCCAACAGACTCGACATAATTTTCAATCTGAATACAATACAGTCCCGTTTTGCATACTATTTGCCTGTCGTCCGCAACTGGGCGATTTGCAGTCCCGATGCAAGCAGATCCGGAAATCCCAGCACATTTCCCCAGTGTTTCGTCCCAGCCAAAAATGTAGGAAAACCTATTGTCCAACTCACCTTGGACACAAGCACATCTCCCATTGTCATTGCAGTACAAGTCAGCTTCGGAATTGCAATGGTTTGTGGCGAAATCACAACTAATGTTGAATGTCTGTTGGTTTTGACCCTGGGCGGTGACGAGCATACACCCTAACATGACGAGTGCTGTGAAAAGAGTGTTGATTTTCATACTTGGGCTTTCTTTATTTCGATTTGATTTTCTTCAAGAGTTAATCTCAGAATTGCCTATATACACAAAGTCACTGTGAAATCATGTTGAGTTATTTGATTTGATTTGGAAAACAAGAATAATAATTTTAATGCTACTGAAGAAGCAATTCACACTAAAAAGCAACACTGCCGATCTTCATTCTTTGTCTTACGTTTTCCAAAACGAAATCATACACGGTTCAATATATTAAAAAATAGAAATCGGCAATTTTTCTTTTCGTGAAAATTGGAGATCAGCAATTTTGCCATTAGTGAGAATTTGTGTTCTCCAATTTTGCTTCCCCTGTTGAGATTTTTATTTTCAACTTAATTTTTTTCTTCAAATTTACCACGATTAATGCAAAAATAAATTTACCTGTTATTAAATATGCCGGAAGTACGACCTAGTCAATGAGCAGTGTCAAAGTCGGCTGCTTGCGGGTACTATATGGGACGGGTTGGTTACACTAACTAAACTGCTAATGATATTGTATGCAAAATACATACGAAGGTAAAACGGATTCGACGTAAACCCCATTAATGACAGGTTACTCTTGTACAAATGATTTTTCCAGTTATTACATTATTTTAGTCATTTCATGGTCACCCATTGTAATTTAAGCTTAACAGATTTTTATTTCATTAAGACATTACATCATTTCAGGATCAAACGGTTCTACAATTATTTGAGTAAAACAATGAAACTATACTTACTAAAGATTTGTGGGCATTATACAGTAATAATGATAACATGAATATTTGCTGACTGTTTAATTTCATCCATTGTCATTTAGCACTAGGCTTAATTATCATATATTGCAGAGATGATACTGCTATAAAGTTGTGCTAATCAATTAGCATATTATACCTGTGTAAAATTATATTTCTATAGTCATTTCATTGTTTCATTCATGAGGTCCCTGGCTCTATAACTGACTGATAACGGGTGTTGTAAAACGTTTAAGGACTACTCATATGTATGTCTGCGCCCGTATTTTTTGAGTCGGTTCTAATAAAGATATCAAATAATTATATATTTATATGCAATATTTTAAACAGTTTTATGTTTATATGTGATGCTCTTGTGGGCGGATTTTTTTAATACAATTAATTTTTATATCATATTAAAATTCAGTAAAAATAAAAATAATCCTCGGTCGTACGCCTACACTGTTTGCCTTGTTGGCTTTTGCGTAATAGTTAAACATTGATACTGAGAACCAAGTTCATAGCGCATTAAATATTTGGGTCCTTGAATTTCACTGATAAGATAAACAAATACAGCCAATGTGTGGTTATTAGCATGGCTTAAATATTTGAAAGTGATCTGGCATAAAAATAATAATTCCAAAAGGTACCGAGTATGCCTAAGTACCTGCTTAAATACGCTATTGTCCGTAAATGACACTTAATTATATGATCCAAATCCGAATTTTTAATTTCGATAGCTTTGATTTTTTATGATAGACTATAGCAGAGACTGGAACATAATTTGTTATAAATTGCAATGTATAAACAAACCATTCCAAATTATACTTTGGGTAGTATATTATAGCCATTTTAAATTTTTATTATAGTCAAAATCTGTAGAACTAGCATCACGAAAATCCCTATCCTTATAGTACTTTAATAGAATGTAGTTAAAATGTATTCACAATAATAATTACTGCTTGGTTTCATAATCCTGCCAAAAATAAAGTGGCACAAAATGCGACTACACCGGAGGCAATTTGAAGTCCTGCTGGAGCAGAATTGTTGTCATCAGTAACAGTTTTACATTGTCCAACGGAATTAACATAATTTTCACGTTGAATGCAACGCAGTCCAGTTTGACATTGAACTCTTAGGTCGCTGTCATCCTCACCCAGAGGATGCTCCTCTGTCCCGATGCACACTGATCCGGAAACAGCAGCACATGTTTTCAACGTGGCGTCCCAGGTTAAAGTGTAATTGTAGGTAGCCTTGGAGTCGAATGTGCCTTGGACACAAGCACATCTTTCATCACTGTTGCAGTATAAGAGGGATTTGGAGTGACAAAGATTTGTGGCAAAATTACAGGAGGCGTTGTAGGTCTGACTTTGACCGTGAGTGGCTGGCAGGAGCATGCACAGCAGGGTCAGTGCGACCGTAATCGTGACAATGCTCTTGATTTGCATTTTTGTAAGCTGCTGGAAAACAAATAGTATAAAATCAACAAAAATTTAATTAAATAATCAACGATTTTTAAGCGATAATTTATGCTTCGAATTTTCTGTTAAGTTTATTTTTAATGGAATTGTCTTTCTCTTTACATACCGTTATTATCGTTGAAGAAACTGATGACTTTCTCAGAGTGTGGCTATTATGGACAGCTATAGGTAATTATATACATACGTGTATAGGTAAGTAGTATTCCTGACCAGCTTAAAAGTTCAACTGATGCCACCTTTATGGAGATCAGCCAGTTTTAAACTACAAAAAAGATATCGACGAAATTGTATTAGATTGTTATCAACAGAAATTTTATAAATCCTCAAATTGAAGAAAATTTACTGTATGTATTGATGAACGCAGTAAATAAATCCCACCTCATTGCTGATATAAAAGACACTTGCATCAGTCGCAGTAATCACTCCATTGCACTTGGTAGGAAGGTTCAACATTTACAAACTTGAAGAGCAGGCGATTATCAAATATTTTTACGAATTTGAATGATAACATTGTTACAGATTTCCTATATCTAATTTGTGATGAAATGGTTTTCCCTCCATAAATATAGAAACAGACTATAGGCTATATAGAGTCTGGTTCTCTTAATGTTATTGATCGCATATATTTAAACATGCAACGAATTCGTGATTTTGATTCTTTGGAAGGACTATTATCAGCTTTTAATTTAATTCTTTTGTGTACTGCATGTGTTTAATCCCCAATTGTTTGACTGATCAGGTTGATTTTTAGCTGTATTTATACTTAATTATAATTACACCATAGCGCTCATTTTAATCCGTGGATCTAAAATCTACATAGTATTATGCATGTCGATTTGTTTTATCTTGAGGTTCAGCTGGAAGTAATAAAATTGTTTCAATTTTATAGTGGACAAGGCGTATTCATGTCATATGATATGAGAGAGCAAGTAAATACTTTTTACTCGTATATACACATTTTTGTACTTCAGTAGCTACTGTTGGTAATATTGGGGTCTTGGGGTATACACCGGTCTGGCTCATTTACTTTCTAATTTTTTTAATTTCTAAAATTAGAGAAAACTAAATACGTTCTGAGACCCAGAGCCTTTTCAAATATCCGAATTCCTCGGTAGTATAGTGGTGAGTATCCCCGCCTGTCACGCGGGAGACCGGGGTTCGATTCCCCGCCGGGGAGGTATTATTTTGACCAATTTGCAGGAATATTTTAGATTTGATATATATTTATGTACTATAGCTACTTACGGACGGATATTAGACAAAATATAATGAACTCTTACAATCACAGATCGTTTTTTGTTTGGTACCACTTTATTACCCAGGCAAGCCACACATTATCATTATAATTGTATGCCTTCTAACAAAAGCAAAAAAAGAACATCGTTAATCGGATCAAAATAATTCCTCCCCGGCGGGGAATCGAACCCCTGTCTCCCGCGTGACAGGCGGGGATACTCACCACTATACTACCGAGGAATTCGGCTATCTGAGGAGACACCGGATGTCACTACGATTTTAGTTTTACGATTTAATTATACATTGTGTAATGTGAATGATTATGAAATGTAAATATTGCATTACCTCCCTAAAAGCTAGAAATGCGATAAAGCATTATTTTCTTAATGGCTTCTTCTGTTTTATTAGAATCTAGATTGGCGTGTTTACCTGATGTTATTTTTTTCGTTCAAAAATAATTAATTTTTAGTTATGCCAAATAAATAAGACCGTATTCGGAAGTACTCAATGTGAAAACGAAAACATAATTATTACTAGAAATACATTTTTTTATTCCATTGTGTATACTTACTATGTACTACACTGTAGCCTTTTTGCGATTTTATAATTTTCTATTTACATAACAATATATTTATCTGTATGTTTAAAATGTAAATCAAATTTTTTTAAAGCACAACAATTTCTCAAACAATAATCACAGGACGAATTGTAATTGGATTCTGTTCAAATAATAAATTTCCAATATGGTAAACTGCTTAAAACTTCAGCGAAAGAATAAAATTTCACCGCTTCGTACGAATTAACTGAAAAAATCTCACGGGGAGCACCAATATTATACAATACATAATACATATAAACGCATTACGTGTAGCACCATCCTACTAATAAAACTATTTATGGTGCTGTAATTGTAATTATCAAAGAAAAACGAACTTGGAAATGGAAAATATCAAAAATAAGATCACATTATTGGAAATGAAATCTGCATTCTAAACCTGCAACAAAATAGCAACGCCGCCCAGAACCCATTTCCCTTGTTTTTCTTTTGTCCGCAGATTGAATGTCCAAACATACGTAGGACCACGTGCTCGTGTTTTGTACACTGGACATTCATAAGTATTTCGAGTATCTTGCTTGTCCTGAGTAATAGCCTTCAGAAAAACAACAGGCATGGGAGCATATAACTCTTTTGGCTTGGATTCCGCCATTGAACTAGACAAGATGTCCCATCTTGCACCTTCCATAATTAAGCCATGAATACAAGCACCATCTTTTGGAGAGGATCTACAAATAGTGAAATTTATAAAAATAGATCAGAAATAAAAATACTTATTTCTTACATTATAGCAATAATTACGAACTGATAGTAAAAAAAGGGAAAAAATTAGTTTTGATTTATTTCTTACGTAGTTTCCTCCTTCGTTTTCTTGGTTACATCACATTGAAGGCACATTTTATCGAGAGGGAGCTCTTGTCGTCGGGCTGTACTCTGCATGATGGCAGTGAGAAAAGATTGCGGGTTGAAGAATCCTGCTAGCCAAACGGCGGGAGGTAGAAGGAAATCAGCAGACCATGTGTCTAATTCCCTGGCTCTCAAAAGTAAGTCGGCGTACCAAGATCCTAGGCCGAGTGTTGAAGGGTAAGCTCGTTTTGTCCATGCAGGAGGCACCTGATCCAAAAACATGGAATTCCCCAAGTCTTCCATGTCTGAAGTTATTGTTAATTCACCCTGAAATAAAGTAAGATTTACGCATATTGGACTATTACAAAGTATTAATACAAATACGTGCTTTAGTATCATTAATAATCTACCCTAAAACTGCGTACTAAAAAACGGTTTTAAAACAAATCCAAAAACGTTTCCAATCGTAAAATAAATTTCGCCATAATTAGATTCACTTAATCCTAATCGTTTTGAATGGTGTAGCAGTACTCGTTATTATTTTCAAGTATTTTAAAAAACATAAAAACATGCAAATTATATAAATAGGTAGAAATAAATTATTCACATAGTAAAGCTTCCTAATAATCATATCACTCACTTTTAATCCAAGATCCAACTCTTTCAAGGTTGTCCGCATACAAATGGTCAACATATTCATGCGCTCACACTCTTGTAAAGCTACAATGACATAGGGAGTTTTTTCTTCAGCTCTCCCTTGGATGTCACTCATATTGAATGGATCCGGTAATTTATCTAAAATGTCGTCCAGGATTTGTTTAATTTTTTCTTCCTTAGTAGTAGCCTGCCCACCCCCTGAGCCGGCGTCCCTGGGTTGAAGCTCAAAAATGGTTCGAAATAAAGTATCAGCAGTGGCACTTAAAAATCCAATCTCAGCATTCGGATGTAAACCGTACAGATTGGGAGACTCTGGCGGGAGTAGATCATCAATGTATGAATGGTAGCCAGCAAAATCTGTTGAGGGTGGTGCGGGGAATGTGGGTGCATACTCAATCTCTCCATCCAGTAATTCTTGTACCATATATTCCTCAAGGTAAGTTCGACAGAGGCGTCGATCCCAGTCATCCGTGATGTGACCTCCGTACATGATTTCGCCAAATAAGTAGCGTAGATCCTCCCAAGGAACTTTCTGATTAGCTTCCAAATAGTTGAAAAGGACATTCACACTAATTGTAAGATCCCCGGTATTGAATGGGTAGGAACGATTCCATCCTTGCTGCCCGAATTTCTTTCTTTCAGCCACCACCGCATGAAAATAACATAGAGAGAATAGAATAGCTTTGAATTCTAATTCCTTGGAACAACTCTCCAGAGTATCCTGACTAAAATTATCCAAGGCTTTGTGAACATTCGCTAACATCCCAGTGGGGGCCTCATTCGTGATTTTAATAGAGGATTCCAAAATCCCTTGTGGTATTAGATGATTTTCAGGTCTTGAGGCCGGCTCAGCGCTTAAGAAAACTCTATAGTTTTCATCGGAACTCTCCCAATTTTGCTCCAATTTCTTCTCTAGTGTGGGCAACCATCGAGCCACCAAATGAATGTTTTGAAGAATGACCCAATGACCCTCCCGCCCCGCTTGTTCCAAAGCGTTCTCCGCCACAGCCTCTTGACCCTGTCCCAGGGAAACATTATGAAATTTCCCTAGGTCACTCGTAAAATGCTTGATCTTTCCAAGAGCTTCCACGTCTTTGAGTGGATCCACACCAGGGGATAGGATAAAAAACACAGGAGTCTCTTTCGAAGTTTCGTTGAAAGACTTAGCAAAATCCAAACGAACAAATTTAACGTATTTTGATCCTAAATTTTCCTCGATGAATACAGACACTGCATAGGTCATCCGATCCGGTCTCAAGCATCTCATTATACTCAGTCTTTGAACCCCCACGCGGGACTTATATTCTTGAGGAAATGGTTCCTTCTCCGGAAATTCTGATTCCACTATTTTTCGCCATTTACCTGGGAACGTTTCAACATCCTTATCAATGCCGCGGTAGTCATCCACCATGGCAAGGGACCTAAGTGCACCCCAACTCACACTGCTCAGAAAGTCCACTGGGCTAATCACATTGGGTATCCCTGGGAAACGGAGTAAAAAATCCATATCCCGCGGATATATGGCCTCCTGATGGAGCTGAATCTGGAAAGTCATCTGAGCCGTGAATATTAATTTGTCACTCTCAAAAAGTCCACGAGTGGTGTACAACCAAACTGAGTAGGTGATGGCATCAATTAAATTCTCAATTCTTCGGCTTACTTCCGCAGCAGGGACAGCTAATTTCATTGCATTCTGAAAAACGGCTGAGAATGCTTTGAGGGAGAACTGATATATTGGATTGATTTTATTCAAATCATTTAGAATGAAGTACAGGAGGGAGGCACGAGAGGCGGCTGGACGATATAATTCTCGAGCAGTATCAATATTTGCTGAGGTGATGACACCTTCCCGGGCTTTTGCCTCCACTTCAATAGCTGTATTCTTGGTGATCTCCAAATTAGTGACGAGTGATGTGTCCTCCAAGAAATTCCCTTCAGCTGACTGTAGACGGGACAGGAGATCATCCTCGAGCTTTTTGAGCAAAATATTAAATTCATTTTGTTGTTGAGTCAACTGGGATTTTTGGGATTCCAAGTCCGGACGCTCAACTTTGACAACTTCGGCAAGGAGCTGATCTTCCAGCCCATCCCGAGTCACTGTGAAATTAATGAGTGTTGTTTGAGCTTGCATTTCAGGTTGATAATGCGGATTGGCAAGCTTTGTTTGTAAAATGAGTCGGAAATTAGTATTATAGTCCACTTCTCGGTCCCCCACTCGGATGGCCGTTCCTTTCTTGATAAGATTTCGGGCAAGGAGTGGCTCTAGGACGGGATCCACAGACTCCATGATATTCTCGATGAGAACTGTGTGCCCTTTCACTATGGCCTCCTCTATAACGTCCAAGTAACCCTTCTGCCCCAACCTAATGACCCGTAAATCAGCTCCGTACATACTTTTAATCCACTTTACTCCTTGTAATTGGGGATCTATCATGAGCGGCCATCTTTCCGAATTAACGAGAATCGTCGCGTTTTCGCTTGACATTCGATCACTGGGTAAACCATGAGAATTCCATTGAGCTATTTGTGCATTGTCCGAAAGCATTAGAAGGGGATCCACGCTCTCTGACTTTGGGATTGGAGGCTAAAAAAATAGGGAATATATAATATATGAAATACTGTTAAGTGAAACGATATCTTACAATACTGTGACAGTCAATTATTTCTTTGAAAAATATAAATTGTGACACATTTTGTATTACGTTCATTTTCTCTAAATAAGGGACCCAGGTTTTCTCGAGCAAATCAACTCTATACTTTTTAATAAAGCAGCCAACGTACGAAACAAATGCAGTCACAAGAAGCATATCCCCTGGAATCGTCAGAGTGCTATCCCGATAGCTATAAATAGTTGTCAACAAATCATAGTTTAAAATTTTTAATTAACAAGAAGATACAGAAATTGACGTTATCGTTTCGGTTGCTTTTGTTCTTTTTTTTTAAGGAATAAAGTCAATTACTTTTTAACATTTTGAATCCAACGAACTTTTTCCGACGCTAACCCTCCCACTAGTCTGTTAGCTAGATCAATGGTTGCAGTTGTTTTGTCCGCCTCTGCCTGGCATTTCATTTTAGCTTCGGTGGCTGACTCAAATTCCCGTGTTAATATGGCTAATTTTTCCTCAAGCTCTTGGATACGGCCCTTCAAGAATTTGAGCTTATCCAAATTAGCATTGAGCTCCTCCGTAGCGGCTTGAAGTGCTTTTCGCTTTGGAGCCACATCCTGGAAAACTTCATTGAATTTTAAAACATTAATAACGTAGGAACATAGTCCAGAGGCTGCCAGGGATTTGCTCCGAATCAAATCTGGTTGGAATCCTGGGTCTGCCAAGTACGGTTTTAGAGCGTCCACAATCATAGGTGTGATCCCTTCTTTATTTAAGTTTTGCAATCCTTCCAAAAATTTCCCTACCTATATACGTTCGTACATAAATTAGCAAATTTTTTTATTGTAATATTGCTTTTACAAATATCAAGTATAATACTATGGAATTCTTTCAAAATTCGAAAAAGAAATTGAAAAACTCACATCTCCCATCATTTGACTTTTGGTCGCCTTCCAGGATTTATCCTTTGGTAGTCGATTTTTCTGAGTCCCCTCCCAAAGGATGAACACAGCTGCGACCACCACAACTACGTCCGGTGGTGGTGTCGTAAAAGTTTTGAGCTCAGTCAGATTTGTTTTATTTAAGGTATTGAGAGCAGCATAAGCTGCTTGGAGTGCGGGTTCAGCCTTTTCTAGTTCAATTTGGCAAACTTCTTGAATTTTGGCGACTTCCTCCGCAACAATGGCCACATTCGCTTCTTCCCTCGCCGCATTCTCCTTCTCCGATGTGACAATTGCAGTTTCTGCAGCTACAATTTTAATCAACTCATCAGCCTTGTCATTCTTTTCCTTGAGAACTACTTCTTGAACTGCCAAAGTTTTCTTCAACTCCTCAACTTGGGCTGCACATTGCTCTAATTTGATGAGCCCTTGCTCCAGTCGATCCGCCTTTGAGATCGCCTCGTCAGTTTTCACAGAGACTAATTTAGTATAGCAAACAATTTGCTCTAGGTAGGATTTGGGAGTGGTGTAGTTGTAGCGCTTCTCATTTGCTAAATAGAGTTTCGAGACCTCGCACACGGCCATGTGCACAAATGCCATGAAGGAAGCAATGGGCTCATGTAGTGAGACTGGGAGGACAGTTATATCTCTCACAAATCGCTGAGAGACGGAAATGAGTGCATCTTCTGGCCACTCGTGAAACCAAATTATAGAGGTACAGTTGGTCACAGCTGGGAATTTCCGGGAACGATTTCTTAGAGTACTTCCAACGGGGGAGAAGCAGAGGACTGTCTTGAGAACTTTCCTCACACGATCAATAAAGAATTTCCAACAATTTTCTCTCGTGTCCTGAAGCCCAACCCCTTTCACCTCTGATCTCATCGCCCCGATAACATTCTCAATCTCGTCGTCTGGGAGTAGTTCTGGGATCTCTCCAGAGACGAGCATGTCATTGATGAGAACTAGGAAAACTTCCTCAGCTACTTGAGCATCCGTCATGAGGAACATCGTCCCCAGATTCTTTTGCCCAGCCTTAAGGTAGAGCACTGCGAGGTCGCTCTTTAAATCAAGCACTCCGTAACCTTTTGTGAGGGTGACCTGGAACACGTCCAGACCGGACAGGAAAGCTGCGAGCCGGGCTAAACTCTGCTTCCCACTCCCACCAACCCCCACGAGGAGTGCATTCCCTCGTGGTGACTCTAAGATACGACTAATTCGGCAAACGTAGTGAATAGCAGCGTCAAAAAGTACAAGGTTCATAATGGAATTAAAATCATTGTATGTTTTTAAAGAGTCCATTAAAAATTTTTGGACAGAGCCAAAATCCGTGACGGGCATGTACTTTGGCTCCCCAGCCCCTGTTGCAAAATGGTAATAGATTAAGGGAGTCGCCGTTAACGTGGATTCGTCCAAATCCTATAATTAAATTTTTAATAAATAATTTGCTGTAAGAAAATATATATTTTAATCAAAAAGTTTTAGAAGAATTTGTGTAATGATGCTACAAAATATTCTTAGAGCCTGCTTAAGTGCTTACCTCAAAACACTTTTTGATGACATCAAAAACAAACTTTTGAAAATTGCCACTATCCTTGTCATCCACAAGCTTGTCCCCATACACTCGTGTGCTCTCATGAATCCAAATTCGGACTAAATCCGACGTGGACTTGAGGGAGTCTGCAGTGCTGAATAAAAGCCCTTGGAAAATATTGGATAGATCCCTCAGATTAAAAACATAGTGGAATTTTATTGCAGTGGGTATGAACATTTGCGTCACACGGGAGTGGAGTTGTAGTGCGGCGGACACAATGGATGGACCCGCTTTATGAATAGGCCCTTGTCCAGGGAGTTGGATGGCTAGGTGTTGTTGCAAAATGGCTTTGTAAATAGTTTGCAGAGCATCTGCCCCTGGAAAACTCACAGCAAAGACGGCAAATTGTCGGAGTAATCGAGGATTGATGGTGAAGCTCCCAGCCGTCGGGTTCATGCAGGCCACGTACTGAACGTTGTGGATGTCCTTTAGGGAAATTTTAATCCGGTCGTACCAATGGTGGTAGTCAATATGTTGACGGATTAATGTGTGAGGTTGACTCGTTTCGTACTCATCCACCATCGGCATATTTAAGTCATCTATAAAGTAGACTAGTTTCTTATTTCCTGGTGGTCCGTAATTTCGCCCTGCTTTTTTCTCTAAAGGCTTTTCCAAGACTCGCTGCAGCATTTCTGTAATCAAATATTTTTAATTGCAATAATTTCTACTTTTCAAAAAAACTGGTTAAAATTGAGAGATATATGCAACACACTAAATTCAATACCTGAAGTAGTGTAGAAATTAAATGGAACATTCGACACAGCATAATTTTCAGGGAGAGATTGAAGCTTATCATTGACAAGGACCGTTTTCCCGCAGCCAGCCCCCCCGACAAGTAGCACTGGGTATCCCCCCTCTACGAGTAAATCCATAAAGTATTTTAAACGGACTGTCTCGGTCGTATGAACTAGTGCAGCTTGAAGAGGTACGTCCACGTCAAGCTCAAATTTTTGAACGATATCAGTCCATGGTACCAAATGCTTTGTTTCTTGATCAATAAAATAATCAAAAACTGTTCCTCCAGCAGGGAACTTCACGAACTTCCATTCACTGACCCTTTTGGAATGTAAATGAAATGACATAATATTTAATTAATTATTACAAACTCCTTATAGTTATAGTCGTGTAGTATGTACGGTAAAAACAATGTGGCTTTGAGCAAGGGGGATAAATCATTAACGCAAACGTAAACTTAATATTGTTACTAAAGAATTTGAAAAAAAAATGTTTAGTTTTTGAGGGGTCAGGCGTTTCAAATCGCTTAAGATCTGGTCTCCCAACACAGACCCCCGTGTGACTAGCTTACCCCGTACTAACACAGAGCCAAGTAAGCGTTTAATGATATAGATCGCCACACATGTGGAGAGCCCGGCGTTTAAGATCAACTTTCTCACGAAAGAGATCCGAGGCAAGTGGGAATCGAACCCCCGCCGAGTCAACAGTAATGGAGAGCCTCAGACGCTATGTCTCGCCCGGCACCACTGGACCACCAGGGCTCTCAATATGGTGTATGTCCAATTTAAAGTACCGTATATCCTATAATTGTTCGCGGGTCTGTAATAGTAAGCGGGTCTGAGAGGTCCAAATTTTGATAGTACGCGGGGCGTACTATTATAGGATATACGGCAAATCAAAATGTGAAATGTCAAAACAAATTAAATAGATGAGATACAATTCAGTAAAATGTTAATTTTGAGTTTTCAAAAAGTTCAAACTGCTTTATTTGCATGTTTTTTGAAAGGTGCAAAATATTATATTTTCATGTTTTCTAAATTTGCAAAATGCTCTATTTACATGTTTTTGAAATGTGCAAAACGTAATATTTATGTTTTTGAAAATTACGTATTGTTGTTTTTAAATGCTTTTACATAGAATCAAGATATTTTAATTTCTTTCGAGAAAGTATATATATTCTATCTTTAGCTAAAAATGGATGTATGCGTCATTTCGATTCTTACCTGTCGATATAATGCTTGGACGTACAAAATTATAGTCAGGTAATATAATAGAAAAGCTCACCACCACTTGGAGAACTCGAGACGATGATCAATGGCTTGATCTTGAAATATAGCAGAGCCAAAAGCCCAAATACAGGCAAAGACAAAGTAGATTTCATACCACTCTTTCGGACAGTCACTGGGTGTATTGTCTTCATTCAACAATGCTTCCAGGAGATGACACAACATTTGAATATGATTAATTTCAGGGATGGGAGTTATTTTTCGAAAACGATGTTTAATTGCCTCCTGTACCGATGGAATGTATTTATCAAAAAGCAAGGTCAAATTAGACTTTTCATTTGCATCAGTCCGTTGGCAAACCCAGCTCAAGGCGAAACTGTGAACAAATTTTAAATTTATATATAAATTATTAGTAAGATTTACATATACTACTGGTTAAACTTGCAACATTTTTTTAAGCTAGCAATTATAAAATTATTGACATTAATTATTTTTCTCGGCAATTTCCTATTTTCTCTTACGCATTCCAGCCCAAATCTTGTGGATTAAGATACAAAATCCCGGCACGAGAAACAGTGGCCGGAGTTGCATGTTTTAAAGTGTAAATTTCAAAAATAAGTCGCATAAATTTAGTGACAGGGATTCTTTCATTACTCGCCAACGTTAGCACTTTGTTATCGTCCATGACTGTATTTAAGGATTCAATCCACATGGGGTCAATGTCTCCATCTAAAATGAGCCACTTGGGACTTTCACCTGCCATATTTGCCTGGTCACGCATAAGTACCGAGAATATTCCTACAAGAACATAGATAATTACTGTTTTACAATTTGTAAGGTTCCAACATAATTTACTATATCGTGTCAATCGTGTGTGAAGAACCAAAATGACCCATATCCATTTTTAGCTAAAAACAATATCTACCATCTACAAATATATTGAAATATGTCTTTAAATCATTTAAATAAAGCATTTTGCACTTTTCAAAAATATGTAAATCGAACATTTTGCACTTTTCAAAAATATGTAAATCGAACATTTTGCACTTTTCAAAAAAATGTAAATAGAACATTTTTCACTTTTCAAAAATATGACAATAGAACATTTTGCACTTTTCAAAAATATGTAAATCGAACATTTTGCAATTTTCAAAAATATGTAAATCGAACATTTTGCACTTTTCAAAAATATGTAATTAGAACATTTTGCACTTTTCAAAAATGCGTAAACAGAACATTTTGCATTTTTTTTAAACTTCTAAATAGAACATTTTGTACTTCTCAAAAATATGTAAACAGAACATTTTGCATTTTTTAAAAACATTTAAACAAAACATTGAAAGCATTTCAAAAACTTTTAATTAACGTTTTACGAATGTTTCCCCTGTTATGCCATAGCTCATTTTGATTCTAACTTAAATTGGATGTGGGTCATTTTGGCTCTTCACAGACAATATGTATAATGATGCATGAAAACTATTGTGTACTATATAATCACCATCTTTCCATTCCCTTGAGGAAGGATTTATAATACCAAAAAGCTCATCATTCGTAACTGCTTTTGGATTTAAATCGTCATACACTGGTTTTTTTCCCATGATTTGATAGGACTTAAATAACGTTCTCCAAACCATCGTTTTGCCCGTTCCAGCATTGCCAACAATGAAAACAGAATGGCGGACATCAAGTAATTCTTCAAGTTGAACCACTTTCAGTATAAAATTATCCTGAGGTTGGAGTATTAAATCAACTGTGGCCTCCCTCACAATATTTTCAAAACGAGAGTCACGCTTCCTTGGAACGTCTAGGGCTGGAAATAGATCTCCAATCAGTCCCATAAATACAGGGGTGTCGTCGCTTACTATTTTGGGTACATTGAAATCCCTGTAAGGGGACAAGTGCACGCCATTATGAATTAGTCATACATCCATACTAAGCAAAATTACACAAATATTGTTCGTATCGCGAAAAGTAAATAATGGACCTCAGTGCCCGCATGAGGACTTCATCTTCAGGACGTCCAGAGTCCCCGCGCTTCAAGGAGCCCGCCACAACTAAAACGGATTTTATCGCACGAAGACCCCAGTCGTAATGATCTTGTTTGGATAAAAGCTCCTTGCACAGCGTGTACAAAGTAATGAATTTCCGGGCTAGTACCCTTGCATCCTGAAACCCTTCCGCAACCAACATGATCTCACAAATGAGTTCAAAATCTGGGACAACCATCGCACATGGACGAAATAAAACTTTAAGATTCTCTGGAAGCTCAGAACGACCAGCATATCCTGGATTCATAGTGATGAAAACCCCGACGCTGGCCATTAAACCTATCTCTTCCCCCATAAAGTTGAACCGAAGTTTTCTGTCCCGGATAGCATCTTGCATGGACTTGACTTGAACAGCCACTACGGACAACACTTCCACCTGGGGGGTCAAAATAAGGGGGAAGAATTATGTAAATGTAATGATTTCTAATAACTAATTGAAACAAAATTTAAGATAAAATGAAAGTTTTTATAGAAGGACATATCGTGAAGAACCAAAATGACCCATATCCATTTGTAGTTAAGAAAAACAATATCCACCATCTACAAAAATACAAAAATCTGTTTTGTAAGCAATTAAATATGTAGAATATTTTGCACTTTTAAAAAATATGCAAATAGAAAAATTTACATATTTTTAAAACATGTAAATAAAATAATTTACACATTCTTAAAACGTGTAAATAGAAAGTTTTACACTTTTAAAAACTCCTAATTAACATTTTACGCCTGCTTCTTATTTAATAATAATAATAATGTATTCTTCACGTTGATATTTGGCCTAAGCCCTTACAACCCCATGATTTTACAATTAAAGTTTGCTTGAATTTACAAAAAGAAAGGAATTGATCCTTAGTATGTGTATTACTGTAAATATTTTGCATGCTTCTTATTTTGTTTTTATGACATAGCTCATTTTGATTCTTGCTTAAATTGGATATGGGTCATTTTGGTTCTTCACAGACGATATACTAAGGCAACTTACGGAGATTCTGTTGAACTGAAGGTTTATGTCATGTCAGCGTTAATTCCTTGAACACATTATAGGGGCTATATAGGCAAACAAACTTTTTATTTAAAAAAATACAAAACAAAAGCATGTACTAAAAATGCAAACAATAATAATTACTTTTTTCTAAACAATGAGCCTTTAAATGTACTGCATAAACTTGTTCAAGTTATCCTTATAGCGGTGATTTTGCAGCATAGCTCATGCAGACTGTAGACTGTACAAAGCTGATCCTCCACTACATGTGAGACATTCTAAGTAGTTTAAGTATTTTGAAAGCAATATTAAGAAAATTGCTTGTTTAAAACCAATTACTACTACCTTACACAACAACTGCAGTTTGCAGCCCAACATTGAATCTCATAAATCAAACGTATCACAGCGATGTTGGACTTTATACGGTATAGGCAGGGCCGGATAAAGCGGCCAGCGCAGACAGCCCCAGCTGCCTGAATTTTCAAAAAACCATCTAAATGGAACATTTTGACTGTTCAAAAACATGCAAATAATTTGTTTTGCACATTTAAAAAACATGGAAATAAAACATTGTCCACCTTTCTCAAAATATGTAAATAAAACATTTTGCACTTTTCTGAATCAAGTTAAAAGAACATTTTAAACTTTTCGAAAACGTGTAAATACAACATTTTGCACTTTTCTGAATTAAGTAAAAAAAATATTGTAGACTTTTCTAAAACATGCAAATACAACATTTTGCTTTAGCAAAGAAAACCATCAATAAAATCAAAATGGTGGTTTTTGTAGGGAAACAAATTGCTGCCTAAAAGCAATTCCTCCGTCCGGCCCTGGGTTAAGGTTTAGAAGTAACAAGCAAAGCAACCAAGAAGAACTGATGTGTTCAAAGAATTAACATTTAATCCCAAGATCGCAGAATAAGGGTTATATTCCCCTCCTCACCTCATCAAAGCACTAAAACAAATCACAAATTAATAGTATACGAGTTAATACAATATATATCCAATTGAAACTAAATATAAGCTTTAAATATAATAGAGAAAATATAATTAACGAGACTTACTCCCCATGCTCCCGTCATGGCCAACCCTTTAAATATACTTCCAACAGAGCGATAGTCCATTTGTTCAGAACAATTAAATACATACACCATTTGTCCAAGAGCTCGCCCTAGATCCTTTGTAGTTTCCGTTTTGCCAGTTCCTGCCGGACCAGCCGGTGCTCCACCCATTATAAGATGTAACGACTGTGTTAAAGTGATGTAGCATCTGTCTGTGAGTGGTGTAATAACTAAACAACGTCGAATTATTTAAAAAAATAGAGGCATTTAAATTAATTAATGTTAAGAATTAAAAATTAAAGCAAAAACATTCAATGATATAAAAAAATTCAGACTATTCTGCATAGTGCAATCCAAGCCTACCTAGACGTGGAGTGTTCCCCAGGTACTCGTACCAGTATTTTAATTGGGCATCACAAATATTGGAATAACAATCCTTTCCCTCTTCATCCCATCTATGACGAAGCTGACTTTGCCACTGGAACGCTTGGGATGTCTCAACTCTCATTTGTATCAACTTCCCCACAACATCCCTGGAGTGAACATCAATCGTGCAAATGGTCATGATTTTTTGTCTTTCTTGAAATGTGAGCTCCCCCACGAGTAAACTAATGAGCGTATTGAGCTGATGAACTTGCTTCCTAAAATAATCTTTAAGGGAGCCCTCAAATCCATCTTCAAGCTTTGAAAACGCCACGTTCACTTCCGTCGTCCACCAAATCTGAGTCCCACACAAGGCAACTTGAGCAGGGAAGCTCTGAATCCAGATTTCACGGGGTTTATCAGCGTAGGCAAAGACAGAAATAGAAAAATAGTGTCTCACAGAGGATCGCATTACAAATTCCAAGCGATCCAACCACATTTCCACAGCTCCGGAACATATACATTTTTCGTTAAATTCCACCACTTCCCCATCTTTTGCTTTCATTGCATGAGCAACTTTCGTTGGTTGTCCGTTCTCGGATTCAAACTGGAGACCAGCAAGGGAATCAAATAATTTCGTGAGATGACGCCCTACTTGAGCTGGCTCGTTTCCACTGGACAATATGTCGAGTAAATCAGCGGATGACACAAAATAAAATCTTGGGAACGCCAAACGCTTCGTCTCCAGGTACTCAGCTGGTCAAAGGTCAAAGGTCAAAGTCAAAAGGTCAAAGGTCTAAGGAACTTTATTGGTAAGGGGTTAGGTGTTTCTAATCAATTGATCAAATCTCCCAACACGAACCCCCGTGGGTATGTTGGGACAAAATACAAAAAGTGTACTAACATTCATCAAACTTTTTGTGGCAAGTACTAAGACAGATGGGACTAGATGAGCTGTACTGAAAATTTTGGGAACAATCGAACACACCGTTTGTGCGCCAAAAAGTTTTATGTTCGAATGGCTTGAATGGCGAAACATGTATTTTTGATTGTGCTCCAAGGATAGCAGTTTTCAACGTACTGGCATAATGTGATTGTAGTATGCTCAGAGTTAACTGGGCTTTCACCCCCATATGCGGCAAAATGTCATTTTTTTTAATCTGTCGTGCGCGTAATTTCAAAAAACCACAATTTAAAAAAAATTTAAATCTTTGCCGACCTGTAGCTCCTACAATTCAATTCTCCTTCATTTTCAAACAAATTGAAGTTTTGTGATCTCTGAAACAATATCTAAAAAGTGATAACTAGATTTTAGAAAATTTAATTCCTATTTTATAAGACAAAAAAATGCGCTATTCTTTTATTGAATTTTTTTTTAAATTTTTAAAAACCTAGAATTTATTTTTAGATTTTTTTTAGAGATCCCAAAACTTCAATTTTTTTAAAAATCGGACGGGAATTGTAGGAGCTACAGGTCGGCAAAGATTTAAAAAAAAATTTAATTGTGGTTGTTTGAAATTATTTTTTTTATTAAATTGGCATTTCTTCGCATATATGGGGGTGAAAGCCCAGTTAATTCTGAGCAGACTAACATTCACATTATGCCAGTACTTTGAAAACTGCTATCCTTGGAGCACAATCAAAAATACATGTTTCGCCATTCAAGCCATGTTAAATATTCGAACATAAAAATGTTTGGCGTATATACGGTGTGTTCGATTGTTCCCAAAATTTTCAATGCAGCTCCTCTAGTCTAATCTGTCTTATTACTTGCCACAAAAATTATAATTAGCTTAAATAATAAGAATAGGAACATATTACGTAAGCAATTCTTCTGAAATATTGGGACCCACCCACCCCTATTATTAGCACCTTAACCATTGCGTAAATGCCGTAAATGGCTATCTTTAACATGGCACTGAAAACCTGCCACCCAGCCTAGTAGCTTACGTAATATGTGCCTCTTACCTAATGCTTTTTCACACACTCCGAGCTCTTTTTGAATCATATCCAGAGACGGAAGTAATTGCGGTTGATTTGTTCCCTCGATCACATTTTTTGTCTTGTGTAGGAGCGTTAAGGTAATCTGTTTAAATTGTTTAGAATTTATGTTATAAATTTTAAAATGACTGTACAAGTGCAACTTTCGATTTTCAAAATAAATTGTGTATACACTTTTTACTTAACACTACGCTGACCTTAAATTCCGTGTCAATTTTATCAAATCTTGCCGAATCCTCGGGAAGGTTACGGCGAATATCTTCGGTTGCAATAAATATCGATTCTAGATGTCCCCAAGTCCGTTGGACTTCTACTATAGTTGAGAGCACCTATATATGAAATTTTTAGTACAAAAGTATATTAGCAGAGCATATATTATGTAATAATATAGTCCTTCAATTCACACCAGGGCCGGACGACGGAATTGCTTTTAGGCATCAATTTATTTCCATATAAAAACCGCAATTTTGATTTTATTGATGGCTTTCTTTAGTAAAGCAAAATGTTGCATTTACATGTTTTACAAAAGTTTAATATGTTCTTTTTACTTTATTCAGAAAAGTGCAAAATGTTTTATTTCCATGTTTTAGAATTGTGCAAAAAAATTTATTTTGCATGTTTTTGAAAAGTTAAAATATTTTTGAAAACCGTAAAATGTTCCATTTACACATATCGTCGACGAAGAGGCAAATATGATCATCTCCATCTCGGACTAAAGGTAATTATGATCATCTCCCTTCAGCACTAAAAGCAATTATGATCATCTCCCTTTTTCAAAAAATACAACTAATGTGATATGTTATTGATTAGGTAAGGGTTTAGTAATTCGAAACTAAGTACATTAGGGGTCACCCATAAATGACGTCATCAAAACATCCCCGTTTAACGTCCTGATGGCCCCCCTGTCATCAGATTACCCGTTACGTAAATGGTTATCTTTAGCATGCAACACCATCAATATTCAAGAAGGTTGCTTACCCATACCCATGACGTCATTTATGGGTAACCCCTTAAATTTTTTAAACTTTCAATAATGATTTATTGATGAGCTAATTCATGCGTTAATTTATTAATTTAATTCAATTAAATTGATTGATCAATAAATCATTATTGAAAGTTTAAAAAATTTAAGGGGTCACCCATAAATGACGTCATGGGTATGGCTAAGTAACCTTCTTGAATATTGATGGTGTTGCATGTTAAAGATAACCATTTACGTAACGGGTAATCTGATGACAGGGGGGCCATCAGGATGTTAAACGGGGATGTTTTGATGACGTCATTTATGGGTGACCCCTAATGTACTTAGTTTCGAATTACTAAACCCTTACCTAATCAATAACATATCACATTAGTTGTATTTTTTGAAAAAGGGAGATGATCATAATTGCTTTTAGTGCTGAATGGAGATGATCATAATTACTTTTAGTCCGAGATGGAGATGATCATATTTGCCTCTTCGTCGACGATATATTTTTTGAAAATTCAAGCAGCGCTAGCCGCATTATCCGGCCCTGATTCACACAACTTCTAGAAAGTATTGTAGGTACACCTAGTTAATAAATAAATTGCAATTGTGAAAACTTACGCTATCAGCTTGGGCTAAGCGTGTTTGCCAAAATTCAACTTCCTCCTTAAAGAATGCAATATATTTAGACATGGCAATATTTTGGAGCTGAACTTGATTATCTTCTAATATTTCCACAAGCTCTTCAGATGTTCTGATTAATTTAGCCCCTGTCCTTGGATGTATCTCAAAGTCATACTCCTGTGTGGCCCAGGTGACGCCCAGCTCCTTGAGAGTTTTCTCCATTGAGCTTTCCTTCACTGCTTTGTCAACAACATTCTTGACTTCCTCCTCAAAGTTGTGTAAGCTTAAACTGTACAAGTCTGCGAGAGTGGTCGTCTCATCTTTGACGAATTTATCGATTAATTTAACGATGAGCCTCGGGACAATTTTCGTTGAGCTGAGTAGCTCCTCCCAATGCCTGTCCTTTATGCTAGGATTCTGTAGCTCTCCGACTGCTTTGAGAGATGCCATGATATTACGGATGGTGGCCTCTAAGTTAGTAAATAAAGGCCAAGACTTGACATCCTTGTCCATTGCTTTGACTTCCTTCGCCATTCGCTTACACTCCAAATCCATGTTTTCCGCGTTTATTTTTTTCCATGGACTTATCTTCCAGTCCTAATGTATAATATAATATAATTTATTCATTGAGTCGATTTGGCCGCAGCCCATTACAACATTAGTTATTTACAATTGGTTATACAAGGTTATTTATCCTTGGTTACCTCAATTGTAGTATCCACCAGTTGCATGTAGTCCCAGAGACTTTTGGCAAACGAAATTTCTCGCCTACATTGTTTCAAAGCTTTTGGATCCGGGACGGTCACTTCAAATAATTTAGCAGCAGAGCAAATTCCATCATATTCTTCTTCCAAATCTTTCACACTTTTTTCAGATAAGTTGAGATCTTGGTATGGAAAAGGGCAGTTTATGCTACAAAATAAAAATTCATTCATAATAATATTAAGTTACTGCGAATTTAAATAAAGTTTATACTTTTTTTAACTAAAACAAAAGTACATATCGCCTGTGAAGAACCAAAATCACCCATATCCATTTTTAGCTAAAAACAATATCCACTATCTACAAAAATTTTGAAGCATGTCTTCAAAGCATTTACATAGAATATTTTGCACTTTTAAAATACACGTACCGTATTTCCTTTAATAGTACGCGGGTCTCTAATAATGCGCAGGTCTCTAATAGTACGCGGGGTGTAGCCGCCTCAGTTTGGATAGTACGCGGGTTCATTTAACACACGATTAAATGGCAGTGCGCGGGTCTCTATTAATGCGCGGGGGGTCGAAGCTCGAGTTTGGATAGTACGCGGGGCGTACTATCAGAGGAAATACGGTAAAAAGACCATTTCACACTTTTCAAAAACGTCTAAATGCAATATTTTGCACTTTTTAAAACTATGTAAATAGAACATTTTATACTTTTCAAAAACATGTAAATAGAATATTTTACACTTTTCAAAACATTTAAATAGGACATTTTGCACTTTTCAAAAACTTTTAATGAACGTTTAAGCATGTTTCTCATTTTGCTTTTATGACAGCTCATTTTGATTGTAGCTTAAATTGGATATGGGTAATTTTGGCTCTTTACAGACGATATAGTGACTTACTCAAAAAATTCATTAATTATAAAAACATCTCGAAAGGCAAGCTGCTTCACATCAAAATCATTAATACGCTTTCTGATTGAGGACACTTCATTTGCTTGCAAGGGTTGTACTTGTAGACGAACATTTTGAGCTTGTTTCTTGAGTAAAGACCATTTTGAAGGCAATTCCTCAAGTTGAACAAAAACGGATTCGGGAAGCTCGTAGTCATATGTCTTGAGTAGCTCTATGTAATCCCTGATTGGTGCAAACATGGAGTCAGTAGTGGTCAATCGTTGTCTGATCTGGTGAAGGAGACTCATCACATGAATGAGAGTTTGAAGATCCCCTTCTACTAGGGACTGTTGCATGCCCGCCTCTGTAATTTTGACGAATTGCTCCAGCTCAGAAAGTCCTCCTACAACACTATCAATCAAGTACTGCTTAAACATTAAGCTCCAGTCTCGTACTGTATTGTAGAAAGACAGTTTGAATGGACGCATGTCGAAGCGAAACCATTTTTCTAAAATAATTTCCTCTTCAAATTCTTCAACTTCCAACAATAACTTTTCAAATTTATCGATTGCATCCTTAAATTGTTCTAATGTGGCCGGCTCCTCGGGGATTTCTTCCCCTTCTGCTTTAGCAGCCTCTTCTTCCTCTGTTAGCTGGTGGCCGTACTTTAGAAATTGGCCCAAGTGGTCACCGCGATCCTCCTCGTAGATGTAGGCAAATCTGGATAATAATAATTCAAAAATATACATACATATCGTCTATGAAGAATCAAAATGGCCCGTATCCATTTTTAGCTAAAAACAAAATCAACTATCTACAAAGATGTTCAAATATGTCTTGAGAGCATTTAAATACAACATTTTGCACTTTTCAAAAATATGTAAATACAACATTTTGCACTTTTCAAACACATGGAATTAGAACAGTTTGCATCTTTTCAAAAACATGGAATTAGAACATTTTGCATCTTTTCAAAAACATGGAATTAGAACATTTTGCACCTTTTCAAAAACATGGAATTAGAACACTTTGCACCTTTGCAAAATCATGGAATTCAAACATTTTGCACCTTTTATAAAATCATGGAATTAGAACACTTTGCACATTTGCAAAATCATGGAATTCAAACATTTTGCACCTTTTATAAAATCATGGAATTAGAACATTTTGCACCTTTGCAAAATCATGGAATTCAAACATTTTGCACCTTTTATAAAATCATGGAATTAGAAAATTTTGCACCTTTTCAAAATCATGTAAATAGGACATTTTTTATTGTTGAAAAACATGAAAATAGAACATTTTGCACCTTTGCAAAATCATGGAATTCAAACATTTTGCACCTTTTATAAAATCATGGAATTAGAACATTTTGCACCTTTGCAAAATCATGGAATTCAAACATTTTGCACCTTTTATAAAATCATGGAATTAGAACATTTTGCACCTTTTCAAAATCATGTAAATAGGACATTTTTTATTGTTGAAAAACATGAAAATAGAACATTTTACGTTTTTCAAAGACTCCTAATAAATATTTCATGCATGTTTCTCATTTTGTTTTTATGAAATAGCTCATTTTGATTGTAGTTTAAATTGGATATGGGTCATTTTGGTTCTTCACAGACGACGATATTTACTTAATTAATAATAGACCTATCAATTATTGTAATAACTAATTCATTTAAGTATGTATACTATAAAACTACCTGTCAAATCTCATGACGTAGTCAAAGGAGCTTTTGATGACGATACGAACACGTTCATTTAATTCAGACCTCATGTCTTGCAACTCCTCGTGTTTGTGAATATCTTCTAAATAATTTGAGACAACGCTCACTTCCTCATCTGTGTCCGTAAAAGTATTCATGGGCACTTTTTGAATGATGGCTGCTTGATGATATATTGCCGTTATGATGAAATTAATTTGATTCATAAAGCTATTTGCCAACTTATCATCCAAGGCTGGATCGAATACAAGTTCCCCTTGTCCCAGCTCCATTCGGACCTGCATGAACGGGAGTGGGGACATGAGGGGATCTGTGTGATCAATGAAGTAGCCCAAGGATACTGCCACAGTTTTGTTCAGTCCGGTCACAATAACTTCTTCAATAGAATTTAAGTACAAGCGCCAGGACTGCTTCCCCTCTTCGTCACTTAGTAAGAGCTCCTTATTCGCTGCCACTAACTCCTGAATTTTGGCTGATGCGATCTCTAGTTGAGCGTATTTTCGGTCTCTAAAAGCTATTGCAGGCTCTGACAAATCCAGCATGTTAATTCGGTTATTACCCAGTCTGGTGAATAGAGCTGGCTCCGTCCAATCGTTCACTAAGGAAATTAATGTATTCAAATTTTCTTGGGATTTACTCAAATTTGATTGGAGTCTCTTTATGGGCTCACTCACCCGCTGGATGTACTCTGTAATTTTATCATCGTGTTGCCAACTAAGCTTCTCTACTCCTTCCTCAATCCATTCATTGATTAAATGGAGACGATCCTCCAATACACCTAATTCTTCCTCTGTAATATTTTCATTGATTTGATTATACCATTGAGAAATTTTGTTGAGTGACATACAATGTCTTCTAAAAGTTGTTCGGTTTTCATAGAGTCTCATAGCCTTCTCTGGGATTTTTGTGAAACCAACCATTTGTAAGTACTTGACTTCCTTCACAGTGGCAGCAAGATGAGGATTTAAATTCAAGTCTATTTTTAATTTTGCGACTGGGAGCCTCTTGAAAACTTTCTCATCCAAGTATCCTTCAGTTTCATTTGTAACTTTAGCACACCACTTAGCAAATGTTTCAGTCTGGAATTTGGCAATAACTTGAAGAAATTGCTCGTAATTCTTTGTCATGTTGATTCCTTGAGGTTCGGATTCGATGGGGAGCTGAAGGCTTCGAAATTGCTGAATAGTGATATCTACTCTGGTCTTCATGTGATGTGTCCAATGGATGGAAGCCGAGTAGGGCGGGAGACCCCTTTGAAGGGATCTCCTTTTTTCAATAACAGGGATCGACAGTATGTTTTCGTGGAACTGCTCCATCACATTTACAATCTCCTTCTGAATCATGTCAACATATAGAGAATATTTGGGCGCAAAATCAATTTTGATAATTTGTCTATCTAATAATTGTCCAAGGACCATTATAAGTTTGTAGGCGGACTCTGGCGTGTGACAATCATCCATGGCCTCCGTCAGTATATATGATAGACGCAAGTCAATATCTTCAATTTTCTCACTGAAAAGGATTGCATCATACTCGAAACAATCATCCTCCGGATCTGTGCAGTCATATGAGATACTAGAGAACTTTTGAAAATATTCAATAAATTCCTCGTGGAGATGTAAAATTTTAGATCCTAAAAGCCTCCCTTTTGATCCACCTATTTCAACTTTATCTAATTTACAAAATTCCACTGTCGTCACAAATAAACTTTGTAACTTTTTCATTTTTTCTAAAAAACAGTCAAGACGAGCAAAAATTAAACTTGGTAAAAAATCCCATTGCTTCACTTCATCCGTCGGCTCAAAGTAAGCATGTATGGCAATCTTATGAGCATCGTATAGTTCCTTTAAAAATTCTAATGTTTCTACGACTATTTTGGATTTGGTGAGACCCTCTTCGGGCTCTACCTGAAATATAAGACTCCCACTCAGATAATTTCGAGCCATTTCAATGATAAGATTGCACACCTCCCGGAGGAGGACGATGATCCTTGAAGCTGTACAGTAAAACTTGGAGTAGGCCCACACAAAGCAGATGCAGTGCATGAGCGGACGGATTAATGTCGTTAAATTGTCAAACATGGAAGTTTGAACAGCCTCAACATGGCGGCGGAGAGGCTGGAGAAATTTGACGATGCTCTTTGCCTCATTCAGTGATGCAATCACATTTCGAAACATGACTGAAAAGCTATCCCAGTAGTTGGACTTTGATATTTTTAAAATTTTAGCCGTTTTTGACACTTGATCTTGACTCAATTGGTCGTAGATACACTGAAGATCCTCGACGCGCCCCTCCCAAAATGCAAATTCCGCCATTGGGGTCGGATGATGACCTGTATTCAGAGCCTCAGAAGAGTCTTTCTGAAGAACTTCTGCAATTAAAAGGCTCCACTTCACTACTAAAGTTTCCACTTCAGATTTGACAGCGGTCGTGAGGGATGTAAAAATCCTATGATGGATTCGAAATTAAATTAGTACATATAGGCATATTATTATATCGTCTGTGAAAAACCAAAATGACCCATTTCCATTTTTAGCTAAAATAATATGCACTATCTACAAAAATATTGAAATATGTCTTGAATGCATTTAAATAGACCATTTTTCACTTATTAAAAATATGTAAATAGAACATTCTGAAATTTTCAAAAACATGTAATAATAATAATTACAATCTTTAACACATTTAAAAACGTTTAAATAGAACAATTTGCACTTTTCAGAAACATGTAAACAGAAAATACACTTTTCAAATACATTAAAATAGAACAATTTACACTTTTCAAAAACTCCGAATTAAAATTTTACGCATGTTTTTCATTTTGTTTTTATGGCATAGCTCATTTTTGTTCGAGCTTAAATTGGAAATGGGTCATTTTGGTTCTTCACAGACGATAAGTTATGGGGGAACAAAACTGGGAACGATTTATTAAAACAATAGTAATTCTCATACCCATTATCAACATCATTTGCTATTGGCTCCAAATTTAATGGCATTGGAAGCCATGTTTTTCCTTTGAGTTGACCTTTTACACTCCTCAAGACTCCAGTGACGTCCTCCGTTCGAATCTTAACATCTTCAATGACTGTGCTGGGCCATCTTTCGTCGTTTATGGAAAACATTATTGAAGGGCTGACTAGCTAAAAGAATTAATTATAATTTCAATTTTTTTAATGGAATACAAAATCAAGTTAAATGTCCAGTGTAATGCACATGCAATTAAAACATTGTAGTTAAAATTTTCAAATAAATTATTCGTGAATAAAATGTAGGGAGAGCGTCTAATTTTGGCCGGCTATGACATGTTACATAGAACTGTGGTCTATTTTTTAATATTGTATTTGAACGAGATCCACTAAGGAGACGTCCATAAATGATGTAATCGAAATATCCTGATTTCTAGGTCCTTATGACCCCTTGTCACCAGCATGACTGTTGCGCAAATGACTATCTTTAACTTGGGATGTCATCAATATCCAAGTAGACACCCATTGATCTTACCCATGACACCATTTATGGACGATACCTAACTTATAAAATTACTGGAATGCAGCTCAGGCCCTCAACAGGGATATTGCGGGACATATGCCTTTCTACTGGTCTTTATTTATGAAAGGCATTTATAAATGCCGTCCGTAGGACGGGGACGGGACGCTGTACTTGTATGACATTATATTTTACATAAAAGTTTTTTTTTACTTCTTCGACGATCGTCACTAAATTTTCCAGAGGCTGCGGTGAAAGATCGCCGTAAATTAAGTTGTCCTTAAACATTGGATCCTCTTTGTTTGACGTAAATGGAATTTTCTTTATAAAATAACACGATTTGGTTTTCCAAGTAGTAGGATAACCATCTGTAACAGTAAGCACCCCTCCTGAATTCAGATTTAGCACCAACATCTGGAAAAATACCATTTTAAATGCCACAATTGCTTGATGCCAATTTTTAAAGACGATACTACGCTACACTTAATACATTGCGAAAACAAACGCACAAAAACAAATCTGAGCAGAGCGTAAAAATACAACATTATTAGCCTTTAGTTTCTTTCCCATCAATCTTATATAAATTTAATATTTTTAAGTAGGTCTATATAAACAAATAAATACATAGGATAAATCTAGACTTACCAAACTTTCGGGTCTGTCTAAGAAATCATACAGTAGTAGTTTGTACTCAGAGGTAATGAGCATTTTTGTCCATTTCTCAAGCTTACATTTTAAGGACCTTGTAACAAATTCGAAGACAAAATCCAGTCTCAAGTCTGCCCCTATCTCATAGATACTTGCAGTTTCCTTTGCGGCCTTTCCTTTATCTCCCATTATGTGTTATTATTATGTAAGTACTAAATATCCGTTGATTTAAAGATAATGATTTTTCTTATAATAATTTAATTATGTATAATGTATTTTAATTAATTTTTTAAAGGATTTTGGTTATTTCTCTATGTCGGCCAACCACAACCACAGTACTTTCACTCTTTCGTTTCTATACGCTAATGTTTTCATCCTAGCAATATTTTTTTAAATTATTATAACGACACGTGTGAACTTGTATAATCTTAAAATTTTTAATTTTTAATCATTTTAACTTCTAAATAGAATTCAATAAAATTCACGGCAAATATTTGACTCTGTAGTTCTATTCTACAACAATTTTTCCACTAAAAAAATAATCAGAGATATACTTATATATTTAGCAACATAATTACATATGTACATATGTATTTATTTGAATTTACAGGTGTAATAATGTATACAGTGCACATGGACGCGGGGAAACCGTTTAACTACATACAGCGAATTTGCGACAGTGCAGCGTGTGACCATGTGAAGGGGCAAAGTGTAAATGGTTGATAGCGGAAGAATGGACGATAATTTAAACCGGTTCGGAGAATATCTCCTCAACTAAAAATGACTTTTACTTTTATAGATAAAATACAAGGGAGATGAAATCAGATGGAGGGGGAGAGGAACGCTTTGTAGTTTTCCTATGATATCGTATCGTCTTTTCTACTCCTCTCAATGTAATACCCACAAAAACACAAAGGATTTTGTGAATTCAGATGCACGTGCTTTTCCCCTCTGTTCAAGGTATATACCTAGGTACCTATTATCTATATACATACATGTATGTGTAAACAGTGGCACATTGAAGCATTTCATTCTTGGCGATTGGCGATGACGATAATACTACATATGTATGGACATGTAATTATATAGAAAGGTCCCCTTTGTACAGGTAGATTGATAGATACACAATACATTTGCATGTTCAGGTAGAAAGCTCATCGGACTATATAAATTACAATTACAGGAACCATTCCTATAGCACACAATTTTATTTTGTAGATATACCTACATATCGAGAGTGAAGAACCAAAATTTCCCATATTCAATTTAAGCTAGAATCAAAATGAGCTAAAAAAACAAAATGAGAAACACGCGTAAAATGGTAATTACGAGTGTTTGAAATGTGCAAAATGTTCTATTTACATGTTTTTGAAAAGTGTAAAATGTTCTATTTACATAGTTTTAAAATGTGCAAAATGTTCTGTTTACATATTTTTGAAAATTATAAAATCTTTTATTTACTTGTTTTTGAAATGTGCAAAATGTTCTATTTACATGTTTTTGAAAAGTGTAAAATGTTCTATTTACATAGTTTTAAAATGTGCAAAATGTTCTGTTTACATATTTTTGGAAATTGTAAAATCTTTTATTTACTTGTTTTTGAAATGTGCAAAATGTTCTATTTACATGTTTTTGAAAAGTGTAAAATGTTCTATTTACATAGTTTTAAAATGTGCAAAATGTTCTGTTTACATATTTTTGAAAATTATAAAATCTTTTATTTACTTGTTTTTGAAATGTGCAAAATGCTCTATTTACATGTTTTTGAAAATTGTAAAATGTTTTATTTACATATTTTTGAGAAGTGCAAAATGTTCTATTTACATATTTTTGAAAATTGCAAAATGTTCTATTTAAATATTTTTGAAAAGTGCGAAATGTTCTATTAACAAGTTTTTGAAAAGTGCAAAATGTTCTATTAACAAGTTTTTGAAAAGTTCAAAATGTTTTATATGGTAGTTTTTGAAAAGTACAAAATGTTCTATTAACAAGTTTTTGAAAAGTTCAAAATGTTTTATATGGTAGTTTTTGAAAAGTGCAAAATGTTCTATTTAAATGTTTGTAAGACATGTTTCAATATTTTTGTAGATAGTGGATATTGTTTTTTTAGCTACAAATGGATATGGGTCATTTTGGCTCTTCACATACGATATATGTAGCATATAACCTGTCCAGAAGTCTCCTTTGTTCCTACCTGTATGGCTTAAGAAAACATCTGTAATATAATGTAGCCAAGCACCAGCATGTATACATATAATTATTTCCATTCTTTTTTCAAAAATGAAATCATATATAGGATTTAGAGGTTTAACTTATACCCTATATTTTCCATTAATTGCAAATTGCAAATGAGCTGTCTTTTGAGGTAGTTTAGAGATTCAGTTTGCGCCGAGCACGTTAAGGCTAAAATTCAATCAGATTAGGGTTTAATGTATCTATTACTATTTACTATGCATGCTATGGTAAGATCTGGTGAGTTTTAGTTTATTTGCATGTTTCGTATTACACTGTCAGAGTTTGGCATTTCAAATTTGACGATGGGGGTGTCTATATAGATACCTATAGCTAGGTTATAGGCATATAGTTTAGTAGGGGGATTTAAATCGTTGGCAAAATTATTAATAATCCATGCATAATAGCTGAATATGTATTCTTCTGTCATGTCGTAGCATTAGCATCCATCCATCTACGTGCTGTCTGTGCTAATAATAATAACATTATTTGCTGGATGCAGCTTTTGGAAGAATTTCGTGTACATGGTAATTCTCCAGCCGCCTTCTTTTTTGACCTAAAGTTCGAATAGCTGTAAATGTCGGTTTAGCTGAACAAAGGCAAAGTGTGATCGATATGTCAATTTATTTTATCTCCAAGCAGCGTAAGTCAAGTCGTGTTTTCCATCATCATCATAATATCCCCAACGCATCCCGAGACACGATTTTCTCGTATACTTGCAGACTGCAGAGTATTTTTGATTGACTCTTCTTACAACTCTTCCCACGCCTACGTACATACATTATGCATACAGGAAGGATTAGCTCAGTGTCTATATAGCAAAGTTCCTCCAGACATTTAGAATCAAATTTTGAACTCAATAGAATGATGATAATATCAGCTTTAGAATTTATACACACCATTCACAATTTTCTTTACGTTATTACTATTACAAATTTCAAATTCAA
The DNA here is from genome assembly GCA_949802685.1 of Dicyrtomina minuta. Lineage (NCBI taxonomy): Eukaryota > Metazoa > Arthropoda > Collembola > Symphypleona > Dicyrtomidae > Dicyrtomina > Dicyrtomina minuta. The sequence continues at coordinate 50,498,574 of OX461808.1, forward strand.
TGCCAAGTCATGTCATGCCATACCATATCATGCATGGCCAAGAAAATCATTTCAGTGACAGCTATTGGTATGTTAGAAAAGTAAATTAATGGATAGGAAAATAATTGGAAAACTTTTTTTTATTTACATTTACTTTGTAAAATTGGATTTATTTATTTAGAGTTCATGTTTTCCATTCATCTGCTAAGGAATAAAGGAAAAGCTTGTATAGCCATACATATTATGAATTGGTCTAATTTTCGATTTTTATTGACGGCTGCATTGAAATTCGAGATGAAAGTGAAAAATTTCGTATGCTATAAACTTTGGTTTTCTAAAAAATGTAAAAGTTTGGTATGAGAAGGAACTTGAACTTTATTTGCGGAAATCGAGGAACAGTAAAACCTTGTTATAACTGTTTCTCAGGCAGTAGTATAGATTTAACCGTTATAAAGGAAAACCGTAATACCGGTGTAAAATTTTACCGGGATAAACTATTATATGGCAGTAGACGGGCCTGTGAATGTAGACGGGTCTGGGAGGTCCGAATTTGATATGACCGGTAAATTGGAAAAAGCACACTAAGGCGAACCGTTATAACGAGGTATTACCGTATTGTTAATACTGTATCTCTCCACCCAAGAATAAAATTATACTATGATAACAAGGAACCAGGAACGTATTGTAAAGCTAAAGGTCATAACAAACAACCCATTTTGTAAATTAAATTTCAAAGTTATGTCCATAATTGACGTCTTCAATACTTCAGATTACCTCCAGAACATGTGCACAATTTGCAAATATTTTTATTAAGCAAATAATAGAGTCCTCACATTTTAATGCACTTCATGAAATCAGCTTTCAGCTTTTTTGTACATAGTTACAATATGGCACGTGGACAACGTCACATGACGTCATTTACAACTTCATAAATTATAATGTGTCAATTGATCTTGTTTATATGTGACTATTAACTCCAAAAGGATTATTTTGAAGGGTGTTTTGCCGATTCTGTGGTAATTCGTCGGGAGGCAATTCGTCGGGTAGTGATTTTTGCCTGGTCAACTCGTCGGGTAGGCAATTCGTCGGGTTGATTTTTTGAAAAATGTGACGATTCGTCGGGTAGGTTTTATAGCTTCTTTATCGGTGGGCATTCCCCAGCTAGGCGTCGCCCCAACTTTCTCTCTACTTTAGATTGCTCCAAGATCAGTGCAATTATTAGTTAAACACTATTCATTGCCCGCACTCTCTTAGTTCAGTCATGAAAAACGTCACACTACTTAAAATAGGGCAAGAAATATGATCAACATGTTCTTTGGTGACTTTAGCTAGCTTCCGCGACTTTTTTGGATATCGGGTTAACCTTCCGGGACATTTTCTATTATCTACTCGTCTGCACACATAACCGACACTACCATTGGCTTCACGTTTACTTAATGCGTACTCAAATCCTTGGAAGCCAACAATAAGCTTTCCTCGTTCAATTTTGCTACACACAACACTTCCATCACAATGGTCTAGTTCATCATCACTCTCGCTGGTTATGTCTTCGTCACTCTCACTCAAGTCGTAATCACTGTCACCTAAATATTCTATTTCGCTGTCTGCGTCACTATTGTTGCCACTATAGCCATCTTTTTCGAATTCGAAGTCACTAAAATCGATTGAGGAATCCATTATTTATTACTTTATTAGCACTAAAGCTACCACCACTGATTGTGAGTACTGATGGAATACAACTGAAGTAGTTAGCAATAAGCTTTGAAGAGAGTGAGTTTATTTTATGCCATACTTACTATAATATGCGTGAATACTTTAGCCAACTCAAAGATTCAAGAACAACTGTATTTCTTAACCGTTTTACCTTATTACCGTATTAGCTTGCTTGCATCTACCCGACGAATCGCCACATTTTTCATAAAACCTACCCGACGAATCGCCACATTTTTCATAAAACCTACCCGACGAATCGCCACATTTTTTATAAAAACCTACCCGACGAATCGCCTCATTTTTCAAAAAATCTACCCGACGAATTGCCTACCCGACGAGTTGACCAGGCAAAAATCACTACCCGACGAATTGCCTCCCGACGAATTGCACGGGAACCGTTTTGCCGACTGTCATAAATTCATTTAGGAAAATAGCATGCAGTAAATTTGATATGTTTACAAACTTTAATTTTGAAAGCTTATGCTCTTGTAGTGTATTGAACAAAAAAGTTAAATACCTATAATCATTAATTTCCTTCCGGAAAATCCTGCTGAAAAATTATTTTTTATTGATTCTGTCCATTGGATTGCATATACATACATGATTACAATACATATTTATTCATACACTTTATGTGGTATGACTTCTCCTATTGTCCTATTGTTTGAGGGAATTTGAGAAATAAACATGCAATCTTACCATTACTGCAGTAGATAATGCTGCTGCGATACCGAAAAGGAGAAATGTCAAAGCCGGGTAGAACTGATTAAATTGTAAAATCTCAACTACTCAACTCGCTTTCCTTTCTGTGCCTATAGGCAGTGTAGAAGTTCCAGCATAAGCGCTATTCTGGAAAACTACGACAAAGATGGCTTCGTATGCATATAAGTATAATATACTTACTACAGAATTATATAATAGTAAATGACGTGAATACAGTTGAAGTTAAACACAGTATGTCCCAAAATGTTAAACTCACTACAATATATACGGGGGTTACTTGGTTACTTCCCTCTAGAAAAAATTTTCCAGCGATATATTTATTTTTAGATGCAAACCCATTATTAATTATGACTTAACTTTGATTAATCCACAGGGGTGACGTGAACCTCATGTAATTTTTTAGAAACCAAAAAACTAGTGGCCCAAAAAGTTAAACTCACTCAGTTTTTCACGGTTTTCTAAATTCAAACGCTACGAATAATTATATCCTGACTTTTAGCCAATGAAAAATTGCAAAATTTGGAAAGCATAAACTCAGGACATAATATACTACTTATGACATGACTCGAATTATGTAGGTAGGTACTTTGGACTACGGGTCACAGTTGCAAACATTTCAATACCAATCCATTAGACTATGCACAGGACTTGTTTAACTGACAATGGATTTTTAAACCTAAAATAACATACATTCAGGAGCCTTTGACCTTTTATGAGCTTTATGTTTCCATAAATTTGTAGTACATAAAAAGTACACCGAGCCAACAATCTTGTCGATGAATCTAACAGATACACACACCTCACTCCATTTCCCCAAATTACAGTCATAGTTAATAGTTATATCTATACTCTATACATTTTAATGGGTAGTACATTTTTTGATGTATAAAGCCTTTCTACTATTACAGCAACTACCGCGGCACTAATGCCAAAAAAAAGAAATAAAAAAGCAGGGTAGCACTGATTAAATTGCAATGTTAACTCGTTGGTCCCTTCCCTTTCTTTGTCGAGGCAGCGTAAAACGACTTTATCCTCATATTCTGCATTGTAGCGATGAACTAGTCCCCGCTCTGTCATGAGAACGATCCTATAAAAGATCACAAAGGTGTGTAGGTAATGTTATACCTCTATGTATAATTTATTATTTCGAGTTTTTTATTAACTGAAAATCTAATATCTAACGATAATGTCGATATTAACTATTCAATACATGCTTACCTATGATCGAAAAGTTCTTTATACGGAACATTTTTTCGAAGAAACATTGAATTTGAGACCCCTGTTCCTCCCCGTCGTCGAATAAAAGAAATTTTACACAGCTGAGTTTCACTTATATTGTTATGAAGACCAATCGAATAAAATCCATCCAAGTCAATTAAGAAAGCATATTTTGAGTTATCAGGGAGTACCTTTTGTAGCATATCTTCGTTCCCTTGAAACAATTTTTGGGAACGCTCTCTTAGTTTCTTCTTTTCATGTCTTTCCTACACATTTGATTGCAATCGTTTAGTTATTGTAAATTATATATTTACATGGCAATGTAGGATTACTGTGAATAAAATCCACATATCTTTAAATAAAATATTGTTTTTCTTCAAACAGAATTTAATGTGTAAAAAATTGGGTGTGATTATAAACTTACTGAGGGTAAATCAAAAGCGTATGGTTGAAAAGAAGGATCTGTAAAGGGTAGATACTTATGTCTTACTAAATCTTTGTATGTATGGATGAGCGTCACAGGTGCGGAGATGGCCGCCACAAAAGCGGCTGTGTAAAACGTGTAAAGTAATGTGTTTGTGAGAAAAGATATGAGTAGAAGGACTCGAATTCTAAGTTGTTTCACCGCCATCTTAGACCAGCCTACGGAATGATTACATATTTTTTTACATTAATATATGGTAAGCATAGTCTGCTATGGATGTACATGCAATATATGCCATCCACATTAATGTGATATTTTAAATGCTAATATAAGATTAACTTTTGATTTAAATTTTCACCTTGAAGAAAGAAGCTTCCAATTATCGACATCAAAACATCAAGGGGAGTCTCCGTGTTGAGATTTTTAACTTTCCAACAGAATAAAGCAGAAGAGACAAGAATAGTGACGTGAAAAGTTCCAATCGCCAGCCACACACCGGAACTGAATGGCATGAACATTATGTTTCCCGTTGATGAAACGACTTGTTGATGAAAAAATGCGTACACTCTGCAGTGATAAAATGTGACGTCGTGATTTGTTTTATATTCTCATTTTTTTTACTAATAAAAAATGTATTAAAAAATACTATGTAATAACATGTAATAGATACAATACTCACTCTGACCGACTCAAGGCCGGTAAAGGATGGAGGTAAGCACCATGATTTTCGTAAATACCGGATAGCGAAATGCACAAATCCGCCTTTTTCTCCTTAAACTGGACAGCTATTCCAGAAATATGGGATCGGTTCTCTGTCCACCCGTTTCCTAAAACGCCAGTCACTCTATTGATAGATTATTGAAATTCTTCCCAATTAAATACATACTAAGGTTAATATAGATTAATAAAAACGGGCAATAGCAATATACACAAGTGGGAACTTACCGAAAATTAAGCATAAATTGTAGATCAAGTAAATATCGGAGTGAAAAACCACTTTTGAACACTACAGTACCATTCACACTATCAACATCAATGATTCCCTTAAAGTTGTCGTTTTTCTACAATACAAATACAAATAGTTACGTTTTAAAAAGCCTGGATCACAAATTAAGTTGGTGATTAAGAGGTGATCAGCAATAAAAAAAGAATTTTTCCTTTTAAAAACGTTCTGTACCTGTGCCAAAACTCTTAGCTCCATTCCACGTAAATTACTCCTTCTACTCGCCATTCCAACAAAATGGGATGTGTCGTCAAACAAATAATTATTTTGATTCATTTCCTTAAGATTTTCACGGAGATGAATGTCCTCGCAAATTAAATTGTCACTGATAGTGTACAGTTCAAATGCAAAAGTAATTTGAAGATCCTCCTCATCTTTATCATCTTCATTTTCTTCTGAATTTTTTACGGAAAGGAGTAAATAAACGTGTTCATTTTGAGGGATAAAATAACTTGCATTAATCAACTCTGAACAGTATTCTTGACCACTGGTGAAATCACTCCTATTAGCTTTGGGAGCGTAGTAAATGAAGAACCTTTGTTGTGGGGCTCGCTTATCTCTACAGTTCCCATCTAACTTGGCTCTGAATAAAGCGTCAAGCTTGAATTTCCAAGTCCCAAGTGCAAGCAAGATACATAGGTCGTATTACTTGTACAATGCATTTTATGTAAGTATATAAATTGTATAATAAATAATTCCTACAAATATTATAAAATTCCGTTACCGATTCTAGCAGAAAATGAAAGTCTTGTTCTGTCTCAGGATACATTAAAAACTGGAGCTCGGCGTGACTCCTCTGAGTATCTCCTGTCAATCTCGAATCCGATTCTGAGTTACAAATACGCTGTACAAAGTCGTACCCAGGATGGCTTTGATTTCCACGATAATGAATAGCTACGCCCGGATTGTTAATTTGCGATAGAAACCCTGTACAATATGCGAAAATCCCAAATTAGTATTGCCTACTGCATTAAAATTGGTAGTTAACCCTAAGGAAATGTCAGTGTCAGTAGATGGTGCACATTTTGCCTTTTTTCATTACCTCTGCTTTCTGAAATATCAGTATTTTTAAAGATGATTACATCTTTATTATTAGAACGTGTGATTGCGTGACTGTGACGTCCATCCGCAGTCACAACCTTTGTCTTTGGTTCACAGATGAAGCTTATTAGTAAAAGTATCAGTATTGGGTAACTGGAGACAAAGATGTTAATCTGCATTATATTTATATATGGCTTGGCTTAATTATCAAGTAAACGTATGTATTTTGATGTATGTTATGGGTAATGCCCGCGAAACAGATCAATAAATAATAATAATAATAATAATATATATGGCTTGACTGGAGCGATGAAGTTCGAGATGTCACTCCTTTGGTATGTTCTGGCCTAATAACCAGCCAAAATGAAATGAAAATAAAAGCTTACGGATCTAAAAAAAATAATAGCACATAATAAGCAAGGAAGAAATCAAGGAAGTAAAATTCACTTTTTTAATAATATAATATGACAGTTTATATGTTCATAGATGGTTAGTCATACACAAAATCGTACAGAATTGGATAATTCACCACATGCTATACGGCCAACCCTTCCTTCAAAACTGCAAATTGGTAAAAGGAAAAGTAATATAGAGAAACCACATTAAGGTGCAATATATAAATACATATGTATATTTATATAATTGAATTGACACTCCAATTCATAATGTACCCAAAGGCAAGAGAAGTTAACAAATAAAGCGCGAAATACTTACAGTAGTAATATTACGTACCTAGGTTATATACCTTCAAAATTTTTAGAATAAGTCAACAAGACATATACAGCTGAATTGCAGCGCCTCTTCAGTAAAAACGTCCGCTTACACATATACAAAGATGGCTCAGTTTACTGTATTATACACCTATGACCTATACACCTGTACCTATATATACATTATTTGAAATATACTTTTAATTTGATTAATATCAATACCAATCCATTAAGTCACAAACACGACTTCAAAACCGATTCCAATACTTTCTCAAATATGACGATAATTATAGGACAGTCTAAAACCATTTATAACCTATGCATTTTGTGCACCAATATTTCATTCATGTATAGGTACATTACAATTACAAAAGACATGGAAAAACTTCTTTACGTAAAACTGCAGAACATAGGTAATAAATACGTCAAAAAATACATTGAAATACATCAATATCCCCATTTCATGCCCAGTAGAGTTGTGCTGATCACTGAACAGCCTCATAGTCAAAGTCAAAAATACACTAAAACTAAAAGAACCAAATTTTTAACAATAATTCTAATACACAGTTCCCTTTAGTTTCAAATTTTCGCCATGGTTTCAAAATTCTCTTCAAAAATTAAACATGAGCTCGCACTCATCTACTGTTTTTTGTTGGAAAATCCATCAGTTTCCCTTTGAGACATTTCCACTTCAGATTCAGACCAAGACTGATAATATAATGATGCGGACAGGCTGAGGAGATCACTATGCCCTGGCCAAGTATTCATAGGTTGATTTGGGCTTGAAAGAACTCTTTGGAAGGAGGAAGATAGGAAGGTTAAATCAGTATCCGTCTCAGTCTGAAGATCTCCACTAATTGCTGTTGATATCTCACCGGGTGACATTTTTAGCTCTGCTGGATATCCAGGAATCAGTTGATGGGGGTTGAATTCATATTGTTCATGATCCGAGGTTGAGCATTCAGCAATGGCACCAAAATGTATGTTGGTTGTGCCGGTAGAAACGGAAGTACCCGGTAGTATGGACGACGCGCTGTAATAATTAGCGACTGCGCTTGGAGTGCTTATTATTTCCTCGTCCTTTGTGGGTGAAAACAATTTGTAGCTCGAAACTGAACCCATGGGACTTGCATCCTTTACAAGGAATTTTGATTTTTTAGCTTGTTGAAAGCTCTTCTGATTATTTGAGGAATGAGGGACCGAAATCCAAGCCGAGACTGATGAACTTAACGTATCTTTGTAAATCTGGCTAACTTTATCCCGGATACTTTCAATTGAGAGAAGGGGTCCTTTTACATGACAGTTATCACTGGCCGCCTTGGTCATTTTAAATTCTTCAATCCATATTTGGAAATTTTGTCTGGCCATACAAAGTAGTCCACATAGTTGTCCAAGATCCTCAAACACTCCACCTAAACAGAATATCATAGAGAAAATCGTTGCCGAACGTTAGTGAGATATAATATGATGAACAAAACCAGAACAGAAGAAAGAATGTGGGTAGATCGATTGGTATATACCTTCCGAGTAAACGACAAAATCCTCCCAGCTCCTTAGCATCCCAAGCATAAAGTTCACCTTGTCCCCCAATCCTTCCAATGACAGTGCGTACTTGTAGAGTAACAAGGACAATTTTTCTCCGAGCATTTCATTGACATTGGCTTTATCTTTATTTGTGGTAGTCCTCTTCATCATCCACCAAATCAGTTTCAGGATCGAGTCTCTACTTTGCATGTACAAACTCAGCAGCTCCACCACCCTGTCGACCAGAGCATTCAAAGCACTTTCTAAGAAACGCGACAGCTGCCCCAACACCTCTTCAATGGGCTGAATCTAAAGATTTAGTTAATCAACTAATCGCTTGAACCAATGAAACTCTACATGGTCAACCCTAGTCAGCTAAACTGTTGGAATTTTGAATTGTTAATTGCATGCAATGGAAGATACTACTATTAAAGATATTCAATAAACTGATAAATATTTAGCACTTACATTATTTAACTTTCCGTAATAATGTAGGTTGGCCAAGGACGGGAACTCGAAAGTTTCTTGCTCGAGCCATATCCTCATTTCGTGCAAAATCTGGTTGTGATTGTGCGTCGCAGAGCACCAGGGTCTACCACCATGGTCATAATAGCTGTTATTTCTGGAATATTTCAAAATTTCAACATATCAGACGACCATCGAAATTGTATATTGTTAGATTGCTAATTTTCTATTAGTCATGGTGGCTATATGATATGAAATTAATATAAATTGCTATAATTTATACCGTGGTTGGATATTCCAAGGCCTTGTATAATTAATTCTCCCATTTCCCTGGCACTGCATTTTAACAGGGTAGCTTGCTGCTACTTGGAACAAGGTACTGGGTAAGCTTCCGTAAAAAATAAAATACGTATGACATAGGAAAATGAGCAAACAAGTTTTTAGTATACTTACATGGGTCATTTCCCAAGTGTAAAATCCGAAATGGAGCAAACGATATCAGGTCATGTACTACGTGGTGGGGTCATTACGACGTATGTAATCATATCGGTGCAAATTGCGTCCTGGCTCCAAAAACTAAATTTGAAATTTTTAAAATTGGTCGAAACGAAAAATCGTATGGGAAATTAAATAGGAATTCTACCCTACCCAATGGTCCCCTCCCCCTTATCACTTTTTCAGTTTTCTGATATTTTTCAAAAACTATAGGCCTTGTGGTTTTTGAATACGAACAAGTCTAAAATTAGCAAGGGGCCGTCCATAAATGACGTCATCCAATTTTTTTCATTTTTAGACCCTATGCCCTATGACGCTATCATCTGCTTTTAAAATTGTGTAAATGGCTATCTGTAACATGGGATTCTATCATTATGCAAAGAGACATATTGATCCTACCCATGAGGTTGTTTGTGGACGATTCCTAATTTATGCAATTTTAGAGTATAAAATTGACGAATAAACTTTTTATGTATTAAGAAACGGGAAAAGATCGCACGTCTTTGTTTGAGTGAAATCATTTTTGCGGTGTCGTTAAGTTTTACTGATTCCCGTTTTATTAATCATGTTGCTGGAAAGCTAAATTAAGGTTATCAATATAATTATTACCGATTTAATTATTACTACGTAGATTTTAATCCTGGTAGAGTAGCCGCCGTGTAGGTTAATATTTTAATAATAATTAATTACAGTCACTTAATCATTATTGCTAAAATTAGACATCACTTATATACACCCACATTGATTTTTTGTTCCAAATATTGAATTTATTGTTTGGGGGGAAATTTAAATATTCCGATTTAAATATTCAAAATTCATAGCAATCGATTGTTGAATCAGAATAAAATCATTCTACAAAGCCAAAAATAAAATCTTTCTCTACTTCCGTCCACCCGTTCGACGTTGACACTGCCTTATCCCACTGTTAATTACGACTGATTTGTTTAAAACAACATGCCGCATACCTTGTTTAAACATTTAAACCAATATATAACACAATTTACCCTGCATGAAGCAAATTACGTTAGGTAAATAATTCTGCTGTATTTAATATTTACCCTAATTATTTAGGTGTAGCATAGATTTTCATAAACTCCGCACAAGTGGTAAATATCAAAGAATCCAGTCAAATTAATAAAAGGGGAAACAAAACAAATTACTCGATATATTGGCGTCAGGTTTAATAAGTTTGCAATCGGGATATTTCTACGAACATTCCTTGTATTCTCATATTAGTCGAAATATCAAAACACTGAAAAAACATTATTGGTCCCCATTGGTAGAGTAAATTGCTCACTCAACTCTGTCACTTAAGTTCTAATCGTCCATAAACAACCTCACGGGTAGGATCAATATGTCTCTTTGGACAGTGCAGTGATAGAATCCCATGTTACAGATAGCCATTTACACAATTTTAAAAGCAGATGACAGCGTCATATGGTCTAAAAATGAAAAAATTTGGATGACGTGATTTCTGGACGACCCCTTGCTAATTTTAGGCTTGTTCGTATTCAAGAAACACAAGGCCCATAGTTTTCAAAAAATATCAGAGAACTGAAAAAGTGATAAGGGTAAGTGGTATTTTACCTTAATTTCCATATGATTTTTCAGATTTTTCATTTCGACCAATTTTGAAAATTTCAAATTTAGTTTTTGGCACTAAAACGCAATTTGCACCGATATGATTATACATACACGTCGTAATGTCCCCACCACGTGGTACATGATCTGATATCGTTTGCTTCATTTCGGATTTTACACTTGGGAAATGTCCCATGTTAGTACTCACTGTAGTCACAAGTCACACGACATGTAGGTTCTGTACTGTATACTGTATATGGGAATTAAAGATAATCTGAAATAAAAGCAGAACTTTTTCACCCCATGATTCCTTTCCCAGTAGAAGATCAGTACTGACCATTCAGTTTTAATTCATAACATGAAGCAACTTACATGAAGCACAAGGGTACTGTACAATTTTTATACTTTAGGAGGAGGTGCCCAAGCAGTTTCATGTCCCCCCAACCCACAGGGATTTTATACACAAATTCGACAACAGAGAAGAGCAATGTGAGGTATAGGAGACGACGCAACTAGGGCTAAATATTCTGCCGACCACTTTTGCATTAGGCAAATGGAATTTGGGGAGTTGCCTATTGCACTACTCAATGGTGATTGGGACTTTGTCTGCACTCCTTGGTGTTTATTGGCTTTTAAAAAATAACCCCGGCAGAAAAAGCACTAGTTGCGGCTTCTCCTTAAGCCTTCACATTCCTGTTCTCTGATTCGACAATACGACGTAATTAGCCTACAACTCTGCTTGGGGGTTCTAGAATTTAGCATTTGTTCATTTTAAAATCGAAATGAGTGGGTGGTCTAACTAGTAAGAATGTAAGAATTTTACCCAATTATGTAGTATCAAATTGGAATGGGTGTCGCTGCCATTACCATCTTTGGTAACAACGGTATTCACAGAACGCTATGCAAACCATCCATACTTCCTTAGACAGCAGTCATATACATACAGAATAGACCACCCATAAAGCAATCCTTATTAATCCGTGGTGTTGTAAAAGTTATAACGCATGCGCCAAATGTGCTTCAACCAAATGGATGGCAATTTGTTGTTGCTTAGTTTTTTTTTTATATATAGATCACAATTTCCATAATCCTGTTAAGTCACTCCATTTAATTTATATTATTCAGTCAAGCACGACAGGGGTGCGTCTATTGGTAATAAAAAGTAATTGGTATAACATTTGGTGATACTTAGGGCTTCTTAGGGAAGATACACATATAACGTACACAGTACGCAGTTATTTGAAATTTTGGGACCCACCCGCCCCTTTTGTCACCACCTTAACCATTGCATAAATCGCTATCTTTAACATGGCACTGAAAACTCCCACCAACCGCAACCCTATTAGCTTTCGTAATATGTGTCTCTTCCGTTATTTCGTGGCTGAGGTTTAAGATTAATTAGTTTCAATATATTATAGTGTTGCAAGTTACAATCGTGCTGTCTTGGGCCTTGGGTGGTCGGTGTTGAGTAAACAAAAATGATGAGTAAGCAAATACATATAAGCACTCTGCATTCGCTGCTGCAACAGAGCTCTTATATTTTTGACGTGTATATTAATTCAGTTTTTATTTCGAGTACAAAATACAATATTGCCGCAAATATACATTACATACTTAGGTACCTATACTAATGATTAATAATGTTACGATTTCTCATAATAGGATGAAAATGCCTTCAATGATCTGAAAAATATAATTTGATTAAACGTAACTAGCCAATCCAACATGATTTACGATGGCTGTTGTGTCCGTATTTTAACATAAATTAACAAAGCTAGGTTTATACTATCACACCATTATTTGATGCTCTACCTATACATCTACTAAAATACGAATAATATTTAGCAACAGAATTTTCAATATGAAGTAGAATTTACGGTGTAAAATATTAAATTATTTGTATGTATTATTGAACTATAATATTTAATTAGAGAAGTAAAATAGGTACTGATACACTGCGACTGCATACTGGGCTTCTTCTGCTGTTCACAATTTTGCATACAATTTCTGAATGCTGAAAAAGCAATGCATACGAATCAATGAGGATAGTCAGTATCTTGTATATTGCGAACCTTACTTTATATTACGTTCAGCATTTGAATACAACCGCAACCGCCCCGACGAAACCAACTAAAATTCTTGCAACAAAATGAACGTACGCTCCAAATCCATGAAATGGTTTTAATTACTACAATTATTCTAGTAATTATACTGACATCGTTGTCGCAATTACAATTTAAGCGTGTATAAATATATGTACAAGCTATAAGTTTAAGTTTTTAATCGTTACATTTTCAATTTTAGGCATATATTTATAATTATTATTTATATCCTACAGATTGAATATGTATAATGTCTGAACTAAAATTAAATGACAATCCTGATCTCATAATCACAACACCCTAAACTGGTAAAATTGGACTAGAGTTGTACTCAAATTCCAACCAGCTAAGAGAGTTACTAGGTAAGTAATGAGAATCAGTGTAAAAGGGTAGAGAAAAAATCTTGTGGAGTGAAGCTGCGGAAGACAAGAGTATCCTAAAAATGTTATGTATGTGTAGTAACCGCTGGCTAGAAGCCACAAAGTATTTCCAACAAAAACTGAAATTCTCCAATCTTGACCTATGATTGCTGGAAAGAAAGTATAATAAAGTCGGTCATTCAAGCATCTTTACCCAATGGATGGATGTGACCCAAGTAAGATTAAAAATGCAAAACGCTTGTGTACAAAAGCTTACCATGATAGAGAACAATTACAACGCCATGAAGGATTACTAGAGCTGGAAACAATGCATTTAAATGAACATCGAAGCAGTATGCCCATTCCACCTTATTTTCCGCGGGAACACCAGGTTTTAACAGGTATTTATTGCAAATGAACCTGAAAAAATGACAAAGAAAATGTATTTTTTAAACTCCTATGAATAAACAAAATTGGGTTTACACCAGAGATGATTCAGACTAAGAAAATAGTAGAAAAAGAAAGCCCATAGACGTAAAAATTATTCTTACTGTGAACTACATAAAACATCATGTTTTAATAGGTACTTATTACAAATGAGCCTGAAGGAAATAACATGAAAAGAAAAGAAATAAAAACTTAATGCTTCAGTACTTGTTTTTCACTATCAAGTCTAATAAAAAACTAAATGGTACGCACCACAGGAGAGAACAAATAATAATCCCCGTCAAGACACAATCCACGGCTACTACATAGAGAAATAGTGTAATGTACTGCAGAAATGACATTCTTAGCACCAGTCCAAAGCCACCGCAAGAAACTATGTAGACATATTTTCAAGGACAAAAAAAACAGAACACAATGTAATAAATTATTATTTACAAGAATTGTTATGTGCAAGTATTATTTCTTGTGAACTGTACATACACATGAGTTCACATAAGTTCTGTTTACATATATCTTTAATTAATGAATCATTTAGTAATTTACTTATAGCAAACTACTTTGTGTATTTGAAAGTCTATTTATAATACATTTTTAGTGATTTCTTTTCTTACCAAGCAAAAAGATTCCAAGAAGAACCAGAAATGCGGGATCGTCACGAGCAAACTGAGCTTTCGTTTCTATATTCAACAAAAATCCACAAAAAAGGAATATAAAATAATTATGCATTTGATTTTGATATTTTAAACAGTAATACAAAAACAGCATTATAGTCATACACTTGCATTCTTGAGTACTTAATTTATATACTAAAACTACTATATTAAAAGTGAATTTACGTTTTCGAAATGCAAAGTCTCTGTAAACTGTCTGAGGAGAAATAAATAAGTAGATAATTTGCCAGGTTGCAAATTCAAAATCCATTTGGTGAAATTTCAGAATACGCCGAAAATATTTGTAAGTTTTGGCTCTAGCATTTGTGCACAGTGCTCTGCAATTTGAACAAAATTCCATATATTTATTTCAATCTTATTAAATGTTATTCATTAGTCACGTTATCGATCACGCAATATGCAAAATATCCCACAACACATGCGAAATTGAAACTGGGATGTAGGTGTATACCCAACAACCGACAACTGCTGACTGCCAACCTATTTACACATCTGTCACATTGGTGATTGGGGTTTTAAACAAAATCAAAGGATACATTGCGCCCGAAACTCATTTTGCGCAAATAATAAATCAATAATGAGTAATTATGTATTACCTCGTGCGAGTGATCACCTACAACCTATGACCTACCTATGAGTAGCTGGTGAAGGCAATGGCGATGAGCCGAACTGGGGTGACCCACAAATAAAAGTCGGTGACGACATCATTGAGGATCGTGTAGAGTTCACACTTGCTGACCTTTCCCTTCGGTAATCCATAATTTATTGCTCCTTCAATCTCTATCAATCAATGTCTTTAAAATGTGAAACAACCGGAAAATTAATAAAAACACGGATCACAATACCAATTTTGCATCCTCCGTTCAATTATTGTTATCCGTAAATGCACTTTTTAATCATGTTTACAAGTTATTTTAGTTCACTTGACTTTTGTCTTACAATTAACTCCTATAGATATTTAATAGATTTTAAAGATGAATATCTAAAATAATATGACAATACAATCAATGACTCACACAAACTTGCTTGCAGTCGCAGAAAAATAAAAAGTGAGCTGAGCTGTCTAGTAAATAATCTAGGGTTTGAAAGTCCCACCATTTCTCATTGAATTTTCTTTGAGCTACTAGGTGTCAGCATCACACACTAACGTAAATTTAGTACACATCCACCTTTGAACGATTTAGTATTTTAATTCATAGTTTGTAATGATCTTGTAATTGTAATTAAGTAATGAGTACTTAATTGTTAATAATTCATGCTTCTCTATAAATAATTATTCCAAGTTAAATTAAATACGAGCTAGGGTAAAGATAAGGTCCATCCAGTTAACAGTAATTATTGAATTATTGGGGAACTGCAAGCGGGCCGAAGACCGAAGATATGACCCACAAGTTGTCCGAAGAGCCGAAGACAAATGTGCAACCTACCCGAAGAAGAAATCTGCAAGTGAGCCGAAGACCGAAGAACCGATGCAATTCAGCCGAAGCCCGAAGACTGCAATCCACCCGAAGACCGAAGAGTCTTCGGGTAGATTGCAGCCCAGCCGAAGACTCTTCGGTCTTCGGGTGGATTGCAGTCTTCGGGCTTCGGCTGAATTGCATCGGTTCTTCGGTCTTCGGCTCACTTGCAGATTTCTTCTTCGGGTAGGTTGCACATTTGTCTTCGGCTCTTCGGACAACTTGTGGGTCATATCTTCGGTCTTCGGCCCGCTTGTAGTTCCCGAATTATTGCTATTATGCTTCCTAATATTACTTATTATGTACTATTACTTAGTAAGTTTACGAGGCAAACCAAGCCGTTTTATTTCGACGGGCATTTAAAGAAGACGATAAATTCGATAAATGCTTAAATTATAGAATTGTATTGCATTACTTTAAAATTTTGCAAGTATATATAATTTTGATTTAGTGTTCAAATTAATTACTGAATGTACTTAAGTAGTTTAAATTGCAGGTCACATCAAAATTATGTAACAAGTAATTTATAATATATACTTTTTCCCTATTATCACTCATAGCAATGATAAAATTTTTGAATTTCAGCAACATTCCACTTAACGACGGCTCTTCTGCACCCGGGCCACCTCTATTTTGCATTTTTTCGTCGTCGACGGGTTCGATTTGGGCTACTTTCAGATTTCATTGAAGCTCGAGATTTATTTTTGGAATTGTGACTGTGGTGACTATTTGATTGACTAGATCCCGCCTTGGATGGTGTTTTATAGTTCCTTCGTGTAACTTGTTTTTTAGCTGATGTTCCTTGAGGCTGACCTTTCTTGTGCGTATTGGGTCTCTTCCCACCTGACTTCCCGTCGTCATCTGAGCTATCCGAATCATCTCCATTGAGTACAATGGTGATGGAGGATAAAGCTCTGTCACTCTCAGTAGGACCAGTTCCACAGAGCGTGTCCTCTTCCTCTCCTTCTGTACAACTCTCCGTTTTCTTGGAATGCCCGTCTGACTTGGATCCTCGGGGTCTCTTGACCCCACCACCAACAACGGTCGTCTTCTTCGCTTCTGTTTCAATTCCAGAACGTGTTGTTTTTGCTTCTATCACTCGTCGACTATCTCGTCCTTTAGACCCACTCCCTTCGCCTTTATTACTTTCAGATGATTTTTTCCGGCCTGGCCCTGACGATGTGGATGCATCTCCTTCCGACTCTTTATTATCACCCCAGCCCCACCAGTCATGACAAAATTCAGGGTTCAAGCCCGACAGGGAACTCATTCCCCTATTTGAGTTATCAGTACCAAACAAATTGAAAGAGTCATTGAAGCTCATGTTGCATAAGCGAGAAGGGATTTTACCATTATCTCGATACTCTTGGTTTTCAGTTTCTGTAATTCCTACGTTTTTTTCTTCTGTTGATCGATTTGGATTTGGATTTGGATTTCTACTGTGGCTTCCGCTTCGAGTAGCTAAAATTGGAGGTTTTCTTCCCCGTGTAATATCAACATTTTTGTTGCTGTTATTGTTAATGATTTTATTAATGTTTTCTTGAGGCTCCCCAAATGCAACTTTTTCAAGTGTTCTGACTATTAACTCCAGTTCAAATGGGATTTTTAATGTACAAGGATTTATGGAATACACATCGTTATTGTCCGTTGACTGAGCTAACTTTGACATGTTGAGTAAGCGGCTACTAAATGGATCTGCTCCAGCAAACATTAATCCTCCAGTCCCAAAAGGGCTACTGCGCTCACAGTGCATTTCTAGGAGGGTCTGTGTCGTCTTCTCCTCTTCTGTCTCCATTAGATGGTTTACCGATTGCTGTATATGGATAAATAAGAAGAATTACTTGGAAGGTATTTTGAATTTTATTTAATTGAATTAAGTACTACCAAACACTTTGTTATATACGATATATTTTTTTACATTATTTTATGTACCTGAAAGTCGTGACAATACATGGTTCATCAATTGTTAAATACTGCAGTAGTACTACAGTATAGTACCTAAATAAAATGTTTTGCAGAAAGCAATTTATTATTATTATTAGTATTTTTAGTGTATTATGTTGTGTGTGTGTGATCGACAGGTGTTGGTGTTATTTTAGTAGTAGTCAGAAATTGTAAAAAATTGACGCCCCATAGAGCCAGTCCAGTACACTAGCTCTTGTATATTATTCTGTGCTTATTATTACACTTTTTTATTGCAATTTACTACGTTTCCTAAAAATTGGCTGGCAAGTTCAATTAAAATTAATTTTAACTATCATAATTTACTATCATTTTAAAGTTTAAATTAAAAAAGTAATACTTAACAGTTTAACAGTGCTGTATATGGCGTGCTTGCATGGTTGCCACAGCAAACGATTCAAGCTCAAGTTGTCTGTCGTCAGACATTTATATACACTAACTTTGAAATCTAATCTGATTTATCATTGTGTCTGTGTCTGCAAATTATAATATATTATTAGGCATGACCAACGAATGAACCGTGGGACATTTCTGGAACGAATTTTATGAAAATAGTGACCTTTTTACATATATTTTTTTCTCTAGATTAAACTAGAACGTCAGTAGTGTCAGTACTGTTGCCTGACATGAGACATGAATAAAAATAAGGTTAGTACAAGTTCTTCAAAAGCTCCCTCGACACCTAATCCACAGAATACAAACCCGCTTCCGCAAGTGTCAAACGCTGGTGCTGGTACTGACACCGGCATCTTACTCCCTACCCCTGCCCCTAACCCTCTTCCGAAAAAGTCAAGCGCTGGCATCGACACCGGCATCGGCACCCCTACCCCTGCCCCTGCCCCTGCCCCTGCCCCTGCCCCTGCCCCTGCTCCTGTCCCGGACCACCACGTAAATAAAAATCTGCAAAACTCCCTGAAGACAATAAAACCATGGGAACCTTGTTGCTGTGATGGCACTTTGAAATGCTGGTCAGTATTTGTCGGAATTTACGAAATAGTAAGCTATGGTTCATTCACAACCTGTGGATAATAAATTAGTTTTGATACACAAAATAGATCTGTAATTTAGTCCGTACCGATTTACCGATTTTGATTTTTGTGACGCAGCTACTATGGGCCGCCATGATAGCTACAAATGCTATGTATAGCATAGCCATTTCGGATTCTTCGTACTTATCGATTGGGATGTATGCAGGTGATATGTATTTTATTTTTAATTAGTAAGCATATAGGCTTACTAATTAAACATAATTAGCAATGCAAGTAATGTATTCCTAATTCCTATCCCGTGTATAAAATATCTCTTAAGTGCTTTTCTACTATTGATACTAATATTGTATGCATGCAGTTTGGTGTAAACTGTTATAACAATTTCAGTTAAGCCTATAGATATAAATATTAACTATATTATTATTACATAAGTATACTATTTAGATATGTACCTACATAGTATGATTTATAAACTAAAAGATTGAGGGGTAAGGTGTGATAGTCATACTCAATCATAGGGCCGGACGAAGAAATTGTTTTTAGGCAGCAATTTGTTTTCATAAAAAAACCACTATTTTGATTTCATTGATTGTTTTCTTTGGTAAAGCAAAATGTTGTATTTACATGTTTTTAGAAAAGTGCAAATTGTTCTTTTTACTTGATTCAGAAAAGTGCTCAATGATCTATTTACATGTTTTGAGAAAAGTGGAAAATGTTTTATTTCCATGTTTTTTAAATGTACAAAAAAATTTATTTTGTATGTTTTTGAAAAGTTAAATTTTTTTTACATATTTTTGAAAACCTCAAAATGTTCGATTTACATGTTTTTTGAAAATTCAAGCAGCTTCCGCTGGCCGCATTACCCGGCCCTGTACTCAATCATTTGACATTTATAAATATCCCTAATTATCATTGTGACATGATTTTTAGAATTTATTACAAAGTTGGAATTTGTGACTTTTACCATTGGACTTCTGAGTGGATGTGTAATTCTTATTGCAGTTATTCTGGTAAGTCAGAATATGCACTGTAATACTCGATAGGGTTAAGTGTTAAGTTAAGTAGGATATATCGCTATACTTGCTACTGAAGAAGCAAAATTGCCTATCTCTAATTCTCACTAATAGCAATTCTTACGTATACATTTCTCATATATTTGTCTATGTTTCCCACTACTGTCAATGTTTTCTTAATTTACCTATGACCTATACGCATACTATATTTACATTTTTGTTGTTGTGGCTTGTGTGATTACATTTTTTGTCTCTCTCTCTCTCTCGTATATATAGAAAAAGAAGGTGCTGGGCATTGTGCACGGCTGCATGTCATTACTGATTTCCTTCCTCCTAGTCGTCGTAATTGGTTTGAGTGTACCTCACAGACCCGACGTCTTCAAATGGGTCGCGATCCTGGCTTACATAGGATTGGGAGCTCAGCAAATTTATTTCGCATTCTTCTCCTATGTCGTTTATGAACATCTCAAGATCAGAGAGCTGAATCTTCTGCAAAGTCAAAATACGGTGGTAGTAGCAAGTCCACAGCAGCCTGCGTCACTACCAACAGAAATGACACCGATGAAACCGACAACTAAACCGACGTCGACAACTGAGAACGACATCATCAAGAGCCAGGCTCGTCCTGAAAATAGTAGTGTTCAAGAAGTACAACCATCTGCAGCTGTAGTACATGTGCCAACAGCAACACCAACAGCAACTCCGGCACTACCAATAGCATTACCAACACCATTACCAACCAAACCGAAATGAAATAACCTAAATTTTAAGTGTTTTATTTTTTATTGTAATAAAGCAAACTTGAATGAAGGTTTTATCACCATGTAAAACTGCCTATATCAATCAACTTTTCGTTTCACTATATTTGCGTAGGTTGCATTAAAAATAGCATCTCGATTTTTGAGTGAGGTGATAAGTACTTAATTACTTCAATTTAATACATTACAGATTAGCGCACGGGCTACCTGTATTGTTAGATATTAATACATACTTAGGTAAGTACAAGTAATTATTCATTTAATTTTTTCAGGTAGTTGCATAATACACCTTATTCAGACAGATGACAGAGATTGACATTTTGACATGAAAGCACCTCATATTAAGAAGGCTAATTATTTTGTCTATCTATTTTTATAGACGTATCTACTGATAACGAATGATTGATTTTGATTTTATCATTATCGGTATCAGCATCGGTATTAATTATTTCCAATTACTTATTGTTAGAATTAAAAAATATATCTAGCTAAATGTTAGACTTATCCCCGAATAAAGGACCTTGCTTAGTTGAGCCACAGCTTGCAAGAGTAGCAGTAGCAATCAAAATAAATTCCACAATTAAATTCATAACCATGAAAGCCATTTTAATTTTTTGTCTATTTACCACTGCCTTGTGTAAGTTCCTTTTCTTGCTATATAGTTTCTTCTTAATCAAACTTACTATACATTTTTATTCGACATAATATCTATAAAAGGTTTTTAAGCAGCAATTAATGTTATATAAGTAATTATTTTTGTAACTCTCTATTTATAGCTTTCCCGGACAGGCAAGCGCGACGTGGGCCATCAATTCCGGATTTGAACTCCCAAGACACAAAGGTTGTGGGTGGTGAGAATGCATCACCAAATTCTCAGCCCCATCAAGTTTCTTTCCAGTACCCATCCGGCTCAGGCTTCAATCATTTATGCGGTGGAAGTATCTTGAGCGAGACTAAAATCGTGACGGCTGCCCATTGTGTCGAAGCAGTTGTTGGGATTTCGGGTCTCCGAGTTGTTGCTGGCGAGCATGACCTGACCAAGGTGGACAGTGCGGAACAAATTGTCAAAGTCAAGTCCGCCGTACGCCATCCATCATACAATCCGTAGGTTTATTATTTTTGTTTTGAACCCAAATTATACAGATGGTTATTTTACTCTATAATCTTGATAAATAAAAATAATTAAGTACCTATAGGTATATTTCGATCGATTGACCTATGTTTTAATTTTAAATTTTGCAGTAACACCATCGACTGGGATTATGGAGTCCTCACATTGGAAACTCCATTAGTGTACACTGCTGAAGTTCAGCCCATTAGGTTGGCTTTATCTACTGACGTCGCTTCTGGAGATTGCAAGACAAGTGGATGGGGAAAAACTACTCCTGAGAGCGGAGCTGCCAATATCCTTCAATTAATTAACCTCCCTATTGTTTCCAAGGACGATTGCTCCAGCATTTACAGTTCTATCTTTTGGGGAATTACAGACCGTATGGTTTGCGCTGGTGGACAGTTGGGCCGTAGCGTGTGTAATGTGAGACACGATAATAATTTATTATAATAATTTTTTTTTAAGTTGATTTTTCAAAAATTCTGTTTTTGAATGATACATTTGTGGCTATGTGTATAGGATCAATATTTATATGCTTTTGTAACAAATTACTGGAATATATTTCAATTATTTTTTTAGGGAGATAGTGGTGGACCCTTAGTATGCAAAAGTAAAGACAACCGGGACTATCTTGCTGGTATCACATCCTACACCATGACTCCTTGTGGTGAGACAAACTACCCCAGCGGCTGGGCCAACGTTGCCGCAGGAAGAGAATGGCTTTTGTCAAACTAAAGAACTGTAAAAAAATATTTAAAAGCTCAAATGTTACTTAGTGAAACGCTGAGCAGCACAGTTATGAAATGTAATAACCAAAGAATACAAGCTTTAATATCTGCAAAATAAAGTTGTTTATCTTTTTTCCTTTCTGCATATTTTGCGCAGTATAAGTATAGTTTAACATGGCTTCATGAGATTCCAGAATTTGATACAATTTTCGATCGTTGGAAACCGAATAATGTATCGAAGGGACGTGCTCTACCATTAGGTGACTTGCATGGCATCGTGTAAAATAAATTGTTGTGTCCACGAAATTCGGGGTATTATTAGATCGTATAAAAATTGTTTTGCAGTACCTAGACATCTAATGCTTATAAGCACCGTATATCCTCTAGTACAAAGTGGGACGTTGTGTTGTAGGACATACGGTACTTTGGTAAGGTGGATACATCATACATTAAGACATATTTATACAACAATACTTAATCAAGCGGACTCAAAAATATCCAAGCTGAACTTTACGCTTACAAAATTTACATGCATTTAAAAAAACATTGACAACTCGAGCATATGAAAATTTTCAGTTGTCACTACATCACAGACCGATGCGATGCAAGCCTCTATCCAAAAAGTTATTTTATAGCAGCAGTCATGAGCGGAAAAAAAGTATTGCAAAAACTAAAAATTAAATATTTTTAAAAATTTGTAGCATAGTATAATATCGTTTACAATAAAGCGTTAAAAGAGGATCTAAAGATTTTTTATAGGTAGGTAGTTACGTAATTAAATAACAATTTTATTCTAGAAAATATTATAAATTACATGAGTGCCTATTTCAATCATTTAATGTGAGTGGAGCTCCAAAGATTAACAAATTAAGTTTATAATGAAATTAGTTTTCTTCACTGAATCTGCAGAAACGTAGAGTAAGTAAAGTGCAAGTTATTCAAGCCAGTTAGCAATTACTGTATTAGCTCCTATTTCAACTCCGAAAAAAATATCCGTAAAATGAAAAAAAGTGACTTTTAAAATAACAAAATAAAATAAAATGCCAAAATTACAAACAATCTTCACAAACCTCTAAGCCCAATCCTCGGTTCCCTCCGTATGCTTTCGAATTCGTAGACCAAGGAAGAGGGTCCTCATTCTCCAAAATTATATGCAGGCGGAAATGGTGCTCTGTGCCTATTCTTACTATAGTTAGAATTTAGAATAGGATTCCAATCAATTCGATCTTCTTCTTTGCTATAGATGGATTTTATATTTTTATTTACTGGGAAAAAGTCTAAAAAATGATCTGGAGGTAAAGGTAAAATGTACACAGTACATTACAGTTGTATCTAATTACTTCATTGCACAATTTGCAGATTATTAAAGAGCAACAAGTTTTTTAGAAGGCATATCATATCAGTTTTAATGACAGAGATATTCTGAGAACAGATGTGATTCATATAATATGCAGACTCTTCGTAGGTTAGAAATGTTAATGAAAACTTGTAGACAGTGTTGAATTCCGAAATAAGACGAAAATGTTCACATGGATCTTTAATAATAAAGAAGTTACATTTGTAATGCAAGAAAGAGAGGCGGATAATACATTTTGCTTTTGAAGGCGAAATCATAATTCAGATAACTGCACAGGTGTTTGTATACTGCACTGTCCGTCGAAATAACATCCTTGTAATGTAACTTTCTTTTGAGACATTGTCTCGAGTATGTGCAACAATAAGAAAGTACGTATCTAACAATTCAATCCAATTCAACACATCCATACATGATAACTGCAATACAAACAGGTAGGTAAAGTTATGTATCCCAGCATAGCGTTATTGCATTGCCTTGTATTGTGAAGTGTACATAGTGAAATAAAATTCGCAAAACTTGATCAGCAACAGCTATGCTAATGGGATGCAGTCGGCAAAGCAAACTTGCGGACTTGCGATAGCCGGAGTTGATCTGCAAGCTTTGTTGTCAGGGATGGCCAAATAGGTTTTACTATATTATACAGAAGATATACGAGAAGAGTTCTCAGCTTTATGATGAGCATCTCAGGTGAGTATTTGTATGTAGTGTATTCAAACAAGCTCTCTCTACCACTTTATTCAATATTTACAAGCTACCTTTGTATTGTATTGTGCTTTGGTGGGCCTGTTGCATACTGTAGGGACAACCGAGAGTGAGGTCTAGCAAGGATAAAGCTGTCGTTCATTTGCACGCAAAATTTATCCTTGCCAGACCTCACTCTCGGTTGTCCCTACAGTACATTAAGGCGAGTGAGTGTCATATGCCATAGCCATACGACCCGTGCGACTATGGTCTACAACATATATATATTTGCAATCCTTTCCCTTTCTCATCTTTTTCCCGCGAGTGCCTTGAGATCTTGAATCAATTCAGAATTATAAGTGCCGGTCTGTAGTTGTACAGTGACAAAAGAATGAAGATCTTACTAATTATTACTTTCTAATAGACGTTTTTTGCAAAAACTAAACTAATTGTAAGTACAAGGTTGAGGAAGTTCGCGTTGGCCATAATTTTACTATAACTATAGTATTAACAATAAGTGGTAAGTAATATTGCTGATTGCTTGCTACTTCTGATTACAAATTACCAACTAACTAACGACAACGACTTATGAATATTGTTATAATTCTGCGCATTGTCAAGTTATTGTGTATTATTTTTATTGAAATAATTAGCATGCATATATAATGTATAATAATCAATAATGTTGAATGTGTAAGAATCTACCACGATTTACATTCCTTAACTTCAAACAAATATTATTACTTGAGACCTTGTTGAAAACTATTTTTACCTAGGACGCGTACTGCTACTGCTACCCTTATAATTTGTTTAGTTTAGTTGGTGTGATGAAAATACTGAGTTTAATTTGTTTGCGCTTCTTGTTAGTATTCCGGTCGTAGGACGATGAGCAATTAATCATCTGACCTGTATCCACTGCCAAACAAACTATTATTATGAACTGCTTGTTTTGCTTCGACAAATCTTCGCCACAAGCATTCACACCGGAATTCCAGTCAAGTTATAATTCGTGCTCTCCAGTTACCTCACAATCTGCAGAATATTTGGGCAAATTATTTGAACTTCCCATTTCAAGTTATCCGATTGTTGAGGATAAGGATCGAATACACGTAGCCAGTTTCCAGCGTTCGAATTTCTGCAGCGGCTGCAAAGAAAAAGTTAATAGAGCAAAATGTTTACTTGAGGAAGCTGAGAAATTGCAACAGGCTATTTTTTCCTTGAAGGAAGAGTTCGAGCTTAATTTAAGAGATAGCTACCTTGACTATAACAAAAGCTTTGAACGAGGACATTCAAATAATTTTAAACTTGGCAACGACTACACAAATGAATTCCGAGAAGTTTTGCTGAGGCGTAAGTCATTTAATTTCAATGTTGTGTATTTGCTTAGCTTTTGCTTGCAAGATACGTAAGATTTAAACAATAATGTTAGCTTCACTCACTATTTCTGTTTTCAGATTTGAAACTTGTTGTGGATGTCGACGTTGATTCTCTTCACCCTGATGTTTTGGACTCCATAACCAAGAATGATGATGGTGAAGTTGTTCAAGTGTACTCTAACCCTTGCACAGTTTTTTTCCCTAAAACTGAAGGAGTATCTGCTGATCTAAATAGTTCATTAGACGAAACAAGGCAGGATGATATAATATGCAATAATCAAGAAAGTCCGGCTCCTGCATCGCCTCCCTATCATTCATCGAATGCTGAATCCACACAAAATTTTAAAGGTGCTTCAATTACGGATTCAACAAGAGATTCACAAGCTTACAAGGAGCTGCGTGTTATTATAACGCGTTTATCGAAAACGAAAATTGAATCCATTAGAGCTAAAAAAGTAGATGAGGAAAAGGTTAACAATGGAGCAAGAACATTACATCATGCCAGGAGAAGTCGCATGCTTGCTGAGGGAAGAGTTAAATGTACATTCGAAAACTGTAAATGTACATTTCTCAATGAATCGACCAAGCGAGGTCACATAAGATTATTTCATAAATCTGGCAGCAACCGTTTACAAGGTGCACTTCAGTTCAGAATTATATTTGAAGAGATTAATATCTTAAAGTTATTTTATAAGGTAATATTTTTGTGTGCACATATTTATTAAATCATTTATATCATGCAGTTCAAAACCAGAATGTTTCTACCAAAACCGAATCCAGGGATCTACAATCCAGTCGCATACCTTGTACCTACGAGAACTGTATTGCAACCTTTGCTGAGGAGCACAAATTAAATTCTCACATTAGATATAACCACGAAGGTAATTTATTATATTCAAAAATTGAATTTTGCGTCTTATCTGGTACGTTCTACAAAAATAGTAAAAAATAATATTATGAATGCACAGATTATTAATCTGAATTCTGAATGTTATTGAAATAGGTTCTGGAGGTACTTCCATCGCTTGCCCAGAAGACGACTGCCACTTAGTATTTAGAAACAATTACAGCTATAATTTACACCAACGATCTATACATTTAGGTAAACTAGCAATATGCATTTCTTTATTGATTTTCATGATAAATTTTAATTGTTTGGTTTTGCGTTTCATGATAAATTTTATTTATTTTCAGGAATTAAACCTTATGTGTGTCTTGACAAAAAATGTGATCAATCTTTCCGGAACCGTCAGTTGCTCACCGCACACGTGAAGCGAGAACATCCGAACCTCAAGGAAAGGCACCACGCTTGTCCATTTTGCCCTAAAAAATTCAATTCTCGCGATCTTTTTAATCAACACCGTCACGAAATTCACCCTGGAATGAGGTTTTTCAAACATGGCAGTGAAAAAGTTAAAAGTGGTTGTGAACCCAAACAACAGCTGCAACAGTCTGTTTTCTGTCCACATTGTGGGAAATCATTTTCAACCCCAGCCCTTCTACGTAACCACTTGATTTGGCACAAAGAAAAAAAGTTTGAGTGTAGCATCTGTAAAATCAAAGCGTTTGTACGACGAAGTGATCTTCGACGTCATGAATTAATTCATAGCTTGCACAAACCATTCATTTGCGAATATTGTGGCAAATGCTTTCGATCTAAATCCACACACCTCGTCCATACACAGAGCGTGTGTGGGGATAAAAAAGATGTGCGACGATTTCCCTGTGATGAGTGCGACATGGTTTATAAAAATGAACGATCTTTAGTTTGGCATAAAAAGAAACATGAGGGGACGGTAGAGTACCCTTTTAAGTGTGACTTATGTGACCATCGTGTAAGATTTAAAAGTATGATAGAATTACACCGTAAAAGTCACTTTGAAGAACGAAACCATCAATGTGACAAATGCCCTGCTAGATTTAAATACAAAAATTCTTTGAACTTGCATTACGATGTCCGTCACTTGGGGAAAAGGGGGAAGAAATGTGGGATTTGCGGCTATTTAGGGATCGATAAACAGAGCTTAAAAAATCATTTCAGAACTCATACAAATGAGACCCCTTTCCAATGCGACTGTGGTAAACAATTCAAAAGAGCTCATCATCTCACAAGACATCAAAAGAATGTTCATAAGAGCAAAGATTCCAAACCCAAACTATCACAGCAGCCATTATCTAACAAGAAACTCAGCGGCAGCTTTGAATACGGTGAAAAAGAATTAGTCATTGCCATTGCAGAAACCGAAGTTGGCAATGACAACGAGTCTGATCCAGCGGGCTCATTGGTCAACCATCAAGATGAATACAACCAGGATAATATGAATACAACAGGATGTGGTCAACCATCACCTAGTCAGAATAATTTAATTGTGCAGCAAAGTTTTTCCCAAGGGTTTCAAGTGAAAGAGAAAATTTTTCTCGAAAATAATCTAGAAATTACGATTCTCGAGCCACCTGAAGCATCTAATGAAGTGTCATTATAAAATGTATTATGGAATGAATAATTTGGAAACGCTATTAAAATACGGTAGGGGTCTCCTTTTCTATTGTCATTAGGACGAATCTTAAATTAGCAGATTTATTCTATATCATTAATGTCACAGATTTATTTGTAAAAAAGTTTATTACCTTTTTTACATCCAGGTATGAATAAATATTGAGATTATATTGACAAATTAATACGATACAAATACACTGTTGGCTTTTCCAATTTTTTGTTTAAAGGGGGTATCAGTATCAGTTAATTACGGACATTTTTGTCGCTGGGATTTTTCCAGGGATTTTTAAAAAAGTAGCGCAAGTCCAAGCAATTTTAGTAGTCACGCTTTCCATTGATTGAAATTAGCCTTTAAATCCCGCTGATTTTTTACGTGTCGTTGTTTTCGAATTTTAAAATCATTTGCTTGTATTTATTCATAACAAATAATAACAGAAATGTTAAATTCGACGCAATTTCACAATTTATAATTTGACTACGTAATAAATTACACAACATTCCAAAACGGGTGTTAATATCGTTATTATCGATGTACACAATGAAATATTATCTAATTTTTTCTTATTACTTATTCCGGACTACAAAATGTACTCTAATCACAGTCTAAAGTTCAGGAATTCCATTAGTTAGAGCGTCAAACTCAAGGAGGGACGTATACACAGGACTTCATCGTATTGAATTTTGGTATGGAAATATAATAATAGAAAACAAGAGGTTAATTAATGACGACGCTGAGCTCAGAGAGCTAAAAGGCACACCAAAATATTTTACAAAAATATGCTGGTTGAGATATCGTAAATTCCAAATATAATACCATGCATGGTATTTTCTACACCCACTGTACTGGCACTGGTTTCTGGTCCTTGTTTCCCCAAAAATATGAGCTATCAGTATCACTGAATTTGTAAATTTGCTGCATTCGTCAAGTACAACTACACATTATACAATGCTACAAATTACGAAACAAAACTATAATCGAAGTTCATGTGATATTATTTGGTTATAATTTGCTTCGTCTAATGACACGTATTCATTCTGGTTGAGAAAATACAGTCGGTCTTTTATTGCTTGAATATCGAACCCCTCTTTCTGCAAGTCATTTTTCTTCATCTTGTACGTGCCTACAACAATCCAATTTATGCAGACAGTAAGTATAAGCCAAAATATTAGAGACGTAAATGCACTGATTAGTGAGTGTACATTCAATGGAATTTAAGCAACCGTGGCCACAATTAGACACTCTTACCCTAATTATTTATGAATTCCTTACCTGTCAAGTCAATACTCATTGTTACACGTATAAAAATCGGTCTGGCATATGCAGGCAAGCGCTTTTTTACTTCCAAGGCAAGGCTTTTTAAATCTAAAGAATCTTCTGGATCAACAATTGTAGCCATTCCTGCTCGCCCTTCAGTCCCCGGGATTTTAACACCGTATACAACACAGTCCTTTAGTTCACAGATCCTGCTAATAGTAGATTCCACTTCACTTGTCGACACGTTTTCACCTTTCCAACGAAATGTGTCACCAGTTCGATCTTTAAAGTAGAAATAACCGAATTCATCCATAACCAGGATATCCCCAGTTCTAAAGCAAGAATCACCCTTTTTCAAGACGTCGTAAGCAACTTTTTGTTTCTTGTCGAAAGAATCTGCGTATCTATTATAAAACATTAAACAGCAGCCAACTATATTTTTACTATTTAGTAAAACTAAACTATATTGTATTTGAAAGCTGACTAAACGATATAAACTAAACTATAGATACCCTCCACCATTAAAAATGAACTTACCCTTCAAAATCCCTAATCGGATGGTTGCTAATAATTGTCCCAACTAATTCACCTGACTCGTTTGGTTGAGATAAAAGAGCTAAACCAGTCTTAACATCTCTTATAATATCTCCAGTTGTCTCATCCACTTTAACGATTTTCATAGGTATAAAAGGATACAAAATTCGTGGGACAAACCCAACAGCTCCACACTGACTGTCAATATTCACCATATTACAATTTCCCTCCGTTGATCCATACAGTTCTGCAACAACTTTAATTCCAAATCTATTCACAAATTCATCCCAAATTTCTCTCCTTAGCCCATTTCCCAACATGAGTCGGACTTGGTGTTGGCGATCCTCAGATTTTTCTGGTTGGGCTAAAAGGTAGCGACAACACTCCCCGATGTACTGAATCACCGTCGCATTGTAGCGAATACAATCGGACCAGAAATTAGAAGCAGAAAATTTGTTTCTTATCACCATTCCTGTCCCGAATAGAAGGGGCTGACCTGCACCTAGTAGCCCCCCGCCTGTGTGATACAGTGGTAGCGGATTATAAATGATGTCATTTGAGCTAATTGGGTTCATGTAGTGTCCACCGAGTACAGCCATGCAGAATCTAAAGAAGTATTCAAAGGATTATCACAACTATTTCCATCTGCTTATTATTTTTTCAGTGCAGTAATTTAATTTAATTTGATTTTTATTTCTACCTGGAGTGCTTAATGACGGCTGCTTTAGGAAGGCCGGTAGTACCGGACGTGTAAATGTAGTAGAGATTGTCAAAAAATCCAACTGGTTCCGAAGGGAGCGGCTCACACGTGGAGCTACTCAACAAATCTGGTGCTAAGTCTGTAGCTGATTTTATCCGTATTCTTCCTCCCTCACGAGAATATGAGAATATCGGAACTTTTGAAAGACCTCCAAGACAGATTACGTCTTGAATAGCTATTTAAATTTAATAAATCAACAGGATTGTTTTTAATCTTAAACTGGAATTTAAAAAAATTATGAAAATCAAAATACAATTTGTATTTTGATATATGATTTGATAATGGGAAAGCAAATTTTAGAATGTTATAATAAATTGATAACCTTCTGTAAGTTCCTCTCCGTATATTAGTGCGGTACAGCTTACCACTTCCAGTGAATGCTTTAGGGACTGCAATCTAAGATTGGTATTGATTAATGCTGGGACTCCACCAATCTGAGTAATAATTTTGGGTATAAAACATTATTGTGTTAAGTCAGTTAAAATAATTTACATCACTATTAGTTAAACATATTTTGTATTATTTATTCATAAAAATTAATTGCTATTACTATAAGAATGCATCTAAATTTTTTAAATCCATCACTGTCATTAAGTTAGTTACCTTGCTTAGTCCAAGCCATATGGGAATATATTCTGGACAGTTTTCCATAAATAAGCAAACAACATCTCCTTTCATGAGTTCAAGACTTGTAAAATAGTTCCCGACTCTGTTCGCTAGTCCCTGAACCTGGAAAAATAGAAAATTTGTTCTTTTAAAGAATGGCTCATTGTGTAGTGGCATAGTTAATTAAATCAAATAGCGACACAGTATAATATACAACAGAAAAAAAAATTCATTTAATAAAAATTAATTATTTTCACCTGTCGAAATGTCCATTCATCATCGTTATAGTAGAAGCAAACTTTATTTGGAAATTTGGCAACTGTCTCATTAAATAATTTTCCAACTGTCAAATTTTTTCTTTGGGCAAATTTAAGCTGAATTGTAACTTTTAGTAGACGGAATATACCACTGTAAAATCCCACAAAAGAATCATGTATTTCATGTAATCAATTTAGTCATTAAAATTAAATAAATTTAAATAATATGTTAAAAAATTAAGCAAGCTCACGTCAAGTCTCTCCTTAAAGTCTTGAAAACAATCCAGAAAAGTTTATGTTTCACAAATAGGAGTATTCCAATGGAGGCGGCAAAGCAGCTCGCCAATAATCGTTTCATAGTCAATGGAGCCAGGGATGACAAGTAATTAACAAGCCGTGCCATACTCATATTTTGTTTTTCAAATATTTAGTATTTTGGCGTTAGCCTGTGTATACATATATAAAAACAAGAGCCCTGAGCTCAAGGAAAATGAGTGCGAAATTATATTAAATTCATGAAAAAAGCTGACATCCGAAAATATAATGGTACATATTTATTGAGTACTCTGCACACACTAAACAAACACCACTTACTTACATTACCTACCACCACCACCATTGAATGAGGGGAAGACTATAAAACTTAATAGAAAAGTTTTATTTAACACGACCGACTTGCACTTCTTTCCTATAATATATGTGAATATATGAAGAAAATGAAGAATGACTTTTATATTTTATGTGTAGCTTTAAGAAGGGGGAGAGAGCGACAAACTCAGTAGTTTTTAGTCTGTAATACTACAGCACTATCATCAACCATCACGGTATTCACGGTGTACCCCTCACAATTTAACGTATAAAGGTACACACTACACACTAACGTCATTCTGAACTGAAGAAAGACACTTTGTACAACACACGGAATAGAATAAAAACTGTAGCAAAAACTTGACTACATCCGATCCATCCATCCATTTATTCACCATATAGCAACAATATCAAATGGGATGTCGTGTGTACTACAGGATGGATGAGGAAATGAGGATGAAGCGATGAACGGACCGTGTAATTTTAAATGCAAAATTTACAGTGACCAAGCTAATAGTAGTATCTCCTGCCTGAATTCCTGAATGTTCACAGAGGCAAACGCAGAAAACCCGCTGTCGATTCTACGCAAAATTAATGTTTTGTAAAAATAAGTATACTTTATAATAATTATGTATTAAGTCACTGTTGCACAATTATTGAAATACAGTAGCCTTATACAGCTCAGTTTACAGAACACTATTTTCTTAATCAGGATTAACATACTTTCAAGACGAATATTTCAAAATTTTACATAGATAGGTAACTCAAAACCTGAACGCTATCGGATTAGCGATCACACTATCACTGTATACTATCAGTGTATTACCTGTATTCTCACAGCATATAAAATTAATCGTGTAAAAACGTCGTCGAATCGTAGTAGCACGGCTGGGGAACTTATTCTGCAAAGGAATTCAAATTCAGCGAAGATGCAGAACACTACCTATTTAATTTAATATGCAAAGTTCATTTATTATTTATTCGTTATAGTGTTGATATAGCTGTCGCTGTCGACGTAAGTAGGCACCCACATTGTAATTTTTATTACTGTAATCAATCAATATTTGAATGGGATATTATTGAATATTTCTATTTGTAGCACAGCTGTTAGTAGTTAGCATAATTTGGAATGTATAAGTACGACGACGACAACCGTTGAATTTTAAAATGAATGTGATATATGCTCGTATACACGCAATACACACTGCACTACTACTGTACTACCTATTCCTTCTTATACAAAACTCATTTTTCGTTCAAACTTTTGAAGGTTTCTTCAGGACAAATTAACAAATACACACGGCGCCGTATGGCATCGGAGTCTGACTGGACGTGGAAATTGGAGTTGAGCTATACAGCACAGCTCTAAATTGCAATATGTATTTATTATTAGTATGTATTATTTCTTTAAAGTACATACTTGTTCCAATACAAAAGAAAATAACGCTTGTACATTCTATCTAGTACAGGTAATTTTCCTCATTTTCCGTAATAATTACGGTTACGGTACGCAGTCACTGTCACGGTAGAGGAGTTTGCTGTCCACGTCCAATATATACAGCCTCTCTACTAAAGAAACTGAGGGGTGACTTACAAATTAAATACTTTTGTACTTAAAGCATTTTTTTTATTTATCTTTATCACTTTTGCAATACTATCCACATCAACAAGTCCAGAGTACTTCGTACGTATAGCATTCATTTGCTACTACTTTTGACTTTTTTTTGGGAGTTTTATAATGTAATTGTTAGGTGATTTAGTTTCCATTCAAAATGTATTGTTACAGCTGACTGTACCTGGTATGTATGTACCTTATATAGCTTAGGTTAGGTAGATACCTCACGTACTTTTACATAGAGGCATAGAGGGTAATACAAGAAATTTAATATTATGTAACTTGGTGACTTTAGATGGGTAGCAGGCGAATGTTGTTTTGCTCTGTAAGTGGATCGAAGTCAATTGTATAGAGAACGAGCTATTATTTTGTATAAATGGCCTTGAAGTTGAAATTGCCTTCTCTAAATACTACAGATATTCATTACAATTTTATAAATCCAGGCTCATTAACAACGATAGAAATATTTCTATGATATGTACTATTAGTATGATAGTGCAATCAAATGAGGTGCATGGTATCTGTATTTAAGATAAGTAGAAGATAATATTCTAGAGACCATAACCTTAGAAAAGCGTACATACATTAAAAAAAAATACAAAAATAACGATTAAATTTACATGTATTTTTTCTGTACTAGTATATACCTAACCTAATTTGGTTTGCAATAGAATTCGGCTATCCTAGCCCTATGTAGTTTTATTTATCGGGGAATGTCAAAAGCTTATTTTGTCGTTTAAACTGATATTTTTCTGTTATAAAATTGGCCAGTAAATGCACCTAAAATGGCTCCATCGTATAAGGAAAGGTGTGAAAATCTATAATTCACCTTCAGCGACGATAAAAGTCATCGATGTGTATCATTTTCTTAAATTATTGGCATCCGTTTCAGTTGGCGTGTCAGGTGACCCCTGTCAGACTGTCTTGTAGGTAAATTGCTAATTTTTTTTTCCTCACTCACACGTCCTTGAGTCTTTGAGTTAAATTGAGTTCAAATTCAACTTATCGTTAGACGCAGAATTCAGTACACCTTTAGGATGCAAAAGGGTTTGAATGGTCGTCACGCAATGCAATTAAACTAAACTACGCATTTTTCATTTAAATGATGAACTATAAAATAAAAATACATTTGAATAAAAATGTTCCAACTGTATACAAAAATTGCTAAAAAGATAACGATTTCACATGGAGTCTATATCCATTGGTTTTGTAATGGCTATACGCTAATCAAAGGTAATTAAAAGGGGGTTTATTTTGCAGTTTCCCAAGCTACTGCATATGAGTACAAAAAGGGTCGCGGAAGCTGCATAATAACGAGAACGACAGGCAGGAGGGTCTTTTATTATGCATATTTTATTTAGTTAATTTCGATTACAAAATTCATAGTGCTACATTCGTAGAAACGTACTTGGGTAATTTAAAATTAAACTCAAATATTCGGAAATAATACCATTCACAACGTTCAATCATGTGTATACATTTTCCATAAAACGCATGTTACCATATTCTGACCCCAATTACTTATTTTACTTTTTGTATTTCTATCGTAATTTTATTTTTTCAACTCCTTTTGGTCAGGCATGATTATTAAGATTATGGCGAGAATTGGAACACAAGGAAACGACACATAAGAGTAATTATATATACCTAATGTAATATTTAACATTCTTCGATAAGAAAGATTCATTCCGCGGAAAAAAAAGTTTCCCAACTCTTGAGCCAATTTCAGTGAAAACATGGATGGCATGTCATAATATTATGAATATTAATTAAAAAGTAATCCATACAATTATTCGTTCGCTATAAATTGACAACAGAAGTTCAGTTTTTGATAATGTACTCAATATTGGTCATGTGATTTTTGAATTGGCAGTTATGTAATTATTATGTATGTATGTTTGCAGTTTGTACTGTGTCACTTTCTACGGTCTACACAGCTTCGTTGTCGTCGAGAACTTCTTCCTCAAAATCTTCGTCACCGTCATCATTCACATTGTATGTGTCATCATCGATATCTTCCTCTTGATCACTGTGATGCTGGTTGTGGTCGTCAGCTATCTCATGATTACTGTGATGAATTTGAGATGTCTTGGAATTATTATTCCCTTTTCCAGAATCGTGGGATGATTTGTCATTACCCTTATCACCAATGTACTCATCTTCCGCATCCTCATTCTCATTCTCGTCCTCATCATAGTCAAGTTCAGGGTTTTTAGTTGATTCGTTATCCGAATTTGTGAGACTTCCTTCTGCCATGGCTGCCGTTTCACTTTTCTCAATGTCGTCTTTAGTCATGATGATGCCCCATTTGTCTCTCTTAAGAGAACCTCGCGATTTCCCACCATACATTTCGTCACGGTGTTTTTTGCACGGTTCAAATTTTCTTTCCTATCAACATATTAAAATCTCAATGGGAAAGATAAGGATCAAAGGAAGCTACTTACCCATACGTATTATATTTATATGAATTTCTGCTGCGTAGCAACAGAAGATTCATATCGTCGGTGTAGAAGTCATAATCCGTATCTTTCCTATTAAGTCATACATATATGAGTCACTTTCACACCTGCATTACTCATTAATGTATGTCTCAAACGTCAACTACTACGTACACCCATAGCTTTAAGTTTTGTATAATTTTAGTTTAAATTATAGTTTACTATTTCATAAGCTTAAAATCAAATGCCAGTATGAGCATGAAGAATGATGATGCATGTACATTTCTTGATATATGAATTTATCCTTCAATGCATGCCTATGTATATATATTACGTTTGATGCATGAGTTTTAGTTCTCTTATTGTTTGTAAACAACAAACTGCATGACGAGCATAAAAGCCTCATTACAACTAGTCATTCTTTATACATACATATTTCCACTGTTATTTAATTCTAGAGTATTTATATACTTATATTTATATTCTATAATAATTCTTGATATTTTCACATTACGTAATTTATCCGCTCTGTAGAGATTCATTCACGTTTAAATTAGACCAACTATTTGATGTCGGACCAAACTATGTGGTCATTGCGAAAGTAACCTAAATTCTTCAATTATTTATTAAATTATGATTTGGCAATCTGATGTGAATTCAGGGATTGAATTGGATGATAGAGAAGATTGAATAAAAAGTACTGCTTATGAAAGGTCGTGTTTTTCCGCCTCTCTCAAAAAGCCTAAAATATTACTTGAGACGTCTTGAATATTATTAGAGCTTCCATACGGTTGTTGCATTTTTACTTTACCCCAAAGTCATTATTTTCCACCCGTATCACTTTTCATGTTCATTTCTACTTGTGTTTACTTCGATTCTCGATATTACACTGTTGTATTAACCCATCTGTTACATAACCACTGAGTTAATGAGTCTTGGTCTTTTGACCCGTATCAGCACATATACAGATTTCCACTAGGGTGAGTCTGTCTAAATTTTCACCCTTTAACACGTTATAGCCCGTCTCTTAACAGAGGGTTACCGTTCAAATTTCAAAATTAAATCGAAAGTTAAAAATCTGACATTTTTTCTGCGAATTTTGTGTTTTCATCATCTTCAAATTTTTAAAAAAATCAAACGTTGAAGCCCATCTTTTTATTGAGGGTTCCAATCAATTCTTCGAATCTAAAAGTAAAATCATACACAAAATTAATCTTCGAAATTCCACAAAATTTAACTTCAAAATTGAAATTTTTCTACGTACAAACATACAACAGCTGTTACAAAAATCAAATCTTCGAAATTTTAAATTTAATATCGTGAAAAGGTTCAGAAAGTAAATTACCATCAAAACTACTTAGCAACTTCGTCAAAAGTGCAGGTAGTTAACAAGTAAATTTTAGAAGTGAAAAAAGAAGCAGTTTTCAATCCACAGACTCCGTGACTGAGATAGCTTCCAGCGCGTAGAGCCCACTAAAGTGAGTAGAACATTACCCTTAGTGAAGAATACAGTGACCCACGCAGTTGAAGAGACTAACCAGCGCGTAGTGGTGTATTATATAATTCCACAAACCAAGTGTAGACTTTTCCCATATGGTATTGTGAAGAACAGTTCTCAGTTTCCCCCACATCACTGCAGTAGTTCCAGGGTGTGGCTAGTGAAATTGAAAGTGGTAGTGACAAAGTGTAGAAACAATAATCCCATGTCACCAGTGAAACCAGTAATCAAGACCGAGGGTATTCCAGAATCGAAGGTAGAGCCCCCACAGCCGCCCAAGAGTTCCAGAATTCCGGAATCATCCCCAGTCCCACAAATCTTTACAGGCAAGATAGTCGTAAAGTCAGGCCCCCAAACCCGAAGATCAACGGAGCCTGTCCTCACTGCAGAGCAGACGGTAGTAGAAGCTAATAAACACTACGAACTCGAGGTACGTAAAGTTAAGTCTTATTATCACAAAAAGATAGAGGAACTGCAAGCTAAGTTAGGAGCATCTGAACACCTGACGGCGGACCAGAAAGCTAGCGTACCACTGCAGTTAGAGAACGCGGCATTAAAATCTAGACTCGCCATACTTAGAGCCGCGGCCCAGAAACATACTCAGGACAATATGTTGGGTAATAGAACCTTCAATCGCCCATTAGTCGACTTCGAAAAATTGAAAGGACCATCAGATTACACCAGGTGGTTCGTCGATATGAAAATGGCGTTAGGCACCGTTCACTTAGGAGTCATAGTGGACGGATCATATCCAAAACCAGTTTTCGCATTGCCCCCAACACTTCAAGAGGCTACAGACATAGCGAACTGGGAGGCAGCCAACAACACAGCCGTTTTGTCTATACATTCAGGCCTTCATAGGGATGTACTTCTCAAAGTGCACCACATCACATTGGCAAAAGACCTCATGGAAGAACTCTCAAGAATGTTCGAGCCCCGAAAAGAGGATGAACGAGTCCAACTTGCAGAAAAGTTCTTCGGCCTCCGTATGGCTACGGGAGGCGGCTACAGCTATCTAAACCAGCTGTTAGCCATCAACAACGATCTGGATAGAGCCGGGAGAAGAATGGACAACGAAACCGTCTTATGCCTCACCGTAAGCAAACTCTCGGATCAAGAGGAATACGTAGGATTCCTTCAAACCTGGCGTGTCTCCACAGTGAAGACACCCGAAATCCTACTTGAGCTACTCAAAGCCACCGACGACAACCGCGAACGAGCGCTAGGTAACGCCGTGTACAACCCACCCCAGGCATTCAGAGCCCACCAGGAGGACGAAAGATCTGGAGGAAGAGGAGGAACCGAACGCGGACGGTCCCGTTTCCGCCGATCCCAAAGAGGAGGGCGTAGAGACAATCGTGAAGACGATTACACCCGGAGGAGCGAAAACTCCCCACCACCAAGTTCATGGAACCAACCTGGTGGAAAAGCCAAGAGCAAAACCATATGTTCATACTGTGGAAAACCCAACCATAAGAAGGATGATTGCAGGTATTGGTTGGACGGCGTGTCTCCGCCACGGAGCCGAAGAGACACATCATCATCCACCGCCAGAAGCTCCCAGGACGGAAGTCGTAGAAATTCCAAATCAGGGCGCGGCGGATCACGTCAGCGAGGAAGGAGTTCGTCATCATCAAAAGTAGGTCGAGCCAACACCCAAAACGATCACTCATCTCGCAACAACAACAATAATGCAAGAGAACGAACCCCCGAGCGACAAAACAATCAGGTACATACAAGAAGTACCTCAAGACAGGAGGGAGGCAACAGACCCCCACCACCTGCCCATCTAGCTCAAGAAGATGTCAGCTTCATAGAAGCTGTTGCACGTCGAGCCACCCACTCTACTCCGTGGAAAGGAAGCTTACATATGGACTCCTCATCACGTAGCAGCAGCAGTGGAAGGAGTGAAGACACCCCCAGGCCAAGGCTGGCGGATCTTTTCTCAGACGCAGACACGTCAAGAATACAAGACCATGCTAATCAAATGGCACTCCCTAAATCCCCTACATATCCCCTGTATCAAGACTCGTCAACGGAAGACTCGAAGCATGAATACGCACATAGGAGGATGAACTCACATGTAGGAGGATTTCAACACGACGGTGTTGGCCCCAACTGCGATCAACACCCAGCACACCTACTCCGACCTGGACGAAGAGTAGAGAAACATCCAGCGGATAAACACCGGGAAGATAGCCCCACCACTGGAGAAGACTCGGATACCGAAGCAATGCTATCTCAATTCAAGCAAAATAATGCTTACCTACTCCGCCCAAGACAAGGAGTAGAGACTACACCAAATGAATGGACGGATAGCTCCAGCAATGACACTGACTCGGACCTGGAACCTGTACAGCTGCCTCCACTTCAAAATGGATTAATTAGGACTAGGGTAACTAGGCAGGAATGGGAAACAGTATTGGCACTTAGACGAGCGAGAGCTCAGCATATTCAGTCGACCATCAACCCGTTTACGCCCCTAGCTCCGACATCCACCACCACCCCACCACTCCCTCAGAATAACAATGCTACTAATTCTGAAGAGGAAGAAGTACAGGAAGACCACAACAGCAATGTAGCAATGGAGGATGATGACCAACAATCCATCCCCACCGAGAGGACCCCGACTTCTCATAATATCGAAGAGACAGGGAGGGCCTCCACCGGAGCACCACTTGAACCAGAACTGTTAAGAGGAAATTCTTCCTCAAGAAGGATCTGCCATTCAAAACCAGCTAGACTGAGGATTAATCCAGATACGGAGGAAACAATCCGACCCAGGACTGGAGCCTCAGCTTCCACATCGCCAAATAAACACCACGACAGACATTCTACACTAGACTGGGAAAAGACAGATCAGGGAGCTCCATGGCCACAGGAACCGATCCATGAGCATCCTACACCGAATCGAGAAATTCAACAGAATCGTTCCAAAAGCAATTCACCTCAGACAAGATGCGAGGTGATTGAGTATCTATGCAATTATATCTCCGATAAGAAGAAGGATCATTACGACCCGGAGGCTACAGAGAATGCTATCCGAAACTTATTCCCGGTAGCTGAAGACAACAACATAAAGAACATAGATGGAACAATTGAAATGTTTGGTCATCTTCCGGATGCCATTCATACGATTCAAGAAAAATTCGAGATTCTGGATGCCTATTGGAAACGAAAAACCAGGTTACAAGTGGTCCAAGAAGAAAATTACCCGGGAACATTCCAATATAATATCAGAAGGGCAAGGAAGTCCCCCATTCACATTCCCAGCGGAGAGGATCCGATACCTTCATTGGAAAAGATGATCAGAAGAGACTCAGCAACCTGGAGAAGAGAACAAGCGGACCTACTCTCACACTTACACAGAAGTACTCTGCAAGCATTGGTCCTGGCCGCGGAACTCGAGAAATACAAACAAGAACTTGAGGAGAATATACATGCTATACTAACAACTAGAGCACAAGAATTCTTGTTTAGGGAAATGCGACCAGTCGACAGAAAACAATACACGA
The DNA here is from genome assembly GCA_949802685.1 of Dicyrtomina minuta. Classification (NCBI taxonomy): domain Eukaryota; kingdom Metazoa; phylum Arthropoda; class Collembola; order Symphypleona; family Dicyrtomidae; genus Dicyrtomina; species Dicyrtomina minuta. Next base: position 50,540,024 of record OX461808.1, read on the forward strand.
AAATTTTACAGGATAACATCCACAAGTATGGAGTGGTTACGGGCACACAACGAACCTGGGCGATTATCCCACAGCCCCTTAGGAGACCCGTTAGTGACTGGCCGTATACGAGAACAAATGACCCAGAACTGGAAACTCCATTCGAATCGGAAGATGATGATCGAAACAAGGACACCTTGGATCAAATTCTCTACAAAAACCAGGTGAAAAGAGTACTCAAAATCATAACGGAAAGAACAAAGGATCGCCATGAGAAGATCAATTTTGAAGATATCTTCTATCGTAACATTCAGAAATATGGTCTAGAAGAAGGAGCCTATAGGACCTGGTTAGAATTGCCCCTGCATTTGCGAGAAGATGTCATACTGCAAAATATGGGAGGTCACTGGGAACAACTCCTACCATGCATACCCAAGAAATACAACCAAGGACCCACAATGGTGCAGAAGGTGTACAGACATACGGAGGATTCTGCAACTGATGAAAATACAGGCATACTTTCAGATCAAGAAAGTGAAGAAACACCAACAGCTAACAAAGCCCTAATGATGAGACCAGTTGGAAACCAGGCGGAGAATGAGAAGGAAGACTGCGTTCCCGAAAAGAAAGAACCATCTAGATCAAAAGAAGAAATCTACGAGTTCATTCTTTCCAGCCTAGGTACCGAACTATCCAGACAACTAGGGAAATTAGCATTGGATAGATATCTTGAAAAGTATGGCGAACAGGTAGCGGTCCTGCTAACATGGCTACAGATACATAAAGATCTACCAAATGTCCTAAAGGAGGGGAAGATTGACGGAAGCAAGATTCCCTTTTACACTCCGAACGACTTGGAAACGTTTGAAGTTAGTAGCCTGGAAAGCAAGACCAATGAAGCTCACCAATTATGGAAAACTCACTACCATGAGAAACAACAACAGGAGCATGAGAATGCGATCAAATTTCTAATGTCCCAAATGTCCACACCTATAGCTAGAATACTGTGTAAACTTCTTATAGAAAGATACTTTGGTTACTACGATGTGGAAGTGGCGGCAAAACTAATTTTAGATCAAATCCCTGAACTCCTACCCAAATGTGAACGAGACGGATTTGTCACATTATCCGACTTACCTCTACTAAAAGAGGAAGGAAGATCTCTTTCAAGGCACAGGCAGCAGCCTAGCCCCTCAAGCTCACCAGGTTCAAGCTTGACGCTCTCACGGAAACGGAGCAATGAACAACTAAACCAGGAAGATCATCTTGCTCTCAGAAGAAGACATGACGCTTGGGTAGAAGAAGAGGAGAAACGTTTCAAACCCATTTCACCAGAAGATCAACAACAAAAGAAAGCAGAGAAACCACATCTAACTGTGCAGGAACTCCATAAATCAATTCGATCTCAACAAGAAAATAGAGTGTTTAACATTCTACTGGGAAAGAATTTGAGTGACTGTAGAACTCAGTTTGATGGGCAAGATTTACCAACAGCACTAGAGTGCACCTCAATTCAGCTCAAGAGCCTGAGGACTCTAAAATCGAAAGATGCGTTCCAAGAAATCTGCTTATTACAGGATTCCGCTTTTGAAAAAGGAGTCTACCAATCTGGTCCAATTGGAGGTTGGAATGCGAAAACCATAATTGACAAGCTTCATACACAGGAAGAGAAACACATGTTCCAAGAAAATTTACGAGAAAATCTCAAAAACAACCCATTCCAGGAGGCAGTGGACCTAGCCTGGAAAGAGATAATTCGACATCGACAACTGGAACATGATCAGCAATTAGAAATTCTACTTCAAAAACTTATTGGCAAAACTCTAGAAACAACATCAAAACCGGTAAAATCGGATAATCTACAGGAGTCAGACGACGAACAGTCTGAGGATCAATCCGAAAAGGAGTCAAAGGACGACCACCGAGCCTTCATGGTTAGAGTAGTAGAAAAGAAAAGTAGCAGAAACAGCTTCTTCTACACTGATAGGGAAGAGGAGAGGGAAGCCATTAGGATTATCAACCGACAATTTTCCTCTGCTTTTCCATCTCTATCAGAATGTGCACAATCCTTTTGTCAAAAATCGGATGAACAGCACAGGCCACGTAAATCTGACTGCTCCATTTGTAAAGCAAGGAGGGCAGAGAATGCGGCGAAATTTCTACCACGCACACCATCTCCTCCACCGGAGCCAAAAAGACGTCCCCAAAGAACAGTCTGGCTGGACGCAAATCAAAAGAAAATCGTTTTCGAGAAAACCCCGTCTTCAATCCCCACCACCAGTACTAAACGGGTACGAAGTGAAGAAGGAAATGACAAGTCGGAGCACATCGAAATCTCACAAAAATCGAAAAAGACTTCTACCTCCATCGGGACTTCCACCGGAAGAGGAGGAGCACTAAAACAAGACTCGAGACTTCATGGTAGAAGCGGTAAGGAGGGAGTTAATTTTTCCACCAGCAAGGAGGGCGTAGACTTCTCTTCCACCAGGGAGGAAGCACACTCCACCACCGGAAACTGGAATTTTAACGTTTCCACCGGCCAGGAGGGAGCTCACCCCACCACAATCAAGGAGGGAGCACACTCCACCACCGGACATGGACATTACCACCATTCCACCGGCCAGGAGGGAGTATCCGCCAACAGCACCAAAAGCAATGCGGTACATAACACCTCCACCACCACCAAACGGAAATCTAACTCTCACACCAGCAACTTGGCAGTACATACCCACAACAACAAGGATGTACATAACACCTACAAGACGGGAGCTCACTTTACCACCACCGACCCGGAGGTTCTCTCAATCTTTACCACCGGACAGGAGGGAGTACAAGCTGCAAAAATAGCTGTACATAACACCACCACCAGAGGAGCACTCCCCACCATGGGGCCACCACATTCGAGCACAAAAACATCGAAAAATAAACCTTCCACCCACCAGGGAGGAGGTCAAAAATCAAAACCTTCCACCAACTCCGAAACTCAACATAGCCAGGAGGGAGGAAGAAGTAAAAAGGCACCGTCCACCAACTCAAATCCTGCAAACGGACAGGAGGGAAGGAGGGCGAGTGTAACGAAAAAGAGGAGTACAGTAGGACTACGAGGAGCTTCACTTCACGCATATCAAAACGAGGAGTCCGGCCACCGAGGAAATTCTACATCGTCACTACCTACCTACCACCATCACAATAGTAAGGAGGGAAGGAGGGCGAGTACTTCTCAAACAAAAAATAAATCAACAGCAATAGAAGACATGCATTTTCCTGTTCCAGACAAGATCAGACAGGATCAGTCGAGTCGAAATTTTGGAAGGGCAACGACACATGAATTAAGGAGGGAAGCGGAGCAGCCACCACCACCGAAGAGATCGCGCACTCCCTATCACTCTACACTTTCACTATTTTTTCTCGGATGTATGTACTTCTTGATGTTGATCCTTGGCGGAGGAGCAGAAACGGTAGATGAAGGAGGACCAGTTATTTGGCGGAGATCGGAGAATCCACCTCTTTACGGGTATAATTCCTACAACATCAAAATACGCTTATTATCACCATGCGATTTGTTGAAATACCCGGATATCAATATGAAAAATGTGGGACACGAACTCAAACAACAATGCCAAAGAGAATATAAGAGGACTTTCCTTCTGCCACTCAAGGCGATCTGCCCCCCCATCAAGACGGAAATCAGGAGACGAAGATCCGTTTTCACCAATGTAATAATGACGGCTCTCGCTGTTTTCACCAGTGCGGGACTTGGGATGTCATACCAGGCCGAACACCGAGCTGAAATGAATAGCGAACACACATTAGAACTGGCCGAACATTTTAATAAATTGGAACTGAAAATCAAGGAAGACACACAGAATTTTAGGGCCTTCTACAAACAAATGGCGAAAATTACTGATGCTGTTAACCAAATAATCAGTGAACGGAAGGACTCACCTGAAGAGATCGAGCGACTGGAGTTTGATATTGCCTACCTGGTATCAAGACTCACCCAAAGCGGAGCGATGATTCAACACACCAAGAGGATCTGGAGCCGTGGTCATATGGATGACGAATTTTTCGACTTCCTGAACTTCACTTTACCGTGCGGGGATTTATGTCCACTGGAGCTAGCTGAATTTCGACAATGTAGAAGTGACCCACAAATGGACAATTTACATCTAAGTTTCATTGTGCCACTCGTCAATCCCAACCTGACACTTGTCGTAGCTGACCCATTTACCTTACTATGGAGGAAAGAAAATCGGACGTGTGATTTGAAATATCAAGGACCACCAAATGCTTTGCTTTCAAGGGATCAAGACTGTGTATTCGATACAGGGCTCGACTGGAGTTTCATGGACAGAGTGGTAGCAACAACACACCAAAAATGTAAGCCACGAAACTCGTATGAAGACAAACTCAAGTATGTACTTCAAAACTGTCGAAATAGCACAGCACAAGACGCGGAGGGAAGTGTACAAGTCAAAGTGTATAATGCGTTCTTTCACATATACTGCCCAGGCTTGAACATACGTGTAGGAACCACCAGACACACCCCCTGCCCCAACGAAATCTTCCTACTACCCATCACGACTACATTCACCATAGCGAACAACACGTATAGAGGAGATGTGCTTAACATTATCTTTAACGAGCACGAAGACCCCCTATTAGTGAACTCACTCGACTACCACATGGGAATCAAAATAGACATGAACAACTTGAACATCACATTTGACGAGAGCGACAACAGCATAGACACGTCATCATGGGAAAGAGATAGTAGCATACCATGGTACATGTGGATGATTCTAATTATTTTTGTTTTTCTGTGTATGGCTATTACAGCTATATACTTTAAGTGGAAATTGAGTGCTGCGTTCCTGAAGCGTGGGTGGAGAGGGAGTTACTGGGAGACTATGAAAGAGAAGGGAGAGAAAGAGCAGCAAGCTGAGCTGCAGTTACTTGGAACGGAGGGACCAACTGAAACACCTGTAGCCCCACCGAGACGAGGGAGAGTCAACAGTAGATACTTGGACCAAAACCAACACCGGAGCCAAGGGACGATTCTTGTTCACAGACGAAGTGGAGTGGATGAGAATGAGGAGATACGTAGAAGCACGCTTGTCACACCAAACGGCCTACTACCAACACTACACCTAGCTGAGGAGGGAAATGTCACTGTATCCATACAATCACAGGCACCACCAGCAGTAGAAGAGGAACTACCCAAATCAACCATCGAGCCGAGCCATCTGAGATTCTTGGAGGTGGAGTTTACTGATGAAGAGGAATAACATCACCAATATTTAAGGGTTTTTTCACTTGCCGTATACCGCCTTTCAGACGACGACAATTAAAAAAAAGGAGGGTATTAAGTCATACATATATGAGTCACTTTCACACCTGCATTACTCATTAATGTATGTCTCAAACGTCAACTACTACGTACACCCATAGCTTTAAGTTTTGTATAATTTTAGTTTAAATTATAGTTTACTATTTCATAAGCTTAAAATCAAATGCCAGTATGAGCATGAAGAATGATGATGCATGTACATTTCTTGATATATGAATTTATCCTTCAATGCATGCCTATGTATATATATTACGTTTGATGCATGAGTTTTAGTTCTCTTATTGTTTGTAAACAACAAACTGCATGACGAGCATAAAAGCCTCATTACAACTAGTCATTCTTTATACATACATATTTCCACTGTTATTTAATTCTAGAGTATTTATATACTTATATTTATATTCTATAATAATTCTTGATATTTTCACATTACGTAATTTATCCGCTCTGTAGAGATTCATTCACGTTTAAATTAGACCAACTATTTGATGTCGGACCAAACTATGTGGTCATTGCGAAAGTAACCTAAATTCTTCAATTATTTATTAAATTATGATTTGGCAATCTGATGTGAATTCAGGGATTGAATTGGATGATAGAGAAGATTGAATAAAAAGTACTGCTTATGAAAGGTCGTGTTTTTCCGCCTCTCTCAAAAAGCCTAAAATATTACTTGAGACGTCTTGAATATTATTAGAGCTTCCATACGGTTGTTGCATTTTTACTTTACCCCAAAGTCATTATTTTCCACCCGTATCACTTTTCATGTTCATTTCTACTTGTGTTTACTTCGATTCTCGATATTACACTGTTGTATTAACCCATCTGTTACATAACCACTGAGTTAATGAGTCTTGGTCTTTTGACCCGTATCAGCACATATACAGATTTCCACTAGGGTGAGTCTGTCTAAATTTTCACCCTTTAACATTTCCAATATTTTCTTAAAGAAAATTCGTATCTTTCCAAAAAATGTGTAACAGCAAACCCGTGTATCTTTCCACTGAAATTATTAAGGAATGATAAGGTTTTCCTTTAAGACATTTTTGGAAAGATGCGGATTTGCTTCTAACCCGACGATGCGTGTATAAATACTGTAAATATTTAGCAAGCCAACTGCTTGCTCTGTGAAACGTTATTGTAATACAAATTGATTCGCCACCACTATGTGACCTTTCATTACATTATAACCCTCGTTTTTCATACACGTACATATATATGTGTAATTGTACTAGGACATCATTTGCATATGAAGAGTTTCTTGGCAAAACGGGATGAGATTATTTGTGTTATTTGTTTTATTCGACTAGATACGTTACTGTGTTGAAAAAAAGGGTCAAAGTTCAACCAAAGTAATTTTTAAAAATGGCTCAAATGTCGTTTTTTGGCAAAACAGGATAAGTCCATTAAATTAGTTTTGGCAAAATGGGATAACTCCATCTAAAACACGCATTTCTGATTTAAATTTTGTTTTTGAGTTTTTTCGTAGTTTGTAGAAGACAATTGCAGTGCGTTTATGTTTTTATGTAAAGAAAGAAATTTCATTCAAAATGGTTAAAATTTCATGTCACGGACTTTTTACCCCATGTTAAGTTATTGATTTTTTGGCAAAACGGGATAAGTCCACAAAATAAAATTTTTGAAAATTTTCTAGAAAATTCCAGAGTCCGTCTAGGATTATGAAACTGCTTGTAATTACGCTTCGTCAGGTGCAGTACCTGTATAAAAAAATTGAGTTTGAAAAACTCAACCTGTCACTATTTATTCGTTTTTTGTTGTTCCTGTAAAATTTGCTTTGATGGACTTATCCCGTTTTGCCAAAAAACTCTTCATATGTGAAATAAAAACAGGGTAAAAAAAAGTAAAGGGATTCAAATTCCGAAAAAATGGACAATTATTAGAGTGTATATACTACGACATGGCAAGTAAACTTTTTTCTAATAAATTGTAAAAGAAAAAAGTTCATGTGCTATGGTCATGGTCTATTACCCGCAATCCCTCTAACAGCAGTGGAGCACTTCGAACACGAGTCAGCATAGTTGACATATCCCTCTTATATGATTCTCTTTCCAAAATAGCTGCGGCCTGTCGAAGTTGACGTCTCATGGCAATATCTTGTGAGGACGAGTAACTTCCAGCCAGTCTCCAAGCCTGAGCGTGAGAATTCCGTAAAACTTGTCTCTTTTTATCCGTCTTCATTGATCTCATGAGCTCCTCCTCCTCTTGCTTAATTCTCATCAATTCTTTTTCTCTGCGAAATCAATTCAAGATTTTTCACATGACAAAATTACAAGCTAGAACAGGTTTAAGTGAAAATCAAAAGGAGGAAAGAACTGACTGTTTCAGCAGAATATAATGAGTAAGAAGTACCAAAAAATTGTTTTTACAGAAGCCACATAATTTACATATTATTATTATAATTACAGATTACATAGCTATACCCTTCCTACTATTTGGACAAATGAATGTTTAGAAATTAAATTAATTTACAAATTTTGAAAACAATAGTAATTTTCAGACACTGTTTGAAGCTTGATTATAGTCGTCGTTGTAATTTACTTGCAGGATTTTACTGATGAAACATGCAATTTACTCGATATAAAATAGTCAAAACACGATTATTAAGAATTAATTTTTAAAGGAATTTATTTACCGTAAATGTTCGATTAAGCGCCGGCCTGTCACTCCAAAAAATGCAATAAGCACCGGGGCCTCAAATAACCGCCGGGTCTAAAATAAAAGTTAATCTAAAAAGTCTAAGAATCTAAGAATAGTCTAGTTAGTCTAAAAATAAAAATTTCATTTTTTCACCGTAAACTTTAAAAAGTTAATTAAGCGCCAGGCTCAAATAAGCGCCGGGCTGCCGCTCAAAAACAATTAATAAGAGCCCGGTTGCTTATTCGAACATTTACGGTATAAATTTTAACTTAAATCATGCTGAAATATTTGTTAGAAAATAAATGCCAAAATAATCGATTCTTTCCCGTGGTCAGAATTGGTTCAAAATTATAATTTTGATATAATGGGAGGGAGGGCAAAAAGTTCGGAGAGGGCAAAAAGTCCGAAAGAGGGCAAAAAGTCCAGAGAGGGCAAAAAGTCCGCCGAAAGAGGGCAAAAAGTCCGGAGCGGGCAAAAAGTCCGCCAAAAGAGGGCAAAAAGTCCCGAGAGGGCAAAAAGTCCGCCAAAAGATGGCAAAGAGGGACTTTTTGCCCTTATCGGACTTTATACCCTCTTCGGACTTTTTGCCCTCTTTTGGCGGACTTTTTGCCCTGTGCGGACTTTTTGCCCTGTTGCGGACTTTTTGCCCTCAGCGGACTTTTAGCCCTCTCTCCCATTATAGACATAAAATACATACCTTGCAACCTGGACTCTCAACCGTGAAGCATGGTTATCGTTGGATGTAGCTTCAAAGACAGTTCCAGATGCCGTTGTTGTTGGAAAGCGAAGTTCACCATACGGGGTAAAGTTGCTGCGTCGCCTTGTCCGTGCCCCCTTGCTTGTACAAGGTCTAGAAATTTTGACGTTTGGATTCGAATTTGGACCAGTAGCTCTTCCAGAGGAGCAATGTAAATAACTTTCTTCGGCATCAGTCAATCGGCCCTCGTCAGCATATGTAAATGACTCCGCGCTCCCTTCTCTAAAATGGCGTCTCAAACCATCATTGAGATTATTGTCCAGTGAATTGTAGCGATTTAAAATTTGATCCAGTCGTTGGAGAGTTGCCTTGGTCCGTCTATCCCTCGCTGCCATACTTGGCGGCAATGAGGCTGTTTTCATCATTGCTTCAGCTCTTAATCTCTTCTTCAGCTCACTATCATCAACAACCAAGAAGTTCAAATCAATATTATAATTTCGAAATATTAGTAATTTAATTAGTCACTTAAATACAAATGCCCTATACTACACACCGGTAATCCTGTTGCTCCTTCAGTCTAATTGCTGACAATAAAGCCTTGGTTCGAGGCGGCGCTGGGTTTGCTTTAAAATAGTGATGATTGATTCCAAATTTATTCACATTTGTTTTGAGCCCACCGTTGTGCTGACGTTGGTTCTTGCGATTTTTAACCGGCCTTGTGTTATTCAGGAGCAATTCCTCGGGTCTTTCAGAACTCCGGATTTCATATTCAAAGCCATGATCATAGCTCGCTTGATGATTATGAGTACATCTTGACTGCTTTGGATTTACTGAGAATGAAAACGGCTTGACCTGAGCCAGTAGCTTTTGTTTGCTCTTCTCTCGCACGCGCATACTCCTATACATTTTAACAGTAAAGGCAAAAATTGAATACTTAATTTAATACTAACTATAGTCACTCAAACTCACACTTTAATAACAGTCGTAATTTTAAACACGAAAACAACCAACCTTCTTTTGTTTTTTAGCATAATTAAGTCAAACAGTGGTTTGTGTACGTGGCTTGGAACAGGATTAGCTTTGAAGTGCAGCGGCGGTTGAGTTTCAATATTTGGAATGGAGGGTGCGCTGTTATTCTGAGATCTTCTGATGAGTAATCTAAAAGTAAATTATTAATAGGTAATTATGCTCTATTTTTGATATTTTTTATACTAATTAAAAGGGGTTTATGTTTCATTGTTTATCTGTACAGTAAATGCTTTGTTATCAGAAAATTTCAACCTTTGCTCCACGTTGGACGGTGGGATAAATTCCTTTTCTCTACTTCTGTCCCGTGTGTAAATCTCTGGACTTGAGGACCACCTGGATAGACCACTGTCCACTGACCCGCCCAAAGACTCACCCTCATTGTCCGACTCGCACAATTCATAATCTTCTGCGTACGTACTCTCAAATATTGGTTGGTTTCCACGACTTTCAAACTGACTATGATCCTGATATTGATTTTGCTGACTTTGACTTGACTGAAAAAAATTGGAGGAGTGCCCTGCCCTCAAATTAACACTTGCTGATAAATTATCGTTGGGATTCTTGTGCAATTCACAGCTCGTGACAGATAAATATTTAGATTGCCCCCCTTCCCTTGTTGGCTCTTCATTCTCGTTTTCGTTCTCATTAGAATTACTAGAATGAGAATTATTATGCTGAGAAAATCCAATTCCACTTCCGAAATTATTGTTGTTGTTGACATTATTTTTTGCGGGTAAGTAAAAATGGGCATTACTGCTACCAGCTACTTGCGCCTTATAATTACGATCATGGTCGTTATTATTAGCGCCTCCCCCAAAGGTCCCTCCTGACCCTGAGAATGGCGGACGAATTATATTGACACTTTTGTTACTTTGTGACTGAAAGGTATATTTCGAAGTAGTAGTAGTAGTAGGGTGATTGTAGTTCTGACTCTGATGATGTCGGTGATGGTCACGCTCACGATCCTGCTCATTTTGACTGATATTGAGAATTTTTGATGTTTTATTGGAAATGTACTCGATATCACTCTCTAGACCGACATCCACATCCACGTGTAAGCTGGCTCGACAACGTCGAAAATCCTCTTTGAGCCTCTCTAATGTATTGATAAAGTCTGAATTACCCAAATGTTTCACTTCAGCGTAGTCTGGGATCCTTGTGTATAGGTCCAATATATTATTGCTCCCTGAGCTGCTGCTGGTTGTCATTGCAGATACGCAGTTATAAAAATTAATTAGTCCCGTAAATGTAGTGTAGTAATTCTGATTAAATTACTCAATCTGAAGCAAATGAATTACCTAATGCTAATAAGACTTCGAATTCGATCCCCCTGATTTCCTGGGTACTTTGTCATTGTATAAAAGAGTTTGTATAAAAAATCTGGATAAGAACTTAATTAGGTGTATGTTCTTCCTCAACTGCTCTAGGAAATCAACCCGAAAGAAGAAATATCTTGCTGGCAGTTTTGTCTTGAATTTTATAAAGACTTTTGGACCAGAGGTCCATAAAATGCTGGTCTACATCTACAACTACCAACTATGTACTGGTCTCAACTAAAAGGTATTTACTGTATTTGCTTATGTCCAGACTCCAGACCAGCACTTCAGGAAGGCGAAAATATTTAATATCGTCTTCGAAAATGTAAAGAAACCCCTGGAAACGGAACATAACATTAGAACTTTACAGCAGGTGAAATTCCGTCAGATAAACAGGTAGTATGATGTAGACGAGACCACGCAATCCCCATAGGCCCATAGTCTATATACATACTATAGGTATGTCTCCCGGAAGGAGAGTTGCTCACGGTGACCACGCTGCTGCGTTGGATCAATGAAATTCCCACACAATGCAAAATGCAATGATTTTTCATTTCTTCTACGCGTAGATTTATTAACTACTAATAGTAAGTGTAAATACATACAGCAGTAGTATGTATATTACTTGAAAAAATTACTTTACTAAAATGAAGACGCACACTGATTTACAAAATATTCGTATTTGTAGATAGATATGTGCTCGTACCTGGTATTTTATGGACGTCGCATGTGCACTGGCAGTGACGAGGAATCGTTATTAAAAGTATGTACTATGTGTGGATAGACTTATAGAGATACATACCTAGGCCATAGCTTTCGTTTTCATTCTTTATTCACAGCTGATATGCGTGATCGGAGCTGGGAATTAAGCGTTGTATTAAGTTGTAAATTGTAAAAACTACTGGTTAGGGTTCTAGGTTATTGGCCTGAGAGAAAATTTTACTACGAACAGGAAATCGAATTTGAAATTGTGTGTTTACTTACATCCCAGCGTATAGCCATTAATTGATCTTTGATAAAGCCGATAAGCCCGATAAAGTTCCTTATATTATACTAGAAGTAAGGCCCACCTGCCTACGGCAGGGCCCCCCGAGGGGTGGGGGCAGAATGCAAAAAGAACTGAGGCACATGTAAAAGTCGCTTTATTCATAAATCAGGTAGGACGCAATAGAGATCGACATAACAAAATTATGTGTATAGCACAGTCGCGCGGGGGCGATGACAGGAGAAGACGATGAAAGCGGCGACAGGTTTGTATGGGTAGTACTACCGACTAGAATCTCATAAATTTGATTCCGGTAAATAAAATAAAATTTTGATTCTACAGTAAACTCACCCACCTACTCTTATCCTGCACTTTATTTATCATAAGGATAGGGTGTTAATTCTCAATCCTAACAAGGTGCGGGGTATTCCTTCCCCGTTATACTCACAGCCAAGCAAGTTCCCTGTTCACCCCCCCCCCATTTTTCAAGCAAAGAAAACCACCCAAGCTTTCTCATTTCGAAGATTTCAGAGGCTGTGGCGAGTCATTGTGACTGTGGATATTTTATCTCTGAACTAGGGATTTTGAAGGTGTCGGAGACTTTGTGTTACCTGGTGGAAGTGTGGGAACTGAAATGAAACCAAATACAATTACCCTCCACCAGTCAAGTTGCCTATAACAATCCAACTCCTTCCTCCCTCTCTCTTAGCCTCAACCTCCCGGATCTCTGCTGTGAGAAGCAAAGTAAAACAAAAGTTTTGAAAATTGCAAGATACGGCCGACCTGTGACGAAGGCGACAATTATTGCCTGCAGATTACACCTACATAGGTTAAGCCAATTTGCACACCGCCTACCTCCCTGTCCATATAGGAATGCCGCAAGCTTCAAATCCTCTGGGCAAGTGGCAGGAAAGGTAGTGGTGCTGCTGAATATGATAAGGATTTCGTGCTGATCTCTGCAATTTTGCAATTTTTGGTCGAAGTCATGAGTTTATCTTGTTTTTACCAGTTTCGTCTTCTTCTTCGCACCATGAGGACATGGTGTCTGTTGAGCGAGGAGGAGTCATGTAAGGAGTACAGCAGTTTGAATAGCAACCACAGTTTTAGTTAGTGAATATTTGAAATATCAACAACAAATATTCTAATATGCCTAGTCATCCCAATATGTCCAGTCCCAGTAGTGTAAAACGTGATGTTAAATCAAAATCAAACCAACCACTTACCGACCAGCAAATAATAAGTATTTTTTGTGAAAATGAAAATAAAAGTTTTATTATCCTTCACCTACTTCTATTCCTGTCCGTTATTTACTATAGGGATAGGACCGTATTATTAAAACATTGTTCCCCCCATCATTAAAAAAGAAAATTCATTACTCTTTACATTCAGTGCCCTCTGAAGATTTTAGCGAATCAGCGCGACTATACATAGCTACTTCATCTTCTGGACTCCGGATTTCAAAGCTCTTGGAAAATTCATCTCTCACGGTGGCAGTTACGCGACGAAAAACAGGCCTCTATGCTAAGCGGGTCTCTGCCGTCGTCTGCATTTACCGACCTGAAAACCGCCCGACAAGAACCTCCAGCCATCCCTTTAATTCAAGCAACCCTGCCCTCATCCCTCATTGCAACTTGTTTCCTCCGACTACTCCAGCCTAGACCTTCTAATCACCGCGCCTTGGGGAGAAAGTTTTTAAAATGAAGCTCGAAAACTTGTGCCCAACAAGATTTCCGACGCCTCCGACTGCCGACGGTTCGCCAGCCATTGTAATTGCGTGACGTGGCCGGAATGCAGCTGGCCAGTAGGGAGCCATCCCGAAGGAAATCTGTGGCAATTGTTTTGGGGCAACGACACAGCGGCAATCGCCCTTTAAGCATCATTTTTGACGGATTTTAGGAAGTGTGGATGGGGGAATCTCGTGCAGTTGTGCTTCAAAACAACTGCTACATGTCACATCTCTGGAGGTAGTTGCTTGGTAGCAACACCCTTGCCGGAATCGCTTTGCGGCATAAGCGTTGTGCAAGTAACCCGTGGCATCCGCCTTGTGGCAACTACCTTACAGGCAGTTGGCTTGCGGCAACTGGCTTGTGTAAACTGTCTAAAGGCAAACGCGTTACGATAACTAAGTTTATTTTTTACGACTAAACTGAGATAATTGTCTAGCGCAACCTGCTTTATTGCAACTGTGTAGTTGCAAACGCTTTGTAGCAACTGCATTTGAGCAACTGTTTGGCAGGTTTTGCCTTGTGGCAGCTGCCCTGAAGCACTAGGCTTAGAGCATGGAGGTGAAAGTTTTGTGATGCTTGCTTAGGAGCTACTGGCTTGTATAAAACTGCTTAGTGGGCAACTGCTTTGCAGTAACTGCTTTCTAGACACTGCTTTATGGCAACTGCCTTGAGCAGCTGGCCACTAGCAACTACCTCATAGAAACTCTGGCAATTGTTTTGGGGCAACGACTATAATGCCATTATGTAGTGTTAAATGCCTAGCGGTAATCGCCCAGTAGGCCCTATTCTAGTTTATTCTAGGAATTGGGATGGGTGTTGTGCAATTGTGTTGTCACATGTCATGTCAATTCTATGGAGGTAACTGCTTTTTGGCAACTTTCTAACTGCAATCTCTTTGCGGCAAGTGACCTATGGCATCTGCCTTGTGGCAACTACCTCGGAGGCAGTTAGCTTGTGGAAACTGGCTTGTGTAGATTGTCTAAAGACAAAAGCTTTATGATAACTGCGTTATGGGCAACTGCGCTTGGGAAATTCCGGACGGTAACAACCTTGTAGTACACGGATTTGGGTCATTTCCTTGTTTCAACTGCTCAGTTGAACTTCTTAGGCAGAGGTGCCATCTGGAAGTTGCCATCTAGCACATGTCACTGGCGGTAGCCATTGGACATTAGCCACCAAGAAGATGCTTTCAGGCAGTTCCTTATAAGGGTTTACCACAAAGCAGTTGCCATCATACACTTGCTATCAGATTGTTGCCATCAGTTAGTTGCTGTGAGGCAGTTCCCAACAGATATTTGCAACTTGGCGGTTGCGGCAAGGCATTTGGCTTCAGGTAGTTACTATTTAGCAGCTCCTCTTACAATTTTGCTACCTGGCTGTTGTAACCAGATGGTTTCCACTCCGCTATGTAGTTGCTATTAGGGTGTTGTCTTCACGCAGTATCATTATCGTAAATCTTCAGTACAGTCAGGTCTTTGGTGGGTAGCGCCCAAACATGGGGTTGGCAACATTCAGATGGGCTGAATATTGGACAGGTCTGCAATAGTAGTACTCCGTTATATATTTGAACACGGATCTTTAAGTATTGTTGTTATAGTGCACAATTACAGACCCGCATACTATCCAAATTTTGACCTTCAAGGCCCGTGTACTAATACAAGTCCATATAATATTACAGGCCCGTGGTCTAATATAGGAAATACGCTACTTTGTGCGTTAAAACGTTTAAAATCTGCATGGCCAAGATGAGCCCTCTTTTTCCTTGTTTTGTTGAGTTTTTTTTCTCTTAGGTTTAACGTTTCCCGTCCTCGTCGGAAATCTGTCATACACGTCCTATATAGACGTGTCAGGTATCAAAATGTGAATAATTGTTTTGTCTGTCTTTTGGCAATTGAGTTTTGACTGTGCTTACACCGCGAGTCTTTGTTTTTGCCCCCGCCGTTCTCCCTTCTTTTTTCACATTTTGCCTTTGAAGCGCTTCGCACTGGGGCGTCTATGGACAACATTTTTTAAAGTTTCTCGCCTTATATGAACTCCTTGGTTTATTCTGCTTCTGTTGGTACCTTTCACTCTTTCGTGCGTTAAGCCGTTCAAAAGGAGTAGCGGGAGGAGCGGCCCCCTGTTTTTCCTTGTTTTTCAATTTTTTGTTTTGGAGATCTCCGTTTTTTGGGCTTTGCGTCCACATATCTCCAAATGTAAGCATTTGTTCGTACTCCTCACGTTATTCTGCGTCTAATGGTACCACTCGCGTCTTTCTACGTTTCGTGGTTTGGAAGCTATGTCCATTTGGTTTCCAAAACAGGTTGATTATGTTATAGATCCCTATATGAAAGTGCGTGTCTATATATCTCACCATCAGCAATAAATCTTAAAAATGCACTGATTAATTGTTTTCGTACCACCGCATTTAATAAATACAGAATTAATAAATTATGACAACATACGTACGGTACGATAATAATTTAGATAATAAAATAATACTGATATTGATACTGATATTTACAACAAACAATGGATTACAAATTCCAATTAATTTAAGTAGGTAACTTAAAATTAAATAAAAAAGTAAAATTAGCAGCAATAAATTATTTTTTTTTGAAGTTATAATAACTGATGACTTTTACTGCGTTCTTCATTGTTGTGGTTGTTTTCAGTGTCATTTTCATCAATATCCTCCTCGTTGAACAATTCAAACCCTTCAAACTCATTTTTAACTTCAGTTGAATTAAAACGGGACCTAGTAGTCAGGTTTTCTTGACTAATAATAGGATCAGCTTCACTTTCCTTGCTGTCTTCGTTTGGAGTTTCATCGTCCTCTTCTCCGCCTTCGTCTTCGTCTTCGCCCTCATCCTCACCCTCATCATCAGTTTCATTTTCACGTTTAGTTGTATTTTTAAGGTGACTGAATTTGGTGGATGTCGGTAAGGGTATTGGCTCATTTTCGATGTTCTCCTGGGCAATTTCAAATGAATCCAAATCCAGACCAACACTAGGGCCGAGGCGGATGTTGTTTTCGTTATCAATTATTTCGTTTGCGTTATCGATCCCATTTTCACTTCCATCCCTAATAGTTGAGGTTGGTGTTGAATTGTTGGAATTGAAAAATTTAGTTTGCCACATGAAAATAAATTGACCTCCAGCCTCCCCAACTAGTTGATAGCCCTTGGAGACTAAGAAATCACGCAGACCATCTCCACCCTCTGGAATTTGAGTGTATGTGGCTGAAATTACCTATACAGGAAAAAAATCGGCACTACTTTTAGATAAGCCTTAATTTGTAGGAAGAAAGTTTTTTGAAATTTTCTAGTCTTTTGCTTACACTTCAGAATAAAGTAATCCATGTATAGCTAATATCAATAAAAATGAACATACTTTTATTAAGATAGAGTCGAATGGAAGCGTTTGAAGTACTTGTAATTCCTTCCCATTTACATCCAAGCTAAGATAATCAATTTGGAATACATTGACTGCCGCAATGATTGAAAACAGGGGAAAGCACCTCATCTTCACAATTTGTAAATTTCTGTTGCTTGAGCGGAGAGGCTCACCTGTGACCAATTAATACGGAACACATTCAATATACGCACAATTATTTTTATACGTACTGATTGTACTATATATCGTCTGTGAAGAACCAAAATGACCCATATCCAATTTAAGCTAGAATCAAAATGAGCTATGTCATAAAACCAAAATGAGAAACAGGCGTAAAACGTTAAAGAGTTTTTGAAAAGTGTAAAATGTTCTATTTACATGTTTTTTAAAAGTTCAAAATGTTCTATTTACATGTTTTTGAAAATTACAAAATGTTTTATTTGCATGTTTTGAAAATATATTTTATTATTTTTGTAGATAGTGGATATTGCTTTTGGCTAGAAATGGATATGGGTCATTTTGGTTCTTCACAGACGATATGATATCTATATATATTTACATCATTGAAGAATCAATTAATTATTATGTATAGACATAGGTATTTTACTTATTGAGTAATTGAGGGGCTCATAATATTCCCGCTGTGAAGGATGCGGAATCGTTGAGACGCATGAGTTCACTAAGGTGGATTTCCTATTGGTCCCCACCATTCGTTGAAATTTAGATACTGAAGGCTCAATGAGAATCCCTGTCCATCCATGATTAACTTCTAATATTTTTGTATTCGATCTCGTCACACCGTCACCCACATTCGCTTCTACGAAGAATCCATTGTCCTGTAATCAAATATTGAAATTATTGAAAACGTTTGTTTTTTAATGCATATAATTTGGGCATGCGGATTTTGCAACATTTATACAATCCATTGAATGTGTACTTTTAGTAATTTGCATGTGCAACTTCCCACATATTTCGTATGTGCTATTTAATTAAGCGTTAACTTTTAATTTATCTTAAATTCAACTTTAACATATCTGTATATTCGTTTTAGCGTACTAGTTTCCCCAAAAGCGCTCTGACTTTAGTGTTGACACCATTGTACCCACTCCGCCCCACAGTCTGCGTCCAGTTATAATCTTGGCTTGACGGCCCTTGTATGTAATATTCTCGAATAAAATCAACTACTCTTAAATCATTTTGAGGAACTACTTGAGAAGTATCATCGAGAAGGAAATTTAAAAAAGAATCCGAATCGGAATGCCTTGTCTTAAGATCCTCCAGCCAGGAATCAGTGTAAATTTTGTAGCTGCACACGACCACACTCGTGATCATTCCGATGAGGACGATGTACAGTGTGAACAGCTTGCAAAATGAGGACACTGACACGGATACTTGCGGCTTTTGACTATGATTGAAATTGTCTGCAAATCTGTTGTATTTTCTAAATCTGTTTCAATAAAAATAAATTTTAGAAAATTCAAGGATTCAGAATTCACACCATTATTATATTAATTTTATATTATATTATGTTGAAGGATTTTCAAGGAACCGCGATGATATTATTTCATCTTTATTATTGTTGTAAGAAAAAAACTGAGAGGAATATTGCTTAACACTTACGTTGCATATGACGGCACGTACCTAGTGGATTGCATTTTGAGTTTATTTCTAGTCAAATTTCTCAATATAAAATATTTGGTTATTGTAATAAAAAATTTCAGGCTATAGATAACTATTCACTGTCAGGCTAATTACTATAAAACACAGAATTCAATGAAGCAATAACACACGTACAATGAGGCGATGTCAATGACAGATTGGCACTGGCTTTCAATAAATATGACGAGAAAAGATGAGCACAGCTTGAGAGTCTTAACGCTCTCGTATTGATCTTTGATTTTGCAGTCGCAATGTATGAACTTTATGGCTTTTAAGTTATTTGTACAGAGCAAGAGACATTCAAAGGGCAAAGACAGGCATATTATTATGAATTATGAATATTCAAAAATTTAAATTTCAAAATTAAAAATTTAAATTTTTGCTTCTTATATATTGTGTATAGTGTAGCATAAGTAGTGTTAGTTTGAATTTTCAAAGATTGATTTTAAACGGGCTGAGTATAGAGTATGTGAATATATAGTGCATTATTACAAAGTTGACAGTGATTACTCTTTTACTGTTACGGCTTCATCACGTGAAGAATTCATTACTGCTACATACTGTTTTTGTACGCTGCTACATACATATGACATTTTTATATTAGTAGCATGTTATTAACCCATCCAACTTTATTATCGACTGACGCACGAAATAGGTATAAGTTCTGTGTTATTTAGTACGTGTGTTAATATGGAGTATTAAAAGACTTGATCTGAGCGTAATGAATTAATTTTGTGTTTCAATGTAAAATACAAATATATCGTCGGTGAAGAACCAAAATGACCCATATCCATTTTTAGCTAAAACCAAAATCCACTATCTACAAAGCTATTGAAATATTTTATGATCTTGAAAGCGTTTAAATAGAACATTTTGCACTTCCTAAAAACATGTAAATAGAACATTTTGGACATTTCAAAAGCATGGAAATAGAACAATTTACAATTTTCAAAAACATGGAAATAGAACATTTTACACTTTTCAAAAACATGGAAATAGAACATTTTACACTTTTCAAAAACATTTAAATAGAACATTTTACAGATACACGTTTAAAAAACATGTAAATAGAACATTTTACACTTTTCAAAAACATGGAAATAGAACATTTTACACTTTTCAAAGTCACTTAGTTACTATCCAACGCATCTTTCCTATTTAGTGTTTTTATGACATAGCTCATTTTGATTCTAGCTTAAATTATCATTTTGACTCTTCACTCACGATATTATGTATATTAATTGCTGTAATATAGTCCAGATAGAAAAGTTCAATGTCAGTGCCAACTTTTGTCAATTTTGTAACCTTGTCTATATTATAGTATTTGAATCTATTAATATATAGGAGCTCATCCAGTCATAAAGCATTTTTTGGGCACAGGAGAATCTAGTAGTATAATAATAAAAAATGTAATTCTATGGACTATAGATATATTGAGTGTCTAATTAATTGATAGCAAATAATTATATAATTTGAGCAGCGCAAATGCAATTAGGTAAATACTAAAATTCTATATCTTCAAGGCACGCAATAAATTATTGATTTTTTCATTGCCATTACTATCTACTATATTTATTATCAAAACTTGATAAGCAAGCAGGTTGTGATTTTTTTTGCACGAAATAGAGGATACTACAAACAGTTTATTTTACTTTATCAGTCACGTTTAGATTTCAGTCGTCAGTTACTGCAGCAGCTCATCACGAAGAAAAACTGACGGCATTTACATACTGTAAATAATTTTGTCGCCCCTTTACATTTTTTCTTGTGCATTCTTAATTAGCAATTAAAAAATTTAAAATTCTCTCCAAATCCACAATGGAAAATTCAAATGTACTCGACGACATCCCTATAATTGATATTAGTGCATTGGTACAAAACCCAAATAATATTACGGGACGCTCAGTAGACACAGACAAATTAAAAGTTGCGAGTGAAATCAATAGAGCTTGTAGAACGTATGGGTTTTTCTACATTGTGGGACACGGGATAGATCCGAAGCTGGAAGAAAATCTAGAGAATTTAAGCCGACAATTTTTTGCTCTGCCTGTAGAGGTCAAAAATGAAATTTCTATGAAAAATGGGAGTAGAGCATGGCGTGGATTTTTCCCACTGGGCGGAGAGCTCACCTCTGGGAAACCAGATATGAAGGAAGGGATTTATTTTGGAGCCGAATTAGAAGATGATCATCCCCTCGTTCAAGCTAAAACTCCATTACACGGGAAAAATATATTCCTGCAAAATAACAGTGCAATCCCAGGGTTCAAGGAGACAGTGCTGGAGTATATCAGTGAAATGACTCGTTTGGGTCACTTAATTATGGAGGGAATTGCGCTAAGTTTAAATCTAGATGAGAAATATTTTACGGAGTTCTTTACGGATGACCCACTCCCACTTTTTCGAATATTTAATTACCCAGCAAGAGAAGAGTTGAGAGGGGAGGAGGATTGGGGGTGGGGTGTGGGGGAGCATACAGATTACGGGATGCTAACAATTCTAAAACAGGATAATTTGGGAGGCTTGGAAGTCAAGGTCACCTCTCAAGGGGAAGGGAAATGGATTAAAGCACCTCCCATACCTGGTACTTTTGTTTGTAATATTGGGGATATGCTGGACCGCCTTACTAAGGGATTCTACAGGTCAACTCCACATCGTGTTCGGAGCCCCTCTAATAACGTGGACAGACTCTCATTCCCGTTTTTCTTCGATCCAAATTTTAACTCGGAGGTGAAAGTCATTGATCACATGAGCCATTGGGAGATTAGCGATGATCTACAGGAGAGATGGGATAAGGAAAGTGTTCATCAATTCAATGGAACTTACGGAGATTATTTGCTCAATAAAGTTTCAAAAGTTTTCCCAGAGCTTCGCCGAGAGGTTCTGTAACAAAAGGTTTTAGCATGTTTAAGTTACTAATCTGATTTAGTTGGTATGCATTATGCATGAAGAAATTATATTTTTATTTATTTTGCCAAAATTTATAAATCAAGACTATTTTTTAATGCAAATATTACTCTGCATTTCATATTTATGAGTGAAAAATTGCATTTGAATACGGTATGGTAATTGTATTGCTTAATCTATAACTAATTTAGTGCGAAATTAAAATCACATTTATGGTGTTATAAGATTCAATTTCATGATATTTATTAACAATACATTTTGTGGTTTTGCATTAATGAGATAATTTACACATTTGCATTTAATTTTAATGAATTCACTGAATTTTTATAAATTTTACTACTAGTAAGCACATTTTTTAAAAGCCCAATAAGCTTTTCGAAGTGGAGCTAAATTTGGCTTGGCATCTATCCACATGAATTCAAACAAGTGTGAATTGTTCTAATCTTACAAATTTTTAAGTTTAATATATTTTATTTTAGAGGGTCCATAGATATTACGACTATATTACACAAAACGGTTATACTTATTTAAATGCCCTACCAAACCCTTCTGTTTATATTTCCCTTCAAAAAAATTAAACGACGAAATCCCCATAAAGTCCCACGAATCACACGCTTGAAATTCCGGAGACCTTTAAATATAGTTGTCACCATTCTAAATTTATAAAACCAAATCAGCTCAATGAGAAATATCCCAGAAGAAAAGCAGGATGCGAGTAGAAAACCCAGTACAACGAGCTCAAATTTTCCCAATCGGCTAGAGCTGTCTCCTTTGTTTGTCGAGAGATCGCTGCTATTTCTAGCATTGGCTAACGCCATAAGAAGTGATGTATAGTTATCATTCCCTTTGGCTTTCCCAACAAACGAGTACAAGGAGTCTTTTTGCTCCTTATCCCATCGTGCCAGTATCCCCGCCTCAAACAATGTTCCCACGTGTTGGTCCATTCTTTGCAATAATGGGGAATGTTTCCCAAAAGCCAAGGCGGATTGGCTCGAGCTAAAGTCTTCACACACTTTAACGACAAGCTTTTGAAGATTAAATCCTGGAAGAAAAAAGATAGTAGCTTCTAGGATGGCCTTGAAGCTAAAGCAAACAAACTTGTCCTTCTCCAGAACGGACTGGATGCAGTCCGGTTGAGTCCTGAAGTAGCTCATGGACAATGATAGTTTTTCGTATTTGGTGTTCCGGAAAACGTACTGGACCATGTACTTATCAGAAGCAATCCCGGCGGTCCAGCTCAAATACTTTGGTGAGTCACGATTGTACAGGTCGGACGCAGTTCGAAGCTCAGGCTCCATTTCTGGAACCACCAACTTGGAGGTGAGGGTTGCTTGATGAAAGGAAATGACGAAGAGGCTGAACAGCCACCAGGTATATAGCACAATCTTTATGGCGTTGCTCCGAAATTTGGTGATTGTTTTCATAGAATGGTGCAGGAGCGAGATCTCTACGACGAGAAACACGTTATTTTTGAATTTAGTCCTGCAGAATATTAATAAATTAGAATTAGAAACAATTTAGTGTTTTCATTTTTTTTAATGCCCGTTAAGAACCATTTCGTCGGTGAAGAACCTAAACGATCCATTTCCAATTTTAGTTAAAAACAGAATCTACTATCTACAATAATATTGAAATATAGTTTTGATCTTGAAAGCGTTTAAACAGAACATTTTGTACGTTTCAAAAACATGTAAATAGAACAATTTGAACGTTTCAAAAACGTGTAAATAGAAAACTTTGAACGTTTCAAAATCATGTAAAAGAACATTTTGAAAGTTTCAAAAACGTGTAAATAGAACATTTTGAACGTTTCAAAAAAAGATACAATCAACTCACATGATGTTTTGAAACGCGGAGCTGCCTCTATAGATCAAGTATTCAAAATAATTTCTTTCCCAGGATAGTTTTGCATACAAGAGTGTGACCAAGATTCCGATTGAGACCGTGAGAAATGTTAGAATTATTTGAAAATCCCTGCTGATGATGAAAACCGTCGTCCAGTCCACTTTCTTCGGCTGCCGTTTCATCAACATTGCAATCCAACTCCTTAGGTAAGCCTTCGAGAAATCCAGGTCTCTTGCAAACGTCCAATGTGGTGCATAGCCAATCCCAACGGCTAATTTTCGTCTATTAAGCTGACCAACATAGCCTCCTTTGACCCCATTAGTCTTTTGGTAGAGCAATCTGGAATGTCTAACCTTTTTTGGAAATGCAAAATTCATACGTTTGCCTATACTTTCGATTAGCCTAATAGCTGGAGAGGAAAGGACCTTGCCGGTGTCAATGGCAGACCCTGGTCTTGTCATCATGTAAATGGACTCTACAGGAAAAGTGGTTACCACATCTACGGATGCTCCGTGGAGATTGCGAGTAAAATCTGGGAATAAAGTTGGACTGTACCGTACAATGGACATCCTCCCACTGGTGTTCTCGAAATTGTAGGAAATTAAAACGTACACTTTACCTCGGCCTTGGGGTGAATTATTGATCTTACAATAATAACAAAAAGTGCTGGCTAACACTCTGGTATCTCCACTCCCTGCTCTATTTGATGGGGAAGTTAACTCCAGCTTATACTTCAAAAAATCAAATTCAGGACTTGAAACAAACTTAATTTCGGAATTTTGAAAATTTGTGTGAAGAAAGATATACTTGGCCTGATTTACTGAGTGTGGTTTCGTGAGCTGTTTCATGAGATTTAGTAACAGCTGGAGATCATCAGTTAAGGTATAGTCTGCTCTAACCACCACAAGTAAATTTACAGCACGGGGGAAGTCCGTTACGAAGTTGACTATACGTTTTTGTTTTGAGTCAGTAGAATCCGTTTCAAAATCAAAGAGATCTTGCAAAGACAATTTTATTGAAGTGTACGGGACAGAACGCATGCTGAGTTTTCGAAACAAGTCGTTCTCAAAAAACTCAAAGCCGTTTTGACTGTCAATGTAACCGCAGTCCATCTCAGTGGCATTTTGATCGGTATTATTCTGGTCACAGTAGTTGTTTTCGTAAATATTTACTAAAGCAAGGACCCCCGTAGAACCGGAACCTTCATTTTCATTCTTCTCGCTCAAAGTCTCAACAGCAATACTTTCAAGAATTTGGGCAAATTTCGATTCTAACGATGCAGAATATGCAGTTGGACTATGCAGTGAATCATTTTGAGAGATGAATGAAATCAGTAGTATTAATGCTAAACGCAAAAATAATCGCAGTTGAAACTGACCATAAGTAATAGCAATAATGACCGAGGAAATTTTTGGTAACATTTTTGGGCTCGAATTTGTGTGATTTTTATTTTATGTTTCTTGCTGAGTGTCTCTTATGAGAACTATAGTACAATACTACGTTGCGACCGTTTATGCTTGGTCAGTTTTTACATTCGAACTCAGAAGTCATCATTTTTTAAAGGTGTAAAAAAATGTAACTTAGAACGTCCACAAGTTTTCGACAATAAACTTTTGTACTTTACCAGAAATAATTTAAAAACTAATTGAGATGTATTCACTTCGTAAAAACGTGATCGAGTACCAACTTAAACTCTTCTGCTACAATAAATGCTACTACACACAATTGATTTCCTCTTCAATTATAATAAAGCAAGAGAACGCCATTTTACTCAATTGTTGTTGGAGAAAAAAGAAAAGCGAATTACACACTATTATCGTGGATGGAGAGATTCACATGTAAATAATTCAAATTCTTTTATGAAAAGTGAAAATACATGTACAACTTTTCTGCACAAACTTTTGTGTTTCAATTCCAGTGCTCAAATGAAGCATTCTTCTTCTAGGTGAAGTTCTAGAAATTTAATTATATTTCAAATCAAAACTTTTGACATAGCGAAGAGGACAGAGAGACACTAGCTTACGGAAATAAATCACCTTTAATTTGTAATTTTTTTTTACTCGGCGCTTACAAAACACACTAGGGATCGCCCACAAATAATTTTATTGGTATGGTCAATGGGTATATAGCCGTATAATGATGACATGACATGTTCAAGATAGCCTTTTACGTAATGTTAAAATGATGGCATGGGGGGGTGACCCTAAAGAGTGGTAATTTGAGTGACATAACCCAGAGAAGAGGAATCAGATATAGAGAATGATCAACTACATACTAAAAAGTCTGCCATCACGTGACTATCACGTGACCGGCGTAAGCCAATAAACGGCGAGGAGTCCCGGACTCCTTGGCATTTATTGGCTTACGCCGGTCACGTGATAGTCACGTGATGGCAGACTTTTTAGTATGTAGTTGATCATTCTCTATATCTGATTCCTCTTCTCTGGACATAACCAACCGCGGATCCAGAGGGGGGGGGGGCTAGGGGGCTTTAGCCCCCCCCCCTAGAAGGAGATTTTTTAACATTACAGGGATACGAGCGGCCATTTTCAATATGGCGGCTTAACCTTGTTAGCCCCCCCCCGGCGGTCATTAGCCCCCCCCAGAAAAAAATGCTGGATCCGCCGCTGGACATTACTTATGGACCATCCCCTATCACATTCTGGTACTTAATGGATTTTTTTAATTTAAAAAACTTATAATATCTCAATGTAATATTTACGAAACAATTAGCTAAAGTTTCCTTTGGTTAACATTACAATGTCGACATGCACAAGCACCAATAGACTTTTAATTTGGTTTTCGATGTGTCTACTTTTAATGTATACTCATCGTCAGATAAAACAATTACAAGATATTAGAGCTATATCTGGTGAAGCCAGAGCAGTGTTTCGTATCTTCAAGTTACAGCTATTACTAAAGTTTTCTAATTTTCAGTGATGGATAATTGATGCGTTCCGCTATGGAAGACATTTCCCCTAGTACGCTTGCCCCATTTCCCCTGGTGGTTCTACCACCGCTATTTATTGAATTCAAATGCGTTAAATTAAACGTGAACAATATAATTTTGCAACAGCTTATTTTAATTAATTTTAAATATATATAACGGTTCCAAGGAAATACACTCGGAATACTATAACCACACATACCGATTCAAAACATTTTGATATAAAAACTGAGAATTCAATCTGTTTTTTTCCTTTCGATTTCAAGTGTGTTTTTAATCATTACTGGCTACACATTTCTATTCTCTAATACGCACAAAAAAGTGTTCCCCTCCTATAATCCTACATGTAATAACCGACGCCAGTCGCCACCGCTCCATCGAATGCCGGCCTGTTAGTTTATTAATATTTTTACTTATTTGTGCAAAAATGATTTTTCATGTAGGCGAACAAACGTAAAAGAAAATGAAATTTTTTCTTTTCTCATTTACTGGACCATCAGCAGCTGTTTTATTGTTGCTTCTAATTCCAAAATCTAAAGGTAATAACTTTTCTAGGTGATTTAGCCTATAGGAACTACTCCATCATCACAAATTTGGAATACCAACTAAATACTATATTGTGCCCTTCTCACGCAAACCTTATGTAGATATATACGTATCTCGATGTTTTTTAGTATTAACGTGCTTTTAAAACTTTAAATTATTTCTTCATACTCGTTATTTAGAACTTGAGTGTTACGAATGCAATTATTCCCAAACACCGCCTAACAATAGCTTGCATGAACATCACGCTAATGAAAATTGCTTGGATCCAGTAAAGTTTCATCTTGAGCCTAAAGTATGCAAAGGAGATCAGAAATGTGTGAAAGGTTCCTATATGAATAGTGTAACTGGGAAAGAAATGTACCGACGTTGTGAGCCCAGTTTTGAGACAGGCTGCAAAGATCTACCAAACACCAACACAAATTCTACTCATTCAAGACATCGACGACGACGACGACGACGACGACGACATCAGCAATCTCAAATTAATCCCGATCATGAGAATGAGAACCCTGAAGATCAAATAGTAATTTTTACCAAAGAATATATTTGTGTCTGTAATAAAGAACGGTGCAATAGTGAGCCTGGGCTGGATATTCAACGGCAAAATTTTTCAGATATAACCGAGTACAGTCGTCGACGAAACGGGGGTAGTTCAGTGACGATTATTCCAACCATGAAAATAATGAACAAAAATAGCCTTAAATATCTATCAATACTTCTTGTTTTTTATATTATTCACCACTGAGTATGCAAAACAAATCGTTTTTTCGTATCGATGACATCATAATAAAAAACGGGTGAATAAAGATATAAAGGTCTTAAGGTAATGTATTTTATTCTATATTATGTTAAAGCCCCCTGTGGCCGGGGAAGGGGAGGAGACAGGAACTCGATCACGATTGCGAACGACACAGGATTGCAATCAGACGCTATGCATACCCTCACATCCATAATTAAGGAAATACCTATGTATGACGTACGATGATAATTCGAATTCTACTTCGCAAATCATTTTATTATACGAATTGGCATGTTACTCTGCGCAGCGTGCAGTCAGCTAAGTCATAAGTACAAAAGTAATTTCTCTCTGCAGAGTAAAAAGAGATGAAAACGAATCGAGAGAAACTCGATCTCGAAATTAATATCACTGTCACACTAGACTGGGACAACAATACATTCTCATTCATGGAGCAACTAAAGCAACTTACTACGAACGACGAACATACCACAACACACAACTAGTTTTTACTTGAGCAAATTCATAGCATCATCATATCATCATCATCATAAGTTTTTAAAACTTAACTTGAGGCTTGACAAGTAAACGAGTGACCAGTTGACCAGTATTAAAATGCTCACATGTACTCAATTCACTAATTGTAAGACCTGTAATAAGCCTGTAAATATAACTATGCCTGACCTGTTCTATCCTCACCTCGCAGTCACTGCTCACTCTCCGTTATTTTAAAGAGTTGGTCACACTTTGTATTTAGCGAATACTAACTATACCATACCCTAACATAGTATTGCGTGGGCATGGGACTGTGCAGTGAATAATTCAAACTTTGACCTCAGTATCGTCATTATTAGAGTATATAGCAACGACAAAAACAAACTACATCATTCAATAAAAAATGTACGGTTAATCATCTTAACAATAACTCCCATTACCCACTTGTTCGCTTAGAAAAAGAAGCTACTGGTTTTATTTACCACATAAAATAATATCCACTGTTTTATATCTAGTCGGTTTTAGTGTCATGCTAAATAAGGATTGAAAGTGTTACTTATCTGAAATGGAAAGGGAGACCGAAGACAGAATTAAAAAAACATAAAATCAAGGGTGCAATCAAAATTATAACGTAGGCAGTAACAAAATAAGGGAGAAGCAGATTATTATGTACTACGTACGGCAAACAAGTACCGACACTAGTAACATCGCAATGTCGCTGAAAGCAAATCCGAATTTGAACCTGTAGCATTTTTACCGGGTACAAGTAAGTGACAAAGGATTTTTCGAATTTTCGACAGAATTTAAGCCAGAGCCTTCATTTAAACACTGAGCAGACAGTGTCAGTTGAACCAACTTTTGACTCGCTGTTCCGTTTTGTTTCATGCCCAAAAAATCTGCTTGCCAAAATATCTTCAATCGAATGCTCAAGCAAAGTGAACAAGAACAAGAAAAAAACTATAGTGATTCGGGCTTTGAATTAATCCGACATTTTTGTCATCTGTACTGTAGTCAAGTTAAAAGTAAGCAGCAGTCCAGCCTAGTCAACAGATATTTTATTACAAATGTCAAAACAAAAACTAATTGATTGATTTCATCTTTATTTCTTTATTTGTTATGAGAGTTAAAATAATTAAATACAAACTACTACCAATCAGGTCAGAAGTGACCGAGCCAGTGTCTAAATACTCTAAATAAACTTTATTTACATACAAACTGATAAATAAATGCTGTAAAGTCATTTTACGTATTCTAAAATAATTAATTTATTGATTACACATGGTTGAGCTGGGCAATAGTTAAATCCACCTGTACCGTTACGGTTGCTGGCACTGCACTGGCCAACTTGTTCTTCGCAACAAACAGCAGGATTCCATTCACAGATTTTCCATTTTCAATGCCAGACGAGTTAAAGACTGCACCGCGAGATGGTACTGTGAGTGAATTCAGTTTTCCCAACCAGTTCGTCAAACAGAAATAAAAACAAGTTTCAAAGCACGAAAAATGAGCAACAAATAATTGAAGCAGTGTGCTGGCCATATACTACCATTGCTATACTGTAAGTTATACAGCAAGTTGTCTGTTTCACCATGCCCCGAACTAACCACGCTACTATGGCTGCAAAGCTTTTCTCACACTTTCTGCTAGTGATTCCAGCAATATTTCTTTCCCTCGGTCATCATAATACATCCATGTGCACATTATTAGTTCAACCACATTCAAAACTCTCGTATTCATCTCTCGGATCCCACAAAACATTTTCACAAAAGTGGCATGAAAATGACAATGAAATAAACGACTTGACAATTTCCCACAAGAAGCTAACAACGTCGAGTTCCAATTATTATGTATTTCAAGTGCACTATGGACACACTGAAATTACTAAATTATCAAATAAAAATGGTGACCATTATCAAGGAATCGCTTCTACCATATCTGCTAATGACACTCAAACCCGTCGTAATAGCCACCGAAACCGAATGGACGTAGAAATAAAGCCCGGTCTATCTTCATCTTCACAACCACAAGGTTTGAGCAGCGAGGAAGAAAATGAAGCAATTATTATTACTCGTCCTCCTGGCCCCATTCCTACATCGATTATGACGAGCATTGAAACCAAGCCTGGCTTACTTTACCGAGCATTATTATTAGCCTTACCGGCACCGGCACCGGCACCGATACCCAAGCCCATGCTGACTATTCGAATGAAATTGCCTCATGCGTCAAATAATAGTAATATTGCCCAAAACCCGAAGAAACAATACGACCACAGTCATCCCCATCATCATCATCATCATCAGAAATCATTACACTCTGGCACTGGAGAAACAAATTATGGCTTGGACTACGACAAAAATGACGGCCAATTAGTCATCATCACGAAGAAGAAGGAAGGAGAAAATGTGTTAGGTCTAATAAACCAGAGCAAACAAGTGGATCACTTCCATCACGTCCATGTCGATTATTATGAGGAAATTGGAAAGGAAATTATCTCTGTCCAACGACGACGACGACATGGAGACCCAAGTGAGACAGACAGGGTTAGGCCAAGGCGCCAAGTTATAAATACTGATATTCCAGAGACAATAAATACGACGACTGGGATTATCACCGAGACCGAGAGTAGTACCACTACTTCGTCGCCGTTTTTTAATAACAATAATAATAATCGTCATCATCATCATCATCCTGAAAATGAGACTACCATGCTTAAAGATGTCATATCCGACGGAAGCTATGAAGTAAGAAAAATAATAGCGCCGCCGCCACCAGGACCGGGAGAAATGATGGATAAACGCTCGCCGCTTCGTCAAAAATCCACTCAAAAATCACATCGGCGACTTAAAGGTACAAACATGTAATAACTTTAGAAATTAGAATGCTCCTATCCTACCTATATAGTTATATGCCCATTTATTTTTCCGTCTGCCGTCAAATGTTTTTTTTAATGTAGTATATCCCAAAATATAAATGTATTGCCAAATCTGTACCCTGAAAAAACAAAGTTGGAAGGTGAAATTTACTATAGGTTTATAATATAATAGGTACTGCACAGCTGCACAATCACAGATAGTAATATGTAATTATATTGATGATACACAGGGCCTTTGCTTTTAGGTATAATATTTACATGTATCCCAATCTCAAACGAAGACCGCAATTATCAAAACAAACAGAAAAATGAATGTGTGGATATGGTAGTGATATTATGTTTTGACTCCACAAGGGAAAAGGAGAGGAATAACATATTGACAATACGAATTGGATTCTCAAATTTTCAGAGGAAACATTTGACAAAATTATTCGTAGGGAGTGTCCATACGGCCGCAGTGGCGACAGCATCACTATCAGCATCAGTCTCACAGTCATCAGGATGACGGCGGTCTCAAAAATCCTGAACAAAAGTCTCGTTGCATTAATACACTATATATCTATACTACTTCTGCGACAATTACTATCTATCTAGCGCATATAGTATCACCAAAAGTATAGAGGCAAAAAGCCATATAATATCCCAACATATATGAAATGACTGCCAAGTCCAGACCATAGGGCCAGGGCCAGGGCCAGGCTAGACACCCTAATTTCATGAATTCGATGAGTCCCTTGTTTTTTCACTTTTTTTTAAGTTTGTACTTTATTCGATACGCAGACAGGGACAGGGACACATAGAGACATATAGAGCCAGCAGTCACCATACCACAACCTCACGAGAACGAGACTAATAGAGAAAATCCTCTCAAAACAATAACGATACGTATCATCCAATAAGCCAAGTTGAAGTGAGCAGCAGAGTCAGACGAGCCACACCATCACCATCGTCATATAGATACGGAGGGACCGACCCAAAAAAGTAAAAGCTAATGTACGGCAGAAGGAGACGGTAATGGGTTTGGTTGAGACTAAAATACAATTATCAAAAGCCCGAGCACCACTTACCATTTCGGATATGAAAATCGTTTGTGGAAGTTGCAATACTAGTCATTTAAAGTATATGGAAGGTTTACATTTTAAAAAAAATGTTCTAGCAGTGACATTTTGAATGACATTTTTACATTGAATGTTATGCATGAAAGGCCATTATACATAATTACGGGGACGAAGCAAACCCTCACATTTGACATTTTCAAAAATTTCTAAAAGCAAATCCGTATCTCCGGAAAGATGCAGCTTGCTTTTCCACATTTTTGGAAAAATATGTTTGCTTTTAATTTTTTTGAAAGACGCGGATTTGTTCACCAGCTATGTGCTATATGTAGTCAGGGCCGGATCATACAGCCAGCGCAGGCAGCCCCCGCTACTTGAATTTTCAAAAAACATAATATGTAAATGGAGCATTTTAAAATTTTCAAAAAATATGTAAATAGAACATTTAGACTTTTCAAAAACATGCAAATAAAAGTTTTTGCATCTTTCAAAAACTTGGAAATAAAATATTTTCCACTTTTCTAAAGCATGTAAATACAACATTTTGATTTATCAAAGAAAACCTTCAATAAAATCAAAATATTGGTTTTGTATGGAAACAAATTTCTGCCTAAAAACAATTCCTTCGTCCGGCGCCCTGGCTATAGTTAAGCTAACACTACAAATAATCACAAAATCTTTTGATTTTTAGTGTATGTGTAGTTGCTGAATTTTCGTGTAATTTTTTTTTAAATTGTCTGATATTGCTTCTTCACCATCAACTACTACACAACAACAATCGACAGCCTTCGTCAGTCCAACAACAAATTTACTTCCACACATATGCTTTTATGATGATGATACTCTTCCAAAGGAAGGCAAAATAAGCCTTGAGCCCTGCAGTATTTTTTGTCTATTTTAACTGATATGATAGGAGTGTGCAACATATTTTTCTAAAATGTAGAGAGAATCCTGCGAGCTTAAAAAGTTAAAACTTAAAAGCCTTTCTTTAATGTTTTTGAGACAATTAGATTTTATTTGTGTTTTTATTTTTGTATTCCTTTTACTCAAATATACAGATGCTGATAAGAGGAAGTCATTGCCAATGCCAGCGCCAGGAGCAGCGACAGACAGCGACAGGCTTGTAAAACAAATACAAGATATCGGCATCGGACTGGGAAGAGTCTCCACTTTAACCTATCTAAACAAAAGGAAGGGAAGATTTTCTCTATCTCCTTCACATGATCATCCAGAATTCATCCCTTCCGTCGCCGTCTCCCTTCCTCTCATGCCAATAATACGGAAAGAAAAGGAAGAAGCTCTGAGTTCAATCTCTATTTTACATGGTTCTCGGAGTCGGAGTGGGAGTCCTGGACCTGAGGTTCAAATGAGTATAAGTCGGGATAGAGTATTAATTAACTGCGCGTGCGACACGCTGGATTGCATTTCAAATGGGCAGAAAACTTGTAAAACGTTTGAAGTGTGCTACACACAACATTTACCGATGAGAGATGGAACGTCCACTGTGACTAGGGGATGCATTAGGTATGTACAAAACAAAACAAAGGAGGTTCAATTAGTTAATATCAGTTTATATTTTAAACGTTACAATAAGAAAACTTGTGCCGTCCATTAGAAGTAAAATAGCCATAGCCATTCTAAGCTTTCAAAATGTATAATAATATTATTTATGTTCACTGCTGATAGAAAATCATAATAAAGTGGATTGCTAATTGAAATTGATCTAAATAGGGTTTCGTTTATACAAAACATGTTGAACTTTTATTTGCACCGCTGCGACGTGCTGAGTAGTCAAAGTCAATTATCGTATATTTTAATGTATTTTAATTATGCTAACAATGATAATATTAAGCTAAGCCTTTAAAGATACTTTAAATTTGTAAATCTACGTAGTATATCGTCTGTGACGAACCAAAATGACCCATATCCAATTTAAGCTAGAATCAAAATGAGCTTTATCATAAATAAAATGAGAAACATGCGTAAAATGTTAATTAGGAGTTTTTGAAAAGTGTAAAATGTTTTCTTTACATTGTTTTTGAAAAGCATAAAATATTCTATTTACATATTTTTGAAAAGCGTAAAATATTCTATTTAAATATTTTTGAAAAGCGTAAAATGTTCTATTTACATATTTTTGAAAAGCGTAAAATATTCTATTTAAATATTTTTGAAAAGCGTATAATATAATATACTTATAATAATAAGATATTAATGTGTGGTGGCAGTGCCATAGAAAGGATGAATAATAAAGTGCCCTATAGTCTAAGGACTAGAGAGGAGATAAGATTCAACTGCTACTCGTTTGAGTTTTCTAAGACAACTGTTAATTTATTTAATACTGGTTCTTTGACTTCAACTTTAACAACGTAATTTGTACAATATAAATAATATAATTGTTGATCGAATGATGTCAATTTCAACATCCTTGAGTATGTGTGAAATTGTAGTTTCCTTCTGTAAAAGAATATTAATCCAATAATATATTCCAAATAATTATGAGCTCATGCTGAGCTGTATGCTTATACATGATAATTTCCGAATTACAAATAATTCTAATTATAAAGCAATGTGCATCATTGCACTGTAGCAATGACTGCATCCTGTGAAACAGAAGGATGTGGTGGCCTACTCACATCATAATGAGCTGAGTGGCAAAAACATCTAATGCAATAGTAGGATTGAAGATCCTCACTATGCAACCGGAATGAACGATGACATTGCAGTGGAATGCATCGTGTACATTATTCCTTATTATAACCAATTAATAAATAAACTAGAGAGGAAGTCTCTACATACTTCTCTCTGTAGAATGCAACATATTAAATTTCCAATGTAATAATTACTGCAATGGAATGGTCGATCTTCAATATTCACAATAATATGAGATCACCATTATTGCACAATATCCTGTTCAAATTATATAGAATGCGGATAATAGAATTTAGGTAAAAGATGTATAATTATACTAATTATAATTACACCTTCCTCTTCTATGCTATGTATATTTTAACACCCTCCTTTGGATTAGGAATCTAAAAATTACTGATCCAATACGGAAGATACATAGATAGGTATCAAAGTTCATATAGCCAAATACATATTCATTCAATTAATAAAACCAATCATGTAATGCCAAATCAATAATCATGCTCGTAAATCTGCTGCGCTTCGGTGCTGGTCCAGATTGAGTCTTGAGTTTCGGTAATCCTCCGGGTCTAGTTGGCCGGGCATCACTCGGGCGAGTGGAATCGGTGGGAGAGTAATGTACATGTCCTCAGGATCCATTAGTTTGGATTCTCGTTTCAAAGTGAGGGTATTCATTTCTTCCTCGAATGCTGGCTCGGTCTGCTTGGTGTCCGGCTTACGACTGCGGCTACAATGCTTCTTTCTGAGCATGTTGGCTCCTCCTCCAAACTTCCAGTAGAGGGTGATGAGAGCTGAGCAGATGATCGCTGCAACGGCGATTCCAGTCCAGGCTGATAAATTTCCTCCCGTGTCAATTGGGTCATCCCAGTGTATCTGGTCTATGTCGCTGTTCCGTATAGGAAATGTTACATTGAGCTGATTCATGTCCAGTTGTGGCGTTAAATGCCAGCTTATTTTCTCAACAAATGTCGGATCCTCTCTATCAATAAAGATGAGGTCCATGACGCTTCCCTGGTAAGTATTATTCAGAATTCGGAAGGTCGTGCTAATCGGTAGCGTAATGACATTGTTTGGACATTTTATTTTCCGTCTATCATTGACTGTTAGTTCCAGTCCTGGGCAGTAAATGTAGTACTTGCCATCATATGCCTTTACTTGTACGGCATCCTCTTCATCATGAAGGGTAGACGGGTGACAATTCGTAAGTGCGTAAAAATCTTTTCCGCCTTTGAAACTACTGCGTGGTCTGCAGGTTTGCCTTGTCGTGGCAGATACTCGGTTTTTATATTTGAATTCTAAACCTGTATCATATACACAGTCTTCAACTGTTGATATCAGTGCATTTCTCGGTCCAATATATTCGAGATTGCAAGTCTGATTCTTCTGCTTCGTAAGTAGAGTGAATGGGTCAGCTTCTACTACTGTCAGATTCGGATTGATGAGGGGAATGATGAATTCCATGTAAATATTTTCTAAATCAAAATCCGTGCGGCACGATCTGAAGTCTGCCATAATCATGGGGCAATGGTCTCCACAAGGTAGGGTGAAATTAAGGTACTCGAAAAAGTGTTCGTCCATCTTGAAATTTCTCCACAACTTTCCAGTCTGCTTTAATATGCTTACGCTGGAGGAGAGTCTGCTTGCTAGGAATGCTATATCAAATTCCATATCGGTGAGAACATTTGGTAGTCCGTTCACCTCAGCTACTATGTTGTTCATTTCTGATGCCAATATCGCCATATGTTCTTTCAATAATTCTTGATTGTTTGTGAGAACTCGAACTTTCGCTTCAAGTGAGTTAAAATGATGGGCCAAATCGTACGTGTGCTTCTGATTTACTTGGGCCTGATGTGCGGCGTGCATGGACATACCTAGTCCTGCGCTGGTCATCACGAACATAGCTGTAATTGCCAGAGCTGTGAATACAAATCTCTTTTCCCGGTGCGGTGCCGTGGACACCTCCTTCGGTGGGCAAATATGTTTGAGTTCCGTCAGGAACGTCCTTCGGTATTCTAGATCGCATCTCTTTCTGAGCGATAGTAATGAGCTTTCAGTGGCTACTAGTCTGTCCGGTATCATTAATCGGCAGGGGGATAATAACTGTATCTTTAGCTTCACAGTGTTGTATCCGCTAATGGCTGGATGATCTGACCTTCTCCAAATTATCGGTGGTCCATCGTCAATTTTCGAACTCAGCCCTCCTGACAGGAGCACGGCGATGAGGAATAATGCCATTTTCATAGTAGTCCATAGTGTAGAAAATCCAGTGGTTTTCTTTCTCGTGAATCTTTCAAATTTCGATTCGGGGCGTACGTAGCCTGCAACTGCTTCAATTCGAGTCGGCTTGCTGATGTCAACCATACCCATGGCCTTCATAAGGTCTCCATGTCTCGGTTGCGGTAGGGATTTCGTAAGCATGTCAGCTTGTAATTCTTCTGAGCGCTTATGAGCTAGTATTAATTGATCTGTTTCAATTAGCTCCCGGACCCAAAATATTCGTGTGCGTACGTGCTTGGTCCTTTCGTGATTGCCTTCCATATTCGCAATCAATTTCCACCCAGCTTCTGAATCTGTGAACTAGTGGATTGGCTCATTCCATTCTCTTAATCCCATGTCACACAATAAATAGTGTGCCCAGATGGCTGATCTTGCCATGCTGTTGATGCCATAGACTTCTGCTATGCATGTTGAGTGTGCTACCAGGTTTTCTTGTTTTGAGGTCCAAAGCCATACTACTCCGTTCAGTAATATGCATCCTCCCATAATTGATTTTGCTCCTGGTGCGTCCGCAAAACTTGCGTCTGACTGTACTTCAAATTCAAGTACTCCGTCTTCTGAGTATAAATATCTGATCGATTGATAGATCGTATTGATGAGATAATGAAGGACATGCAGGGCTGCTTCATAGTCCTTCTGATCATAGTTAGCGAATCTCTGCGTAAGTTTCTGTACGGCGAATGAGATGTCGGGTCGGCTTAGGCGACTGATAAATAAGAGGGATCCTACCAATGACTGAAATGGTAGATCTTCATGTAATTCCTCCACAATATTCTTCTGTGGGTTGTAATCTCTTCTCATAGGTGTGGTAACCTTGCTGTAATTCCCTTTCTGTTGGAATTTCAATTTCAGTTCTGTGATCTTGGTCACTTGATTGATCTGGACGTACTTGTCCGTAATGCGAATGTCCATTCCTAAGAATTTGGAGACGTCGCTTGATTCAGTGATGTTGAATCCAGTTTTCAGTAGCCGTATAAGTTCATCCATGTCGTATCTGTGAGTGGATGTGGCTAGACTGTCATCTACATACCAACAAATGTATGTAGTGTGTTCCTCTCCATTCGTATCCTTGTATCTGAGGATGTAGAGGCATTTATCATAGTCACTCTGTCTGTATCCAATGGATAGCATGAATTTCCGTACTTTCTTGTAAAAGTTTCTTGGACTTTGACATAGTCCATATAGTGACTTGATGAGTCTGCACACCTTATTGTTGCCTTCCTTGAAACCTTGAGGCTGGTGCATATAGACTTCTTCTTCCAGTTCGGCGTGTAGAAAAGCAGTCTACACATCTAGCTGTGTGATGAACTTCTTATTCATTCCGGCGTCGCTCAGCATGAGTCTAAAGAGCTCATATCTTGCGGTCGGGGCGAACGTATCAGTATAATCAATTCCTTTGATTTGTTTGTTGCCGAGTACTACAAGTCGGGCTTTGTATCGGTCTCCATCAGGCTCATAACCATAAATCCACATGCAGGGGATTATGTATCTTGTCTTGGGTCTCTCTACTAGCTTCCAAGTTCCAGTGCTGATGAGTGCATTGAATTCTTCATTCATAGCTTCTATCCAGTAATTTCTGTCCACTGAGGCTAATGCTTGCTCGTAGTTGGCAGGTATGAATACTGGCCTTCTGTGAGGTATAGGTACCTTTTCTGATGCTTCTGGTAAGCGTGTTTTCTGAATTGATCCAGGTAGTTTGCTCGCTGCGAACATGGTCTGTTCCGAGGCTTTAGATTCCAGGTCTTTAATTTCTGGAGTTTCAATTTTCGATTTCTTTGTATCTGATCGCAATGTTCGATCAGTAGGCTGTGGAGTGGCCTTCCGCTTTACTGTAGTTCCAGCAGGTCTGCCTCTCTTCTTTATTATAGGAATTGGCGGCTCGTCTCCTACGATGCACTCCATAACGTCTGTGGGTGCTGCCGGGCCATCCTTTGGTAATCTCCAATTAATAGCGTTTTGCTCTAAGAATGTCGTATCGGGTTGCTCTCTGTGCGGTACATTCTTGTTGTCTCTTGATTCAGTTTGAGATTGCTCAGGTATAGGTACTGGCTCGCTTTGGCTGTCAGTTTCTATAATCTCTGGGATTAAATAATCTTCAAGCGTACCTTCAGGTCCTTCGTTCATGAATGAGGCTTCTGTGTCTTGCCCATCGGAGTCTGATAGGTCTGGATTATTTTCTCCAGGCTGTGTCTGTCTGAGGCTTGGCTGTATGACGGTAGTGACTTCGTTGTCGTCTTCGTCCGTATCATAGCTTGTATAATTCGGTACTCGTTCCGAGTTAACCGATTGATTTTTGTCTTTTATTATATCTCCATTGATATCTCTCTTGTGGACGAGGGTCCTTCTGAATTCTCCAATGTGAGCGCCCTTTGTCTTATTTTTGTTATTCTTGTATTTGTGTCCTACATACCACTCATCATCCCGGTTTAAATGTGACGGGGGTGGTTGATCCGGAAAACGGGCGTCGAAGAAATCAGCATGTCTACCATAAAAGTATCTTTTGGTTTCGACATCGTAAAACTTGTATTCTCGGTTGTGTTCCACATATCCGACGAATATCCCGATCCATGTCTTCCCCTCCCAAATTTGACCTTTCATTATTTTAACGCCTGCGTTGCATCCGAAAATATGGATGTGTCCCAAATTTGTAGGTTTCTTATGGATCATAGTGAAGGGTGTCTGAGTCTTCCCTTTGTGTAGGATGCGATTGTGTAGATATGCTGCTGTATCCACTGCATCTTCCCAAAATTTATTTTGTAAATCTGCTTCAATGAGCATTGCTGTTGCGGTTTCTTTGATAGTGCGGACTTCTCTTTCTAATTTCCCATTTGACTGTGGGCATTCCACAGGGGTCGGAACATACGTAATTCCTTTTTCTCTGACATAGTCATGCATCCAATGATTGTCGAATTCTGTTCCAGAATCCGTCTTGATAAATTTGACTTTATTTCCAGTCTGTGTTTCGAGCCATGTGGCGAAATCAATAATTTTCTGTACTATTTCAACTCCATTCTTGTTTGAGTGAAATGTAATTCTCCTGTAGTCGGAGTGATCGTCTTTCATGAGTAGGAAGTATCTGTTTCCTTGATTTGAGTAAACTCGGGCATGAACTAGATCTGCATGGATACATTCTCCGTTTTCGAATGTGTCTTGATCGTCTTGATCTGGGAAAGGCTGACGTGTGGCTTTCGCCTTATTGCATACAACGCAATCGTGTGGAGGTTCAAGTTTTCCTCTTTTTCCTAGTGAAGCCGCTTCAGTGTTGACTGTCTTCGCAATGTATGGATGACTAATGTGTCCCATTTTCTCGTGCCAGCGTTGAACTGCGCCTAGCACCATCCCTCTGGCTAACATAGCTTGGGGTAATTTGTTAACAGGCTTGAACATCATGGTGAGTTGTCCAGAATTTTCATTCTCTTGTCGAACCATGATTCCTCGGAATATCAGTCTCTTTTTCTTGAGAGGCTCTCCATTCTCATTGTAACTTTGATAGAAATTGATGTCCTCATTTCCACCCATGAATTCTAAATTCCTGTCCTTGCATGCTGAGGAGACTGAAAATAGATTTGCTGACCTTGGTAAGTACCAAACGTCATTCAGTTCTTGTGGTTCCCAGCTGTGACCATTAAAGGCTGAGACTACCACTGTCCCGGATCCTGGCGATTCTACGCTTGAGTTATCTGCGAGTCGAATCCCTTTCGGTCCATCGGAAAATGGTTCATATGATGTAAACCATTCTTTTCTTCCGCATAAATGCATGGAAGCTCCAGTATCACAGGGCCAAACGAAGTGCTCCTTGACTCGGGTATAATCGTCATATTCGGTTTCCGAATTGTTTGTTGCTGCTCGAATGTACTTGTAATTAGCTAGGAAAGCTCTGTTTCTGATGTGGCTACCCCCTGGGGTAGGCTGTTGTAATTCAATTCTTTGATGAGAGCGGGCTGGAGTCTGACTTGACGGTCCAGGCTGATTCGCGTTCTTCTTGGGTTTCGGACGTGTGTCCTCCCTTTGACATGATCGTAAGTTATGAACACTCTGAGAGCCTCCAGGTTGCTTTGATATGCTTAGGCTGGAGAAGAGGTCCCTTCTTCGATCCATGTTTCTCGGATCTATGTCTTTTCTATCTATATCTTCCCTCGGGAATGGATGACAATTTCGATCCATACAT
Organism: Dicyrtomina minuta; assembly: GCA_949802685.1. Lineage (NCBI taxonomy): Eukaryota > Metazoa > Arthropoda > Collembola > Symphypleona > Dicyrtomidae > Dicyrtomina > Dicyrtomina minuta. Next base: position 50,581,293 of record OX461808.1, read on the forward strand.
TCTTGATAATTTCGAGTGCAATCTTCACATCTCTTGATGTAGTAATCGTGTCCACATTTTGTAGTGCATATGTTATGCTTGGTGGGGCAATATCCAACTGCTCCCTTTCTTCTTTCCTTCTTAGTTGGTGGACTGTAGAAACATTCTTCTAGTTTCGGTTTCTGTGTTGACCGTCGATCACGAGTGAACGGATTCGGTTTATAAGCCGATTCCTTCCACCGTGCCTGCGACTGTGGAGCCGTCCTCTTCGAATGAGAATTCTGAGTGACGCTCTGCCCTCCTGACTGTGTCTTCGGTGGGTCTGGTTGTCTGTGTGCTACAGTTGTGTAGGCTTGCGCAGCTGCCCCTCCCACCCCTTGAAGGGTGACTTTGGTATGAGGAGTGTGCTTCCCGGTCGTCTGTATTGACCTGTCAATGGTGACTTTGCTCAATGTTGCTTGAGGCTTGTTCTTTATCTTGTCTAGATAATATTTGCCTGATGTCGGCTTCCATTCCTGTCGTAGGAAATTGAGTAGATGTCTATCGTACTCTTCTTTTGTTTCTTGTGGGGCAAATTCAATGTCTTCAGTAATGCCCGGGTACATTTTTCTTGGGTCGAGTAATTGACAATTCCAGTCTTCCATACTCTGTCTTGTAGCGCTGAGTGAGAATAATTCCAATGCGCGACGAGCTCTTCGTCCTTGTTTTCTTGGACCGTGGGCTCTACTGATGGACCATTCGTTGTCCATGTCGACTGATTCTCCGGTTCTCGGATCTATCATATCCCATTCCGAATCAGTACTGCTTTCTGATGAATCTCTTGTTGAGCGAAAAATGTTCCCCTCCTTCACTTGCATAAGTTGAAGGGTATCGTCATATCGAATGCAAAAAGGATTTGTCTTGCAATCGTGCCAAGTGGTTCTGTAGGTAAGTGGTCCACTTGTCGGCTGTAAGGGTAGGTGACTGTGACCTAGCATGAGACATCCTGTCTCCATATTCGGTACAAGTAAAGTCTGTACATGTTTCCATTCATTTCTAAGGAAATGTCTCTTCAGGCTGTCAATCTTATAATTTTCTGAGTCCGCCTGTGTTCTGACCATGAATGCATGGGGTAGGTTAAGAGCTTCTACCTTCGAGGGCTTAATAACTTCAAGTTGAGTTTCTGCCTCTTGATCTGTGCCAATGAATGGGCTTATTGTTTCTGAGGGCTTATCTGTTGTTGCCTCCTGGATTGTGCCTGTGATAGGACTTAAAGGTTCTGAGGGCTTATCTGTGGTTGCCTCCTGGATAGTGCCTGTGATAGGGCTTATAGATTCTGAGGGCTTATCTTCACTGAGTGATGCCTCTTCATTGTTGTTCCCAGTTGTTGGGCTTTCAACTTCCAATTCAATTTCAGTGCTTGGGGCGTCCAAGGCTTGAGTGTGACTGATATGCACTGGAATGAGGGAGCTTGATTTGCCTCCTTCAATCCACTTGATAGTTTCCCGTGCGTAGGGAAGTTCATTGATGAGATAGCAATCCGTGGTAGGATTGTACTTGATAATTGTATCCAGTTCTGACCTGTCTATTTCGGTCTTGTTGCCTATGTTGAGGGCTTTTTCAGTGCAGGTAGTCTTGGCTTGCCTGACTTTCGGATCTGTATCCTTTTTCTGTTCGAGAAATTCTTTTCTCAATTTTGTTTCTGCTGGATAGCATTGCGGCGTTGATGCGCAGTCATGATGAGTAAAATTCACTGGTAATAATTCCAGAATTTTCTCAAGTGTACATGGAGCTTCGGAAACCATGTAGCAGTCCGTAATGGGGAAAAATGTTACTGCATTGTAAAGCTTTTCAGTTGGAGTAGCTGGTATTGCGACCTCCCCGGAATCTTCTTCAATTCCTTTTTTCTGTCTCATTTCGAGAGCTGTGCATGGTCGGATCATATGTGCGTGTCCTCCAGCTTGAATTCTGATTGCCTGTGTCGGGGTGAACACGGCATCGCGATAGAGTTTTGGATGTGACTGTGAATATCTGTAGTCCAACATCAAATCTGAGTAAGGAATAGCAATTCTTGCTCTGTTTCCTCCAGTAGTATTATTCGGACTCCCTCCTTGCTGTGAAGGCGAGTTATGTGGAGGAGAATTATTCTGTGTCGAATTCTGTCCTCCGTTTACGTTCGCGGCGGCTGACTGTGCGCCTGGGGTATGTTGAGCTGTGTTAGCTGCTTGATATGCAGGAGCTGTTCTCCCTCTTCCAGCCATTCTACCTCGTCCTCTTCCACGCATTGGGGAAGGGTGGTAGAAGGCCTTTTCTGGTGGATCTTCCGTGGCCTTAGGATCACCACGAGCTTTCTTTTGACAATTTATTTCTTTGTGAAATCTGTATCGACACCAGTTGCATCTTCCCTGGAATTCATATTCTCCAGGTTGTCTCCTTCGGTTTCCACCTGGAGCGGCGGGATGTAATTCATTCCCGACTTGTGAATGCTTGGCACTCTTGTGTGCATTTCTTCGGGTCAGGATTTGTTCTCGGACTGATCCCTTTGGAGGCCCTTGTCGCTGAGCTTGGAAAGCGTTTCCAGTTTTACTTGCTCCGACTCGGGGACTCTTCGTTGCATTGTCGTCATGATGTTTCAGACTTTTCTGAATTACTTTCATTTTTATCTTGTCATCGTCTGTGTTCATATACCAGGTGTCTAGAAAGTGGACATATCTGTTCGTTTCTTTCAAATGATGAACAGTTAGACTGACCAGCATGTCTTCGGGTACTGCTGCTCCAGTCTCAGTAATCTTCACGTTGAGATTCAATACTTCGGTGACATAATCTGTCCCTGTTGTGGTGACTTTCAGTGCGAATAGCTTCACCATTAAATCGGCTCGGAGATCTGTCTTGGCAGTTCCGTATAGGGTATCAAGTTGCCCTATCATTTCAAGAGACGTCTTGAAACTTGTAATGCGGGGTTCAATAATTTTGTCCACTGCTGCGGTTATCGTTGCTCGACAGCAGGCATCCCCGGCTTTCCAATTGTTGGCTTGTTGAGTCTCTGTCAACTTATTCTTCTTATCTTCCGTGATTGGAGTAATCTTTTCTTGTCCAGTTGCAATGGCCCATAGACCCATTTGTTCTAGGGTCATCTGAATCTTGGACTTCCAGACGGCATACACATTGTATGGCGTTAACTTTTCAAAGTTTATTTTCAGTGTCTGGTATAGTACCGCAGTCACCCTTGACGGTTCGAATGTCATGTCGACTTCTTCTTCGTCCTGTCGTTGATCTTGTTGTCGATCGTTTTCTCCCGTATTCTGTCCTTCGGGAATTACAATATTATTCGGATCTGGTCCTAAATTTGTATTCGGCGGTACTACGCCGTTGTTACCGGACATGGGCTTTATGTCCTGAGAAAGATTCAGTAATCCGTAGGCGTCTAGGATTCTATCTTGAAATTTCTGTATTTGTGTAGTAAAATGTACTTCGTAAAATAAGTAGGCTCTGTCAAAAATATCAGTGATTTTGACACCTCTTCTAAACTTGAGTTTATTTTCACCAGTCTGAGTATTAACAACTCTCTGGGTTATATCTTCGCCTTTATATCGGGGAAGTTCTTCGGTTGCTCTGAGAGTGAGTACTTGCTCGTGATGAGCGATTTGTTCTTCACAACCTTCTAGGATCTCGAAACTGTCAAATAATTCAGCGAGATTTGGTTTCTGATCGTCTGACATCAACTTCTATGAGCTTGATGTAGGAAGTTCGGCAGTATTGCCTCTTGTTTGAGTTTAGAATTTCTTTTAATAGGAGGTACGGCGATGTGGCCTCGTCTCGTCTATTATTACTGGTGAAGTTCGGCGATATTGCCTCTTCAATTCGGTGAGTGCGCTGAGGTACGGCGGTATTGCCTCGTCTCTTCGGGTACGAAAATAGGAAGTACGGCTGTGTTGCCTCTTCGACTCTGTTGAGTACTCTGTGGTACGGCAGTATTGCCTCTTCACTTCGAGTATGAGATGGGAAGTTCGGCGATATTGCCTCTTCGCTGAGAATTCGGCAAGTGTGCCTGTTCTCTTGAGAATTCGTCAGGAGTGCCTGTTTGATTCAGTAAGTACTTGGTGGTGCGGCGGTATTGCCTCTTCACGTTGAGTACGAGAAACAAGAAGTTCGGCGATATTGCCTCTTCGTTGAGAATTCGGCAAGCGTGCCTGTTCTCTTGAGAATTTCGGCAGGAGTGCCTGTTCTCTTCGTATGTGTGTGGTTCGGCGTTATTGCCTCTTCACTGGATAATTTCGGCCTTTGGTTGCCTATTATCTTCAATTGATAAGAAGTTCGGCGGTCGTGCCTCTTTTTTCGATATCTTCGGCCTTTGTCTGCCTGATATTTTCAGTAAATGAGAAGTTCGGCTGTATTGCCTCTTCTTTTGATAATTTCGGCCTTTGTCTGCCTATTATCTTCTGTTGATGAGAAGTACGGCGGTATTGCCTCTTCTTTGATATTTTCGGCCTTTATCTGCCTGATATCTTCAGTGAATGAGAAGTTCGGCGGTATTGCCTCTTCTATTGATATGTTCGGCCTTTGTCTGCCTGATATCTTCAATTAGTAAGAAGTTCGGCTGTATTGCCTCTTCTCTTTCGGGAAAATATTACTGCGGGAAGTTCGGCGGTATTGCCTCTTCACGGGTGCAGTAATTCGGGGCGGTTCGGCTCGGTAGCCTCTTCGCTTCGGGTACGTAGCTGGAGGTACGACGGTATTGTCTCTTCTCGTTGACTACGGTTTAGATGAGGTTCGGCGGTAGTGCCTCTTCTCTTCGGTTACGGATTTGTAAATTTTCAATCCTACCTTACGGCCCTACTCTTATACGTCTAGGTGCCTAATATCCTTGGGAGATAACGGACTGTTCTACTTCGTCAAATTTTCTTTACCAATAAGTCAACCTTGTTAGGGCTGGTTACCGGTTTTATTAATTCGACAGGTAAAATGCAAACAATAACACAACGGTTAGTGATGAAATGTTTGATTTTGTTTAGCAAGGGAATTTACTCAATACTTTTAGTACCTTGTCCAGAGGATTAAATAGGTAAGTATGAGATTTCTAAAGATTTCAGACTGAACTTTAACAACTCTGACAATCTTCCTAGCACTTTCAAAAACTGATAATTGGGGCCCGGCCGGGAACCACAATTATATTACTTCTACCTGATTAACTACAGTGTAAAAGTTTAATTACAAAAGTCACGAAGAGCTGGTATTGCTACTTCGTGCCGTGCTAATAACTGGCTTGACCTACGGGGTCAATTGTGACCGCTTGTCTCAGCCGTGCTGATAACGTAATATAATATACTTATAATAATAAGATATTAATGTGTGGTGGCAGTGCCATAGAAAGGATGAATAATAAAGTGCCCTATAGTCTAAGGACTAGAGAGGAGATAAGATTCAACTGCTACTCGTTTGAGTTTTCTAAGACAACTGTTAATTTATATAATACTGGTTCTTTGACTTCAACTTTAACAACGTAATTTGTACAATATAAATAATATAATTGTTGATCGAATGATGTCAATTTCAACATCCTTGAGTATGTGTGAAATTGTAGTTTCCTTCTGTAAAAGAATATTAATCCAATAATATATTCCAAATAATTATGAGCTCATGCTGAGCTGTATGCTTATACATGATAATTTCCGAATTACAAATAATTCTAATTATAAAGCAATGTGCATCATTGCACTGTAGCAATGACTGCATCCTGTGAAACAGAAGGATGTGGTGGCCTACTCACATCATAATGAGCTGAGTGGCAAAAACATCTAATGCAATAGTAGGATTGAAGATCCTCACTATGCAACCGGAATGAACGATGACATTGCAGTGGAATGCATCGTGTACATTATTCCTTATTATAACCAATTAATAAATAAACTAGAGAGGAAGTCTCTACATACTTCTCTCTGTAGAATGCAACATATTAAATTTCCAATGTAATAATTACTGCAATGGAATGGTCGATCTTCAATATTCACAATAATATGAGATCACCATTATTGCACAATATCCTGTTCAAATTATATAGAATGCGGATAATAGAATTTAGGTAAAAGATGTATAATTATACTAATTATAATTACACCTTCCTCTTCTATGCTATGTATATTTTAACAGCGTAAAATGTTCTATTTACATATTTTTGAAAAGCGTAAAATGTTCTATTTACATGTCTTCGAAAAATGTAAAATGTTCTATTTACATGTTTATAAAAAGCGTAAAATGTTCTATTTACATGTTTTTGAAAATTGTAAAATTTTCTATTTACATGTTTTTGAAAATTGTAAAATGTTCTATTTACATGTTTTTTAAAAGTGCAAAATATTCTATTTAAATGCTTTCAAGGCATGTTTCAATATTTGTGTAGATAGTGGATATTGTTTTTAGCTACAAATAAATATGGGTCTTTTTGGTTCTTCACTGACGATATAGTTTAAATGTAAAGTAGAGAGAAATTTAAAAAAAATTATTTACGCTGGTACACAATTAAACTTATAATCATAACTAAAATGCCGTTTTTGATTATATTATGTGGTTTCCACATAATACACAGTGGGCCCACTCCATTACTATGTGAAAATCGCCCTCCTAAAATTGTGACTTTGTGGCCAGTTCTAAATTGCTGTAAGGTGGACATGTGCAACGCTAATAAAAGTGACGAGAAAACTCCAGATAGTTCCCGTTCTTCACTAGGACCTGCTGACACTGACAACCGGGATGAAAATCTAAGGATTACATCTAGTAAGTAGTGTAGCAATGAATCTCCGTCTCATTTGTGTCAAAATATTTGTAATAACTATTTTTAATATCTATTTGTATTTTGCTGTTTTTATGCTATAAACTAATGGCGTTTTATTTTTGATGAAACTTTACATTCATAAAACTGATTTTCGTTTTTGCTGCTCTTAAAATTCATCGTATTTTTAATTTATTTCATAAAGGTCCAACCACAGCAACAACATACCCCCTTCCGGTCACATACATGTCAGCAATTACTCTAGTTTGGAACAAAACAGCGTACGAGTCTGAAGGACCCGTTAGATCACTCCAACAGCAGCCCATAGATATATACGAGACTAATTTTCATTCAAATAATGCAACTTCTCAAGTTTCTGTCAACATAGGAGAAAACAATAAACAAGGAAATGCAACAGGTGGTCGGGGCCGTGATCTGGCTTTGGGAAGTATTCATGTATTTTTAAATGCAGGCGGTAATAACAGTCCTGGCACAAGTCCGATGTACCCCGAGCTAAACCTTATTAGATCCACGTCACCAACGGCGCCGGTGCCGGTGACACCCAGTGTAGTAGCAATCAATCCAAAATATAAATCAGGAAATTCTCCCTTGAGTCCCGGTCCTGAGCCCGCTCACGGTCACGGTCATAAGGGCAAGGAGAGTTATAATTCGAATTCAAATGTCAATTCATTGAGCACGAATGGGAATGGAATTCTAAGTAAATCGTCAGTGAGTCACACTGAAACTACTTCCAGTCGAAAAAAGAGCGTTTTTCGCCATAGTAAAAATCCGAAGGCAAATATGAATCCAAATAAAACGCGGAATCATCCCTTTGAAAAACGTGTAACTGACCCAGCTAAAATGAAGGGAAGTGGTGAAGAAGGAGTGAGGACGAATAGGGAATTGAAGGAAAAATTCTTGGCTACATTATTAGAAAATAACAGGGACAAATCCCTACAGAAGGTCTCCCCACTTGCGATAGGTTTCCTGATTGGGGGTGCAATTATTATTCTACTTATAAGCACTGTGGGCTTCTGGATTTTGAAGAGAGAACAAGGACAACAGCACAGGTAGTTAAAACTATTAAAATAAAATCTATTAGATTTTGAACATGTTACATACTGCAATGCAAAAGATGAAAAATGTAACCCAAATTTAAAATATCTATCAATGTCATAGTCGGTCCTACATGCCATCAAGTTCAGGATGTAGCTACAGTATGGCTATACCAAATCCAGACCCAGACAGGTTTGTTTCAATGTCATCGGATACAAATTTAAGATGTGACGAAGAGCCGGAGCCGGAACCGGAAGGATGTTCTTCTGACCAAGAACACAATCATCTCAACCAAATCCAAGCCCAAAATCCATGTTTAAGGACCACAGGCTGTGACTGGAGCGAAACAAATACATTCCTCCCACAAAGACCCCGACAGTCACATGAGAATAATATTTTAGTCAGAAAATATTCATCATCCAAAATGATTTCCGGTGACTCAAACAACTCAACGACGGCGAGTGACGGTGTAACCCCTACCTCAGTTCTATCAACGGAAGCATTTATAATCCACGAATGTCGCTCTTAGAATACATTGTTTGTATTAAAAATTATTCGAATTTCGAATTTTGAAAGTACCTATTCAATCTAGAATTCAGAATTCAGTGGATCAGTACTGTTAGTAGTGTCAGCATAGTCAGTAGCCTGTATGTAGAAAACCATATCGTCTGTGAAGAACCAAAATGGCCCATATCCATTTGTAGCTGAAAACAATATCCGCTATCTACAAAAATATTGTCTTGAAATCATTTAAATAAAATATTTTGCACTTTTCAAAAATATGTAAATAGAACATTTTATACTTTTCAAAAACATGCAAATAGAATATTTTGCACTTTTCAAAAACATGCAAATAGAATATTTTGCACTTTTCAAAAACATGTGAATAAAACATTTTACACTATTCAAAAACTCTTAATTAACATTTTACACATGTTTCTCATTTTGTTTTTATAACAGCTCATTTTGATTCTAGCTTAAATTGGATATGGTCCATTTTGGTTCTTCACAGACGATATGTAGATCCGAAAAATCTGTAAAATTTCAGGTTTTCATTAAATGCCATTATGCCATGAATGTTTTTTTGTTATAATATCTTTCTTAATGTACCTATCTCGTTCACTCTGATAGTAAATAAAAATGCAAAATGTAATAAAATTTTAATGCCAATCAATTTTTCAAAATTCTACCAAAAAACTGAAAACTTTATATTTTTTGTTGATGTTTTCATTCACATGTGTGCACTTTACTCCAAAGATTAAGATTTTTATTGTCGCCTCTAAATAATGGATCTTATATCTCATCGTCAGTCTCAGTGCTTTTAAATTTTCTGTACAATGAAATTTTTTATACTTGTGTAGATTTCCCTTTACTTTTTAGTACAATTACCTGTAATATTTCATATTTTAAATTTCAACTCTTTCTCAGTCAGACTTTATGTGACTGGTTCTTTAGTATTTCTTGGTCTGGGTTTTTGTTCGGAGCATGGGGATATCGTCATGGTCCTGGTCCTCTGGTCGTGGCTGGCCACTGTCGATAAAAACAAATATCATATAGTGAAAATGTCTAGAATATTTAAAAGGTGACTTTGAAGCAAAGGAGCTTGTGAGACTTGAGAAGGAGAGACTTGACTGACTGACAAGGAAAACTTACAATCAGTTCTAAAAGTTATTCCTTGTTCGATCCACTCAACCATTTCTTTCCAGAGCTCGAATTTCCTCCATGATGATTCTTGAATGTGTTACCGTATCACTATCAACTTTTACTTTTTTTCTTTTCCCATCCACTTTATATCTACCTCTCACATTTAGTGTACAAAACTTAATGGGTAAGGGCTACAAAAGTACCTCTACAAACTACAATCTTTGTTTTCAACTTCAAAATTTTAACCAGCAACGTGTAAAATCCAGCAGTACTATCTCCCTACAGGTACCTATACCTACTTTGTTTAGAACTTCAACGCTTCAAATTCACCAGCATCAGCATGGCCAGACCAGTCAGTGCAGTGGTGCATCTCTCCTATCGTATAAATGTACTGATATTTTGACATGACCAACTTTAGATTCCGTCTTTTAAACTTGGAGGAGCAATGAGTGTCCTTGTGGTGCAGTGAGCGTAGAATCGTAGAAAATAGAATGTATGACTGTGAAAGAGTAGAGTGCAGCAAGCAAACTATTGTATTTCATTGGAGGCTACAAATGAGTCAAATGATTAGTACTGATGCAACACAATCCCAAGAATATCCTTAACATAACATTATGCCCACGCCATCCATATATCTTCTGTTAAGAACCAAAATTACCCATATCCATTTTTGGTTTCAAACAAAATGTACTATCTACAGAAAAAAATAAAATATCATGTTCAACAAAGCATGATAATAGAACCTTGTACATTTTTCCAAAAACAAATAAATAGAATATTTTGCACTTTTCAAAAAACATGCAAATAGAATATTTTACACTTTTCAAAAAAATGTAAATAGAATATTTTGCACTTTTCAAAAAACATGTACCTAAATAGAATGTTTTGAACTTTTCAAAAACATGTAGATATGACATTTTACACTTTTCAAAAACATATAAATGGAATATTTTACACTTTTCAAAAAACACTTTAATAGAACATTTTGACCTTTTCAAAAGTATGTAAATAGGGCATTCCCAGCTGGCAGGGGGATTTCCTAAAAACATCCTGAGGACAATTGTTACCTGTTTAAAAACATGTAAATAGAACAATTTGCTCGTTTTAGGAACTCTTGACTAGCATCGTAAGCATGTATCTTATTTACTATATATTTTTTAGACATAGCTCATTTCAATTCTAGCATAAATTGGGAATGGGTCATTTTGGTTCTTCGTAGACGATATGAGATCCTTGCCACGCCAAGTAGTTTACCTATATTTTTGACTTGCATGTACTACCCACCCACCCCTAATAACGCAGCATTATTATCTCTCTCTTTCTCTCTCTCTCTCTCTCTCTCTCTCTCTCTCTCTCTCTCTCCGTTAAAAAAATTACAAGCTGTAGAATTTTGAGTCACACTTACCAACATTCATGGAGCGTAATGGCATTGAGATATGGAGAGTAGTATTCCTAGTTTCTTAGTCAGCGTCCCTTACAATAAAAATAAAAGATTCTTAATGATTTGTTTGTAGTTATCGGTATCCGTAATTTTATGTATCTCTAGTCCATATCATATCTTTCTACCTCTACCCCTTCCCTCTAAAAATGGTAGAAGCTTTTAAAGTTATTACGCAAAATGTGCATCTAGACTCTACATAACATAGAGTGTAGCTATAGCTGAAGAACTGAGGACGAAGACGAAGGCAAGATACGGGGACGAGGACGACACAGGACAGTGCACCAACACGACGGGAACTGACTAGTGGGAATTTTGTACACACACTTTTAATCTTTCAACAGAAAGGGACTATAAAAGCAAAAGGGCTAGTTGCTAGTTTCAGTTCTAGGTTTTTCCATTTTCTCATTTCGTTCGTGTATAAAGATATGCATGGAATTTGTACGCAGTCCAAGTGTCCAAGTCCAAGGCGAAGCTATGGAGTTATCTATTGTATAACATAGATAGATACTGATAGAATAATAGAAGAGGCTGGGGTGGGTGAAGATTGGGTTTATCAATTTTCCAATTTCCTATAGTAAATTCAATAGAGCTGGAGTGGACAATTCTGAGTGACGGACTAATTTCAATAACTTGGCAGAAATTACACTTAAAGGCCAGTAGCCCTTTTATTCTATGCGGATGCCAGTACCAGTACCGGTGCCGGTTAAAACCAGTACTACTGCTGGTTTTAACCCACTGTTTTGCCCAGACTATTTAGTTTTAGATACTGTTCTCTAGAACCTGGAACGCCATTACCTACCTGAAGTTAGAAACTCTCCTTCACTTGTGGTTTTAGAGTACATCCCATGTCGTATCGGATCTAACTTTAAAAGAAAGAATTAAGGTGGCATTTGTCATTCGGAATGAATTCGATTTTCATTTTCTACCAACTTCTCTACTCTCTCACACATAATGACGATGATATGAAAGGGCCTATCTACCAAACAAGTACCTACTTACAGCTACTCACAAACTACGTAATGCACTCAAATATATGCAGTTATATCCCATGCTATATATGCTAACTATATATATATGTGCAGCACAAATAAAGACAAAGACCGACCAACGCGTAATGCGTAGAATGGCTCGGTCCGCTCTGAGTTCCTGAGGACTTTTTGGAAAGGAGAAAAGTGGAGATAGAGAGAGATACGATGACAGGAATTTCCACTTTGTGTCGACGGACTTCACACGTGGTTTTTCTCATTGCTATTCAGGGCTGCGACTGGGTAGCCGATGCCGATATATGACCACGATACCACTATCTAAACGAGCCAGGCACTGGAGCATTGAACACTCCCACTGGCACTGGTCCGGTGTGCTGGCAAAGCATTTTGGAGAATGGAGACTCTGAAAATAATATAATAATAATAAAATAAGGGAGACGTACTTATTACTTATCGTTGTTACCTCTACTTTTCTGGCCTCCCATCTGAATGGCAGGGTATTTAATGCAATGGCTACGGCCAGAAACCAGGATCCAGAAACCAGTAACCAGAACCAGTCAAGTATGTATACTTATTGAGTGTGTGACTTTGTTGGCTTTTGGCTTTTGCTATTTCATGGTCCAACCTCCATTTCCATACATTATTATGGCTTACTTATCCAGTTTAATACTGAAGACTAATAAATATAAACTATTATTGTATTGAAATTAAAACCTTGCATGGCTTTTGGTTTGGTGTTGGTGTTGGTGTTGACTGACGTTGACATTGTTGTTGGGTTGGTACTGGCAGTCGCACTGCGATTAGTTCCATGAAATCATACTAATGCCCTCTCGAACACCTTATTGATTTTAAGTGGATGGACATTATAACTTTGACTTTAGCTTTCACAGTAAATGGGGTTATGGGTTATGGGTTGCGGTTTGCGGTGATGATGGGATAATTAGAAGTTATTGTTGTGTTATGAAGGGCTTGTGTCAGTATGATGTATGTACGTAGGTATACAGTTTGCCGCTTCAAAACTTTAGCCTTATTCAAAAATAATCCTAAATACAGGGGGGGGGGACTAAGGAATTGCTTTTAGGCAATCATTTCTTTCCATATAAAAACCACCATTTTGATTTTATTAATGATTTTATTTGGTAAACCAAATTGTTGTTGTAATTTACATGTTTTAGAAAAGTGGAAAATTTTCTTTTTACTTGATTCTGAAAAGTGCAAAATGTTCTATTAACATGTTTTTTGAAAAGTCTTAAATGTTTTATTTCAATGTTTTTTAAATGAACCAAACTGTTTATTTGTCTGTTTTTGAAAAGTGTAAAAGATTTTATTTCCATGTTTTTGAAAATTCAAAATAATCTATTTGCATGTTTTTGAAAAGTCAAAACATTCTATTTACATGGTTTTTGAAAATTCAGGCAGCGCGTGATCCTGTCCTAATAAATGGATGTTTTCGATTGAAATAAATATGGCGTGGATCAATAAAAGCTTTTAATAGTTTGTTATAGTCTGTGGTTGCCCTTGATTGAAAATGTACCAAAAAGGGTAAGTTAAAGTTTGCGGTAAAATTATATGCAGTTCTAACTCAGATAAAGTACCGTAAAGCTTCTAATAATTCCCGGTGGGAATTACGTCAAACACAACGTGCTTTAGACCCGGGAGTTAATAGAAACTGCAGAGTATTAACTCCATTTGAATTAATGCTAACGACCCCAGGAGTTATTAGGGACCCCTTAGTACACCTATCCCTACACGATGATATGTGCATATTTCTTGTAATAATAATTATAAGAGACAAAATAATGGCATTGTAAATTAAATTTTTTGCAACAGTTTGCAGACTGTACAGCCAATCGTTCTTAATGTAGGCCCAGGCATCTCAATACCGGTAACTTCATTCCCATGGTTCTTCCTCGTATTGCTAAATGGAATACGTAATAATTATGTTGTGTTCTACGTTGCCTGTAGGTATGAATTCAGGACGGTCTACTGTCTGCGTACACTTCGGCACGAACCTCAAAAGCCCATCACGTAATGTACTAATAAATTAAACCTACCTACCTACCTATGTTGGATACACCTGCCTATATGTCAGCGTTTTTGTAATAAGGTAAAAGTGAACCTCATCATAAGTGAGCACAGAGTCGGAGTTGTGTCAAAAAAAAAAGTATTGAGAGTCAAGGCGCCAGTTGATTTCCGTTCAGCTGTTCTTCCAGTTCCGCAGTTCGCACTTGACTCGTTCTCGTTATGACTCTTCTGCCGGGTGTCTTGCTTGTCTAATGTCCGCCCCTCATTTTCTATAACGACAAGACAACGACCATCATTTGTGTCATCCTCAGACAGCGTCGTCATCCTAAAAACATTTACGCGAGCCATATTGCTACAACGACAATAATTTTAAACGATGCGTATACTACTAACTACTACTACTAATACTACAACCCTTTTTGTTTGGTTAAAGTCAGTAAAATACAAATTGTAAAAAAATACTGACGTAAGTGCGATCGTGCGTACAACCTATAGCAATAATGAATAGAATACAGACGTGTAAAATATATTTTGTTGGTTGCGTCACTATACGTCTTTGGCACACGAATAGATGAGAATAAGAACCTGATGTCCTTGAATTTTTAAAACTGGACTACTACTGGAAACTGGACGTTCTTTCTTTGTGTCAGATAATTAGAAGACAAATTAGTTGGACTTCTACAGTCCACACCCCTCTTCCTTCATCTATTATATTCTCTTTTGTCAATATGTCAAATTGTTGACTTTTAGTTTATTTTTCTATTTACATTACTACTAACAACTTTTAAACAAATAAAAACTCTACTTTTATCAAAAATGCTCACGCCATTTGCATCAATCTTGTGATTTGTCCATACATATCCGTATTCCTCTCTGCTCTGATTATTATGGATGAATTATTTTCATTATTATATTACTAAATAAATAGGTAGAAAAAAATAAATATTCTTTTATGTTATAATGTTGTATATTATGGAGGTTGCAATGCAATCAAACCAAATGAGCCCCTTTCGGTTTCGGTGCTATAAGGTATGTAAGTGCAAAGTTCAACTCATTTTTAATTTGAAATATTTTAAAATACAGGAGCATCAATTTAAAACTTTTCTTTTTAATAAAAATCCTTTTGTTTACTTACCTTACCTATAGGTAGTTTTTTTAATTCAAAACTAATGCTACTTTTTATTTGGAAAAATTTGAAGGAATAAGAATAAATATTGAAATTTTGAAGTACCATCTTTTGAACACGCAATTATACTAATAAAAAATCATTTTACCTTCTTACACATTTTTAACGTACTTTTTTAAATTTAAAACAATTGTAAATCCCACTATTTAAGCTAGTGTTTTTAAAACCGTAAAAAGCATATCGTCTGTGAAGAACCAAAATGACCCATATCGAATTATAACTAAAAACAATATCCAATATGTATCTACAAAAATATTGAAACATGTCTTGAAAGCATTTCAATTGTAGATTTTGCACTTTTCAAAACATATGTAGATAGAACATTTTACACTTTAAAAAAAAATGTAAGTAGAACATTTTGAACTTCTCAAAAAAATGTAAATAGAAAATTTTGCACTTTTAAAAGACATGTAAATAGAACATTTTACACTTTTAAAAAACTCTTAATTAACATTTTAACGCATATTTCTCATTTTGTTTTTATGCAATATAGCTCATTTTGATTCTAGCTTAAATTGGATATGAGTCATTTTGGTTCTTCACAGACAATATCTAATTTATACTCTAAAGTAACCCAAAAAAGGTTTTTGAGCATTAAAAAACACCTTATTATTTAACATTTCAAAAATAAGGAACGTTACCACAATGTTTCTTTAAAAAATCAAAAGTCGCAATGCCTTAAAACGATGGGGTTTTTGAAAACAAAAATAAACTGTAGCTTTTTTAAACTTCAGTGATGCAATGTGTAGTCCATTATAGCTCTAAACAACACAAAAACATTTTATATCCTCATCTTAACAGAATAAATCACGTAATTTTACAAAGCCAGACAATAATACAAATCTACCACAAAACATTCCGTATACATTGTAATGAATTTAACCGTATGGGAAATTCTTGTAGCGTATTAGTATTGTGATTGTGAACTATTCTAATAATTGTACGTATCAATACTATTAAATCCTTATACACAAAAAAAACAGAACTGAAAATTATGACTAACGCAATACCTGTACATGCAACCACATGGAAGCTAGATACATACGCTTATGGATTTGAATTCACATGAACCGGATCAATTGAATGGGATAATATTATAGAGAAACAAGCAATTTGGGAAATGGAAAAAGGAAAAGAGTAATAAGGGTCGGAGTCGGATGAGGAATGAAGAGAGAAGAGACAATCATTATTTTAATATGATTATTATTGTGAGTCGTCTCTCTCTCTCTCTCTCTCTCTCTCTGTCTGTCCGGTCCGTCTCTCGTCTATGTACTTAGGATAATGATATGATACAAAAAAGAATGAGAGGATTCCGTGAGGCAGTCCGCATAGTCCCATAGTCCCAGTCCCAGAGTCCACATGTAATAATTATTTATGTACCTACCTGTGTGTGTATTCAGCCCAGTGATCCAACTAAACTCCAGAACCAGCTCCAGCTAAAGCTCCAGCCGCGTGTGTGTGTGTGTGTGTGTGTGTGCCTGCTTGTGTCTTATGGGGGTCAATGTCAATGGGGAGTAGTTGGATGAGCTCTCATTCGTAGATTCTCTCCATTATATTTGTGTGTCTGTCTGTTGAAATGATCAAACATCACTCTGACTTTTGTTCCCTTTATTGTGACTGCGACTCCATAATTCCTGCCACTCCATTTCCAACCGCCGACAGCGTCTCATCATCAACAAACTATAACATCACCATTAGGACTATTTAGAGCCCACTCAAGTCTCAAACAAAAGCTACCTCACCTACGATACCAAATACCTACAGTCCATACAATATACCTCCCTTATTAAACAACCAGCCTTATTCCTTTACGTTCCATAAAGGAGGCACAAAGGCCTCTCATCCCATAGTCCCGAAACCACCAGGCCACGCTTCAAAACGTGTCCTTTTCCTGGGCATCTTCTTCGTTGTATCTGTATACCAGACCAACACCAGGCTAGACCAGACCGCTCTATTCCTTCAACTCAGCTATAAGCTATCACCATCCTTTAGGTGGGGTGTTGAATTCAGAATTGTAACTCTCACCAGTACCAGTACCAGTACCAGTACCAGTACCCCCACTCGAAGTGGAACTCTCTTGGATAATTCACAAAACCTTTGAAAGCTTCGAAAGCTCTCGATATCTATCAAACAAAAAAAAGGACAGAGGACGACGGGAGAACCAATGGGGAAATAATATCAAATATATAACGCACGAGCCAGGAGAGTTTCAAGTTGATTTTAGCTTCTCTCTTACAAAGTTCCTTACAGACGGCCGCCTCATCTATAGCTCCTTTCCTTTAAGAGTTTAGGTAGATTTAATAAAACAAAAACAAAGGCTACAGTATCAACAAACAGTGGACGTCCACATCCACATCCACCCTCCTTCCTTCCTTTCTTCGCCCATCAGTCGTCGTCGACGTGGTCGTCACTCAAGAAAGGCTCAAGAGCTCGAGCGAGACTCGAGATCAGACACCGCAGTTCAGATTCAACCAAATACAATTAGGGGATTTCTATAACATTATATAGCAAGAACGCAAAGGACCTATAACGTCAGTTCATTCTCCAGTACACGCGGAATCCCCTCTTCTATACCTGGTTCAACCTGGGCAAGGCTATTCTTTAGAAGCTTTTATTTCCCCCATATTAAATACCTATATCTACCTGCATAATTACTTAAATAGCCCATCCATCAAAATCAAAATTGAGCTGGAGAGCGAGTCAACGACAAAACCACAACGGAAACGATCCCAGTTCAAAACTCGACAATTTCCCAGTCATAATACATCCTACTCGTAATTAATGTATAATTATAACATAACTCTTAATTGAACCAGAAAAATCACGTGACATTTTGTCACTAAAGTATGAAAACATTTTGATAGAAACGTTTCACGGATATTTTTGCTATAAATATAAATCTGAAGTTTCTGACTGACTAGTGAGTCCACCCACAAGGAGCAAGAGGAGTTCAAAGTACCTACAAATAACTGCATAGCTATACAGTTGACAGTACCATTAAATAAATATTTAATAAATACTAATAAACTACATACAAAAGGGACGTGTGTGAGTGAAAAAGCATGGAACACTATAGAGAGATAAGAAACGTTTGTTTCATTTCCCAATTCAAATTTTGCGGCTAAAGTGTAGAACTGGGAATAGAATTATTATTGTCATTTGAAATTGATATCAAGACTTAAGTAGTTAAAGATACAGATATAGGAGTTGTGAATTGTGTGGAGGCTGTGTTCCTGTTGTGCTTTATGATTTTATTATTGATGTACAAGTTTTGACGTTTCAGTCAGTTCATAGACGAGATAAGATTGTCTCGAAAACGTGCAAGTTTGAACAAGTTGTGACTGGGAGTGTGTAGTGTGGGTATTTAGATTTTAGGTACTTTATCCTTTATTGTCCTATTCTGTACTGTAGGAGATTGTATCGGAAAAATATTTGACAATCAAAAACTATTTTTATTTGCAAGTTATTGTGCTCATCAGTTTGTGTAATTCACATTCGCGAACCTACTACTCCAGTAATCATTGCATCATCACAGTGACATTAGCAGTGTAGGATTTTACTGTCGTCAAGCTCTTACCATTAACTATAGGAAATTTCGTCACTTAAATTTACTTACGTCAATGTACAAGATTAGAATATAAGAAAACAGTCTTAAGAAAATACTGCAAACGTGCTGAGAGATATAAAAAAGCGTGTGCTATTTTTTGAAAAATCATAAGTACCTACGGTACTGTCCGTTTGAATCTGGATAAAGTGTGGAGGCGACGAAATTTCTATTCACGGTTGAAATTACAGATTTTCGGGTGTCTGTCAAACTGACGCTAAAGCCGGCAGCTGAAGTTGAACCACACAGTTAATACAGTAGCGGTAGATAGGAGCATAGTGCATCACAAAAGTGTTTAGCGTCAGCAGGGCTTATAAACTACGGAGACGGACCAAGAAGTTCTTTCTTTCTTAAGAAGACTCACCATTGACGACTTGACGGTAATACTCTTCTTACGTTTATTATGTTATGTTATGCTATTTATTATTACTGTAGGATTGTAGTATACTGTATGTGTGTGGACGTCGTGGGTCTGTACTGATAGTCTACGTAAAGTGCCGGTGATGGAGAAGAAGAGAAGGAAGAAGGTGAACAACAAAGGATGAATCATTCATTGTTGATAGTGTGAAGTGTTCCCCGCTGTTTTAATACCATAATTGACAATAGGCTCTTTTTCATGGAGATTATACTCGGGCCTCTAAACCCCGTCGTGTATTCATTTAATTTTGATTTCTTTATTTACTTTTCCCATTTGCTCTGTTAGTATACGTCGGATATTGATCTGTATGCGCTAACTCTTGTAACAATTACAAAGACGGTGGTAATAAAGTAGGCAAATAAAGTAGGTAGGTAGTTCACGGTGTATTAGATCTGTCTTATTAACGACGCGGGAATGTCATGCATTCCATTATTATGATGTTTTCATATATTATTATGGGGGCTTATGCAAAATTCAATATCAGCCACAAATTATTTTCTACTAAGCGTGCAAAATAGCATATCTACATAAATCGTAGTAACATCTTTTATAAGGGTAGAATGTTATATGCATACTTTTAAAAAATGTTAAGATTTTTAAAATTACGTAGTTTTTTAAAAAAAATAGTCCCAATCTTATAATAACTATTGGCTTTTTGAAATACGCAAAATGAGATTTATATTACTTACTTTTTACAAAATGCGAAAATATTCCAAATCCAATTTTTAAAAAATGCAAAAATATTCCAAATCCACTCTTTAAAAAATGCAAAAATATTCCAAATCCACTTTTTACAAAATGCAAAAATATTCCAAATCCACTTTTTACAAAATCCAAAAATATTCCAAATTCACTTTTTAAAAAATTCAAAAATATTCCAAATCCACTTTTTAAAAAATTCAAAAATATTCCAAATCCACTTTTTACATGCTAAATCAACATTAGGTACTTTTGGAAAATTTAAATTGCGCTAGTTTCCCGTAATTTAAAAAAAAATGAAAATATTTCCTAATTCTTGATTTTACAACAAAATTGTGAAATATTTCAGTTGAACATTACTAAAAACCTTTTTCCCATGGCCTCAGAATATACTGTAAAACTGCTTTATTAAAAATACCTCATATATGTTGTCCATACATCAGGTAATGTAAGTGGATTTAAGAGGAAATTATTTAAAATTCATCACATATTACCTACATATATGGCACATTAATTGAGGAAAACATTCTGTTATACAACGCACATTATAAGCCTCCCGGCTCCCATCAAGTGTATGAAGACATTATATATATCCTTATATTGCATATGCGTAGTATATGGTGATGATGTAATCTCAATGAAAATGAAAGAGAATGAAAAATCCCGTTAAATTTTGCAATGTATTCCTCCTACACCGGAAGGCAAAAGTGAGGCCGACGAGAGCGCGCGTAATAAAAATTTTATTGTCGGTTTCATTTTTTTTTCTCCTTCTTTCTTCCCTATACACACAGATTCAATACAGATATAACTTTGTTTCTGGTTCTGGATTCTGGAGTCAGTCCATCTCATCGTCAGAAGGAGTACGCATAAGGAAACTGTGAAGAAAAGAAAACCACACAAGTACTGAGATTATGACTGGAGATACAAAACCATAACAACCCAGCCATATATGTAAAAATCTCAAGCCAAGCCAAAAGCTACCGGCATCGGCACCGGCATCAGCCACAATAAAGGCGAATATACACGCCGAACGAGAAAGGATTAGATCAAGGAGTTAAAAAGAAAACAGCGGCAGAGTATAGACAGCATAGCAGTTAGCAGGGGAAGTATAGTTAGTGCCTCCTTCTTTCTGACAAAAACATAGAAAGCTTAAGCAAACACCTTTTACAACACTATCAGCCCCGCAGTACCAGTCCCAGTACACATACTCTACATAATTATATTATGCCCATAAGTGTTTTTGGACTCGAATTTCTTTCCGTAGGATTGCTGATTCTTCAATTTCAAATTTAAATTCAACTTTGTTCTATACCTATACATACATACTAATATTTGTGTGCAGTGCACTCCTCAGAATCAACCGCATCTATCGGAACGATCCACCACGCACAGTAGTTCAGCGTTCAGCTAAACATATTCTATGACATATATATAGTGTCTGCGATTAGCCTGGAGCTCATCTGATTTGAATTTTGATAGTGACCCTAAGAGAGAGAGAGAGAGAGAGAGAGAGAGAGAGAGAGAGAGAGAGAGAGAGAGAAGTGCACCCAGTTTTGTGTGTGTTCACCTAATGACTTGACTTTTCTTGGATATATTTTACTATATAATCCCGGAGAATCAATTTACTACTCACATTTCCTAAACAGCTGGGAGACAGGATCTCCTAATTAATATACAAGTAAGTTTTAATTCTTATTTGTTTCTCTGCATGTTTTTTAAGGTTTTTTTATACTTAGCCTTCGTACATACATTCTCGGCATCTTCAAATCTTCAAGCGTTCATTCAATCAATCAAACCGCTATGATATTTTAGAAGAACTTTATTATTATTGCATCGCATACATATCGTCTGTGAAGAACCAAAATGACCCATATCCATATGTAGCTAAAAACAATATCCACTATCTGCAATAATATTGAAACATGTCTTGAAAGCATTTAAATAGAATATTTTGCACTTTTAAAAACTATGTAAAATAGAACAATTTCCAATTTTCAAAAATATGTAAATACAACGTTTTGCAATTTTCAAAAACATGTAAATAGAACATTTTTCAATTTTGAAAAACATGCAAATAGAACATTTTTCAATTTTCAGAAACATGTAAATAGAACAGTTTACACTTTTCAAAAACTCCTAATTAACATTTAACGCATGTTTCTCATTTATTTTATGACATAACTCATTTTGATTCTAGCTTAAATTGGAAATGGGTCATTTTGGTTCTTCATGATATGAAATGTTTTGTTAGAATTTTAAATTACCATACCAGAACCAGCTAAATTGAAAATTGGATATATTGACAGGGCATAATATATATTAAGTTTAAAACTAATTATTACTACATTTTTGCATGGTCCGAAGGTTGAAACAAAATATTATTGACATGTTTACCTTCTGTGGTCTGTAGTGAGGCTATGGTTTTTAGTTTTTTAAACATTTAAAAAAATTTAAAACATTGGTCATAACGTGAATATTCTTTGAAATTTGTCCTGTCTGATGATATAATGTGGTAAAACTAACTAATATAAGTACACTAACCTATATAAGTTAAATATATAGGTACACTGTATAGGCATAGGTAAAATGGCTATAGCTGTAATAGCGTGGAAAAATGAAAAGCAAAACTACATAGAGGAAAACCCATAGTCATAAAATAAGCTTGAAATTACAGACTTGCTTGCTAAAATTTTACCTGTTAGATTCTCCGTCTCCTGTTAATTTTACCCTGCTTAAAAGAGCCTGCTCTATTAAAATTAAAAGCAAAAACTATAGAGGATGGGGCACTATAACAGTTAACAACTAGCAACTAAGGAAAAAGACGAAACACTTAATCTTATTTGGTTTTTATTAGTATTGCGAAATGCGAAATGGTCAAAGTCAAAGGCCTTTGTTTGTTATTGCTGTAGCATGTAGTAATTATATTGTGATTTAAGATAGGTTCACTTTTCTTCGTCTTCTTCGTCTTCTTCGAGTCCTTCTTTTCCTTGTCAGTCTTCAGTCTTCATGGAGCAGAGCTATAAAAATAAAAGTAAAAATCCGGCATAAAAACGCAAAAATACATGACTATACTAAGGGCTTGGGAGGATATAATAATATGGAGAAGGAAAAGAGTGTACTGACTCGAGAGGAGTGATGAGACGGATTTTTAGAACCAATTGAGGGTCACAAAAAGATTTTGCTTCAACTACAAACTACACAGACAACAAGTTATATAGGTTCAACATGTCAAAAACTTTTTTCTTCCCTCTATATATATTTTTCTTGATTTTTCTGGAAAAAAATAAAATATAAATTGTACTTAAAAGTTGTAAGTGCTATGCTGCTGCGCTGGCTGAAAATACAAATTACGATTTGCAAACTCAAATTCTTTTGTCTCGTTTGACTCGTTAGCGTTGTTGTGCTGCTGCAGCCACCGTCACCGCACTTTACCACTTTTGAGTACACAGTCAACTAAATTATTGCAAATTGCAAGTTTTTCTAAAAAGAAAGGTAGGTAAAATGGTAGGAATTTATTTAATGTTTACATTGGCATCATTGACAAACTCCCCCAAAACCGAAGCCGGCACCGGCACCGGCACCGGCATCTGCACCGCATTCTTAACAATCTTCAATGCTTATTTTTCAAAGGCCAAAATTAGCCCACATAATTGACTGCGCTGTGGAGCCCATAATATGAGGTTAGCCCTACTACTACTACCTACCTTTAATGTGGCTCATGCATATTACCTATGTAGAGATGTAAACAATGCCCTTCCTTCTTCCGACAAGATTCCTTCCACTCTGTCAATATTTATACAATTTCTGTAAATTTGGCGGTCGGTCGTCTCTGGTCCTGGTCTCTGTAGAAAATTAAAATTTCATCATTCATGAATCTATATAAGTAGATATAGTGTTCATATACCTAGGTATATTTGTTTTTACATGTCAAATTCAAATTTCTTGTAAATTATTTATGTGAAATTTTAAAAGTTCCTGGGAGATGAATCTCCCTGTAGACGGTAGATTGTTTTTTACTGTCGTCGTCGGCAGACTATACACATATAAAATTAAGTACGATGACGATGACGAGGACGAGGACGGCCATGTCTCACAGTTTCTGAGGAGAAATGTAAAGTATTTTACTTTTTTTTGTATTTACCTTTTTTTCTTATACCTCACTTCTTCTTCTTCTTTCTTGACTTTTCCTGCCAACTTTTTGGTTCTCACGAGAGTTATACGCTCAAAGTTAAATCATCACAAAATAATATCGCGCATCCATCCAGATCCAGATCCAGGATTATATAGGAGAGCAGTCCATAAAGTCGCACAAAACATACCAGGGAGGGATTTAGTATGCAATACAATAATAATAGAAAAGACGAAACTCGGCAGCTTTACCTACCTACCTACTCGCATATACTCACACAAGACATAGAACTTTACATGAAATGAGCAATATTATAATGAGGGCAGGAGTACATAGGAAGGAAACCTTCGTAAAAAGGGGAAATGCTTTAGATATAGCCTAAAAAACATGTCTGTGAAGAACCAAAAGGACACATTTCCAATTTATGCAAGAATTAAAATGAGCTATGTCAAAAAAGGACAGTAAATAAGATGCATGTTTACAATGCTAATCACGGGTTTCTAAAATGAGCAAATGTGGAAAATTTTCTATTTACATGTTTCTAAAAAGGTAACAATGTCCTATTTACATATTTTTGAAAAGGACAAAATGTTCTATTTACATATTTTTGAAAAGGACAAAATGTTCTATTTAATGTTTTTTAAAAGTGTAAAATTTTCTATTTACATGTTTTTTGAAAAGTGCAAAATACTCTATTTACATGCGTTTTGAAAAGTGAAAAATATTCTATTTACATGCTTTTGAAAAGTGCAAAATACTCTATTTACATGCTCTTGAAAAGTGCAAAATGTTCTATTTACATGTTTTTGAAAAGTGCAAAATGTTCTATTTACATTCTTTTGAAAAGTGCAAAATGTTCTATTTACATGTTTTTTGAAAAATGCACAAAGTTCTATTTACATGCTTTCATGAACATGTTATTTTAATTTTTTCTTTAGATAGTGTATTTTGTTTCAAACTAAAATTGGAAGTGAGACATTTTGATTCTTCACAGACGATATAAAACATTTTGAGTAAGCACACACTGCTCGTCATATAGATAGACTTATTACGTTTGCTTTACTGATATTTTATGAACGTAGCTTACCTACTACTACGTTGTTGGCTAGAAAAAAAAAGATGTACGACATAAAACACGAAGGAAACTACGAAAAGGAAAATTCACATTCAGTCAGTCAGTCAGGGTGGATGTGGATGTGGTGGATATGTGGATCGTGTGTGGATGTGAGAGCGAGCGGTGATTTGGTGATGTGATGTTATGGTGGATTTTTAGGTAGACCAGAGAATTATTTTTTTTGCCTATCTGTATGGCGCCAGAAAATTTCCCTATACCTATACAATACCGCATAGAAGAATCATCATGGCTTAGAAGAACGCCATCGCCATAGTCGCAGCCAGCAAGGTCGGTCATGTTCAATGTGTTGAGACACACACTGTGTTTGTGTGAGAGAGCTCTGTGAGAGAGTGAGTTTGAGATTAAACTGAGTTTTAGGTTTAGACTTGTCCATTCCTATTAGATATGTTTTTTTTGCTAATCATGCTTAATCGCAAGCACGTTGCAAAAACTTGAAACATTACATAGTAAACATGTTACAGAATTATATAATGTCTACCTATATACCTACTGCATAGGTGTACAGCACACACGAAGAAATTATGGAAAATCAAAAACCGAAGGGTATTACATTATTTTATAATCTACACAGAATCTCATTCAAATTTCCAAACATTGATTGTCTTCTAAAACTCTGCTGTGCTCGCTGACTGCATGTAACTTTCGGTTGCATGTTTTTTCTGTAATGTCAGCCCAAAGACAGCAGAGCATATTAAAGCTATTCCAATGTCAGTGTCAATGGCATAAAATGTGCATCTCTCTGCAGAAAAAATTACACACAATCTACAAAAAAAAACATTTTATTGTTTAATTTCATTTTTATTTCTCACAGGCTCAGGCAGGCATAGTAGCCATTGCCTAATATGAGATACGGAGACATTATAGTACAAAGTCCAGATTTTTTTTACAAGGACAATTTGATTCAAATATCAAAATTTCAACTATGCTTGACAATCTTCATTTTTTTTATTCCGAATTAAATTCAAAATTTAACAAGAACAGGAACAATTCTACTTGTAGTTATTTGTAAACTTGAGAGGTGTTGTAAATTACGGAGGATTAAGGGCTGCATGAGACATGAGCACATAAGAGAGAATTTTTTTTCGAGCAAACATGTAGGAGCAACAAAAACTCAAACGACGAAATCCAGATCGAGATTGAAAAGTTTGGATTTGGATGCTCTCGCTTTGAATATTCTTTTCTATTTACAAAGTATACTTACATATTATGAACCATTGCATTAGGTAGGTAGGTACATTGCATTGGTTTGGTGTACAGATATGCAATTTAAATTCTAAAAAAAAATGTTATCATTGTCCGTCCAGTAATGATAGACTAGGCTCACAAAGAGAGTATCGTGAATATCGTGATCGTAACTATGACCCATTATTACATGCTCCTTTTTCCAGTCTCGAATTTTTTTACCCCTCTCTGTTGAACATTAAATCCAAATCCAGCAAATACCAAATGCATGGCATCATATTATATTATATCTATATGCAATGCATAGAGATAGAGTTACTTAATACCTTATTGCATTGCTTTCCATTACAAAAAAATAAAAGAATATCTGTATCTGTGTAAAGTCCTGTAGGTCGTCTTTCTTAAGGTAGTAGTGTGAGTGATGTAAGAAAGAATAACTACTTAACCGGGAAGCCGGTGATAAATTATGAGGACGTTAGGAGGAGGAGGAGGATGAGGGGGAGGATGTCATGCGCTCGAAAAACCCAGAAATAACGCTTCCCTCCTCCCTTCTAACCGGAATATTTTTTGCCTATAACCATTAACGGCATCAAAGTTCAATTCTATAATTTGTTTTCAGTTTAAATTAATTCTACTTTGATGCCGTTAATGGTTATAGGCAAAAAATGTTCCGGTTAGAAGGGAGGAGGGAAGCGTTATTTCTGGGTTTTTCGAGCGCATGACATCCTCCTCCTCATCCTCCTCCTCCTCCTAACGTCCTCATAATTTATCACCGGCTTCCCGGTTAAGTAGTTATTTCTGGGTTTCCCAGCTATGATCTAGGTTTTAGATGAAGGATGCAATGCACACAGTTACAATATTTATTCAAGCAATGCACAGTGGCTTACGGGGATAGGAGCATCGCCAGAAATTATTTACCCGGTTGTTCCGACAAAATCATGTACATTTGGAATTTACTAGCAATGGGTCGGACACAAGTGGCGTCACTCAAGATGAGGGTAGGTCACTTTAAAAACCTATGACACCCATTGTTAATGATTGTAATTTACGCAATGCGTAAGAGGGTGACAGGGTGGGTGGGTGATTTCCAAAAATTGGAAAATTGAGGTAACGCTATTTGTGTGCGGACCCTGGGAGTGACCAAAAATAAACTTTAAAAATAGATTTAACTACTTTCGCGCAAAAATGCGCAACTTTTCTTTTTACAAAACTGTAGCTAATTTATTGTAGTATTTTTTGTAAAAATTTCAGGCAGAAATTTTTATACACTTTTTAGTTATTTCAGTTTTAAGATTTTGCATTGAAACACGTGTCGATAGAATTTAGCTGGTCGATTTTCAGCCGCATGTGTTTAAATGCAAAATCTTTGAACGGAAATAACTAAAAAGTGTATAAAAAGTTACAGCTTATATTTTTATGAAAAATAGTACCATAAATTAGCAACATTTTCATAAAAAGAAAAGTTGCGCATTTTTGCGCGAAAGTAGTTAAATCTATTTTTAAAGTTTATTTTTGGTCACTCCCAGGGTCCGCACACAAATAGCGTTACCTCAATTTTCCAATTTTTGGAAACCACCCACCCACCCTGTCACCCTCTTACGCATTCCGTAAATTACAATCATTAACAATGGGTGTCATATGTTTTTAAAGTGACCTACCCTCATCTTGAGTGACGCCACTTGTGTCCGACCCATTGCTAGTAAATTCCATATGTACATGATTTTGTCGGAACAACCGGGTAAATAATTTCTGGCGATGCTCCTATCCCCGTAAGTCACTGTGCAATGGTAGCTGTTGCAGTCTGTCATACTCTGCCATACTGGACTTTGCGGCAGGAGAAAATTTGTCGGTTGCTATAAGTTCTGTAGTGACAATTATCGACTGTTGGCTAACTTGTAGCGACAATTGTCGACTGTCGGCTAACTTGCAGCTACAATTGTCGACTGTAGGCTATCTTGTAGCCACAATTGTCGACTGTTGGCTAATTTAAACCTATTAGGGCTGTCGGCTGTCGCCTAATTTAAACCTTTTTTGGGCTTTCGGTTAACTCAAATTTTTTTCGGCTGGCAGTTAATTTTAACTTATTTTCGGCTGTCGGCTAACTTGAAGCTGCCTTCACAGTCACAGTCCCTTTTGGTTTGTTTTACATTATATTAACAGCACATTGGGAGTAATTGCCAACCTCTTCGTTACAGCTCACAACTACAAAGTTCTTAACATCTTAAGACTAATACTGACCTGACCGACCATACCATGTAAAGTATATTGTGACTTATAAATAGTAATAGTGAAATGGTGAACGTGCGAAATGCGAATGAAATTAATCGTACTAAACTGAATTACAAATAGAACTTACCTTTTAGCCACTTCAAATCCTTGTTTCGAAGTAAATGGGTTAACCTAAATTAACCAGCTTCAAATTAAAAGAGATTGAAATACACTTTGAAATGAAATGGAATCCAAACAGTCACGTTTTCCGCTGTAAGCCACATGGTAGTATATGGTAAGGGATCGTCCTACA
Organism: Dicyrtomina minuta; assembly: GCA_949802685.1. Lineage (NCBI taxonomy): Eukaryota > Metazoa > Arthropoda > Collembola > Symphypleona > Dicyrtomidae > Dicyrtomina > Dicyrtomina minuta. The sequence goes on from OX461808.1 coordinate 50,610,043, forward strand.
TTGATGTCATTGGTATAGCCAGTGGGGCTAGTCCGATGGTTATGACATGCCATATTAAAGATATCCATTTGTGCAATACTTAAGCGGATACAAGGGAGTTCTAAAAATTATGACTTTTTGATGACATCATTTACGGACGACCCTCAATGGCTATTGGTTGGATTGTATAGATTGAAGATTGGATGGAAAGAAATACGGGAAATACGTGTCATTCAAAATGCTGCCTTTTACGCGAGTTGCAGGGCATGCTATAGGCATAGGTTGTGTTCGGGACGAAATACCATTCCACTGCAGCTCTCGTTTGCTGCTGGTCTCGCATGTTGGCTACTATGTATGGCATTGGCTATTTGGATGGTATTGGCGGGGCAACCAAAAGTGGTATCTGATTAAGCTTAGCTGCCGTTTGTGTGCATGCCACATTTCGGTACCCCAGTGGGTACTACAAGTCATGAGTAAAAACAGATGAGGACTGTGTAACGTCCTCATAATAATAAGAAACAAGAAGGGAAACCAAAATGAAAACGACTCAATAATAATAATATGAAGAAAATGAAAAATGAAAACGACTGCAATTACCTTCTATGCACAGCTAGGAGAGTATAGGTAACTTTTTTTCCCCTTGAGTTTTAGCTTCGGTTGCTATCCTTCGTTGTTCGTTGTGTTGTGGTAGTGGTGGTTGGCTTGTCGTAAATGCATTTGCTTGTGGATTTGGATTTGGAAGGACGGAACGGTCGTCGTTTTCATTTTCTTCGTCTTCGTCTTGGTCGTTGTCGGACTGACTAGAGTCTGCAATTTGGGAAATCAAAATGATTACATATTACACGCTTTCATGAGTATGTAGTAGTTTCATGAGTAGGACAGAATTTACCCGACTCCATTGCGAAGTTACCCGACCCGACTATAAACCGAATTTACCCGACCCGACAGTACGACTAACTTACCCGACCCGACTTGTACACAAACTTGCCAGTAAGTTAAGTATTAGTGGGCCGATTTTTACGTAAATGGGCTTGATCGAAAGAGCTTGTGAAACTGCAGGATGGAAAATTCGGAATAGTGGAAATTTAAAAAAAAGTCTGTCTAAAAAACTTTAAAATTTTTTTGAGCTGGGTCGGGCCAAGTCCTAATTTTGCCTGTAAGTTGAGTATTAGTGGGCCGATTTTTACGTAAATGGGCTTAATCGAAAGAGCTTGTAAAACTGCAGGATGAAAAATTCGGAATAGTGGAAATTCGGAAAAAAAGTCTGTCTAAAAAACTTTAAAATTTTTTTGAGCTGGGTCGGGCCAAGTCCTAATTTTTCCTGTAAGTTGAGTATTAGTGGGCCGATTTTTACGTGAATGGGCTTAATCGAAAGAGCTTGTGAAACTGCAAAATGGAAAATTCGGAATAGTGGAAATTTGAAAAAAAAGTCTGTCTAAAAAACTTTAAAATTTTTTTGAGCTGGTTCGGGCCAAGTCCTAATTTTGCCTGTAAGTTGAGTATAAGTGGGCCGATTTGTACGTAAATGGGCTTAATCGAAAGAGCTTGTGAAACTGCAGGATGGAAAATTCGGAATAGTGGAAATTCGAAAAAAAAGTCTGTCTAAAAAACTTTAAAATTTTTTTGAGCTGGGTCGGGCCAAGTCATAATTTTTCCTGTAAGTTGAGTATTAGTAGGCCGATTTTTACGTAAATGGGCTTAATCGAAAAAGCTTGTGGAACTGCAGGATGGAAAATTCGGAATAGTGGAAATTTGAAAAAAAAGTCTGTCTTAAAAACTTTAAAATTTTTTTGAGCTGGGTCAGGCCAAGTCCTAATTTTGCCTGTAAGTTGAGTATTAGTGGGCCGATTTTTACGTAAATGGGCTTAATCGAAAGAGCTTGTGAAACTGCAGGATGGAAAATTCGGAATAGTGGAAATTTGAAAAAAAAGTCTGTCTAAAAAACTTTAAAATTTTTTTGAGCTGGGTCGTGCCAAGTCCTAATTTTGCCTGTAAGTTGAGTATTAGTGGGCCGATTTTTACGTAAATGGGCTTAATCGAAAGAGCTTGTGAAACTGCAGGATGGAAAATTCGGAATAGTGGAAATTCGAAAAAAAAGTCTGTTTAAAAAACTTTAAAATTTTTTTGAGCTGGGTCGGGCGAAGTCCTAATTTTGCCTGTAAGTTGAGTATTAGTGGGCCGATTTTTGTGCTTATAATATGTTCGTGATTTTATTTGACTTCCAGGGTTTCAAACTGATTCGGAATGTCAACGTGTGAATCATACCTTTCTGACCAGTGGGACATATATAAAGACTGTATAGATGACAATATTTATATGTGTCCCCTGAGTGTACTACAATTGATTAGGCTAGTAGATGCAATGGTAAAATAACTACATTTGCATCTGGTCAGAAAGGCAACCCCCTTTACCTAATCATAGCACACTCAGGACATTAACTTAGGTAAGTAGGTTACAAGTAATGCATTTAAATTAAATATTGTATAATGCTTATAATTTATAATATAAATAAATCTCTAAGAATGGCGTATCAGCGTAAGCACCCAGTTTCTTCGTAGTGGCAGCAATTTTGACGAATCAGCTGTTTTTTTTTCTGTGCGTTGTCATTCACAGCTGCATGTTGGTGGCTCCTCGCTTGGCATATCTTCTGTTCTTTTGTGTTTGCGTCTTGCAAGATCTGTAGCTGCTTTCTGGCTGCGTTTTGCATACCATGTCCATCCTCTTGTGTGTGCGTTTTGCAAGATCTTCAGCTGCTTTCTGGCTGCGTTTTGCATACAATGTCCATCCTCTTGTGTTTGCGTTTTGCAAGATCTTCAGCTGCTTTCTGGCTGCGTTTTGCGTACCATGTCCCTCCTCTTGTGTTTGCGTTTTGCAAGATCTTCAGCTGCTTTCTGGCTGCGTTTTGCATACCATGTCCATCCTCTTGTGTTTGCGTTTTGCAAGATCTTCAGCTGCTTTCTGGCTGCGTTTTGCATACCATGTCCATCCTCTTGTGTTTGCGTTTTGCAAGATCTTCAGCTGCTTTCTGGCTGCGTTTTGCATACCATGTCCATCCTCTTGTGTTTGCGTTTTGCAAGATCTTCAGCTGCTTTCTGGCTGCGTTTTGCATACCATGTCCATCCTTTTGTGTGTGCGTTTTGCACGATCTTTAGCTGCTTTCTGGCCGTAGTCTGCAATTCTGTATCTGTAGCAAAATCAAGCAAATTATTAAGCAAGGATAGATTTCATGGTATTGACGAATTATGTGCTTACAAAATTACAACACAGAATGTTGTTCAGTAGTTACATATAAACATGATGCGGGTAAAGTAGAATTATATTTAAGCAAACATTAAAGATAAGTTCTCACATTGATTACACCAGTCACCTTCCAGAATAAGCAAACACTATCTCAGTTCTATATAGCACTACACAGCATGTACTTTGCAACTGTGTTGTGAAAGATGAGATTTGGGGATGAATAATATTGATGACGGATTTCAATCTTAGAATGTAAGCAATCTAAATAGCATGCGCACAAGTGGGCAGGTGGGTGATCTGGAGATCAGATATGTTAATAGTTTTCACCATGCTTGATTAAACACCAATGTGGAATCTACAAAAATTGATAACAGAAATTCGTTTTCAATATGTTATGTGTATGTATAGTAAAATATGTGCTGAGTTAGGTAGTATGAATGTTTGTGTATGAATACACAAATTTTCTGTAAAGGAACACGCGGTCATTTTGGTTATGTGTTTTTGATGCTGGGAGGAACGTGTCCTGGGGGGATAATGTCCAGGAGGATAATGTCTGTGTACCATTTCATGCAAATATTTGTCAATCCTAGTTGAAGCTTAGAAACTGTACGTCCGTTGGAACACCTGTATTACTTTTTCAGAATAAATGCCTTTACACGACAGCGTAATAATATGAGTATCTTAAATAAGGGTTTGGGGGAAAAATCTTCTCTTTTGTCTGTTTTCTTGGCAGGAAAATGCCTAGAAGGAAAAAGTCCGGAGGAAAAAAGTCGAGGGGGGATAGTGTCAAGAGGGAATTTGTCCGTATGCCTCAAAATTCATATGATCACAATTAATAAGTTTTTCTTGCCAGCTAATGCATGTATTTGTAGAAATTCTCAAAAGTATGCACAATTCATTATGTAAAGTACTAAAATCGATCGTTTCCCCATTTTTTATGGAAATATGAGTATGTAAATATTTATAAATCCAATGCAACGAATGCAACATGAACAGGATTGCACAAATAATGTAGTCTAAGCCTAAAATTCCTGATCCACGCATTACGACAGGGTATACTGTAAGTATATATGCCATTAGGAATATACTGACTTACCTTCAGGACGTTCCTTTGACCTTTTTAAATACTATTAGCCAATTCCTTACGTACGCTTTCTTCAAAAATTCTTGTTCCTTACGCTTTTAAAAAATTCTTTATGCCTACTTTATTATCAAACCTAACACAAAATTAATACAACGAAAATGCAATGCTAAATAATAATATTAACCTCCCGCAGTAATATTCGCGATTATTATTATGATTTTATCCTACTGAATACTAAGAATGAAAGTTTTAAACGAAGCACTTGTAAAAATAAAAGGTTTTTAGATTCCGCAAAGCAATTGTTTAGGTGAAATTACCAAATTTATGTCAAAATTTTAAAAAAAACAGAGACAAAAAAAATGGAATGTGAACACCAAAAAAGCCGCAACGGACAAACTAGAGGACTTGTGCATGCCTTCCAATGTAAGAAAGGGACCGGCACATATTACAACATTAGAATACCAGAATATATTCTGATGCCCCGACTTTTCACCCGTCACGCATGTTACACATTCTTCCTCCTAGCTAACAAAATATACAAACAGCCCTTGGACTATTATGCATGTGTAATAAAGTCACAGTTGGAGTACTGTAAGTGCTCAGGCATTCATTCAATGAAGGGCGAAAAATTGAAATTCCGGCTAAAAACTGTAGATTAGATAGGTGGCTGTGTTTAGTCATTAGCTAGGACAATTTGACTCACCGGTAGTAAGCTGAGCATCCAGAATACCATAAGTATGTATTAGCTATTGAAAGAAGCGAAGTCGGCTAGTCGTGTCGGGTATATGGTTTCTAACGGTTCGGTTGGTTCGGATCGGATAACGGTTATCCGATGCTACGGTTCGGTTCGGTTGGACAACCCAACCGAACCGCGGCGTATACGGTTTGGTTCGGTTGAGGTATCGGTTAACCGTGAACCGTCACGGTTATCCGTTCGGATAACCGTAAGTATAAATGACATTTTAGTTAAAATTATTTAAGTAAATTATTTAGTATTCTTTTTTTCAAATCTTTCCTTCAGCTAACCCTTAAGGTATTTTTCCCTCTAGTGTGTATTATATTTTCACTTTAAAGTATGAAATCATTGCTGAATTCTCCGCTTTGATTTTGCATTCGAAATAAAATGCAGAATTGGTACCTAAATTAAAAAACGTTATTTTTATACTTGTTTTCACTTACTCTTAATGTTAGTTTATTAGCAGACTAATTTGTTCAACATTTTAACTTGTTTTGTCTTGGAAATTGATATGGTATAAATATGGGTCGTGTCGAACTGACCGAAATAACAAAACAATTCAAGTATTTTGGGAAGCGATACCATTATGTGGTGTTAAAACTGAGGTTTTTTGTCTCAGTTCATTAGATACCTGATTAAAGGCTGATTTTTAAATGCCTATTATTGTGTAAGACCATTATAAATTCATTAGCTTTAAGGAAAAATTTCAAACATACGAAGGTTTACACAAGCGACTTCGGATAACGGTTAACCGTCGGTTCGGTTCGGTTGAGACTTTTAACCGAACCGTTTAGTTACGGTTCGGTTCGGTTTTCGATTTTTCAACCGTTTGGAATACGGTTCGGTTCGGTTACGGTTCGGTTGAGCCAATATCCGATCCGTTAGAAACCATGGTCGGGTAAATGCTGTCCCATACCAAAAGTGGTATCTGATTAAGCTTAGCTGCCGTTTGTGTGCATGCCACATTTCGGTACCCCAGTGGGTACTACAAGTCATGAGTAAAAACAGATGAGGACTGTGTAACGTCCTCATAATAATAAGAAACAAGAAGGGAAACCAAAATGAAAACGACTCAATAATAATAATATGAAGAAAATGAAAAATGAAAACGACTGCAATTACCTTCTATGCACAGCTAGGAGAGTATAGGTAACTTTTTTTCCCCTTGAGTTTTAGCTTCGGTTGCTATCCTTCGTTGTTCGTTGTGTTGTGGTAGTGGTGGTTGGCTTGTCGTAAATGCATTTGCTTGTGGATTTGGATTTGGAAGGACGGAACGGTCGTCGTTTTCATTTTCTTCGTCTTCGTCTTGGTCGTTGTCGGACTGACTAGAGTCTGCAATTTGGGAAATCAAAATGATTACATATTACACGCTTTCATGAGTATGTACACTTTTTTCCCTCCACTTAAAGTCCAATGTGTGTGTGTAGTTTTCTGTTATGTAGCTCCGCGTAGCTTTTTAGTGGAACTTTGAGAGAGGAATTAAGCCTCACATCAATGTGTAAAAAATGTGCCTTCTTTCGTTCTCTCTAAAACTTTTAAGAAAAGTAAAGTCAGCCATGGTCATAGCCTAGGTAATTCAGAAAATCTGTATCTCTCTCCTGACTCTATGTATTTTTACATGGACTTTATGCTGTAGAATTTTGGAATTATTATTGTGTGGTACTATTAGTCTCTTCTCCTCTGTTTTTATATATTCTGTATAATATGTGAAGGGAGACAGATAAAAAAAGTAAAATAAAATTTCGTTTTCGTTTACATTTGGATTTTCATGCAGTTAACAACTCTTGGTTTGTCGTCGTCGTCGTCGTCGGCTTTCAACTACACGTACTACATACTTGGGTGTAATTACGTGATTATGATTTTTAGTTCAGTTTTTTTATTTGGATGAGGATTGTTTGGTGGGACTTTAGGGGTTTAGTTCGGGCAGCACTTTTATCTGTCTGCCGCCTCAAAATGTACATAGGTACGGAGTAAATTGTAGCTATATGCGGCGTATGATACTGATGTTCCTACTTACATTTTGTGTATATCTGTTTTGTGTATTCTGCACGTTAAATTAGCCCTGAAATTACGTCTATATGTACCTGCGTACAACACTACCTTCAAGATTACGTAATATACAGAACAAAATAGAATTATGTCACTGAGGATCTTTACCATATGCCATCTTTAACAATTGTCTGTACACTGTACAGGCAATTTCTATCTACTGTTGACTTAAATAATAATACCTAAGCATGGAAATAAATTTTGATATTTAGCTACTATGAGGCGTCCTTCTCGTGCACTCACAATGACCAAACCAAAATGCTTCAAATTTAAAATTCAAAATCTTGATAATTTTTTTTCCATTTAAATCCCTTATAATAATAATGAATTCGTGAGCTTTTTCCATGTAGGAGAAAAAAACTGGGAATTTTTGAAGGCATGTAAAAACACTATAGGTATCTATAGGCAATTGAGCCTATTACTTTTGAGCCTATTACCTATATCTATGTTATTTGCACTTTGCATTTCGTAGAGATAGAAAAGTGAGCTGTGTGCATACCTACCTACCTACCTAGGTATGTAAATGAAGCTAAGATTTAAGTGCATGTTTTCTTGTGTCATTAACTTGAACTACTACGGTATGATTACTCTCCTACTATTATTATTATTACTAACTCATCGTCATCATGATCGGTACTCATGCAGATGAGAGAGAGAGAGTTAGCATGACATACGAGATTATTGACCAGACCACTAACACTGTATACTACTATCTATCACGGCCACTTCCAGTTCCAGGGCCGCATGGCATGGTCGGTCGCATGGTCTGGTCTGGTCTGGTCTCTTGCCACGCTATCCAAAGCTGAAATTAGTTTGTAGAATATTACTAAAAAAGAAGATGACTTGACAGCACACACGGCACGGCACGGCTCGGTTTTTGAGCTTTGAATTTGGATGTGGTAGCAATCATAATGATGACCAGCGATTACCGGGCGCCTTCATGGGAAATGTCTACACAGTCTCATCGTCAGTCGCAGCAGTTGTCAGTCTACAGAAAAAAGGCGAGAGAGAGAGAGTAAAAGCGACAAATATAAAATGCACTGAAAATTGAGCATCCTCTGCGTGGCGGCACAGCTCTCTGCTCTGCTCTGCTCTGCTACGTGCTCGAGTTAATGACTGATGATAACCCATTGGAATACATTTAGGATTTACCTAATCTTTGTTCCCTCAGTCAGTTGTTTCGTTCCCAAAATGTAAAAAGAGTCAAATAAAAAATGTTATATATTTATATATGGTCCTATGTACATAATTTCAATTTCAAAGTCAGAGTCAGCTTAAATAGCTTTATCACACAACTCACTTGTTCCAACATAGAACATAGATAATTACATATCATATTTCCATTTTCCATTTCCCATTTCCACACTTTTTTTGAACACTTTCATTTTTATGGTACCTAGGTAGTTTCGGTTTCGACTGTTTCAAGTTAGTACATGAATTTATATCTGGATATTCTTTATACTAGCTGACACTGATAGGTAGGATAATGTACTTTAGGGTGTAGGAGCATTAAAAATGATACAGACATAAAGTCGAGACTTTCCGAACGTGAATGTGTGAAGGATTATCAAGTGTCTGGATGGCGTCGCCTTTCCTTTTGTGTGGATTTTAAAAATCCTCTGCCCTTATAGAATTAGAAAGGCCGGGGAGAGAGCATTGGAACAATAGTGCAATTTTTTGACGTCAACCCGGTTCCGGTTCCGGAAGCATATCGTTTTAATTTGGTCATAAAAATTTCATTATAGCAAAAAATGTCTTTTTTTTCTACGTGCATATACCAAGAATTCAATAAAAAAATAAAGTAGCAATGTAATGATTATTAAATATTAGTAGGTAGTAGTATAGGTAGGAACGTATGCATGAATTAAGTGCCGACGCCGAGAAAACAAAGCGGGCGGATATAGGAAGGGGACGGATAAAAATACCATGTGGGCTCTCTTAAACAGTGGCGGTGTCATATGGTGTGAATTACCTAGTTTCAATAAAACAGTGGGTGGTGATGGTGATGGTGGTGCGGTGGAGGCTGTGGCAGAAAAATGTGTAATAAGAAAAGCTGGTAGGTAGGTAGGCACATGGATTTTGATGACGATGACGATGAGGATGACGAATCCTGTCTGTAGTCTGACTTTCTGGAGCCATTTAATTCCTAAACTATGCTTAACCGTTCTCTGCTATAATATACCGTCGTCCTTGCCTTGTTTTCCATTTCGTTGTGTCAATGTAAACGAATAGGGCTGGAAAAGCCATATAGATACACTATATATCACACTTTCGGATTTTAATCAGTCCCAATATATCTCACTGCAGACTGCACTTTACAAGAGGCGAATAGTATCTGTTGATAGCGGATAAGGATTTATTTTCAGTAGTGCTATACGTGGCCTATTCTCTATATACTTTCCTCTACAGCAATAGTGCGGCAAAGGGCGGAAGCATGCTTTGAAACTTGAAACTATATATGAAAAAATTGTTTTATAGTTTCATAGTGATAATTATCCTTTCAATTTCAAAGTCCAGTTCCAAGTCCAGTTCTATCTCCGTATGTCATAGGTTAGGTTTACCTACCTAAACGTGTTGATACTGCTAATCTTCTAATTGAAAAAAATGCTTGTGTCATCATCAATGACCAATTAATTTTGCTTCTTATTCTATTTATAGTCTATATTATTTATTACACGGTATGTACTATAAACAGAGAATGAGAATCATGGAGCCGATGCCGATGCAGTGGAGCCGCAATTTTGTTATTATTTATTTAGTACTCGTCGTTGGGACATTTTATTGTTTATTAGTCTACATTTTATAATGTAGGTACTATTAATGGAATTTCTGTCTTATTGTTTATTTTTACTTATTTGTAAAATTTAATGATTGGTGTACATACGCGGTACATAGGGAGATGACGACATTTTTAAAAATAACCTGGAGCCGGCTTGCCGGTGCCATTGCCGGCGCGGCTTGTCGGCATTTTATAATATTATTGTGATCAGAAATTTATTGACTGTTTAATTATTTGATTTCGGGTTTGATTGTACTTTGCCGCTTTAACCGCTAACGGCAAAATGCACTTACTTAGCCACATATATGACCTGTTTATGAGTATTTTTTAAAAATGTTTTCGTTGTGGTATAATTGTAATGGCAATGCTAATATTGCAGTTTTTAATTCCATACCTGGCAATGGCCATCGTTTCAAACAGGCATGTGTGCATTTTTTTTATCTTAATATCCAAACAGTAGCACCCTGTCCTAAACTATATATCTGCTACGAATGCCTAATACATACTTACAATATCGTCTGTGAAGAACCAAAATGACCCATTCCCATTTGTAGCTAAAAACAATATCCACTATCTACAAAAATATTGAAACATGTCTTGAAAGCATTTAAATAGAATATTTTGCACTTTTCAAAAACATGTAAATAGAACATTTTACGCTTTTCAAAAACATGTAAATAGAACATTTTACAATTTTTAAAACCATGTCAATAGAACATTTTGCACTTTTCAAAAACTAGTAATTAACATTTTACGCCTGTTTCTCATTTTGTTTTTATGACATAATTGACATAGCTCATTTTGATTCTAGCTTAAAGTAGATATGGGTCATTTTGGTTCTTCACAGACGATATTACATGAAATTCGAATTGGAAATTTCGAATCCAGATACATGCCATTAGCATTATTAATATTAAATGCTCCAGCCAAATATACATAGTATATTTTCTTCTCTTTGGAAAGTTATGTCACTTATAGTAAGTACGTAAAAGAGGCTGTCATGGCAAAATATGTAAAGCATGTCTGCCTATAATTGTACAGAATGCTACTGTTTCTGTTTCTGTGTCTCCATCATAGAATGTAGGGTTCTTGGCACTTGAATTCGAATGTCGAAGTCGAACCCACTGAAAATATGTACATTTACAGATATTAGACAGACAGAACTCCGTGATCCTACTACAACAAGTTTATCCCATAAAGAATATAAGGAGAGCGAGATAATATGCATTATATTATAAGTGCAGGAGATCAAGAGAGAAAAGGAGGGAGGGCGAAAGACAGAGAGAGAGAGAGGATAAATTTGGGTAAAAAATGAGACGCGGTGAAGTAGAGAGAAATGAGGCGGCAGCGGGACGACGTGAGCCACTCACTGGTGCCAGCAAAATTCTACTACGTACATCTTTTTTGCCAATTTTCCAACAATTTTCTGAGGAGGAGCAGACGATGAAACGAGCCGTCGAATGAAAAAATCACAAAAAGATTTTGAGAAATGACTCATGTTGTCTCAACATTGGATTAAGAAAATAGAAAAAATGGAAAATCTAATACTACTTGTGTATATAGATACATATAGGACGGATATTCTACATAATAAATAATTATTCTATATACTTTATGCAGTACATGCAGCAAGCCTTTTCCCTTCGGCTTTGCCTTATTATTTCCATGTAAAGTTTCTCAATTTTATCACCAGCACATTTTACCATGTACAATTTTATTGGGACTTGTATTTACTTCAAACTTCAATCGTTAATATGTTATGAGTATGCAAGGAAATAAATAAATAATAATAAGCAAAATGATCAAGCTAATAATTGGTTGAAAAGTTGAAAGGATGAGAGAAAACCAATGTCAATGAATTCAAATCTCCTTGCAGGATAAAGCTTTTTGCTAGGTAGGTACTTGCATAATTAATTCTCGTCTCATGATCAGCAGCCAGTAGCATTATCCAAGTGGGAGTAGTACATATGAATGTAAACGTAGGTGGAGGCTATAAAATTTTGATATAAATTGTCCTCAGTACATTAATAGTTTAATAGCATTAAATATTATAAAACCTGTACAGTAAAAATACAGTGATGTACAGAGGGGTCACTGTCAATATCAACCACGCAAAACTTTTCAGGTCAACCTACCTACTTACAATATTAGCCAGGTCCCTGTATTCCCAGTATTATTTCCAAGCGAATTTAAATTTTGTAAAAAAAAACACTTAAAACCTTTACGTAGAAAGGAACAACAGCAGGTCACACACGCTTTAAAATACAAGACATAAAATTCCCTTCAGTCTCCCACATTTTGCACAAAAATGCAATAAAACAGTTATTGTGGCGACGCCAAAACCAAACCCAAAACCAAATCTAAAGCCAACGCCAATTCCCACTCCCAATACAAATACATAACAAGAAGAAAAAATGCACTTCTAACAATAAGTAAATACAAATGCCTATGTGTACATGGGTAGGTGGGTAGGATGGGAGAGGAGGGGGGGGGGAGGGAGAGAGATATAAAAAGTTCAAATAATGATCAAGTCAGAAAAGAAGACTTGTCAACTAAATGCGTTGCCATTGCGTGGGAGTTATGACATAAGGCGCCATGGTAGGGAAGCGTCAGGGCGCCAGTCGACTCTACTGTCGAGACATCGAGACCGAGAGGAACCCGGTACGACTTTTGCTACTACTACTACTACCACTACTACTACTACTATGCTCTCTCTCTGTACCAGGCATTGAAAAGCTTCTCACATAATATATCCTGGCCCCAGGAAAGCCGAGACCGAGACCCAGACCGAGACCAAAACCGAAATCGTCCCTTTCACTTTTTCTACTACATCTTATCCGGGTAGGCTCCGGTATTGGAGTTAGTACCGGCACCGGCACCGGCACCGGGGCTGGCAACTATGGCTCCGGCTTCATGTGGCTCAATCTCGCCTACTAGCAGTGTTCTATGAATGTATTTTTAATTTTAGGAATATATAGGAGGACGAGGAAATGTAATTTTTGCTCCCATACCTATACCCATTCACACACATACCTATATGCATGCAATATAATATTGTCTACGGAGGACCAAAATGACCCATTTCCAATTTATGTTAGAATTAAAATGAGCCATGTCAAAAAAATCAGTAAATAAGATACATGCTTACAATGCTAATTACGAGTTTGTAAAATGAACAAATTGTTCTATTTACATGTTTTTAAAACGGTCAAAATTTTCTATTTAAGTGTTTTTGAAAAGTGTAAAATGTCATATCCAAATGCTTTTGAAAAGTTCTAAATGTTGTATTTACATGTTTTTCAAAAGTGCAAAATTTTGTATTTACACGTTTTTTGAAAAGTGCAATATGTTCGATTTACATGGTTTTTGAAAAGTGCAATATGTTCGATTTACATGGTTTTTGAAAAGTGCAAAATATTCTACTTACATGTTTTTTGAAAAGTGCAAAATACTCTACTTACATATTTTTCGAAAAGTGCTCAATATTCTATTTACCTACATATTTTTTGAAAAATGCACAAGGTTCTATATTTACATGCTTTCAGGAACATGCAATTTTAATTCTTTCTGTAGATAGTGCATTTTGTTGAAACTAAAAATGGACATGGGACATTTTGGTTCTTCACAGACGATATGTAGTTGTAGACGCATTATAATTTGCTGGATGTAGAGCTCCGCTCCAGATTCATAGAGACTCCAGAAGAAATCCAGATCTAGACAAATAGACTATGTAACTATTAGTCCAAAGACGATAATGGCTCCAAAGAAAATATATAGTGCCAAACGGGATGGCGAACGGTCTCTCTGTGTGTACAATTGATGTTTTGTATAAAGTTCAAATAAATGTCTCTCCATTCACTATATGTCTGTAGACGTTCGTACCTTATACTCGAGGCCCTATCACAGGGCCCTACATACACACTACTATCTAATAGGATTTAGCAGGATATCTGTGTAGCCCAAAGCGAGCGAGTTATAGAGTCTCGAGTTTTTTCATTGTTACTTTCCTTCTCGTATGAATGAAAGCGAGGGCAAAGTACACAGAGGATTGCGTGTGTCTCCAGTGTAGAGAGACTGAAGAAAACGTACGAATTCGGATCCATGTAATACATCGTTGCACATGTCGGGAGGAAAGGAGCTGGCGCCTCTCCAATAATAATAACACCAAGTTGACTTTTGGAGCAAAAAGTCTCTGTGTAGTTTTTGGTGTGTGCACTGTGTGTACACTACTGGACTATATATCGACATCGGTGCTCGGTGACTGGGACTGGTGACTGGTGTAGTACACTCTTGTAATAGTAGAGCTCCGACAGATAATGTATATAATTATGGGTATGACTATATGACCGAGCCTTGTGTGGCTATACAAGTAGGAAAACTATACTATACTATTCGTATTTTCCATTGATATGATTTCCAATTCGACTTCTGTTCTGTCTCCGTTTCCCGTATAATTCTCCATGTCTGGGCCGCGCGTGCAGTCGTCAATTCTTTTCCTCTCCACAAAAGTCGAGGACGACGACGATGTCCACGAAATACGACGACCATCCTTGTGTAAATAGTTAAACAAAGTGAGAGTATAATATTAATATTTAAGAGCCATTGGATTTTGATTGGCCTTTTAATTTTGTGTGCCATATCTGTAATCCTAATCTGGGGTGAACCAGAATCGGAAACTATTATATATGCAAATTACCTACGTAGGTAGGTACACTATATGCAATGCTTAAATATTCGTATGGCTTTGGTTTTATATTCATTCTGGTAGAAAAGGCATTTACGAATTCTATACTATATTCTTTTAATATTGTAATTGATTTTTTTTTGTTGAACAAAACTGTTGACCTTTGGCATAGTAAGCTATAAAGTGTTTATTTTCCGTCCATTTAAAAATATTTTACGTATTTTATGTAGTGCTTAATTTAAGCCTGTATTAATTAAAAAATATTTTGCAATTTTTAAATAATTTGCATTTAAATGTGATATAATACGCTGAAGTGCATTTTATTAAACTAACGGTATTTAATTAATAGGATAATTTTTTAATGTCAAAAATAATGCCTAAATCAACATAATTCTAAAAAAAATCAGTAAATATTAAAACAATTATTCAGAAAGTTAACTTTTATTTTCATTGCAGTGTAATAAATTATTATTATCATTCAAAGTTTCCCACGATTAGATGTTTTGAGGCCGGTATTGCATCTTCGAAAACGCAGTGGAAATAACAGTACACAATTTCGTAGCAAATGCTTTGCTTTTAATTATCCTATATATGGAATGACTCCGAATCTGAACTTCCCGTCATGAGCGCCGAGCCTCGGGTCAGTAGTCAGTATACTACACAGCTCAGAGCCTATTTACCTTCTACACACACATTTATTCAGTCCTGTAAACATTTAGTATGGAAATATAAACAGGATGTGTTCGGATGGAGATATTTTGAGGGAAGTAAAGTTTACAAACGTAAAATATACGATTATTGCTTTTAAGGCTTTGAACATTCTGGATTCTGGATTTGAAAGAGAGAGAGAGAGAGTGAAACTACATTACGCACTTACACTATTACACACTTGTGTTCATAAATTCGTTTTGTTAAAAGCTTTGAAAATGGATTTATTTTTACAATAATTACAATTACCCCCGCTGAATGTTGTGACTTGTGACTTTCTTGTGTTTACTCTATGCTCTACAACCTTACCATATCAAGCTAAAAATGAATTAAAAACCAAAAACCAACACATGCAGTACCAGCACCAGTAGTAAAAGTTACGAGCAAAGACCCAGAGAATTCAGAATATCAGTAGAGGCCAAAAATAGAAAATGAAAGGCATCTGGATTTGTTATACTTTTACTGTATCCGTCTATTCTATATCTATATATTCCATAATACACATATTGTTATGGTTCTATGGAGTACCCCTAGGATGTGTGCTGTTTAGGTTTTAATGTTACACGTTTAGGCATAGAATTTCCTGTCAGTACAGTTGACAGTACACGGCACTGCACTCTCTCCTGATGTCGTAAGTCGTAAGTAGCAAAAGCCTTGCTATATTTAGGCAGTAAACATACCAGCATGTAATTATATAATGAATGATCTAGTTTACAATTACGCATAATATATCCTTGTACGAGCCTAAAAATGTAAGAAGATATTTCTTGGAAAAAATTTATTGTACCACATTACGTAATTATAATTCCTTTGTCTATAGATTTATCTCTATATTCTACACTCAACAGATGTACTATGCACCCTTTCAAATAAATTCCCGAGGAAAGGCAATAAGGCAACCAACCAGTTTTAATGTATTATTTACACTATATTTGAAAAGAAACTTTCTTTACTTAAGGGTACTTAACATACCTACCTGTACTCTGTGCCTGTACCCGGAGTAGGACATATATAACAGAGGGTCTATCTTTATATATGATGTGTAAATGGATAAAAATAAAAGGAATAAATAAACTTTGGCCTCAAGGGACAATAAGTCGACAAAATCACTATCGCATCACTAAAATCCAACACCACCAAAAATGCCTTGCCGCATCACACTCACTCACTAGTCACTGGCACTGATGGTATGGTGTACTTAAGGAGGGAAATGCCTCATCTCTTTAGTTTTAGTCCTACATATAAAGTCGTCGTATCGAAAGCCCAAACGCATCCGAATTGCTCTGTGAAGAAATTGTCCGTCGTCCTTTCTACTTTTTCGATATGAGACACTCGACTCTCGACTCATCACTCCCTCTAATCAGTTACATAAAAGTCCTCTTTGACAAAAGGGAGACTCCAGATCCGGACAGAGACTTTGTACATGAGTGTACATACACTACACAATTTCTACCTCCAAGTATTTGAACCTAACAGCCTAACGGCCTAACAGGTACTTAAACTTGAGTTTAATGGGCAGACGCTGAGAAAAAGGAAAACAATACTTACGATTACTGATAGATAGGTCCCTTCCCCTTACCTACTATACCTAGCTACATAAGCCCTCACATTCGAATTCAAACATTTTATAGAAAGGTCAAAATAAATGTGGACAACTTTCTCAGTTGACGTTGACATTAGCTGCGCCTTTTGGCTTCGGTTTTGGTTTGTACTTTTTAACTTGCAGGACACATACACTAAAAGAAAAAGACAGAACATGTAAAACCTCGGCCTCGTTCCCCCCTCCTCTCCCGCCCGTCCGTCCGTCTAATAACATCAACCTGAATTTTCAAATTCAAGCCTCCAGCCAATCTTCGATACTGATACGGATTTAAACATTGTACATAAAGGTACTATGATAGAGGTGGTGCAGTTAATACGTATACTAATCCTGTATCAACGTTTCTATACGTATTACGACACTTGAATAGCGGTAGTATACTTGCAAAGGTATTACAGTGTAGTGTAGTATCCTTGAGATTGGAATTCTTGGTAGAAGTGGACACTATGTACATTTTGCTTTGGAACTTGGAACGTCACATCACATTCCGGGAGTTATAATGAGTGAGACAGGCTGAATTTAAGACAAGAGGACCATCGCATCGGACGACAGGGACAGGGTAAAGTAGACTGTCAACAACGTGTCGCGGCTGCTCCAAGTTCACATTGATATATTGTCCCTTGCATACCTTTCCATGGTCTTCTTCTTCTAGATAGTTCAAGTCTCGTCAAAATAAAATAAAATTGTAAAACTAAAACAAAGGCCAAAAACAAACTAAAACGAAATAACAGGACTACAGTTAGTTTAGCCCTGTGTACTATACCTACTACATATTATGCTGTTAGGTTAAATTCTTTAAGACCATTTTACTTTGGCTCATTTTTGTGATGTTTTTTGGTGTAGTAAAATTGTAATTTAAATATTTTCTGTACAAGGAACAACGGCAAATAATGCAATAATACTGTACCTGTACCTGTACCATTACCAGTGCTAATCACGAATTTCCTAATAATTTCCATTAGAAAATGTTCCTACCTTCCTTCTGCTGCTATGTAGCAGTTTAGAAAGAGTCTGGAGAGAATTCATGAAAAATCATGACGGTTCGTGTTTTGTATTTATTTGTATTCAGTCAGACCGACAATTGCTCCTGCACGGCCGGCGAAGGCTTGAGCCTCATCCATCCTGTACCCCTACAGTCTGGAGTACCCACATGAAATTATAATAATGATCCCAACTTCCCAACAAAATGGAGCATAATTTTGACTTTTGCAGTAAGACATGTAATCATTGTTGAAGTTGGAGGAAAGGCTGAAGATGCGAGGGCAGAGTCATCAGAGCCAGTCTGTCTGTTCCGTGATTTGAAGTAATTGTAGAAAATCAGTCATTCCCACACTGGGGACTGGACTCTCACCCTCAATGTCAGTACATAGGCCTTTTAGCTCGGGTCTGGTCTGGGTAGTGTGGTGTCTGGAGATAAATACGAATACTCCATACTATCTGTATGTACTATACGATATACGGACTCGGAGAGGAAAAACTTTCTTGTTCTGTAATTTGACCAAGATGGATCTTGATGATAGGCTTGGCCACCACAAGAATTAAATTCTACCCGTTTTTTCACATTCTTCTCGTCCATCCCCACACACACACATAATGTAAAAGATGCATCCTTAAAACATAAGAAAGGAACGTGTAGTATTGCTCCTATTATTTCTCGACGGATCTGAAACTGACTAGTGAGTGGTTGTTACATTAGTTGGTTCTTCTTGAGTTTGTATAATGGTCCTCGTCCTATGCGGAGTACTAGACGTAAACGTGGGACTTGAACGCAGAACGCACTGCTTGGATAATGGAAGTGACTCTCACAATCAAAATCAGAGAGGACTGACTGACTGGTCTCGTCGTAATCGTAATCAGTCAGCACTCTCGAGTCTCATTTTGTCAGTACCTATACCAGTACCAGTAGTCCCAGTCCAAGTTACAATCACACACACACATTTATCCACGTAGTTCCACATATAATTATTTATAGCTTGACCCACATACATATTACATAATAGCTATATAGCAAAAGGACTTGTTGGTCTTATTATTTAGTTTGAAAAAAGAGACCAAGAAATTGGGCTTCATTTGCAAGTACTTTTCTACTTGGTATTGGTATTGGTCTTTAACTACTTACACTGGAATAATAACAAACCTAGTTTTTCTCTCAAACGTGCATGCAGCAAATTGAAGTCAGAATTGATTTGGAAATGTGGATTCGAGTGTTGATTACGGCTACTACGGCACTGCTACTAATAAAAACGAAATTTGTACACACACACATACACAGAAAAAAATGAAACAAAGTTGTTTTCTGAATTGGAATTGAAATTGAGATGCAAGTCTAATTGTAAGTTTGTAAGACCGGCTTATATTTTTTGCACCAATCAAAATCTTCATTTTGAAAATATATGAGTATATTCAAAATGGAATTACATGCAACAAAAATACAAATTGCAAATCTGAGATTGAAAAATAGGCTACGTGTATACTATTAGTAGTGCAGTGTCATTAGGCTGTATAAAACGTACGTTTTTTGAAAATACAGATATTTGAAAATAAAATAAATATTGGGATGTAGATGCCATATACACAGACAGATCGTGCATTTGTACAATTTCAATTCTAGAATATTGCGTGGGTACATACTTTATAGGAAATATTATAGTCTCCAAATTTTTTGATTTTTCTTTTACAAGTTTTTAGAAAAATGCACTAAAATAGTAGTTAAAATGATTGCTATATACAGTCGGTGTAGACTATGCATGCAATGCCAGTCATCCCCGTAATATCACCATGCTCGTCGTCTAGCTGGCCTGGTCATTATGATGATGATGATGATGGTGGTGGTGGGCTGGTCTGGTCCTGGTCTCTTGTCTGGCGGAAAATTCTTGTAGGTAGAAAAATATAAGATAGCATGCTCTAAAAATGGTTTGTTCCTATAATAATGATCCTCTTTTTACAATTTAAATGACTGATACCTATCAGCCTATCTAATAATATGTCATATATGGTCACGTACCTACAGTTATACTATAAGTATATATTGCTTCATTTTTATAACTGGGTCTTTTGATATAAAAAAAATTTGGGGGGCTACATTCTCAATTTCGTGATCATTCCTTTGTTATTACAACCCATATAGTATCATTATAGTCAATTTTGGATTTTGGTTCAGTTTTATCGATTTCGATTTTCGATAATATCTCTATGCTTTTCCCTATACCTACTAATAAAAATAAAAATAAAACTCCACCCGTCACCGTCTGGGGCTTGGAACAGGGTTGCTGGTGCTTGTAAGTAAGCGAGGAAAAGGAAAGGATAATCAGTAGAATTAGAATGTAATTTTTAGGAAATCCTTTAGGATAAATTAATGGGTATGTATACCTACTTAATTATTGATACCTTATTTAATTCTTATTCTTATTATTATATGATTTGTCAGGCCATGGGGCTATGCTATGCGCTATGGGCCAAGCTAAAACCTAATAGCAGGCATATATACATAATAATATATTTACAGTGACGGCCTTACATACCTTTTTAACCCTAACCAACCTCAAAGTAATAATGATTAGGACCGTCGATCTTGATTCCGATTTCAAAGTCGATTTTCCCTTTGATATTATACCTGTGGGATGAGCAATTAAATATACTACATATTATAGATGTTACATATATTATTATTGATACAAAAATTCCTAGTTCTAATTCCCATGTATAACACACTGTATAGTAGGTTTTCAAATTTCCAACAGCATTATGTAATATTACTGTATATTAAGAACGCAAAGGATTTTACTCGAGTCTTTCTTCCACTGCCACTGCCACCGCCACGGTATGAAATAAAGTCAGAAAGAGTAAACATTTAAAAACAAAGGAAAAAGATAAAAAGATGATGCACAGTGAAATGGTTTGGTTTTTGGTTTGGAAGGATGGGTACTACTACCGTACCGTAATAATCATCATTTCGCCCACTTTCAAAACTTTCAATGCTCAAGGGCCAAGGGCTCACTCTGTGTAATGTACAGTACTGCTGAACGGATCCATCTACCTGTACAGATATTAGATACATTATTACCTCACTGCGGACGACAACTCGATTTGGAATTCAAAGTCAATTTGGACGTCGATGAGGTTGAGATGCTGCGATGCTGATGCTGAGGCTCGCTCACAGTGGTATTATTAGCATTTCCCTCGATCTTTTTCTGACATGAATGTATCTTGTGCCTGGACTCTATCATTAAATTTATAGCTCCTTTGAGTGAAGGGATGAGTGAGACGAGATGAGGGTACTCGCATCCCAAAATCCAAAATATAGGGTTACATTTTGATTTTGATCCATCCATCCATTTATTTAGATTTTATACTTTTCCTATGTCACGACGAACCTCCAAGCATCCAGCACCAGCTTCGCATGAGATCGTAGTAAGCATTAAGTATTGAGTCAAGTCACAATAAGCATTACCAAAACAGTATGTCTGGGCCTGGGTAGGATTTTCAGCTCTTGTCTTAATAGTTTAGTATCATATTTTTTTGATGTATGAATATAATTATTTGTATTTTTATATACATCTATATATCTAACCTTCGTCTTAGTGATTTGAGGTACGGTTCTACCTACATTTAACTTATCCGATTTAACTTATCACTTTTAACCTGGCAGATCTAACTTATTGTCGATTTACCCTATCCCGATTTAACTTATCCCGATTTAACCCATGGCTGATTTAACTTGTTGTCATTTTAACCTATTCCGATTTAACTTATTCCGATTCAACTTGTGGCAGATTTAACTTATGTTTTATTTAACTTTTGTATTACATGGCACAGCAAAACAATGTTTGGGTTAAACTGAGATGGAATATTCATGCATATCTTGTTTTAAACCGTACAATTGACGATAAAATTATATTTTATTATACTACTGTTTTTAATACGTAAGGGCTGGTAACGTCGGATTCCAAAGGAAATACCTAAATTCACTGAAAATAGGAACGTTACACTACACAATACCGTTTGTTGTAGATATACACAATTTCTTGTAAATTCTATAGAAGTAACTTTTAATGGCAATTATTTTTAGATATAGACATGTGAATACTTATGCTGGCCATGAGCGCCATCGACCGATCCGGTAGAAAAGGAAAAGTCCGAAATTTTATGTTTTTTTTCAGATATGATTCTGAATAAAAATGAAGTCCGTTTAACTTTAATCGAGTATTACCAGGTAGCAGGCAAACTAAATAATGCATTATGCAATAAAAATTGTCAGTATTTCTATAAGGAACTTGGTCTATTTAACAACAAATATTTCGTCGATGTCTAAAATACTTGCCTTATAAGCTGGGTCAGGATTCCAAAAATTTTCTCAACATTATTTTGCTGTACCATGTAATACAAAAGTTAAATAAGACAGGTTAAATCTGCCACAAGTTAAATCGGAATGAGTTAAATCGGGATAAGTTAAAATTACCACAAGTTAAATCAGCCATAGGTTAAATCGGGATAAGTTAAATCGGGATAGGTTAAATCGACCATAAGTTAAATCTGCCAGGTTAAATGTGATAAGTTAAATCGGATAAGTTAAAAGCGTACATCACCTTGAGGTACATATCCAACCATAAGTATGATACAGATACCCTTCTTGTAATGCTAACATCGGAATGTCCATCATATATCCACAGAAGTTATAGTTACTTTCACTATATTATGTGTGTTTACGTACCCAAACCCTAAACTCAGGTAACTTTATTGTGATCGCTGGTTGTGTGGATTCTGAAATAATACGACCATTATTTTCATACAAAAGGGCTCAGTTTATCAGTATAGCGTGAGTGATACACAAGTCTATACCACACGGCTGTTAGAATTTAGAAATTCTGAAACCTCAAGAAAGGTTCTGATATTATTATTATCATTATAGGGCTTAAAATCCTAAGCTACTTGAGAAAAGAATGCAGAGGTAATTGTAAGCATTTAAGATTTTTTTCCAAACACTAAAATTACATATGTAGGATGCAATGCCAGTATCAGACCATTAACAACTAGAACCAAAAATGGTGACATAATTATAAGCTTTTCCAAATATTGGTGATGGACACATTAAGGTTCTTTGTGTTTATGCCAACCAACTACACTATTTAGAAGGGTATTACTTTTATTTGTTATATAGTCATCAATAAATATATCAACAATTCGTGAGCTTTACAGTTTTAAAAATTGCCATTAAATTCATTAAAGTAAAGATTTAAAAAAATTTAACAGCTCATTTGCATAGTGGCTTATAAATAAAAATGTTAAATACATCCCCTTTTGAATAGGTTATTAATTTTAATTGCAATTAATAATTAATTCCTGTTGCTTTTTCATCAATGAGTTTTGATTATACTTTATACCTTATTAGAAAAACTTTCATGTTTATTTTACTACAACCACAACTATACGGTCTACAGTCTACGTCTACGCCAAGCATGATATTTTTGAAGCCGTAGTAAATCAGTGGAGGGGCAGATGTTTAAGGACTTCATTAGAATATTTTCCTTGTTACACGAGTGCTCCTAGTAGAACTACTGGGGCCCTGTCTACTGTCTATTCATTATGCATATTTAGATACATGTCTGTGGTAGGAAGCACGAGTGCGAGTTGAAAGTTTAGCTATTTAAAGTTTGTTCAAGTCGAAGAAGTCGAACGAAGAAGTGATCCGGTCCGTTCTCCATAGGTTCAGCTCCGGTACGGCATACATAGGCTCATTATATCTATATTTGAAGTAATGGAGCAGGAGCCATGCATAAATGAGGGAGCCTGTATGTAGGTATAGGCTAACCTTTAATGTATATATTGTCTTACAGTGTTTATACAAGCTGGCATCTATTTCCCCGATAGTTTATGTGGAACAGAAGGGTTTTTCTTTTTCAAAACAAACTTTACCTTTTAACATGATTCAAGGGGTGTCTTTGTATTTCTTCCGCTAAAATGTAACGTAATACATTATACATACAAATACACATGAGGTATACATGTACCTTAGCGTTTAGCTCACTATATAGCCAGCTAAACTAAACCTTTATCAGTATAACTATATACCACTCTATAAGACTATATATGGCAGGTTATAATTGTTACTTTCTTTTGCTACACTTATCTTTACTGTACACTTGCCTCCATCATCTCATCCCAGCCTCCCTTCAAGATCCACCAAAGACTCATAAGACAGAACATTGCTTTTAGCTTTACGACCAGGACCCGTTCTTGTTTCTATTTGTTGATCACTAAAGTCTATATAACTATTTATGTTGGTTTGGTTTGGATTTTGGATTGGCATGGTCTGGTCTGGTTTGGTCTGGTCTGGCCCGGCACTGGCATAGGCCCTTAAATTAACACACAGTAAAACAAACAAAGTGGGGTTCATTGGAGACTGAGACTATTCTTATAACTTATGACTACCACCACCATAGGAGCAGTTGCAGTACCGCCGTCATGCCACCCTTACTATTTTCAATAGTGCAGGAGTACAGTACTTTTACTGCATGTACATAATATGTATTTCTTAAATGTAAGTAATTATATTATGTATGTACCTAGCATATCTCTTGAATGGAATGGGAATTGTAGATAGTGTCAACGTCAAAAGAAAAAAAAATCTTCCGAGTCTTCTCCTTCTTGATAAGAGGCCCAGAAGACTTTGTGCTTGCTTTTGATGATACAAACCCCCACAGCATTAAGAGAAAGTGAGGGCAATGTTTGAACATGGAAAATATTTTTATTTCTATATGTATTTCTTCTGTGTACTCAGTACTCACTAGTCAGTTCTAGTAGACCAATTCCTTAATGCTTTAAATGCTTTGAACGTTTGAGGTTTTTTGGCTGGAGCGTTTCGTAGCATAATGTACGAGTAAAAGCAGGAGCGGCTTTCCAGTTAAACTTCAGGTCCAGACTCCAGCATCATCCAGAACCAGTACCAGTACCAGTGCCATAGCTCCGACCAGTCTACTCATTAGGTCAGCACTGAAACACTAAAACAAGGAGATAAGTTGTGAGTTGGAGTTGGAAATGGGATGCTGATGATACAGCTGTATAGAATATATCTCCAGTAGATTTCTATATAGACGCACAATTTATTTTTTTCACATTTTAGAGAGCTCCTCGCTCCTCATCTTGTTGATAGTAGTGAGTCTGGTCCTGGTCTGGTTTTTACTAATTCTAATCGCAAGTTGATGTTTCTGTAAAAGCAATGGTCATATAATGGTGTAACCTCTCGTCCAGCTACATACTTGTAGTGTAGACAGTGTAAAGACAAATCCAGGACCAGGACCAGGACCAGGACCAGGACTCGAAAGACACGACAAGAAGACAGGCCAAGCCATATGCCTTACTGGAGTCTCAACTTATCATTGCCATTGAATACTTGCGATTAGGACAAACACAGAACAAGAAAAGAGTCTCAAGACTCTATCGCCCATCCACAATCCAGCCAGAGAGACTCAAGTACTCCACTGAATTCTGGATGGGTCTCTTTCCAAAAATTTCTACGTACACATTGTGGCATTTAACGATAAGTGGCCAACCCAGGTTCTTCAAAAAATCCTCTTCATGTCATCGTCGTCAAGGCATGGTCCAGGAGCATACTGTATATGTGTCCTACGTACTCAAATGAGCCTAGGCTCTGACTGCCAAGTCTCGTCTCGTCCTTTTTAGTTTGAGTCAAAACCTTGTCTTGTTTTAGTCAAAAGGTATGACATCAAGAAGAAGAAGTCCATGGAGACAAAAAGAAAAACTTTGCCTCTTCAATCTTCAGCTAGTTATACATACACACACACTGCACTGTTCCACACGACGACGACGACCACACCACGCAAGTATAGAGTTACTACTACACATATTGGACATTAGAAATACCGTGCATATTTGTATTTTGTGGGGAGGTATGTTGTCTGACTGAGTGAGTGAACGTCCGTCCATTTACCATTTATCAGTACGTTTGCGTTTTTACCGCATATAGGAAAGACGAGCCCATATAGCGTATACTGCATACCTGATATTTAAGTATGTGTATAGTATTGATACCTATTAATTGTTGTGTATATAGTTTTCGTCCCATACAGTTTCTGTTCGGCTTTCGTTTTCTGGCCGTCTTTTTCGTAGAAGTAGGTATAGATGTATGTATAGGAAATTACAGAGTAAGAGATGAGAGAGGGGGGATGCCTTTTAGCTGGAGCTCTCGCGGTACAGATAACGGCCCGATAAGACTCCTTTAAGGGTACCTGGATTCTCAATTCTCTCAATCCGCGCGCGGCTTGAGAGGACTGAGACAGAAAACTATCTATCTATCTGTATCTGTACTTATAGTTTTACTACATGGACTTTCAATATAAACCTTATCCGTGAGTGCATAACTCCGGCGCCTTTAATTTCCCCTCTACACTATATGAACCGCACTGTATAAACTCTCAACTTCTGTCGTACCATTTAGCTTTATATCCGTCCCATTGTCCCATACGTACAGACATAAGGTCCGTAGTCAGTATAATGATTGTTTAGTAGTTTTGACTAGACTATTGTTTCCATGTAAATAGAGGAAGACAAAAAGAAAGACACGAAAAAAAAGGATAAGTATATATCTACCGGTACCGGTATATATCCTATATCTGTCCTATATGCGTTCATTGTTCGAAATGTCGTCACCTGGGATTTATACAATAATAATGATTTTTCTCAATAACTGATTTTTAAAACATGAGGAGGCAGACTTACTATGTTCTAGTATGTACTAGGCAAATGGTGATTGTAAATGGAACAACCACACATAGTCAATTTTCAATGCTTCCAATAATACAATGGTTTCCACGTATAGATACAAAATCACACGAAACGGTGGCACAAGTCAAACTTTATTCAATCTTCATTTCAATGAGAATGAGGTTGTATAAAATGTTTAAATCCATCGATTTTATTCCTTTCCCATTGCATTGAATTGACGATGAATTCTCAATTCTCCTAATTTGCCTTGTTAAATGTTTACGATTACTGATTACTCGTCTCTCACTCCACTTTACGATTCAATGAATTCGCTTGTAGGATCCATTTTGATGCTATCATTTGTCCTAAATTCGTCATTGTATTGGAAATGAGAACTAATTTATTGTAATAAGAATTTTTCCCGGTTCAACTATCAAAAGTTCGACATAAATGACTATAAAATTCTAGTTAAAATGGATGTAAAAAAAGTACAGATTTTTTTACATGGATTTTTTTAAGGATTCAATTTGCAAGTACTGATAAAAGTGTCACCAGATAAAGACTACTTACCTATGATTCTCTTATACTGTAGAAATGGGAATTCTTAGAATTTAATCAGTCTATTTGCAATTGTAAATTATTCAATACAGTAAAAAAATTGCTTTTAAATTTAGTACGTCAATATCAACAGTTCAAGAATTCGATTTGTAGTAGCTATATAGTCATTAATTTTATATTAGTTTTATAAATTCCCTTGAAGTACCCCGACCCCACGTAGGTAGGTAGGTAGGTACATGCATAAAATCTTTAAAATCAAAATCGTTAGAATTTAGGTTGATTTTACTGGACAGATAGTTAAAAGAATGTGGATCTTCCTTCCTTTACTGTTACTGTTTTTCCTTGAGAGGACTGTGCTACGTAAGTACGACAGAACTGAACCAGAACGTCAGGCAGGACAGAAAGGTTCGTATCAGTATTGTTGATTGTGCAGGATGGTCTGGAATGAAGTTAGCTCTTCGGTCTTCAGATTTTCAAGAGTGAATAATATTTCTCAGACATTTTACCTGAGAGAGAGGCAGAAAGAAAAGGTTACTCATGCCTTTTGTTTTCTACCTCTTCGGCACTCTCGTTCTCGATCGTCTTGGATCCACTTACATACATTTGTGTCCGTCGTATATATGCATGTAAAAGTAAAGTAAAAATTGACCATCTTCTTCCAATGAAGCAAACCATAACCATGGCCATGCATGGCTCAGGGCAATATTAACCAAAATCCAGAGCCGATGCCGATGCTGCAGGACCGCGGGCTGCCTTTTCCTAAGTAACTTTGCTTTTGGCTGAGAGAGAGGCTTCTTGTGATCATGTTGATTTTAGGCTAGACATTTCTGTCTCGTTAATATATTATTTCCCCCCCTCGAAAATATATTGTACATACGTAATATAGAGGTATCTTTTCCGTAGTAAGGCTGTAGACTATATTATTAGATATATAGTCTGTGAGGTGCGTTTTTGTTTCTTGGGATATTTTATGAACTGGTCTGGTCCTGGTCCTGGTACTGGTCCTCATCCTCGTCGTGAGTGAACGATCCTTCTTCTTCTTCGTGTGTGTGTGTAAAATAAAATCTCTGACGAGTGCATATCTGATATAGTCTGCTCGAGCCCTATGCTGTATGATAGGAAAGAAGGGAAAATTATGTGTAGCGTGAAGACGAGTGGAAAAGGCTGATGGTTTGGAGAGTTGGGCTTCGTTCGGGAAGTTGGGTAGACAGTCGGCTGCCTCTGCTGCCTGCACGTTCATTCTACTTCAGACCTTGTAGCGAGTCGGTCGTGACGGGGAACGTCGGCCCACCACATAACAGTGAAGTTTTATTATTTTCATTTTACCTTTGGACGTTGTTCTTCTCTTGTTTGGTGTATCTTGTTGTTGTTGAGCGTGCTTGGAGTGTTTTCGAAGAAGCTTCAATATTATTTACTGAAATATTATTACAAATAACGCGGTTTCAAAATTGAAATTAAAGTTACAAAACGTTCAAGAAGTACGTTTGACATTTGCGAGTGTTTGAAAGACTGTCAACAAACTGTGTGTTGAATCAGCCTATATAGACAGAAGTTGTTATTGCATCGGTGATTGGATCGGAATTTGAGATAGAGAGAGAGAATTTTATTACCTCACGGATTTTGAGTAAAGAACCTGGAACTAATTGATTCGTCGGCTATAGTAAAGTAGGAACTATTAACTTTTGGATCTTTATTATTCATGGTTCATGCCGTATTAGGATTTATTCATAGTATGTTTTGTCGTTCGTCGTCGTCATTTGGTTGTATGTGCAGTTGTTGGCAGTGTTGTTGTTAGTATTTTAACTGTTACTAATTGTGAAAACTGGCTGGTGACTTACTGTTTTTGTTGGTGTTGTTGTAACCATCATCATCAGCATGGAGGGAAATACTGAGCCAGGTAGTGATTATTCCAAAACTCAACGGAAGCGTCGAGATGTCATAACTTCAAAATCAAAATTGAATTCCGGCCTTCCAGACCCAGATCAGCCAGAACTAGAACTAGATCCCCGTCTCACTCATAAACTCTTGATGAAGGAGATTTTACGGGAGGAAAGAGAACAGAATCATTCGTTATTAGATGATGAGGAGGAGGAGGAGGGGAGCTACTCAAATTCAAATGATAATGATCATAGTTCACGGAGGAAGAGTAATAGTGGTAGTAGTCGTGCTTTAATTGACAATACTAATGGGAGAGTCTCTCCAACTGGGAGCCGAAGCCGGGCGAGCACGACGATTGACGTCGTTGACGGCACGGAAGCAGATGTATTCTTTATCTCTGAGAATAGTAGTGGTGGTGGTGGAAATGGAAAGGACAATCTCCGTCGTCCACGTCCTACCGGCGCCAATAGAGTCATTCGAGACAGAGTCAAAGACAATAATAATCGTAATTCTTTCCCAGAAGAAGGAGAACAACCAGCAGCCGACAGACTCAGACAAGTTAAATCCAAGGGCGAGTCAACTTTTGCAATTGGAATGGGAAATGTTGACAGTCAGAGTGAAATTACAATTCACCTTCCAAATACAAAATTTAATGTAAATAATCATCATAATGATGATGATGACGAAAGGGGTTCTACGAGTAGTAACAGTAAACAACCTAGATTAGATGACATTAATGTTGAGGGCTCCGAGACGGGCCTGCTCTTCAGTGATAAAATAGTAGCAAACAGTCAAAGTCAAGCTAGAATGATGATGGTGGGTGGAGGAGACGGAGATGGGGATTTTATTCCACAAAATGATGGGCAACATCCTGATCGAGATCAGAGACAGTACATGAATAGTCCAGTCCGGCAAAACTTTAACCAACACCACCAATCCACCAAAGCAACAGGTTTGTACAAAATACACACTACAATATATAAAGTCAAACGATAATGCAGGCAATACAAAATACAATCCCACTCGGCTCGCTCTTTTTGTTTTTAGCGCGGCAAAAGTTTGAACCCTTAGTCATAGTTATGGTAATCTGCATCGGTTAATCGGTATCGGTTAACGGCGCAACGGTTTACGGTTTCATCATTTAACCTCTCAATCTCCAATTATTACAATAGGTTGCCATTATGAACTTTGTTTAGCTTAAAATAATTTAGTTTTTTCAAGTATTTGAAAGTAGTAATAATTAATGAAGTACATATTCTACATATTCGCTATAGTAGAATAACACATCTCTGAACTTTTCCTGCTCAATCCTGCATGCTACTTCGGCTTTGCTATGTGATTTAAGAGATTAAATCGTATCATGTGACTGAATCAAATTCAATGAACTTGCCTGTCACACTGTGGTAAACAATGGATCACGAACCTCTCAAAACTTGAGTGTTGTTTTGCACGACAATCACTAACAACGACTAAGGTGTATATCATCATTATTATTCACCTAGGTATTTCGAGTCCAAGTAGTGCACACACATAAATATATAGAGACAAAGGAGGAAATAAGTATGTAAGTCGTTATTTGTTGTTTTTTTGGATTGCCTAATTTCGATCAGTGTTTAATTTACATTTACAATTTACCCAGTTGGTACTTGTATTGTGATAATTTAATACTGATAAAAACAAGCACCAGTATGTCTAGCGTTGCCACCTTGAGTATTAACATTTGGATTATATGACTCACTTTAAGTCAATAATGATGAAATGAAAATGAAATTATGAGTACCTACCCCAAATATGTATATACTACCTAATTTGCCAGCTGGTTAGTTAGTGATATTAGTTGGTGTATCCGATAGTCCGATTTTGTACCCTAATAATTTTTCTAATCTTAAGGATTTAGCAATATCTGTATTGAATACTGATAAACGTTGAGGTTTGGTACTGTACGCAGTTAATTGAAGTCCCATATGTTTCCGTTTAAAGTAATAATTATTATTTAATTATAATATATACCTAGAGAAAATCGAATCGAAATTATTGTATTATTACTTCACACATTCAGGTTATAACTATTAGCTGCCTGTTGCATATTAAATGCTGCAGAATAATTATTTAAAAAACTATTAGTGCCTATTATGATTAAATGTAGGCATATGCATATATCGTAGTTCTAGCAACTTAGTGGTTGCTAAGTAGTGCTTGAAAGTTCTAAATGCTAAATTGAAAACCTTTTTTATTATCAATCTACATTGTATTTTTATAGTGTTCCACTTCTAGGCTCATTATTTGCCGTAATCCATCCTTGGAACATAAATAATATAGAAAATGTAAATAAATTAGAATGAGAATGCGATGTCACTTATAACCTATTATATTCATATAGAGGCAGATCCACAGAAAAGTTCGGCATTCCACACAGTAAGGTCATATAGACATATAGTTACGAAAATAACTATCTGCGGTATAGGTTGTAGGAGTCTGGTCGTGGTGACACGGGATTCACAATTAGCTGTTAAATATTTTATACTTAATCGTTCATTCTTATCAGATACATTTTAATTTACATTGTATTTTGTAACGACGGTCTCCTTATCAAATATGCTTTCGCGTGTACTTGAGGTATTCGTCAGAATCAGCATTTCAAAGTCTGTGGCTCACTTTTTGGTTGCCATTCTTTAGCGAATAGTTTTAGCAGTGGTATTAATACAATATTAAATGCAAGAAAAGTCCTAAGTCTAGTCAAGTTACGTCACGATGAAGGTGTGTGTAGTATCTACATATAGCACATTAGTAATATTGCAGAAAAAAGTGTTATAATGCTGCGTATATGTAATATGCAAGGATAAAAGTTTGAATAAAATTGGTAGATTAGCATCAAAGTTTTTGCTGGATTAGGAAGGAATAAATTAATATTATGTGAAGGATTATACAAATACTTATATATTGGATTAAAATGATATTATATAGGGGGAAATTACCTACTTAGATTTGAAGTGGAGATATGATGAGATTATGAATTTGCCATTTGCAATTTGTTAAGGTCTTCCAACAGTTTTGTTTCCTGTCGCATGCAAATGATTTATTATGACAGGAGGTGAATCAGAGGCGCCAAGTCTTTCCATTCAAGAGTTGAAACCGCACAAAACAGGCTTTGAATTATAATTAATCAACTTGTTGCTTCTTACAACCACACCATATACATATACTGTATACTTACCAGTACTTTCTGTAGTATGTATTATGTGTAGCTAATCTACCTTTACCTACATTCAACATTGCCTTAAGTATTTTACTCCCAATTCAATATCGAAAATCCAATGGATTATAAGTACACATACTACAACACATAGTATCTCTATCTGTCTATCCCTCCCTGTCGAACTTACTCTACTATAGGACTGTAGGGCAGAACAACAAAAAAAAATTTTATTGTTGATTGCTGATGAAAGCAGCGGTTCTTTTCATCTTGAAAAAATAACAGCTGACGTCATGCTGCAATTTTTCATAATGTGCTAATTTTGAGTTGATAACTCTCCTATCTTGGAGAAACATCAAATAATATAATTACCTATATACAGTTGGGGGCCATAACATAAGCCGTAGCACGTTTGATATTCCCATCATCATCGTTTTCCAAGTCATCTCATATACTCATATTCATTACGCTCCGGCTCCGGCTCCGGTGTAGGTTATCAAATTATTTTTGTGGGCCTTTTTTTTATTAAATTTTCAATATTTTCCCTATAGCCAAAACGACCAATACAAATGCTAATGCCCATAAATAATCTACAATCTACATAATATTTGCACGATTTATCCATTCTATCATCTCTCTATATCAAAATATCCATGTGTCCAATCCATCATCAGAGTATGTTTAGATAATGTACTATATGCATCTCCTCTGTATAATCCTGTGTAGTAAGTTTGAAAAATGAAAATGCAAATGAGAGTGCTGAATTGCACAGGGAAAAAAATCACTTGCAAATTGATATTTACATATAATTATGTATACAGATTAGCACGCTATGCGCTGCTTGAGTTTGGAGCCAGCCACGGAAGAAAACAGAGTTTTATCCTAATCATTTTTTAATCATATTATAATATAATTATGTTTCTATTTGTAAAAAAAATTGTTTTTCATTTTTCTCTCTTGCCTATACTCGAGACTGGAAGGGAGAGAGACAGAAAGAGCGAGTGTATAGATATCATATATAAGATTGGACCAGTTTATTCTAGACTCTGGCTCCAGCATACAATTAGATTACAATTTAGATGACCATGGACATTGCGGCTCCGCTATTATTTAAGTAGATAGATACTACACTTGCATTACTTAACGGAGCTGTCCTCCTACTATTAGCTGATATGGATATTATATTGATAGTGCGATAATATGTTCACCACTACATATAGGTATACTTCGTGTGAGTTATTTATGTATAGGGATTGGGTCTTTACACAAATTACAAGTCTCTATAGAGCAAGTAGTAAGTAGGTAGGTAGGTACCTACATAATTAATATTTTACTGTACATATGACCAAAGCTGAGCCAAGAAGAAAAGTGACGTTCTAAAATTCTCAATTCCCATATTTCAACATTTAGCAGACATTGAAATGATTTTGAATCTGCCTCTGACTGGAAATGTTGGTGAGGAGGAGAGGACAAATAAAAGCATGCATATATACTAGAGAAGTCTTGAGAGGATCATACCATACCAATTGCAATGATAATGATGCCGTCCGGCGCCGTCTTCTCATTTTGCATTCCATGTAAAAAATAATTTACATTTACAAGTTAACAACACTTGAAAACATATGGAGAAGCATCTATGCGCGGTGGTATACGTACATGACAAAGATAGGGCATAAGCTCCAAAGCTCCCTATCTGTAAAGAAAACGACGAAGGCGAAGTTATCGTTTTCCTTACTCACAGGAACAGGTACATGCTACTACATGTAGATATTAGATAGGTAGGTATAATAATATATGTGTGCATACAGTGCATTCTACATATGTTTGTGTATTTTTTTGTTAATAGGGTGGATTGAGGATTGAGCGGATTGTAATTTACAATAATTACAAAAGGAGAGAGAAATAGGATAGCTATCTGTGTTTGTATCTTTGTATGTAGGTACATATACCATTGCATGATATGATTAGTATTAGTTAGTAGAACATACTATACACCTCATCGTCAGTCGTCGTCGTCAGTATGTGTGTGTATTTGCAAAAAAAAGTAAGTATTAAAAAAAATATAATGAAATAAAGTTAGTTCAAGTTGGAGCAAATACACGTACGAATTCAAACATTTTAACTACATTACAACTTGAGATAAAATGTATGAATACGAATTACGAATCTACGAATGTACGATTGCCAAAAGGCTTTATAACTTTTAACTTGTAAAGGAAATGAAGAAATTATTGTCGCCGTCGCCGTCTGTCTTGAAGCATATGGTTTCTACAGTATGAACATAAATACCTTGGCGTCTCTCATCTGTTGATGAAGGAAAGTTTTTTTTCTTCTTCGTCTTCTTCTTCGTCGTCTTCGTGTATTCTTTGTAAATGTTTTATTTCATTCGCCATTTATTCTCCTATTACTATACTGTGCACATGCAGTGCGAAGTGTGGTTGGTTCTTGTTGTCGTTATGAGACTGGCTAGTGGCATACATAATTAATTCTATAATATTATCTGTAGCTTGATACTGTGTGACCGCAGTGAAAACAGTACCTACCAGTTTTTGCAGTTTGAAACGTACAATGTAGGTTGCTGCCGTACATTACGTACTACGAGACGATGAACAACGACGATTTGTGGAATTGACAATTTCGCAAAATCCAAGTCAAATTATTTATTGTCGCCAATGGTCTGGCCGGTTTTTTGGCCTGCTGCTGGTTTAACAGTCTAACACCGTGATGTGGACATGTGGATTGGTTTTGGTATATGGCGTATAGTAACTTGCATGCATAATTTACATATTATAAAGAGATATTTATTTTTATTTGAAAGCCTCTAATGAACTTGTTCCTCTTTATGTAATCAGAATTAAATTATAAACAGCCACTGTATTTGTGTATATAATTATACTATAACAAGAATGAGAACAAGACTTGTACTGTTTTAACTCTTCTTAATTCTTGACAGTTTAGTCGATTTTCGACTTCCATAAAAGTCAAGAAGAAAAAAGTAATCTTTATTTTTTTTTTAAACTTTTTTGTTGAATAAATGAGGACTAAACAGTATGCAAAAAAATACAATAAGTTAGATTTCGTAATTCTTATATAGGTAGGTATACAGATGACAGAGAATAATTCCAATTTTCATATTTTTTCAAACATTTCAAAAGCTGAGACTTCATGGAAAGAGTTGCATTATATATTTAAATATTATTATTTGCTGGAGTACTCTATTACTGATATCAACATCATAATTTGCTCACTTTTGATCTGGTCATTTAATACTTAGGGTTGTCTCTCTCTCTCTTATCTATTTGAACGTCTTCCAAAAAGGGAAAAATCAAATGAATGATTATGTTACACATGGTTGTGGTGACTCATATGGCTATGCTATGGCATGCCTGGCTGTACAGATTTGAACAGAGTCCCATCTTCGACTTCGACTTCGACTCTCATAATGTTGTGTTAAAGCTGTAAAAAGACTGGAAGACTCTTTTAAAGAAACTGACTAAGAAGTGTGTATATAGTATAGAAAATAATTTGTGGAGATCATGCGACAGTTATTTATAGAGATGTCTCTATTTAGTCAGTCTTGATATTTGAATATGAATACGAATGTGTGCATGCAGAATATTTTTTGGGTTTGAAATCTTAGACGTTCCGTGAACGTGGCTATGTTTGTGTGTGTGTGTCTTGACTTTCTGCTTGTTTGTTTGTTTATGGGGAGTAGGGAGTAAACCTCTCTCTGTAATTTAACTTGATGCTCAAACTTTATGATGCTATCTGCCACGTCGTCAAGCTTATAAATCATTCCTGCTGATGAGATGTTCACATTCCCATCATATCATCATCATCCTCATACTACTACTACAGAGAGAGGAAACAGAATGGAGATATCTTCTATCTCTATTCCCTATATACATACTACATACTGCCATGCGGTTTCCTGAATTTCGTTTTTGTTTTTGAACTTTTAGTTATCGCCGTAGTTGTAGTTAGTTGTCGTTCTCCTTATATAAAAAGAGGGACACACAACATGTTCCTGTTGAAATCTACAGACAGAGAGAGAGAGAGAGTTAGGGACAGGGACAGAGATTGTATATAAAGGATTTATGTGCATCAGCATTTATTCAGCAGAGACAGAGACTTTCATAATTATTATTCTGACTCTGCGCCCATGATAAGAATCGTGACAGTGTATAACTTAAAATTCTGTCCTCATGATTTTTGTATTAGATTTAGATTTTGGAGTATGAGAAATTAATAAATTTTGTTTTGCGTATATATAGTGATTATTGTAATATAGTTGATTAGTGATAGTGTTACAAAAATGACTTGTGGATGAAACATTGCTGTAGTGTAAAGTGTAATGGTTTAGTTATATTATTATGTAGTTGCACTTTGACAACTATTCAAAATATTTATCCTTAGAGCATAATATATAGAACATTTATGTATGTATCTGCCTCCTACCCACAGTTTTCATTTTCATCCTATTCATCCTATACACACCACATTGACCGGACCGATGATTAGATAAGTAATTACATTCGCACCAAATAAATACCAAACGAAAATATTTTATCTCACTCAACCATATAATATACTTATTGAACCTACTTTGACATTATCTTCTTAAACTTTGCATGGGAATTTAAAAAAATAAATTATAGTATCTATGTAGAATTTATAGTGTGTAATAATTCTTGAAAATTTAAAACGTATGCGTACAGAACTTTAAAAAAAAATAATAAAAGTAGTTTATTTTATTTTTATTATATCTGAGACTGCCTGTATGATCTACATAATACTATTAAATTATTTAAGTAGCCGCAGCCGTAAAAAACAATTTATTCAAGAAAAGCAGATTATAGACTTTAGAAACGTTCAACTATACAATTGAAACTGTAGTAGGGCTAGACTACTTTACATATATTATGTACCTACCGAGGTGCTTAAATGCTTCGCATATAATTACACTGTAATGTTAATACAGCACTCATAATGCCTCTACTATATGTAGTATTTGCGTGAGACAAAAGGAAGACGCTCTGATATGTGTTGTTAGTTGTTGGACAGTGAGTGGACCGGAGTCATCACAGTGGTACATATATATATCTGTTGTAGTCACAGTCTGGAGAGCAGGCACGACAGGAGCCAGTTTCTTAGTAGGAGGTATTTATTTACTTTGCTGCTGGAGTCACTTACTCTTCTATGTAAGTAGTCTATATCTATAGAACCATTGCCATACGGATAATGGACAAGGGCAATAATTGTGATAATCCGGTTGGCGACAGGCGCCGAGGAAATCGTTCTATTATTACGGTGGTATGGTCTATGATGGTGATGGTGGTGCAGTAGTATAGCTGGGCCGGATATATAGTCTTATAGTTTTGGATCCACAATCCACATCCACATCCACCCTTATGTTGCTTGTCCTTCTGCATCTAACTTCTATTCTTGCTGCATATTACTTTTACGTCTACATAGTTCACATAGTATGCATGACTTTCCATCTGTTTCCCCCACTACTATCATTGTTACTTTATCAATATCAAAAAGTAGACACGTATGTAAATGTTAAAAATTTTATTTAGGGCGCAGCTTATAATATTAACATCACATAAATGTAAATATGATGATAAAAACATGTTTTAAAATTAAAATTTCAAAAGAATTTCTCATTCAATATGAAAGAGTTGTGAGATTCATGAAAAAAATAGAGTGATTGTGTTTTGTGCAGCACTCTGCTTCTGCTCTGTCTGATGAAAGTAATTCAAATTAATAATAATATTATTATTCCTTATAGTGTCTTTTATATGATCGCGTGGCAATCAGAGTCATATTATATCAGACAGCAAGCTCTCAAGTTTCATGTAGTAGGTTTGCTTATTTTATTCTTTGAAGTTTATCATTTTTACTATTTGAGAGAGTTCATAAGCGACTCCTACTAATAACTGCTACTGGTTGATGTAAAGAAAATTCCTCACACACGTTGGTATTGTTCTCTCTCTCTGCAATATATTCTGGCAAAAATTTTTATTAATAAACGTAGGTACGTAGGCTGATAATATTTTCCTTTGACTGTTTTTCTGATTGAAAATATTTTCTTGGCGATATGCAATGCTCTGTGATGGTGATAATGTAGATGTTGTGTTTGGATACTGTCGAGTTGGAGTAGTGTAGACCTTAGATAGGAGAATGTGCTCACTTTGGACAGACCGACCGACCGACTCGTCTGTGGATTGTCGCTTTACAGTATTATGATCTTTTATAAAAGAGCTCCATGAATTTGAGATAAATTTTTATGACTTTTAGTTTTGATTTACAATCTTTTGAGAGAGCCTATTAAGCCTAATGCACACAGAGAGATATCTTGGGTCGCATCCCTTATATTTTAAATGGAAAAATCATGTAATTTTTTCATTATTATTTAAGAGTCATCCAAGAAGAACAACCGTGCAAGGGAGCCCATAGCATAGCAGAACTGAATTGAATTGAACGTCGGGTATAGTCAGTCAGTCAGTTATAGTTGAGTCATTATTGACAATCGTCTGGAACAGTGCAGAACAACATGCTGATAGAGAGAGATATGTTTAGTCTACATTGTTATGGCTCCTTTTAGATTTTTAGTTTTTATTATTTATTGGCCAAGCTTCTATGTAAACTATAAAATATGGATCATATTTCTGACGGATGGCGCTTCCCTGACCACGTCCACCATCAACCTTTCTTGTGCAGAGTATACCATACTTCAATTTTCAATTCATACTTCACAAACCACTTTGAATGATAAATTTGAAGTACGGCGAGGCAAGCTAGTATTGTGACTATGCCTTTAAGAGGGAATTATTACATTTGTACGAATATGAAAGACAAAAGTTTTTTTAAACTTATGGTTCCAGCACACTGTAGACTGTAGACACACACATATTTAGGATTTAGATTTTTATTCATTAAAGAGTTGATTTATGTATTGCTACAGATATTTACTTTTGAATTATTAACCGCCTATGTAAACTTGATTCGTGTTCTGAACAGTACCTCTATATCATGAGAGTGTATAGCCAGACCTAGCGAGATAAGTTGTGTATACCTAGTCTGTCCAACTATGTACACAAGACTAAGACAAGGCGACGATGATGGGGATGGGGATGGGAGATGGGACTGATGATGGTATGGCGAGTCCGTCTTGTTGACTTGTTGGTCGTCGTCATGTGTTCAGCGTGAATCCTGACGGACTGTCGCCATCTTTTACAACGTATTATTTCTTAACTGTCTCGTCTTATTGTCTGCACTGAGACTCAGGCCTTGAAGAAAGGATGGGCAACATAGTGCATACAACGTGTATATGTATGTATAGGCAGGATGGATATTGTGGATAAATATTAAGTAAGCAGATTATAACAGTATCCTTATAGCAGTCCTATATAGTGTGGTGTGTAGTTCATTTAAGTTTTAAGAAGGTATAGTAGGCACTTGTACTTATTATTATGGGTCTCTCTCTCTCTCCCTCTGTCTTTCCCTGTGTCTGTCCTATTATCCAATTTCTATGGAAAATTGAAGTTTAAACAACTTCTTAAGAGCTTTATGGTTCATTGAAAAGCTTCTGTCTCCATTACAATTACAATGTCCGTTTGTATTGTGAGTATTATACAGTGTATATTATTGTGATTGTCAGGATTTCTTCTCGTCCTCGTGCGTTGAACTGACCTGTCTCCATCTTGAACCCATTGTCAAATTCCTGATACTGATTCCGATCCCACACACTTCTTGTTGTCTTACGACTTACGAGTACGAGCAGGTTGGGCTGGGGTTAGTGGTAGTATGCACAAATTATGCCATTATGCGTATGTTATTTTATGCTACAGGATTTTCATGATTTCTAATACCCACACGTATCATTCTATGGATGACACACTTGTGTATATTTTGATATTGGCATCAGTTCCGGCTTCGCTCTTGTTTTTTCGATCGTATTTTTTAACTGGAAACTGTGGAAGCCGAAATCTATAGATTGTTTTGCTTTGCCGCAAGCATCTGTTAGCTCAAAAAATGAAAACCCTTGTCGGTTTTTCATATTTCTCAAGAGTACTATTATTATTATTGGTATGAACCATTTTATAGTTCTGACTTCTTCCTACTCTGTTTCGACATGTAATGTTTCGCTTCCCAAGAATTTCGTTTCTCTTCAAATATAATAATAACACGGGTTAAATAATAACTTTAAAAATTCAAATAAAAAAAGAGGTATAACAACATTGCTGGAAGCTGGATATCGAAATCGAAATAGAAATTTTGATGGGATCACGATGCGATATGATTTTTGTAAATGTGAATTGACCATAAAATAACGCCTCTTTTTGCCCACAGCAGTGATGGATATTACCCATCAGTCTTTGCTGCATAGCCATGCCTTTCCTCTTTCAAAACTTGCATAACATACATAACAGTGGAAGTGCTTAGCTTAGCTTTGGGATTTGGATTTATATTAGGTAGGTCCAATGTTAGCTTTTTTTAGGAAAAATAGAAATTGTCAAAATTATCTACGTCTACTCCTATTTCTACCCCACCGCGTATGTAATACTGTGATCTCATGTGCCGGTGCCGGTTTCGAGACGGTCCGCCGACAATAATAATGTGGAGATTTTTCATAAAAATTTGTCCTCCCACCTCTTTTTCCGTTCCCATTGTCTCTACCCGCACGCTGTCCGCTCAGGATTAGTGATAAATACAGGAGGTGGAGGAGATGTGATGGAGGGAAAGTCAAAGTCAGCCGGAACATGGATTGACATAGAATGATTGTTTAATCCTCATATAATCCAATGGAGAGTCTGCGATTCAGAACCAGGATCCAGACATAGGCGGTTTGTCTCATCCTCAGACTTGTGTAATTATCCCTACCTACCTACCTACCTACCTTAAGTATGTGCGCCTTATTTATTTTTTAAATAAAATTGGAAATTCAATAGAGTTGCATATGTATATGCATACTCCTCGTCTCTCTGTATTGGTGAGTACATAGGTACTGAAAAAAAAGAAAAAAAAAGTAAGGTTTAATACATAATAATTACATAGTTTTGGTCCGAAGCCGGAGACTACGGAGTTCAGATGTTCATGTTTTTGAGTGTATCAATTAAGTGCTGATGATAGGAGTTCTCTCTATCTCAGCTTTTATTATAGGGTAGGAAGAAGTAGCTGTGTAGTTGATTGTTTACCTGTGAGATTTGTCTCTCTCTGAATCCAAGTTCGTTATCTCATACGCCATGCCCACAGTGTGTACACATAGCATACACAGAATATACAAAAGTAGAGAATCATGGAATTATGAGAGGAATGGGACTTTACGCTTGCACCAATTCACCCCAACAGAACAGAGAGAACAGAGAACAGAACATCACTAATGACAGTAGAATCAACATCCACAATTCACATCTACAGTTTTTATTTACCAAAGTTTTTTTTGTCAGATTGTATATATTGGATTGGATTGCAACGTGTGTGTGGAACTGGGCACGTACATATACGTAATTATACATATAAAATGTTATAGGAGATAATAGTATATGATTCCCCCCCTGTTTTCGTGGCATTCCTACGTTCTGGTTTTTGGCCGATTATCATTATGCGCTATAAGGACACTATAATTGCACCACCATCGTTAGCGTTAGCTTTCTTAAGGTTCCTTATTCTTCCCAAGCTTCTCCATACTCCATAGTTCTGGTTTTTGACTTGGCCGGCTATATTATGTGCCTCTATACCTTTCCCTATAGGATGCTCAGAAATGCTTAATCTTTGTCTGAAAATTTTGACTCTGATTCTAATTATGTGGCAGCTGTACATATATGTTTGTAGGATAGGATATAGTAATAAGTGTAGAGAGGAAGGAAAGAAATGTAAAAAGGGATTCTACACAATAAGTAATAATAATGCCATGTAATGACTAGGTTGTGTCTTGAGGAGAAGAATCTTCCAAAGATTTCTTGTGATGTGCGTCTACATGTGTGAGAGATGAAGGGCTTGAGGAGGCTGGTTCAGAAATGGCATGAAAAAAATTTCCATTACCTCATATTTTCCCTTCTTTCTATAAGGCTCTCTGACTCTGACTCTGGCACGTATGCGGTATACGGATTGCTGCGTCCCAAGTTAATAATGTGCTCCTGTTAAGTGTTAGTTCTTACGATTAGTTAGCAATCTTCGTGATTTTTGGGGTTTTGGATTTTTGTTGTATAAAATAAAAAGTCTCCTGGCTTGTCACTTTTTTGTGTTACAATTTTTATGATTTTGTTATTATTATGATTTTTTTTCGTATTTCGTATTTCGTGACATACAAAAAAGTAGGTAGGTAAAACAGTAACATTTTTGACGAAGGGAATAATTATCATTAGTGTATATATCACAGTATCTCCCATATCCTCATCCTTCTGGTAGCACACTATATGGTTGGTATTGTAGTATTCATGCAAAAAAAAATTTAGTGTGGAAATTGAAATAGTTTTGTTACACATATGCAATAATGAAGCTGTGGCATTTAAACTTAAGTAATCACGACCATGATTTTAAGCCGTAGTCAAAAAGACCAGACCGGTGTCTTAAGTAAATACGTGCCTTGTGTGTTATATGCATGTGCCGGCCGATGCGATGGACTGATATCTCCATGAATTCCATTAGTAGGAAAGGTGGAGGCTATAGTTCTCCTCTGTCGTTCTTGGATTGCTGGGATTGTAATAGTAATTATGCTGTAGCCAGAATTACAATATTATGCACTGGGATACATAATTATATGCATAATTATATACGTAGCCTAACATATGGATATAGGTATATGCAAATCCACATGTACAATAGTATAGTACTGTATATGCGTATAAATCATTCACTGGAGCTATAAGAATAAAATTAGGGTAATAGTAATGGTAAACTTGGAGTT
Organism: Dicyrtomina minuta; assembly: GCA_949802685.1. Classification (NCBI taxonomy): domain Eukaryota; kingdom Metazoa; phylum Arthropoda; class Collembola; order Symphypleona; family Dicyrtomidae; genus Dicyrtomina; species Dicyrtomina minuta. The sequence continues at coordinate 50,653,166 of OX461808.1, forward strand.
TGGAGTCTCAATGAAATCTGTGTGAGAGTAGCTTACAAGTGTAGCCAACCAAGTACCTACCACCTTTGTACATACTACGTAAGATACTTACTACACTACCACTTGTTATCCTCCCTTTTCATGCTTTGCTTACCTTAACACACGGGAATAAATAATAATAATAATACTTTCCTATGTTCTATGTATTATTATGACTGAGTCTTTGAGTGGTTATTAGCCAGAGGAGATTTTTTTTTTGAGAAACTAAAACTTGCGTAAATGCGTTAGATTCAATTGTCCTGACTGGTACTCACTGGGACTATACATACAGTACAAAATACAATACATATGAGACTCTCGGAACTATTAACAATTTTACAATTGCAGAGGAAAGTTATTGCATCCCTGTATGTAAATAGATGGGTAAATAAAATAGGTATTACTCCCAGTTTCAGTTCCATAGCTCCAGCTCCACACAGCCCATGGAGATTAAATGGAAGGAAGTCTCTTACATAAAACATATATGTATAAGATTTATTTTTTTGTATGTAGTTTAATAGTGTGTTGGTATGTTAGTTCAGTTTCAGTACTCGTACTCGTACTTGTACTCGTAAAGGTGCTCGAGAGTTGGAGTTGGAAAACATGTATTTCCATGTTGTCTTTCAGAGACAAACACTTTTCTCTCTCTCTCTCTCTCTCTCGCTCTGATGATGATGATGAGGGGAACCATCATCATCGTAATGGCCCATGATTATAACTTTGCCTTTCTTTTTACTTTTTCACCACTGCCTCATCATCAAGCAGAAACTTCAAAGTTGAGAGACTCTCTCAGAGGGAACAGTAGAAAAGTATCTAGAGAGGTATGGAAAAGTAAAATGTACAGAGAATTCAGTGAAGACCTTTGTTCACTTACTCACATGTGGAAGGACCTACCAAACCAAACCACGGACGGATGGACGGACCGACCAGCTGTATCTGTATGGCCATGGCCATGGCAATGTCCCTATGTACACCACACGTACCTAGGTAGGTACATACGCAACGTACAGATGGATATTTTATGATCCTGTGTTAAGTAATTTCTGAGCGTACATGCAAGCATAACAATAGATTCCTGTATATATAGTTATACATGTATATGATTATGCATTAGTTGAGGGGAGGGAAAAAAAATATTCTGAGCGCACATGAAAAACTACATGTGTAGGTACACGTAAAGAAACCCTCGAAGAGAACACTCACTCGAACCAGTCAGTGGACCAAGTCAAACTAAAACGAAGCTAAACCACGACCACGAAGTGTATAGGATGATGATGATGATGACGATGAGTATGAAGTTTAAGTTGTTCTTAATTGTAGAGTGTGGAGACTATGCGGAGAATTCTCCTTCCATTTTTTGATCTTCGCAAGTAATGCAATATAATTACAGTACGCTCGATCCGCTCACTCACTCACTCGCTCGCACTCACTAGCTAGCTGACTACTTTCCGTTTTCTGTTCTATTCGGTTCTCATCTGTCTATGTGGAAGTTGAATTTGAAGTTGTTCCAAGTTGGAGCTTTACATGTGAAATTCTGTTTTTTTTTCATACAGCTAGCTACATAGGTGCATTTACTTTGCTTTGGTGGGGGGATGATGGTTTGGTTTGAGTTTTTATTACCTTTTTACTAGCACTCACATGTATAGTGTTACTCCCTTGTAATTTTGTCTTTGAGACCATTATTATATAATACCTATGAGAGCATGTACCACCACCTGGAAAATTTGCTGTGGTCGAAGTAAAGAAAAAAAATCACCAAACTAAAAGTAGACTTGTTTTTTAAGGGATTCCTTGTCGTCCAGCAGATCCATTGCCCTTTGTGATGTAATGATGTTATTTTATTTTATTATAGTTATGAATAGTTTAAAAACAATGGATGGATAGACTCTGTGGATTTAGTCGAATTAGTACCTTTATTATTATTATGTATAAATTAAATGTGGCTTTGACTTGGACCGTGCAGTGGTGGCAGTTGGCATTTTGTAAAGTTGGAAGTTGGAAGCGTGCATGAAGAGAGAGAGAGTTGTTGGTCCTTTTAATTTTAATGAATTCTCAATACTACTCATCGTTCGTTTTATTTTTTGCATTCATTTCTCTCCCTCTCTTTATCAGGCTCTCCTGAGTTGCGTGAATTGTGAATTGTAATTACTGGTATAATGAATATTCTGTTCCAGCCAGACTAAAAGGCAGGTTAACGTTGAGGAATAATATAATAATCTAGCTACATAACAATATTTAGGTGGTGGTAGTGGTGGTAGTACATGCGTCAGAGCAGCAGAGCAGAGGGAAGGTTATTGTGTGAGTGGGTACTTTAAAGTATTTATTTTAATGGACGTTGTGAGTTTGAGTTTTGGCATTGCATTATTACTGTCATGCAAGCAGGCGTTTTACGTGCGAACAGAATATAATATCTGAGTGTCTGTTGTAGGTTGTAGCTTTTTAGCTTGCACATATTATTGAACTATTATATTATTATTTATGGAAGGAATATAAGGTAGACAGGTTGGTACTAATATCAGTAGTATGATAGCCATATTATAGCTATATTATTTAAAAATTTCATTGTGTGTCTCATGCACTGGACTGGACCCAGACCAGCAGCAGAGCAGAGCAGGAGTGATTGAAAGAGCCTTTAATACAGAATCCTAAGTGAATGGAAGCCGATAGTAATAATTAATTATAACTTACAGACACAAACAAGTTGAGTGCTAGGTGAAAATTCCATGTGGTGTTATATAATGCAGTGTAGATAAGCCCTCACTCGTTGATTACTATTAACTGGATGCATGACTCTTTAATGGATTTATTACTGCTTAAATTCCACGTTTTATATAAGAATTAGACCATGCAGTGTCGGCGGTATCCATAAGCTAGTAGAGCCTACATTTATTTGTTTATTATTCGGATTAGGGTTAAATTAATATAGATATGATACTATTATCGACAAAATGTTCTTTTTATTTAAGAAAATTAAGTCGTAATCGTAATAGTATGAGTAGTATAGTTGATAGTGTTGTTGGCGTTTATAAATTTATGCCACCTATGTAGAGAGCTACGTAGGTCCGTGCCAGATCCAAAAGGAAAAGGCTCATTGCCAGCACTTTGAAGCATAGAGAAAGATAATTGGGCGTGCAGTGCTCTCGTGTATTTTGGATTATTTAAGCTCCTGGCTATAAAGTCATTCAGAGTTCTGCCGTCGTCGTCGTCTACGTCTACTACTTCAACATTAAACTCCATCGCTGCACTTGTCTTGTCTCGCTGTGAGCGTGACATATTCGCATAAAATAATAGTTTCATAAATATTTACAATGTCATTATTTTTCAGTATCTTTATTTTAGTTCCGAGCTCAGCCGTCTTAAGCATAATATACTCAGTCAGCGATTCCCATTCACAAAATAAAAGTTGGTAGGTAGGTGCGTACCTACTACTTAGTTTCCCTGACTATGTAACTACCTACGTACCTACTTTTTGTTTACATCGTCAGATTATATTTAAGACCTCATAATGTAGGTGTACGTAATATGTCAAATCATCAGAATGTAGTGTGCTATAGAGCGATGCAATATGTAAGTAATGTAAATCCCATTAATGGCAATAATAACATTATATGGTCTATGAAATTGAGCCATTCACACAGTCAAAAAAGTGTCCCACGTGCATACATGCATACGTACTCATTCTTGCATACTGTACTTACGCAATTTATACTTGTATTTTTGGAAATGTTTTTGTTTTACTACTATTTTAATTCCAGAGTAAACTTCTTCCACGTTTATTTTGAATTTTCGCCATTGGTCATTAAAATCATGAAGGAAACAAATGTTGAATTAAGTTGTTTTTATCATAAAGCCGGCTGCTTTGCTTTGGGTGGGATTTGGAATTGGGATGCGTGTTGCATAAAATCAGAAGCCGAAATATGTAGAAGTATAGTAGGATTTTTTTATGTCGGTCCTCTAAAAACGAAATGAAAATGAATGAAATAATTGTACTTCTACAGTCAGTACACAGTCATTTCCTTCGACTATTATACTACTCTCCTGCCCTATGCCTGACACTAACAAATGACAGACTGTGGTGGAGCTAAGCGTGTGAATGATTACAGCTTTTGCACATGTTAATGTGTTTGCCAGGACGAACAAAGGAATCTTGAAATTCAACAAATTTTTCAAATCCACCTCCTGAACATTTGATCATACATACTTCAAAATTCTTGATGTATGTATTAAATAATTCTTTTTTCCTCCTGTTTCTCTCGTAAAACTATGTAGTATATTTTATAAAATGTGAAAAATTGTAAAGTCTTTTAGTCCAGCGCACATCTGGCTGTTAAGATTTTTGATTTTATAAAAATATAATGAAAACGTAGGAAGTGCTACTACCTACATGTTTAATACTTCCCTAGGTAGGTAGAGATGCATACCTATATTTTATTTCACCTATTACAATCCTTGCACTCACACTTTACATTCGGTTGTTATTGAATTCACACAAACGTGCTAGTTTCTTCATTGCATAATTATACTGAACTATAGCTATATGTAATGAGCCTATGAGAAATTATATAATAATTTTACACATTTACACAGCTTAATGGAATGGAAAAGGTTGTCTTTGGACTTTTAATTGAGACTAGTTCAAGTTTTGCTGTTTTGAATTTTATGACTAGTTAGAAAACAAAAAAAAATATATAGAGAGAAAAAGAAAATGCTGAGTCTTTTTTTTAATGAGTAATGTGGATTTTCAAACTTAAGTGTAAATTTTTTAAGCAATGGAAAAAAAACTATTACACTGTACAACCACAGATCCAGATATTATATTATGTAATGTGGAGTGGAAGTCAAAGCCATGCGCCTATGTAAGAACAATAGTAGTATGTAACAAGAACCGTCGACCACATTTTGTACCTACTACGGCGTAATTTCATAAATTCGAATTCATCTTAATTTCCATCTTTTACATAGCTGAGCGTCGGTGTCGGTGTCGGGTCGGCCTCATATTCTTCTGTCGTCTCGCGGCTTCTCTCTATATCGGTTTGGTTCGTGCTGGAGACGGAGACTCCAAGAAGAAAATGTAGAGCACTGACTCTGAAATCGTGAGAGGCTGACATGACGACTCCGACTTCGACTGAACTGACTGAGTTCCACTTGTTTTGCTTTGTACACACACTCATAATAATTAGATAATCCGAATGCATAATCTGTAGACTGATTCACTTTACTCTGTGTGTAGCATTTAAGTTTTGTACATTATTTTTAAACCGAAGACAATACTAGATATAATTATTATAATTATTATTAGACCAGATATTTACATTCCTGTACATGACACACATGCAATGTTAATGGACGCTCTCTGAACTGAATATATCAGTATATAAAGATTATTTTGTGTGTGATTTTTTATTTTTATGGCGTGCAGTGTCGCTGTTGTTATATAGTGAGTCCATATGGAAGGCTTAGTGAAAATGGTTTAGGTTCTTTTGCTTTAGCTTTGGCTTAGATGTAATTAGGCGTAATTACAAGGATGTGAGTGCCGAGACGAAAAGGATATTTTTTTTACAGAGTCATTTATCCTTTTTGTGGACCGCTACAATTTCCTCACCCCAGCGCAGCACCAGTACCAGTACCAGTACCCGTCAGACTATTTTTTTCCTTTTACTTTTTACTTCGGGAGAGAATATTATGACTATTATTGAAATTTTAGTTTACATATATGGGGACGACGGGGAGACTGACTGGAGAGATTGGACTAGGTACATTTATTTGTACAACCACCACCACCACCTTCATTAGGCTTTGTAAAAATTATCTTAAATTACATCCGTATGTAAATCCTGGACTTACCTTTGTGTCCAGCTCAGTAGACAATGAAGCAGTTCAATTTCAATTTTAATTCCAACATTATGATTATTCTGTAATGGCTCTAAACTAAACGTTAGACTGTCTTTAATTTTTCTATTAGTATTGCATGAGGATTATTAGTTTGGATTGTGTGTTAACAACCTATATCTGCATTGTGCCTTATTTGCTTAGGGGCATCATTGAGTAATTGTAATAAATTATGTAGATATTACAATTAGGACGAATTATATAAATTAATCGGTGATTTTCCAATAATAGTAATTAAGTTTGTACTGATACTGGTGGGTGATGGGCTTACTGATATAGTATCATGCCATTTTTTTTAAATGTGTCGTACATTGTCGTTGTTTTGTTAGTATTTCTTTTTTAATTATTTTTTTGTCTGTTTTTTTCTTAATATAATAGAAAAGCGACATCCTTATTTTGTAGTATAGTAAATAAACAAATAAATACCGAATAAAAGGAGTGAGAGAACATCAAAGATTCGTTCACTTGTGAGGAGTTTAGTTGGAGGTAAAAACGCTTGAGACTTCATCGGCAGAGTAATAATGGAGCCAATATTTGTATTTGTTTTGTATTCAGAATGAGCTGTATAATGTATGGCCTTAGCTTAATCGTAATCATAACCTTCATAGAGTAAGTTCAGGAGTCTATGAAAAAAAACAACAAGCTTTAGAGCTTTAAGAATATAGATACAATGTAGTCAAAAGAGGGCCTACTTACCTATAGGTGGGTACTGTACCTTTGGATAATACATATTAGTATTAGAAATTACATATTATGTACTATATGGAAGTAAGTGATGTAGTCACTTTTGGAGTGTACTTAGTTCTTACCTGTGGACAGTGTGTGTATAATACACTGACGGCTGCAGTAGGTAATCTGTAAGAAGAAGAGGAAGAAGTGAACAAAGCAGAGGTAGACTGGCTTGAATAGCATCCTGCTGTGGTCGGCGGGTGGTGTTTGGTTAAGGATCCATTCCCTCTGGGAGGCTCCATGAAATATCATCATGAAATGTTCTGTCTATATGTCCGTATTTTATTATGCTCACGTGTCCTATCCTCGAACTTGGACTGCGGAGTTCCCTCATAATGATATGTACGGAAATCTACTGTATATATTATGTACTGCTCGAAAACTTCTTTTGTTTTTACGGGTTGGAGGTAGGTAGATACATACCTATATAGATATAATTATACTTATTGAAAATCAACAGCGCGGCTTCTAATGGGCTAATGTAAATAAACTCTCAAGTCGAGAAAACTTTCAATTGTTCATGCTAATGTTGTCGATTGTTTTTTGATGTTGTGCTCGGATGCGGAAAATGTTACAGATCCAAGTTATGGTACTTGATAATTTAATATATTTTTGTTTTTATTTCTAATGCAGGTACCTAGTAATATTCGGCTTGTATTATTTTTTAGTATCTCATCCAGAATTTCGAATTTTGTAAAGTATTCTGTGCAGTCTATAGCGTGTGTATGACATGATTATTATAATGATTGACATTTCACTATTTAATAATCACAGTTTTTAAGTATCAAATGTCAGTTGTCCAGTTTATTACTAGAGGTAATATCAAAACCAACAAAGTAATTACATTTGCATGGACGTACGAACGCTTATGGGACAAAAAATAAAAATTCAAGTCAGCAATATGTTGTAACTAGGTACATAAAAAATAGTTTGTCGAATGAAACATTTAAATTTTCTGAAATAATAATTATTGTTCTTGTTATGATGAATAAGCAGCAGGAGTTGCATAATTTTACAAGATTTGGAGTATATTAAGGTGGTCTAGCAGAGGAGGAAAAATTATTACGAGCGCTGTCGTCGTCGTTCATATACAATATGTTTTTTGAACTCTCCTCACTTTTACTATAGTCACTTAAGTCATAGATGGATAGGTGGTATACATACTTGTTTAGAATGATGTTAAGTGTTATATCTTACCTACATGGGCCTACAATATATACTTGATACTTATGTAGTTAGGACTTGAAATATTACAGTAAATAATAACTTCTTGCCGAATGTTCACTCACGTTGTTGTTGTTGTTGGACCCACGCACAGTCAAGTTTACTTTACGGCTTTGAATAAAAGTGGAGTTTTGTTTTAGACGTGGTGGCTGACGTCCATGTAGTCGTAGTGGAGCTCTTTAAGTTAAAGTTGGAAATGGAAAGACTGGAAAGTTGAAAAGTCTTTGAATGAAGTCTTGTTTCCCAGAAGACCAGTCCTCAGTCCAGTCCAGTCCCAGTCCAGTAAAGTCAATACATTTTGAGTATATAGAGACTTATAGTAGCCGGGGGGGAAAGTAGCCTTGATGTTGTTGATACAGTGGATGATTTAATAGTTAGTCCGTAGTTGGTATAATATAATGTAATCGATTATTCAGGAAACTATTTTCCGTGCTTCTAAATCAACTGGTGAGCATGTTTATGTCCTTTTTGGATGTAATAATTCTCAGTTTTTTTTTCAAGCCTTTTCTTGTCGGCTTTGAGTCTCGCATGAGGATTGTGTTTGAGATAGAAATCTTCATGTGTGTGCCTTAGCATTAGCGTTAGTATTTGCATTATGTAGTTCAATGGTCAGTGGCAATGGTCGTTCAATACCAGTGTTGTGTTGTGTATGTAGTCTGATTGTTTTAATGATATAATGTGAGTAAGTGGGCAATTTTCACTACTGGCATTTGGCGGTTCCACATGGTATCCCCGATACGCTGGTTCTGGTTCTGGTCTTGGTTGTGCTGTATTTATTTTTGTATATTAACAACAGAAGGTGTAATATGTAGGTATTGCTCAGTATATAAAACTTTTCATTTTCATAATTTTCGTCCAATTATGGATTTACTGTAGATTTCGGATTTTGATAAAACATGAGTTGGGCTACAGGTTAATAGCAATTTCTTGTATATGATGTTATGGTCACGGTGCCGGGTGCGGTAGTGTTGTTGTACGTAGGCAGGTAGATTGTAGATATTTACTCACACGCGCTTAATACATTTACTTGTCTGATGCAAAAGTAAAAGCATAGAGCGGCAAGTCAAGTACGAGGCACACGAAAAATGGGAAATTGATTTGGGTGTGATCCTTTTGCTTGCTCCCTTTTACTTGAGATCCACAACAGACTTACAGTCTTGTAAAAACTGGTTTTTATTATCATTTTATGAAGTTTATACAGTTGACAGCTCATAACTTAAATTTCTATATTATTAATTATAAGCATGTAATAAACAAACACGAGGACGGGGACTTTCGTTATCATTATACTTTTATAAATATGTAGAGAATGAAATTTCAAATTTTAATCCTTGTATATGTATATTGTTGTCTGTTGTTGTTGGGTGTTGTGTGTATTAGGTTTTCTCTCATAATTTTACCAAGATTGTGAGATAGCCAAGTTTGAGTTTAAAAAAAATCTTCAGTATTAACTTTAATCAAGTTTTTACAGTTCTAATTTCTATAAAATGGGAGACTTGAGCTGACAGTAAAAGGAAGCAAAAATTGTTTTTGTTCAGAATTTTGATAATAATAATTTTATATAATTTTTGGATAGAAGGCACAAAAATGTTGAATGTACGTAATGTTATGATGGGACGAGATAATATTATTATTTAATAGGTTTTGTGTGGGCTCTTTGTAAGCCATGGAATAAAAAGTCAGATATTAAAAAGTGAGCAGAGTATCTCTTCTATGATGCATATGTGATGTATAAAAGAAGGACTTACCAAAATTAAATCCATACTAATGCAGGTTAAGTTACGCGGGTTTATCTCATATAAATTCCTAATCACGAACCTGTCTCAATCCGAACCTACCCACTGTACACTTGTCTGTACACACACACACACGATCTCAAAATGTATTACAATGCAATGTTGAATGTTTGAATGAGTTAAATGGCTGACAGCCCGGCTTTTATTCTCATTGTGTTCTATATAATATCCGATTGTGTGTTCGAGAGTGAGTGAGAGTGAGTCCATTGTTGTCTTGTGCTCTGTTATGGGATGCTCAGAGGCTTGTGTTCTGTATGTTCAGTGTACACATTTCGTTGTTATTGTTAGAATTACAGAAGGGAAGGCTCTTGAGTCTTGAAGCTATCACAAGCTTCCAATAATGGCTCGGGTTGTCGTCGTCTCCCGTCCCTGTCAAAGGATCTTTTATATATATGATGTCCTTTTTCTTCTTCTTCTTTTTCATTTATAATATCAGTGGCATTTCAGTCCTTGTCATTCGTCCTTCCTTCCTTCTTGATTGTGCGTCGCTAATCTTTGACTTGAACCTGACTGAAGGGATGGGCCTGGAGAAGCGCAGGGCTGAAAATATTATACTTGTGGTTGTTGTCCTTTTCCTTTCTATTATCAGGGACCAGTCGCCCTAATAGGCTTATTTAAACGTTTGTATCCATAGTATATCAGTTTTATTGTTAATTTTATTGTATTACAGTCTTTAATAATTATTATAGCAGTGAATATCATAGCAAAATTAGTCAATTTATTCTTTTAGTATTTTCAGATAGATAGCCAAGCATTTTAGTTGAGGACAGACGACGAGCGATCCTCATTTATTTCGATATTCTTTATGTACTATGTGTGTATAGTGGGGATTCTAGGAAGGGAATTAAGTTGGACGTGAAATAATGATGAAATGTAAATTGATATAGCAATTTGTGTCAAGTGTTAGATAGCATCATCCTAAGTCCAAAGTATATATATACGTACATAGGTAGGAATAATTGAGGCGGCACACAGTCCGACGACAGGTAAATAATAAAAGTAAATACCTCGCTCAGCCCTCGTCTCCTATGTGTAGTCAATACAAATAATCCATAATAATTATAATAATGTATAGTGTAAACACATATTATTATTATGATATAGAATAGAATAATAGAGCAGACATCTGTAGAAACTCTGTATGATATTGATAGTAAAGACAGAATCTCGATCTCTCAGGGCTCGGTTTCATTTCATAGCAACAGCAGTATTATGTAGTGACAGAGAGATAGAGGGATGAGAGACACGGTCTCGTCGGCGACGACAGCAATGGCACCATGTCACTGTTGACATAGGCACCTAATCTTCACATGGTCAGCTTTTGGTTGTCGTTGTCGTTGTCGTCCTGAGTCGTGTCGGCAAATCAAATTCCATTCACAGTGAACAAGTTCAAATGTTTTTTAAAATATTTCATCGCTCCGGCCCGGCTCTGACTGAGAGAGTTCTATATACTCTCAGAGGCTGACACTCACGACGTTTGCATCACATCGCATCGCATCGCTTTTGAAGATCAACTCACTCTCTCTACAACTCTACACCACATCAGATTAGTATCACAAATCGAAATCGAGATCATCCATCTGTTTGGCTTGGAAATTTTGGGTGGATTGGCGTGTGTATAGCTCTGACACAGAGCTAAAAGCTAATAATCTAGTAGATGAAATTCTCATGACAAACGGAGGAATTTTCCATGTGCCCATTGTACTGATATTTGTCGTTTATTTATGTGTGTGTATATACAATTTAGATGAGATTACATTAGTAAATTAAATCTACATAATATACACAAGTATTATGTAAACGCAGATTCTTGTATGTATAAGGGATAAGAATAACGATAAGGAAAGCCATGTTTAGTTTTCAAGGGACAATCCAGGCAGTGGAGTGGGAAGGAAGGAAGGAATGCGAATGGCATGTCATCAAATTCAAAATCAAATTCAAATCTCCTTCTCTCTCTAACTAAATTAATTCCAATTTTAAAACTAGCGACCGGCTCCCCATCCAAAACATACTGTGTGTGTGAGTGAGCATGTAAAATCTCAGGGATATTTTCGGTAGGAATCTCTCACACAGAATCAGTGCCTAATAAATATGCATTAAGTATGGGGTATTTTGTTGACTATGTGCACTTAGGTAGGATGATGGAGGAGCACGAGAGGTTGAGGTTAGATTTATTTAGAAAGTGAATGGGAGGGATTAGACTTCCATTAAGTTTGCTTTTGCTTTTAACTACTACAATAACAACCACGACAACCTCAACGGGCAACGGGCCTGTGTATATTATTCTGTACGAGTAACCCAGGACTCTGTGGACATGACCGAATATTTCATTGCTTTTATTTTATCATGTATACTATAGTTGTACAGCAACAGCAGAATCCTCTGTTCTGTTCCGTTCTTGCTATTATTTTTTTTTGTTTTTAACATTTATACAGAACAGTTTGCACTGTGTATTCTATTGTGTAGTAAGTATGTAGATTGGATGCATGAAGAAGAAGATGCAGAGAGAGAGAGAGAGAGAGAACCAAAGGTTTTTCTCCGTCGTCTAAATGTTCAAATGTTCTATGGGTGGAAGCAATTAAGACAGGATGTAAATCTTCCCTCGTTGAGGGACAAAAAAAGTACTACCTTACCTACCTAGCTAGCTAATGTAGAGAGAGATGTAGTGCAGATGGTGGTTATAGAGAGAGAGATATTAAAAAGGTATTTGTGAGTTTGGGAAGGTACTTACATTATTGTTTTCTCAGTATTTACACTACAGACCGGTGAGATTGTGTGCTGAAAACCACTTTTTCAAATCCATTTCCATCTCTATAGCTCCGCAGAAGAGACTAAGAAGAGCCCAGCTCTTCTTAGTCTTCTTTTCTTCATCCATTGTATAAATGGTGGAGAGAAACAAAAACAGAAACAGATAAATGCATACCTACCTTTACGCTTTACGTAAAGTAAGACCCAAACTTAATGTAGAGAGAATTGAGGTTTTAAAATTCCTCCTCAGCTTTGGAGAGAAGAGCAATGAAAATTAAAACATCCACGCCTGCCTCCGCTCATCAATCTCTTTGCTTAATGCACCGGTAGACCGGTATGTGTCCTCCATATTTATTACAGATGTACGTTCAACGTTTAGGTATAGTTGTAGGCACCTGCCTACTATATAGGTAAATATTTTGCCAAGCTTAAAGTCTTAAGTCTTTTTTGCTATATTATAATATTATGGCTATGGCTTAAAAATATTAGTACTGGATGAATTTGAATCAACTACAACTAAATGCATTATTGAAACTAATCCTAAAATCCAATGTTGACATTTTTCAAGAATTGAACAATACAATAATTGAAAATGGAAGGATTTTAAATTACGGATTTTTGACTAAATATGAAGGAAATGAGACATTATTTGACAAAACAAAATGTTCACTTTTTTAATAATGAAATTAATCGTCAGATGAACCATAGAATAGTAGAGCACGTGGTCATATTATGTTAAGTACTACTTAAGAAAACGACAGCCTTCTCATACAAACTTTTAAATGCTCTATGTTGTGTTATGAACAAACAAACGTCAGTTGTGAATTATGTGTGTGTTCAGTAAATCAGGAGGCGAGAGTTGTGTGAGGCTTGTGAGTCCTGAGCAGAGCAGAGATAAGTAGGTAAATTTATTTACCTGGGGAGAAAAGAGCAAGTTATCTCGTGATTTTCCTCTGTGCTAAGTAAGTGTATAACCCCATGAAAATGACCTAACGTCGTCCCTCTTTAGTCCTCCTTGTTTCTGTATAGCAGAATAAATATATGTACACAGAGAGCAACCAATATTCTATTAAGAGGTTTGATGGTGATGGCTCATGGTCCTCTATGCTCTTCCATGTCCACTTGGATTTTATACAGTAACTCCAACTCTCCATATTATTCTGAGGGTGAAAAAAAACAGAGCTTTAACATGGGCCAACAAGTACAGAACAGAGTCCAGAGTCAGAGTACCACAGAGCCTTCAAACTTAAGATATCTCTGAAGTGGCTCGTCTTTTTCTTAAAGGAAAGCAAAGCTAAGGCTCGTACTGGGACTGGGACTTGTACTGCGATAGTCGTGATAACGTAAAAAGTATTCTCCATCTTGGGATGTGGTTTGTTAAGGATAGACCCTTATAATGTACTTAGATACATGGGTATTCTATGCTGTAATAGTTACCAGGGCCAGGACCAGACCAGGACCATGAGCCAGGATCAGCATCCTTATCTTTGGTTAATATGTTCTGTTCGCTCGGTTGAGTAAAGATGGATGGTCTCTTGAGTAGTTGGAAGGTCTTTTATTTTCCTAGCTTGTCGCTCGACTACTCACTCACTCACTCAACTCTCTCGCTCGCTCACAGCCCTTCGTCGATCTTCCTTTTCGTCTTTTCCCCTCACGAACGATGATGCGATGATATGATGAGTTGATGTGGAATATAAAATAAGGTATGGTGTGGTATCGGTACTGTTGCCGATGCGTTGTCTTTCCCTATGCGCTGTTGTATAGTGTAAGTAGGTAGGTACATATTCCCTCGTCGTCCCGATACCTTTTTCGTGTGTTGTATTATAATAGTGGTGGCTTTTAGTTTTAGATCTTCCTCTTCTTTTAGTTTTCATCCCTATATTATTATTACTATTTTATTTTATTTTCCCTTCATCCTGCCCCTCCACTTCACTGCTCTTGCTCTTTTTATTCCGTACTGTGCTCTGCATTCCTTCGTTTCAACAAGAAAAGTCTTCAGCAGAGCTCTTGAGAACTTGAGGTGGACGTAGTATATACGTGATATATACGCAATGCATACAGTGTATTCCAGAAGTATTATATCATTTCCTTTTCCTTGTAACAGTGATCGTCTTTATGGATCTGTCTGTGCATACCTGTACTTCCTCCCTTATGCAGATGAATGTACAGAAAGGAGAATGCGTTTCTATCTATACACATTCTATTCCTCCAAATACCTGTTGGAGAACTAAAACAAAAGATGTGTATGTGTGTATGTAGCTACAATGCGTTGGAAACGTATAGAATTACAAGTTAGGATATGAGACAAAAGGGCGTCTCAAATTTCTTTCTGTTCTGTAGGTACAGGTATGTTATGTAATGTAATCAGAATGAGGTAGTGTGTAGTATGTAAGAAGAAGACTATGATTATCATGAGGATCAGAGGAATAATAGTAAGAATTTCCATAGATTATGTAAGAATAGATTCTTCGCTTTCTTTTGTCTTTTGTGGTCCCGTGTGTACCTGGATATAGTGAGTCTTTGGGTTTACCTACATATTCCCTAAATGCAAGTTGGCATGTACGGAACGCACATGAAGCGTAGTGTAGTACGGTCAGAATGGAATCTGGGCTTAGTTAGTAGTGGGTTTGCATTTTGTATGCCCATATCTATGCTAATGATATTCCTTCCTTCCATACGTGTTGGAGACCTAGACTGTGAAGATGAGTATGAGTAGGTACTACCTTACTTACTACTACAACTACTACCCAAGTTGGATTGGATTGCATTGCATGGTAGAAGATGGTTAGCCCAAGGTGGGTTCTGTTTCATTCTGTTTGATTATTACAGAAAGAGAACTTCCCTTTCCTGTCTGTCTATTTATTCATTACTCATTCATTTATTGTTCCTCTCAGTCTGGTAGTGATAGTGTCTGAAGTATGAGGGTCATTGAAATGCCGTATATTATTTCACTGGCCGAACTTGAGATACTTTAGGATGAGAGACGTAAGATTACCTATAGGCACTGCAAGATTGAGGCATACTGACTGACGGTATAGGTTTATCCAGACAGGATCTTGATATCAGTAGAAAAATTTGTAGAATTTTAGATGAGATTTTTATGTGTAATAATTATATAGGGAGGAGGTTGTTTTTGCTTGAAGCGAAAAAAAATCTTGCCATCAATCTTTGGAGAATCTGCATTGTTTAAATATGCACTAATCGTATGTAGTACTTAATGTGTTTACCGTTTTCACTTTTCACACTTGAGACTCCATTGAAATTCAGAATGAATGATACGACATGGGGGCTGATGGAAGTTAAGGATTTACTGATTTAACTGATTGATTAGTACAATTCAGAAGCTTTTCTCTTGGTTGCCAGTTGCCACTGAATTTACACGACCGAGAGATGAAATGACGGCTGACCAAATTTAATTTGTAGCTTAGGTACATTTTTTGTTTGCGTTGAATTATATAAATTTTATATGACAGTTCAAACTTTGATTATTACAAATTATAATAATAGTTTTCCGGTTTTGTGTATAGAATACAGGGCAAAGCGGAAACTAGTAATGGCGGAATATTTTTTAGTGGGTTGTTGTAGGAAAATTGTAATTAAATACAAACTTGACAAGAATGTATTACATTTTATTATTACTGCTAGCAATAAGAGCATTGGGTTAGTTATACTACACTTAATGATAATTATGGGGTGTATGTTTTTGTAAAAAGGGTCGTTTACTGTGTACTTCCCTGATTTTTGGAGTGCTATAGTCACCGCATTTAGAGCTTCTTCCAATTAGATTGGAATTTGGATTTGGGATTTGGAATTCAGAGGGAAAAACAGATTTTGAGACGCACAAGCTTTGAGATTAGTTATAGAGTTTGTCTTTGTTTTTAAAAGAAGCCTCAAGTATTTCTATATGCATCAAGTATTCTACCCGTCCGTTCAGCACCAAAGCCAACGAACTATTTTTACGTTTAATTTAATCCATGGAGAGAAGTCGTTTGGTCTGGTCATTGTCCATTGTAATTTTCAGTAATCATCAACATCTCATAAGATAAGATACCAGGATGAGATGTGAATTCTTTAGAAAATTCTTTCGCTGGTGCTGGTTTCGTCTCCGTCCTCTATTTTCGACAGATATGCTTTGCTGTTACATGAGACGAGTAAAGAAATGCTCTCATATACGTTTGTGTGATAGTACATATTTGTCAGTATCAGTGGACAGTACATATAAGCGGTGTACTGTTTAATTCAAATTACGTATGCGGCCGTACGAAGGTATCATACTATATTATCTCCTGGATTTGGTGCTGGTTCAGATTCTTCGCCTGCCTTTGGTATTTGGTTTTCTATAGTTCCCTCTGGTTCTGTTTTTATTTTGGGATGTCTGTGAATGTGGAACTGCCGCTTTTTGTCTGAGTCACTGACTGAGTCTTGATTAGCAATAACAATAATAAAAACAACAGACCGTTGACGATAAAAATAAACTTTAAAGTAGAATGCGATTTGTTTTTATACTATATTTTCATAAACTAACCGAAACCAACAGCATGGTGTAGGTAACAATTATTATCATCAATTCTTTCTTTGAGTTTAATATCTTGCGGTCTTGACTCGTGGGCAAGAATTTCATAATCTAACTCTGAAATGGAATTCTGGCAGAAACTCATCAAAAGTATTATTAATTTTTCATTGAAAAGAATAAGAATGTTAATTAGAATGAAACAAGCTTGTAATTATCTGCAATCTACAACGAGTTACATAATCATTAAACTTCAATATTACAGGGCTCATCAGTATCAGCTGCTTCAACAGCATTTGGTACCTGATTCCGCCTCTGCACTTTATAAGTTATTAAAATTTTTCTTGATCCATTATTTTTAAATAAATGTGCACAGCATATTCATTTGTGTATGTACTTGTGATTTAATATTAAAACTAAAACATAAGCATTAGCTGGCTTTTGATGGTTTTGTTGTTTTTGGTGTTGGTGTTGGGTTGTTGGTTGAAAGGTAGCACAAAAGAAAAAAAAAGATGATACCAAAACATGGAGGAGATTATAGCGTAGCATATCAGCCATACATTGCTCATTAATCGATCAATCTGAAAAGTGAATCTGAAGATGAAAAAGCACTTCATTGTGCTCACATAAAAGTAGGTAAATGGAGATGGACGTGTAGTATCTTGAAGCTAAATCGTAAGCCTGGATTAAATTGAAATGTTGAATGTTGATCCAGTTTCTTACAGATTTTTTTGTTTGTATAATATGTGCGGTTGTTGTTGGTATTATATTGTTCTTGCTGTTAAATTATCCAGAAGTCCAGTTCAGTGCCAGTCCAGCAGAAGCCTCACGGTATAATCATAATATTCATTATGCATGCATGACTTGGCTGGAAGCAGTATACAGACTAAGTACCTATTAGAAAGCAATGTAGCATGTAGTAGCCACAGCATGAATCAGATCAGAAGTCACGGTCATATTTACAGACAGTATAAAAATCTGTATAGTTTCGATTCAAAGAAGCTTGAGTTTCGATTTCGAATCTACTATCTATACTACAATACCATTAGCTCCTCATTATAATATTATCATATATCGAGTGATACCATAACTAGAACCTGTATAGCATACAGAATATCAAGTTACGATTACTCGATACACAACAGTAGGATAAATCGATCATTTCAATTATGAAGGATACAACATATGGAATAGAAAAAAAGGTCCGATTGAAAAACAAAGGGTTCGGTTTTGGTTTTTGGTGGACGCTTGGATTAAAATGAAAGATTTGATTTGAGAGGCATGAGTGCATGAGATGGAGAGAGTCAATGGGATGTAAATAATGATATGTAGATGCTTCCTTGATAATCAATGTGACTGACAGTGGTCTTTGTTTTTGGTTTTTGTTTTATAGGAATGAGCGTCCGGTGCCATTGTAACCTCGCCTCTTGTGTGACCAATAATTATATGTGCAAGTCCGAGCGTCGAGTGACAGAAGATGGGAAAGTACTGGAAGCTGGTTGCTTCGTTCAAGAACTGGAGAGTGAATCTTCTTCCACGACCGCATCATCATCGTCATCCAAGTCATCATCATCATCTTCATCTCCTTCTCAGACCAGTCAGCATGGAGTCAGTGTGCCTGTTTGGAATGGTCGGGTTGCCACAGCTCGTCGTGGATGTGTCGAGTTTTTAACGAGGTAAATATCGGCACAGTTTAATCATGTCATAGATCATTTCACCGACATTTGATCACTTACTATTTTTATTTGATTATTAATACTTACTTACTCTGCTCTGTGGTGAAATTGTATAAAGCCTGACGTTTAACATTTCTTTACTCATTTACAGGGAGAAACAAGAGCAATGTAGTGACAAAGCTGGAAATCCAATACAGTGTTGTACACAGGACATGTGCAACTATCCCAAATCCTTCTATCCGTCGTCAGTCCAGCAGAATTTAAATAGTAACCGTCTGTCCTTTGACTCTTCTTCAGCAGCGGGTGGGATGCGGGGTGGGAATGGTGGTGCAGCTGGGATGATTCCAAATCTAGATCATCAAGTATGGTTAAGAGCGGCTGTGATTGCCGTCCCAATCTGTGGCCTCATGATCTTAGTTGTCCTCATAATCGTGGCTCGCCGTCTCCTTCGAAGTGATGATGACCACAAAGATCCGGACGGAAGACGGAATCGGCGAAAATTCTCATCCTCACCTCCATACTACTACCATCAACAACCGCAGCAGCTCCCCCAACTGCCCAATAGCTCACCACATCATTCCTATCAACCACCCAGCATTCATGGAAGTCATCGGGGTGTCGGCCTTTCGTATGGACAAGACTCCACTTTCCATGTCAAGCCAATGTACGAAACGAGTGAGTATTTACTTCCACAAGATGAACATTACTGCAGTCATTGTCAGCACTCAGAGAATCCTTGTTCAAATTCTGCACATCATCATCGCTCTACCTCGTCGTCCTCCAATTATAACTATCCGAATCCGAACAGTAACAATGCACATGGGGATGGGAGTAGTTCCTTTAATTTTGCATTTCGAAAAAATACGAACCGAAACTCAGAAACGGAAGAATTGGTGAATAGTCGGAGTTGCAATAACAGTAGCAGTGGGAATTCATCACAAACGTGTAGTTGCACTGGGCATGTAATTGAATTCGCTGGTGGAGCGGATAATATTGCCAATTGTAATGGTAATGGTTTGGATGGACAACATGATGAGACTACTGCTCCTACTCCTACCAGTAATGTCTCCTCAAATAGTTATCGTCCACCTTCCCTATTTTCCGGTAGTAGCCCTGAGTTACCCACTCTTCACCATGGCAAGAGATTTAATTTCCTTTCAAAGATTGGACTCAGTCGATCCACTGAGTGTGAAAGTACTGCTTTGAATTCTAGGCCTTTTCATGTGTAAACTAGAAAATGTAATATTAATTTTGTGTAGTTATAATAGGTAGCAATTATTATAATTATTATTAAAATTCAATTTTATAAGCAATTTTTCAAAGATCGGGTAAGAATTATGAAAGAAGTGAAATGAGGGATGGCATTGTATTGTTGGTATGTATTTATATTTAATTTACTCGGTTTATATTTTACTTACTTATGTATATGTTTTGTGCAAGCAGCTGTCCTGATTTGTGTTATGGGAATTATTTTCTTGTTATGGCTTAAATGTTTTGAATAATACTGCTGTATAATTAATAAGTTATTTCTTTTAAGTCTTAAATTATTAGAATAAATTTATATTTATAAGTGGTATTGCTGTGTTATTTAATTCTGTTGGCATTTCAGTTACTTACGATTAGTAATAGTATGCGTATGTTATGTACAATGGCGCGTTGACCTTATGACCTATTATTGTAGCAATTGAAGTCGACCTCTAAAGGTGTTATTATGATTTTTAACTCCTATTATGCTAATTTTATACATAAAGTAGACTAAAATTAATATTTCTGCTGTAATATCCGACTGATCACATATTATTTTGTCTTTTCACACATTCGACAGCAATAATATCTATGAGCTATGTAGAACTGTGTGCACCAGTAACTGAAAACTGTAATGGTTTTTTACTTGGAGGGTATTCCTGCAGTACAGACACATCGTTGGTGTATTGTTTCTCTCTTGATTCTGTTTGAAGTATTTTACATTTTTCTACTATTAGCTTTTTTATTATCAATATAGTAGATGTCAAAATATTCACAAAAATCTTAATGTTATTTGAAACTATTTAGCAGAAAGAAAAAAATCGACTGAACCTCTTAGATCATTAATTTATTTAGACAATATTAAAGTTCCATTAATACTGAAACTAAAATACGAGATTCTCTTTTGTACGATTACGGAGACCTAGATCAAAAAGATTCGGATTAATTTGCTTTTACGCATTGTATTCATAGAAGCCTAATGTAAAATAGTGGTATTATGTTATGCTTACATAAAATGGACTATAACCCTTGGTTATAAACATAACAATTTAGCATGGTATTTTTAGCCATTTAAAAAATTTGCTTTAGTTCGTATTTAATACTTCAATTAGTGTAATGTCGCGTCAACGATCATCATTGGCGGTTCGTTAAAGGTAGTTATGACTTTAAGGCAATTTATGGATACTATGTAAGTAATTTCGGGAGTATTTAGTTTTATTTTTATCCGTACCAAATATGTTATTTGATTCAGATATTATTATTTAGGCAATTCTATTTTTGCTTATGTGAAAGTGCAGCAAATTACTTAAGGGAAGTTTGCCGTTGGGTGTTATTGCTTACTTAGCTGAGGAATTAATTACCTATGTATACATTATTGCTGGAATTTTAATGCTGTTTTATTATGTTCTGTTTTAATTTATTAACATGGTTGTTATTTAGGCTTAAAGATATAACTTATTGGGTAATAGTTTCGTATTGTATGTTCATGCCTTCATTGTCACTGAGGTATTTCATTACTGGTAATCATTTATGATGTAATAATGAATAGTTATTTCTGTTGTATAATTAAGAGACGACAAAGCGCCACAAAATATGGACATGCAAAGCTTTGTGGATAATAAATAATACTGTACTCAATTAATGTTATATATGACTAATGTGTAGCCGCTAATTGTAAAAAAACGTTGAGCTCCAAGTTGCACCATAGTTAGATTTTACAAATTACAAATTAAGAGTCTGAAGTGGATGTCTATTTAGTGAGTCAATGTAAGTTTATGTAAGGTTATGAGATCTATGAAATATGAATTTATATATCATTATAAATCTAGTAAGGTTAGGATGTGCATACTTTGCAATTAAAAGAATGATTATTGATCTGTCTCAAAGTTCCTCTGGTGTGAATAAGCGTATATGTATAAAAATATACAATAATTTCCAAAACGAACTACTTTAATTCTTTTTTAAGTAAGGAATGCCAGTAGCTCATATACACGATCTGAACGTGTATAGTTGTTAGTTCACTATTTGTTAATTCCTTAAAATAAGATATTATGTAAAAATAAATTCTCTGACCATTGGTGAGTGATAATGGTTGATTTTAAAAATAATTGTAATAAAGTCGAAGCAAGTTACGAATTATGATTTGTTTATTCTTTCAATGTTTTATTTATTACGAGAAACACAATTTTATTTTATAACTTATTTAAATGCGCACTTAATTGGTTGAACCTCTTCTAATTCCATATTCTAAAGTTTTAATAATAAAAATTAATCAAAAGTCATTGCTCACCAATCATACAATCCACATTAGTAATGTGGACAGCACAATAATTAGGAACGAAGCACGTGGATAAAATACTCCCGAATTTAGTCCACTCTCGCTGCCTCGTGTTTCTGGAGCATTTCGAGGTTCGAGGGGAAGTTCTTTAGATTTGATTTCAACTTCTTTACTCATAATGTTTTCTTCATCCTTTTCCGAATTAAGTGAGCGAGAAGCGTCTTCGTCCATTGTGAAAGACTAAAGTTTTAAAAATACAATTTCAAAAATCATTTTGTCCAATAATTGTAAGCACCTAAGCTAGTTAAATGAGATTTTGTGATTTAAGTTGATTTACTTAAACTATTTGTGTGGGCAATATCAATTTGAGTATAATTACCTTGTCAATCCACATAGCAGGAAATAAGTAGTCAGGGATATGACGCAATGCCTGAACATTACTTAATGGCGTCATTTGGATATTCAATTGAAACTTAATACTGGAACTCAGAACTGATCCAGTTGTCTAACATAAAATTACAATAAAATTTTGTTTTAGCCCCATCTAAGATTCATGTGTATTATCTAGATAATATCTAAAAACACTAAGCTCTTAATAATAGCTAATTTCAAATTCTAATTATTCCGGATGAGCACTGCACAGATGCTAGCACTTACGGGTTCGACAATAATAAAACTTTCATGAATTTTACGCTGCGGACTTAATCCTTTCACTTTTTGTCCATACATAGGATTAGCATCTAAGAAATGAGGGTACGATGACACCATAGGGGCTCCTCCACGACACGTTGATAAGTCAATCACACCTGAGTAAATTCGTAAATGTAAAAAAAAGCGTTAAAAAAAAGAGCTGAAAATGTTTTAAGAATTTTAAAATAATCCGTTTGTACATGGCACAGCAGTCCCAAAGGAATTTTTTTTAATTTCGAAAACAATTGAGCCAATTGATTTTGCGTTTGTCCATCATGCACAATTGTATTCGACATCGATTACAGCAATTCGCATCACAATGAACAATCGGTTTGTATTTGGTTGAAATATTTGAGATCTCACTAAAATACCAGAATTCCAATTATAGACTATACCCGGGACTATTCCGAAACTTTTTATCCAAGATTCTAGCTAAGACACATGGTAACTACTTTACCTGTACCCTTATTTTTAACGATTTTCTTGCGAACGAAGTTTTAGCTATTCTAATTGCTCGTGAATTTACTCACCTTTCTTCAAGCAAACAGAGTAATCCAAATCAAATTCATCAAAGTCTTTGCAGTAGCACGTATTGTTCCCATTGATTTTGGGATCTTCGAGTAGAGAGTCAGGAAAAATGAATTTGAAACCAGGGATGGAATTGACTTCCTGCTCCTTTTCATAAACTAAAGACAAGGAACGACATAACTCTGGATTGTAAAAATTTAAGACAGTATCGTTTTTAATTCCTGGGGGGAAAACCGTTCCATCTGTTCCCTTAATTCGGTTGCATCTCAATTCCAACCAATGTGTCAATACAGTAAGATTTTTCCAGCTGACTACTTCTCCAATATTGTGAAGATAATCTACACCCTCTTGAACTTCAACCTGACCGTCATCTGTCCCATTTTTCTAAAAAAAATATTACAAACCATTTATTAGTTGTAAGCTGTATAAATAGAACGTTTACTTTGCCCTTTTTCAGAATTTTAATTAAGCGATCAAATTAAAATTAAGATTTTATTTGACGGCCGCCATCGCACCATATAAACCGGAAGGTTTAATGGACACCGCCAAAACCAATACGGCCGCGACTGTGGACTTAATAATAATTAATATTACTCATGTTGGGCCACAAGGTAACCAGTGACACACCCATACGCCAACAGTGACGTAATCTAACATGCTAACTGGTAATAAGGATGTAACCATAAAAAAATACCGAGTTCAAATTAAGATGTATATATGTCATCAATTTTATTATCAGTGGTCATTTTCACTCTTATTTATCATGCATTACCCCTTTAAATATTCCGAATTTGCCTCCCGCCATTTGGGGTGGTGTTGACTGTTGAAGACTCCGAAGAATCTCTACGTACATGTGAGCATCAACTCCATCGTACAAAAGGTCAACAACTCTGAGGTTTTTTCGAACAATTGTTTCATTATACTTTAACAACGTTTCAATCAAGCCCGGTCCCATAAATGGAACGCCCTGTAGTTGAGCAACAGCTGACTGAAAAAAAAACAAAGATAACATTAGTGCAAGCACACTATTTATCTTAGTTATTACAAACAACAATTTCGTATCTTTGTCACATCCTTTCCAAGTAATGTACTAATAAGAATTTGATGTGTTAATTCTGGTACTTACAATAAATGGAATATTAACGAAATTGATAATATCGTTCTCGGAGCCATTCGACAATTGTGGAAGGAACTCGTATGTTTTGTTTTCTTGAAATTTAACTGTTTTCATTAGCGTTGTAGAAATATTAAATCGAACTCTCCGCTCTCTACATTAAACAGAAGAAAATACATAAACAACAGCTCAAGAAATAACTTTTTAAATGGGTTTCAGCAACTTTTTCAATAGTAATAATAATATTCATGTGCACAATATAACATGCGATATAAAAAACTTACCTATATACGTAGGGTCCAACTTCAGCCAAAACAGGAGGAGCCCCAGTGATTACCTCCTCAGGGTTCGTGACATTAAATAAGTACACTTTAACTAAACTATCCTGGGGCTTTGTTTGTCTAGGATTCCACCTCCAACTCCCAGGCCCAACACCATAGGCCAACGATGATATAGTTAAGACTAATACAGTTAATTGGAGCATGATATTTAATTTAATTTGAGAAACTGACAATAAATTAATTTTCTTCATATTTTTCACTTCCTCTAAAAACTAGTACTCCTACTACATAGAATAGCAGACGCGTCGATAATGTACACACAATAACGCTAAATATTACTAAAAGCACACCGCACTGCACAAATGGAAGAAATATAATATTACGCAGGACTCAATCGCACAAAACGCGCAAATATAAAAGTAATATCTCTATTAAATAAATAATTATTCTGTTTAATCACAAGTTTCACAATAGTTTAGACAGCTCATTAGCTCAAAGTACACCGGCAAGGATTACACACACACCTATACTCTAGTTCACAATTAATTAATGAAAGCTCTCGCCCAACGCTGTTCCATTCCTCTGATAAATAAAACCGTGAAAACCTAAGGTCAACTCACAATTTCGAAGATAAAATATTTAAACAATATGATCGGACACCACTGCACCAATGACAAATAAATACAAATATAGAAACCGATCACAGAAGGCTTTACATGGACTTTAACTCCTGAATTCCAAATAATATACTTCGGCTACCCACAGTATAAGCTCTACGATTGCACTATGGACTCCGATTAATTAATAAAAATGTGTGCTGCTTTACACTTAAGCTCAATGGTTACGAAAGTGAAGTACTACATAACTGCAAGGCAAGGGTCGAAGTTACAGTATATTAAAGATTCAGGCGAAGTACAGTGATAGATAACTGAAACCAAAAATAAAAATGATGAATTCCAAAAGGGAGGATATGATAACACGCACAGTATAAAAACGTTCATATATCGCCAACTCTAACAATAAAAAGTAGTATTATATTTGTTATTACGATTAAACAAGAATGAGATAATAATATATTATGACAAGCTCTAAACCGCTTCAACTTTTGTCACGATCATGCATGTGTTGGAGAATAATTATAAGTTAGATTAGGTAGCTATGTATATAGCTAAATAGCTACATACTTAATCGTGTGAGTGTGGATAGCAAAGAACAGCGTCATTCCATATATTATTCCTGTCTATTATCAAAGTTTTTATCTTCTGTTGAGTACCGTGTGTACATAACCAAAATGATTCCGTCTCCGTCCTTCCGTCAACTCTCGTCTCAAGTTATGGACTTTTGGACACAGCTAAATATCATGTCATCAAATATCGCGAATAAAGAATGCCACAGCACAGTATATTACGAGAATACGAGGCAGTACATTAACTAGCAATAAACCCTAGTTTTTCTTAACTGTGTGGAGTTTTCAAGTTTCATGTAACTAGATATTCACAAATACGTAATGTCAGCAAATAATTCTTTATAGTAAGTGCAAGTAATTCCTTGACTAAGTTTATCAAGAAACATAATAACAAGATATTATGATACTTAATACTAATTACAGAAAAGTGATGTTCATTTCTTAAACCCTCGCCTTCGCTGCAATTTTTCCACTCTTTGTCTTTTTATAACACACCATTAATAATTAATAGCCGAATGTACTTAACTATCCACTCGCATAATTATAGCGTGAGCCAGGCGCCTACGCATGCTCCGACGCCTCAACAATCCACATTGTAGTCTGTCTGTAGTGAGGAAGTGGAAAGTAAGTTGTAAACAAGGCAGCGTTACAAAACTACCAGTGAACGCACTTGTGAACATGACATGTTACGTTTGTAAACATTAATCCAAAAATCCCTAAACTTCCGTACTTACAAACGTATAACCGTACTAATAATAAAATATACTCCATTCACTACTGAGGCTGAACGGGAAACAGTAATAATTGCTTTTTATTGTACAAAAGTTATCAAAAACGAAATTTTAGAGTAAAATAGTATGTGTAAGTAGCAATCTAATTCATCTATTCCTTAATCGTGGTAAATCGTTTTGCTCTATTAGCAAAAGAAAATAAGAAGCCACTTACTTACATGGGTCGACTTCGCTTAACTACAAAATAATAAATTGTACGAATGTAGGTAGGTAGGTAGGTAACTTAGTTCATGGATAAATATAAACTGTCTTGACAGCGTATAGGTAATCTCATCAAACCGTGGCCGTGGAAGGAGAATCAATTGAAGTAGACTGTTGGGTTTTTAAGGCATTAATACGCTGCTGAAGCACAACGCGAACTTCCGGATATTCTTCCGCCATATCCCAGGCTGTTTGGCCCTCGTCAGTCATCACAAACGGATCAACTCCAGCCCACAATAACAATCTCGCAATATCGACATGCCCATATTTACAAGCTAAATGAAGAGGCCTATGGACAATACAAGAAAAAAACACATTAGAACTAATTCCTGATTTGAAATTATATTAGGAGTGTTTCTTTAGATGTACCCATAGATAACATGAGACGTATTTATTGCTGTCATCACCTTATACCATTCGCAGACTTCTCAGGACCAGCATCGAAACTCAGTAAAATTTTGGCTACTTGGAGATGACCGTGAAGACAAGCTTCGTGAAGAGGGGAATATCCAGCAGAGTTGACACAGTTAGGAGATGAAATAAAGCCATTTTTTAAGCAATAAAATGTAACCTCTGGAATCCCTAATGTGGCAGCTCGATGAAGGATCGTTTCACCCTCTTGTTTCTTAAGTTCCCAAGACTTAATTATGTCAATTATTTGGCATTTAGTCATGCCTGTGTCTGTAGCCTCGTCGCACTTGTAAATAAACAAATACATTTTAATGCACGCCATGAAATCGATTGCGGCCTTAAATTAATTGTGTAATCGTAATTGTTTTCATTGCTGTAACCAACCTTTGCACCTGTTGAATAACCGTCATGAGAGTTATTCATCTGGTCGGGTGAATGAATGTCTGTAATAGCTGTGTCTGTGGGACGATTACAGACCCTGACAGGAGACGAAATACATATTCCAGAATCTTCCGGAAGAACTTCAGCCTTGTCATCGTTACCGCACTTACTTACATGTTTACTTCCCTTGCTACGTTTCTTACAATTGAGACTGCTTGCTCCATGTGCGGCTTTGGAAGCTTTGAAATTGTCTCCATTTTTTGCGAGTTTAACACCGACTGATTTGCACACGCGTTCACTACTTTTATTGTACTTTGTGACTATTGCATTTTCATTACCAATCGTATGAGTTGGAACTATGTCCGATGATCGAAGCTTTGTTTTGTAAGGGCTCCCAGTTGTAGAATTTTCAGCGTTTCGAGCTCTTAGTCTGGATGTCCACGCTGTTGAAGCTGCGGGTGTTGAAACAATGGATGCTTTCGATTTAATACCACTCATCCCCCGGGGGCAACTAGTTTTTGTTTTTGGTTCGCTTCTACTTTTACAACTACCGGAAACTTTGTCCTCTACGACAAAACCTTCAGTAGTGACTCGAGTCGTCATTGAGATAGGATTTGTGTGCTGCTTTGTCTCCTGTTTGTTTGTTTCAATTTGGGAGCCGGACTCTCTATGAACAATTTTCTTTAAAGTTGCTGGTGCGGGTGGTGAGCGTTTTCGCGTCCTTCTCGAGAAAATAGACGATTTAATACGTTTGCGCTTAACTTTTTCGGATTTCGGAATCACTTGGCCTGCTTCCTCCTCGGAACGGCCTCCAACGACGCTCACCGTCACAGTATCAACCGAACGTTGATTTTCAATCAATGGGACAGCATCGTCACTGTGCTGCACATCTACTTGTTCACTATCGTCAGAATCTGGCTCTATGACCGTATCAACCGCAGTGGAGTTACCACTAATGTTCATATTCCAGTCGACTTCGGAACTTCTAATCGATTCTTTACCACCAGATTGAATGACATAATTATCATTGGATGTAGAAGCCACTATATCCGCCAACGTTTCGCTGGACACATTAGAGGTCACATCATGCAGAGACGGAATTTCAAACGTATTAATTGGATTTTGTTCCGTGGTAGGTAGAGTACCAGATCCAGGCATGGTCTGAAATAGGTTTGACGCCTGATAGCTGCAGCTTAATTGTTGTGTTTGGTGAGAGTTCGGGAACTGCCAAGACCAATTTGAAATTTCTGGAGATTGGAAGTTAGGATTTCCAGATCCAGTGACGAAAGAAGGTGTGCTTGACTGGTACGGAAAGCTATAAGGAACAGGAGCTGATACTTGATGTAGCTGTGGTGGAGCTCTAGCAGATTCTGGATGATAGGATGACATTATTTGTGACGAATAGTACGCTCGGGGATCTACATTGGCCAAACCGTAAGTCCTATTTACAACTGAATGAGAAGTGTCAAATCGCATTCGCCCTTGCTCAAATGTAATGGGTAAGGGTAATGGTTGAGGGTAATGTCCATAGGAATGATTATAGTAAGTTTGTTGAAGACCTTGGAAGCAGTGCCCTATGGCCAATGAAGGCGGCTGGTTAAAAGGCGCATACCTTCCTCCATATGTTAAGCATTGTTGTTGCGCTACGAATGCTTCCTGTCTGCCAACATTATAGTAATCAGAATACGGAGGGGGTTCTGTGGTTGTTAGATTGAAACTGGGCAAATGGGGATTGTAAGGGGGAATAGCAGACCTGGGCCTTTCTGATTCCGTTTGTTGGACAAGACTGTTTCCATGGCCAACGCTTTGGAGGGATGCAGGAAATACTTCGTGCTCACGAGCATGTGAACTTCCGCCACTATAATATGTCGGACACAATGTACCTTGTTTACTGGCAGGTTTGAATGCACTAAATGCAGATCCTGGAACTTTGAATGTGTGCTCGGATGCGCGCTTAACAGAAAGGTCCAGTGGATTTAACATAGGTTGCCCAATCGCTAAACTGCTTACAACAGTTGCACTTCCAACGCGGAAGCCAGGTTGGGTTTCTATTTGTAGGCCTGATGATGTAGCTGGCAGGTGTAGCGACTGCGCTACCGGAAACTGAGAATACACATGTGTAAGTTTTGCTGCAAGTCCTTCCCTTGGCGCGGATGCACTGGTTCCTTGGTATGCCGAACTTCCATAATTCCAATACATGTTTTGAGAAGAAGAATGCATTATGCCATCCGATCTCGAAGTATAGACTACTTAAAAACTTGACTTTCTTTTCTAGTCATAAAATACAGAACAACTTTATTATTACATGTCACTATATTATTATTACGAAATGCCTGCCGGCAAACCTAATTACAGTTAATTATTTTCGCTCCAGTACATTTACTTCAGACTTACTTTTGTCTTGTTGTCAGTACTACTCCTATTTTCCTATAATATACTCCATACATGTACCAATTTCCGATTGTAATTCAGTTCAATGATTTGGGACCGGGACTTGTCGTATGCCCAATTGTCGATCGCTAAGGATCGTGGTAGGGAGCCGTGTATGCAAGGCGCTTTGCTGACACTGAAACATTTAAAACAAACCCACCATTCCACATTTCGTATTGAAAGATTATTGCAATTATTTTTGGCATGTTTAAATGTACTTATATACAACCGACAATCGGTGAAAAAACTATATGTATTTTGGAGCTCAGTCAACGGGTAAGGCCAAAGGCGTTGAACTAATGCAGGCATTATCCTATGAATATCTAATAAGTTTCTGATCTGAATAGTACCTAAGTACGTATCACATCATATCATATCACAAATTATGCATATTGTAGAGTACACTAATGGTTTGAAAAGGCAAAGCTGCGGCTTATTCATACTTCATACGCCATAAGCGCAGTAATGCTCGATCGAATGAAAATACATGGTTTCGCATAAAACGTATATTACGTAGATACATTAATAGATTAAGTTGATACATGTAACTTATACTAGTAGTAGGGGAGTGCGTATGTGTGATCGGGTTCATTTTTTATCAACTTTGAAAATCTGTATCTTTTTCCACAGACAACGTACAATAACGAAGAAGCTATCATTGTACTTCTCTATTAATACTGTATGTACAAAAAAATGATCAGTGTCGAAAATTAAAAGTTGTAAGAGATACAGGTCATTGTACGAAAAAACTGCGGAAAGTGTTACAACGGCCCAAGTGCCCTTAATGTGATCAATACAATAAAAGTTAATGGTAAAGTAGGGTCTTAAATGTGACCAATTCAAAAAAGTACTCAAAACTTTCATAATTTTACATAGCCAGAGTTTTCAAGGAAAGAAGCTGAAATCAGTAGTGAAGATAGTTGAGACTATAGGTTGTATGAATATTAGATGGACAGATTTTTAAAGGCGGTAATATTTGAACGGCGGCCACTGATCACAGGGGTGATCACACATACGCACACTACTACTATGTAAAATCAGTGCCTTCTATCTTCTTCGCTAATTACCTTTCTCCTTGATGAGAGAATCGTCGCTATTTTAAAATTTTGATTCATCACAGAAATCCGGCAGTTCATTAATTTTTGAATCCAAATAGTTTTATGCTGTATGTCCCCTCCCACCAGTAACCTGTGACCTGCTTTTTTTCCCTAACCTGCTATTTTACTCTAGCCTCTGGCAAAGTAGCGTGACACTCTAATTGGAATAACCCTGATTCAGGTTGTAGGTACATTATTTGTAATATTTACTTAGGGATCTTAACTAAAATGTGATTAAAGACCGATTGATAAAAAACAAATGAAGATTGAAGGAGCACATTTTCCCCTCGAATTTCGTAATTAGTTGCAGCTGTAACTGCAACCCCATTTGTCAATCAATATTGAACATTTAAAGACAATGCAGATGTACTTAAAAGTCTGTGTAACACCTAGTAACAAGCTGTATACGCAGTGAATATTTGGCCATTAAGGTTGCCCCATCAATCCCCCGAATAAAAAAAACAGAAGTGAACAACCCGGACACAGCCACATGCACCCCGTCATCCGTGAACTGAAACCCAGTTAATAGAAAAGGGACAAAGTCATATGACAATATAACTAGTAAGGTTTAGAAAAGGAACTGAATTCACCAGGCGACCACTAGCTATTACTGACACCGACACGGCACAACTGACCACAGTAAAGTACTGAATGTTGAATCCACAATATTTTGTACGTAATTCTATAAAGATCTTTGTGCACCTTACCGTCAACCGTTTTCCTGTAAGATGCTTCCTGAAACCTGAGAATCTACGTAGAATATAAGCACTATTATAACCAGTAACTGCAAGATCCAGAAAATAAACTAATATTGAAGATGCTACGCATTCAATAATGATTCAATGAAGTTGAGTTGAAAGACTAAATCTACTAGGTATACTACACAGAAAATAATATCTTCCTTTACTGCTGTCAATTTCAAGATTCCAGAGACCTACACAGATGATAAACAATAAGCGTTGATTTGCATTGAATACTCTTTGTACGGAATTAGAAATTTTAATTATTGTGACAAATCTTCTGTCATGTAAATTCCTATTAATTTACAAAACCGTCCTGGCTCGCTATCGGCGTTCTGTTTCTCTTCCATACTTCCATCGGTTTGTTTTCTAGTTCCTATGTTTTTCTCATGTATTTTGCATTTGATGATTAGCAGGTGGCGGCTGTTTCACGTTCTAAGATTCTGTGGCCGGACCGGACTGCATTTTCCTCCACTAATCAAAAATCGGTATGGACTTGGCAGGGCCCGAAATTCAATAATAGACTTATTGTTAGACATTAAAATTAACGACAACTTAAGTAAACTTATCGTTAGTTAGACTATCGCATTACGTAACCATTTAACCCCAAAGTGTTTTAAACTTTAAACTACAAAAAGTAGCGTCGGGCATCGAACCGGTAATTTTTTGGTTTCGCTTTAAGACAAGAGAAATACATAACCAGTCATTTAAGTACCCCAATTCCAATTTCTTTATGTGTTTCCTGGTTTTCTTCGCAAATCTTTATAATCTGCGTATAAAATGAGTTATAACCTAATTTTCCCATTTTGATGCTACTTGTTGGCTTGTATAAGATATATAACACGTTATAAAATTCAAAATTATTATTTGAAGACTATAATGATATTTTATTTTTATGCTTCGTATTTAACCTAGAATTAAAATCAGTTTTATGAAGTACATAAAGGTACAACTTAATTATATTATTCATAATTATTTTAATATACATATACTTTTTACTTAAACATTATGGCTCTGGAAGCCATACATTTTTTTTGAAGGAGAAGTTCTTATACAAAAGTAGTCATATTTATTCGTCTGATAGGGAAATACTTAAGTGACACTGTTGACAGGTACTGAGGGGTCTCTTTCGGTTTTTGAAAATTATTCAAAACTTAACAATTTTACGGTCTTGTTTCACTACTCAACACTAGATTTTTACTCCTTTAATTACCATTTGTAAAGGAATAAGAATTCAGGGGGATGCATGAACTAGTAATGTGGGTGCAAATATAAAATAAATTTAATAAGCTATGATAATTATTCTTGTGTGATGTACACTACACAACTGCCCAACAACCGTTGAGTTGAAGCTGACATCAACATTTAAGAACTCCTGATGATAGATCTTGTTTAAATGTATATAATGTGCATGTATACGTTAAGTAATTGACTATGTACACTCGTCTGTTTTACTCATGTTCTACTAGTCTGTCAATAAAGTCGCCAACTAAAAAGGATGTAGGTCGCATTTAATTAAATTCAAATATTCAGAAGTCATTCAATTTCTGCAATTCTTATATACAATTGCCAGATCCTAAATCCTAATAAACCATGCCATAACCATATGGCAGAATGGCAGACCATGAACATATTATGTACTGAATGCACCTGATTGATTAACCATTACTTTAGAGGTATATAGGCTCCATTAAATAATATAATGAATCTCTGAGAGCCAGGTTTTTATATTCTTCCTTGCACTAATAAAAAATGACCGACATTTACACATTTAAGTGTTATTAATTGGAGTTTTTGATGGGAACAACGTAGTAAACTTGACATTTGCATGCACAGACCTGTGTATAACAGTAACAAACAACAGGAGCATCACATAGGGAACATGGGTAGCAATTATATTATCTGCACCTCTATATTATGCATAATATTTCAATCCCTACTTAATCAGAATCATCATACCTCTCGCTCTCTCATGAATGGGACATTGGGAAAAATTTATACCGTGCTGCTTTTTAATGCAACCGGTTTCTATAGTTTAGTATTCAGCATACAAAGTTTTAATACACTAAGTAAGATCATGAATTTCTGACTATTTGTCTTGACGCTGTTATACGGTCAGTTGATGTTGATCGGTCAAGTTGAGCTCAGCAGGACATAGTGCAGTGTTCTAGTCCCAGAAAAACTCTTTTGTTTTCATCCGTCCTTCTGCCTGTCCCTCATTGCGGGTGTACTTAGAACTTACTGTGTGACGAGTGAATTAAATACCTATACATTTTAAATCTTAATCTGGTTCCTATCATTTTTCGAATTTATTTAATATTTTGAGTGAGATTAGATATTAGCCTCAAAGGCATTTAAGTAAAAAGATAAAAATTGGTCAAAATGAAAGAAAGGAAAATATTTAGTATCAATCTTACTATTTCATTGTGCTTCGTGATTACTTTAATATTTGTGCAACAATCAAAGAACGCGGATGGATTCTCCATTAAAAGTAAAGAGAATAATCGGACCGCATTTACTTCTTTTGAACAAATACAAATTCCAGCCAGAGACAGCATGATTGTCCTACCTGAGACAAGGAAAAGTAATTTAGAATTACTTCTTTCCCTCGCTCCAGCTTTTATGCAAAATTCCAACAAATTTAAATCTGACATTGGGACTTTGAAGTAAGATTGACATATATGTATATTATGTTTAAATGAACGTTATGGCTAAATGAACTGTAAGATCAATTTTTAATATGGATTAAATTATCCAAAGTTATTATTCTAGAGAAAGAGGGGTTGTTCCTGTAACACATGAAGAAGAGGACCCCTTGCCTATTTTACCCGTAGCACAATTAGCCACTTCCACCGAGCCACCCAAAGAAAATTTGGGTCTCATATCCACCACCATCAAACATTCAAATAGCTCCATCCCTGCTGGTTTGATTGTGGGTAGTCAGCCCACTAAAGCTTCATGGGTTCAATCACCAGTATTTCCCACTTCTCCGAGTGGCGCATTGTTACCCATCCCATTTTCATCCGCACCTGAAATAGTCTATCAACCTCCAAGTCAAAACCATAATAATGGTGACGATGAGGAAGCACCTGCCAAGGAAGATCTTAATAGTATTAGTTCTCCCGTCCCCACATCTATCAACGAGGACCATCAAAGGCCCATGA
This sequence comes from Dicyrtomina minuta, assembly GCA_949802685.1. Classification (NCBI taxonomy): domain Eukaryota; kingdom Metazoa; phylum Arthropoda; class Collembola; order Symphypleona; family Dicyrtomidae; genus Dicyrtomina; species Dicyrtomina minuta. Next base: position 50,688,293 of record OX461808.1, read on the forward strand.
CAAATTTCCAAAGCATTAAGGATGCTTATTTTGATTTACTTCAGCAATTTAAAGAATTTAAGTTCCAAGCTACAAAGAAAATCTCTTCGCTGGAAAGGGAGGTGGAGATTCATCTGGACGGCTTAAATCATACTAATTCCATGGATAGGATGACCTTGCGCATTGGCGATATTTATGATAAGGTTTGCTATATCGTCTATGAAAAACCAAAGTTACCCATATCCATTTTTACTAAAACCAATATCCACTATCTACAAAAATATTGTAGAATATGTTTTGAAAGCATTTAAACAGAACATGTTAAACTTTTAAAAAATATGCAAATAGAACATTTTGAACTTTTCAAAAACATGCAAATAGAACATTTTGCACTTTTCAAGAACATGCAAATGGAACGTTTTGAGCTTTTCAAAAACAAGCAAATAGAACATTTTGCAATTTTCAAAAACATGCAAATAGGACATTTTGAACTTTTCAAAAACATGCAAATAGAATATTTCACGCCTTTCAAACACTGTTAACATTTTAAACATTTTTCGCATTTTGTTTTTATGACATAACCCATTTCGATTCTAGCTTAAATTGGAAATAGGTCATTTAGATTCTTCACAGACGATATCACGTGTCTTCATATTATATTCCAATAAGCTTAAATGCTAATCATTTTATAGTTTTAATGAATTATTATTATATACCTATCATGTAATTTGTTTGTGCGCAGATAACAGAAGTAGATCTCCGTCACAACATGTCCAGACTCATCGACGTCTGTGTGTACAAGATTGCAGCAGAGGACATCACTGGGGCTACAAGCCTCTGGCAAAAGGTGGAGATGAGCATCCCAAATCCGAATGAGATAGAAATTGCAAATGTTCTCAAAGAAATTGTGTCCCTCTCCTACATCCGGAACAAGACCAATGCCAATCCAGTATTTCATTTCCTACGAAAACTTCAAGATGTGGATAAAATCCCTTCCTATGAGTACTTATTAGATGGGATGAGGGAGCGAAATAATTACGATGGTCCAGAAATATTCTACATTGCTCAGTATTTAAAAGAACATAATGCTGTGAGATCCTCTCTCTACTCAAAGATCCCTAAATCCGTTCAACATGCCGTCTCAGGTCGGAATTTAAATGTCATTTATTATGAGAGCCGAACTGGGAGGAATTATTTACATGTTCGGGATGATGGGAATCGGAGGGATCGTCATAATTTTTACATTCAAGCCTCTCAAAGCTACACAGACTCCAAAGCGGCTGTCTGGCGAGCTGTGTTCTACCCTGCAACGGAGTCCTTCAGGATTCGTAATATTTTATTCAATGACTACATGTTCATCAATGATGAAGGGTTTTTAGAAACTACCTCCATGGCGAATGCTAATCAACCTGGAACGGAATTTAATTTAGCTTTTGATAATAACTACGTAGTTTTTCGCTCTAAAAATTATAATAATGAGCCTGTTGTGGGAACTTGGAGGGGCGGAAGGTTCCCGTTCTACTTTTCTCTGAGTCGGGGGAAGAGTGATAAGCATGTGGCTAATTTTGTTATTGAGCCAGATTCACTTTTATAAACGGAGTTTCGTACACTAAATTTTTAATGAATTATTGGAATTATGGGTACATATTGCGTATATTTTATATTTATTTATTTCTAGGCTTAATCAATTTTCTAATGTGCAAAAACTAGTACACAAATATATATTTGTCTTTATTTTTAGCTTGGTTTTTGTAACGACCATTTACTACGTTATTTTTGTATGTATTTATTTATTTAAATTATGAATAAAATTACTTCAGGTGTTTAAGTAGACGTTGACAGAAGGCAAGAATTTTAAAAATACTTGTTTCCGTTACATCTGTTATATATTTACGTATAATGTAGTTATAATTTTGACGGATCAAAAATCAATGCTGGTCGCATACGCTGAGGATACATAATATTCTGTTTTGCCATCATTTTCTCCTTTTCTCTAAAACCATCCTCACGATCACGGTCAGTCGCCATCATGAAGGTTGGTGAAAGGCCGTTGCCGTTGACCACTTGATCGTTTTCTGACAGAGGGGACGAGTCTTGAAATTCTTTATTTTTTTCTTTCATCCCGATGTAAATGTAGAACACGCCATTAAGAATTCCAAAAATCTTAAAAACCATTGTATTGGATTCATGGTAAAGTTTACATTATAAAATATGAGTTAATTACAATTAGATCCAGATAATTATTAATATTATAGTTTCATCTCGGCTATTTTTTTTAATGTTCCTATTAATTATTTTTAACTAACTGAGGCAAAAGTTCGGTCATGTGTAGTTGGTAGTGAGCTCTTGGAAATAGTGGACCCCAACATTAGGACCGCTCCAATAAATAGAAACAATCCACCAGTGATATGATATGATTTGTCCTGTTATACAAAACATTTTAATAAAATTACATATTATAACCCTAGTTGCTGCCATTTTTATGGTTAGTTTTAGGACTTTAATCTAACTTGCAATGAGTGGAACTTTACAACTAGTATCATAGAGCATATAGCAAAAACAAAATCATGACTTTGACTTTAACTCACAAATATCCGCATATCCTCATAGATGAAACTTGATAGTCCACTTAGATAAGCAGCATGAAGCATTAACGTCAAGACCATATTAATGGACACAACTGTCAGAAAGTACTCCTCATTCAATTCAAATCGTATGTAGGATTGAGCGATGAAAATCAGGTTTACAATTCCTGTAGCCTGGAAAAATAAGCACACAATGTCATTATTATCAATATCAATTCAGCCAAGAATTCGCGAGAAAATGTGAGACACATTTGAAAAAAAAGTTATGAATTCATACACTTAAGTTTTAAAATCGATAAAGCATCCTCCGGTGTTGCGAATGTAATGGAACCTTTAACTTTGTTTAGTTTGATTAAGTTATATTGAATTTCATATGTCAACTTTTCCTAAAATAAGTTTAAATTATGCCAATATTGATTTTGAAATTTATGAAATTGACCTCTTGCCAAGTGAATTTGGTATATAACTCAAATTCACGGTTAGGATTTCTAGCATTGGTTAGTCGCATTTTATTTAATATTATTTTGAAAGTAAGTAATTTCTAATATTACAAGTATAGGTAATCAATAATATGTAATGGATTTTACTCCAATTACCAAAGTAAAGAGACGCGCTTGGTTGCTTCCCCCATCAAAGATGTTGTTCCATTCTAACCTCTCTGAGATTCTTTCCCACGTGAGGCTACGTTCCCAGCTCCAACTATCCAGATTGGTCATCTTGTCTGATGATTTAAATAAAATCTGGGGTTGCTGACCTCTTGGCCTACTTTTGATCTTGATGCCCTCGTCGACTTCAATGTTTCTTACGTCCTTGCTGAACCTACAAGGGAATCCCTGTTTTTCGGCTGCTGTCAGGTAAGCTAGCCAACCAAAAAATCCGGAATTCATCAATCCAAATACCTGGAATACAAATGAAAACGTAAAATTAAGAACAATAAAGTAGACATTATTTTCAAATTTGAATTAAAACAATAATGATGACATGATAAACACAGAAATAATACAAAATATGCAAATCACAAAAGCTTATTATGTTTGTCGTCTATGAAGAACAAAAATTACCCATTTCCATTTTTAGCTAAAAACAATATCAACTATCTACAAAAATATATTCAGACATGTCTTGAAAGCATTTAAATAGAACATTTTCCACTTTTAAAAAATATCTAAATATAACATTTTGAAATTTTCAAAAATATGCAAATAGAACATTTTAAGTTTTTCAAAAACTCATAATTAACATTTTAAGCATGTTTCACATTTTTTGTTTTTATGGCATAGCTCATTTTGATTCTATTTTAAATTGGATAAGGGTGATTTTGGTTCTTCACAGACGATATGTATAGTGTTCAACTAACCCCACTTAGAACTCGAATGGCAGCTTCAGCATCTGATATGCTAAATCTTGAAGCACAAAGAAGTTTTGCCAAACTGGAGTTAAACAAAAACCAGGCTCCGTAGAGGTGTGTTGTATAATCCTGGTAAATATTCAATAAGTATTTAATCTGGGGTCCAATAATTTCAGTAAGTGTATAATAGGTCAGTGATTAGCACCAGTTATTATTAGCTTTAGTTTATTGCACCTAATGTTTTGAATCCCGAAGTAATTCAACATGTCGTTAGTAGCGCTGGATTTCACTAAAATTTTCAATATAAGTCCATAATAATATGTTAATTAGTTAAAACTTACAACAGTTTTGAAAACAAGCCCATGACCAAAGCCATCGAGTAGGCTGAAGAAAATGCCACAAATGGCAAGAAACAAGCAAAGCACAATCACCACCAGGAGGTATATTTCCAGAGATATGGGATTGAAGTCTCCAGCTGTCAACCCCAATACCATTAAGCTCGTAATCTGTGTAATAAAGGTTACTTGTTAATTGTAACATAAAATACATACCTATATTTTTTAGAATACTATGAAAAGGAATACACCCTTTAGAACATTCCAAAATTTCCAGTTTCTATTTTATTACTGATTTATACTCACCAAAATTATAATTCGAAGTAACCCATTGGACGCTGAGAATTTGTTGAAATTTAACTTAGTCCAAGCCGACATTTTTATTCAGGCGTAACACACATTTTTTTAGCATAATATTTTCTTCAACCAACACAATTCAGTCGTAGTTAAAGCCATTTTCAATACTTGGCCTTCCCACACTAAAAAGAAGCCTTATAATATGCAAAAGAGATGACCCACCTGTACTTCTTATAAAAATATAATTTTAGAAAACAATTGTTGTACACGTTATTATTGTACTGCAAAAAGTTGGATAATTTACTGCCTGAGTTGGAATTTTAAGAAATGCACGAATGTATTTAATTATGTAGTGAGAAATTCTTTAGTGAACACTTTAACACACAGTCAGCCAGCCTTTTCCTTTTGTTCCTGCATGTCTCGGCTCCCGTGTCTCTATTTATCCACCTGTCGGAGTTGGACTCGAGAGAGTTCACAAATTACTTTTTGTTTCTCCCAGAGCAACATGCACCCAACTAAGCTTAAGTTCCTGTATGTAGTTCCTATTAAACAAAAATCTCCCGAGTCCAAAATATATACCTAGATAAATATGTAGAACGTACTTACTTAAAGCGAAAAAGAAATACTGACAACGACCACACACCCTGACTACAGATATAGTGGCTATATAGTACAAATATTTATATAACTGTGCATTACACAGTTGAGGACTTCAGAATTCAGACTCTTGAACAATAAGTGAAAATCGATTTGTATGTACCTACGATATGATTAAAAAAGTATATGCCCAACATGTACAAGATTTTACATATTTTATTTTAGAGGAACTTTCCGTGTCCGTGTTCGTGATAGTTTAACATTTACAATAACCCGTGAGCAAATCCAATATCCCAATTCCGAACTATTTCAATTTCACAGGATCGGGTTCATTCTTAATACAAAAAAAAACAGAATGTGGTATAATGTATATTTTTTTCGTTGCTTATCCAAATCGAAAAAGATATGACACTCACTTTGGCTTTCTTTTTAGCCTGCAAAACTGCAAACGCAAACAAATGCAAAACTGCAAAGTAGAATTCTCTCTAACGTGTCTAAAAAACGCTTGACTTTGACACAGAGTTGGGTGTATGTGTTAATGCCTCCCTACATTTACAAAACATAAGTATCTTCAAGTATCTGTACTTACCTACATTATATATTGAAATATTGACACAAATAAAAATAACATATCTTGATTCATTTCAAACCACTAAACTGTAGGAAGCATGCCTTATTTTTTTGCAGTTGATACACAATATTTCAAAAATTTAAATCCAATTTATATCGTTTTTGTAAGAATTTGATTACTGTGTTACAGCATTCTGAAATCTGAAATCGTGAAAATACAACGATGTAATGTAAATTACATTAAACATTATCCTTGAATTATTTTCATCGATAATTTACATGCGTACTAAAGTATTTAGGTTTCCACAATTTGGAGTAGTTTTCAATACAGATAAAATTGTAAAATATGTAACGATTTTCCTGCCCAAAAAGTAAGAGAAGTTATATATACCAATGCGCCTACGAACCATAGCTGTTGTTGTTGTTCACAGTTACTAGAAAATTAAATCGAAGGGAGAGTAATTTATTTTTTAGAGCCTCTTCTAAACTCCTTAATGTCACCCCCACATCCACTACATTGCCGTAAAAATTGCATGCAATTTACTGCTGCAATAAACAATATTTGAACCTCCAAACGGATTAAAGTGCTAGATCCATATTTCCCACGCCCATTGCGATAGCGAAATAATAATAATTTATTCATTCAGTCGATTTGGTCTCAGCCCATAGTGAATTATTTACATATCTATGCACGTGAAAAATTTTGCATTCAAGTTTTCTTTGAATTCTATTTTTTGGCGGTCCCACCCTCATTACAGTGACTAACATGACCTGTACAATAAAGCTGACAAACCCTACCCTGGAATGGGAAATAAATTTCGCCACATCACATCGTACAGCAGCATAAAATTATTGATTAAAGTTTGGCTTTGAAAGGAAGGCTACTTTTGGTATCTCATTCAATAATTCACTCAATCTTTGTACTTTGTATCGTATTTCGCCGAAGGAGACAGAATAGACTCATCACTGAAAACATAATATATCTAAGTCCTCAGTAAGGTTTCAGTATGTCCAGCCAAAGCAAAGCAAAGAAAAGCGAACATACGAACGAACATGCACACGAGTAGTGATAATGGTAGAGTAGTAGTAATATCAATATGCGTGCGGTATACGGACATTTTCCCTCATCAGTAACACTGGCCATTTTCCCTTCCCCCCCCCCCCCCCAGTAGTAGTGGAATTTAATTAATTATTTCTAGAAATGTGTCACTTTAGTACTATTATGTTTAAGAAAGTCGCTCTGGTTTACATATGTTTTTTACTTAATCGCATAATGCACTTATGTAGCACTTTTTTGAATTGCAAATTCTTTACCTGGTTGGATGAAAGTGGATTTTGATCTTATTCATGCACTACTACTTTACTATGCACAGAATGCGTAGGTTTTGTAATAAAGTGCCACGTTTGCAATGGGGTTTTTGTCAGGAAATGTTACTATAATATAACATACCTCACAATTTTGCTTCTAACCACTATTTATTAAAACATGAATTTACATTACATCTAGTTAAAGGGGGTATTTTAGTAGCTTAGGAAGGATGTTAGGGGGAAAATATCCAAAACTGTCCAATAGAGAATATGCCCGGGTGGAAAATGCCCTATGTTACTAGTTGGGGTGAGCTCTGACAGGGAATACGTTCGAAGGAAAAATGTGCAGGGGCATAAATGTCCGGGGAGAAAATGTCCTACAACTTTGGAAACTTAATCGAAAAATACAGTCGTGAATTTTAAATTTTTGTATACATGTATAAGTATAGCTTTACTAGTTGGTTAGTTCTTATATAGGTAACTTTTACAAGTCTGAATCTCCTATTGTGTTACTTCATACTACTTCATAGATATTTCGATTTTCAGGTTTTCAGTTCCAGACAATAAATGCAGAAATTACATGATGAGCTAAGTGTACCAGCACATTGATAATAGTAATTATATGGCTCTACGTGTCTTCTAAATTATGCCCCTATACATGCGTACCTAATAAACTCAAGAATGGTTTATTACTCATTGCAGAACTACAAGAAACGTCAGGCGTAAAAGCAGCATTAAAAAAATGACACAAATTGTCTATCAAAGAAATCTTATGAATATAAATACCTGTCTAAAGTCTCCAATTTATCTACTTTTGCCAGACACGAGAAGCAAACAACACGGCGGCTTTTGTATGTTGCCTAAAGCCTAACTGACGAAGTCGTAATATCAGTTTATTTCTGGAAGCCACGCTCACATTAACTAAGGATAAGTAGTAAGTACTAGGCAGTCGATTATCCAATTATTACAACTTGTCCCCAGAAAGCAATTGTCAATTATGTTTAATTGCAAATATAATTTATTGACAGGCTAATAATTACTTAAGCACTACTTAAACGCACACTCGTAATGTACTATACTTCCGCTTCCTGTATAAACACATCACAAATAGACTTCAAGCTTAACAAACACGAACACAATCAAAATGACACATGAAATAAATATAATATTAGTTCATAATAGTTTCAAGAAAACAATACTACAAATCCTCCATGAAATCAATATAGCGCCTCACTGGTCCCTTTCTCACCGGCGCTTTGAGCTTGAGCGTTGTATTTGTGACAAAGTCAGGAGCTCTGTCACACACTCCAGAACTCAATGCTACATCCGGCCACAGACTTTGTAAAGTTTTGGATGGCACGACAAAATGGGACCCTGATCCAGATTGTTTGACTACCGAAAACCAGCTCGTTGCAAGTTTGGATGACCTATTACCCGATGCTTCTACTTTACTGTAAGCTCTCTTTAAACTCGACAAATGTTTTTCCATTTCAAACAACTTTGAGCAGAGGGAGCACCAGGCAATGTGGAGATGAAATGTTCGAGTGACGAATGAATGTTGGCGCCAATTAAAAAAATTTAAATACATTTCCGGATTCGCATCCAGGTACTTCAAATACATGGCAAGTTCCTTCACAGAGCGAAAGTCCATGACATTAATGAAGGAGCCCGGGATAGCTATATCCGAATAATTAGCTTTCCCATACACTATTGGAACCATTCCAAATTCGAGTGCGTAGAAGAATTTCTCCGTCACGTAGTCTTCACAGAGAGAATTTTCAAAAGCGAGGTAGAATTTATACTCAGGTCCGATTTGCTCGTAGCAGGACTTGAGGTCATGACAAGGGTCTGCCTGTGACATTGGGGGAGAGCATTGGTAGGGACCACAATCCCCATAAATATCCACTTGAACGTACTGTTGGAGTTGTGCGACGAGAAGACTACGATTACTCCGCTCCATGAAACAATTTGAAGAGATCCAAGCGACGAGATTTGTCTTCTGCGAATACAGTTCAGAAGTGTTGAAGGTGTTCTCGTAAGTGTCCTTGTGCTTCTGAATTTTATTCAGTACTCTCCCGTAAGGTATCCGTATGTCGGCGTCATGTCGGTAGCTCATGGTCATATTAAATAGACCCTCAAAGGCAGGCATGTACAGATCATTGTTAACGATATTTCCGTTATAGTCCCGGACTGGGTAGAGTGGAGATTCCAAGTTGAGAAGCACCCAGGACTGATTACTATACCTTGTTGTGGGTAGACCGACTGGGTTCCTATGCCGTAGGTAAAGGTTTAATTTACTTAAGGATGTACTTATGATGTATATTTTTCAATAAATGTTTCTCTTCTAACCTATGATGACCAATGATGAAAATGTGTTTAATTATTCCTTTATTTATTTTACTTGTTTTTGGATTCCAGATTTCGTGCACTAAAAACGACGGCGTGAGCAAAATCAAGGACTGACTTGTCATCTGTATAAAAGCATTGGTGTGGACAAAACTTTTTTTGATATTCTATCCCTGATGGATCTAAGCAGTAGCCATCTTTTAATGGATAGCTCCGCTCCTCCATATGATTGTACAGTAGTATAACTTTCTTAATCTTTCTTAACTGCTCAACTTTGTTCACAAATTCGTTATGAAGGTCAAGCTCCACTTTTTCCCAGCGAAAGGAACACTACAAATATTGAAAAAATCGGAGGTAAAGACAAGGTTTTCTGTCTTTTAATTTGGCATTGCCACTATTCGTAGCAGCCCGCTTGGAAACGGTCCGTTTCGTAGACTTATTTTTTCTCGAGAGTACCTATTTTGTAGAATGGAGTTTTGTGTGTGAAGATAAAGGGTTGCATTGATAACGAAACGGGTTGCTCTATATTCTAAACAGGCTGCTATGAACAGTGACGGATACCAAATAATTTTAGTTTGCATTAAATCCTAAAATTACTATTGGGGAGTGTGGATTTATCCTAAATGTGCAATTATTATTCTTCTTGTAATATTTCCACAAAGTCTATGGTTCTATACTTTTTATATTATTGGTATATTATATTAGTTGCATAATTAATCAATGCGTTTGTGCAAAGACAATATAGTACACTTAATTTTGCAGAAGTGTAGGAATAAAAACTACCTACGTAAAGGCAAAACAGAAACATAGCACTAAAAAAGGCAGCTAGAGAGGCAATGACTGATTTCATTTTCATCCTGTCTGGTTTTAGTTTCAGTGTTTTGCTTTGATACCCACTAGAATCCTCAGTGTTATATAAATTGCAGATGTACATTAAGAAATTATATTTAAACATTTAGTAGATACAATAATAACAGTAATAGCCCGAGTTTTGGTCAACTCGAGACTAACAATAAGAAGAATCACGTCACGAGGTAATGCAATGCATCTGAATTTATGCCAAACGAATCTGCAATGCCATACACTACAATTTTGAACCTACTGTAAGTTTTCAATTTTTCAATTATTGTTTTTACATGTGTTTCTGATTACAAGCGAAATTTATTAATCCATTTTTTTGGCAATCCATGACGACATTATGGACGTTAATCGCTTGTTGCTTTTCTGTAAGTATATATTTACCGGTGAAAATCCCTTACACCCATGTAGTTTTGGTGAGTTGTAGGAAGCTTGGTATAAGGATCACACCTACGCTCAATGTGGGGTGAACATAGCATCTTTTGACTTCGTGTTTAATGAAATTCTAACAACGTGTCTAAGCCCGTACGCACGGTGCTACACGCACTGTCGATAGGATAAGATCTCAACATTATTAACAAGTTATAGATGCATGCTTGCATGTTTTTACAGTTGAGTGATCATCAATTATAATTCTCAGGAAGAAAGTTTCGAAAGTTCAGAGTTCGGTAACCCATTCATTAAGACTTGCTACCCGCTCCGTTGTTTTTTACCGTTCCTAACCCGTTGCACGTTGCACATATATATGTTTTGCGAATTGCGAGGTGCATATATCACAGAACGACATGTCTGCATAACAAATAATGATTTTGGGATCAATATTTGCTATTGGCACAAGCTGCGCTTTCTCATCTGTCTCACATAATGTACAATATTAAAAAAGAGCTAGGTGCCAATATATCTTAGTATTATTGATTTATTTTTCGTACACCAATAATAAACATTATGTGAAAATATCTTCGTGTAGAGTATAATTATACAAACGTATGACATATAGATTACTTAAAACTTCCACGTGGCTTTTATCTGGACATATTTCATTTGCATATACCGTACCTAAATTACATACTGGAATATAATATTTTTGTATATAGCTAACAAATTGAATTTGAAATCCCAATTTAACATACCTAAACATGCAAATTTTCTCTTTGCAAATCCTATCTGACTTTAGGTTTTACATACAGTGACTCTGTGATATTAACACTCACACGATATGTGCTACTGCACTAAAATTTCATGAAACAGTCAGACTTCTTTTCGCGTCTTCTACAATAGATATAGCGTCTATTGTCGCAGGCACATGCAGTCCAAGGGGCGTTTTCGAACGAATTTGCGGTTGTACATCATCATCTCCAGGACCACTCTCGATCTCAGCAGGAGCATATATCCCGTCTTTTCTTAGTCTTGAAAAATAAGACCGTTTCACATTTGCTCCAATGTAGCAATACAAGCATCCGTTTATAATTCCCAAAACCTATACAGCGTGTCGCGTGTAAATTAGATTTAGATCACGCAAACAGCTTAAAGTAGATACTTATTTAAACAACAAGAAGACACATAAAATAATACACATAGTTTAAATTTAATCATTAATAAAAAAAACAACGGGCTACGCATGGCGTAATATTTCGGTTTCTATACTTACTGCTGCAGAAGTCCTTTCGATAGATTTATCCTGGCTCTGGTAGCCGTAAGTGTTATTTTGAATCACTGAGCCGAGCATTAGCACACCCCCAGCAAGAAGATTGCCACACGAAAAGAATTGAATCACGGTATCCTATGTCCCGTAATAAATTCATTGAGTACAGAAAAAATAAAAAATTAATTTAATTTTTTCCCTTGAATTTGCTTGAAAAATAAAGCACATAACAGCAAATTATGGTGTAATTAAATAATCGATCAAAAAATGTGTTAGCTATTTGTTTATAGCTTACGATTAAAGTAGAGGCGGATTCCGAAATACGAATAGCTCCCGAAGCGTAAGAAATCTGGGAAAGAAATGTGAGACAAAAGCAAACAACAACCATGCTGAAAAAGAACTCTTCCGTTTCGTAACCCACTTGGTACGAATCTGCGATAAGTCCCATGTTCAGTGCACCCAAAAGCTGTATGACGCACACATTAATTAAAAGATCATTATAAAAAATAATAACATTTATTGCAGATTTTTATTTCCTAATTAAATATAAAATATTCATTTTTCTATTGCATACCGTATTTCTTATAACAGTTAGTACACCCTGTGAACTATTCAAATTCACGCTGACCAGCAAGACCCGTGTACTACCATATACAGGGTGGGCCATTTATTTTAGAAGATTCTAACATGCTATAATTTCAACGTTTATCCTTCGATTTGTATACAAAATGTACACAATTAAAGACAATTTCTGGGAGATTTGTTATGACACCTCATTAATCAAAATCGGCTAAAAATTGGTTACAAAATGGTCTAACTAACAAAAATAACCTTTTTAAGATTTTTGGTCAATCCTAAAAATTTTTTTTAACAACTTTGATTTAAAATGAAAGCGTGAAGCAATGAAGACTATACCCACGAAACAAAATCCAGCAAACATCTCAAAATTTATCAAATTAAATTTCAAAATTTAAAAAATTTAAAATTTTCAAATTTTCAAAAATTATGAAATTTTCAAAAATTATGAAATTTTTAAAAATTTTGAAATTTTTGAAAATTTGAAAATTTGAAAATTTAATTTGGTAAATTTGGTAAATTGCCAGATTTTTTCCGTGGGTATAGTCTTCATTGCTTCACGCTTTCATTTTAAATCAAAGTTGTTAAAAAATAATTTTAGGATTGACCAAAAAATCTAAAAACTGTGATTTTTGTTAGTTATGCCATTTTGCAACTTATTCTTAATCGATTTTGATGAATGAGGTGTCAAACAAATCTCCTAGAAATTGTATTTATTTTAGTACTTATATTGGCTTGTTATAATCGAACAATAAACTTGGGTTTAATAGCCTGTTAGAATCTTCTAAAATAAATGGCCCACCCTGTACATGTGTGTCAAATTTTGTTTTAATTCCCACCCCTCAGACCCGTGTACTATTATACATTACAGACCCGTATGCTATTATGGGTTTGTGTAAAATGAGCCTATTGCAAAACTACCGCCGCTCACGGAGCAAGACTGAACTAACCAATGAAAAATCATACGTATTCTTAAATGGCTTTATTTCCAATATGAGGTTTATAGGCGCAAATTAAAGATAAATGCACAATTAACACTTTAAGATCATTAAATTGGCAGTGCCGTGCCTGTGGTGACCGTAAAATTGATTCTCAGGTCGACGTATGTATTTCAACGAAAACCCCGTACCATTTTTATCTATGTCGAAAAAGACATAGATAAAAATGGTACGGGGTTTTCGTTGAAATACATACGTCGACCTGAGAATCAATTTTACGGTCACCACAGGCACGGCACTGCCAATTTAATGATCTTAGTGTTAATTGTGCATTTATCTTTGATTTTAGACTATAAACCTCATATTGGAAATTAAGCCATTTAAGAATACGTATGATTTAACATGGGCTTTTTGAAAAATAGTTCACCCTTGCTCCGTGAGCGGCAGTAGTTTTGCAATAGGCTCATTATAGGAAATATGGTAATTAACCTATCATCCTCACCACTGTCGCTATACGTGCTTCCAAAATTTCATCAACTAGAAGTCTCCTCCATGTAAATCTATCCAAAAAAAATCGCATGGACGCTCTGGTCTTTAGTAAATCCTCTTCCACCATTTCTACGTCCAAATTTGAATCTGAATTAGTACTTGCTTCATCTGAATCATCTGTTTCTGTCGTTGTCTCCGCAACTCCTTTAGCACTACCTCCCTCTTCCTTAATCTTTTTTGGCCTTGGATTTCGTTGACAGTACACTAGGTACTTATTGGTAATGGTTAAGTAGCTCAAGGTAAAGTACAGGAAAGAATTTTGAAGTCCAAAAATCTGTAGTAATAATTATATATTTTTCCCATATTGATACCCAATAGGAACCATTTGTCCTTCGATGTAGATGTAGACCGTTTTAAAAATATCAGAAAATCGACTCAATTAAATCCTTACCCCTGCAATAGTTCGAACCATGACTTGATTTGCATCTTGAAATCTGTAGTCTAGAACTTTGCCTCTACTTGTTGCTATGAGAAGCATGAGGACACTGGATACGAGGAGTAAAATTCCACCGGTCATGTGAAATATAAAATCCTGTAGTATAGTAATTTGAAATTTATTTTTTAACTAAAATTCCTAATGCTTAGAAGTGTATAAATCAGAATGATAGGAGTTATTTTCTTTTGTGTTTTTTTTGTTCTAGCAATTATGCAAATTTCTAAGTAACACAGATACAGACGAAATTTAACTCACAGCAATTTTAAAACATGGTCCTCCGTGAGAAAATCCGACAATAAAAAACGTCCCAAAGAAGTGAACAAATGATATGGAGCCGCAGAAAATCAACGTTGATAAATAAATTACTTCATTGAATTCGGTTGCTCGAAATTTAGATGCAGTTAGACCGATTGCAATTGCTCCCATAAGCTATATAGTAGTATAGTAGTAATAAAAAATCTCATTTACATATATTTATTATGCTTCTTATAGTGAAATTAATTGCTATGCTAAACTGTACTATATGATATTTTTTACGAACCACAGTAGAAAATCTTAGCAGCCCGTTTGATCGTTGAAAATCCGAACCCTGGGTGGACTTCTTAACGTTGACACCGACAGTAGTAGTTGTAGCCATTTTATAATTTTACCTATTTCCGAATTTGAGTTCAGTATTTTTTTAAATTCAAACTTTTGTTAGAAAACACCTTCACTTTTGTGTTAACAGAAACACTCAAAAATGGTAATAATTATAGTTAATTGCAATAATTTGAGAATATTGCAAGAAGAAGCACTAGCTGGACTGCAGCCTGAGTGCAAATGAGAGACATGTATTTTCGTAGATCTTGAAATTAATGTTAATATTATTAAGTGGACTGAATATTATGCTATGAATCTGCAGAAATGACTAATAATAAATTACTTGCCATTATTTAAGGCATTTAGCATGGAAATCCTAATTTAATAAGGTTAACTTTTCTCCCTTCTTTGTGTTTTGATTTAAATTTTAAATTTTATTATTATGCTTGTGAAGTAATATTAAGCTATAAAGGGAGCAAGTTTTAAGTTTTTCACCTCCATTTTTGTACATAATATTACGAAACCCTTTTGTCTTTCATTAAGTATAAGTTGCTCCAAATGTAATATTCAAATGTTTCATAAAATTTACAAATATTTGTCGATCTGTACAGCAGCATGAGGTAGTCAGCTAAAGCTTATTAAAATACGCACTAATTATTTTATTGCTTTTCTACGTTTACTTAACTACAGTAGTATTTCCGGTTGTTGTGCTCATCGTCTCGCCACTGCACTGCATTGCATTGGGGATGTTTATGCACCTTCCTTACCTAAAAAGTGAAGGTGTAAGGTACACAATCTGCAATCCAAAGCAAAGCCAGCAGACTATAGACTACAACACGAACAACTTAAATATTGTCAGTGTATTTATATGCATTATTTTTGTAATTAAATTACCATACCATAATACTAAAGCCATTCCATTACTGACACAAATAAGAACAACAATAATAACAATTTAAGGTGAGTGTTAGATGATTGCAACATCATTACAGCATAAAAGACATAGTAGTAGATTGTGTTAAAAGACAGCCTTTTAAATGTTAAGATCACCAGATCTGCTGTACTGCAGAATAATATGTAAATACATAATGTATATTGTTATAAAGTACATATATTTAAGTAGGTTGTAATACGTATTATATCCTTAATTTATGATGACATGATTGTAATTAATATCAGTTTCAATTTCCACCTCCTAAAAAATTTGCTTACGCTTTTTTAGGGTTTAAATAAACTGAATTGAAATTTTGTTTTTCAATAATTTATTTTTAGGCGAAAGTTTAAGTAGGTTTCAAAGTAGTTCAGTTTAGTTGAGAAACGACGCCGGAAAACTAGATACAAAACCAATACATCATCACGAGTTTCATGTGGTTTTTTGATTTAGTATTCATTCTTAGATTTTATTTTTTTAATATACATTAACAGTATGATAAATGTTAAATAATGCTATTATGTCAAGATTTAGTTAGTTCAAGACATTTTCACGCGTACGAATAATGCTAATTTCGAGTTTTACAATTTTATATTTCCTGCCCTAATGTTTTATTACACAATGATACAAACAGTATGCTATATGATTTCTGAATTATGCATGCTGTGTTATGAATTCCACCATTTCTATAAACGCTTTGCGCCATTTTTAATTTAACACCATGCTAGCAAATGACACAATACTGCTATTTTTTAAGCTAGAGGAGGATAGAAGCTTTGGATTTTGTCATGGTTGGTTTGGATGGATGGTCGGATGGCATGGATGGATGGTAATAATTTTATTACGAATTTTAGGCAACGTACACATAAGTAATTTGACAGAAATAATGTAATCCCGGGTGGAATAGAATTTGTTATGTAATATTCCAACTACAAGCATTAATAAATTTAATTTCAACTTGTCCTGTTTTAAAAGTTCCTATAGGTCATATGGCACATGCAAGTAAATTCAAACGTACAAATTATCAGAAATGCACATTTATTCAAACACAATAAATCAATTTTTCTTCGTACAATAATGTCAATAATCGTAAAAATAATTAACTGCTATTTTAATCTCAATTGCACTCAACATAAAAAGCAAGCTTTCTATTTTATCTAGGAAGTATTTATCCTAAGGCTTCTGCACAATGAAGAGAAATAGATAAGAGTAATTCCAATTTTGCTATTGGTCCTGAATGTCCAAAATATTTTGTACATTATAAAAGAATATGCTTTCGTACACTTAGCATAATACAAATATTTAACATTTTAGTTTACCGCAACTGATTTAGGATAGATTTTATTGTACTTACCTACTTCTTAAAGATCATAATTTAAGTAACGGGTGAAACTTAATTTATGAATAATTAAATAGCCCATGTATAATCACAGCCTCATGTACAATTAAAGACCTCTCAAAGATTCAAATTTTGACCTGCCAGGCCCGTCTGCTATTACAGGAATGTATTACATAAATATTAGCCTATAACAAATAACGCAGTGTTTGTGTATCTCCTCTCATTCCGTGACATTAATAAATGTTTGCACCTGGTCGTGTTTGATTTCGCAATGCACCCGCGAAAGACTTAAGTTTTACATCCACTGCTATTTTGGGTAAAGGGGGATGAGGGGGTTGGAGTGGAATGTGTTGAATTATTACAGTTTCATCTTTGGTACTATTTTTATGTTGGCTCAATAATCTTTGATATGCCAAGAATGGAGATTCGGCTAGTGGGGTGGATGCATTAATAACGTGCTTGTCCGCCAATGACACGAAGCAATTTTTGTTTAAATTCAAGAGAATATCAGGCTCTGCACAAGACAATGGGGCATTTTCAAGTTCGAAGAGAACAATCGTATTTTTGCCTTTTCGCAGGAGCGGTGCGGGTAAGTACAGAGTTTCTTGAGGTCCGACCACTGGCCAGTATCTTCCCAAATTAAACCCGTTTATCCAAATAAAGCCCTGGAATTTAAAATTGACAAATTCAGGAAATATTCAAATTGCTAGAAAACGTCATAAATCAGAATATACATTACGGTATGTAGACTTTATACTATTTTTTTTAGAAACTGTAACCGTACATTCCCCTTTTTAAAATTATTTTTAATACGTTATTATGATTATACTCTGTAGTTACTGTATAATTTCTTGGAAACGAAACTGAATTACCTTAGTCCATCCATCAAGGCGTATGAATGTATCATGTATAGTTTCGTTGGCCAATGAAAAATTGCCGGCATAAAATCCATTCCGTTGTGGAAATCGCATATTTCTTGTTTGATTCGAATTTGAGCCAGTTGAGTGAGAATATTTGGTTAGTTTGTGTCCATCCAACTCTCCTAATTTGTACATTGTCCATTTTCGCAAGCTGCGACCTCCGAGGGTTACATCTGATCCTAGGCCCTAATTAGCAAAATACAATGTATGTATAATTAGATACAATTTCTTTAAAAAAACATCGATAAATTAAATATTTTTATTTATCTGCAGTGAGAAAGTTTTTGATCCAAGTTTTCTCACCTTGCTTTCTCCAATACTGTGTCCATAACAGGGTCTTCCTTGATTTTCAACTAAAAATTGTATCTTGGATCCCATTTGTGTAAATATGGGCATTGATTTTATCTTTTCTGATCGAGATAGAATCCCAACAAAACTCTGCAAGATGACAGAATTAAACGGAATTATGACTGCAATGTAACTTTACTTCCTACATTCTACATATTTATTATGATTAGAATTTTCATTTATATGTTTTAAAAAACGTGAATGAATACCCTATCAATGTACACGTAAGCTCTATCTCTTAAATTCGGGGCTGAAAGAATTGCCGGGTCTGTCACTTTAAAATCAATATCGGCTTCGTAAGCCACAAAGCCAGATCCAACTTTCAAATCTTCAAATGACAAAGGGTGGTCCCTTGAAAGCAAAAGCAAAAACAAAAATATTGAATTTTCTTGCAGTATTCCATCGATGTATTGGAAATGAAATTACAGTTTGATGTGCTGCTGCTCATTACGCATATTATCTTACGTGGATGTAGCCCGCTGACCAAAAATAAGTAAGAATTCTGCGTCCAAGGCTGCTGTAAAAGGGCGCATACATATTTTGTCCAGTGAGCCTTTTGGTGACACTACAGGATTTTCATGAGGAACACCCTGAAACTAAATTAGAAATGGAGAATTTATTTAGGTATAAAAGTCAATTCGGGGTTCCTCACATTATTTTTAATTTTTAATTCAATATGAACATTCCACTTGTTAAATGGTGTCTACAACTACAACTTACCTCATTAATTACGGCTTTGATTTCAAAATATTTCTCTGTTGGATCCCCAGCTTCAGTCAATGGAGCCTGGTGAATTAATTAATCGGTTTTTTAGCTACTTGTATTATGCATTTTTCGTAAATAGTTTTATTATTTGTCAATGTTGCACGTTCAAGTCACTTACATCGTAGTCGTAAGAAGTTGGGCATGGAGTAAAAGAATTCGTATCCCCATTGGAACCTGCTCCATAGCCGAATGAAGTACCTCCATAAAACATGTATATGTTCACATTTGCACCCAATCCAAGCATATACCGGAGTGTACTAGCAACAGCCTGAGAACTCACAATACTATGAGGACTTTGCCAATGATCCAGCCAACCAGGGTAGAACTCGGAATTTATGAGTGGTCCTTTTGGAGCGTAGTGACGCTGGAAGGCAAAGTTGGTCTTCACAGAAGCGAGTGATGCTGAAAAAAAACAATAGAAAAATTAAACATTTTGTAAATCTAACAAATTCAAAATGTTATAAAAGTAATCCGTAATTTATTAAAATTAAATTCAAAATCGCTTCCTAAAAGTACCAGTTCCGAAGTCGACAGATGGATATGTTCCATTAACCGTTCCACATTTTAAATACCCATCGCCACTCCCATCAGTTGTGAATAAAACCACTTCATCCCCCAGATGGAGTTTTATCAAGTCTCTCAAAAACGTTGTGTAATTCCTGTCACAGCCGTAGCTTCCATATTCGTTTTCAACCTTTAAATAATTTATTATTAGCGTTTAGGCTCTAAACTCTAAAACAAACCCTAACAAAAATATTGTTAATGCCTTTTATAAATACTTTAAATTTTATGCATCTAACCTGAATCATTATTATGGGACCTCCATTTTCATATAAGTACGGGATTAGCCTTGGTAGCAAATGATCATACCAGCGAGAGACGAAGTATACGTATTCTGCTCAAAAATGATACAGTTTTAACATTAGATTAGTTACAGGAGTAAATAGTGTAAAATGATAAATGTAAATAACAGTTTCGATATTTTGTTCATATATTGTGTATACTATTTTTGTTTCTGAGAAGACGAGCCATAGTTATTCAGAACCGAAAGAATATAACCTGATTTACCAATACAGTATGCTTACATAGTAGATACTACTTTTTGCATTTTAGTAGAAATAAATTGTGGCTGGTAATGTCTCTTCAATGACTATTTTGCGTTTTTGGTACAAAAAATATTAGACAGTTCTGTTTGCTTACCTAAGTCGCTTGTTCGGAGCTGCATATTCTCTTTTTGCCAAAGAAGCCATGGTGGAAGTCCGCCCTATATTATTATTACGTTCCCCCATAGTGGGCAATTTAGCAAAAAATGTATTTGTTCATTTCTTAAGTACTCTATATTGGGAGTGGAATGTCAAAGTGCTCCGTATCAGCTCCTGAAACTTACCATGTCTCGTTCGGCATCAATATATGGACCAGGTCGAAGAATAACGAGTAAATCATTTTGCTGTGCCGTATCTAGAAATTTAAACAAATTTAAATTTCCCTCAAAATTAAATTCTTCAACTGAGTTTGGCTGATGTGATGACCACTCCACATAACTGAAATATAGTACAAGTAAAATAATGTAATTAGTAATAGTTTTATTATATTATCCTTCAGTAGATAAAGACATGAATTGCCTGTTGAACGTTATTCTTTTACCCCACTTACGTTTGAATGGTATTTAAGCCGGCTAGATGAAACTTCCTTAAAATGTCACCCCAGTAATCCTCCACTATACGGAAATAATGGACGGAACCTAGAAGGTAGAAGTTATGAGCTCACAATAGTAATAGAAAACAAAATACGGGTCTGAAATATTCACTTAAATCACGACATAAATAAGAATGAAAACTTACCTGATATGTAACGGAAAGGTTCTCCGTCCTTCAGAAAAGTATTATTCTCGTAATCAATGCTAAAGCTTCGCTCTGGCGAAATAACAGCTCCATTTGCAATATTACAGTATAACGACAATGAACTTAATATTGATAAACTTAATAGAAATGAAGATGCATGCGCATTTCTCAAATAATTCCGATCCATTTCAAGCCGACAAGCCGCAGTGTTTTACTCTACTAAAACTGTTGATGAAACTATACGCTTGAAACCCTAATGAAATTGACGACTGCAGAAAATTAATTGTTTTCCAAACCTGTATGGCTCCAGATTTATATCAAATAACGCAGCTGGTATAGTTATTAAATATTAAAATATTATTTGCATTGATTTATAATTTATTCATTATACATTATTAAAATTAAATGTATATTACACAGATTACAGATTATTGCAACAACTGCCGTCACTTCTTATACTGCGCAGTATTGACAGTGACAGAAAATATTTTAACCATAATCCTCAATAAATGTATGTGTCGAATCTGTTCACTAACAAAAATGTTGAAACTTCTGTTTCAAAGCTTATTTTACTCTCCTCACAAAATCAAACTGTAATTTCACCTCTAGCTTTAAGTCAACTTTATAATATTATTTAACTTAATCAACTCACTCAGCTGTACGAGGAAGCAAATTGAAGTTTGAAATTCCTGAACTTCGACGCACAGAACGGTAATGATAATAATAATTTCCTCACTCTTAAAGCTTATCTCGCAGTCAACGACCACCCCAACACAATAATATATATACATATATATATATATCTATAAATATATATATATAGTGTCGTGTCGTGTTTCGTTTCGTGCTGTCATTAAAATAGGAACGAGGCTTATGCAAATGTCAAGCTGCATATAAATCTTAAGCTTGTATTCTAGTACACATAACATATACAATACAGATAAACACTTCGGATACGAGACTGTATGTATGTTTTAGATTTTTGTACATCGTCATTATACATCATACTGATACTCATATTACGCTTGCTATAATTATGTACAATAGTTCCATGGCGGAAGTGCGAGACTTACTACCGGGCTATTTCTATTCACTTTATATAACCCAACCACAATAATAATAATATATTTCTAATATAAAATTCAATCCACCCATGTTTTTTATAATAATTTTCACTTTGCATACATAATACGAAATGGGATCAAAATTATTTTTTACATTTGTTTTACTATAGAACAAATTAATTAATTTTTGACATTGAACCTAGATAGTAATTCATTAACTTATTCAACAAGGTTATTATTCGTGCAAGATTTGCATTGAAAAATTTTTCAATGTTCGATGTTTGCACCTCTGTAAAAAAAATTGAAATAAACTTGCAAACTCCTACTTCAAACTTAATGCTAATATATATAACATCTGATTAACACAATTAATTACTCAAAATTCCTAGTATGGTGTTGGACCATTTAGCACAGGTTGATCTGTCAAAGTGATAAAGCAGCCTTGGCTTTGATTGTAGCCAGTAGCAGTTTCATTCAGTTGCTTCAAAAGATTGTAGTGCACACAATCATATGGAGCTTCCTCTAGTTCCAAAAGGATGATGTTATTCTCAATGGGATATGGATAAAGTAGTGGACTTGGAAGGTACAAGGTCTGTTGAGGACCAACTACTGGCCAATATCTTCCTAAATTAAATCCGTTGACCCATGCATGGCCCTACATTTAAAATTTAAAAAATAAACTTTGGTTAGATATTTTATAGTATATAACGTAGTATAATACATAATTACTTAGCAGTTGTAATATGTTTCTTTTAAAAACAACTTTTAGATGCAGTATTAAAAAATTAGTTATGACACTTGCTACACCATTAACCCTAAAATTGAGTTGTAAATCAACAAATTATAACTATATTATGTCTAACGAAAAAATACAGATTTATTTACTTTTGTCCATCCATAGACGTTGATGTAAGTGTCCAAAGTTTGTTCATTAGTTTCAGTTTCATTGCCAATTAAAAACGTTCCACTGTAGAGCATTCCAGCTTTTCTGGGTTTGACAGCATCAGTAGTATCTGTTGATAATAACTCAACTGTCTCCAAGTTAAAAACGTCGTCAACGTCAAAAGCTGGGTAAGTTTGCTCCACTTCGATGCTATTGATTTCATTAATAGTGGGTAGAAGAATAGGTCCATAGTTGAGAATATTGAAGAGTTTTAAGATTAGATCACTGTTGAAATCCCGTAGCCTATATTGTCTCCAAGTGTCCAAAATGAGACGTCCAAGTTTAACCTCAGGTCCAATACCCTGAGCAAAAATAAATAATTTTCAAATTACTCTGGCGCGAGTTTACTGAACTTAAAAAATAAAAGGTTTAAGCTTTTTCGCAAACTATTTTACCTTGCTTTCCGAAATTAAAGGCCCAAAACTTGGTCTACCCTGATTCTCAACTAGTATTCGCAACTTCTGTCCGGGCTTAATCCTTATGGGAATAGAAAATATATTTTCTGCTCTGTCCAAAACTCCTTTTATTTCCTGCAATTTATATATGTAAATGACGAATTCAAATTACAATTTACAATTATTAGGGAACGTCTGTAACTGTCTATTCACTAATTCGCCGGCGCTTCACCGGACTGTCATCCATCAGCCAAAACGTTTTGCTTTAAAAAACATCATTAAATGAATAGGATTAGTACCTCGTCCACAAATACATAAGCGCGATCATTCAAATCACTAACGCTCAATGTAACAGGGTCACTGGTCAAAACTTGAATAACACTTTCATACAGAACGAATCCAGACCCGACGCCTAATTCCTCAAATCGTTGTGGAAATAAACTGCAATTAATAGATAACTAGTTAAGCGGGAGTACTATTAGTTGGTGTTATTAGGCAGAGCTACATTATAGCAAAAGAATCAGAATAACTAGTCTTTTAGGTATACGTATTGAGTAATTTCAGAATACTATTATAGCTTACTTGAGAACTGGTTCTGGATCTATCATTTGCAGTAGCAGATCACTGAAAATGGACAGCAGAGGCTTCAGTTTAACTTTTCCATAATTTCCTTTTGGCGAGATACCAGGGTTTTCGTTTGGAACAGTGGTAAACTAAAAACAGCAATGTGTATAATTAAAACTTGATTGTGCTTAAAGTAAATTGCTAAGAAAGATGTCACAGCTTAATTTTAATTTGATTATAAGTGGCTAGATAATTTTGTAAATTCACTGGCTAAAAACATTGAACCTCACTTTAGAAATTACTCCTTTGATCGCAAAGTACTTCTCAGTAGCATCAGCAGCTTCGGACAAGGGTGCTGAATTTAAATTGAGTTGGTTTTTGATTCGGGTGTTGTTTGATAAGTCTTGCCCAGGGCGGAAAGTCCTGCCCCAAACGGGAAGTCCTGCCCCAAACGGTAAGTCCTGCCCCAAACGGTAAGTCATGCCCCAAACGGGAAGTCACGCCCGCTTCAAAAATTTTTGAAATGAAGCCCCTTTGACGCCCCAAGTCGCAAAATGAAGAAGAAAAATGCAAAAACAGAGATACGTAACAAAAATATAGTTCGTCCTCAATATTTTATTTCGATTACTATTTGATAATTTTAAGCACAGTAATCAACATGAATTAAAATAATTTAGATGGTGTTGGTAATTATTTATATAAATAGATAGAAATAGGAAAAACTGACTGGAAACGGTTAGGTTATATTTTTCCGCCCCGCCCGCGGTGGGGCCGCCACCGGCGGCCGAGGCCCCGCCGCAGGCGGGAGGGAAAAATATAACCTATCCGTTTTCAGGCAGCTTTAGGAGCCTGGGTCAGTGTAAATGCTGTTGAATTATTACAATATACAGTTTTGCAGTTTAATAATATCAAACAGTAAGTGAAATAATATACTGATGACGAAGTATAATTTTATTGATTTTGCATTTTTCTTTATTCATTTTGCGATTTGGGGCGTCGAGGAGGCTTCCCCATCCCACTTATTTAAAAAACTAAAATTTTTGAAACGGGCGTGACTTCCCGTTTGGGGCAGGACTTACCGTTTGGGGCAGGACTTCCCGTTTGGGGCAGGACTTCCCGGCCTGGGCAAGACTTACCGAACTATCCCCTTTGATTCACACGCAAACACCATTATTCATTATCAAAAGTAAAATAATTTTAAAATTTAAATTTAAAGCATACGAGGCACACTAGAGACCAAGAACTGCCATTTACCATCATAGTCGTAAGATGTCGCAACTGCTTGGAAGGCCGTACCCACAGCAGAAGATCCAGAAGACATTCCAAAATTTGATCCTCCATAAAACATGTAAAAGTTTACATTTGCTCCCACTGCTAATATCCTATCCAGTGAAGCCGCCACCTTGTCAGTGGTCTTCCCATTATGTCTAGTTGTCCAGCTATCAAACCACCCAATGTAAAACTCAGAGTTCACCAACGGACCACGAGTTGCTGTTGTTCTCTGCGTTGCAAAATGTAAATCTATCAGTTGTGTCAGATCCTCTACAAAATTATGAGAAAACACGTCTTATTGAAGGCAATATATAGGCTTAGTGTGTAAAATAAAGTTTTTATACTACATCGCTACAGATTTTGAAAAATATTGTGTGATGCTAAACCTGGTCCAAAATCGACTGTGGAGTAAACACCAGGAATCGATCCACATTGTAGTTGAGGCTCAGTTGCCCCATCAGTGGTAAAGAGCACAACATCATTTCCCAGGTGAAATTGTATTAGGTCCCGTAGGAATAATTTGTACTCCGAGTTGCAACCATAGCTTCCATATTCGTTTTCCACCTGAATATCATTAAAATTTAATTATAAAAATGTACATGTCCATAGTACTATTATTAAAATGAACGTTTTTTAAAACAGACCTGAATCATAATGACTGGCCCCCCATTTTTATACAGGTATGGCTTGATCGTCGTCAGTAGGATACCAAACCAATTCGAAACGTAGTAAATGAAGTCTGGCGGAAAAATACATATAGAAACAACTTATACAATAATTTCAGAATAATTTAACTAATAAGACTACTAACCACTATAGTTATATAATAATACCTGAAGTCAGTAATTTAGCACTGCATTAAAATCTAAAACGGGATTATAATTTTTAAAAAACTATATTGATAACATGCTAATTGTTTTGAACCTTCAGTACCTGGTTGAGTTGTGCGGACTTTCATTTTTGTTGACTGCCACAACAACCATGGAGGCAGTCCTCCCTAATATAGTAAATTGAATATAATAATGTATAGAATCAGTAGTAATTAATTACTTGGAATTTCTATAGTATTTCCCATTATGCCATTATGCGAGAGTAGAAATCTTAAAGGCTCACTTCAGTTAATTGGTTATAGGCTTCAGTTCAAAACTATGTCATTAACTAACCATATCCCGTTCAGCATCAATATAAGGACCTGGACGAAGAATCACGCTCAAATTATTCTTCTGTGCAGTTTTCAAGAACTTCACAAGATTAAGATTCCCATCGAAGGTGAAATTTTGGGCTGGTGTAGGTTGATGGGAGGCCCATTCCACGTATCTTCAGTACAGTCCAGCAATAATAATATAGTTATACATCATTAGTTCATAGTTTAAAATTTGATAGGGGCCTAGCAGAAATGGTAAATAATATCTAATAGTTGGCATTTTTCCCCTCAATTTTGGACATTTTTTTTCTCATCATGCAAAACTATTTAAAAATGCGATAAAAATTGGCATTTTTGTAAACATTTCTAAGAATGTATCAGAATTTAGGAGCATACTTAATTACTGAATTTAACAACAACGTTTTGAATTAATTAATCGACTTTTCAGCGAGTGGTATTTTATTTTAAAGCTCTTGAAAAAAAAGTCTGATATTTTCAAAATTGAAATCTGACCCACACAACACGTCTCAGGGAGAATTTTAGAAAGCGTTTTTTTCAAAAACTTTAAAGACACGAAATTTTTTTACGAATCTTTAGATAATTATTAGATTCTACTAATCATACGAACCGTTCGAGTTCGAATGGTATAGCACTTGTGTGTAGTGAGCATCGGATCTAAATTTGAAGTTTTAGTTTTGGCAGGAAATTCAAATATAACACCTGATTTATTAAACTATTACCCAATTTCATTGTGATAAGATGACGAAATTAATACAATACGACCTGCCATTTCTTTCTGCCAATATACGTGATTGCCGGAAAACAATAATCATGAAAAACAACAACAGCTTTAAAGAAGTAATTATTTTGGAAACGTCATTTTCTTACGTCTGAACAGCGTTGAGCCCAGCCAGTCGAAACTTTCGTAAAATATCATTCCACTTCTGCTCAACAGTTCGAAAATAATGAAATGAGCCTATAGGAGAGGTAGAGCATCAGATCACAATAGAAATTATTAAAACAAAATACACAACTGAAATATTCACTTAGAATTTTGTCCAAAATGTGATTGTATAAGCTAATTGAAGAATGACATGACATAATATACAAGAAAGTTAATTTTTACCGCTGATGTACCGAAAAGGCTTGGAATCTTTAATAAAAGTATTATTTTCGTAGTCTATCAAAAAGTTTCGATTGACATTAAAATCAAAACTATTTAAATCATTTAAAACGTCTTTAATTGTAGTGTGGCCGGGTTGAAAAAGTTGAGCAATTATTAATAATAGTGTTAAAGGAGATAAATATTTAAATCTTGAACCAGTGAATAAATGCATAGTAATTTTAGAGAGATTTTTAAAAAATAAACTTGACACTGTCCTCCACTGAGGATAGCCCAACGGACTCAGTATATGCGGTTCAAAACTTTGGCTTTAGTATTATATTTATAATAAATGAATTTTCATCTAGACACCCATGGCACAATACGCTAAAATTGTCTGATTTTTTTAAACTTTTAGTTGGTAGCACATCAAAATTATTATAATTTAACAAACAAATTTAGTCAATATTAATGAAGGAAGCTAATCCGGGTCGATAACAGATTATACAATCTGAACTCCAAACACCCACAGTTTATTTACTGTTTACGATGCGTCAGATCAGACGACTGTAATGAAGTTGTGGTAGCATAATAGTGATAAGTCAAGCAAGTACTTCGAGATACAAAATCGAAAGCAGGCATGGAGATAATAAAATTGTTTGCTTCAACACTATTTTCATCTCATTGGGTCTACTCTTCCAGGCGATTGAATGTGATTTATCATTACATATTTGTATTCATTACACAGTAAAAACTTGTTCCTTTTCTCCGATTATTCAGTTTCAAGATAAATAAAGAATGTTCCCCACTTCCCATTCTACGCTCCTATATTCTGCACCATCATTGATCACCGTTTGTTTTTTTACAATACATGCATCGTGGGTGCGTTGCACACAAAATTTAAAAACCATGACCATCACTCTCATGCGGGGTCGTTTTCTTTTAATTATGCATTTAAAAACCAAATTATATATTACTATACACTCATATGTTTTTACTGTAGCTGGAAATGGGCGAAGCAACTAGAAAAAAGAAATAAAGCAAGATTGCCATGTGTATACTTATAAATGTTCGCATGTACCCATATGACATAAGTAATTACACAGTGAAAGGGAAAATTAATGTATGTTCTTTCACGGATAGCAGAGTGTGAGCTTTAATTAGGCACTTCATTTCATTCGTAGAAACACTACGAGCCCCTGACTAGTGAATAATTGAGGATTAATTGTATATGCACCGCACCGTTAACTAATCACAACCATATAGGACGTGCAAGTAACATAGATGAACGAAACTTAATACATACCTGCGTATGATATTATGTGAGTCTTCTTGACTTAATTAATACATCGGGCGGTATATGATTCACTGATTAAGTCCCTTTATAAGTCCCATGTCATTTAATTGTGTAAAACCAGCCACGTGCTGGCACATACGACGACAAAGGCTAATCTGCCAATCTACTACTTAACCAATTAATCGTTGCTAGAAGTTGTAACGTAATCCAGCCCACGCAGTATTCAAACAGAGACGTCTCAGACCCGCGTACTATAACAGACTCGCGCAGTATACAATATTTACAAATTAGTAGCCCTATTAATGCATGCTAAAAAATACCTAAAACTTACACATTTTAATGTTTAACACGAGAAACCTTTTTGTTTTGCTACTGATGCCGCCATTTAAAAACAAATACAATAATTGATTTTAACGTAATGCAACCATATGTGACAACAACTAGATTAGATATAATTTGCTATGAAATAGTCGAAGATACCACGAAATAAGCACGAATACAATAATTTCATAATGCCACAGTAGCTATTTCTATATTTAAACAAACACTTTTAGGAATATTTGTAGTGATTCAAAGATCACTAAAGGCTGCGGCACGGACCGCCAAACAGTCACGTGATTTACAGTGGAGCGTTGGCAGTTCTCCTTCTTTCCTTACTTCGTAGCCACTGCAACGACCACTCGTCAGTTAGTGTGGAAAGGCCCGACGAGACACATTCAGCTCTCATTCGAAATCTCAATTTCTATTTTCCATTTCCAAGTTTCAATTTAGAAATTATCTTATTGTTGAAATAAATATTATAGTAATTATTACTACAGTGTAGTAAAGCAATAACCCGAGTCGTAGTTCAAATCATTTAACACTGTCAGGCATCCGTTCAGTTTCATTCCGGGAGATCTAGCCGGTAGCTAATCTGCATCTTCAGACCAACGGGCATTAGTCAGCAGGGACCAGGGCCACACCGCCACACCTTGCAGACGTACATTTTGGCTACACGACAGGCGACCAATAGACAGCGTAGTATACATATCGTTACACATGACGACCGTGAACTGAAGCTATTACTGGAATACTCGGATTAACTCAAGTTTGTCAACTGGAATTGTCATCAGTACGGAAGTGTTAAAATTACGTAAGAACGCGAATAATAATAATTATCATCCATGCCAAATATTTATATAATAAGTACAGGGTTTCGAAGCAAAAAGTATATTATTTATTTAAAAGACAATGTATTGAGAATACGGAGTTTTGGAACAAATTAGGTATATATATTGTGATTGTTTTTGAAATACTGTTCAACCATGTCATAGCTAGTAGTATATTTAACTATCCGTAAGCGTTGCTTTGGTAGTTAGGTATAATTTAGTTTCTGATGCGTATGCAAAGAACTAAATCGACCCTACAAGTATTAAATTAACAAGCTAGCCACATATATTATACGATAAAATGTGTTCCAAGGAAAATTGAACACAAAAGTTAGAAAAGCATAGCATTTTCAATATTTTTCTAACAAATTCAAGTATTTTATTTCAAAATTTTTATGAATTAGCTATTTTTGACAAAAGTAGATGCTGAGCCAGAATTATTTGAGTTTAATAGTACAAGCCCAGTTAATACAGTATCGTGAGTCATTCTATGTTACTTCATTGTACCAATAGATGCGATTGCTAAATTGGGACAGCGTGGAGGGGTTAGTAGCTAAGCCTTTGAAGCGTTGCTAGAAGGCTGATGCGGATGCTAATCGAACTAGCATGACTCACTAACTTATGCAGATGGATGCTAAGTTCCTGCTGCGTTTGCTAAGGAACTGATGCGATTCTACTGTTTCAAAGTACTAATGTTAATTTATTCAAATAAAATTAGTCTAAATGCTCAACTCTACTGCACTTAATCAAGGGTATTAAACCCATGCAAACAAATAACCTTTTGTCTTAAATATTTCTTGAATGTTACTGGGTTGCCCAGAACTAAAGTATTTGAATATATGCATGCTAACGAGATTTCAAGCGATTATTGTCCTACCGTGCGGAATAATACCTGAGTACTGAATTGTGAATGATAAATTAAATGCAAATACAGTGCTATTAATAGTAAATTAGGGCGAACCGTTCAACGAAATTCCACCTAACTCAAACAAAAATCTTAAGTTAACTGAATAACTTAAGTACTAAGTAACTCTTATCTTACTTAGAATAAAAAGATAACTGCAATTAAAATTTATGAGTGAAACTCGAGAAGCAAGAGCAAAGAGAAGAGAAGAAATTAGAGAGAATCCTAAACTAGTTAATCGAACTAAGTATAGGAAAGACAAAGGAAAGCCAAGAAAGAAATCTGATAACGATATTACTGATGCAAGCATCGACATGGGAGACCAACCAGATTTTTTGAAAACTTTTCTGGATACGTTGACCCCACAGCAAAAACAAGCTTATCAAACATATGCAGAGGCTCAGTCCAAGGCAGATTATGACGCTGGTTACCTAGAAGGTGAGGCTGAAGGACTTGAGAAAGGGGAAGAAGAAGGAATTATAAAAGGACGAGCAGAGAACGCAAGAGAACGTACTGGTGATAATCATAATACAGGCCCAGAAGCAACTGACGCTCAAGCCAGAAATAGAAATTCTAATTCTAGAAATCACCAGAATCTTCGCGTCTCAGTCAATCCACTCAACTCCAAAATTCCTGTGCCAGCTCACAGCCCTAACAAGACAGCCGACAACTATTTAAATGAAATGGAGACCTACTTCCAAGCCTTATCTTTAGATAGAGATCTTTGGCTACCATCTTTAGGCGCAATGCTAAAGGATGAGAAGAAGAAATGGTTTACATTCACTAAGCCTGCTAATTGGACACAATTTAGAGCGGATTAAAATTCAAAATTTGATACTCACGCAGAAAAAGCTAAAAGAGTCAAAATTTTGCATAGTCGACAGCAGAAAGAAACTGAATCAGTAGAATGCTATGTATGGTTTATGATGGACCTAGCTCATCAAGTCAATCCAAATGAGACAACGGAGGAAATGACAAGACGAGCACTAAATGGTCTGTTGCCATACATAAAGAAGCAGATTCGACAACTCAACCCATGGACTCCTGAGAAATTGATAGAAGAAGCCGTAACGGTTGAAGTCATTGAAAAAGAACTTGTAGAATACCAAAGAAAATCTAAAAGTTCTAATTCAAGCGATTCAACTCAAGCAGTGCGTGGTCAAGGTGCACTCAGAGGAAGTTTCCGAGGCGGACGCCAAGGAAAAGGAAATTACCGAGGCAAACATTTCAATCCAAATTATGTTCCAAATTTTAATAAGGGAACAAGCAATGAAAAAGGAGGTCAGACAAACACAGACACAGAATCAAAAGTTAAACCAGATGCTGAAAGAGGTTCATGGAGAGGAAGTAATTGAGGTAGACCAAACAACCGAGGAAACAGAGGACAAACTCATAATCATACAAACAAGGGATTTCAAGGTCAATGTTATGTTTGTAGCGGTGTTGGCCACATCGCTTCAAAATGTCCTAATAATCACGGTGTAGTTATGATGATGACTGAAGCTGGTCAAGAGGAAGTAAGTTGTGACACTTGTCAAGGAGCAGGTCACTATGCTCACCTCTGCACGTCTTTTCAAAATGAGGGTTTCCACCCACAGTCTACTGAAAATAATAATGAACAGTCTTTAAACCAATAAAGAAGGAGATGGGAATCGCGAACTATCTCCTCTCAATATTGTCACAACAACCATCTGGTCCACCAATTGTTAGTTTCATATCTAACAACAAGTCTTACAGCGCTGTCTTAGATACAGCATCTGATCGTTCTTTAATCACAAGAGCATTAGCTCTGAAAATTCGAAATTTTTATCAACCTGAAAAAGGAATACCTCTTAAGTGTGCAAACTTTGCTACCATTGAACCTATCGGTAAAGTAAATCTATCTCTTATAATTGGAAATCGTCAAATCGATCAAGAATTCGGAGTCATGGAAAAATTGCCATTCTCCTGCATCATTGGAAATGAAGCCATGAGACGTCATGGAATTATTCCGAATATGAAGGAAGAAACGTTTGCATATAGCAACGAACCAAACAAGACTTTTCCATTATTGTCAAAGCTAAATCTAAATTGGACTCAACCCAAACTTCTCACGACTCAACTGGATGAGATCAACTCTAAGCTCCACATCTTATTTTCAAAATTCCCAACTGTTGCAAGAAAAGATAATTAATTTAATCAAACAACTTTGGCAGTTCACAAAATCAAACTAATTGAAAATAAGACTCCAAATGCTAAACTACGATTTTACCCAGAGGAAAAACGGAATATTTTGAAGAAAACTACAGATGAATTGTTACAAATGGGAATTATTAGAAGATCCACATCACATTTTAATTCTTGCGCTCTATTGGTTCCTAAGAAAGACGGAACTGAAAGAATGTGTAATAATTTTCGAGAACTTAATAAAATTACCAAGAAGTGCGACGCGCCATTACCAAAGATTTGGGTAATGTTAGGACTGATTCCAAGAAAAAAGTGGTTCACCAGGCTAGATTTGAGATCTGGATACTATCAAATCCGTATGCATCCAAGCTGTATCCCAATGACAGCATTCTCAACGCCAGATGGCCATTTCGAATTTCTCGTTATGTGTTTTGGACTTTGTACAGCTCCTCAAACATTCCAAATGACTATGAATACAGGATTTGCAAACTATCAATATTCAATCTGTTTTATATATTTTGATGATTTCATAATATTTTCTGATACATTAGAAGACCATGAAAGGCATCTTAATCTCATCTTCCAGCGACTCAAAGAAATGAACTTAGCTATCAATATGGAGAAATCAGAATTCTTCAAACAAGAGCTAGAATTTTTGGGCCACGTCGTGACTCAAGATGGACTCAAAAAGTCACCTGCAAAAGTGCAAGCTATTCAAAATTTCCCAACTCCAACTAATAAAGATCAAGTTAGGAGTTTTTTGGGATTAACAGGATGGTACGCATCATTTGTTCAAGACTTTTCCACACGTTGCGCCATATTGTATAAGCTACTGAAGAAAGATGTTCAATTTCATTGGACTCAAAAGCACCAAACAGCTGTTGATGATATTAAAAAGGCAATGATAGAAGAAATATTATTAACCGGAATCGATTACAAGTCACTAATAATTCTGCGTACTGATGCAAGTTTTATTGGACTTGGAGCTTGTCTAATTCAAAACGTTAACGGAAAGGACAGAGTAATAGCTTGTGCAAGCAAGTTGTTAAATGACAGCCAACAGAAGCTGGAAATCAGTGAAAAGGAGGCGTTAGCGATTATATGGGGACTGAACAAATTCAGAGAACTTCTCTATAAGAAAATCATTATTCAAACAGACAACAGAGCAGTAACTTTCATGCAAAACAATGCACCAAAATCTAGAAAAATAAGCCGTTGGTTCAGCGACCTTCAGGAATGGGAGTACATCATACAACACATACCTGGAAAGCAGAATCAAATTGCAGATAGTCTAAGTCGGAATCCAGATCCTTCTACTCTTGATGAAGAAACTGAAGATTACTGTGAATTCCGAACGGTAGAATTACCAACAATTGCATTCATGGAAGAAATTTTCACTCTTGAGGAACTTAAGGGCGAACAATTGAAATGCAATAAATTGAATCGAATAATTGAACTTTGTGCAAGGCGCCATGACACTGAGGAAAGTATTGATTCAAAAGAAAATATAGAAGCCAAAGCCTTTCTCTTGAAGGATGGAATTCTATATAGAACTGTAAAAGGTTTTGACAAAGTCAGAACCAAAACATTACAGAATCCGGAAAGAAAATTGGAAGATTCTAAGGAATTAACCAAAAGAGCCCCTGATCAAGGTACCAAGTATCAGTTTTACCAGAATTATTGAAACATAGAATGCCTATGTATTTTCGTGACTCAAATACTGCTGGGCACATGGGTATAAAAGCAACTCCGGACAGAATAAAATGTCGTGTCTTTTGGGAAGGCATGAACAAAGAAATTAAAGAGTACGTACGAACATGTGAAATTTGTCAAAAGGCAAATTATGACAATCAGAAAGCAGCCGGTCTATTACAAGAATGTAATTACATCAACTCTGTTTTTGAAAACATCTACGTACGTGGATCTAGTAGGCCCACTTCCATTAAGTGGTGGAGGGAGAAAATACCGATTTATATTAGTCGTCATCGATCAACTATCCAAATGGGTTAAATTATTTCCATTAAGCAATTCTAAAGCACCAATTATTATGGGAAAACTTGAAGATGAAATATTTTGTCGGTTTGGTTCTCCAAAAATTATCATTACTGACAACGGAAATCAATTTATTTCCAAGAAAATGAAGAAACTTACAGCAGTGTGGAAGATCAAGCATTGCTACACATCCCTATACAGACCACAGGCTAACCAAGCAGAACGTGCAAACCGAGATTAAAAATCAGGACTAAGAAAACTGACACATGAAAAACATTCTTATTGGTCTACAGGATTACAAAAGCTAGCATTATCAATGCGAACAAATATCAAAGCTACAACTGGTTTTTCTGCTGCATTTATAATGTTTAGAAGAGAAATAAGATTGCCATTTGATAGAGCCCTTCAAACTCCTTCAGAATATCTTGACGAACAGCAACTTATTCCTCCAAACGTCAAAGACATTATTGACACAGTAAAGTCTAATCAAATTAAAGCACAACGTAAAACTTTTTATGACCGTCACCATCGATATGTTGTTTATATGGTAGGCCAAAAAGTTCTAAGGCGAAATCATGTAATTTCAAGTGCTGATGATGGAATCACCAGAAAGCTTGCTCTAAAATTTGTTGGACCTTTTTTGATTGCAGAAAAAGTTACTCCAGTTACTTACAGACTTGTCAATGAAAAGAATAAAGATAAAGGAAAATGGCATGTGAATGATCTTAAGCCATTCTTTGAAAGAAAGAGATCTGCAGTTGAACAGCTAAAAATTGATCATGCTATTCAAACTAAAGCTGAATAAAAAAAGCTCAGACCCAGAAAGAACATTGATTATCGCGTTCTGGCGGGATTAAAGCCGTTAAAGCCTCAATAAAATAATAAGAAAGACTCATATAGTTAGAACTGTAATGTACTTATGTACATTTTTCTAACTACTTCATTAAAGACAATAAGACTACTTTATAGTTAATGCTGATTATTAAAGAGTACAATAATAAAGAACACACAACATTTGAGCTAAAGTAAAACGATAAAATAAGTTGACGTAAATAGAAATCTAACATATCAGCACCAAAAATTTTAATTTCAAACTCTACTTATATTGCAGAGACCAGAAAATGACGTCTAAATCAAGTTCCATTAAAAAGACTGAAGATTAAGCAAAGACTGACTCGAAAGAATTCTGGAGACTGACCGATGAAGCTCACAAGGAATTTGGTATTGCTTGGCCTAGGCCTCAAGAAAATCCAACTTACAGAGGATTCCAAGAAAGTCGACGCAATATCAATTCAACAAATCCAAATTTTGGAACGCCACTTGTTCAAGAAATTAAAGACTGAAAATTCTTAGAAGCTATGCATTGTGCTCATCCTGTTCCAAAAGAAAAATCCAAACCAGCACTCAAAGTGGACAGTAAATATGGATTAACAATTCTAGCTCAACATCTTGCTCACCACTCAGAAGTTGGTATTGACCTAGAAATTTCTAATATGTTCGTTTTTGAGAAACCGTTTACCTGTGTCATGACTATCTCCACGTCTAAACAAGATTTCTTTGTTGATGTATTTTCAATATGGAAGTTAATTAAACACACTCTAAACAAGTTTTTTCAGGATCCAAAAACTCTCAAAATATTCTGCGATTGTTCCAACGACCTCATAAGACTACGAGAAGATTTTGGTATTGCTCCTATTGGTGTTGCAGATCTTAGCCGAGGATTTCGTCAGTGGAAAAACCTAAAATATCTGCCAGGGCTAGACGAAATCGCATCGTATTTCAAGTTACCATCTACAAATGCAGATAGGAACAAATATTTGAATAAAGCCGATTTCCGTTTTCGTCCATTAGCTACAGAGCTAGAAAATTACTCCATCAACGACTCCAAACTCACTCTTTTGTCATGGATCATAATGAAACAAGAAATTTTGAACAAGCAACTTAAACACATTAATGCCGTCCCAAGAAATGAAAACCTCTTCACTGTCAAAAGTCTGCTACTAATCTTTCAATCCCGAGACTTTAAGGAACGTTTTTTGCTCCGCAAGTACAAAGATATTCCTTAGAAAATCCATACCGTCATGTACGCCGATACAATTATTAAGACATTACCTCGAGACGTCCCAGTTGCTTGCCGAACTCAGCTGGTTAAGACCTTGGACTGGTTGGAAGAGCGTGCTAGAGAAGTTGATGTCAAAATTGATAAAATCTGTGACCTTAAAAAAATGGAATCTTGGCTTTGTTATGATGGTATCTCGCCAAAGTCAATCACTGCATTTGTGAATGAAAAAGCTAGATTTCTAACTAGAGACCACAAGTCTAGCCTTCATTTTATGTTGGAAAATTTGGAAAAGGAAGTGCCAGTTACTAGTACTACTAGTTTGACGCCAACAAAGCGGAAACATGATTTGGTAGATCTTCCACAATGTGAAATAGTAAAAATTTCCAAGGTAGTATCTGTTGAAGCTGAGGAAGATGATGATACTCTATTAATTCATGCGCCCGAAGATAATTTTGACTCCCGTTCTGTTTCATCAGCTAGTACTCTTGGCCAAATTGTAACTGTAGTGACTGAAGAATCCGACTCGGAGCCGTGCTTGATTGATAGTCACAGAAATACGGAGGGAGTAGTAGCAACGGAGACAACAGAGACTGCTACTGGCAGTCATGCATATGATTATGTTCAAATTGACCAAGAGCCACCTGACATTCAAGTGCAAGTAAATGTACAAGACGAGACAAGAGTAGCTCAAATGATTCCCGTAATCGTGAGTATAGGAGAGACTCAGGACCCAGACCCAGATGAAGAATTCCCGTTAGTACCGGTTCAAGACCCAGTTCCGGCCGAATTTGTAAAAGACCCCGTTCTTGCTGAAGGAAATGCCTTAGGATTCTTTGCACAATTACGAGCAAATATGACCCCCGAAGAGAAAACCGCATTCAACAGGGAGCATTGAGGAGGGAATTTGAGGAACAAGATTCTCGCTCGAAGAGCTCGACAGAACGAGCAGCAGCAATAACATTAAAATTATTATTATTTCGTATAAATTATTAAGTAATATCCACTTTATACATCAAATATGAATTGGAATGTATATTATGACTGATATTCGTGTAGGACAGTGATGTATGTAATCAACATTGATAATATTATATTAGAAGGATTTATTATGTAACTTTTGTGAGAAAAGTTCTTTTTCAAGGGGTGGAGAGTTGTAGTGATTCAAAGATCACTAAAGGCTGCGGCACGGACCGCCAAACAGTCACGTGATTTACAGTGGAGCGTTGGCAGTTCTCCTTCTTTCCTTACTTCGTAGCCACTGCAACGACCACTCGTCAGTTAGTGTGGAAAGGCCCGACGAGACACATTCAGCTCTCATTCGAAATCTCAATTTCTATTTTCCATTTCCAAGTTTCAATTTAGAAATTATCTTATTGTTGAAATAAATATTATAGTAATTATTACTACAGTGTAGTAAAGCAATAACCCGAGTCGTAGTTCAAATCATTTAACACTGTCAGGCATCCGTTCAGTTTCATTCCGGGAGATCTAGCCGGTAGCTAATCTGCATCTTCAGACCAACGGGCATTAGTCAGCAGGGACCAGGGCCACACCGCCACACCTTGCAGACGTACATTTTGGCTACACGACAGGCGACCAATAGACAGCGTAGTATACATATCGTTACATATTATAACTAGAATTCCAAAAGACTAACGACAAAAGCCCGACGCAT
This sequence comes from Dicyrtomina minuta, assembly GCA_949802685.1. Classification (NCBI taxonomy): domain Eukaryota; kingdom Metazoa; phylum Arthropoda; class Collembola; order Symphypleona; family Dicyrtomidae; genus Dicyrtomina; species Dicyrtomina minuta. Next base: position 50,727,108 of record OX461808.1, read on the forward strand.
GTAGCAATATTCGCATTATATTGACCAGAAAAAACAACATGAATAATAATAAGAACTGGAATATTGATAAAAATATTACAATACATATATTCATTTCCTTGAAATTGCAACCATTGTATTACGCCAAGAGTTGTATTTACTGCATTTTCTGACATCACGCTACAAAAAAAGGGGTTACGAACTACGAATAACAGTAGGTTACGAAAGCGTATAAAAGAAAAAACAGACTATGACAAGCATTTTCAAATTTAAAAAAAACATATTTCCCTGTAAAGCTTAAACTAAAATAAAGCAGCTAAATTAAAGTTTTTGACCAACTCTTCACTATTTAAATTGAACGAGACGTCATACAATTTATTACTATTAAACTTCATTCAAGGCAGGTTTGAACTTATTTATTCATTCAACTTTTGTCAACAATATAATATTATTGGATAATAGTATTATTCATATTTATGTCATAATAGCTCTTAATTTTAAATAATTTCCCCACATATCAACATTTCTATGTATGTAAATAATAAAAATGAGTACCCTTAAACTCAATGTACAAAATAAATAGTAAACAAGTAAACAATTATTATTGCATTTATAAATACAAGTTATGTCAACACACCAATATAAAATACTTGGCATACAAACTACCTTAGAACAGAAAATATACAACAAGTATCATTTTTGGTTAATTTAATTAAAAATTACCGAATTTGATAGTAAAGAATATATGTAGCATAGAATTGCACTGAAATGTTTTTGTTTCATTGAATTTTATATTCATCGAATGTCGACATTAGAATCTAACGATAATATGCTATTGTTATTCAAAATATGTAAATAGTTGCGTATGTATTTATCATTTCCCATTATTCTAAGTTTCCTTGAACCTAAGGTCGCCTGTCTATCAGAATTATATCTTCAGAAATTCACAACCCAGGAACCCAGAGGGAAATGCTGCAAGTAGAGTGTTCACATTATGCAATGTCAGAGGATTTGTTACTCTAGATATTTTTTAAAGCTATTCTACTGTAGTTAAGGCGAAGGTAAACATTACTACACAATTTTTCAAGTCATTCATAAAAATAACTTCCATCTCCCTGGCACTGGATCCAACTCAACACAGGAAATATAGAAGTAATGAGTTTAAGCTTCGTGTACATAAGGCAATTTGTTGTAAGCTTACGGTATACAGCTGCTCATTTTGTGCCGACAGCGGTTTGAATAGATTCATTTTTTTTACGTTTTTTATATTTTATAGAAGAGTACAAACACACTACACTAATATACGACACACAGAATACATGCCTACGAGCTTTTACTACAAAAATTAAACATACAATAAATTAGAAATATTTGAAATTTATCCAATGTACACCCTAAATTTAAAGTATTTAAAACACTTTCCCAGTTAACTTAATAAAGAACTGCTGTATGTTCACATAACCGAAAAATAAATAGAGAATTGATATAGACAATATATACTAAGTTAAAAACTTAAAAATATACAGGAAAAGTAAAAATTTATCATCAGCGAATAGGATGATTAAAAAACTAAAAAAAAACACTAGTTAAACAAAAGCACACAATTATTTTTTTACTTCATTTTTTTGGCTATTATTGGGTAAAGTACTCTGTGTCTGCGCACTTCTCAATAACGTATTCCCTATTTCTTTTTCAAGGTTATGAAATCTTTCAAAATACTGTGACAGTTGAGATGACTTAACAAGCAGGCCACCATACGGATCACGACTATTATTATTCCCTGACTGGCAATGAGCTGGACCTCGTAATTCGACATAACCTTTACTATCTGATCCTTGACTTGATAAAATCCTTTGCCGCTCAGGTAGTTCTGATTCTGTTTGGGTATTTGCAATATTATGATATTTATGGTGCATCTCCTTATCCTGTTCAAAGTTCAAATAAAACTAGATTGTAACATCACATTTAAATAATTATTGTATTCCAGATTATGTTGAATTTTGTTATTATTACCAACACTAAACTATCAACTTACCGAAGGAAATTCTAAAGGTTTGACAGTTCGCTGAGGAGCCGACCGACTGGCCTTCTTAGAAAAATTTTCCTTTGTAGGAGGAGACATTGCCACGAATTTGACTTTTCTTGCATGAATTTTCCGGGGATTGTCATAAGTATCCGTTTCCGAGCTAGAACTGGATGATGCAGATGCATTTCGAGAAGAACCGGAGTAAGGTACAGCATGAATATCTGGAGCTGACTTAGGACATATTTTTCCCTTCCATCGGTTTACCATGTACTTCATACGGACGGATGCAAGTACAGCTTTTCCCACGATTCTAAATATTACAAACCAAACATCAGCTAAGATAGTCTAACAAAACTGCGAGTATTTTTCTTCAATTTTAAAATATACGTACAACACAAACCCAGTACACGGCAAAGGCCGTATAGTAAAAGACTGAGTTGATACCAATTTTATCAAAGCACGTACCTAAATCGAGTTTTCCCTTTTCGCCTATCACACAACCCAACAGAGCTTGGTGTCATTGGAACTTGTTTCTGAAGCAAGTCTATTCAATTAAATTGTTCAATGCAATATTATAGTAGGATTCAGCAAAGCCAATTATTTAATTAATCAATTTTCTTAACAAAGAATTTAATAGTGTTAAAACATGTACAAATAAGGTATTCCCTAGTCTATTACCTGGATGTTCAAACGCAGCTCCTGAATTTCCCAGTAAATCCTTGTAGCCCTGAATGACTATGGCTAAATACTTCTTTTGCCAAGCTAATGCTTTTCTGTAGCTTTTAGCTCTCAAGTACAATTCAAACCATCTCTGTGAATGTGGTTTACCGACAGTTGTGTCCTTCTATTAAAAAAATATACAAAAAATTCCCTGCTATACACTAAACTCGATCCATTTGTAATGCATTCATACGTAGGAGACTAGTATTATAATAGCAACAGGTTCCCAATAATTAACGCTGTGAATATCTATAAACTGTCAATTAAAAAATGTCCAACACAAGAGACTGATCGTAAGCCAAACTAGAATTTATTGGTGAAAACATTATGAAGGTACCGTGGAAATCATAAAAAATTAATTTAAATTTGACATTGGAGACTGAATGCATTTTTAACATAAACGCTGAGTGAGGACAAACTATTTTCTTTAACATTTTCGATACGTGCAAATTAATCTGACAAAATTTCTCGAACGAAAGAAGTGATCTATGATCTAAGACAATGATTTCCCTGGAAAAGTTAACAGTTATTAAGGTTCCCACTTTCAGTTTTATCAATGGCTAAATCTGAAAGCAAGATTCTTAAGGCTAACTTCTTTCGTGAAATCAAGGTCTAACTGAATTTAAGTAACTTAAACTTTGCATCTAATCTACGAAGATAGCTTGAAAACGTTTTTTTTGGCTATGTACTGCTTGTTTGGATTTGTAGTGTTAGTTTTAGAAGTGTTTGGGACTAGAAGGAATGAGGAATTGGATTAGCTTTCTTGATTGGTTGCAGGATCTAGAGTGCACATTAGCCCCATTTGCTAAATTAATTTAGTTCCTCGCGAGTTCGTGTTTAGTTTCCTTTAGGCCGATCTACTAAATGTCCCTGCCATATCCATTGTTCCGTTATTCGTGACTCCATTTGGGTTACAGGACATTTGAGGCCCTGGACTACCAATATTGACGTTCGCATAGAAATTTGCGGGTGGAGAACCAGAACCATTACCACCTTGTGAGTACCGAGAATTACTGGTACCACTAACACCTGGAGCTGTGTAGGGAGGACCATGTATAGGAGACACATAATATCGCCTTCTTTCTGAACTTCCAGGTTGGTTCAAACCTGTAACTGCACAATTACCAGGCACACAGCCACACTGAACTGGACCTCTTGATGCGCTATTTTGGAAACCCCCGTTGTTACTTAAGGCCTACATAGAATTATACTAATAAAATTTATTCTTGTCTTTCTTATGTTATTAAATTTTTAAGTGGTCAGCCTGGAAATTTTCTATTTCTTACGCATATAATTATTATTAGGTATTTGCATTGTAACAATACCATTTCTCGTCTTAAGGCACCGTACGGTTTGCTACGGTACACCCGGATTTTAAAACAACTTGGTTCAATCGATTTACTAATGTTAGTGTATTACAACTACTCGGTCGCATTTTGCGCCGCTGTTTGCTCACAGTTGCCCGCCAAAGTTTATGATTCTTTGTCATTTGTCACGCAGTAGTTCCTACAATTTTCATCGGATTTTCAGAAAATTTTAAGTTTTATGTTCTCCAGAACATTACCTAAAAGTTTATTTCTGGGTTTCTGAAAATTCAAAATAAAATCTGAAAAAATTAAAGGAATCCGTTTTTATAAGGCCCTCACATAATAACAATTTTCTTTTATAAAAATGAAAATTTTCCAACTTTCAACAACCCAGAAATACTTTTTTAGGTACAATTTGGAGATCACAAAACTAAATTTTTTGAAAATCTGATAAAAATTGTAGAAGCTACAGGGGTGGCAAAAATAAAAATGCTTTTAAAAATGGACTTTTTCAAACTTTGGCGGGCAACTGTGAACGAACCGCGTAAAACTCGACCGAGCCGAGTTGTTCTCGGGTTAGTTGTATTACGCTAGGGTAGGTAAATCGATTGCACGAAGTAGTTTAGTAGTTTTGAAATACGGACGTACCGTACGCGCCTCCCTTGTTAGTATCTTTTAATAATACTTCAATATTTTCATGTCAATCAAAATGGAATGCACGCCACTATGAAAACTTCAGGCTGACGACCAATAAAAAACTATTAAAGATTTAAAAATAATGCTACTAGATTTAACTGCAAATGGTGAAATACCCAAGACTCAAAAACAAAATACGCTCACTACAGTTACGATTATAAGAAAGTTGCAACAGAAAACAGAATTCTTACTTCACCACCTGCGACTCCGTATCTCGTCATCTGCAAATAAAAAAAACCTTATTAGTTTTAAAATTAAACGACATGAGCCTTTATCATCTGAATATACGACGAGAAGGCCTTCGATTATGGGTCTACGGTTCTCCCGCAGTATAATATAATGTACTAGCTACTTAGCACACATGCAGGGATAGGATAAACATAATTCAAGTACAATGTCAACACCTTGTTGCTGTATAAACATGCTAGCATGCAATCCGACACAGCAAGCAATTTCAACAGTGAACTAAAGGACTAAATTGCTACATACATGGATTGGTGTGTCTTCTTCGAATCTGACGGGCCGATTATCAACAGACGGCAGGTCTAGAAGATGTGAGCCGTCATGCTCACCCTCAGGATCGAGATTAACACGAATATGTTCGGGCGTTATATTATTTGGAAAAGCGTTAGTACTAGTAGTACTTGCACTACAAAGCTGTGAAATATTTTACAACGGAAGAAAAAATACAACTAACAATTCACAAACTACAAAAATATAATTCGACAACCGAAGAAGACTCCGTCATCAAACATGATTTTACGGCGACAGCTGCTTTGGGAAAGCAATTGAAAGCAAACAGGTAAAATTGCACATAATAAAATGGTGAAGCATGTTCATGCATGAAGCATGAACAGATACGGACTGAGTTTTCTTGTCTAATTCAAATATTCAAGTGATTCAAATATGTCAACAGCAAAGTAGCAATGCTGTCCCCATAAATGAAATTGGCGTGTATAATATAATATACCTGCTGTTGTCGTGCCATTGGATCGAAACCCATCTGGCCACCAGGATTTTGACTTTCTAACATTTGTATCCGATTGTGTAACGTACTGATTTGCATCCTTTGCTGATCGTTCTCATATTTATACTCTTCAACACGACCACACAAGTCACCACTTCCTGCTGGATTCTGTAACATACGTTGCAAATCACCTTGCAAGCCACAGTTCTTCTCCCTTTCTTGATTAAGGGCTTGTTGCATCATCGACATTTGTGTTCTCAATGTTGCTAATTCTACTTTTGAGGCTGTTTCAGTAAGACGACCCTGTTTTGACTTTTCCATCATTTCCCAATCAACGCCGGATGTACCAACAGGACCGGATTCTGCATCACAACCACGATCTTCCATTTCCCCACCGCCACCTGCAGGAGCTTGCACAGAGCTATCTTCTACACGCACCACAGATCCTCCGTCTTGTATGTGGCATCTGGACTTATCCCCTCCCACAGGTATAATTTTCCCCTGCGTTTTCAATACATTTAATTGTTGTCCTGCAGTATCCCAGGCAAAATCCGTAACTGTTACCACCTCATAGGAATGAGAACAATCATCATCGGAGGAGAGTCCCATTTTAGCCTGAATTGTAAGGATGTCAAGGAAGGAAAAATGGATAATTTCCATAGGGTAAGGTAAAATAATGAAAAGGGAAGCATGCCAAATGCCGGTTAAGTAACAGAATCACGATACGAAGAACACTAACATTCGAGCTCCAAAATTTCAAACATGCTGTAGCATACAATACCACGTACACAATTTTTGGTACAAAATTATTACTTACCATTACACTCCTGCATTTATTCTCCTTATTAACTAGAAACTCCATGACTTTTAGGAGGAGGCTGTAATGTTCAGTGCTCAGCTTATTTGCCTAAGAAATTGATGGGTTAAAATATGTGGGACTAAGATAATACAATTTACAAACAGGTGTAGGTCGTATTTAAAAAGCAATAATAGGACTAGGAAGATACTTACGATACTCGAATTACTCTTCAGCTCATCTAAGAAACGCTTCACTTGTGCCATTAACTTTTTATCCATTCCAAAACAATTTTTGTCGTCCCCTTCCTGGTTTCCGACATTTTCCTCTAATTACAACAAATTTAAATGAACGAATTAATTTACACAAATCCCCAAAATAATTATTACAATGTGATTAGTTTTAAGTAATCCCCTTGCAATAGTTGTTTTTTAAAGGTAAGGCAACTCAAATGCATTATTTATTAGCTACTTCTGTAGTACCAATGCTAAATAAAATTGGTAAATACGTAGTGAAAATCAACGAAACCAAAACCAATGTTGTTCAACATAGGTAAAAAAAGGAAATTACCACTATGAGAAGGGGATAGCCCGTCGTCTCCTTCATTGCCGGACCCTGCTCTACGAATACCGACACCTTTCCTTGCAGTTACTGGCGATCCACCCTCCCCTCTGCTGCAAATTTGTAAAATAGGGAAATTGAATACCTAGCATTAATATTTTTGGTTTTCGTCTGTCCGTATTAATGCAAAAAAACTTCTAAATCTAAAGTGATAGCATAAAAAATGTTATCTCCCCGAATGCAATACTTTACAAATTAGAACATAATATGTATATGCCCTTACTTTATTGCAGTTGGGTCAGAACCAGAACCTGAATTTGAATCTGAAGATGTTTGATCAACTCCTACTCCAGTTCGAGCTGTCGAGCTACCTTTGTCTGCGTAGGGATTACTTCCCATAGTACCACCCCCAACTGTTGTAGCGACACTTCTTTCTCTAACATCTTTCATCTGGTTGAAGCGACCTGCTATACCACCTCCATAGTCTGAATCCGGCTAAGCATTCAAAACAAAAAGATAATTTTAAGCATGCATTAAAGTGAAGCAAAAATCAATGCAGCGTAAGTTGTACCTTAGTCTACAATACACAAGGCATATTTTTAAGAAGTTTTTATAGATCAAGATAACGCCAGTATAAGCACTATAAAGAATATCCCCCTCCCCTCTACCACAACTAATACTACCAAGCCCATACTTCCATGTAATAACTTGTAAAGAACGTTTTATTGTTGATCTATCAAAAACTTATTTTCGAAATCAGATTACAAATAAAACATTTCCAAGAAAACTGGACCAGTGGGTTTTTTAATTTCAAAATTCAATCAAATTTCAAATCAAACGACACGAAGAATCGTCTTTAGTAGTTTTGGGGAAAAAATCGTTTAGCTCCAGAAATTATTTTTCGTGAGGCTTTTTTATTTCATAGCTTAAATATTTTTAGACATGTCATTGCAATGAGCCCTTCGAAGTAAAGCAGCATCTCGGGGACAATACTGTGAGCTATTTCAAAAACAAATGCAAAATCAGACATTTCTAAATGGCTTACTTTCCAATATGAGATTTATAGTATAAAATTAAAGATAATTGCACAATTAGTTCTTTCAGACCATTGTTGTGTCGATGTCGATACCGTGCCCGTGATGACCGTAAATTTTGAATCTGTAGCCCACGAAGGGTATTACAGCACGTACGACAGTAAAAAACACATACTTCTTTTCTACTGCTTTACTGCTTTCCTTCGCAGGCTACGGCTTCAAAATTTTACGTCAGAATCAATTTTACGGTTATCACGGGCACGGTATCGCCACAACAATGGTCTAAAAAAGAAAGAGCTAATTGTGCAATTATCTTTAAATGTTAGAATTTAAACCTTATATTATTGGAAAGTAAGCCACTTAGGAGTAAGTACGATTTAGAATTGTGGTTTTTGAAATAGTTAAGTAGTTTCCGCGATATGCTGTTTTTCTGCAAAGGGCTCATTGACCGATGAAAACATTTTTGAAAGAAAATATCTGTTTTTGCGAAAAAAAATGCCAGAAACGATTTTTCATGTTATCCTTTGAAATTTAAAAAACCGACAGCTGTCCAATTTTCTTATAAAATTTTTATGTGTTACGTCCAAAACTGTAGTTGTTTGGTAGACCCGCAATACAGAGATAACCATTTCTTTTCAAGTAAAGATTAGTTACACATGACATGGTGCATGATAGTACCGTAGCATGAACTAGGTAGTCTTGGTTGCAGAGGGGGAAGGGAGCTCACTTTATTGGGACTTGGGACACTGTAGATTGTAATTTTGGGTACGTGGCACGTGAATAAAAATAAGCTAAATTAATATTTTATTGAATTGTTTCATTCCATTCCATTACATCATTTTGGCTCCCCACAATCATCTGTTCAAAAAAATATCTCCTCTTGTCACATTTACAGAAACTCCATGCCCTCAAGTCATTCACAGAATTAACACCATGTAACGTCGAGCTAGATAATTTTTTCCCCAAACCTCTTCTTTTTGGATTTACTACAGGGCTATTTGTACAGCCCGTGGTGAGACAGGAGAGTCTTAAAATATTTTTTAAACGACATTTGTTAAAAATATTATCCGCGTAGAAATATCCACAAGGTGTAGTCTCAATGGGACCGCATATATCCTGACAACATCGAAATGTAGAAGCTTTCAGCTCTGTACTGGCTTTAGCTGTAGGCGTTGTAGTTTTCAGAAGTACACATGGTGTTAGCTTGCATGTTGGAGGACATTGAGGCGGTGGACAAGGTGGTTCGGACTGTACGGGTGGTGAACATGGTGGACTACCCGCTTTCTCATTTTTAAACAAAGAACGTATAGCTACCGGACAAGGTATCCTGGATATAGCCGAAGATGTAGCGCTAGGCTTGAAGTTATCGACCTCGCGCAAGGAGTTGCACAGGTTACAGTTATCACCACCAGACGACATTTTTAGGTATTTCAATTTTTTTCCGGCGTAATTATAAAATTTATAAATTAACAAATTGTATTTTAATCTGGGATATATTTTAAGTCACTTATCTCCAAATTTCAGTCTTATTAAAACATCTTTAGGAACAATTTTGAATTTTTAAGGCAATATTAAAAGGGCAAATTAATTAATAAGTTAATGCATGTCTCTTAATAAAAGGTAAAGGGATAAGGGATAATGTATCTAACATCTGCTGACGCTGGACGCTATGCAAATATGATTTATGTGCAGTCGCATACTCTCAGACAGAAGTGTGCTTGGATTAACTTTTGATTTTTGAGATTTCTCATTCTAACTAAACCATCTCTTGAATAATTATTCAAAGAAATCAGATCTCAAATTTTTTAATCATTTTCAGTAAAGGTCATGATTTCATAAATAAGTTTGCGGTAGCTATGGTGCTCTGTAATAAATAAATAGAGACAATGAATTGTTGAAATGATAAAATATATACCTTAACTTTTGGTGTGGGTAAAGCCTCATAATCGTTTAAATCGGGAATCCGTGGAATCTTATCTGATGCAAAAGAATGATTTAATCTGCTTTCAGAAGGATCTCGCATAACCTCAGGCGATCTGTCCAAGTCGAAAGGAGCTGCAAAGTTTCCTTTACTAGAAGATTTATCTTCCTGAGAAGAGATTTTATTTCGCAAATTCCGTGTCGAATGTTTTAATAAACTGACAGGATCATTTGGAGTGGAATGAGTAACAGGTACAGGACCAACACCATGAATTCTTGATATGTCCAATGAATCTGATTCCAAGGGATAGGATACAGTAGTTTGAACTCCAATATTGTTAACCTTCTTCGGAATCTTGAATACGGAATTGCTATCATTGTTTTTTTCCATGTCATTTGTTTGAGTAAAGGCACTTTGTTTCTTCACTTCTGTGATAATTTTGGACGGTTCGGGTTGTTGAACTTTATCTGTTTGAATTGAAACCGAATATTTTTTAATAGGAGGTGGTAATTTTTGCTGTGGAGGTTTCATCGAAAGTTTGGACACCAAAGCTTCTTTGCTGGCCAATTTATTTGATAAGTCTTGCATCTATACACAGTTCCCAAAATATTTTAATTTGGTACCAAAGGATTACTACTTAATACTTTACAAACCTGTTTATTAACAAAATCTTATCAAATAGTTATACCTCTATCTCCTTAAGTTGAAGCTGCCCCTTGCACTCAGTAACTTCATTGGATAGTGAAGTGACCCGTGCTCGAAGTCCACTGAGTGTTACAGCATTTGGAGCGGGCTCAAATCTAAATTGGTCCAAGCGATTCTCCAAGTCGGAAATCTTTATGATTTGTGATTTAATCTTGTCATGCAATGCGTGTTTTTCATTTTCTAACTCCTAAATTCAGTGAAAAATAGAATTACTTTATTTGAACTTGGAGTACCACTCTTAAGTAAGGTGGTCGGCGGACTTCTAGTATTACAGAAGTCCATTAAATAGTAAAATCAAAAATTAATTTCTACCATCAATTTGTATGTTATCATTTACAAAAAATCATACACGGCCTTTACATTGTACAAAAATTAACTCTTTTTAATTCAATCAACTCAATTTCTATTAACTGGTATTTCACAAAAGCTACAAGGGGTATACATAATTATACAGCATACCTCTTGAATCTTGTTTGTATTGCCCAAGCGAATTTCCGAATCTCTTAATTTCTTCATAATAATTTCTTCGAATCGAACTAAGCTTTCAAACTGAGCATCCAACTTACGAAGGCCATCGGAAAGGAGTGTGACAATGTCATGGGGTACACAGTCCTTATCCCTATTTACATATCCCAAATCCCGCCTACGTAGATACACATCCATTTTAAAAAATGATGAAAGTTGAAAGTGGAAACTTAACTATGTATTATTATTACATACACTAATAACTTTAAAAAATTCTTAAATGTGCATAATTATAATATTTTTCTTATATTTACCCCACAGATATATCTTCATTTGAGACAGAAACAGCATTAGAGCATGAACTATTCGGACGGGTAGACCATTGAAAATTGTCCATATCATTCAATTTTCTCTCCAGCCGGCGTGTAAGATCTTCAACCTAAAGTAAGCAACCAAAGAAAAATAAATAATTCCCTAAACAACCAATCAACTTCATCTCATTCATGATAAATGCGAAATCAGCAATTTACTTATTAGTTAGTGGTTAAATGTTTCATACTAACCTGGGCATGTAGCTCCTCAGTTAGGTCCGCATTACCGATTCCAATCTCTTCTGTAGTTTGAACAATTTCATCTTCCTTGGTTTTTAAACTCTCTAATCTTGCCCTCTCTTCATTAAGCAGCTGGTTTTCATCTTTCAGCTCGCACACGTTTCTCGTAGCACCATCGATCTGCTCTTCTAAATCTCGTATTATTTCCCTCAGTTCATGAATCTGTAATTTTCATTTAAAAAACTAATTTTAGAATAATATCAATAAATATGCAAAAAGTATTCATTAAAACAACAACGATATAATTTTAGATCTAAAATTATATCATTATACCGTATTGCTGATTTCTTATTAAAAGTAAACCTAAAAGACTTAAATAATACCACTAACGACTCCCCACTCACTGACCTTTTCAACAGCTGATTTAAGTTCGTCCTCAATCTTGTCATTTCGACTCATGGCTTCATTTTGAACATCCATTATGTCTCTTAGTCGAACCTCATAATCTTCAATCTCAGTTTTTTGATTCGAGACTAATATATCAAAGCGTTCCTTGTCCTTTTTCATGTCATCAATTTTTACCGTCAGATCCGTGATAGTTCGCTGAAAGTCGTCTCTCTCGAGCTCCCTTTCCATTGTTTGTCCTTCCAAATATTTTCTATCAACCTCAAGCTTTTTTTCCAGATTAGCAACCTAGTTATGAATTGATAATGAAATTTTACTGATTAAATTTCAAACTTCAAATAAGTGTTAAATTAACGATAGTGCTATTCCGCCATTGTCATTCTTACTAACTATTTTTCTCAATCAACGATACCTGAAGCTTTAAGTCTTCAATCTCACTATTAGGAAGCTCAGTATGAGAGCTGTACGTTTCCGTTGTTGGAGATAAATTTTCTCTTTTGCTCTCAGCCTCGTCCTCAATTTGTTTATTAAGAAGTGTTTGTAATTCAGTGATCTAGAATAACATTAACTGTATTAGATTATATTTTTCAAGAAAGACACCACGACCACATTTAAGTTAGTTTTGTTTGTTTTTCTAAATTTACCCAAACAAAAAATAAGCTATACAATATTAAACTATGTTCCCATCATATATTTGTATTAACTCGTATATGACAATTTACAGTCGCGAACTACTGCAGAAAGAAGGCTACGAAGCTCCCTGTACAAGGAATACAAGGCCACAGGCTGAGGAGGATTCAATATTTAATTTATTACAAGCAACAATCGAAAATTGAAACCAAATCAGTAGCAGGATTAATATGAGATATAAATATAATGTAAGTCTAAAATCTTACAAGGTACGTAAATGCTTTGAATATGGTAGAGTATAGAATCTCCTTATGTGGGTGAGGTTATACACTGAATGGGGCAATCTACAGATGATCTGTACGACGGAGAAAATATATAAAACAGAAAGGCTAGCATAAAATAGCCAATAGGACGAGAATTCGGAAACAATTATCAATGTATTAATTTAACATTTTAAGACAAAATGTTCTGAAGGAAATATTGGCGGTGAGAGAGTATTTGCCAAGGCCGAATACTGCATCAGGGATTAATAACTAAATAGTAAGTACAAGCACGACTCTTGAATTGAGATGGGAATTACATAGAAATAATATAGTAGGTATAATATGCAGGTATCTACAATGATCAAAGGAAACAGACATTTTTGTAGCAAATTGAATGTGAAAAGGACAGAATTAAATGGTAATGTTAATCGGTAATAATAACATAGATGGTAAAATCTGTACAATCATAATATTGAGGATACGGCCTGAGACGAGAGTACAGAGGAAACAGGGATAACAAGAGTAAAAGTTTCGGGAACAGTTATATAGTAGCGTGTACCAACTACATTATTTTTTAAATGTTTAGCTGAAACTCATTAAATATTTATCCGTAATGCTGCACAGACCTATTCTGAGTTTCCCACCAGCGCTTTTACGAGAAATTAACCAACTTAATAAAAAATAATAAAATTAATGGTTAGGGATGCAAGCTTTAATTTCAGCCACGACACGACACGTAATCACTATTTATTAGCACTACACATAAATAAAACAAACTTCAAAAAAAAACGACCAAGCTACTATTTTATTAATTGAAGTTGAAGTGAGACGTTCATCAAGCATAAATATAAAATTTACCGCTTACTTGATCTAACAGAGCTTGATTTTCAAACTCTTTATCTTCTTTTTCGTTTACAGTCAGCTTAAGGGCTTCATACAAGTGCTTAAGCATTTTATCGCGCTTCAAAATATTTTCCTCAATATCCATGGCCTAAGATATAATTTCAAATACAAACCTTTATTGGTCTAATTCGAATAAAAGTTGTCCAGTGGCATAAACTTATACTTAAATGCAAGGTGAATAGGTCAGTTAAAAAGTACACTCAATCTGCGCACTGTAACATACAGGGAGCAACTTAAATTGTGCTCGCTGACGACATACGTAAATTAAGTGCTAATTGCTTATTATAAACTGAAATTAAGACTGATGAATAAGTCTCTTTTTTGACGGAATCAAGAATCAAGATATCCTTTAAAAATGATTAACTATGCGCATGCAATAATTACAGCTTCATAATATTTAAATACACAATACCTGATCATGAAATTTTTCAGCATTTACATCTCCGTTACTATTCAAAAATTCATTGTGCTCATTCTCTTCGTCCACTACGCTTTTCGCTCTGAAAGTAACGTTCCGCTGGCTCGTGTTGATACTAATGAGGCTCTTTCCAGTCATACTAACTACAGGGGCATCGTCATTATCATTATCCTCAATAGCAGTATCGTCATCTTCCTCATCAAGGCAGTCTTGCAAATTCCCAGCAGCAAGCGAATAAAATTGTGTAGAATCTGCAAAGCTTAGGCGATATGATGAACCTAGAGTAGACTCACTGATCTTGTCTTGGAAGCTATGATCACGATTCAGGAATCGTGATAATGTTGTCGACGTTTCATTAAATAGACTAATTATTCCTCGTTCATCCTTTTCTCGAGTTTCAGGCACTGTTGGTGAGTGGACATCGTCAACATTGTAATTTCCGTCTTTGTGATCCCCATTCTGAACAACATACTCATTGTTCTGCTGGTCTTGTTTAGTCTTCTCAACCCCCACCCCGTCCCCTCCAGCCCGTATTATTTCAATATTCGGAATCGCTGGAGCTATATAACTGTCGTCACTTATTTTGCAAGCATTTTCTTCACGATGGCACGAACACGTTGTGAGGTCATGGTCGTTCTTGTTTACAGAAGTATCCGGGCTAGATAATAAACCTGAGCATGTTATATCGATCAGGCCGTCGCCGATCGATAAATCGTTGATTGTTAATGATAGATTTGCATCACTCGTGGAAGTCATCATTGAATATTAATAACGTTTATCTCGTCCAATGATGCAGCATGAAACTATGCGTTTCTCTGCATTAATACGTGATAGAATGCAACGATCAAAGGAAGCACCCCAAGTTCAAAATAAACGCCAACAGCAACTTCGTTTACTTAAGACAGATCTGAAAAAATAAACCATACCAACACTTATTGCTTATTCTATAAAATTTACTAACTTCAGATACAAGAAGCTTAGAGCAATACACTTTTGCACTTGCACTACCCATTACACGATTTTTACAAAATTTTAAATTTAAATTTAGGGATACAAAAAGTTAATACAATGTTACATCTACTAAAAAATAACCTACCTGGCGCCTGGGTTTGAAGCACTGCACTTCATAAATCCTCGCTTTGCAATGGAACTACTAACAAAATTAGTAATATTAATACTGGTTTCCGGGTAGAATCCTTGGAGCTGAGATTTATCTCTTGTTTGAACGATATCACTATATATACGAGTATTTTCACTCTATTTTGTATTTCACTCACTATCAACTATTGAAAATACTGGTGCTTGCTTGCAATATTAATATTGACTGATATACACTTAAATAAAACCAAAAACGGGAATCGAAGGCCAACTTATGGAAAGATCAATACATTTTGTAAACTCAGTGAATCGAAAATATTTATGATGCTGGAACATCATACAGCAGCTCGAATATTTATTAATGGCGATATATTTAGAGATAGTGAAGAAATCTACATTTTACTAGTACAGTATCAGCACCTGCCAAATCAAACTTTTTATATATTGTATATTGCTTCTTGTCCTTGTTGCTTGTGAACTGGGACTTGTCACACGACAAATGACAAAATTAAAAAAGTCATAAGTGATAGAAATAAACTACAGGCATACATCTAAATACATATGACATAACTGTTTTTGCTACTAGCTTCCACACAACTGACAACTGAAGCAATAATATCAATTTTGGCTTTATGCCAAAGTCAAAGGTACTCTTCAATATGCAATACGTTTTGAATTTTTTTATCCCGATTTACTTTTTTCCTAGATTAGTTTAGTACAATCCTATTTTTATCCAGAGGAGGAATAGGAACGCATGTATAATCACACAGTCACACCAACATTTTCATAAATCCATCCGTGAAGGGACCACAAACAAACAAAGAAGCTGAAAGTGAAGTACTTACTTAACACTTTTGACTTTACTATGTTTGACGTTACAAACAGCTACAATCAACAATATACAACAACAACAGTTGTCTCTATTTTGCACATTTTCAACTTCAAATTAAACAAGCTGTTAATAATTTCACACTAACAACTAACAACCAAGCTAACATTCAATAAACTGAGTTCAATAATTAATAAATGTATGTCACGTTATAATACAATACATTTATAATTTTAGGTGTCACAAATTCTGCAAAATTAGTGTCTTGTTTTTTATTGTCTTTACTGAAGACGAAGACTTATTTTGCACTTCTTTAATTTCCAACTCCAACCAAAAATCAAGCATTATACTTGTAGCGTTATAGAATCATAATATCATATCGTATGCACAACAAGGTTGCCATCCATATATTACGTTTCAGATATTTGTGCAAAACCCCCTCCCTCCCCCCAAATCGTCATTACAGCGTCATTTCTCAATACCCCCCCCCCTATAGACGTTTCAATTTTTTAAATAATTATTTACATAATTTTTTATATTTCCTAAAGATGTATACATTTTTTCGAAAAAATGGATTTCATACTACATGTTACATTGTAACTACAATAGGGCTTGCAAAACCAAGACCAAGACTTTCGCCATTTTCAAGACCATTCAAGAGTCTTGAAAAGTCTTGAAATTCAAGATCTTCTTTGAATTCAATTTTTTCAACATCTAAGCCCTAAATATAGCTTTTCGGACAAAGTTAGAAAAATTTTGTCAAGACTCTTGAATTTTCAAGACTTTCAAAAGTTTTGATTTCGAGACTCTTAAATTTTCAAGATATTTGAAAGTCTTGAAACCAAGACTTTCAAAAGTCTTGATTTCGAGAGTCTTGAAACGTCGAGACTTTTGAAAGTCTTGATTTAGTCTTGATTTCAAGAGTCTTGAAATTTTCGTGCCTCAAGAAGTGGAAATAAATGCAAAAAAACTTGTTTTTTTTATTGCAAAACGATTGTGTATATATTTTTGTTAGTCTTGATTTCAAGAGTCTTGAATTTTCAAGACTTTAGTCTTGATTTCAAGACTTGAAGTTTCAAGACTCTTGAATTTTCAAGACTTCTGAAAGTCTTGATTTCGAGAGTCTTGAATTTTTAAGACTTTTATAAGTCTTGATTTAAAGTCTTGAAATTTCAAGACCAGCCCTAGTCTTGATTTCAAGAGTCTTGGTCTTGACAAGACTTTTGAAGTCAAAACGTTTGCACGCCCTAAACTACAATATATCTGCTTTGATTTGCTGGAATAAAAAAGTTAAAATTTACAAAAGATTGCCTGAAACGTCATTCGCCTGAACCCCCCTCCCCCTGCCGTTTCAACGAGTCATTGGCCTAAACCCCCTCCCCCCCCCCTGAAACCTGAAACGTAATATATGGATGGCCCCCAAGACCAGAAAAAGGACGACTTGCATTGAGCCGTTAAAAAGTATTTTAAATGTAAAGTTTTCCCACCAAAACTGAATCGATACAAAACAAACTTAAAAGACACTTTCTAACGTAAAACACTGTGATTACAACCTAGCGCTTAAAATTTCAACTAAACAAAATGTTGTACAAGCTGTACACAAGATGGGCAAATGTGTACAGTAATTTTGCTTACCTCATTGGAAATCCACTGGATGAGAATGCAAGTTTTGTGAGTTGTGGATTTTCCCTTCCAACATTTGAATTTATGTAACCCTGGTCCTTCGGCAATTTCTTGGGGTGAATAAAATAGCAAAAAGGCTATATTTCTGTCTGTCATTGGAAAGTCCATTGAATTTTCGGTTATCGGTATTTTGAGTCCCTAGTTGTCGAGTCCGAATTTGTGTAGAGAGAAAATTACATTGATTTAAGGAACAGTTAGTGAGCATAATTATCTTGCTGATCACAGTGATCACCAACCAGATAATATATAAGATCTGATTATTAGGATTATAAGCCTGACTGGTCAATAGCATCCTAAGCCTAAACGTCATCGAAATCGAAAACAAATTTTTTAAGTTAACATTTTCTGTCCTGGTGTTTATCTTATTATCTGTTCTTCCAAATTAGACTAGTAATATGTCTGCAAAGGTAGCTCAGGCTGCTCCCCGTGCCCAGAGGGACCGAATTGGGGATACACCAGGTAAATAATATATACGGCATAATTAATTGTTTAAAGTGTATGTGTATAGTTTACAAATTTATTACTTATTTATTTGTCTTCCTAGAGTTTCAAAGGGTCTTAACTGTGCTATACTTTGTTTTGAAATTGTTGAATTGATGTTGTGAATGTTTTATGTGCTAGTTCCCGCAGATCCAATCATTGCTGTTTTCCGAGATGAGAAAGGAATCATGGAAGCTGCTCAGTCGTACAAGGATGAGAAAAACGAAATTGGCTTTCAAAATTTAATCTACACAATGAGAGACTACCTTCCTCAAGTCAGTAAGGCTAGGGCTGCCAAATTAGTCCGAGCGTTAGTTGATATGTTCTTGGACATGGAGAACACGGACTCAAATCTTCAAGTCAAAGTTTGCAAGGAATGTATCGAATGGGCCACAAATGAGAAACGTACTTTCTTACGACAGTCATTGGAAGCTCGTCTGGTAGCTGTCTACCATGATACAAGAAAATTTTCGGAGGCACTCGCCTTGGGTGGTACTTTGCTAAAGGAACTCAAGAAAATGGACGATAAAAATTTGCTCGTCGAAGTTCAGCTCCTGGAGAGCAAAACTTACCATGCTTTAGGAAATCTGCCAAGAGCAAGGGCGGCCCTCACTTCTGCACGAACCACAGTAAACTAACACAAACCGTTTTAAATTCAAATATTGCGTCAGTCTAAAATATTTAATTGCTTAAATATGTAATAGTTGTTTCTCTGTTTTTAGGCTAATTCCATTTATTGTCCACCGCTTGTCCAAGCTGCTTTGGATCTCCAATCTGGTAAGGACCAACGGGTTTCGGGCTTAAGCTCGTCTTACCGTCTCACAAGGGAATGGTTTCACATGGAACCCGTCGATTTCAAAAAGTCATATCTACAAAAATCAGGCTACTTTTGAATAGTGGGGATCTAAAGTAACTCGAGTGCATTTTGCGTTGTTCGGTCACAATAGCCCGCCAAAGTTTAAAAAAATTCAAATTTTAATAGTTTGCCGCCCTGTAGCTTCTACAGTTCTCATCCGATTTTGATGAAATTTCGGTTTTTGTGATTCTTAGGCTTTATACTGAAAAGTAATTTCAGGATTTTGAAAAATTCAAAAATTTTCATTTTTTCGAAAAAACGGTGTTAAAAAATTGGGCCTCAAATATACTCATTTCTTGGATTTTTTTCAAAAAAATGAAAATTTTCGAATTTTTCAAAATCCTGAAATTACTTTTCAGTATAAAGCCTAAGAATCACAAAAACCGAAATTTCATCAAAATCGGATGAGAACTGTAGAAGCTACAGGGCGGCAAACTATTAAAATTTGAATTTTTTAAACTTTGGCGGGCTATTGTGACCGAACAACGCAAAATGCACTCGAGTTACTTTGGATCCCCACTATTCAAAAGTAGCCTGATTTTTGTAGATATGACTTTTTGAAATCGACGGGTTCCATGTGAAACCATTCCCTTGTCAGAGTCAAATTAAGTCTGCATAACAATAACAGGAAAAGCTTGAAAATTGCAAATATAAGTCAGAGTAATTGAGGCACATTTAATTGAAAATTTGACAGGAATTCTTCATGCTGCTGACGAAAAGGATTTCAAGACGGCTTATTCTTATTTCTATGAAGCATTTGAAGGTCTGGACAGCATTGATGCCAAAGACAAAGCCTTAGTGGCATTGAAATACATGCTGTTGTCCAAGATTATGCTTAATACGTACGATATTATTACTGCAATCTAAATTGCCATTATTTACAGTTATATATTTAGGAATTCACAATTTTATTATAATCTGTTTTAGACCTGAAGAAGTTCCACAATTGTTGGGGGGTAAATTGGCTCTGAAATATGGCGATATGGGACAAGATGTGGAAGCTATGCGAGCTGTGGCCACCGCAGCACAACATCGGTCTTTGGCAGATTTTCAGACGGCGTTACACAAGTATCAAGAGCAGTTGGAGCTTGATCCTGTAGTGAAAACTCACTTTGCCACCCTTTACGATAAAATGCTTGAGCAGAATTTGACCAGAATCATTGAGCCTTATTCTAAAGTTGAGGTATGCTTTAGATTGCATCAATGCTTTTTTGTTTAACCATATTTGTTATTGCTTTTAAAATTTTGCTTAATTTGGTTTCCTTTGAAATTCGTTTGTAGGTGGCCCACATAGCACAAACAATCAAATTGCCCATTCCCGCAGTGGAACACAAGTTATCTCAAATGGTATTTGATAAGTATCATTTATTATGAGTTCATTACTTGAAAGTTTAATAATATTACACATTTTTTGTCGGGACGACGCCAGTACATGAAAGTATTAATATAATCAAATCAAAAGTTTCGTGGATAAAGCTGATCATTTCATGTAATTTCAGATCCTTGATCGAAAATTAGCTGGGGTTTTGGATCAGGGTGCTGGGCTTTTGGTTATCTTTGATTCTATTACTGAAGATAAAGCATACGAAGCTGCTCTTGGACTCATTCAAAATATGGGCAAAGTTGTGGACGCCTTATATCACAAGGCTAAGCGTCTCACGTGAAAAGTTAACATTATGTACATCATCAAATGAGCCTGCCAGTGTCGTTTTCCTACAATTATTACTTAACTCCTCAATCGTTGTCTAAATTGGCTTGTAATCAGTGTCCTGTTATTAACACTTAGTAGTGTGTAGCATAAATAAGCTACAGCTAATAAAATTTATGCCGATGAATGTGGTTTATAGACTGCATAACCGTTTGCTATTATTATTTTACTAACGTATTGAAACAAAATCATATTAAATTTACATTGTACCCCCTGTTACATTGATGGAAATGACAGTAACCGTTATTGTCCTAATTTATTGTATTTTATACTGATTTGTAATAACACCTCAGTTTTATTGGGATTGGGAAGGTAGCATCTCTCTTTGCCACATACATGTAATAATATGGGTACAGGTATACAGAGAGTTATTACTCTGTTGTACGATTATTGATTCATGAATGGTTTGGTTATTATTAATGGGTCAATGGTCAATACTAGTTAATTTGTGAAATAAAAATCATATAAAAGCAATTATTGTAATACCGATACTGAAATAAATTCTAGATTTCTCATTTTTTCTGCATAAATTTTGCCAGAATTTGTTTAATTAGATTTAATGATAAACGGACATCATATGATTAGTTAGTAATTATTGACATGCAGAGTGAATTAAAAAAATTATAGCTTAGTAAGAAATGAAAGCACTGCAAACTGTTGCTTAGTTCACAAGCGGCCAATGAGTATAGCAGTGAGCACCATAATCTCAACAGATTTTTTTTTCAAAATTAATTTATGAACTTTTCTTTCAACACTTACATCAACTAGGAATGTACACGTACACTTTCAGTTTTATATAGCAATTACATATAATAGATACATAATAGAAACATGCAAAGGTATACAGATTCATCTTCTCTGCATCATCATTGTTCTTCACTTTTGTATTTGGATGTAATTAGGATTTTCATAAGATATTTTTTTTTACTATTCCTTCCTGCTTGATACTGAACGCTTTTGTAAATGAAGATTTTCGGGCCTATAGATTTTTACATGCACTTTACCATACACACAATAATTATGTTTTCCGAATTGAATCAACTTAGCAAGCATAGCATGATATATAGATCTATAGATAATATACATTAAGGCCAATAATTATGTAAAGTACTCATAATTAATAATTCAGAATAAATGGTAAGTTAATTAATTAACAAACACAAACGGGTACAGTTTAAAGTTATTTCTTGTAATAATTTCATTTTCTAGAATATAATACATAATTATTATGTACTTAATACGCCTAACCGTGTTAATATTAGCATTCAGTAACATTTTATTGAATAAACTGAAAAAATTTCCATTTAATGTTTTTTAAAGACTGGAAGCGTAGGCTATAGTGTATGCTATGTATTTAATAATAACAGATGTAATGTAGATAATATTAATACATGGTTGTACAAAGAAGCTTGAAAAATGACTATACTGTACGCCACTTGTTGAACTCATTCATACTGAATACCGTTCCACTCCATTTCATTTACATATTCATTATAACATTATTATAGTTGACAGTGACATTTCATGGGTTTATTAATAATTAAATAATTATAATTTCCCCCTTATTATTATGTAAGTATTACATTTAAAATTAATCATTATCCATTTCGGGTAGTAAATACGCAAAAAACTTTATTCGAAACTATTAACTGTACTCTTATATTGACATGCATTCAAGTAAAAGTTGGATGATGATAGGATGGGGGATTTTTGTGTAATTAATAAGATTTAGTTATTATAATTATACTTGCTTAATTCTTTATCGGTAATTTTAATTTTTTTAATTTTATAAAGTGCAACACTTAACCTAGGTACGTCTTTGTATGATAATAATATTATATTTATATTTTACGGGTATATATAATTAAATGGTCTAAAGTTAATCCATAATAATATTATTCAATTATTATAATTATTTATAATTTATAACACAATGTAAATCATATTAAATCATCATGTTCTATATATGTATATAATTATGCTCTGGCCAATTTTTTTATTTAGAAGGAGAAAATTTTATTTCCTGGTTTTGAAGAATGTTGGATGACGAGTAACATAACCTAACCCACACTTATCATCTCTCCGCGCTCATCATCATCATAGGAAGGACTTACGATCAAGTAGTTCGTCCATGGATGACTCTTCTTAAAAGTTTTTTTTAAATATTTTCTTAAATTGTTTATATTAAATGATGGGCTGTACACGGGTTAGCGGTTGGCATTTTTCAACTGGTTTGAGAGCCAGTCAAGACCCTCGTAGAGGCCGTCGCCCGAAGTGGCACAAGTGGCTTGAATGTACCAGTTCCTATTCCGCAGTGAGTGTAGACCCAACTTATCCGTGATCTCGGCCGCGTTCATTGCGTTCGGCAAATCCTAAAATTCATTTAGTACATTACGAATGAATTTAACAAACTATGACTTCTAAAATATTTAATTTAAAATCGAACTAATCATAATGCCTGACATACAAAATGAGCTTAGGCAAAACTAGGATACACTGAATCTTGTAATATTTTTGCTTGAATACAGTACAGTGTATACCAGTATGCAATAAAACGATGCATACCACCATGATCAACTATTACTACCGTTCCAACGTTTTTCTGACTAGTAATTTCATAAAACGTGAGAGATCAAATTAAATTCATAGTGATGATCAAAGTGCTCTCAAAATTCCACTGTTTTGTATTCTCTCTACTTTCAAAACGTAAGATTAGATTACTGACTACTCAATTTTAATACTTTATTGAATTTAAGTTCTATTGCGGTTAATTTTTAGCAATGATAACCTGGAAATAACATCAAGTCATTCGGGGGCAGACGCCAAATCGACTTGAGTGTGCTTTATTAACGGAAATATATTACTATTAAATTCTTCCCCCATAATGAAAATCGGTTCCCAAAGCAAAGGTATACAATAAAACCAATGGTACGATGTTTCTTGTAGTTGAAAATACACAGAAATAATTAATTGATATACAGCTACATAAAAGATATTGGAAAATTGATCACACAGTAAACTTCAATACTTTAACACAGGAAAAAGCTTCCTTTCTCGATTCGATCAAATTATACATATTGACAAATAGACAATATTCTTGCTTGGGTTAGTTTCCTTTCACTGACAAACAAATGACAGCTGCTGGGCTGTAACCGCGGAATGCACACAATGTATTGCAACGCAGAATCACATGATTCACCGGTTGATGCTCGAATAACTCGAATAAGATTTTTTGGCAGTGTTTACCATGGAGGTAAGGTACAAATATAATATTATCTTTGTAATATCTTACAAAGTTACAAGATTAAGGAGAGGTGACTCACCTGCTTATTGGCAAAAATCAACAAGACAGCATCACGGAGTTCATCTTCAGCTAGCATTCTCATAAGTTCCTCTCTAGCTTCACCAATACGTTCTCGATCATTGGAATCTACCACGAATATCAAGCCCTAAGAAGCAAAGCATAATTTTAGATAATATTTCAATGGCCATTAATAAATATATTAGTTTTACTCACATTTTAAATACTAAGAACAAGTTTTGACTATAAATTCAGATCAAATTAATTCCTATCATACTTCAACCAATTAAAAAGAGCTAAGATTTTATACAACTTATAGAAGTAACAAGTATTTAATTGATACTGTTGATGAAAAATTTTAAAATCTAAAAGTATGTGTCCAAAAAGCAAGAACAATGAATGGTTCTCAACTATTCCAACTTACACGTCATCCAAACAACTTGTAGTATACAAGCATTGCGAAAGAGCATTTAATGATATAAACAAGAAGTTGACGTGGCTAACCACAACTCATCTAATATAATTAATTATTACCTGTGTATTTTGGAAGTAATGCCGCCATAAAGGTCGAATTTTGTCTTGACCACCAACATCCCAAACGGTGAAACTAATATTCTTATATTCAACTGTCTCCACATTGAAACCTGGAATATGTCAAAGAGTAAATGTATCAACTCTTCGATGAATCATAGATTCTCCCGTATTTAAATTTCCGTTCCAATTTAGAGTCAATCCCTTACTTCATTAGTCACATATAGCTATTTCGTATTTATCTGGCTTATTCACCATCATAATATGTATCACATTTAATAAATGTCGGACCTATCCCACTAAATGTAAGGCCAACAGACTAACAGCCACTGCATGACAAGTACAGGTCACATGGATCTAAATCAAGTCCGAAGTCTTTAAGTACCTACTTAAATATATACAAATTGCATTCATTAAGCTAGTAAAATGACAAAATTTTAGCAGTCCAATATAGTATTCATACTTATACAGAATTATTGTATCCACAACGTTTCTCCTTTAGTCCTTTGAACTCCATCCTACATGTACACTCAACATTTATGATTAACGCGTGACTCAGAGGCACGTCAAAAAATTCAGTTCAGAAGATTCCATATGTAATTATGTAATCAAGTCAAGTCAGAGAAAGTTATATACGTGTTCAAGAGTGAGCTGGGATGAATGATGTAAAGTCTAACTACATTTAACGTTAACAATATTTTGTACATATACAAAATAAAACCTGGAGCTCTCTCATTACTACATACAGACATTAAAATCATAGTCTCATAAATGTTCGATATTAAAATGTTGAATGTTACAAATTATTAGAAAATAATAATAATAAAATGTTTCAAAGAATCAAGAATTTTTGGAATATGTTTCCATATGAGGAGAAAATATATATATATTATTATTCGGAATAGACTTACCAATGGTAGGGATGGTAGTGACGATTTCGCCGAGTTTCAATTTGTACAGAATTGTCGTTTTTCCGGCTGCGTCTAATCCAACCATTAGAATCCTCATTTCTTTTTTGCCAAAAAGGCCTTTAAAAAGTGAAGCGAAGACGTTACCCATCTTGATCAATCCAGTCAGTCAAAATTTCGGGAATTACCGGTAGTCGACGAGACACAGGTCAGGGGAAAAAAATTCAGAGGTTGGATTAGAAAAACACTAATAATATAATATATTATATATGAAAATGTTAAAATGTTATGGCGAATCTGTTTTGTGCCTTCATGGAATGAAAGGGTTTGCTGTCGCCACGTCACGCTGGTCGTCTCTACTAAAACGCCTGCGCCCAACCTACATATCCACTACTCTCTTCCACTACTAAAACTCTCTGCTCTTTCCACACACCACCAACAGCCTCTCACAGTCACAGCGCTTTCCTTAAAAACTTTGTATCTACACTACTACACTCTCATTTACTTTACTTTACTACTACTACTAGTTTAGTTGAGTCTTTGGCCCTGTCCTCCTCGTCCTCCGTCATCCCTTCATCTTTTCCTTTTTTCCGTCCTCACTACACCAATTCTCTCTTGGTGTAATACAACTTTACTAACTGGCACTATAGTGCGACTAGTTGAGTTGAGTCCGAGTCGTCCTGATTTTCCTTTAAATGTAAATTGAATTAAATATACTTATACTTAAGTAGGTACCTACGTACTTAATGTCTTCACTATTATTTATTATTTTAATGGAGCTAGTTAGTTAACTCTATGATTCTTCAACGTCATTCTTGGCGCTAGTTTTATGTTCGGTGTTTTACTCAATATACATACTCCAGTTTTTTATTTAATGATATTATTCAGTCAGACAGACTACTATTACTATTACTATCAGTATTTTAGTAGGTATGTATTGTGTTTTTCGGTCTCGGTCATCAATAAATTCCTGTGAGTGCGATAAAATGATGACGGACAATAATAATTTATTATCACTATCAACTATTAGCTTATTTGGCTTATAACTTCAGCTGAGCCTGCCTCTGCTGAGTTACCAACATACCATAGCCACCCTCACCACCGCAACCTACTTAACTTTTACCTTCTTGTGCGTACGTAATATGATACTTGAGTATGTCAGCATTTCGTTAAAATATGTATATAATCAAATCAATGGGTTCACTCACGTCCACATTCAACATTCCGCAAATTTTTTAAAATACCTTACTAATCTTATTTGTAAACCTGCTGATTAAGAAATGAATTACACGAGGGAAATGAATGTTTATTCTTACACATGGATTTGTTCGTAGAATGGGCATTCCAAATTCCAGATGTGATGTATGATGTAATGTTTTTTATATTTTTTTTTATTTGAAGTTTGTTTAGGTATTCGTACATGATGATGATATGAGAGTAGCATTCTAGCAATCCCTGTGTGTACGATGTTATCTGTAGTTAATCATCCGATCTACTTAATCTGAAGATGACTTCTTTCCGTACATCATTTTTCATTATACGGTAAACGCTCAATGTACCTTCTTGCTATGAAGATATGTAAATACATACTATATATTGACAAAAGGGGGAAAATTGTTTCTAGCGTGGTTAGTCTAGTTTCAAAATTAAGGACCGAGTCAGGCACATCTAATAGCTGTGTTTTTATTTATTTGTTTATTAATTGATACTTTATTTCATAAATTAGTGTTCCGAAATGTGCTGTATTTTACTTGTGTAGTTTATTTTAGATAGATATACCCGTATTTTCTTGGAACTGTTTATCCAATTTGCTCCGTTACTTAATCATACCGTAGTTGTAGGTAGGCCGAATTTCGAGTAATTCTCGGGAGCCGCATGAGTTCACGTGAAACTCTGTGTCAAGGTGTGAGGCGCGTAATAGGTAATACATACATATATTATGTAGCTTCCATGTCCCATGGTTTTTGGTCCAACTGTAGTCAACAAAAGAGCTCATTTTATAATCTGTCTTCATTTTGCCGAAAGACCATCATTCATTTATTTGGTATTTATCTTTGGCGAGCTAAGCAAATAGTTGTTTTTATGAACTTAAATGTTTGCGAATGTAAATCACAGAGAAAGTTCAATTTTTTCGTTTTCTTTTTGGGTGGTCTTAGTGCAGTGCAAAATGAATTTCTTTTGCAATAAATATTGGAAACTCCGCGATAGCAATTATAAGTAGGTATTTTATTTAAAATACATCAGTAAATACCCAGGTGCTAGGTATGTTTATGTAGTACAAATATATATGCCTGAATTTCAAACTCAGACAGGGTTAAGTCCATAACACGAGCTAAAATGTAATAACAATAAAACATAACAATATGCATTCTAAAGGATAACCGTATAAATGTAGCCAGCATCCGTTTGACTATTTTTGTTCACCGAGAAAATTCATGGTTTTAACATATATATAAATTACTAAAACATAACGTTGTTATTTTTGTTTACCGAGAAAATTCATGGTTTAAACATATATAAATTACTAAAACATAACGTTAAGTATGGAATAAGTTGTATTAATTGATTGGATTATTTGTTCGACAACAAGTATAGTGTAACTTTCGTAATATAATATATATTAGTACTACAAGCTATACATAAAAATAATACTTTATTATTTTGATCCTACATTTATTTTTTTAAGTGTCTGGATCGTCAGTAGTGTCTCCTTCAAGTAATACTCGTTGATCCTGTGCATTCTTCTTCTTCCCGTGCTTTTTTTTGAATCGTCTATTTGTCACTCCATCAGTTTCATCCATCATTTTCAGCATCTGAGTCTGATCAGAAGCATCAAGAGGAGCAACAGAAATATCTCGAACGGCACGGAATTTACCACAATTATTTAAGTGTTCGTTCTCCAGTCGAAAGAAATTCCAAACAAATCTTCGGAAAACTTCAAGAGGGGCTAAAATTGATACCATGAGATCCCCGTGTATGTACCCCATTTCAGTTAATGAAATAGACAGAACCCAACCAAATCTTAAAATAAAATCCTCCACAATTGCAAAGTAGTAGTAGCCTGGGGAAGAGTAAACGATTTCTTCCCGTAGAAATGTATTATCACCAGCATTTTTGTCAAATAAACCCCAATCCATTTTTATGTCCCATATGTAAGCATAGCAGGATGAAATAATAAGTGCAGCTATCCATAGGAAGAAAAATGTGTTCAGTTCCGATTCTTGACTACTTTCTAGAAATCCAAAGTACATTACACACATTTATGCACTAGTTACATTTACAGGAATTAAAACTCATAAATGAATGGAAATATATTACTATCTTTAAATTTGTAATATCGCTTTTTTTAATTATTATACTTACCCCTATAGTATATGCTCAGAGTTGAGAACAGAATTACAAAAAATGTAGTCGAATACTTCCCCGCGTTTGCCAGATGTGGAAACGCTTCCCGGCTATCACGGTACCGACGAAGGCACTGCATGAAACGGAACCATGCTGGAAGACACGCTACTATTGGACGAAACCACCAAATTTCTTTCACACACCGAGCCGAGTCTACAAGATGTCAAAACCTTACGTTTAATCTCCTTTACCTCGTAAAATTGCATGGACATATAAATATGATTAGGTAGCAGTAATTACGGAGACTCTCAACTTTTTAAATTAAGTAAATTACCGTTACCAGCACTTGAAAAATCTCCCTGAGACGTTGCGTAAAAACAAATCAAATACTGGAAATCTAGCAAGACAGGTACAAGGCTGTTTAGCTGATCTGCCAGCCAGAAATCAGCAAATCCGACGTGCACAAACGGGGCAGCAATTATATGACCCTGTCAAAAAATACAATTTTATATAGATAAAACTTTGTAATGCAGTGAATACCTACCTTACTTACGTAAGTAGGTAGGTATCATAAGTTTTCAGTAGGTGTACGCTTCATACCTGACGATATTTTTAAAATTATTACTCATAACGAGCCATGAAAATATTTTAGCAGTAACATTGCTCCTTAAAGCTACATTTCTATATCCAGCCTACACAAAAGAGACCAGGGCCAGTTAAGCCCCTAATAACCTGACGTCATCTAGAAGTACCAAAATATGCATATCGTCTGTGAAGAATCAAAATGACCCATATCCATTTCTAGCCAAAATCAATATCCACTATCTACGAAAATAATGAAATATACTTTCAAAACATGCAAATAAAACATTTTGCACTTTTCAAAACATGTATATAAAACATTACGCTTTTCAAAAACATTTAAATAGAACATTTTACACTTTACAAAAACATAAAAAATTTTGCACTTTTCAAATACATGCAAAAAAAACAATTTGCACTTTTCAAATACATGCAAATAAAACAATTTGCACTTTTCAAATGCATGTAAATAGAACGTTTTACGCTTCTCAAAATCTCTTAAATTAACATTTTACGCATCTTTCTCATTTCATATTTTTTATGACATAGCTCAATTTGATTTTAGCTTGAATTTGATATGGGTCATTTTGGTTCTTCACAGGCGATATGTAATAAATATATATAACACCTCAATAGATTTGGTTTCTACAAGAGGCTAATTTATTCTACTTTTGTTATTCCATATAGGCCACACACCCCGAAATGTATTATAATTCTGCATGAACACAAAATAATTTATAACTGAATAAAAACATTACATACAATTTACGATAGACTTAAGGCTTATATAATGACCACCCACTTTATATAATCCAAACTATATTCCATGCCAATTTTATTTCATATGAACATTATCTTTACAAGATAAGAAGCGTACGTCACTGTATTTTAAGTATGATATATTGGTATTAATAATTATAGAAAGGTGTCGTCTACCTACCATAACAGACAAAACCCAAAACCGGGCTTCATGGCGAAAAGTTCTGGTTGGATTAATCATGAAGAATACGAGAATAACAACCAATGCCAGGGGATTAGCATAAGGAGGAATACTTAAAGCATTTGAGTACAAAAAACTCAAAACGCTGAGCGTCCATACAACTCCAAAAATTGCAGCCATTTCCATCAAGTGCTGTTCAGATAAATGATTTCTTGGGTCCAATTCGAAAATAAGAACATGATTCACACCCGAAGATCTCCATCCATAAACATTTACACCCATTAAGAATATAAAAAGTACAAGAAGAAGAGGACCTCGATAAAGACGAAAAACAATTCGCCAGTCATCCCGCGTACCTCGGTGGAAAATAGCTACAAACATGTATATTTATTACTTTTAATGCGAATTTAAGAATTATAAGCTTACTATTATTCAATATAGTATACGAATCCAACACAGCAATACAAAAAGGTAAATACGAAAGTAGTTGTAAAATATTATATGGTCAAAAATAATTATTATATACCTGATAGTACGACCGCAACAATGAGAACCATGAACGCTCCAGAGAATAATCCCACCTTAAAAGTTGTCCATGGACTTTGTTGATCACCCAGAGGAGGAACTCTTAACCGTTTCATTGCCTTAGGGCGATTTCCGCCTTCTAATTCCATTGTGACTGTAGTCTCCGTATCATGTATAAGTTTGTCAATTTCTTTATTTGTATGGAATCCAGCCATTTCAACCTTATCGTCTCTCCAGCAGGCTCCCGTCGATTTGTGCAATAATTTATCATGTTTCTTCAGAATTTTACGAAATCCAGTATAATTTAAATTCTGATAATTTTGAAGCAAGATTAAGCTCAAATAAAATTCACTGAAGGCAAGTTTTAAATCCTGCATTTTTCTTAAAGGCTCCTTTTTCCCACCGAAAAATTGGACTGCTTTTTCTTTTCTCTTTCGCAGCCCTCCTATAATTCCTCCACGCTCATTTTCTTCTGACTGACGAAGAGAATCCAGTTCACCTCGTAGATTTACATACTTTCGAGTTGCTTCGGATAATTTTTCTATTAAATTATAAAAATAAAACGTTTTAATTAAAAACTTTCAATCTATTAAATTTTAATTTATTAACTGACCGTTTACGCATTGCATTTTCAAGGACGACTGATTGTGTGATACTAAAATACCCCTGAGCCCCTGACTGCTTTTCAATCATGAATTGAAATTTTTTAACGCAGTAAACTTAATTTAATCGGTACAAAAGTGATTTAATTTGTGCCAGTAGTAGTGCTGGTCCGGTGGTACGATGGTAATCTTACCGTTGTAAAATGTATTAATTTTCATGAGTTCTTTTTCACAAAAGTGAAAGAACTGTTCGTCGAACTGAGCATAATAGCGGGTAACCATTTCAGCGTCAACTTCATTTGGAGGAGCTTGTTCTACAGCATTGTACAGCATTGCTTTCATTTCCTGTTTTAAATTACATGATCAAATGGAGTTAGTTATATTTATTATTATTTTACTTACAATTGTTCAACTCGTTTTTGTATTTTACTTACCTCATATTGAATATACTGCTTCCTCCATTCTGGAGTAATGTGAGCTAGCAGATGCTCCGCGAACTTCATTTTGATTTTTTTTATACCGAATCGGGATAGTTAGCAGCTGTTATCTAAAAACTAAAACAAATATTTCATTCCATTACATTAAGCTTCATCAGACTTTTACAAATTTATAAAAAGTACTACAAAAAAGCCTAATAATTAATAAGTATGCTACAGTATAATTTACATGTCACATTTTCATATTTAGTAGCAACCACATAAGTAGGAAGCAATAATCAGTTGGTATATAGCATAGGCATACGAATTTATTGCTCTGAGCCGTATGAGAACTAATTTCTTTAGGCAATTTAACCACTGAAACAATCCTTACTCTCCGTACAACATATTATATACAGTTTACTCTGTTAATACAGTTCACGATTAAATTCTCTATAAGTTAAGTTATGAATTTTTAAACTATCGACTTTTGTCATATAGGTAGTTAAAGTATTCTTTTTTAAACCTGGAAATTTATCAGTTTTGTGTTTGTTTAGGTTATATCCACACACGCATGAGGGAACTGTTAATTCATACGATTGTCGGTGATTCTTATTTTTCGAATCGAACAAAAAACAAGAGTCTATACTGACTAGCTAGCTCTTTCATAGGAACATCAGTCATCAAACATTGAACGCAGTTTACTAAATGTCAATCCAGGTGACTATGACTGTAGCACTGGAACTCAATTTTATTTACTTAATTACGAGCTGCTGAAAGTTATAGGTTAGTTAATCTTATCAAAATCAAATGTTGAAATCGACAAACAAGTAAGTAAAACTTGATCAAGAGCGTTGAGACTTGCGGTGGCGTTTCAAATTGAAACGCATAAAAAGGAGGGCTACAATCTACAATACTAATATACGTGACGATTAACGATTATTACGTTTGTCGGACTGAACTGATGATTAATACAAATATCCGTTGGTTGCTACGAAAGTCATCAGTCGCACTAATTAATCGTCACTATTTCTCAATAAGGTGCTAATAGTATGGTGATAACAATGATAGTAGTAATTTTCTAATTACAAAATTCATACTTAACGTATCAATATGATTACAGTAAACTCACTCTCGCACGTACGGCATGCGACGATGCGATGACGACTTCTTGTCTCGAGTTGCACTTTTGAACTTTTGACTAATAAAGGTGACTATGTTTGTCCCCTGCCCAAGCGTAGAAAAAATTGTAATACATGAATTGGAATTGAGTTGATAATTTTAGTTGACATATCGTTTCGCATATATATACTCTATTTTATTATTTTTCTTGATATAATCATGAATGCACCCCTTGACCTTAGAATTATCATAATTAGTTGAACTACATTATTTCACAATAATTGCACCGCTGATCCTGATTGACAAGACTGACTCTGTCTGTCAATAAAAATAATCACAATAATTAATAAACATACTATTATTCCTATTGCGAAATCCTGCCTGCCGAAATTCGCGAACAAAAAGAAGAAGGAGTGGAACAATAACTGTAAAGATCCACGTCCATAAAACTGGGATGACGCATTTTTAATTTAATAGTTTGTTATTAGATCGGATCGATCGGAAGAGCACGAACACGAATCAAAAATCTCACTAGTCAGTCCCATAGTGTATACGTAAGCTGCAGTGGACCTCCAGTGTACAACTATTTATTTTTTACGTTTCTGTTTTACTTGAATTTTGGCATTTGACTGTTTTCAAATACTATATACAATACAAATGGTTTTCCTGCTCAACTATCAGTACTCGTTACTAACTAGAATAGATATATCGGCAAGTTTCCTTTTAAAGAATAAGGAAAAACGTAACAGTTTTGGCAAATCAGCCTTAACCTTCATAGTTGTATGTTGGATTGTGCCTGTGATGGCTTCCGCTCACATTTCGATTTTAATTTATAAAAGTCGCAAGTGTCTATACTATGTAAAGTTGAACGTAAACAAAAAGTCACTTGGAAGTTAAACAACTTAAGGGAGATGATTTATGGGGAAAGGTAATTCGCTGTTTTACCACTGCGAATTACGAACAGCTACTCATGAATATAATACTCTCAAGACAAGGCTCTTCAGATTTCGGATTCGGGGATTCAAAACTCGGGTATTAGATGGTCACATGTGAGACGGGAGTAGTATACTTATTGCGGTCCCATCCCCCGTGCCCGTTCCGTGCTTTACTCTGGACTAAAATGAGTGTGCTGTGACTGTGAGCATTATTAGACTTGTGCTACATCCCACCACATCCCAAACGCCAAGACCAAGACAAGACAAGACGACGAGAATAATGACGAAGATGATATATTTCAGACGCCCGTGTGCGCCAAAGCCACGTTGTTTGTATCGTTTTCCTTATCGTTCCGTCCGTGACTTCATCCTGCCTGACGAACGACGAACCAAGTTTTCTTTATGTACGCGTACCGACTAACTTTCCCTTGACAGCTGCGACCCATACATAATATTCACCACCCCTACTATAATTACATATTTTATTTAACCATTAAACTCTGTTCTTTCCTGACGACGAAAGACATGATGATGGTACACGGGACGGTGAATTGAATCACTTTGCCTTCCCTAGCAACATTTATCCGTTTTGTTATAACCCTTCTACTTAAGTAGGTAAGGTATATTGCACTCCAAGTCCCAGTCCCAGACCAGGCCATAAGACCCAGATTCTGCACACTCGACATTTCTCAATTTGAAATCAACAAGGTAGTAAATGGTAGTAAGTAACTATCAGTTCCATGTAGTTTGCAGTTTCCACTATGCCTTACGATCAGTGAGTTTTAGGATTTATCACGCAACACGACGCAAACAAAATTATGTTTGGTTATAATTTTATTATAGGTATACCTTTGCATACCATGTGTGTACGAACTCAGTACGAAACTATAGTATTTTGTAGGTAGGTAGGTATATGTAGGTACGCCTTTTACTAGTTGGATTTGGAGTTGGGTTTTTAGCGCTGTTGACTGTTACCAGTATTAGTATTGGTAGTTAGCTCATGAATGCTTCTTATGCATCCTGGAGTTTTTGTCAGCAGGTCTCTATTTAGGTCTACTATCACAGCCAGCTTTCTACACTTCTTGCTGCACGTATAATAAAAAAATTATACTATCCAAGCCGCTACACCGGAAGGAGAGAAGTAATCAAAAATAACAACTGCAGCGAACGACGAACGACGACGCGACGGCCTGAAAAAACAATTTAAATATAAAATCCAACCTGATTTTAAGCAAGAGCTTTTTTTTATCCGGCGATAAATTTCATTTCAAAATGTAAGGGCATAATTCATTTGGCTAATATTGTGGAGTTCTGTGATATGGGATCAAGCGATTCGATTGGCACAATCTTAATCAGGACCAAAGTATTTTACGCACTATTCTACTGGAAGTAGTTTATAGAGGTATATGGCGTACGCTTATAGTTCCGGTCTACAGACTACTTAAGTCACTTGTGGATGAAAAGGTTAAAGATGTGATTAATCGTGAGATAAATGAAGATTCTAAATAAATTCTATAGGGAATAGGGAATTATCGTATTTTACGGATTTGGAAAAAAATTGAGCAGTAGATGGTTAGGGAGAGAGTGTCTAATTGTGGCCGGTATCCTAAGGGTGGCTACCGGTTTTATATATCTGTTTGACTCACTAGTGACTAGTGAGACAAAAGTTGATGTTTGACATAAGTATTTTTTTTATTTTTATAAAGTTCAAGAACCTTCAATCTACTGATCCTGAAATACGAATTTAAGCAGTCGGCAGCCATTAGGGTCAATCTCACTGTATATTTTTTAAAGATAAAAAGAATATTTTACAGCTATTATAATTATTTTTATTATATATATTATAAAGAAGCGTAGGTGTTTTACTTATTTTGTAATTTTCGTAAACCCCGTATAGTTAGAACGTTTTCCACATTTTGAAAATTATGTAATTAGGAAATATTACACAGTCGACACAAACATAGCTGTAGGGATACAAGAGATTCAACCTCTCGTAATAATTATAGACGTTTGGCGGTGGCATGGAAAACATCTGGATAAATTTAATTATTTTCCACATGGTCTTTACTTACACATATAACTTTTACTATTTAGTGCAAATGTTAATTGCTTGCGTATTGCTCTGAGGATTACCTTCTCAAAGGCGACATCCTAATAAAACTGTCTCGGTCCGCGGGTAACTTCTGTTCTTCATTCCAATTAAATTTAATTAGGTATTGTAAATTATTCATTTTATTGTGATTTATGGTCTTCACTGAATGTCAGAGTCAGAGTTCCTTATTACCCCTTTACACCTGTACAAGACAGATAAAATGACAGCGCTCCTGACATAAATGTATGTACTTTTTACCGTATATCTTCAATTCATATGCCCTAAATGATCGAATCTGCGCCTGGCTGTCAGTCCAAATATTTAATAAACGCCGTGGAGCTTATTCGAACATTTACGGTAACTTTCTTCCCTAACTTGCTAATTGTTAATTTACGCTTTTAAGCTTAATAAGGAACCATTTAACCTATATTTAATTCATATTATATTTATACACTTCCAGTCAAACTTACATGTGTGGGGGGAAACTCTTTTTGCTTGTAATGATGCTCCATACTTTCAACTTTAGTTAAAACCACAAATCACGCATCAGTAGTTATTTCATAATAATGATGACGACAAAAAAAATAATTCAAGTTGGAAACTTTAAACCTAATACCCTAATTCAACTCCAATATCTGTAAAATGCATCTTGACACCAACTCAAAATTTCACAACTGAAGTCTCCAGCGCAGGAACTACAGTGCAGAAGGGCACTGACAAAAGGGGAACGGCGACTATTAAAAATATCAGCCATGTGGTCACTATATCACATACTAACTATAATATTTATTCAGTTCAAAGAAAAAAAACAGCCTATAAAGACCACGGTTATATTTTACATTTTTTTTCGTAGCTTGTTGAGCAATGCAAGGAGAACATGCGAAATATGGTTTTAATATACTCACTGCAGATCAATAAAATATTATTTAGTAATTCATAATCGTTATCATATTGATTTGCCGTAGCCTCATAGCGTCAACTTCGGATGAGATAAATATACATAACATGCATACAATATCCACTCTACACCTGTGCAAATTTTACAAGTAGCCATGTAAAGTTTATAAACAGTTTGCAGCTATAAAATCAGAACATGATAATAACTACATAATATGATTCCATACAAACACCATATAGGTATGGCAGTTTTGAACTTAAGATTTTGTAGCATTGCTTTGACGAGGAACTGTGTAGGTGTTTGAACCCATCAATATTATTATCAACACTTAATAATATTATGTCCGCATGTGAAAACTGTAAACTGCCTGATCGCTAGACTGCATCATAAATACGCCTATCTAATTATAATGAGCTGGGCAGGACATTATTAAAAAAAAAGAAGGATACCAAAGTTATTACTAAAACTTTAATAGAATAACTAACTTTAAGTACTAGATAACTATAAAAACATGGAATTTTGCATACATGATATTTAATACAACTTACAAAACGAATCAAATCAAAATAAACAATTATGCAATCGTTCGCTCCAATTCAAACGCTATATTTGGCCAGTATTGTGTATTTGTGTCAATGTTGATGAGTTTAATAGGCTGGACCCATAATAATGCATTGGGCACCAAAAATAATTCTGTATACAACGTGTGTATACTTACTATGCCATAACAGTATCCAGATGTTATAGATATACATATATCGTGAGTGACGAACCAAAATGATCCATTTGTAATTGAACCTTAGAATTTAAATACGCTATATCTAGAAAAAAAATTACCAAATAAGATACGTGTATAAAATGTTAAATTACGAATTAAAAAAAAGGTTAAACATTCTAGTTACATGTTTTTGAAAAGTGCAAAATCTTCCATTTACATGTTTTTGAAAAGTGCAAAATTTTCTATTTGCATATTTTTTCAAGTTGCAAAATGTTCTAAATTACAAGTTTATGAAAAGTGCAAAATTTTTTATTTCCATATTTTAAAAAAGTGCAAATTGTTCTATTTACATGTTTTTGAAAATTGCAAAATGTTCTATTTACATATTTTTAAAAGGCTTAAAATCTTCTATTTACATGTCTTTGAAAAGTATTTTATTTACATTATCCTTTTAGGTTCATGAAAGAGAGAAAGACAACTTTATTGAAATAAGACACTGTTATTAATTTTTTGCAATTTCTTTTCAGCTAATTTTCAGCTAAAAATGTATGTGGGTCATTTTGATTCTTCACATACGATATATTACGTACCTACCTATATAGAGTATGTATATAATTTTTTAAATGTACGTATCTACACTACACACATACTGAACTGGAACTTTGAGCTTTGGAAATGAAATAATTGAAACTCACAAATTCAACAAGAAGCTGAATTTGTGGACCTGTATCTTTCAGCTTCATGTACGATTTTGATTGCATTATTACCTAGAAAAATTAAATCATGAGTTCAGAGCGTGGCCCTGGCGAAGGATTGAATTTACATGGTGTATGATATATAAAGTGCTTTCCAGTTGTTGCAGTTTTAGAAGGAGTTGTAAGTAAGGTGTAACAATTAAATGGGTCCCTAGACCTAATAAGTATACTCCTACAGCTTTGTTGAGTGTGATGTGCAAAATTATTTTTGTACCTGTAGCATTTAGCAGGTGGCAGGTAGCAGTATGAGCAGCAAACTTTTTTATGACGAACAAGGCGATTACAAAAATCTTAAAGTGTATAGTGATTCACACAATGATATTTACCTACCTACCTTAACTTATGCATCTAATACAATGCAGTTGTCTATAATAAGTGAAAATACTTGGCTATACGCATAAAAATCCCCAATGTCCACCCAAAGAGTTCATTGTATGATTTAGCGTTGAATGTTGAACATCATGTCATAAGGAAAAACCGGCCAACGAAAGAAAAAAAATGTGTAGATATGAGATTAGTTATGGAATTGGAAGTTTTTTTTAAAAACATTTTCTAGTTTGGTGCATTCATAATATATATGGAAAAATAAGTGCATACCTAACTAAACTTACCTACAAAACTGGCCATGCTATATTATTCTATCAGGCTGCTATAGTTATGGAGTTGGTATCTACACGTGTGTACCTATGACTATATCAGTATACCTACCGTATATCTTCTAATACAACGCGGGTCGTTGTATTAAAACTCAGAGGTTTACCCCCCGCGTTATATTAGAGACCCGCGTTGTATTAACAATGTTGCATTTTCAACCACCTATGCGCAATGTTAAAGCATAGCAAACCCCCGCGTTGTATTGGAGACCAGCGTTGTATTAGAGACCCGCGTTGTATTAAAACTGAGAGGGTTACCCCCCCCCCCCGCTGTATTAGAGACCCGCGTTATATTAGAGACCCGCGGTATATTAGAAGATATACGGTACCTATCCCAACGGCCAAGAAGCTTACATCATCACCTCCAATGTTTCATTAATAATCCAAATCCAATGTCCAGCCAGCCAGGTATTCATAGTCATGGGTAGACAAAGCCGGAGTAATAACATACACATTTAGCTTGGAGCAAATTTCCCTCATGATTTATATTACTAATGTGTAATTACATTTATAATCTACATGATGTGAAATACATTTGGAGAGTTATTATTATTAGCTATCACAGGTTGATTCTCTGTTTCTCAACAACCACAGCCAAAATCTCTTTCTTCAAAGCTACAATATTATATTCTAATCTGACGTAACAACTTTTTTGAGCTGGGATCGCATATCTGTATCTGTACATATAACAGCTCACGGCTCACACTACAATCTACAATACACTACTGTCTTGCAGTTGTATACAAATTCTTTTTTAGTTATGCTTAAAACACAATGCATGCACAATACAAAAGGACTCACGATGGCCTATCTCAAATTTCGCTCTGTATACTTACCAGCGGCAATAGAACAATAATTAAAATTTCCCTTTGTTTCTTCTCATATTTAGAAAGTCTCTTATATTACAATAGGTAAATTAGAATTATTACATAGACAAAAATGTTCAATTTAATTTAGACACAAAACTAACAAACTGCAAGCCAACAATAATTACAATCAAAAGCTATACAAAAATCAATCTAGTGTCCTGTTTTACAGCCAAAATTTTATATTACTATATTCTTATTATGTTAATATAGCGGTTGATAATACATACACATTTAGATAAAAGGAAGAAACTTTTTACCTTTTTATTCCAATTTAAGCTTCCCGTTTTATTCAGTATTAATAATTTGAAACTTTTGTCTTATCGTCTTTTTTTTTATTCAATAATTATTTTTCCACACGTGACAATAATGAAAGGGAAACATGACTATATAGTACCACTACCCCGTATTTGAAAAGTTTTACTATCAACTTTCAACTATGCTTCAGTATATCTTGATACGTGTCTATTTCAAATTTGTATATAGATATATAGATTCAAATACTTATACGCACATAATTACGAATTAATGACTTTTAGACTTGTTAATTAATTAAGAAATAGCTAATTGATTTTTTTATCGTTATAATATGACTATTAATTCAAATTGTATTACAGATAAGATAATCCTGATTAAAGC
Organism: Dicyrtomina minuta; assembly: GCA_949802685.1. Classification (NCBI taxonomy): domain Eukaryota; kingdom Metazoa; phylum Arthropoda; class Collembola; order Symphypleona; family Dicyrtomidae; genus Dicyrtomina; species Dicyrtomina minuta. The sequence continues at coordinate 50,767,937 of OX461808.1, forward strand.
CGTGAGGAATATTACGTGAGGAGGAATTCGTGCTTTCGCTACAATATTGCAATAATTATTATTGCAACCCAAAAGCTGCATTTTCCAACTTATTCCAAATATATTGTAGTTTCCTTATTTTTGGAGTCTTTTATTCCAGAAAAGAATTCCTTTTTACTTTTGATTATGGTGGCGCACTTTGATTATCATTTTCCCACCAGGGATTATTCTTGAGGCTTTTCAGTACAGAAGAAAAAATTAACTGCCTCTGAAATAACTCAAAAACTACTACACGACTGAAGACACACAGACCACATTACAGTAGTACACAACATACACACGTAATAAAGCGGATACAAAGGAAGGTATCATCACCACGTACCTATTTACCTGTATGTATATCTTTTACAGACTCACACACAGCTTAAATTATTTACGCCTTCCCCGCAATCCATGGTTTGACACGTTGTTCTTATTTGTGTCTATGTATTGTTAGTGTGTGTGTAAACTATGTATTTCGAAACCATATAAGATCTGTAAGTATTCTTCTTCTCGCAGTTTTCACTAGAGTTTTGCAGTTTCAGTCAAACAAGAATAATTTTTAAAAATATAATTTTATATCTTTATCACGTTGTACACACTTTTTTAAATGTTGGGTTTTATATTGACTTAATTTGCATGGATTATGGATATAATATAGTGGATATGATATAAATCTTTGCCTTTGGTCAGTCAGTAGGTAAGGGAGTGATGAAACGTAAACGTGATTAGGTAAATAGTATTGGGAAGGTGTGTATGTATGTATATGTATAACAAGGATAGAGTTAAATTTAAATCGTGCAGAAGTTCAGTCACTTTTTTGTAGGATCCGTCTCGTCTCATCGTCAGTCAGAGATTAGACGCAGAGAGAGAGAGAGAGAGAGAGAGATTCGTAAATTCGCACTGGAGATGAACCTTTCCATTCCTTGTAGAAATAAATAATTACAGATACAATGAGGGATCAGAGCAAAGCATAAAGGAGAGAAATGTTTAGTTACAAGGTTATATAATAAACGTGTCCGTACCCATAGCATATAGATAGACGTAGCTCATACCCGTTACGGTGTAGTCATAAAAATGATCCCTTCTCCTATCTTTCCGTCCTACTACTACTACTACACTACAACCCTCTGGCAATATTAGCAAAATATTTAGTCTAGTGCAAAAATTGTTTCATTCATCTGGTACAGTTGAATGATAGAAGACAAGATGTCTGGCATGGGAAAACAACGAGATCGGCGTTAGAGATTCCAGCTTACAGAGTTGGGACCTACCTGCTTGCTTATGCATATGTACATACCTACGTAAAAGGTACCTATGTAGTTTCGAAGTAGTGAACGCGGAACAAAAGGCAATGTGTAGTAACACAAAAACATACAATGGATTGGATCCATCTATATTTAATAGGATACAGCGCAACGGTTTAGTTTGGCATGTACAAAATTATGTGATCTAATAATTATTTTATTATGTGATGTAGTAATTTTCAAAAATATTTTAAGCTATCCAAAATCTGAAGTATATAAGTAGATCAGTATTTCCTTTTAAAAATGAGGACATTTTATTTTAAAGTTATGATATTTTTTCTGGTTTTAACAATTAGATCATAATATAAACGGGGGAGTATTTTATTACATTTTGAATTTCCGGAAAATAACCTTTTAGTGACTTTTAATAAATATCTATATTACTTGAATAAAGATCAGGGCCGGACGAAAGAATTACTCTTAGGCAGCAATTTTTTTCCATACGAAAACCACCATTTCTATTTTATTTTTGGATTTATTTGGTAAAGCAAAATTTTGTACTAACATGTTTAAGAAGAGTTTAAAATTTTCAATTTAATTGATTCTGAAAAGTGTAAAATAATCTAATTACATATTTTGAAAAAAGTGGAAAATGCTTTATTTCCATGTTTTTGAAAAGTGATAAATGTTTCATTTGCATTGTTTAGAAATGTGCAAAAATATTTATTTGGATGATTTTGAAAAGTCAAAATTTTCTATTTACACATTTTTGAAAAATGAAAAATGTTCCATTTACATATTTTTCGAAAGTTCAGGCAGCGAGGGCTGCCTTTGCTGGCCTTATTATCCGGCCCTGATGAAGATGAACGATTTTAGTCTTTCTTATTTTCTTTTGAATTCGAATTATCACAAATTAATATATCTCTACAGGTAAAATAATAATAGTAATAAGACTTTTTTCGTCAACTGCTTTCGTTACCGAAAGTTGCCAAAATGACTCAGTATACGGCTCAAGGGATTTACACAAAAATGATATTGAATTTGTGTTAGATCAGGCACTTAAAAAAAACTAAAATTGAAATAATTGTATATTTTAATAATATTTACAGTTTACGTTTTATTAAGTTATTCTTTAATATATATTATATGCTATATAGTATCTCAAATCCGAATGCACCACAAATAAATCGTTTTAAATTGAATAGTTAAGTTCAATAAGTTGAAGCGGGAATTAAAATTTGTATTAATTATTATTTTACACGAATTTTATTTTTCACTGTGGGTGCTATACAATCAACACAATACAATGGCAATGATGCAATGTGCCATACTCACAAGAAAATTTTAAACGTTTTTACAAACAATAATTATGAAATGCTTTGACTTTGCATTGTCACGAACCACCTAACAATGATGATTTTAAATCCAGATTCAAGAATTGACAGTGACATCCACAGTTCGGCAGTCCACATTAAAATACAGAATGAAACTAAAGAGACTAATATAGTATTTAGGAGTATAAAAATAAAAGAAACCACCATTAAAATTTATATGATTACCATCATCCATAAACCTAATAATATCCTCCGTCCCGGCATTATTCACATCACACACTCATCCTGTCTCATCTCAGAGAGGATTGTAGCAAAAGACAAAAAGACGTCACAAAAGAATTTATTTCCATATTTTAATCTGTGAATCCAATACGAGGTATACTGAGGCATAGATGCAAAGACAGAGAGACACAGGGAGTGATAATTTTAACGCCAAACCAAAACCAAGACCGAACCCGACCGAGTCTCTCGTGAAGCGACTTCTGAGTGGATGTGTGGATGATAGATAATGTGTGTGCGAGTGCAATGAATTGTGTGGATCTTCTTGCGTCTTGAGTTTTTATTATGAGGCATCATCTGAGATGCGTGCGTGGCATTCTTCTCCTTTATAAGATTATATGCCTTGACTTTTGAATTATTGAAAGGGGAGCGGTGAAATCAATATCAATTCCTGCGTGTCTTTCCATATTATATAAGTACCATAATGTCAAACGTGACGAAAAACTATAATTTAAGTATTGGCAATTTTAATCGCTCTTAAACACAATAGTAATTATTGTAAATAAATTATGGTAAATGAGCTGATAGTGATGGTAATAGTGTGATTATGATCAAGTGTATTATGAAGAAACGCGGAGCGAGCATCCGATCCTTAAGTCTTATATGTGTCTGAAAGGACTTTTGAGATACTTGTTATACGATTAGATTTCGTGAGCTGCATCATTAATACACAGGTGTAGAACTAAATTTTAAAAAAAACAAAATAACGAAATCCTTTGCCTTCAGTTTAATTATAATATGCAGCATGTAGGTACTTACATACGTAGTTCTGCCGCCTTGCTTACGAGTTAGGATTATCTTATAACACTTAAGATTTAACATCCCAGCAGCCTTTATTCCTTTGTCTTCCTGTCAACGCGTTTCGTAATGTCATGGAGGGCAGTCACACGTCACACATATTAAATAGGAATTAAGAAACTGAAACATATGAGTGAGAGAGCCACACACAAAAAATACATACAGATTAAAGGTAATTACACATGTTGTTACACTTTAAATGCACTCACCGCTCAAACATACCTGAGAAAATCATATCATCGGCGACTATCAACATAAAATATGAAAATGAATATACAGTACTGTCGATGATGTCGACCTGTCCACTTCCTCGTCCTCCTCATTCGGCAAATTCTTCACGCGCTTGTGTTTTCCTTTCTATATTTCCACCACCAACAAACAACGTGCTCTCATGTTTGGGTTTAGAATCATCGTGTATAATTAATTACTATAGAATTAGAGCACCCAAGATGAACACACGCATTTAACTGCTTTCAAAATTGAGGTTTTCTACTACGTAGCTATGCAGGTGATGGGATGCGAATGGGTTTATGGATTAATGTACATGAATGGAAATTCTATCATATTCTTAATATATTATAATTAAACTAAATTATGTAGATTTAGGTAGAAATAAATTATTTTACTTTTTAAATTTGTCTTCACAATATTCATCCGCTGCTGCCTGCAGATTGTTCTGGCCTAAATTAGTCGAGTATCATATAGATAAAAATTCATATTTATAGAGAAAATCAACATGCATCAATTTTATACACGCTTCTTTCGTGAGGGGCAAAAATAAGAAAAGTCAATATTAATAAAAATGTTGAATGTTAGTAGTATATTTAAATTCAAAACTAAAACCAATGTTGTAGGTATTTAATTATTATAAATTAATATTTTTTTTTATTGTGCCGATTCGACTTGAGCCAATAATTGGCTCAACATTAGATATACACATTTATTAAAAAACTACACAAATTTATTTAGCAGGATAATGTGCATTAATTATTACGTTAATCCTAACATTTCAGAAAATAAATTGTTCATTTACTTAGCGGTAGGTATACCTATTGTTGAATTTTTAAGTGGGGATACCGGGGGATGGGTACTCTATCCATTGGTGGGCAGACCCCACTAATTGTAAGTGCAATTTGGACGTGGTGGGTGGGAGCATTAAATAGTTGGGACAACCTTCTCCACCATCTCAACTTAAAAATTCAACACTAAATTGCAATTAGACGAGTGCTAAAAATGTGTATGCATTATTAATTACAAAAACTATTGTGGTACACCACCAAAAGTACGCTATTATAATGCAAAATAGCTTATATAAATAGTAATTTCACACCTTATTTCAAATGTATAACTATAGTATATACCACAGAAAATAATATTGTACTCGACCAATTGGACAATCCCAAAACAATCTATTTATTTGACGATGAGTGTAGCCTATTTGATAAAAGTATAACGTGTGCATTAATTCACTCATTAATATTAAAACTAATAATAAGCATGTGTAATTATTACATTCGCATTGCAACGAAGGCACTTATGGTATCCATGTTGTCTGCATACCAGTATATTACGAATGTATGTAGGCCGGTGCCAGTGCTGACCTCTAAAATTCGAATTGAGGAACAAAATATTAGTTAGCGTTGGAATAAATATTAGAATTAATTTCAAAATTCATAAAGCAATTATGAAAATTTTGTCATGTTTTTTAGAAATTTATCACATTTTTATGACCATTGCTGCAGTGTGTCAAAAAAATGGTATTTGTACGGCTTGGAAGAGCAGTATAATTATTTTAGCTGTTATATTCTGATTAACGTTACCGTGCCTGTTCAGACCACCTTTACTTAGTGACACTGGTTTGACATTCTTACACAGAATGGTGCATGGTTTGAGGCAGTTATGTTTTCTTCATGTAATTCAAATTTTATTGTTATAATAATAGTAATAGTTTTATTTTTGTGGAATAAGTATAGGTATATAGATAGGAACAGGAACACCTACATAATAATTTAACATATAATTGTTATACTTTTGACTGACATCGACTTTTTTTTGCAGGGCTATCAAGGGAGCTATACAAAATAACAGAGAGATACATCACTATATAGTGCGATGACCATGAGAACGTTTTTATCAACGATTTTACACACTACTTAAATAATTTCCTAATTTTGAAAATAGAAATAGGTAGGTATAGGTACATCCATATCTATATGGTACAACATACTAGGTCGCGGCAAGTGGTCGTGGTCAGTCAGTCAGTCAGTCAGTCAGGCATCAGCCACAAGCTATAAAAAACACTAAACATTAATAACAATAACCAATTAGCCAATATATAACACACTATACTATACCATGGGGATCGCACAGAGTTAGAAGAATCAGAAACCAGGAGTCACGTCTCGTCCTTTGTTTCGTAAAAACAAATGACTCCAATTCGTCCCAATTACATAATTAGCTTAAAAATGAAAGAGAGCATTGTCTGGTCACATTCAACAAAAGACAAAAGTCGATGTTCACGCCTAATAAACAACTGTCAGAAAATACTTCAACAAACGCACAAGCTAACTTACATGCTCTCAGCAGTTAGAGCAGCTTTAAGAACAATACAGCACTAGACTGCCACATATTATTATTATTATTATGAAGCCACAACAATAATTACAAATTATAGCTCCTATTCTATTTGTCATCACACGAAATATTATTATTGTCGATCTCAATTTTGATCTTATATAATCTCATTCATGGCGTTCGACCAAAATGTAAGTACCTATACTTACAGAGGAGTCGGTTGAGTCAGTTACCTGTAGGTAAATTTTTATAGTTGTAGGGCTGTCCATTCTCTCGGCATTCTAATTTACTAGTACAATATCATTCTTTTATTATATTGCCATATGCTTCTTTCTACTACATATTATCTGTCTCTGTAATCTATGTAAGGTAGTAATTACAATTTCCAAGTCCAACGTTTTATCAAGTACAACAAGAAAACTAGTACTAGGTAACTACCTAATATACATTTGAAAATTAATGGTGTAACTACGTTGTCAAAAATAATAACAAGTAATAATACTTCAAACAATAAACTTCAAAAAGAAGGTGTCAAAGTCCAAACTTTACAAACTTCTCAAGCTTCATAAGTGTATAAGTATAGACGTGGCAAAACGGCAGTTTTACCTACTTATTCCATTACTATATATTTACTATATTTACTAATTAATAATAATAATGCGAATTTGAATTTGAGGTAAATAGTAAAGGTGTGTGTGTGTAAAAGTAAGTAGAGAGGTAAAAAACATCATTTACCGGCATCGCATCTTATATATATATACATAGCTACTTCAACAACAACGGTTTCGAAGTACTTTATATAATATTATATTTAGTATACAATCACAGTAACAACAAAAAGTTAATTTAAAAGTTGACGTCTTTATAATAATAATCATATTCATAATAATGCTCTGAGGAGATTGGGGTCTGTAAAGAAAACAACCGTGACATGCTAATATTTAATACTAACTATAGTAATAATAATAATGCCCATGGATGCAATTCAAAATTCCAATTCAGATATAAGGTGATAATGATAATAGTATAATTACTTCTTGGCATCAGTCAACACTTGAACAGTATTTAATGGTCGATGGTCCCAGTTCTTATATGTATATATAAGTTTATAATATTATTTATAATTATAGAAACACTGCCTCTTGAATGATGCAACTATTTACTGCCACTATACTATCTCTGCCCTCTGCTACACTGTACAGTCCCAGCCAAGAAAAATGATTTCTTCACGATTCTTCTCAACGAAAATAAAGGTCTGACTGACTGACAGTAGTCAGGTAGTATATGTGTGCTGAAAGAGAAGGGAGTTTTTGAATTAGTTCTATAATAAATACAGAGACAGAAGACAGAACGACAAAACCCCAAAATCAGAGCAAACATTTTAACATCCACCGGGCCGGGGGGTTTAATTTCTGCATTTTTGTTTTGGATATTTGAACAATTTAATTCTTCTTGTTCTGCTGGTCTGGTCCTGTGAGTTGTTGGAATTAGAATTAGAATTGTCAGTGACCAGTACCAGTTGAACATCCAGTCAGTCAGATAATGAATTAGTTGGTAGCCGTCGTCGTCGTCGTGTCGTATACTTTATATTCGGTAGACAGTACAGACATAAAATAATTTGTTTTCTAGTTAGTACTATTACCTAAATGGTATGGTAGTCTTGCTCAAACCCACTACACATATTACAATCAAGAAACACACAACTTTTAACTTTCTTTTGGCTCCTTCTCTTCTTCATCGAGAGGTTGATCACTAACGTCAAACGTGATACCTGATCTGATGTCTCCCTAGCTGGCAATCATAGTCTGGCGGCTCCGAAAAATTTCAAGCTTTTACCTCTGTACAACATATAAACGTGTAGCTTGTAAATAATTATGTGTCAAATTAAGTTTAAATCTTTGTTGTAATTTGTATATATATAGGCAAAGATCTGAAGCTCTACTACTGCTGACTACTGAGATATGAACTGACCTTGATTGTTGATTTTGTTGATAGTTTTGGTGATATCGATATCTCGAGAGAAATATACAACATATATAAGAACTTTGATAGTTCAGTTGTTGTTAGTTAGTCGTGTTGTACTTGTCAGTTAACATGAACCTACCTTGGGTTCGACTTTGAGTTAGTCAGTCATCAGTATATAGTTGTTGTTAGTCGTTGAATTTTCGAATAATTCCTTCGATTCGGTGCTTTCTACGGAAACGAAGACAAAAACTTTTAACGACAGTCAGTATATGAAGTTTTTTTTCATTTATCGTTTCTTACTGTGAACAATAATACATAATAGTCATTGCAATTTACAATATTTACTATATTAACTATAAGTTGTTCAAGTCAAAGTTAAAATTGAAATTGACGTTGTAGTCAAGTAATAGTTGTTAGTTGTAGTTGCAGTTGCAATATACTGCAATTTACTTGTGATTTTAAATTATTAGTCATTATCAAAGTAGAAACAACCATAGCGAAATGAATCGTGTGAGTAACGGTGCGGGGGGGTCTAGCTCGGGTTCAAACTCCAACTCCGGATCAGAGAGTCAGGGGCAGGATCATTACGGGACTAATTATCCAACTTCAACCTCGGGAAGTGGATTAGGACCTTTGGGATTACCTCCCAAAAATGACAAGAGAAGAACTTTCAGGTACATTTTACTCTCCTCTTTTCTACTTATAAAAAAGTTTCCGATTACTTTAGGAAATTACCATCAAAAATGTTCACAGGGAAATCAGAATCTAAAGATACTTATGTCTGCCGCATTTATAACAGTTATTATTAATACTTTCAGTACAGACAAGTATTGATCTCACTGATATTATGAGATGGACGAATAATTATCTCTAAATATTTTGTTTTGACTTATGTTAAACTAGGTGCATATTTAATAAATTTTTATTCCTATTGATGTACAATTGCAAGTATTATGACATGTCATCTTCTTCTCAGTCATCCACGAGATTGACTCGTTTTTTCAAATTTTGGTACAATTTTCCGTTGACGAAGTAGATCAGTTAAGTAGTTATCAGAGTTGAAGTTTGCTTTAAATGTAGATGTTCAACATGTTATCAAACGTTAAATTAATTGACTGCTAATGACAGATATTACTTCACAAAATGATACAACATTAATGAAATGGTAGAAATGATTAATATCTAAAATTGATCATTGATTGGCATTGTTGTTGTTTTATTCTCTTTGATCTCTATCCACGCAAAGATCAAGCAGAAATCGGGAACGGGAAGAAGCACAAAAGAGGTAAAGTAATCAATTATGTATTAGTGATGATTAAACCAAATCCTCCTTTTGTCGTTTCCTGTGTTTATACGTATAGTTTAGTTTAGTTCTAGTCTGCGTGTGCACTGCTATTGTTTAAAGGGTGGAGATGTGGTAAAATTTCCTTGGTCGTGGTCCGTGCGGTCAAATGAATTGGGATTGGGAATTAAAAGTATCGTTTTATATTCGATCATAAGTTTTATTGTCTTGAGTGAGTTTTCTGACAGAATTATTCCCAACCAGAGTCATGGAAAAATACCCGAGGAAATTTGTTTAACCACCCTTAAAGTATGCAAGTTAAATTTCTTTTGAAACTTATCAGATTTTGTAACGTGTTACATTCGTTCATTTGACCATCTGTACAATATAAGTACATGATTTTATTTTGTTAGCAGATATTCTTTCTTGCCTTGCTTTCTGTTGTAGTTGTAGTATCAATACATTACTTAGTAATGTGTAAGCATTTTGAATTTTGAAGTACCTACCTGTGACCTACATAATTCAGTGTGTAATACTTGATACTTTGGAACTTATTCTGATGTTGTATACTTTGCTTTCGTTTTGTGGTATTGTTTGCGTTCTTTAATTATGTCACAGTTCATAATCGAAGGTAAAACGTAGGATGAGCTCCTTTACGATTTTCAAGTACCTGCTTTGGTATTTGTTGGTTTATTATACGCATAGGAGGCCTATATAAGCAACTTCTTAGGAGCATTGGCTTTAATTTTTTGACTTGAGTATTTTAAGAAGTCTATAAAATTAAATTGTACCCTTGAATTTCGAATTATCGATCTGAATGATAATAACAACGCAACTATATACATAGACACAAACAAACAAGCTCAACTCTTCGTGAAGTAAACATATGTACCTTAAAAAATCCCAGGGCGGGGGGAGGGAGGCTCAGGTCTAACCCCTTCTATGTTAAATTTTTATAAATTTTTGGAGGGGGGGGGGTCTCAAATTTTCCTATGCTTGTAATGTTAAACAGAAATTTCCAGGGGGGGTCAGCGATTATTACAAGTGTCGAGGTTTCAGGCTATGGAAGTAAGTATATTAATGGAGTCACTATTTACGAGTTACAAGTTTTCAGTTCACCCATACAAGAATCTAGATTCTGCTATGGTTCTTAATTAAGTAATGTTGGTATTTTATTTTTAGAAATACCAACGCGCTGTAATTTTATAATAAAAAATTAAATTATATAGCATTACTAACAATAATTATTATTTCTCTGTAGAATAGTTTAAACGAATTCGGATATCGGAAATTTAAATTTACTTAGATAAATATTATTGAAAATTTTCAATTAGAAACTCATAAATGATGCTGCAACAGAACTACTAGATTTTTGCTATAAGATAATTAATCCGTAAAAGCCATACATCGAAAGTTCAAGTAAAGATCTGTTGTACAATTATCGCAGTGTTGCTACTACAAAGTTTTCAATTCACACCACAGCTAGAAGAAGTGATTACTAAATGATTTGAATAAAAACGCACAATGCTCTTATATGTGTCGTAGTCCAGAAGAAGTTTAGTCCACAAGCCGCAGAAGCTTCTGGACTAGTCCAGAAGAAGTTTTCGTGGAAGCATTGCGTATGACCAATTCGGGCTCCATATAAAAGAATTCTACCCAAAAGCCCAAAACTAAATTTAAATGAGTGTGTTAAGGTGGAACTGTTGATAGGAAAACTCAATCAGCTACATTGCACGCATACATCATCGTATATATTCAGAATGAGATACCACTTTTTTAATTTTGGGTCTTATGGTCTAGTCCACAGCTAGTCATTGGAGCTTGTGGACTAAACTGCTTCTGGGCTATTACATATGTACATTATGCGTAATTGTTCACGAGGCCAGGGTTAAGTACGTGATACATTACTTTCCTAGTTTTCCTAGCTAGCTTTTCACCCTTTTAAAACATAATTGTTGCGCAAAATAGGAAACAAGATTTTATCAAAACTATAAGTAATTTTTATAATTATTGCGTAGAAGCAGGGTTTTTCCGTTCAAACGGTGTGACTGTACACATATAAATTGCATTCTTATGGATTATGTGACGTAACCTTACGTCGCATTAGTTTCTTGCTTGTTGATCAGTACTATTCATTACTGACTTAATTCAATGCCAATCATTTACGATTTAGACGGGCTCAGCATTGGATTTGTCGAGATCCAAGTCGGAGTTTCTATATTACAACAACATCAGTTTAAAATTTGTAATCCTTTATTTCAATTTGTTTTATTCTAAATACAAATATTGATGCGCAGATAGTATTTACTTATCTCTACTAAAATATTTCACAATAAGAGTCAATTTATAATAATTACATATAACAACACTGCCACTTGTGTGGCGGGGTGACGTTGTATTATGGTAGTAGGTACAGTCGAATCTCGATATACCGGCTTCTCAAGGGACCGGGTGATTCTGGCCGGTTTAAAGTTGGGCCATTATACAGATACCGGCCAATGGCCATTATATAGAATCCAGCCAATGGCCAATATACAGACACTGTCTAAATGCTATTACAGGAACCATTGTATGTATAGGGATAACAGTAAAGAGCAAATGAATTTATTTAACAAAAATTTGACATTATGGTCCATAATGCATATTTTTACATTTTACATAATAATAATAGGTAATAAGTACGAAAAATATTCAAATAATATTATAAATTGTAAAAAAAGTCAACCCAGTATAAAATTAGTTATTATAAACATTTCAATAACAGTAAAGTGTCAGTCGAATGTAATTAATATCGTTGACTTATTGTTTGAAACAAAATATTGTGGATTGTGGCTTGTGTTAGCCCAGCTTTGCTTAGATTTTAATTTTGTACTTAGAAAATTTTGTACAAAATTAAATTTAATGTTTTCATATTTCAAAAATCTCTTAAATCCATAAACGTTTGACGTATTGTAAACTACATATTATACTATGTTTCTTATTATTAGCCGTCTATGGAGTTTAATCAATGGCCATAAAATCAATGGCCGGTACAGAGGCGGAAATATACATCGTTAAGTTGCTCTGGGGCCCAAATATTTTTGGCCGGTTTATCGAGAGCCCCATTATATCGAGAGCCGGTTTATCGGCGTATTTTAGCATTACAAGCATAGGCGTTTTGAAGGGGATTTTTAAATTGGCCGGTAAATCGAGGTGGCCGGTGTTGGGCAGGCTAGTATTCAGAGATTCCACTGTAGATTCTTGGAGAAAGAGAGAGTGAGCCAAACTCCTACAGATGTTACAAGTTTTACTCACCATCACCACTTAAAAGTATAATAATATCTCTAAAACCATCAAGGTATCTTTTGTTTTTTGTTATTCATCTTGAGAGCTGGAAATTATTTGGATATATACAGTTCGAAGTGAAGTATTTGCATGTACCTACCCTGCCCTGCTTTATCCGTAGGCGAAATCACATGTATGTATTATATACAGAAATATCAAGCTTGAGCTCCTTTACATCCTCTTAATCTACGCAGTCCCCTATCTACACTGATTACTGATTATAAACTCTTAATAACATTATTTTAATCTTAAGAAATGTTTACAATGTACATAATGAGACTAATAGTAAGCTTATAGACTTTTTATTTAATTACAATTATCTCCTTCACTCATTCACCTATTAGGTATTTATTTTAACTAAAGAACACACTTTTTAAAAAATTTCAAAAATTAAACTCACGATATTATTATACTATATTCTATATAATAGCGTCACCTTTTTAAATATATAAAGTAAAATACGTAAGCGTAAATAGGTATCCTTGTAACTGCAGACTTTGTTATACAGTGGTTCACAGAAATACTTGAGAACTGACTACAGTGCACTCACTACTAGTCTAGTCATTGCTGTCGATTCTTAATTAAAATTTATATATTTATAAATTTTATTCTGCCACTAACCTGCCAAGTTTTATTTCGGTCATAATTTAATATGATAATAAATACTGGAACAATATTGTTGCAACAACGCTTCCAAAGCAATCGTAAAATTACGGAAAATACAGGCCGAACTTCAATTGTTAATTAATATATGGTCTGATTCTGATATTATTGGTGCATTGGGCGTTTATTCTGAGCGGATAGTCAGATGTCAAACATAATCAAGCCAAGTCAAGGTACACACATGAACAATACGTAACATACTCTAGGTAGGTGGTTAATTAACACAAATTATTTAGTCGAAACAAATTAGTCATTTATAATCCTAATGGTAATCGTACACATATCACCATGAACCGTTCAAATTCATTAAAAAGCAAGCTGTAATTACATATGTGTATCTTATATATGTATACTGTATCTGCTTGCTCCGTGTTTTATTAGTTGTTCAGCATTGTATGGTTTATAGAGTATATAGTGCCTTCCTTATTTTTTGAGCGTGAATCGTGACTGCAGCGTGATTACCCATAACATGTTTTATTCAAATTTCCAATGATCCATTCCATATTATGTTATAAAGACATTATCTGTGCTACTTGTGAGTAGTAAGAATTATTACGAAGCCAAGCACAATAATAAGCTGAGACATGAACGTGACATTTTGCATGTAAAACATGAGAGCAACAACAAAAGACCCTTATAACGTTCATCCAAAAGTCCCTTTGCCTCTCGGCACCAACACCAGAACAATTAATTTAAATATAGTAATTTTAAATACATATGTGGTCCTGTTGTCTCTTCGTCTATGGCTTTTCCTCGTATACTAAAACTTTACTGTCACAAATTTTTACAATTTTTTCACTCTAATTCAACTCGCAAATAACACAAAAATAGTATAGTTTGAAAGTTATGTTGTACCCTTACGTGTGTCTAATTATGTTGTGTATTTGTATGCAGCTTTTATCCGAATGACCATGTTTACTTTGAGCTATTTGCTACGCTCGCTTTTATTTTCGCATCGTACTCTGTCGTGTAACCGAGTGATACGAAACCCAAACCAAGGTCTTAAGCCCACCACACCAAATGGTATTAAAAAATTTCTGCATTCTACATACATCCAGTCTGCACATCTATAAAAGCTATAGATGCGATTCATTACTCGAGTTAATTACGCTCGACATCTAATACATCGGCATTGTTCCCTTCATTGCATATTGTGAGACACTCTGAGCATAAAAGCAGTAGCAAAAACAAAACACACGTACACAAAAAAATGGATACAAAACACGTAAATTGTAAAAGCTAGTTAAGTAGCTCATATCAGGCCATACCAAACATGGGATTCTATTTCTGTGGTAGACCAACACAGTGAAGGAAAGCAAAGTGAAATTACCTACCTTTTACATTATACATACAAAATTAAACGTAAACAATGGGTTTTCTTGTTGTTTTTTTCTTCCCTTACTGTCCGTGCTTATAAGATTAAATTAAATTTAAGCCCAATTTTTGAATCAGCTTCGATACAGTGATAGGTTGAACGTTGACGTGAGTTTAGATGCATATTTGTATAGGCACTTTACGTCTGTTTTTATGATAAGTATTAAGCACACGTTGGTTTTGGAGTTGAGTTGGCTACTGGCAGTAGCAGTGCAAGACGCAAGAAGCATGACGATATGCTATATAATGGTGACTGGGGTAACCAGTTAGGAATTCTTGCAAAGTAAAAAACAAAGTATATTTGTGATGGATAATTGACCTTCACAATATAATCGCAATGTGTAGTTAGTAGTTAGCTGGGAAAAACGAGTACAAACGAATGCAAAAGGGGGAAACGATACACAATTCAATGCAGTTTTTCAATTTCGCTAATAATGGCATTTATATTTCATACTTTGACTTGTTATTCCGCCTGCACTGCCACAACTTCATAAAAGGGAAACTCCACTATGTGTCTCCGTCAGTGTCTGTTTATCCTGAACTGGATAGACAAAGACGACGTGAGACGAGGCGACTGACGTTCACACATCTCACATTAAAAGTCTTAATCTTGCGTGTAGGACTTATTGCTGTATAGTTCGTACTTTGTAATTTATTTCATTGTCTTTAAAAATTTCAATAAAATAAAGACAGACTTTGGGGGTGCAAGAAGTTCTCTCCATTTTTTCCCGGTATCATTTCTGTGACCGTGGCCAATTCTTTGGCTATTGCTAAGGGAAATCGCCAAATCCGTTTTTATCATTTCGAAAAGAAAACATTTGATATTTGTTTCTTTGTGTGTGTGAGTGTATAGGAATATTTCAAGTGTGAAGTGTTGTTCAGCTATATACAATTAAATGTCTAATTATAAGAAGTTATATTCTATTTACTGCGACGATCTGAATATAAGGTACTTTCAATTATTCTTGTGGTGATATTATTGTTCACTTACAATTACAGCAGTATTAGTGGAAAACTGTTGAGTTTCAGAATATAACTTTTTTTGAAGTACCTATACACCTACATTTAAATTCGCAGGGGTCAGTTTCAGGAGTCAACATTATTGTGATTATTATTGATTATTTTAATATTTCCTTTAATTAGTGGAGATTTTTGGAGTTTAGAGTTATGCTATGTAGCTTGCTTTGTAGCGAGGAGAGTGTATGATTTAGCATTCGATGGATATTCGATATCGATTGTCTCTTGGCGTCTCATTTAAAATTCTATGGTGCAAGGACAAAATATGTTTAATCAAGACAATATAAGCTTGTGTACTACTTGCAAAAACTGTGAGGATATGACATATGCTCCATCCAGACTATGATCATAGGCACCTACGATAGTCATTGAGTTTAAACAGGAAAGCGCGAAACCTATCCACACTGCCTATGAGGGTTATTGATGATAGGTTACAGTCAATTGACATACCAACCTCAATTGACTATAATCGTATACCTATCATAGTCTGGATGGAGCAATACATTGGGAATTATTATTGATCCAATATCCAGTATTGGTTATTGGCATTGGATTTAATCCAGTCTGATTCTTGCTCTTCTCTATAAATCAATAATAATAATAGACTTTATTCGTCAACTGCTTTCATTACAGAAAGTTGCCAAAATGACACAGTATACGGTACCAGGGGTTTAACCCTATTATGGAATATATTTGTGTTGTACAGAAAAAATGTAGTAATAGAATAATTTACATATTATTATCCGGGATTGGGTGTTGAGTATAGGTGTTGTTGGCATATTTGAGTAGAACCCTTGAGAATTGCAATAACGATAGGCATTCAAATAGGCACCTATTTTCAACTTCAACTACAGTCATTGCAGCTTAGTAAATTCGTAATAAATTATATTTTTTGCATTGCAATGCTGATTTTTTTTAATTGTTGAATTAATTTTTTTTATGGCGTAATAGTATCACTATTGCCAGATAGATCCAGAATGGAATATTGTGAAGTTTGCAGATATTTTTCAATCACTGTAATTACTTTCAAAGCCTTGCAAAGTTGTAGTTTATAATTTATATTATGAGCATGAGTTTTTTTTTATTAGCTGCTAATTTGCTAGCTTATAGTCCACGAGCAGCACCAATCAGCCGTTTTATAATCTTGACCATGATATCATTGCATTATTCGTCTGGTTTAGATAACATGGCTTTGCTCACAGATCCCCTATTTGTGATAGTCGGTATTGGCTGTCATCGATGTGAATACAGTACGAAACTGTAACTGGATAATAAGATAATATATATTATGGAGGTGACATAAAATTACTTCCACTAGAAAGCTCAACGTGTATAGAAATAGAGTTAGTTAAGTGAAGTACCGAAACCCAATTTGTTCGCTTAACGGATTTTTACAATAATATACATAGCTAATAATAGTAAACTAACTTGATTAATTATCTATAAGCTGTAAACTGTCCACCATTTCGACTTTTGTATACTTGCTTATTAATAGTAATTAAAGTACCTAGGTATACATATCAGTAGAGCCTGCTGTCACATTTATGTATATTTGCCCTATTTATTTATTTGATTTTAATTTTTCCATTTAAATCTGAATTTGGCATAAAAATTAATTTTGTGACTTGAGATTGTATTAGTTTTGATATCAGTCTTAATCTTGAAAATATTATGGACACACGACTCACTGTAATACATATACGGCACAGTAGGTTTCCATTGACCGTGTTACAGATATAGGTATCTATATAATTATGTCCATACTTATGTAATTGCAATGGTATTTACAATCCTAACCCAGCAGCAGCTGAGCATACATAATAGTGCTCTTCTTTTCTTTCCATTTCCATCGTATTATGTATTTACGTCTATCTTAACACTTGTAGTACTTGCGTTAGGCGCATGTTATATGTGAAATCTATTATGTACTGCTTTACTATTAGTGTAGTAGAAGGTAGTTATTAGTACACCATATAATATGAATTAGAGTGAAGTAGGTTTATATTTCACTGCAGATATAATTACATATCAGATTGTACACATCTTTATTTTCTTGAGTAAATAAGCCGGGTTTAAATCATGCATATTAGTTTTCAAATACTTATTTAGTGTGTGGTAATGTGACGACGGATGTCGCGTCGGAATAACAGAATTGCAGAAAATCCAATAGTCAGTGTCCATCGTCAATTAGTTGAATTAGTTCATGTGGAATATTATTTAGGTACTAAATTATGTTATTGATTGAAATACAGACATTTTCTTAGCTCCTAACCAGCACTACTTATGTGCATCTTGTCTTTGATAATAATAAATTATTATTACATTCAGAAACAGTTCAATGTTGCCTATTTGTCTCCCTATTGCTTGTCACTTGACGGTAGTAGATTCTCTGATGTCTTTGAAACTGGACTGTGATTACGACTGAAACTGTCGAAATTTTACGACCTCGCAATCTGTTGACTGTGTAGGAGCAGAAATATTTAGGCTGTATTGCAAAATTGATTCTTATAATACTCAACACTATTTCTTCTATTACCACACAAATTACCATTGACTGATTCATGTAACTTTTGTCAACAGTGATCTCCCCTCCATATTCATTAATATATCTGTATAATTACTTGCTGTAGTAAATATTTAATTCTGCTCAAAATCAAGATATTGATCTGCGTCTATGACTGTGAACAGTACTATACTTGTCTTGAGTTACATATAAACATCAGTATATAATGAAGTATGTGTAACACAACTGCGTTTCAAATATCATGATCATGTCCCTGATGGGTCGAGGAGACACTTGAGACTTTTGGACTGATTGACTCATTTCATTGATCCATGATCCATCAATAGGGTTATATACTAAATTCAGTAGTTTAGCTTTGGCATTTGGAAATTGTTGGGGGTAGGGGGCAAGGGGAGGGGGGAAATGCAGGTGGTGCTTATTGCAACATAACTTTTAAAGATTTTACATAAATTGCGAATTCCGGAAATTTTACAAAAGTACAGAGAGTAGCGATAGACTTTTAGATAATTATTTTTCCTTTGCCTATATAGTTACTAGTACTGCACCTGTAGAAGGGACGTACATACTTGTGTTCGTAGGTACCTACGTATAGGTATTGAAACAGTTCACAGTAGAATGAAGTACATTAGCTATACATGCATAAATTACTAACAATTAAAATTAATATCGACAAGACAAGAGAGTTTGTTAGTCCTCCTTATCCCATCGTTATGGAGTAAATGGACTAACATACCTTCAATCTTCCTAGCGTGTGGTAGTCCAACTACCATATTATGTGTATGTGTGTGTCTGTGTTTGTCAGCAGCCCAGAGAGAAAATTTTTAGTTGCTCTGTTCATTTTCATTGAAGGATGAAAAAGGATGGATCCAAGCAATCCTCACATGATAATATGATAACATAACAAGTTGCTGAAAGTCTGAAAGTGTTTTTCCTCCCGCTCATCATCATCGTCAGTTCTCATTCGTCTGCCGTGTAGGAACTTGAAATAGTATAGGAGCAGACTCATATATAGCAGAGTCTTGTAGAGAGAGACTAATGGATTTCGTTATTATTGTGCTAAAAACTGCTGTCCACTGACATACTATTATGGCACTCGCTGAACACCACCGTAAATCATTCTTGGAAGTCATTACAAGTGAAATTATTATTCTATCGTAAATTGGAAATCGTATTATTGTTTCGTTATAGTACTCGTGAATAATATACGTTAATTGGCTGTATATGACGAGAAGTGCCGTGTGCTTGATAGTTGATTGATTTCGGTCAGTGGCTATATGACTGACTGGAAGTGTGTACTTTTTTTTCCAAGTCAAATACTCAATAAATACTTGTGACTTTACTCTGCAAAATAATCTTATCTCTCCCTTTTTTTTAGTTGTTGTTGTATTTGATTTGTACGTGACTTTGTACATGGATTTTTTTTTATTATTTCGATTTGGATTTAATAATTGCAAAGTTGAAAGTTGTCTTTATGGACGGACGGACGTTGTGGTTACTGTCATTGTGTCTCTCTCCACTACTGTTTAGTTATTAACTCTTTTGCAACTCTCATCAGACAGAGGAGAGATGTCATTCTACGATTCTGCCAAAGAGCTTGATTTAATTTTTTGAAAAGTGAAGGACTTGTGTGTATACGCTCAACGTTGACGTTCTTCTACCTTGTTTAGTTATTGGTTATTTGTTTTCCCTGTAATAATAATTGTTAAGTTGGAACGGTAACGGCATAGTCAGGCCAAGTCTTGCTTGCTGAGTCTTCATCAGTCAGGCAGTGGTGGTCAGTGACGAGTGTGGAAACAACCAAGTTGGTGTGACAATAATTCAGTCCTCAGCCAAAATGGTCATTGATAATCGTCAGCTATGGCGTGGCTCACATTTTAATTTATCTGGGTTAAAAGACTCTTGTCGACGAAATTTCTGGATGAGTGCCTCGAGTCGGAACTCGGAGAGCACTACAAGTTTGACGAGTGATGATGAGGATTTAAGCCGGAACGACGAGACAGACTCTTTCTGTAGACGACGAAAGCGCTCTGGAACTTGGCCGTAAGTCAAGCAGTAGTATATAGTATTGAAGTATCAGTAGTCTGTTTATAAAGTTCTGAGTACTATATTAATATTCCAAATTGAACCCCACTTTTATCGCTATTGTAGCAGTATTCAAAATAAATTCCTTCATCAATCATTACTCTTTGGGGAACCCTACTAATTTATTATTACACTTACCTTACATGCGAAGTTCTAGTCGTCAGCGTTTATTATAAAGCTAGTTGTAGTATACTGTACATTGTACATAACTATCACGGAAGTGAACCAGTATTTGGAATAATATTTATAGCGTTGTTATAACAACTTACCTAGTCAACATACCTAGGTAGTTGTTAGTATTAATTACATATATACGTATACCTTTTATTTATACAGACCCATAATAAATGAGCGATAGGAGATATTTTTGTCATAAGTTGCTGAATCGATTGTATTTTAGTATTACAAAGTCAAATAATATCTACACTCGGTAAAATTTTAAATAATATGTCATGCAAAAATTAATTGTGGGGAAAAAAAGGACGTTGTGTATAAGTTGTACATAAGTACTTGGCCAAAACTGCCAAAATTATCTTACTTTGACATCTGAAAAATGGAGTAAGTAAATATAATTCCTCGTTTTAATTTATTACATAGTATAGCAGTAAGTAAGTCACAGGTCACAGTACTATGATTATAATTTTGTACGTGTTCATCAAAAGCTGATACGTTGTTCGTTCATGTTACTGTTGATAGTAAAGTTGAAAGTACTGTTACCGTTAATTATGAAGCATATAAATTATTTCTCTTCAGTTTTGGACCTGAAGTTGTGACTATATTGACTATATGCTATTCAATGCATTATTGTTCATTACCTAGTTTTTGCGTTCATTAAATTTTGCGATGAGTACCCGGATAATCACAGACCGTAGATAGGATAAAGTGTCTGGTTTTAAGTCAGTTTCCTAATGACGGCAACGACAATATTGTTCTGCATATAAGCAAATATTTAATGGTTTGCTTTCCGCATTTCATTTGTTGTGCGCACTTGTGCTCTTCGCAGCTCTCACGTTCGCAGTGTTGAGTGAACTCTGATCTGACGCATAATTATTGTGGTGTCATCCTGTCATTCTCACTGTCAACTGTTACTGCTACTGTTTGTATGTTAAAGTAAAGTGTAACAAATTTATTAGATAATGGGAAACATACAGACCTGCTGCATATCATAAATCACGATCACGAATTACGATTACATTACGATGGATAGGAAGAGCATCGGACATTCATATAGCAGCATAGAAATAACGTAAGCAGTTTGAATTAATAATAAGCAACATTTTTGAACGTTTGTATGTAGTTTGTATTGTTTAATTCCAGTCACTTGCTAAACGCATGTGAGTAATGAATGATTCAATTTTTCTGCTGGTGTCTCATCATTTATAGAAGAATGTGCCTACATATAAATAATGGTTATATCTGCGTATATTTTCCGTGTAGCGAAAGGGTTGGTTTTGCTTAAGCTGTGTATCTATTATTGTGAATTTGTAACTTGTAAAATATTAACTATTAACTTTAAAGTGTATTCACAATAATTTTGCTATGTATATATATAATGTGGAGGATCCCATTCTAAAGGGTCCTGCATCTGCATAGCGCTCCTATTTTGAGACTTTTATTTGTACTAAAAATAAGCAAAAATTTATTGCACTCTCCATACCTGTGTATACTGACAGTATACAATATTTGTATGGATTATTTTATCTGCTTATGTTGTGTCTTGTCTCTTGTGTCGCTTTTGTCAAATTATAATATTCCAACTATTCCAAGCAATCAAGTTACAATTTTTGGTTGTTTTTATGGAATTTTACTTGTGCACGTGCAGCTTTAAAAAAAAGTTGTTATGCTGCAGAAGTTGAGCACAATAGCATACATGTTATACATGTAATTTTACCATTTAAATAAACGCTACTTTTGAATGCGCTGAATTTTTTTCCCGTATTCATTATGACTCCTGAGTACTGACTCGCAGTGTATTTGTTTAACGTTACTTATTATTGTGGTTATTATGGTTATTTTTGGTGCGTTTTGTTTCCTTGTTTCTCCTGTGTGTTTACTGTGAACTGTGTATGCTCAGACTCAGTTTGGGTTCATCATGCAGCACTGCAGTTAATAATAGTAATAATCAGTTGTTGTAGTTTCTTATCAAATGACTCAATGTAATTTTTATTTCATAGATTTTAATAAATCATAATAATTTATTATTGTATGTAATTTAGACTATATAGTTAAATAGAGTTTTAGAATTGATTTCAAAATACACGTGAAGTGAATTATTGATATTGTGAAACATCTAATCATAAGTCGCTAATTTCAATGGTATTGGTATTTTGAAATTTCAGGAGAACCAGATCACTGAATGCTCCGTCACCCATTCAACAGTTTGGGCCATGTGGCCGGATTAAAAACTCTGCCATGGTCATGTAAGTTAAAACTTCTTTTATATTTTCTTTTGTTTTAAATGATGACCATATATTAAATTTTTAATCGATTTTCATAAACATTTACCTATTGCACAACACAACACTTTTAGTCACAGTCAACAGTGCTGTCATGGGGATGGGATGTCGTTTTTAATGTGTAATATGTACGTCGCGTCGTATTGGTCTTTACTGGTCTTACCTTTTTACTGTCAAGTTCATAATGATTATTTATTGTGCATGTATACTTTCTATTACTCATAATCATCATATAATCATTGGGAAAATCCTCTTACTTCGTATTATGCATAGGTACTTGATAAATAACCTTGACCAAGACAGAGGGTACATAGATTTACATTTAATAAAGTTAATTATTTTACTGCAGCTAAATCCAGTTATCTGTCTGTAGTCTATTGGCAGCACAACGCAACAAATTTTTATAACTGTGTTAATAGTATGATATTGAATTTCGAAGAATTTATATAAAATAGTTTTTTGAGTTATTGTAATATAACTGTCTATTTAACTACATTTATGAATTATCTGTAGATAGACGGAGTACTTTTGCCTATTACCACTCGTAATTCTTAGTAAATGCTCATTTTATGCTCTTGCCTCAGCCGATTTTGATTTTAAAGTTAATAAAGAGCATTATTATTTATATTTATGAGCTATGAACTGGTTTGAAGTAAAACGTTTTGGTTAATAATTTCGTATCGTGGAATATTGACAGTCGCGGCTATGTATGAAACTCTTGAAAATTATTTAGCCTATACTAAAATAAATAAACAATGTAGGTACAACGTTAGTCTCATTTATGCACATACTAGAAGTAAGGCCCACCTGCCTACGGCAGGGCCCCCCGAGGGGTACGGGCAGAATGCAAAAAGAACTGAGGCACATGTAAAAGTCGCTTTATTCATAAATCAGGTAGGACGCAATAGAGATCGACATAACAAAATTATGTGTATAGCATAGTCGCGCGGGGGCGATGACAGGAGAAGACGATGAAAGCGGCGAGAGGTTTGTAAGGGTAGTACTACCGACTAGCATCTCATAAATTTGATTCCGGTAAATAAAATAAAAGTTTGATTCTACAGTAAACTTACCCACCTACTCTTATCCTGCACTTTATTTATCATAAGGATAGGGTAAAATTCTCAATCCTAACAAGGTGCGGGGTATTCCTTCCCCGTTATACTCACAGCCAAGCAAGTTCCCTGTTCACCCCCCCCCCATTTTTCAAGCAAAGAAAACCACTGAAGCTTTCTCATTTCGAAGATTTCAGAGGCTGTGGCAAGTCATTGTGACTGTGGATATTTTATCTCTGAACTAGGGATTTTGAAGGTGTCGGAGACTTTGTGTTACCTGGTGGAAGTGTGGGAACTGAAATGAAACCAAATACAATTACCCTCCACCAGTCAAGTTGCCTATAACAATCCAACTCCTTCCCCCCTCTCTCTTAGCCTCAACCTCCCGGATCTCTGCTGTGAGAAGCAAAGTAAAACGAAAGTTTTGAAAATTGCAAGATAAGGCCGACCTGTGACGAAGGCGACAGTTATTGCCTGCAGATTACACCTACATAGGTTAAGCCAATTTGCACACCGCCTACCTCCTTGTCCATATATGAATGCCGAAAGCTTCAAATCCCCTGGGCAGGTGGCAGGGTGGCAGTGGTGCTGCTGAATATGATAATGATTTGGTGCTGATCTCTGCCATTTTGCAATTTTTGGTCAAAGTCATGAGTTTATCTTGTTTTTGCCAGTTTCGTCTTCTTCTTCGCACCATAAGGACATGGTGTCTGTTGAGCGAGAAGAAGTCATGTAAGGAGTACAGCAGTTTGAATAGCAACCACAGTTTTAGTTAGTGAATATTTTAAATAACAACAAATATTCTAATATGCCTAGTCATCCCAATATGTCCAGTCCCAGTAGTGTAAAACGTGATGTTAAATCAAAATCAAACCAAACACTTACCGACCAGCAAATAATAAGTATTTTTTGTGAAAATAAAAATAAAAGTTTTATTATCCTTTCTACTTCTATTCCTGTCCGTTATTTACTATAGGGATAGGACCGTAATATTAAAACATTTCTAGGTGTCTGGGCGTTCGTTTTCCTAGTAATTTGTTGTTGTTCCCCCCCCCCCCATCATTAAAAAAGAAAATTCATTACTCTTTACATTCAGTGCCCTCTTAAGATTTTAGCGAATCATTGCGACTATGGCTACTTCATCTTCTGGACCCCGGATTTCAAAGCTCTTGGAAAATTCATCTCTTACGGTGGCAGTTACGCGACGAAAAACAGACCTCTATGCTAAGCGGGTCTCTGCCGTCGTCTGCATTTACCGACCCGAAAACCGCCCGACAAGAACCTCCGGCCATCCCTTTAATTCAAGCAATCCTGCCCTCATCCCTCATTGCAAGTTGTTTCCTCCGACTACTCCAGCCTAGACCTTCTAATCACTGCGCCTTGGGGAGAAAATTTTTAAAATAAAGCTCGAAAACTTGTGCCCAACAAGATTTCCGACGCCTCTGACTGCCGACGGTTCGCCAGCCATTGTAGTTGCGTGACGTGGCCCGAATGCAGCTGGGCAGTAGGGAGCCATCCCAAAGGAAATTTGTAACAATTATTTTGGGGCAACGACACAGCGGCAATCGCTCTTTCAGCATCGTTTTTGACGGATTTTAGGAAGTTTGTATGGGGGAATCTCGTGCAGTTGTGCTTCAAAACAACTGCTACATGTCACATCTCTGGAGGTAGTTGCTTGTTAGCAACACCCTTGCCGGAATCTCTTTGCGGCATAAGCGTTGTGGCAAGTAACCCGTGGCATCCGCCTTGTGGCAACTACCTTACAGGCAGTTGGCTTGCGGCAACTGGCTTGTGTAAACTGTCTAAAGGTATAGGCAAACGCGTTATGATAACTAAGTTTATTTTTTACGACTAAACTGAGGCAATTGTCTAGCGCAACCTGCTTTATTGCAACTGTGTAGTTGCAAACGCTTTGTAGCAACTGCATTTGAGCAACTGTTTGGCAGGTTTTGCCTTGTGGCAGCTGCCCTGAAGCACTAGGCTTAGAGCATGGAGGTGAAAGTTTTGTGACGCTTGCCTCGGAGCTACTGGCTTGTATAAAACTGCTTAGTGGGCAACTGCTTTGCAGTAACTGCTTTCTAGACACTGCTTTATGGCAACTGCCTTGAGCAGCTGGCCACTAGCAACCACCTCATAGAAACTCTGGCAATTGTTTTGGGGCAACGACTATATTGCCATTATGTAGTGTTAAATGCCTAGCGGTAATCGCACAGTAGGCCCTATTCTAGTATATTCTAGGAAGGGGGATGGGTGTTGTGCAATTGTGTTGTCACATGTCATGTCAATTCTGTGGAGATAACTGATTTTTGGCAACTTTCTAACCGCAATCTCTTTGCGGCATCAGCCTTGCGGCAAGTGACCTATGGCATCTGCCTTGTGGCAACTACCTCGCAGGCAGTTAGCTTGTGGAAACTGGCTTGTGTAGATTGTCTAAAGACAAACGCTTTATGATAACTGCGTTTTGGGCAACTGCGCTTGGGAAATTCCGTACGGTAACAACCCTGTAGTACACGGATTTGGGTCATTTCCTTGTTTCAACTGCTCAGTTGAACTTCTTAGGCAGAGGTGCCATCTGGAAGTTGCCATCTAGCACATGTCACTGGCGGTAGCCATTGGACATTAGCCACCAAGAAGATGCTTTCATGCAGTTCCTTATAAGGGTTTACCACAAAGCAGTTGCCATCATACACTTGCTATCAGATTGTTGCCATCAGTTAGTTGCTGTGAGGCAGTTCCCAACAGGTATTTGCAACTTGGCGGTTGCGGCAAGGCATTTGGCACCAGGTAGTTACTATTTAGCAGCTCCTCTTAGAATTTTGCTACCTGGCTGTTGTAACCAGATGGTTTCCACTCCACTATGTAGTTGCTATTAGCGTGTTGTCTTCACGCAGTATCATTATCGTAAATCTTCAGTACAGTCAGGTCTTTGGTGGGTAGCGCCCAAACATGGGGTTGGCAACATTCAGATGGGCTGAATATTGGACAGATCTGCAATAGTAGTACTCCGTTATATAGTTGAACACGGATCTTTAAGTATTGTTGTTATAGTGCACAATTACAGACCCGCATACTATCCAAATTTTGACCTTCAAGGCCCGTGTACTAATACAAGTCCATATAATATTACAGGCCCGTGGTCTAATATAGGAAATACGCTACTTTGTGCGTTAAAACGCTTAAAATCTGCATGGCCAAGATGAGCCCTCTTTTTCCTTATTTTGTTGAGTTTTTTTTCTCTTAGGTTTAACGTTTCCCGTCCTCGTCGGAAATCTGTCATACACGTCCAATATAGACGTGTAAGGTATCAAAATGTGAATAATTGTTTTGTCTATCTTTTGGCAATCGAGTTTTGACTGTGCTTACACCGCGAGTCTTTGTTTTTGCCCCCGCCCTTCTCCCTTCTTTTTTCACATTTTGCCTTTGAAGCGCTTCGCACTGGGGCGTCTATGGACAACATTTTTTAAAGTTTCTCGCCTTATATGAACTCCTTGGTTCATTCTGCTTCTGTTGGTACCTTTCACTCTTTCGTGCGTTAAGCCGTTCAAAAGGAGTAGCGGGAGGAGCGGCCCCCTGTTTTTCCTTGTTTTTCAATTTTGTGTTTTGGAGATATCCGTTTTTTGGGCTTTGCGTCCACATATCTCAAAATTTAAGCATTTGTCCGTACTCCTCTCGTTGTTCTGCGTCTAGTGGTACCACTCGCGTCTTTTTACGATTCGTGGTTTGGAAGCTATGTCCATTTGATTTCCAAATCAGGTTGATTATGTTATAGATATTGAATCAGACATTAGTGGATGTTCTAGTGTAATTGAATGAATAGATGGGCAGTTCTTACTTTTTTAAGTTGAGCCATTTTTACCGAAGATACAGTGAAATTTATTGAATTGATTTTGGTTTGAATTTTTTGGGTATTCGTAGGTACACATTTCAATTTTATAATGAACATTAAAATAACGAGTACAGCATTGAATCTGTAACCAAGTAAAAGTATAAAGTAAAATGCGATCAAGGTACGTCGATCTGTCGGTGGGTCCCATATGTGCATACAATACATAATTATCATGTATATATATACAAATCACCATGTAGAATTATTCGCATTAATTGGTAATTCTGCTCTCTGCGCTAAGGGAAAGTTAGGATTACGATCATTGACGTCATTTAAGACCCTGCAGACTGACCCAATTTTTTTTTAAAGATTCATTTTGATATTCTTTTCAACGTGACCATTATGTTGTGTTGATTATTATTTTAAATAGGTTATTTGTTTATTACATTTTTTTTCTTTATGTTAAGTAAAACTATACTTGATGATCTGTTCGAGGCTCAAGGGTACCATTGACGAATTGACGATTGACGAATTGATTTTGATTTCACATCTATATAATTATATATTTCGACTTTGGTTGAGTCTTGGTATTCTGCTGGCTGATGAGGCTGTTTTCTGATACAATTATTGGTTTTCAATTTTGTATGTTTTCTTTTTCAAAAACACTACGACTAAAAAGTAACATGTAGGAATTTCCCGCTGTCCGTGTACATTTCGCAATTAAAGTTGTTAAAGGATGTGTTTAGAGTCCATCAGTGCCAGTGTTACTGTGCTGCATGTCCATTTTCATATTTTTTTTGTTTTGTGTTATTTTTCCAATCTTCAAAAAGATTAGGTACTAATTTGGTTTTTAGTTCGGAAAATTAACTATCCAAACTCCCAAACTCCCAAACTTTTCCGAGAGAATCAAGCCACGTTTCTCAGCAATATCCAATTTTCAATGATTTTACCTCCACTTATGAACTTTCTAAATATATAATTTTATTATATCTACAAAGCTAATTTGTTTAAAAATGTGCACATAATCAATTATTTTTACACCTACATAGTACATATTACATGCTACAGGTTATCTGTTACATTATGAATTTTCAATTTCCTTCTATGTGTCGCGCTAATCATTCAAGCTGTATCACTTTGTTTGCCGTGTAGTTAATAATTATTTCATGCGCGCCGAAAGCCTAGGTAAAGTCAAGTCAGTGAAGTTTGATGTGTTATGTTAGTTCGTATAGGTATATAATGTAAAGTACAGATGGTTTTCGACAAAAAGTTAAAAGCTTTCGGACGCTAATGATTTTGCCTATGTAGAAATAGAGGACAGGGATATAGATATAACTAATGGCAAATTCAAATAGCTAGCAACAGCAAATAGGTATTTTTTTATGTTATCTTTAGAGCGATTCGTGAGAGTCTAACTGACGTTCTTGTAAGATTACTTTGTCGACAATTCCCACAATATCACGTGTGTGTAGCTTACGTGGTATACCTACGTTTCTCACATCTATGTAAGTTTTGACGTGCATAGTGCATACTGCACATGCCGATTTTTTTTTCATATTTAAAAAATGTAAGTATCTAAAATAGCAAGCCTTATTAACCATACCATACCCTGGGATGATGCTATGAGCCTAAGGATTTTTAAAGTGGTTAGTTTCAGTTAATTCTGATTCTGATGAATGGAAACTAGAATTTGATAATGCTATTAAATTAAATGGAGTAGTTATTGATAAAAATGCAGAGATAATTATAATATTGTGCTCGGCTTGATGCCTTCACAAAGGATAGTCCTTAGCGCACAGGGCTTCAAGTTGAAATTGATTTTTGCATTGTTTTTTTTTATATATTATTTTAGACATGTTCAGAGTGAAATGGAAAATAAATTTTTCAACTAGCAAATCAAGGGAAGTATATACACCTAAACATACGTAACAAATCTGTTCAAAGGTGAAGCTAATGGATATCGTTGTAGCATTTAATATGTAGTAAGATAAGAGAGGATGGACATGCACATGAAAAAAGTAATGTCGTTCATATGTTTAGGAGTGGGAAAGGTCGCAAATTTGTGGTAGACAGTCTTTTTCTTTGTACTTGTGTGTGTCCTGTCTTTTGTCTTTTTAACTTATTTTGTGTGGAGTTGAACAAATCCATTGAGATGGAGATACAGCGAGAATCGACATAATATTACAAAAACATTTTATATTATCCGTATTGTTTAGATTTATTTAACTAAATTTGTTTCTTTGACGTCATCTTTTTCAAGGTTTGAACTTGTGGTGGTGATGTCGTTTGAATTGAAATTGAAATTGAATTTTCATAGCAGTATAATAATAATAATGATATAGGCATTATTATTGTACTATGTTGTGTGTTGGAAGGTAATATTAAACCAAAAAATTACACTGGATTATTATGGGCCTGACAATAACAATAAGCTGTAAACTTTAAAATCAAACCAGAATAAACTGCCGTACCATTATTATTGCAACCTCGATGTTGACTGTCGAAGTCGACTGCCTCTAAAGACATTATTCTCTAATCTAATGACATAAGATTTACTTATAGGCAAGAAACTTATTGTAAGCTTCATTTTCTAAAGTAGTGAACACAGTATATAGGTATAGCTATAGATTATCGAATTTGCCTTCCACCACAGGTAGATCACGTAAAATACAATAAGCGGCAAAAGCTAACTTTAAAAAAAATGTCATTTATTATTATTTTTCGAGCAACGTGAAAGAGTTTATTTTTTCTCTACAGATCCATTCCATATAAATACAGACGACACACACTTTTATTATAATATCTTGTTATAACCTGAACATCTTCAAAAGACTACTGGGAAAATCCACGATCAAATTGTTTGCACGTGCTGTAGACGTGTGAACATGTTTGTATTATTAAAGCCATTGTTTGCTTCTTTCCTGCGTCTATCCCAACTAAGTACATTCAAAATTAGCTAAAGTGATTTGTTTTATTTTGCTATTTTGAAGCAATGCAATGGTGGTGGACTGGTGGATAAACTTATTATTGTCAAAGTCAAAGCCAAGGCAGAAAGAAATCCACCAAACAATAGGATATAAATAAAGTAGAAAAACCAATAGAAATTCAAAGGGAACAAAAGAAGTATATGAACATGATTATGGTTGTAGTGTTATAAAGGACATCTTAGGTACATATATGTAAGCGACAGATCGAGAAGTCGAAAATTATAACGACTACGACTACAACGACAACGACCGCCACCACAAAATGCTTCATTCATCTTAAATAAATCTTAGTCTCTAGCCTATTTGCAGGTAAAGTATCAAATCAACAACAGAAGTACCTACCATAATATATAGTAGGGGTAGATTCTAGATACGTAACAGACACAAAGAAAATTTGTATTGTTATTACCTTTGTGCAAATGTCAGTATCTATTACTAGTGATCCAAATGGCCTGGTCCAGTCTAAGGACCAGACCAGTTATAGATAGTTATATTATGACCAGTTTTAGGACCAGTAAAACTTTAAAAAAAATTAACTAGGGATATAACTATTACATCAACTTAATTTTTTGTGAGGATTTCATATAAATAATAAATATTATTGAAAATAAAAACGCTCCGTAATTAAACAAAATAGTGTAGAAAGCAAATTTCTTTCACTAGATTTCACTTTTGCAACTCTAACATTTTACAAATGGTCAGTCGGACCATCTTGTCTGGTCCGAAAAACCAGATCAGACCACTTTTTTCTCGACCGGAGTAGACCATTCCTATCACTAATCTATATTTAGATAAATAACAAGAAGCAAAAATAGAAATAACAGATATTTGTAGAAATAGCTTTGATGTTCATCCTGTAAGCTGAGCACGTGACGTCATCATTTAGGTAGGTAGGTAACTACTATTCAGTTCAGTCATCTATTTCTCGCCCTGCTGCTGTTAGCTTCAATTCACGAACGAACTACGTGTATAAGCCAACCAATACCATTAAAATTTTTGTACTTTCTCATTACACCGACACAGTCATTGTCATTATGGGTGGAGCATGGAATTATTCAAATACCAAATTATCAAATTTAGGGATAACAACACGAATCTTTGCTATTTGTACTCATTTTGTACCTTGAACTTTAGTAACAGCAAGCCTTGTGCAGTGGAAGATTTTGCAGATAGATCTATCTTTAAAATTTTTATTTGTATCTGTGTAGGATGCACACATTATTATGTACTTACCTACTTAATTATAATTAATAAAATAATAAATTAAATGTAGCTGGTATGGTGGTCGACGAAAAGGAAAATAACAACGGAAGCATCAACGATATTTAAGTATAAAACAATATGTAATACGTGTGTAAACGTATTACAAATTACTATGACGTAAATTTGTAGTATGGAACTATGTAAATATAAGCAAAAGTTGCATATGTGCAATTAAAGTTCGAAGACGTTGCAAAACTGACCACTATTGAAATTTAAATCAGCTCAGTTGCCACGAAATATGTAATTAATAATTAATTATGTGTTCTTGAAGGTGTTCGTCGTAGTGTCTACACTGGTAGGACAAAGTTATTTCATTCATTATTACCATCACTTAGCATGCCTAATAACTATATACGTAATAATTATGCAATGTACACAGTGGACTCATCACGTGTACAAACAAAAATGGTTTGTCTGCGTCTGTGACCGTGACTTTTACTGGGGGTGACTTAATCACATCAGTTATACCATAGTAGGTACCTACCTACCAAATGCCATGAATATTTCCATATCGTATTCGTAAATGGTTACAAAACTTTCTGTGTGCTGTAGATTATAGTATTTAGAACAACATATTACAACTCATAGTTAAGAATTTACAAAGTGCTAATGATAGTTTTACAGTCATTTCATATTAAACATTGCCAGTTGATGGCTTAGTTAGCATCGTCCTGTGGTGCGATGCATGAACTTGTGGGTATGGACAGGACAGGTAATAATTTCTAATAATAATCATAGCACATTTTTTACCCGTAAGTTAGTTTTCCAAGTATTCTGAGACGTCAAATAAGAATATAAAGTGTAAATATAAAATTAAGGTTGTTGGACGTAGATACTGTGTTTGCACAATTTACACTACATTATACAATATTAAGTATCTTCATCTACTGCAATTACTTTGCAGTTATCACTACAATATAATACTCTCTTCGAGGGTCGAGGGCGCGTTATTTATTAGGAAAGTAATTATGTATACTTGTTACATTAGGCATGTATTTTGAATTTGACTCCGGACACTCCGTTCGTGTTTACAGAACAATAACTTTAAAGTCGGACTTGTACAAACCGGCCAATACTTCTTACCCACTTGTTGCTCTCAAACGAAACTGCTTGGCATTAATTTATTCCATTCCTTGTTCCTCTCGAGAAAGGTGATAACTGTGTAATAATAGGCACAGTGATACAGGTAGATAAATTGCTGTTTTGTTAGTAGTAGCCAGTGTTCAATCTGCGGATGTGTATAGAAGTAGTGTATAATTAAATACAGTAACAGTGTGCCAAGATTGCGCTTCCTGCAGTGACGTATGTTGTAGCAACACTAATTTACGAATTCATAAGTAATTTGTAGGTTAATATGTTATAGGTAGGTACATTATAGTTTTTTGAATAATAAGTTGCACCCGCCATATACTTAATATCCGGAATCCGGAATGAATTTATAATACTCAATGTAGAGAATAAAGAATAGTCAGCGATGATGTTACTAAAGCGGATGAAGATCTCTTGTCATTATATAATACCTTGACCTTGAGGACATACAAACAATATTGATGTGCAGATATTTGTTTTACATCTGCGTTTTTTATTGGTCGTACGTAAATTGGTATATATTGAAAATGAACATGAACTAATGGGAGAACTGCTGGAGTGCGTCACGGTGGACGGTTTATCGAAAGAGATAATTTATGTTTTTAAATTTAGCGTTTCTGACAACCCGGAAAATATTTAAACATGCATGTTGCATCTTAAGAATCATTTGGTCTGGAAAATTTTTCAAAAACATTTTCCAATTCAAACTTGATTGCAGACTGTATACGTTAAATATTAATGTTGATAGGCCGCTTTGTTTACATTTTCAACACCGAAATTTGATAAGCTCTATCAATTCATATACTAAAGGACTTACGGATTTGCTCAACACTAATGATTTGCATTTAATTTTCCGATTTAGAGTCTGTAAAGTTTGATTTGAAAAATTATTTCTTTGAAAGACACAAGTTTTAATATTCTTTTCTGGGCTATTAGGAGCAAGTTAAAAAACCTTAAAGCGTGTAATAACTCCCGGGGGAAGTTACGTCAAACTTTCCTTTAGACCCGGAAGTTATTAAAAATAAATGTATAAAAAAACAAAACCCATTCCATTTGATTCAATGCTAAATACCCCGGGAGTTAAATCGCAGGAGTTATTAGAGACCTCCGGGAGTTATTAGAAGCTTTACGGTACCTAGATCCGCTATGACGGGATACGGGATGTGGTTTCCATTGGACATGCACTTCTCCAGTGCCATAATATTAATTGCGCTTGGTCCCTTTAAATTTTTAACGCGAATTTAATATTATATGTTATATAGTGTGCATAATACTAAGCTTACATAATTTTCTTAGTTCTCAATACCTGTCTATTGCGTACTGAAAATTACGGGGAGATTCTATGTGGTAGATATTCTTGTTGCGAGGACAGATACAAAATAGCAATACACCGATGCCTCTGAAACATGTAACCATATTATTATTAGGATTATTAAGCTATGAATGGCTACATAATAAAGGGTGAAATACATAATAATGATATTGTGGTGCGGTGATCATATAAAAACGTATAAATCCTAAGAGTTCCCTGTCATTCTGGTCAGTGTTGCCTCATGCTTGAAGACGGAGCTCCACAATTCAGTATTCATTGCAGTGGTGACGGCGGCTTTGTAGCTTTGAGTTTATAGGCAGACACATCATATAAGACTGACACTACTTACATCCATACTTATCCTTATTAGGTATAATTTTAATAATTTACCCCATTCATACGTCAAGACTTTCCAACTATAAAAAAATAACGAATTATAAAAATAAATAAATAAGAACATGTGCCGCAAGTTTTTCTTCATGCGTATAATAATTATTTTCCTATTTGCACAATTACATAGTACAATTAGTGACTATAACTACCTACATTCAGTCTTCAGGGTCAGTTCAGTATAAAAGCCGTGTTCAGTAATAAGGCCCTCCTGATTGAGTTACGTGTATAAGCAATAAGGTTCCTTTGAAAGAAATTTCTCCATTCTCTTGGTACTTTCCATTATTTGTCAGCTGTCAAAATAAGCTTACTGTGAAAGTGGACATTAGTGAATTTACGTTCAAAGTTTGTTTTGTACCTTTTCTCAAGAATCCGCATCCAGTTTATTAACATGTTATGCGGGTCGTTAATAATTATTATGATCTCAGAAGTTAAATTGAGTTTATTGCTTGATTTTCCTCTTCAAGTTTATTTTACAAGCGAAACAGTGTAGTGTTATTTTATTGTGGGTGTATCAGTCCTTAATTGCACGTGCTTCTGCTGTCGAATTATTTTGGGTAATTGTCAAAATGAAAGTCGTCCCGTCGGAAGAGCGCTGGACTTGGTAACTTATTAGTTTCTGTTTAAAATTTGTCTAATATGATACTGTGATTATTACGTACCGTATTCCCTGTAATAGTGGAGACCGTCTGCTATTCAAATTCCGACCTCCCAGACCTGTCTGATATTAGAGGCCCGTGTACTATTACAGGCCTTCTATACTATTACAGGAAATACGGTAGGTCGGTAGGTGGGCACTATGGGAAATAACCGAATATGATAGTAGCAAGGATAAATTTTCCATGCAAACAAATGAAAACTTTATCCTTGCCAACTATCAGTTTCGGTTGCCTCTACTTACTATAGTTCCACAAGGATAGAAATATAGCTATAGAAGTATAGTGCAAAGCCAACAGGTATCAATATTTTTACTTGTTGAGTTTAATGAGTTTGTATCTGTTATCTATGTAGACGTATATAAATATTTGTGAGGGTTCTTAATTTTATAATAAATTAGGAAAGGATGCGTTCTCTGAACGCTTTTTTGAGAGAAATCAAGATCCAAATCAAAGCCCCAATCAGGATTAGATCATTCGAAAGTAAACAGTATTTTGGTCAATCAAAGACACAGTACGATTTTGTAGAGAGGTTGTCGGATAGAGATAGAGATAATTTGTTTTCAGTCCAGACACTTTTTACCGATATATGCCCCACGTAATTGCTATTGGCTATTATGTACTATACACTCATATTCAGCTTTAGTACCTGCAGCATGTATGTATGTGGTATATTCTTTCATCTTGCTTTCTAATATAATTGTTATAACTAACACACAAAAGTAGGATAATTACAAATTACTGAGTTTTATGATAATAGTAGTAATTTGATGTACAATAAATCGAGGAGTACGTTACAGATACTGATAAATCTACTATAAGTTATTTTATGATGGTCTTTAACAGTTTTTACTATGCATTTCACAAGAGTTTCTCCGTGGTTGTTCTTTGGGATACAATTTCCTTGAACATATTTTTGTCTCGGTTTCCTTTTAGCTGGGTAGTTGTTTCATAATGTTGTTGTGGCGGTAATGTTTTTTTTTGGTGGTTTGTTAAAATCGTAGTATTAGTTTATGAACGCGAATGCGGATAATTTTAATTTTAATTTCATGTTTAGTGTTTATTTCATTGTTTCCTGTGAGCAGTGTGAGTACTACATAGTTGAAATTGAAACTTGGACTTGGAAGTAATGGTCTCGTGTGGTTTCTAACCACTATACTATAATCGTAAGGCCAAGGTGAAATAAATGTAAGGTACACTGTACCTGTACATACATAACCTGTACCTTCATAGGCACTTTAATCTACACAGTATACAGTACATCCAGTGCTTTGATGCTGAAATGCAAATCATAAATATGCAGACAAACAAAGAATTCACTGATATAGATGTTGTAATAATTCCCTTTAATTATTGTTAATTTAATCTATTATCTTGGATTACCAACTAAAACCAGTGTCTGGTATCTGTATCAAATGCTATATTAGGGATGAATTGAAGGAGTCCCCAGTCCATTTTAAATTAACTGGCATCGAATTACATAGCATTATATCAGGGAGGAACCTTATTAGGAATTTTTTACTACTGGCTCTATTACTGGAAGTTTTAGTTCTCCTTTTCAGATACAGATACACATACGCATAGACATTCTGTCCTGTATATAGATACTATAAGCATAATTATAAAATTATTGTAGAGATCATAAAATGATTGTTTTTGCTGTTATCGCATTACAGTTAAGTTGATTTTAGTTACAATTTCATCTGATCTGATTTAATGTTGGTGGTATTCAGTTGTATTTGTCAGGATCTTTCTCACTGCTGCTTGCGAGAATGTGAGGAGAAGGAGAGGAAGAGGAAGAAGTCGTTTTCATTTATCTAATAATAATGGGAGTAACATGAAATGGACATGGATAGTTAACCACCGTCAGCATATCATTAATATCGATTGTCGATCGGTTCGATGCAATAGATAGGGTCATGATGAATGGGACAAATTGTAGTTTTTCGAGTTGGTGGAATGTGTGGAATGTCGCGGGTAGAATTTCAAATGTTCATAATCATAAATCTTTCTTGAATGCTGCTCCATATAAGAAATGTTCGGGCGAAGAGTAGTGAACCAAGTAATTATCTTAAAGTATATAGCAATAGCAATATGTAATAAGAAGGTGGGCACATAATAATATGATGTATCTATTCTATACCACTATACATTGTAACCTTTGAACATGTTGTTACATTGCGTCGTTTCACATATTTGTTTGCAGGTATTTGTACCATTACTACTACTACCAGGTACTATGCTATGGTATGGTCGGTAGTCGGTACGTATGTACATGATGTTATGATTTGGGTTTGGTTTCGGTGTACCTTCCTTGGTTCAGTATTTAGTTAGTTTTACACTTTGGCTTTACACATTTTTATGGAATGAAAGGAAAGAATTTGTGTAAAGTGTAAACTTCGTGCTCCTTCTTCGTCCTCGTCTTCGACCGCCCGACTATTGGGGAAATATGTGGCTTCAATTATTATGTAGGAATGCATAGAGAAAGAATGAAGTATGATCGGTTCACAAAATTCCGTTGAATAAATGATGCTTCTCAAAAGAATTTTCATCTCGTGCCGAATATTTTAGACAGATACATTCTGCGCATACCTTAAGATCAACAAAAACCAATCCAAAGCGATAAAGATCTCTCTCTCTCTCTCTTTCTCTGGCTCGCTTTGGTTTCCCTTTACCATTTTCCTTGAACAACCTCAATTACCTATATTTAAGTTTTTCCTTGTCGTGAGAGAAATAAAAACACTTCACCTGTGCTCTGCTGTCGTAACCTAATTTTTTGTAATGTAATGTAGTTCATACGTGGCTAACAAGAACAAAGCTTAGCATCGGCGGTGGCACATAGTTTACCATGTTAAGCGTCAGTCTTCAATTTTCTGGAGGTATTTATCTGTAATCTGGTACAGATACAGGCACATACTGCATTAGATGTATGTAATTAATATGTAGGTGTAAGAACTTCGAGATCAAATTCCCAAGTCTTGTACCCACATATACGCTGTCTACGATGTCTTTATTATACTTAGGTGCATTTTTCATTGCATACTTGTTACGGAATTCCATTAAAGTAATTAACAATCCGATTGAAATTGTTTGCATTTAGAAGTCATAAATCTTGTTGATCTGTATTTTAGAATGTAGATTTTTCATGCATTTGATAATTTTTTATTTATGATCATTACCACGATTAAATACCTCGGAGTCTGGAGAAAAACTCATCTTTCCTCATGATTTTTGTATATGAGAGAGCTTTCTTTGTAATTCGTGCATGGATCAGATGCATTACATTGTGACTGGTATTATTATGATCGAAGCTCATTTAAATTACACGCCGAATATTCTATATTCTAATAATGGTGACATAGAAGTGGAGTTTTTAGTGTATATTATTAACGTACGCATGTAATGAGGAGCGTGGGATGTACAGATATACAAAAACTTTACGTCAATGATGCACAGTTGCAGTAGATATACGAATCAGCATATTCCCCATAATAATAAAATCCAAATAACGGTGTCCGATCTCCGCCGTCCACTGTCCGCTGTCCGCTGTCCGCCATTATATACTTACACTGGCAATTTTACTGCAGATCTGAATAATCTAAGTAGTAATAATATATGTACCTGCATAATCATAAAATTCTATTCAAAGCAATCGGATTTTGAAAGAAGGGGAGGGGGATGGTAGCGGATGGGCGACAGACGTCGGAGGGCAGAAATATTTAAATTGCGTGAATTGTGTAGATAATTCAGTTATTTCAATAAATCAAAAAATTAACTAACTATTTGCTTCCGTTCGCAGAACGGGCCGGTTTACTATATTATAAACATGTAGTACAATTCATTTTTATAAAGAACTAATATTTTAACTTTGTAATATGTTTTACATATGCGTTCGAAGAATGGGACATTACTTAGCCATTGCATAGGTAAATATATCCTGTTTGCTAAACTCGTGTGTCTAGAATTATGAAAATTGTTATGCCAAGCATAATGTTGTGTTGTGTTATGGGTAAATTGGGTAGTAGTACTATTCACTAAAAATTGACGGTAAATAATTTCCACAAATTTTAATTACTTTTGTATTTTTATGAATGGATGTAATCTAATTAACAATGTGTACTAACTTCCATAGGCAAATTCAGGACCCGGCTTTCCAAAGATTGACATGGTACAAAACACCGCTGACTGTACTAGTGATCAAGAAAACACGTGATATTTCTGTCCTCAATCCATTTGTTCAACTTACCAGATGGCTCATCGTAGTAAGTAGAACTAGAATTCGTGTCTATCAGTAAATTTAATTGTTCAATATTGAAACAACAGGTGTGCAAAGTATGAATTACCCACCAAAGTACGCAGTTTCTTACTGCGCCAAAGTTCGAAAGCATGAAAGCATTAGGAGCAAAATCGAATCCTAGTATTGATGTTCAAATGATTTAACTAACTGTATCTTTATGAATTATTTTTAGGAAAAGCGTATGATGGTTCACGTGGAGTCCGCTATTTTGGACGACAACGCACTCACGAGCAATACTGAATTCGTACAACTTCGAGACAAACTCCAAGTTTTCCGGGAAGGACGAGATGATCTTACGGACAAGATTGACTTCATCATCTGCTTGGGTGGAGATGGGACACTGCTGTATGCATCATCCCTTTTCCAAGTGAGCAATTACGCATCAAATTTTAGATTTCCCTATGTTGTTCTATTAAACAGATTTTAAAATTTCTTATTAGTTTGCTGTCAAACTTGCTAGTAGTTTTAACCTTCTCCGATTAAATTATACTAAATTTGTTTTAAAATTATCTATAGCAATCAGTTCCGCCTGTGATGGCCTTCCACTTGGGATCCTTGGGCTTCTTGACACCATTCCTTTTTGATAATTTCGAGGAAAAAGTTACGAGCGTGTTGGAAGGTATGGTTAAACAATTTTACCAATTTTACTTAACTATAATGTAGGTACTTCGAAATTTATTACATATTAAATGCTATATTTTGTTTAAAAATTGGTTGTAATTTTTGTTTGACTTTGAGATAACCGTTGTTTCTTTCTTGCTTTACTATAAATTCAGGACAAGCTGCTCTCACGCTCCGTAGCAGGCTCAAGTGTGTGCTAAAGCGAAAGCAATCATTAGACAACTCCGGTAGTCCAGATCATCATACTAATGGGAATATTTTGGTTCCTCATAATGCTACGAATGGGACCGTCGGTAGCCATACAAAGCTTGATGGAAGCGCAGGTCGTTCTCAATTGAGTTTTCTTGTACTGAATGAAGTTGTGGTGGACCGTGGTCCTAGTCCATACTTGTCAAATGTTGATCTGTTCGTGGATGGGAAGCATGTCACTGTGGTCCAGGGTGATGGCCTCATTCTGTCTACTCCAACAGGAAGCACAGCTTATGCTGTGGCTGCTGGAGCCTCCATGATTCACCCCTCTGTACCTGCCATCATGATAACTCCTATTTGTCCTCATTCGTTGTCTTTCAGACCCATTGTCGTCCCTGCTGGAGTTGAACTCAAGGTGCGCAGTGAACTTTTGTTCCTCGTGTTAATGGGTATTACCATTATTTGTTATAGGTTATACAAACAATGAGCTTTTTTAACATTTAGGATTATTTTAATATATTTAGATTAAAATATCAGCCGACAGCAGAAACACAGCTTGGGTCTCGTTTGATGGGCGCAACCGGCAAGAACTATTTAAGGGGGACTCGTAAGTTTAACTCATGCGATCAAAAGTCTACATTTAAATAAAATATATGATTCGCATGTTCCAATTAAAATTCGTGACATAAACGTTCACTGAATATTTAATTAGGTGGAGCAAATTGTCTAGCTTATACTTAGTTGTAGCTACAGTTTATTTGACGATTTAATTGTTTCATACTCATTTTTAATATTTTTTCTGACTTAAAATATTTGATTAGTCTGTCGGTGACCACATCTGTCTACCCGGTTCCTTCGATATGTGCCGCGGATCAGATTCAAGATTGGTTTGACTCCCTTGCTGACTGCCTGCAGTGGAATGTCCGCAAACGCCAAAAGCAGTTCGAGGAGCCAGATGATAACTCAGAATTTTACGATTCCAATGATGCTATCGACTCCTAATATTTAAGCAAGATATTTATAAAAATTAAAAACGAATACGTAAAAACCTATATATATATAATATTATAATTCGGTGGATAGCTAGATTTAAGTAATTATATGTAATGTATTCGTGCGTGGCTTTTTTAAACGTTAAAGAAATTCTCTTCTATACTTAAAAAAATTAGTGTTAAAATGTTTATATCATTCTGAAATAGAATTAATTCGTTTTACAAATATTTGTACATTCTCAATTTACTACATACACGTCACTGTCAAACGTCAACGCATGTTATTAAGGACAATATACCGAAGTAATAATGATTGAATAATTATAATAATATATATGATGTAATCGTATGGTCAATCATTTCCAAATAATAGCTATCGACAATTTTCTGTTCTGGTTATGGGATCATCACTATAAGCTTTATACGATACTATGCTATGTAGTAATATTATATAACTATTTGAATGTGTCCATATTATTATGATAGAGCTACTTGATATTATGCATTCTTTATTGTTACTTAATGGAGTATAGAGTGAAATGCTGTATATGTAATATTGTAGGTTAAAAAAATTATTACAACTACATTTAGTTTATTATTTAACAGAATAGAAATAGATGTGTACCTATAATTATTATAAATTTGGATTTTTATTGAATTTAAAAAAAAACTATAAAATGCCTAGATGGAATATGGAACGCATAACGTTAACGTCATACCAAGCACTACACCTACATAAGTTATGTAGAACCAAAATCCAAATAATTGTGACATACCTTATATTAGTAATTATTCTGTTTTTGTGTAATTTTATTTTGTCAACAGTAATTTACGTATTAATATTCGTTTCGCTATTATTATGATGGAATCTAATAATTTAATAAAAAATAGTATTTTGGTTTTTGGTCCTTCTACAAAACTGTTCTTTGAGTATTAATATTAATTGTAGAAGATTAATCATAACGAAAATAAAATGTTCTCACTCGAGATGATTATGTAATTCAAGACGACTTTAATATATTATATTATATCGTTAAGTGGAAGTGTTTGATGAATTTGTGACTTGCTTCCTTTTCTTTACAATCTTATGCTTTAGGATTTAAAATCTCAGGTAGGTTGGTGTACGTTAGCTATACTCCATAATGGCTGCTGCGGTGATCATACTTACTGGCGCCCGAAAATTATGTGATCCTGAAGCAGATATTAGTCATGTAGGAAAATGGCTGCGCTGACAGTAATATTATTATGAGTACGTTGCCATACCCGTGAAACTGCTGCTAAGCACTACGTGACTAAATAAACCATATTAATTAAATCACTGAGATATCCCGTGCAACTACATACAACAAACTGGCTCCCATTGAATCTTTAATGCAATTTTCGCACAACCTCTTGAACATGGTACTAGGGCATGCATGGATGTATGTTCTATGTTCTAATAGTAGTGGCAATCGTAATAATGTTGTTTTTTTTAATCTGTCGGTGCTTTTAAAAAAACATAATACCTACCTACCTAAAATAGATACTTATGTACATGAGAGTACAAGGAAGTATTTTTTACTTTATTTCTTTTACTTCAAAACTTTTTCTTCTGTATACTTTCCTTGTGAGCGTGTGGTCCTGCTTTTATTTACGATGCAAATTATAATGTGCAGCGATGCGAAAAATTTAGTCTACTTTTTTCCCCGTGAAACTAACTCGTCAACCAAGACCCAGTCACTGTTTACATTGTGATTACATTCATGCAACTCACTTGTCAGTGCAGCAGCTTTAGAGTAGACCCAACTGCAGAATCATGATAATACAGATGTACATAAATATAATATGTTCAAATCCAAGCTGGAATTGCTGGAATGGAAAATACAAATGCTATCATATCGTAGAGTCAAATCATATTATTGTGTGCGTTTTCGTTTTAGTTCTACAAAAAGAAGCAACAGGATCACATTAGGTACTGGTTTCCCAGTCTATAAAACATTTCTATAACTGGAGGATATACGTTCACTAGAAAATTATCTTAAATAATCAATTATTAGGGATAGAATTAGAACTAAATCCAACTGTCTACATGCATATATACATCAATATTTGAAAATCAGTGCACGTCGGGTAACACTTTTTACAATGCAATTTCCAATATGCATAATGCAAACATTAAATTTTATCAATGTTTAAAATATCTAAAATACATACTTGGAAGGGGCCATGTACATATTATTGGATCATCACAAAACAAAAACCAGATTTTCGATCGGCCCTTTCCCGCCCCCCTCTAAGCCATTTGGTCAACATCGCCATCATCCCTCCCCTCCCCCCCCCCCTCCCTTCAGGATTTTGACGTCAACACATAAAATTGCTCCATCACTACGATTCAGTACTGAAAGTAAAGGTTTTAGCCAAGTTTGACAAGCATATTATTGTTTACTTCTTCTGTAAATGCATGAAAAATCTGACAATATCTTAGGCATTTAAGCCCTTAGGAAGCTAGAGTAAAAATTGTATATCAAAGGCAGAATTCTATTTATTCTCTTCCCTCCCTCCTCCCCCTTCCCTCAACAATTTCAATTTTCATTGCC
This sequence comes from Dicyrtomina minuta, assembly GCA_949802685.1. Lineage (NCBI taxonomy): Eukaryota > Metazoa > Arthropoda > Collembola > Symphypleona > Dicyrtomidae > Dicyrtomina > Dicyrtomina minuta. The sequence continues at coordinate 50,812,127 of OX461808.1, forward strand.
ACTTTTAAATAATATCAGAATTAAAAGAATTAAAATATTTCCTCTTTTTTATATTGGTCATTAATATTGGAATTATTATTAATAGTATCGTTTAAAAAAGTAGCTGCTTTATTTTAGCATGCGCTTCCAGGTCCTTCTCTATTCTATTCGAGGGCAAGATTTAAATATAATCACTTACAAAAAAAACTGCAAAGCCTATAGACGCCAATGGGGCTATAGCGTCACAGTTTCTTAGTAAGGTGTGCAAATATAACCTAAAACTCATTTAAAAAACCAAAATTGCATAGGTAGTACATAGTTTCCATTCCACCCTGAGACACTATCCACATAATATATATTATATTATGTTATGTTATATATTCTAAAGGAGGAGAACTCTGCATCCATTAACCTTTCCGTTCTTGCTCTTCCTACACGGGATACAGTTAATATCAGGACGTACTCATGAGCATTACGAGGATACATAGGATACAGAAGAAAGACTGGACAAAATAATACCAAACCCTTAGAGTCTAATAAAAATCCGGCGCTTCGCGCCGGATTTGTCGACCGTGGGCTGGCCCGAAGTAGATGCTGAGCTTCAACAAAGGCACAAGACAATTTATGTTACGCTAAAAGATGATATGAGATTTATGGAAGCTCCCCTACAATCAATAAGACATATACCAATGTTCGTAGCTTGTAGTTTAATATAGCTGAAATTTTGTTATAAATTGCACCATTCACAAATAACGTCATTATGGACAATCCCTGAATATCTGTTACGCATATAGGTAAGTACGTGACATGTAGTTAAAATAGGATGGAAACAAATTTAAAGTTGGGACTTGGGATACTAGAAACTTTGGTTTTTGAAGGACGTTATTATAGAAGATCTCAAAACATCTATAACACATATAGGTCAGTCCGTGACATAGGCCTGCCAGATCTTGGCTCACTAATTCCGGGATACCAAAACACTTTAAAATATTAGTGTTTTATTACAACGATATCACTCTAACCTACTTAAGTGCATTTTAAAATTAATTTGATATACATCAAATCTCACGTTTTAATTAGGATTATTTTGTATATAAGCATTTATTTTATTGGTTCATTTAAATTAATATTCCTATGAGTTAACTTTCATCAGAACTTTTTGCTTTATTCAACAGGTCCTTGTTTTTGAGTAACACAAAATAAATTGTCGTTAAATCCTATTTGGAGCTCAGCTTTCGCAAGATCAGGTAGCATTAAACTTCTTTCATCTCTCCAAGGTGATTTTATATGACTAACTAGTAAGTATGAGCTCTTCGTATGCATTACTGACTGGAATTGAAAGAACAAACGATGAACGATACTCTTTTAAAACGCTCAGCGGCTTCTGCCCTAGAAAAAATTCTCTCCATTTTTCTGCAATTCCATGTTCTTTTTTAGTAATGGAAATAGCACCTTCATCGCACTGTAATAATTGTAGAGCGCAACTTCATTAACTTCAATTTTTAGTAGTTTTGCTAACTTCATAGGTTTATTGTGTTTAATTGGAAATTCCAAATTTTCAAAGTATAATATTCGCATTTTCCTGACTTTTTTTCCAAAAACAACGTACACGATGTTCATCCTCTTCCCTTTTTACCCATGACACAAACAAAGGGTCCTCTTCCCCCACATATTTGTTATACCCACGAAATCGTTTTGTTTGTTTAGGACGAGTATTTGGACGACTATTAGATTTACTGTCACCCATTTTATTGATTTTGTAAACAAATTGGCTTTCGTAGTTCAGATTTTAAAATTTTAAACCTAATTATCAATTTGTCAAAACTTATGACACTGCCACTAATTGCTTCACGTAGAGGGGGAACTTTAAGCTTTCTATAAACTTACTACTATGGGAAATTGAAACTTCATAAAGGCTAACCTTGTTTAAGGTTAGTGTGTGCCGTGTGCTGCTTTGCAGGCACTCGGCATAAAATGGCGGTTTTACAAAATTTCAAATTATGCCATGTAAATCAAGATCAAGATTAATGCAATAGATCACGCTTCAGACTTCAGTGATTATCAACAAGTCTAAGTAACAATATTGTACGCATATTCATTTTAAGAATTATTACTTTATGCGTTTTGCCCGATTCCGGGACATTTCCCGTCCCAGGCAACATGTGTCCGGGACACGGGACACGACCTGTAATTCCGGGACTGTTTGTATAATTCCGGGACGTCTGGCAACCCTACCGTGACATGTAGAAGAAATTTTCACGTGACATCATTTGCACGTTACCCTTAACCTGCTTACCTAATGTGAATGCAATAGCAGCTAAGTGGGGCTGTCTAAAAGAAATTTTCACGTGACGTCATTTGCACGTTACCCTTAACCTGCTTACCTAATGTGAATGCAATAGCAGCTAAGTGGGGCTGTCTAACAGAAATTTCCACGTGACGTCATTTGCGCGTCACCCCTAGCCTGCTCACCTAATGTTATTGCGATAGCAGCTGGGTGGGGGTGTCTAAAAGAAATTTTCACGTGATGTCATTTGCGCATCACCCCTAACCTGCTTACCTAATGTGAATGCGATAGTAGCTGGGTGGGGATGTTTAGAAGAAATTTTCACGTGACGTCATTTGCGCGTCACCCCTAGCCTGGCTACCTTATTCAAATGCGATAGCAGCTGGGTGGGGGTGACTAGAAGAAACTTTCGGCTGACGTCATTTGCGCGTCACCCCTAACCTGCTTACCTAATGTGAATGCGATTACATCTGGGTGGAGGTGTGTAAAAGAAATTTTCGCCTGACGTCAGTTGCGCGTCACCCCTAACCTGCTTACCTTATGTGAATGCGATAGCAGCTGGGTGGGGGTAATTAGAAGAAATTTTTACGTGACCTCATTTGCGCGTCACCCCTAGCCTGCTTACCTCATGTAAATGCTATAGCAGCTGGGTGGGGCTGTCTAACAGAAATTTTCACGTGACGTCATTTGCGCGTCACCCCTAGCCTGTGTTAATGCGATAGCAGCTGGGTGGGGGTGTCAAAAAGAAATATTCACCTGACATCATTTGCGCGTAACCCCTAACCTAATTTAAAGTTTCGTTAGAAGTGCATTTAAATGTGTAAACCTATACAAGGCACGTATTTGGGGTCGTTCGCAAATATCGCCACCCACCTATACGGTGGGTGACTTTGAAAAAGGTGATAGGCCATATTAAAGATATAGCCATGTACGCAAGTCTGAAAAGGTTAGCAACTTAGGTGGGGGGGTCCAAAAATTTGGTAAATTTTGCTAGCGCCATTTGTGAACGGCCCCTTCACCCGTTTTTAGATGCAGTCACTAAAATTTTTTTTGACATGGGTCCCTTAAACAGTTTATTGTGAAGAAATGGCCAGTCCGATGAAAATTAAAAAACAATACAGACCTGCCCAGTCGCATTTGTGATTGTTTCAAAGAAGTTGTAAGTAATTCTCATCGAAACTGTGACCTGTAGCGACGGACCAACGGACAGACAGACGGACAGACAGACGGACAGACAGACGGACAGACAGACAGACAGACGGACATGACCATTACAATAGATGCTTATGCTCAGCATCTAAAAAACCGAATACTGAAATCCAGGATTCTCATCTTGTGATTCCGGTAGGTGCATATAATTTTGTATTTTGTATACTAGTAGACTAATAGGTATTTTTTATACTACACACAATGGACATACGTGTGTACAGAGCAGAGTTGTCTCTAAATTTATATTTGCCCACAGCAGTAGTTAGAAATGTAGTGCCAACGCGAAGGCAAAAGTATCCCCACATGTCGTTCGTATACTGTTGATATTGCAGAAGACCAGGATATCTTTCTTTCGCAGGGATGGTTACCCGTATCAGTGGAAAGATGAGTATCATATGATAGCGACGACAACCTTCGTCAGATACAATAACGTCCGTAACCTTTAGTTGTCGTTCGCGGGAATGAGTGTCCTAATACCCGAATTTTGAAAACGCAAGCCAGGTCCACACATCCACATCCAGAAACAGTGAGCTCGACTTCAGGAAAAGCATAATCAGTGGCAGTGTGTCATCCGCGAGTCCACTGTATACTCTGTATGTGGAACGCAACGGCGACGGTTTGTTCTTCTTATTCCTGTTGACGTCATGAATATTTATCCAATACACACAGCATCAATCCATGATAAATTAGAGCCAACTACTTATATATTATACTTATCCATATATGGAATAGTACATGGTGAGATTTCGGAATTCAAAGAGTGGTTGGTATAGTTATAGTTGGTGTTCGTCGCGTAGTATAGTTGAATCCAAATATTATAGATATGTGTATACTATGTACATACAGGCATACCAGCACAAGATAGGAATACATAGAGAGAGATGTGCACGTATAAAATTTAGAGCACCTAGAGAGTGAATCGAACTATGACGTCATCCTCAAACAAAATTCCAGTCTTCCAGCCCGGGCTTCTATATAGGAAATACAGAAAACGAAAATTCGTTCGGTCGGATATGGTATTTGCTCGCTTTGCTTGCTGGGATGAGCGAGCGCATCTTCATTCCTGATGATCTACCTACATATGTATCTATGTACATGATACGAAGGGGTTTTAGCCAAATTTCCGAATATACAAAAGATACGAATGAACGGAGCTGTGCTCAACAGACTTAAAACCTAGAAGCTGCTGCCTATGGATTCTGCAAATCTTCTTAGATTTCCAGGCAACGAAAACCATGCAAGGGCAATCCAAAGTATTTGGAAAAGGGATAAGAAGGTGTGCGACAACAATAAGAATTTCCACGCACCTCTCTCTATATGTAATCATATAACTATCCACTGTAATATTAAATTGAAAATGTTTACTGCTTTTGGCCTTTTCTCAATTTTTCACTAGCTGTAAATCTGTTAAGATATTACGATTAGAATCCTCACATTAAAATTCGAATTCAAGAAGTAATGTACATTTTAGTTGACTATCTTCTACAGCTCTACATTTTTGTTAGCCCATTATCTTTTTTTCTCGTTTCCGTACTGCACTGGTGGTGGGTACTTTCGGAAAATGTGCAGTATTCTGCTGCACTCTCAACTCTAGACTTGTAAAATACGAATACTTACACCCATAACCCGTTTCAGTTGCAGTCACTTCAGTAAAATTTCGAGAGACCCATGTATGTGAGATAACGAGAAAAAAAAGTACTGAATGTTTACATACAAATGAACCATGTGCATTTCAACTTTGGCTCAAACACAAAAGCTGTAATGTCAACCTTCATTTAAAGAGATGATAAATGTATGTAACTATATGTAAGTTGGTACCTAGTTTGTTTTTTTTTCATGCATCCCTTCGCTCTGCATTTGCATTTCCTCCGTCCTCTCAGATTCAGATTCAGCAAAAGCATTCCAAATTCCAACCGCCCAAGTTTTCCTATAATGCTCTATATGTACCTTGAGAGTACTCGACGTCGGCAGGAAGAAAATCTTTCATAAAATGTTCTCGTCAACCTCGACCTCTAATTTTTTTATAGCAAAAATCCTTCCCAGTTCACCATACTATCACTGCTACTCTTACTCATCAACACTGGAGAATTTGAATTACACTGACGTTGGTCGACCTGTGTATCACAACCTAAGAATGAAGAGGCCATATACTATATGGGAATCTGCATGATACTGATTTTACAGTCACAACAACGCTTCTCTATTAATGGTGTAGGTGAACATTATGCATACAGTTTTCTACTGGCCCTACTATAGAAAGACAGGACAGGACTACAAATAGGACAAGGAACAAATTACGCCTACATAGTATGTAAGCATTGAGCTTTGAGTATTATGATAGCTCTGAAGAATTACACTTTTTCTCTCCTTATAATTTTACAGAGGGCTTGAGAATGAAAAATGAATTTACATTAGATCATTTTCTTTGTAAGAAATGAAAGGAAAATTAAACTCAATATTTTTTATTTATTATTCTCTGCATTCTCGTTTTTCCGTACGTCTCACGGATACAATTAGAGATGGAATTCTAAATTACTGGAATTGCTTCTGGTTCTGACATACAAAGGGCCCCATCTTTTCTTATGAGAGTCGACTCTGATTACATATTACATCCCACCGCTTCGTGCTTTATTTAGGGGGCTCCTATTTCTACATGATTGTAGTATTCCAAATCTTCTAATTAAAATCCCTACATTTCATTGGCACTGACTGTTGGAGGACGTCATACCCAGCAGAATCCAGGTCGTCATTAATCTTAAGTGAAAAAAAACTTATGTTACACCTAATAATGTAGCAAACTGACAATTAATTTAATTTCATACTTTTCAAATTCAAATGCACATAAAGGCTTTATGTAGGTGTGTTCTCTGACTTACCAAACTTACTACACTGCCCACGGCGGATTTTAAATTCCCGTAGAAAATAGAACTATAGGGAAAGCTCCTTTGTTTCGTACAAGTGACTCTGTGACAAAAGTGAGTCGACTGAATCTGAAAAATTAAAAAGAATATAAACTACTACTACAAAATAATATCATCGAACACCAAGAATTCCAACTTTAAATTATGTAATTAGACCTATCAACTACTACTTTCATATCTCATAAGACTCACTAGTCAGATATGCGTCCGTTCCTGTTCATTCGTATTTAAGTCCTGAAGTTTTCATCTCAGTAATCACAGTCCCAACGCCACAGACATAAATTATAATCACATTATAAGTGGACGGTGCTACAACTGGGGACACTAGATGTCTTCTGTTACTTATTACTTAAAACATAGAAACTACAAACAATTACAAATATTTACTTAGGATTTAATTTACGTCCTAGGTAGTTCTAGAATCTAGAAGCATCAAGAGCTAAAAACAGAAAACACCATGCAATGGTTCACATCCAAATCCAGCCAGATACTGATGTCTGTGGGGTAGGTAAAGAAACTGCGTTTCTCATGCCATACGGTTTTTGGTTTCCTGAGCTGGAATTTTCCCAGCTATGACTACTGCATGCTAGACTATGGTTACAACTACGCCGGAACGGTTTGGTTTGGTTTTGGTGGATGAAACTTCTTCCTATATTTTCAAATGGACTGAGAGAGAGAGAAAGAGCTGTTGCAAAATTCGGAATGCCGTACCTATAAGAGCTGAAGGCAACGGCAGGAACGGGAAACACGGCAGGATCATAGTAGACGAATCTGAAACTTGAAAGCATTTATACTTATGTATACTTGTGAAAAGTGAACAGGCGCTGAGCTGAATCTCCATCGCGTCTCCCTTTCTGAAGGTTTTCTTTCCTATAGCTCTTCTGCTGAGAGTCGTTTGAACCTGTGTGTACGAAACGGAGCATCTCGTACTGCACCGACAACGGCTACCCACCACCACCAACAACGTCCAACAAACTCCGTAGGAGCAGGAGACCAAGTCTCTCTCTCTCTCTCTCTCTCTCTCTAGGAAAAGTCGGTTTATTTAAGTTTCATTCTGAGCAGAGCTTTCAGTAGCAGGCAGGCCAACAGATTGAATTCACTTTCCCGTGAAACTCTACAGCACCGGACCAAACCCGCTTTTTTCCCTTTTCCCCCTCTAATTCTGATTGAATTCCAAATTCCAATCTCCATCTCCATTGCATATTTTTGTTGGGTTTGACTACAGCATAATATTTTTGTGCAAGCTCTCTCTCTCCACTTCAAGTTATATTTAACTTTGTTTTTGTATTCCTAATTTGATATTCTCTCTATATATATCTCATTACCCTATATATACTCAATTTTGAATCCCTCAAACTCAGAATTCAAAAGTCTACCAAAGCCAAGGAGGCTATCATAATACCAAACAAACGAAAACGTCCGAGTCAAACAGAATCGAATCAAATCACGCTTTTCCAAACACATATTTTTTTATGGTTTCACGAGAAGTACATAAACATATTATATATACCCATATCAGAAACGTCAAATGTTACGTACCATACTAGAAATCAAAACCAGAACCATCGAACATCATCATCTAACATTATTCCAATATTGATTCTCTTTCTCGCTCTTCACAGTGATTTTCTCCTTTATCTTTCAATAGAGATTTTCAAAAAAGATTCGTGCAGCTTCAGCTTCGGTATTGACTGCGCCACTGTAATATTTCAAGAAATCAATCGTTGAAGAACCTGTTGGTGATTTGCACCAGGTGTTGGTTTCGAAAACAACTTCAATACAAGATATATACCATTAATCGTATATTTGATCCTGGATATGCTAACCTCTGTGACATCTCGCTGTGCATCGAATTTCGGATGTTCCAAAATTAATTACAACAAGTACCTCGGTCTCGGCAAATACCAATCACCAATAGTCACAAGAAAAATACGTACAATGTTGAATGTACGTATATCTACCTATACTTACTATTATTTTGGGGGAAGAGTGTCACTGAATTGAGAACATCCTCAAGACTGATCCAAGAATCATCACGGAATGCTAAATTTAAGTACTTACCTATTTTCCAGTGATACTCATATAACATTGGGTAAGAACAGTTAAGGCTGTCGAAGGAAATAAATAGGTCTCAACAGAATAAGAAGCCAAAAGTAAAAGGAATCAAGGAGTTCTGCTGTAATAAGAAAAAGAGAGAACGTATAAATTAACCTCAATTACTAGTTAGCAAAAAAAAAGTAGAAAGTTTTACCGCTTCCCCCTCCAACCAAGATAATTACATTTCCAATTCCCAGTAAAAATATCGATACCGTGTGTCCGAGTGTACTATGTAAGCCTGTACCCATAAAAGTCAAACTAGAGGTGAACTATATATTATATATAATACGTATAGCTACCTCGCTATATCTGTAGTTAAATAATTAGTGGTAATACAACTGCAATTAAAAGTTTGTTGAAATCGAAATCCAGCTCGCGTATACAGAGTTGAGAGAGTTAAAGTTTTGAGTTGGACTTTATTTCCCACTTTCAACATTACCAACGGCCAACCATCCACCATCCACAGTGGAGACCAAGAAAAATTTCAGCACGTCGTTCTTTCGTCGTAGCCGGACTCGTAGTCGTAGTGTTGGCGCCAATCCTAATCACCACATTGAAGGCGGCAATCAGCCCAGCCAACAGCAGCAACATCGACAACAACAGCAACATCCACGACAACGACAAAACTTACCATCACTAATTCAGCAGCAGCAACAACAACAACAACAACAACCACAGATTCAACATCAAGATCGAAATCCAAGTCCACATCATCGGAATAGAGATCGAACGGGAACTGCTACTGGAACTGGAAGCTTAGCTTCTCGTGATAATTGTCAGAACGGGAATTCAATCATTGAGAATCAACCCAAAACCATGTTTCTCATACAAAAGTATACGCAATACAAGGCAGCTCAGGCGGAGCAGCAGAAGAGGAAGGTCACGGAGAAAGAACTGGCACAACTTAATCATAAGATCGTAAGTACAAAGTATTTTTAGATTTATTTTTATAGAGGTGGTCGTTTTCTTAACATTCATACCTACGTACGGTAAGGTATGAAGTACATAGTATCGAAATTTAGTCAAAGCTCATAAGTCAAAACTCCAAATGACCAAACTCAAGGTGGTGTATGGTAGGTGGTGTGTAGAGATTTCTGATTTCAGATTTGGATTTTTACTCGGAAGACTTTCGCCACTCTGCTATATATATTTGGTGATTTTTGTTGAGGATTTTGTCCAGTCATACTGTGTCCACTATATGCTCTTACATAGAGGTTAATCATAAGTTTTATACTTATGCATATTTTGCAGTTTGCAGTATTTTTCTATCGTCTTTTTTTGGACCTCAAACTTGAATTCTATTTTTTCAGAGTTTGGAGAATAAAGATACGGTTACGATCACGGGAACCGTAACAAAGCATAGGGTAGGTAGGTATATGTATTTTAGTATTTAGATTTTAATTTTCACAATAGAAAATGGGAATGGATAAAGAGCGTTAAGTAGTAAATAAATGTAGTCAAGATGACATGGGGCAAATGTTGAACGGTGTTATCTATTATAGTATAGAGATACCTGCGTAAAGAAATTTTACATTTTTGTGTGTGCATAAACTCTCAACGTTTTCCATTCACCTGTGTTTATTTAAACTAGCTTCTGTAGCTTGCACCATGTACCTACGTATATATATATTAACGCAAGGAATTTTGTTTACGAAACTCTGAAGGGAAAGTGAAATGAAGTCTTCGGGGAAATTTATTACTAGCTTCGTTCTTGACTACACTTTGCTTTCATTCTATGTAATGAGCCACCATTTCCATTTGTCAAGTGTTAAATTAGGACTGACGCCTATCCATTTGTTCATTATTGTCAGTTTGACATTACCTTGAAAGCTAAGTGTCTCGAACTACTATAATGCTGGGCAGAGTTTACCTACGTGTGTGTGTGTCTGCGTGAATGTCGGGCCTGAGTAACCCTATAGACGCATCTCTATTTCAAGTTATGTATGGAAGAAGAAGAGCGGCGTGAAAGTAAATTTCTTTCTTCTGGTCTCTAGAGACTCCCAGAGACGGGTTTCTACTCTAACGTATTTCAAAAATAAATATCTGTAGTCATTTTTTAGGTCTGATGGTACAACATAGTAGTCGTCATATTGAGTTTGTAGCTTGTTGTCTTAGCCTTTAGCGAGGTTTGGTAAAAAACTGGTATGTAAGTTGCCTATATACTTATATTTTGTACTTTATTGCTTAATATAATTTCTCGTGCTGTTTCTTTTCTGCAGCATTTCCGCTGATTTTCTATAAATTTGAAAGATGCCAATTAATATTAAATGAGGAAAGTGATGCATTATTATAGTTGGTGTAGTCCTGGTATTTGATGTAATATAATTACCTCGGTAGTAAAACTATAGTTCTAGATGTTACAGAAACCATGAGGGAATGATACAGTTTATTATGACGACGACAGAAATTTCATTTCAAGAGTTCAGAGCAAAAGGCAGAGCAAAGTAATAAGTAATTAGATTGCCGACAAGGATAACAAACATGACTTGTAATTTCAAAAATATGGTACGTAGAAAAATATTCTTTTTAAAAATTACTGATTGAACGGCAACTACACTACTGATATCACTATCACCTATTTCAGCTAAGTCATTGTGGTTGGCAGGCACCAAATTGGTTTTAAAAATTCAGTGATTACAGTTATTAGAAATTCGAGATAGAGATTAATTTGGGAGAAGTGGCAATTGTGATAAATTGGGCTCATCATAATTCAAATTATATCTATCAGTTAGGGCCAGTCAGGAATTTACTTAAACCTCTGTCTCCCTACTACTCAATCTTTAGCAGGAAAACTTTTAGACCCGAAACTTTTAGTATAAAGCCAATCATAATCCTGAATTCATACAGAACTAATACAAAAATAAAGCAAAACTAAATTCACTCACAGAGTGTGAGACCACATGGCACACAGTGCAGTCAAGAAGTAAACCGTCTTTTAGCTTCTTTTGTTTTAAAGTTTGTATATTTGTCTACTGTACATGGACTGGTGTGAAGTGTGCTACATAATTTATGGGAAAGCCATTATTCAATTGTGCATGATATGTACCTACCTACGTACACATGAGGCGGGTAGTACAGGAGTGTAGTTTCCATGATGTATGTATGTACACACACAAGTTAAAAGTATTTCATTTTTGTAGAAGCTACTTCAAACTTTGTTTCTTCAGTCCTTATATATGCCCTGCTGTCCGGATTTTGTATTCTGGAGTAATCATTATAATATGCTAAGGGAAAATGTCAACGTTTGCTTTTTTGATTTAGACAGAAAAAGTCGGGGAAACACAAGAAGGATCTCGTCTTGTAGATTGTAGACACACAGAGACACACTAGCATTTCACCACTTCCAGCCTCTGGGAATTTTTACTTGTCATTGTGTTTGGTCTTACTAACATATAGTATATTACAAGGGCTTTCAAAACTCTTCTCCAAAGTCTAACTCTAAAGTCTAAACTTTCTATATTTTCACTATACGTTATTTTTTGGAGGATACTTTTGGGATGTTATTTTACTACTTACCCTTTCAAATATTTTCAAAACAATAATAACATGCCAAAACCCCGACCCCAACCAACCAACCAAACCAAAAAAGATTGCCTGGGAGCTAATATGTACCTACCCACCTACATATTTTATGTAAGGCTTCACATACATATTATAGGTTGTATAATAAAACTAGAGTGCTACATAGGTATACATGTATTAGGAAAGTGTTTGCTGTAGTAATTAAAAATCAATTTCTCCAGACTCCAGATTATTTATTTTTATACAATTCTAAATTTAGCTTAGGTAAATATAGAATATTGCATTTTGAGGGATGTATGTGCACAATAAAAATTTAGTAGTGGTTGGTTAAAGGATTATGCATTAAGGAAGTGACGCTCAATTAAATTGTTATACTTGTAGGTAGGTAATTCGTATTGACAAAATATGTACTGAAATGCCATTATGGCCATTGTTCTGTTGATTCTGATCAAAAGTCTGCTAAGGCTGATGAGAGAACATCCTACTTTGTGAAACTTGAAAATGGCGTGGATGGAAAATTCGGTTCGTCCTCGCTCTCGTTCAATTAGCAGGGTACAATAGTGTATATATATAATACACTCATTTCAATTTCTATTGAAAGTGAAGTAGACATCGAAATCAGAATTCAAGGTCCATGGAGTCAGTATAGAAATTAGAAATGAGATTTTGTCTTTTGCTTTATTTTCAACTAAAAGAGCATATATACACCTTTTACGCTAATCTTCTCTGCACACACACACGTCTATTGTCTATATATTATCTATTATGTAAGCATCGTCTGAAGGATCAATTAGCCCTATAGTTTTTTAGATTGAGTGCATATAAATGCTGTTTTATGGCCAACATTTCGCAGTGAAGAGAGTACACAATATGTACATAATTTTACCTATTATAATTACAGTGTGCAATCGTGGTAAATAGTAATTTTTCATCGGTGCCTTCAGGGTTCCTGTTCCTGCATAGAAGCTTGTATGCTTTTTAATTTCTCTAATCTAGCTGTCCTTTGATAGATTGACAATTTTTAGTAATCATACTTTTTCAGACGCTATTTCTGTGGTACTATAGAAAATAGAAGTTGGACTCTCCTCATTTAGTACGTTTTAATTTTGGTTGATCAATCATCATTGATCTAGAAATGTTTTTTTTCCCTAGAAATTCATTAAAATTTCAAAATTATAAAACTCTTGCGCTGATTTCAAGCTAATTTACTCACTATTGTATGTATGCATACTAGATTGGAATAACTAAAGCGTGAGTAAGTGCAAATTTATTTTCAATTTTGTTGGTAATAGTTTACTAATCCGTAATTTTTTTTAAATTTTGCTTTTGGGCTGTACCTTTCATACCGAATTTGGGAATGGGAAATTCACATGAAAAAATTAATGCTACTAACACACTGATACTTGAAAAAAGGGAAAGTCGTTATTAGTTAATTACAAAGTATAGATATGTGCATATAGGTTTTCAGTGAGGGAAATACATCGAGTGATGTTCAGCTTTCATAACATTTCATGTACTAGAAAGTATAGAAACAGTCTATAAGCAACTCTGGTTCAATAATCAGCAGGACATTCAATAATTTCGTTTATGAAGATTTGGAAATTGAAACAAATCCTTAAGCGTTTGCAACCACGCACACCAGCCTGGCGTCATTGAGTATGCATAGGTATGGAAGGTACTTTCTACTGTATTTTTACAATATTCTATAATACATATGCACAGCTTTTTAATTAGTGGGGTAGAAACTGTAAGTACAATTACTTTAATTTTTTAAATTTAAATTTCATTTAAACGAAATTACTATTGTCAATGTTATTAGAATTTGAATTCAATAATAAAGTATATGAGAGCTTCGTGGGGACATTTAGCATTACAAAATTAAATCCAATAATTAATACCTTAAAAATCTATACAACAAAAAAAAAGAAAGAATAATGGCAAGACATTTTTTGTCACTTCGACATTTACTATTATATAGCAGCAGCTGCAGAATGAATTTAGAAAAGCTATATACTATTACACATATACGCATGTCCCTTACAATGTGCTTGTAGTGAGTGCAAGGGGCAAGGTTAATGTTGATGAGAAACTCGTTGTATGTATGCAGGTACCTAGGTATATACCTACATATGTAGGTAGGTGTCCTGATTGATCCACATTGAAATACAAACTTTGGCAGACCATTTTGTCTTGTTATGGAGTAAGGCAGGGTGGTTGATGCTGAGATGCACATTGGATTTCGATTTCGAGTTGGATTTGGTCGACATTTTATTTCTGTGTGCACGTATTTTCTTCACGATTCCCCCCCTTTGCTAGGTACATATTTAAAATCAGAGTGAGGCTGACCATCCTTTTGAATTTGTGAATTTTTGATGGATTTTTTCTCGGACTTTGGATGGTGGTTGGATTCGGATTTCTCTCCAGCGTCAACGGATACAGACAGGCACAGGTTAGATTATCGATATCGATCATCTCATCTGAACACTGAACACATACGCTCCTGCCCTTTACGTTTATATTTTTGAGCTGGGGATACACATGGTCAGAGGGAGAAGACCACACGTAGCCATAACAAATTGTGTATCACTCGTTAACGTTTTTGTCTGTAGTCTGCATTCTGTTTCTGTGTCTTCAGTCCAGTAGCATTTCTATTCTATTGTATTGAGGCATCCTTCACGTGATTGTCAGTTGACCATTACCTATGCCATGGGTGTACATATATAGTACAGTATAGTGAGTCGATCAGTCTCACAGTATTACTTATATCTGTGCGAGTTCAATAATAAAGTGTTGGTCTTTGGTCTTATGCTCTTGGCATTGGGTTAGTTTGGACTTAAGTATATTATAGATAAAACTTGGTCGGATAAAAGTGTAAATATCGATCAGGAAGAAGGTTTATTTAGATGCATTGTATTGTGATTGGGATGGTGGTGACTGTGACTGGTGACCATGACTAATATTCCAGGGATGCTCCTTATAGTTCATTCTGTCCTATACACACTACTATAATGTTATATTCGTTCATGGCCTTGCCATTTCTATTCTGAGCCTGATTTATTTGTCCAACAAGAAGATTCTACTAATTTCTGACGCTACAGGAGATTCTAGATTTACTTTATATTTTCGCGATATTGAATCTGCGGCTAATGTGTGTGTAATTTTTATTTATATTTTTTCTTTGTGGATATCATATATGCATGTCATGTGATGCGATGACTTTGCTTTTGTATTTTTACTTTTGCTCACATCTACTCCCCCCCCCCCTGTATGCGTAGTCATACAATGAAAGGCCGATTTGGATTTTGAATGTGACTTGTGCGACAATATTGAATTTCAATTTCTAATTCAATTCATAATGCATGCCATGCTGTGTGTTGTACATCATATATTATTATGTATGTACCTACCATGGTTATATTTAGTTTCACGTGCAGAGAAAGGAAAAGCAAACAAACGGTATAAGCTGTAGGAGACAGGATTAATACGTATATATAACTTGATTTGATTTATTTTGAGAAGGCAAAAGTATCAGTAACGAAAATGCCGCATTATAAAAGTATAAATAGATATATAGGGGAATCACCATTTTTATCCAGTGTGAGCAGAAGGGATTTCTATTTCTTGACTGCGAAGCTCTCCTCCTGAGCACATTGTAAGCCACTATAACAGAATCAAATTCAAAGTCAAACCAATATATAGGTCATAACTCTCTTAACAATAACAAAGGGACGAGCGCTTAACCTTGAAGACTGAAACTGAATTCAATACGACGAAATACAAATGCAGAAAAAAAAACGGAAGGAAATTCATTAATACTTCATCATTATGTGTGCATTGAGTGTATAATGTTCCTTATAGAAGTATAGTACATATCAATATAATAATATCACTCCCTGCCAAACCCAGACATTTTCAGTCCATTATTATTTCATTATTATATTCAAAAGTAAATATTTCCATAGCAACTGTAACATTTTTAAATTTTTACTACATTACGACTGCCATTACTTCGTCATCGGGTTTCCCCCTAATAAACATTTAGCGTTTACAATTAAATATTTTTGGAAATGGTTTAGCCACAAAAAAAAAGCATATATATCGTCGTTGAAGGCAAAGGACGTAACTGATATGCATACATGCTTTTATATTTTTTTAGAATCAAACCCTACTAACTGCAACTTTTTAAAAATTTCTTTTACTTTACGATATAAGTATTCTTTTAAGTGTCGCGACTTTCAAAATGTTTGCATTTTTATCATTCAAGAAATTTAAAATTTAAAGCACATTCTGTACTTACAGTGTAATTAGAGATATTTGTAAATATTATTTTCAGACATGTAGATAACCTATTTTGAATTTAGAAAATAAAGAGTGTTGCATTGCTTCTTTTCCACCTTCAGCACAATACATCCAAATTGAAATCCACCTAACTTATAATATGCTATCCCTTTGTTCTTATTTCACTAGCAAAACAATAGATGTTTTCTTAGTATTTTATTCTTAATCATGAAAATGTACAGAAATTGAAACACAGTCAGTCTTTGAATAATAATAGAAATAATGTGGGTATCCATACACATATATAAATATGGAAATATGGAAGGTGTAGCAATAAGTATGTAGTGTGAAAATTTCTAAGAAAATGGAAATGTAAAATGAAAACCATATTATCCTTAAACTGGAAGTCTGGGCATGTCTTCAAATTTAGACAATTGGTTTATCTTCTTGCCTAAATGTATGGTACCGTAAAGCTCCAAATAACTCCCAGGTCTTTAGCATTGAATCAGATGGAGAGGATTTTGTATTTTATTCCCTGGCCTCTAATTGCTCCCGGGTCTAAAAAGCCAAATTTTGGCGTAACTCCCGGAAATTATCTGGAGCTCTACGGTAGGTATGGATATATTGGATTTGGAATATGGATTGGGGGGTCCTTTCTCACTACTCTCACTAACTCACTACATCGCATTGACTCCATATAGGTATGTAGATTTGAATAGGCCAAGCAGCTATGCCGGTACCGGTAACAGCCACGGTTTCAGTTTGAGTTTCGAAATCCTGCGGTAGTTAGTTTCAGTATAATGTATTATATCTGATCAGACAAGAGCCAGAGAACAATAGAAATATGGAGACGTACTTTTAGTAGAGAAAAAAGATTCTTAATTATCTAGTTACCATTACCCTTAATTGCTAGAGTATAAGTTGAGGGATGTGAATTTTGAATCGTAATCGTAAACGTGGAAGTCTAAAAGTAAGTCTCCATCTTGGACTTGGAAATCCAGCTGGATGAAGAAAAAAACATTATATTATAGTCTCCTTCGTAGCAGCGTAGCATAGGAAGGACACATGGAGTAGTTTCTCGAGTTTCTCCGAAGTGAAAGTTTTCCTATTTCTTCCTTGAAAAATGGTTCAATGTTTCATGTCGATCTCGTCACCGAGACCGAGAGAGACAGAGGGAAATTTTTTGAAAGAATTGTACTATAAAACTCAAAATAGTAGAATTTGTTCCCAACGACTAGAGTTTGAAGGAGAACGATAAGAAGTTACAAGGACACGAGGATGCTAATTTAATCTAAACTCAAATGAGATGTAAAATCGAACTTTTTTTTTCCATTCTTTCCTTTTTTTTTCTTCCCTTTTGTTTTAGTATACCAGTACCAGCAGTACTCTACTTTTGGATTTGGAATTTAGATTTTTTTTGGAGGGGAACAAAAAATATATATGTCCGCATCTGTACTACTGATACCCTATATAGGAAATTTTCAGTTTTTTCGTCTTGAAGAGTTAACTGACTATTTTGTGTGTGCATACATAGAATAGAATATCAGTACAAACTACACCGACACTGACGTATCTGAGGTTCTATTTATGATCAGATGTAGGTAGGTATGTGGAATATTATGTAGCTATACCCTACGGAAACGATAAATGTATTTATGTACGTCGGAAGAGTTTGGGCTTGACTATTAAAGTATAAGATATTTTATGTGTTATTCGCTGCTGACCATAAACTTGAGTCATATAGTACACGTGGAGACCATGTACATATTACTTTACTACAACTATTTTCTCACGTTACCTTTGTTTCTAGTGTACCTAATGTATAGCACCTACGTCAGCAGTAGCAATCTTGCTATAAAAGCAATTTCAATTTCATTGCAATTGGCAATTATATGCACACACTGTCTCTGCCTGTGCTTTTCAAGTACGATTGTGACTGGAGTTTTTTTCGGTGGCTGTAAAAAGTGATGCAAAAAAGTAATACTTATTTAAGTATGGCTATTTCATATATGTAACTCAAAAAAAATTGAAATTTTAACTAAAGATAAAAAAAAATAGGTGGTCGCATTTTAAATTTGAGCCAATAAAACATTTCTTACTTCATTTAATCTTTCACACCACCACCACCACCAGCTCAACATTGGCATTGTTAACAGTTTTGGTTGAAAAAAATGGATGGCACGTGCGATCGTTGGTATTCCATAATTACTTACAACGAAATTAAGTACCTATGTGCCTAACTATATTACTGATTCTAATGGGGAAAATTATAGTCTTAAATTTCCGACTTTAAATAATCCCCGAACTCTACTTCAATTTCATTTTTATTACTGTGTGTGACGTCTATGACCTGTGACACCCAGTGCTTGTGCCTCTTTCGTGAGATTGTTAATGGTTAATGATGTGTTGATGGTAATAAATCTTGAAATAGAAAGTCGATTATTTTTAAATGTATGTAAATGATATAGAGCAATGAATTGTATTCACCGCGTAGGTATGGTCGTGAGTCAAGTAATCAGTACAGACAGATATTGAGCCCCGGGTAAATCTTACTTTAAGAAAAAACCCGTTAAAATAAAATAAATAAAAAGTGATTACAAGTGTACATAGTGCACCTGCTTAAGGTTATGCACGTTGTTAGTGAGTGTAGCATCGGAATCGGAAATAACTCAATTGTCGATATGGATGGTGAAAAAAAAAGTGTATATGTTATATGCTTGCTATTTTAATTGAGTAGTAAAAATTTTAACACTGGTTTTATTATTTTCAGGATAAACTCCTGACAAAGCTCGATGAGCACGAACCGGAGATTGCTGTCAATCAAGATGAAGAGGTAATATTTTTTGACTCGTTTCGTTCAACACTTTCCCTTTTTTTCTATTTGCATGTTTCTCTCACTCTCAAACATTCACACAGTACAGAGATATACTAATATAGCTTGCTCAATGCTCCTGCCCGTGTCTCGCCCTCATGCTTCATTTCATCTATAAACACGCTTACCCCGTCCTCGCCTCTGTCTATATACGTCCACCACCGCATATTATGTATCTGTATTGCCAGTTCTAGAGTTCCAGCAAATATTTGCACTTAACCATGGAAGTGGGGCTATGGTCGGGAATGAAAGTACATAATAATCAACGACATGTAACGGCTTTCTAGTTTGCATTCAATTTGACTACTTGACTACTTGACGCTTGGCTGTCATGCAATAATGGAAATCCTGTTTGCCTGTCTTCAGTTAATTCACCCATAGTAGTAGTAGTAGTATATCCAATCCAGTGTTTCCTAATAAACACTAACTATATGTGACATATGACACTGTACTCGTGCCATAATATATACTGTAAGTCATGCAGCAGTCTTGCTCACAGAAGTACGGAGGTGGTACATAATTTTTGTTCTTATTTTATATTTATATACAATTTCATATATAGACTGTTGCTCTTGCTCTTGCCTGTCACTAATTGAAATCTTGACGCTTTACTGTAGTTTTTATTGACTGCTAATTTGCATGACTGCTAAAGTATGGGGACGTGGAGTGTGGTTTGGAGCGTTTAATAAAATCAAAGTGAAATTAAGCATCCCACTATACCTCCACTATTACAGCCACCCAAGGGGCAGTTTGTATGTTGTTGTTATTGTTCTTGTTCTTACATAATATGTTTAGCAACTTTGTGCCGTAATAAAATTCATCTCTAATGCTTCCACACGCTTCCCTATAATATTTAATCGAAGACAGTTGCTAATTAATAATGGAAGGACTTTCTTTCCCCAATGTGTTTTTAAGTAGTGAAACATTGAAGCTGTAAATTAAATGCAAGGCGCAAATGAATTTTATTGTGCAATAAATTTGAAATCTTTCAGATTAAAATAATTGATTATTGTTTTTTTTCTCCGTCTTCAGTGTGTGGTGTGTGTGAATGCCAAAGCAACAATGCAGACATATCCATGTGGTCACCGAGTCGTGTGTCGTAAATGTTTCGTGAAGACGATTCAAATGGCTGTAGCCCAGCGTCTCCTTCCACTACGCTGTGTTATCTGTCGAGCTAAAATCCTTCGTCTCAAGCACTCCACTGGCTCTGTCCAGCCGCTACCCGCTTCTGCGTCTCAATACACAATCGGTCATCATTGGTACAATGTGCCGCAATCCGCGTCTCTCTACTCGGTCACCTCGAATGCCTCCGCTGCTTCCGGTATGTTATTGTGATTATACTACAGCTATTATGGGAGTAATTGGGTATCGTGATTTTTGTAACCTACTACACCAACACTATTGCCATCCCCATTTTCCCGTTTATGTCCCTTGTCTTCCTATAATATTCACTGCATAAATACGGAGTTGTGCCGTTGGAATTGGAATACTTTTGGAATGAGCGAGTTTTGAATTTGAAATCGCAGCCAATTTGGTAAATAAATATTGAAGATAAGTTTCATTATTTACCGCGATTATTAGAAGCGGTTTGGGCATGTTAAAAATCACGACATTCTCTAATAATTAACAAACATGCTTTGGCTGTAAAGAGGTGCAATTTATTTTCTAGTTTCAAAGATATGAAAATCTTATGATGATGAGTTTTTAAAAAATTCCAAAGTTTTTCTAAGGGCATTTTGTAAAAATCTACGTGTTTGAGAAAACTGGAAAATTCGTAATGTCCTTACTTGTTTTTTTAATTAGCACAATTTTCACAAACTATACAAATTTAAAGTAGCGTAAATGCACTTTTTATGACTATATTTCAAAAAATGTGATTTCACAGTATTGCGTTCTCAACTATGGCGATGTACCATATGTAATTATTTTTTATTTAATTGTGGTTATATTTGATGCAGGTGCTTCTTCGGCCAGTTCTTGTAGTTCAACTTCCTCCTATAAAACCTGTTCTTCCAGCTTTTCCTCGGCCTCCTTCCGAAAGTCTCATTCAGGATATAGTAAATTGGGCTACAAGCCCCTCAGAACGACTTCTTCATCACCATCAAGGAGTCCACAGCCCCGATCTACTCTTGCCATGGCAATGGCCAAAAAAGACAACCGAGTTGCACCGGCTGAGGCGACAGTTCCGCTCAAGGGAAAACTCTCACTAATTCAAGAATTTCGACGAGAGTTCAGCCATGGGAAGGAAAAAACTTTACCCACTAAGTCTCAAATGAAAGAGTCAAAATTGAAGCTCCACGGAGATGGTCATTGTCAGACAAAGGAGGGCGGTGGGAGCAGCAATGGGAATGGCGGCAGTTCCCGTGTAAAGTAAGCCCTCATTTATTTCTACTCTTATAATATATGCTTTTCAACTCCCAACTAAAACGAAAGTTCAAAGTTGACTCCTAGACTCCTACACATAGCCATGAACATTAATTTATCAGGCTACAATTCATTCAAGGTGAGTAGGAGGGAGTTCATTATGCATACGCGTTTAGGAGAAGTGAATGATTTACTTTGTAGTTGGATTTAGGATTTTCAAACTTTCCTTGTCGTTCGTTGTCTCTCACTTTCTCATGGATTCAACTAACTTTATCCAAAGGGCAGCGAGAGAAGCTGTGATACCTCCGGGTGAATTTTATATTCAAATTCCTTATGAATTGTTTTCATTGTTTTTAATTTATAATTTTTCTTATATAGTATGATTTTAAATTTTAAATAAATATGGTTTCTAGTTCTGGTTTTTATTCGTATGTATTGTATCAAAAACTGAAACATGAGTTGATTTAATTAATTTTTAAAAATTTCTGAAAAGATTATATAAACACCTACCTACGTGGTTCTGCCCGTGTTTTGGCCAGGTTAAATAAACTACATTATGTGTGTGTACATATCGAAAAAAAGTAGAGCTCTATAAATTTGTGAGCAAACAAACATGTGAAGGCGAGAGCTGTCGATAAACAATTTAGCGTTTATGTAAGGATCAACTGGGCTCGCTTAATATGTATCCATATTTTGCTTGCGGTATTACAGTTTACAAAAACTAATGAGTTTTGCATAGTAGAGTATCTAAACGTAGATTCTCCCATCCGTAGCACGTGCAAACGAAGATCCATAGATTTATACTACATCAATATGTTCAAAAAGGCTAATGTCCATCGTCCTAACAGAAATTTTTTGAAAACATTTTCAAAAATTCTAAAGGAAACTTTTGTATAACTTTTTACAATTAAAAATAATTAAAAATAATCTGGAGTGCTCGTGTGTAGATATAGTTTACAACCAATGCAAAATTTTCTAATATTAATATTACCTACAGACTGTGTGTGAAGGAGCAAAATGCTTTCACGAGATGTATGTAAAAAATTTTAAATGATCATGATTAATATATAGGTATGCAGACATAGGTACTTTTTAAAAAGGAAAAAAAAACGTTTTAATGAAGTATAAGCGTAGTCGAAATTTTTTAAGTTGTACTTATTAAATTTTAAAAGGTCTTTGGTTCGAATACATTTTTACTTGTAAACTTGTAATACACTAATATAAAGATGTATGTACGTATGCCTATTATATAGACACTGTTTTTGGAATATTTAAAAAATAAAATGTGGGAGAGCTGCATTGCTTGTATTTTGGACACTATGTATACTTCGGCGCGGTTTACCATTTACAAATATGCAGAGAGTATGCAGATGTTGAGGGTAAATTTCTTAAAATTGCTTTGTGGTTTATCGTATTTAAATATTAAAGCAAGCTGAATCTCTCCTCCTTCACCTCCTGCCTGAGTCAATTTTACAGTTAATTTAACCCTTAATCCCACCTAGAAGCACTGTGTTTACCCTTTTAAAATGTACATTTTGAATAGAGTGATAGTTTATTACTGTGCCAGACAGGGACTCTGTAACATCCGCATTTTCCAAAGTTCACTTCCATGTACCAATTTTAAAGTCTTAAGCATATTTATATAAAGTATAACGTCAGCAACGTGCTACTTTCAAAATTTGTAACTCATCTTATAGTTAGTTACCTCTACGTCGAGTTGAGTTTCCTGTGAAAACTTAACTTGATTTTCTCTCTCAAGAAGTATTTGAAAGTCTCTCAATTCTGAAAATCTTTTGAAGAGCCGCTTTTTGGTTTTGGTTTCAGATCTCACTACTTACATGTACTCCCGAGCTTTCTCTTATGAAAGGAAACCCCCATCGAGCCTTTCTTTTTTTTGAGTTTTTGGCTTTTGATTTAACGTTGCAGACTCCTGGGCGCGCATTGACTGCTTTTATTTCTCAACTTCCACTCGCTTCTTTCTATACTGTGGTCCTGTGGTCGTCGCCGGGCAATGTAATGTCTGAATCTCACATCACATGAGCCTCCTCCTTTGATTCATATAATATAATTGTACAGTTTACTGTGGGCGTTGAGCTATAAAGCGTAATTATACGTATTATACTGCTGATATGCTCCCGGCCTGTAGGGTATCTGTATGGCGGTATAAAAAAAACCTAATTGTCAGAATTCACGCTTGCGTTCCTCTCTTTTAGCTTTGTGAGTGTAATATAGTAGTACTGTCAATGTGAATATATGCGGATATTAGTTTCGGTTCGGTGTCTAAAAGTTTTTGAATGTCTCTCCATGAGGTCCTTTGTCAGAAACTCTGACTGTCGTCAAAAATAAATTACTGGAGAAAAATATATGTAGCTAAAATGGGTTTGCTTTTGTACGTACTACGTACGCGCGGTATGGTAATGGCGGTATGTTTTGTGTTGACGAGAGGACACTCACTGCACTGCTTGATAAAATTAACATTCGAGAGAAGTCATTGAATCAAAGTCGTCGTATCTCACAAACAATTTACAAAAACAAATGCCAGTTGAGTCATATAGTGAGTGAGTGCCATATATTACTGCTCGCGGAGTATAAATGATTTTTAGTGTGTGAAAAATTGCAAAAACAAAATTATACGATTTGTACTTGAAGAAGCTCAGAGGCAAAAAGAAAGCAAGGGGAAAGTTGACAGCTGGCATAATAATTATTTTCTGCTGCACAAAAATTGTTTTTGGGAAACAAAAACTATAAAAATCCTGAGCCGACATTTACAATTTACGTTACATATTATAGCAAAGCTGATTTTTTCCCCCTCTCAATGTGACTCTCCACAACGTAATTTAAGTAATAACAATGGACAAGAATAAAGCTGTATATAGATACATACTCTACAATCTCCTGGATGGTGTCTCCTATTATGCGCTTATTGTGCGAAATGAGAGGGGAGAAAAGGGAAACGAAAACGAGTTATACACATATTATATAGTGAAGCATACAAAAAGTTGAAAATTCAAATGTCAGCAGGACAAAGTTTCGTTTTCTTTCATTTTCCTTTTCATTTTATTTCCTTATGTTTCCCCGGGTTTCTTTTTACAAATTAAAAGGCGAGTGGAAGCAAAAAGACGGAGACGGAGAAGACCGCGCTATGTAGGAACAAAGGGAAATCATTATTCGTACTTGTGTATTCGTTCCGTTCATTCCTTGATGTTGATGTATGCACAAAGTTCGTGACGGAGGGCTAAGTAACCCTTTTTTTTCAAGGCCTTTTTAAGATGATGATCATAAGATCATGTTAGAGGCTATAGGGTGAGTATGTGTGTAGATCGTACCGTCGTACGTACGGAATTATATTGCCGCTTTTGGTGGTTGAAAAATTAAAACAAGCTCAATGTTATTATATTTAATATCAAAGTATGCTATCTAATCGTCAAATTGTCATTCTGAGATGGTTTTGAAAGTTCAAATTTTTGTATTTCAAAATGGTTCAAATTCAGTATATTGCACTTTCTAAGAGGTGCAAATTCTATATTTTGCACCTCTTAGAAAGGTTGTAAATAGTATTTTTATTTGCATTTTCATAAAGATGCAAATGGTATTTTTTTTATTTTCAAAAGGTATAAATAGTGTTATTCGCACTTTTAAAATGTTGTAAATAGTGTTTTTTGCATTTAAAATAAGGTGCGAATACTGTATTTTTTACTTTCAAACAGCTATAAATATTGTTTTTTGCACTTTAAAAAACACTTATTTAGTGTATTTCGCAGTTTCAGAAAGGTGTAAAAAAGAGCATTTTGCACCTTCAACATTTGAAAAAGTCTAACTAGGACATTTTTTAATTTAAAAAACGTGTAATTGAAGCTTTAGGTTTTTCAAGAAGTATTTTGTGGCTTTTTCAAATATTTGTAAATTGTGGCTTTTGTGACTTCTTTTTCTTTAGTATGCTTACCTATGTAATACAGAGATAAAGAAAATTGTGTTACATCAAAAAGTTTTTCCATTACATGGCAATATTCGTATTTCGTATTCATATTATATCTGTTGGCGATGCGATGGTGATGTGGTGAAAATTCCATCAATAAAGAATTCCATGTAGTCTTTAGTTTCAAACGAATTCCTATTCCTTATTCGTTTTTTCCGCCTTCATATAATGTCATATATATGTACAACAATGTCCTAAAATTCCATATATTGCAATTTGCAATCTCATTTACGTGTATTATTTGCATATGTATTTTTCTTTTGACCCAGAATATGAAATCCTCATATCATCGATTTCCCTCAGTTGTAATAAAAATTCTTATTAGAAGTTATATGTATCTGTAGGCTGGAGAGCTGAATTCGTGTGAAAGCTCCCACTTTTCTTCCTTATTTCTTCCAATTTTCTGCTAACAATGCATTTTTACTAGGGTATAAGTTACGAAACGAATACGATTTGAAGAATTTTTAGTGGTTCTCAACACTCAAATCAGAGCAGTTGAGCAGCATGAGTATGAGTATAAGTATAAGTAAACTCTACAGTTCCATTTGAAATCCAAAATCCAAGTCGTCAGTCGTCATAAGCTTGAGCAAATTCGAATTTGAATTGAAGCGTAAAAACTAGAGTGTCCGAATCTATAAAAATGCCATAAAAAAAGAAAACAAACATTGATATATTTAATGTCAGTTTGTGGAAGGTTGGAAGATTTTTTCCACACCATTTTACTTCCCAACAGAATACAAAAATAAATGATCAATGTACAATCTGTCGGTACTTTAACTTTTCCTGTTTCTTATTTCTTTGTCAGCAGTTTTTTGAAGACATATTATTCTCTCTTCAAATAATGGGTTTTTAGACTTGACTTTTGTTTTGTGGCAGGTTCATATTTTTATAAAATAGATAAAAATGCTGTACATTATTACATGCATTTGTCTATAAAGTTGAGTTAAAAAAATATAACAAATCATATTTAGCGCATTAGTTGAATGCCTTTAAATATCAGTGCCAAAGCGATAATGCTAATGGTTACGTCCCATATTATTTCAGCCTTTATATCATTTTATAATAAATTCATAAAATAAAAAATACATATGTGTACCACATGGTGTTTTTGTTATAGTACAGTTTAATGTGGAAATATCATGGCGCGTGTGAAGTCTTTGCAATTCTAAAATTCCTTGTTCAAATTATTAGATTCTTGAATGTCAAAAGAATATGGCAGATATAAACCAGGATTTTTTCTTGCGAATTTTTTGAGCTTCGAATTCAAATCCGAAAGCAAAAAGAGGGAATTTGAGTCAAAATTTTATTAATATTTTTGTATGCATACGACAGTTTGCATAGTTATTTTATTCTGACAAAGACCAAACACAAAAAACAACCAAGTGGATTTCCCCAGAAAAAGATAGGTTATAGGTAAAGTTCGTGAATATAGTGTCCTACTTACTACATGCTATTATAAGAGGATACCTAATGAATTCTTATACACATACAAATTGCAGACGCTCGTATTACTAGGTACATACTAAGATACTAAGCTTTTCACTACATAAAATACAAATTCATCCTTCTTTCATCGGAGACCGGGACCGGGACCGAAGTCGAAAACCGAAACCGAGCTGAATGATTTAATGCTGCATTGCTTCCTCAAATATCAAATAGTTTTATTCCTTGAAATTTTATTTTGTAATGCTCTACAAAAAAAGAAGGAAACGAAAAGGAAAACACGAATAGAATTTTGAAACCGCCCCGCCGTGTTGAAAAAAGAAACGTGTGAATGTAAACTTCAAAGGGGAAGAAATTGGATTTCTTCTAGTTGACGTTCAAGTCGAGGTCGGGAGGTCGGGATGAAATCTACAAACAAGGAAATTCGGATTCTAAATCCATTCCAACCACCACCAACAAGAAGAAAAAAAAGTCTGAATTAGAATTACAAATGAAAAACTCACACAGAATCCATAAAGAATCAGGAAGGGAGTACAGTAAAGGGAGCCACACACCACACGTCTCAGAACTTAAAATGACAAGAGGGCCGCAGACTCTCCATAGATCTAAACCCAAGATTCAGGAGAAGAAAGACTAACTAAGTAGTAAGCAGTGACAATGTGTGAGTCGTGAGTGAGATATGTTGTTCTGTTGGCTGTTGACAAAAATATAAGTGGTATACGAGGGAGGGACTATGGGCCTGTGTGTGTCGTTGGATTTTGGATAGAAAGTTGCCGTCTGTTTCTCTCAGTATAGGTACTTATCCTTAGCACTACAACAGAAACTATTATATGTATAATATGGAATAGAATAGAATGATAGGACCAGGACCAGGGCCCAAGATCCAGGACCGGGAGGATGAAGAGTGAAGATAACTAGGTATACTTCACTCACTCACGTTACTCCAGCGAACAACACAATTCTTGGGAGAGAGAAAGTCTCAAAGTCTGTCGTCTGTCGGTGACATTTCGGTTTGGGTTTTTCGGCTATCGATTTTCTCCTTCCTCTTCCTTTTTCGCCCTACTCCACAGAGCAGAGTTCCACACTTCAGCCTCAACTCAGCTTTTGAGTATGTCTCACGGACGGAGGCTGATATCATCATATAAATACAGAAAATACAGAATAGACTTTTTAGGTTATGTGATGTGTTGGATTTGGATTTGGATTTGGATTGGATGCATGGTATATGCAGTATATTTTTTTCGGGTGTACTTATTGTTTCCAGATCTCATTTTTGTTCACTGTTCACACTCCTAGATCTGGTCTCATATAGTGTTCTACTATATAGTTTTGGCGTTATGGCGTTGGATCTGCATGGCTTGTGCAATTTAACATTGTAATGCTAAGTCTAAGGGGAAGTCAAAGTCTTGTCTCCGCATCTTGGTCTGGGTTTGAATTTTGAAGAAGCAGGTTCCTCAATAGGTTCTGAGTCTGGAACACCAAACCAACAACACTCATCTCAAGCACTGTCAAAAAAGGTAGGACTCTGAGTCTCTCCCCATCATTTTTAATGTTTATGGATATGGGTACTACTATCATAAATTTGGAGTATGACGTGGAAGAGAGAGCTCCGGCTCCGGCTCTGTAAGTTCTGTTCCTCTGTAGCCCTGGCTGGATGCTCTTCTAAATGTTCCTTGAACTCCGAGGCGGACTCATAACAGTGCAATATTGTCAATCGGAGTCCCGTTACCATTACCTACTATGTAGCTAGCCAAGTAGTGGCAAATAGCAATAGCCCTGCCCCCTGCCATGGCCATTGATATTAATGCTGGAAAGATATATTCTGCCGCAGGCGCTATACATAAGGCACGGGTGCTTATAAGTTCTCCACCCCAATCTCCAATAGCCTCCGAAACTCTCTGTTATATGCCCTGTGTCGACGTCGAGCTCTAGCAGCCTTAATGAAGGGCTAATTTTATTTAAGACCTCACATTCAGATAGCACAGTGGCTACTAGCGATGGCATAATCATGACTATGGTCCTGCCTCTCTATATACTATTGCTATGTTCATTATGTGCTGTTGCCTTTACTACTTTTACCTCAAGTAAATTATGTAAAGAGAGACCGGGTCCGGGTAGCAGAAGCTCTGTACGAGGACGAGGACGTGGACCAGTGGCATAATTAAGGCGAAAGTGATAACATTTAATTAATTCATAATTACTCTTGCTTACTTCTTCATTCTTTAATAATTTACTAGCAGGTTAGCAACCCGATGGGTTGCAATTAACAAAAATTAATATATTTATGTTCTTCAAGTTTAGCTTTTACAGTAAATAAAATGTTGCATTGATTGCGGTCAAATAGAATTCGGGGTGAGTTTTGACCAGATATCTGCTCAGATTAAGGGATTAGTTTTTCCCATAGGGGCGCAAGGTGTAACTTTTGACCAGGGCTTTGCCAGGGTCACACTATAGAATCTGAATTACTCGGAATTGTAGTATGTAATCTTCACTTTTAGTTGTTACACTAAACGAAATTTTGCATTGATTGTGATTTAATCAACTTGAGCTTTGCTGAAATGCTTGCTTTGGTTAAATTTTGACAACAGACTGGCCCTTGTCAAGATTTTACTATAGTGTTAGGTGGGTTAAAATTTTAGCACAGTATTAGCAGGGTCAAAATTTTACCAGTATTAGCTGAGTTAAAATTTTACCACCGTATTGTCTGGATTAAAATTTTACCACAGTATTGTCTGGGTTAAAATTTTACCACAGTATTCCCTGGATTAAACTTTTGCAACAGTATTGTCTGGGTCAAAATTTTACCACTTTATTGGCTGGGTTGAAATTATACCACAGTATTGTGTGGGTTTAAATTTTTCCACAATATTGGGTGGGTTAAAATTTAACGACATTATTGGCTGGGCTAAAATGTTACCACAGATTTGGCTGGGTTAAAATTCTACTACAGCATTGGTTGGGTTATAATTTTACCACAGATCTTGGCTGGGGTAAGGTTTTCTAACATGATTGTCCGCGATTATGCTTGCTGTGATCATTGCTCTCTATTTCCGTATACACCTGCTTCACATAAAAGATTAGTTTCGGTGTAACCAATAACAAGATGGATCTACTGATGAATACCATAACCTTCGACTTGAAAACCTTGCGCGGATTACATTATAGCCACAGCCATTCCCAGGTTTCCGTTTTTGCTAAATGCTTGCTTGGGTTATATTTTGAGAGCAGACTTGCCTGGGTTTAGTTTTGATTACAGGCTTGCCTGGGTCAAGATTTTATTAGTGGCAAAGCTTTACTTTATTCTTCTCTGGGTTAAGTTTTTTTACATACTTGTCCGGGACTATGCTTGTAATGTCTATCTAATCCAAATCGCAGCTGATATTACTATACCCTTTTTATATGCAAAATATATACAGTGATTGGTAGTGGGAATAAAGTGACGCCTATTCCTTCACATAGTGTAGTTTTTAATTAGTAGATTAGTAGGAGTCCTCATAGTTACTATTTAGATTCTTTATTTATTCAAACTTGTAGTAAGATTTAGAAAGAATAATCTTTTGGCTGAGCTGAACTTTTTTTTCTTTCGTAACTTTTTGAATCAGTTTTTAATATTTTTCATATTCAAACGAATTTGAAAATAGAAATTAATATTTTTTCTCGTGCTCTGTGCCAATCAGGATTACTTAATTTTTGAAATTTTGAAATCCTGTCCTGTGATTGGTGCAGATATAAAAAGTGTAAATCAGCTATAAAAAGTGCAAAACGCTACATTTTTCAAAATATTGTCGAAAGAATGACGACAAAACGTCAAGGCGCGTCGAATGGTACCATAAAAAGTGTAAATAGTTGAAAACTGAAGGAGGAGTTTAGGTTACAAGGTCCCCGGTTAACTTACCACTATCCTATGCAGCCCTGTACTGCACGTCTTAATTAAGAGATTATTGCATTTTGCAACGTATTAAATATTAATAATTGAGTTGAGAGATGTTTATTTGCTCATGCTTTTGCATAACGGATCCATTACAGGAGAGAGGTGAGCGTGGACGTGTCTCTTACTTAGGTAGTCACCGTATTTCCTAAATGTGCTAAATATACCCGGCTACTATTCAAACTCCGACCTTCCAGGTGGTCCAGGCTCGTCTACTAATATATAGGCCCATCTAATATTATAGGAAATACGGTACGTTCAGCGTTTCACCCATGTGATGCCCGGTGGCCTACTGCATAGTTCGTAGATTAATAGCGACAACGACAAAAGCATCTCGGGCCTCGGGTCTGGGCGTTGCATTCTGAACACTGTGACTTTAAATGTGGTTCAATATGGTAGTATGGAGATGTAAATGGAATGTCAGACAACCTACCTTTAAGACCTTGATCCTTTGTTAAGGTCCGCGACGTCAACCTCCGACTGTTCAGAATGGTGAATTTACTTATAGCTTTAACCTCACTTACTTATCGTTAGTATGAGTGGCACGTACTGCTGAAGTAAGAAAGAGCAAGTCATTCTCATATAAGTAGTTATTAGCTCCAAATTCTCCAAATAGTTTAGGTGTCCAATACTGACTGTACTTTAGTACTAATTCTATATATGTGTTTCTCAAAATTGTTCCTTTTGTCTCACGCTTTTTGGGGTAGTATGTACATGTTTAAATTTTTATTAAAAATTTATTTTTTTAATAAAATGAAATAGTCACACACACGTAATAAGTAATGTATGCTCCATAATATATAATTACGTATGAACCTATTCTGAGCTTTCATAGTGGTTGTAATCTTCACATGCGTCACATATGTTAGTTACGAATCTGCAATATCTTGTACTGAATTCAAATAGGTACTTAATCTAAATACTACTTAATACTATGGCTTGGTAGATTTTAGGTAGGTAGGTAGTTTAAGTTGATGCCGCCCCTTGGATTTCCAAGGTTCACCCCACCAAGCAAGACCCAAGGTTGTTGTGCTTTTAATCCTACTATAAGAATTTGGTAGGTGAAGTTGTTAATTAATGTTTATTTATTTACTGGAGCCCATTTGATCTAATTAATTTAATTGTAAAAGCCATTTTTAAAGAGGGATGCAGAAGCGGAGAATTGTATTCATAATGACTTCTCTCTTGTGTTCTCCCCTTCATTATTTTCGGTAATTTTATAGACACATCTAGTAGAAGAGAGAATGAAATCCTATGTGAGAAGTACGCTTAAGCAATTAATGTAGATTGCGCGTGGGTCTCGCTCGGGCTTTCAGCTTTAGAATTTCATTGTATGATTTAAATTAAGTATTCAGCACCATGCTAGCACTGGAAATACTTACTGGAATGTGCGAATGTGGATATGGACTTTTAGTCCTTGTACCAACCAGTCTCGCAATACCAACCCATGCTAGTTCGTATAAAAATGTATACGTTTGTTCAAACTAATCTACGCTTTGCAATGAGATGTTTCTCTTATTTGTTTTGTTGCTCCTATTGTATGCATTAACAAGGGCGCTGTTTCAAAAATTATAAATTGTTTAAATCCCAGAAATGCCGTTGTTGAAAAGTGCAAATTGTTTTAATCAATGGTACTTTAATTATATATATATATAATATATAATTAATTACTAATTAAAATTAAAGTAATATATATATATATATATATATATATATATATATATATATATATATATATTATAATGTCTAAAAGATTCAAATTATGTAACAATAATTATCTGAAAAATATAATGGGGCAAGTTCTGCAGAAGAAAACATTGCGTAGGTCTGGCTCTGGTATTGCTTCTTCAAGGACGAGTGCGGCGATATATAATTATAATTCCAGCAGAAGTTTTCCAGCTTCCTTCTATTATCCGTAGTAGTAGTAGTCTAGTCCTTTGATATTCGTATTCGTATGTAGTCCTACTTTCTAAAGTCGTGTACAACACACCGCTTAGCTTTCACCAGTGCCAGTGCCAGTGCTTGTACAGCATTCGCACCGGCTAGACTCTCCCACTGACTGAGTGATGAACCGTTTGAGAGTAAAATGGAGATTTTCCCTGTGAAAATGTAGGTCAACGTTTCAGCGGAATTCTAGTTCTGCTACTATATAGTTACAGTGCGGGTTGTTTTTTCGTAAGGATTGTGTCTGCCTCTCTGTAGTCATGTAGTAGTAGTAGGTAGTGGAGTCGTGGAGTACATAGGTCTAGTTACAAAAGAAACTTGCATTTGGGTTTTTATGTGGGACTGTGGAACTGTATTCTACACATGGGAAAATAATGAAAGTGATAAATTGCTCACCACAAAGGTAATGTTACGTTTTTCCTTTTCCTTTCAGTCTCATCAGTACTGACTAAAGTACAAAAACCTCAAAGCCTCAAGTTTAATTTGCATTGTACATTCAGTCCGCATAGACTTTATATAGGTAGGTACCTAGATACCTACTATAGTTCATAGTTTAAAATTCAATGAAATAAGCCTTGTAGTTTTAGGCTATTCTAATTTATGGAAATACCTACTACGTAGGTTCCTGGGCACATTAGCGGCTGCAGCTAAAGAGCTCAACAAAAACAAAAAGTTTGGTATTTATTTCTTCATAAACGGGGCTTCCTTTAGATATTATTACATAACAATTCAAAAATATTTCCCTCGCCCAAGTTCTTATTCCTCTAAAATGCTGTAATGATAATCCACAATCTAAACAATCCCCGAGTCTCTTAAAACTATTACTTCACGAGGATGACACGGTGAAGAAAACTGGCTTATACAGACAGTAGTTGGATGCTACTATATTTTGTGCAGACCTAGGTATGTATGAAATTTGGTATAGGTACTTTATAAGCAAAAAGTGTGAATACTCCATATACCATATGCTATGGGACTGGGACTCCCTTCTTGTGTTTATAAAGGTCATACTAAAGGTAATATTTATGGTGGGAGCTTACTTGGTATATTGTAGAAAACGAAATGAAGATTTGCAAAGTTTAACCCCCCACAGCAGGTATGGGAAATAATGTCGAAAAAAGAAGAGAATACAGTTACTATTTAAAATTACACATGTACTTCCTCGATTTTGATTTTATATTTGGGCTGCCGTGTCCTATATAGTATATAGCGTAGCCTAAAATAGCATATAGGAGCTCAAGAAAGATGTTCGCATGTTAAATTGTAGATCGCAGAAGTACTCTACTGTGCTGTGTGGTAAGACTCAGCTTAGCTGAACTCAACTTTACTGGTTCTAGTTGTCTCCATAGTCTCCACTGATTAATGAATTTTCACACCACACAATGAAAGACTGTGAATATTGTATTCACGTGGCGAGCATAGCCCGCCTGGCCTTAGGACCAAATACTCTATAGTTTACTATATACTTATAACCATACAGGCATACCAAATGGTGTGCCGAAGCCCAAAGCCAAAAATTGCATCTGTCTAAATTCTCATTTTCGGACACACCTAGTCGTATCGTATCAGTAGAGAGGTAGCAATAGGCCTATAGGTACATGTATTATGAGCTGGAACTGACTGAGAGTGAGTATGGTCTCAAAATAGAAATAGACTGGAAGTAATTCAGGGGCATTTAAGTAAAGTCACGGCGGTAAATATAATATCCTGAAAATCTAAAACTAAAACGTGTCTATAAACTTGAAACTTGTACTACTTGTGTAGTGCTCATGCATAGCCAAATAAATACCAGGACCAAGTCGAAGCCCAATGCAAATATCAAAATAGGAAAATACATACCTACATGGTTATACACACGAGTATTTATATCGTCATCGTATTATGAGTGTGTATTTGTAAGTTGTGTTGCCCTTCAGCTCCATAGTTCCAGGTCCAAAACTACATAGATATGTAGGTGTAGGTAGGTAGGTAGCTCTAGAAAGTTTGAGATGGTACATACAGATTTCATCCAGTTTTACCCGTCAGCCTCTCAGCCACAGCTCTATGCCAGCTACACTACTGACTACACTATTCCTGCTTGTACGCTATAGGACTGGGCTACGGGCTACGAGAGGCAGGCGGAGAAAGTGAAAGATAAAACCCGGAGCAAAGTTGGAAGAAGGCTATGTGCTATGGTTGGTGGCTGTTGCCCTGGCCTATCTATACAGGCATGGGGTTTCCTATATAGTGTTAGGTATTCCAGAGATATAGGATATATGCATATATTACATTGCTATTTGGGTATGTATAGGGAGCAGCCTCACTTTCAGTTATTCGGTTTTATTTTATTCCCTGCTCGACTCCCTACTCTACACTCTCTTCCCTGACCGAGTTTAGTATACACTCCGTCTTCACATCTTTCCATCTCTCTCTCTCTCTCCATCTCTTTTCTCAGCCCTACTTTCATCCTCACTCAGAGAACAGCAGAGCAGAGTTAAGTGAGACAGTCATGCTGGTACTGGTGCTGGTACTGGAGCTGGTGCTCTGGTTCTAGTAGTGCATTGATTTTCTCCCAAAATATCAGTTCCCTCCGCTGTTGGCCTTGTGAGATCATGGTTTATGCTATATAGACGGGCGCACATACCTCAAGAGTAATACTGGCAGCTACTGTAGAGTACTACTATAGACCTCACACCCTCTAAATATAAGTATGTACATACCGCATATATATTTATGCGTATATAGACGATCGAAAAGAGGCAAGATTTTTAAACGTTTTTACAGTCGTCATGACCATGTACGAAACCTACAAAGTACATATTGAATATTCCACATTTCATATGGGTAGGTTACTTTAATTATACACGTTTTGAAGCTGTGTGTGAGAGAGAGAGAGAGAGAAAATTATTACACTCTGGAAAATACTGACAAGTCAACTGACTCAATATTATTACCCACTCGAATATTTTATCGCCATTTTTTTTTAAGCATTTGATTTGATCCAATAGGACAGTTCTAAAATCCCAAGCGTGACGTGCAGAAATTCAGAAGAAATTTTTTACGCTTGGAGTTTCTCCGCAGGATGAGGCGGATGAATCTGCTATTTAAAAAAATCTCGAATTGGTAGAATCGTAATCATGTATATAATTATAGTATCTTTGTAAGTAGCCTATCTACCTGCGCAGAGCACAAAGTGAGACAAATACGTACGAAGTACATGGTTGTTTGTATCTTTAAATGTTGTACTGCACGGAGAAAGCTATGCTACCGTGATTCATATGGAGGAGTATAGATTACACAGATACAACGGAGGACGGAGACGGAGGGTAATGAAATAAAAACAAAAATTCGCAAGATAGGCCAAAGCCCCGAAACGAAAGTAAAGGAAAATAGTTCAATGAGCTGCATCCTCCTTCGTGCATCTCTATCTCGGTCATGTCGTATAGTGCTTTGTTAGAAACTTGGTCTAAGATTAAAATCTGTCAGTCAGTCAATGCCAGTACCAGTACCAGCTGCCAGCACGAATTGATTTGTCGAGCTTGAGATATAAGGGCAGCGGTAAAAATTTGATAATAATAGTAAAAATAATTCCCATTAATATAATTATAGGTGCCTATAGATACCTACCTTATACATATTACATATACCAATGAGTAGAGTCATTCATACCTTACTATATCCCCTGCTTTTATTCTTTACAATTTTACATTCCCCACGATTTTTTTTTGTTGAAAACCACAACCATACCATAAAATATAGTCACTTAGGAATTGGTAGAAATTTTTTGACTAACGATAAGGCTGATGCCAAGGCATACGGCTTGCTATGGAAAACCCCCAAAAAAATAACCATACCGTGTTGAGGGTATATAGGGAGCCATAAGCCTCAAAGCCTCTGTAACAAATCAACAGTTACATCACATCTATCTGTGACCTCTTTCTTTCTTTTTCTTTCTGACAGTACTCCACTGTCATGCAAGGCTTCCCATCTAGATTTATCTTGGGCCAGAGATCTTCCACCACCACCACCATTCCCCCATCGGCATATCAGAAAGCAGTAGTAGAAGTAGTCGAGAAAGTAAAACAGTGGTGTCCATCCACATATGTATACTCCATACTGTACACATACTACACAGAATTATTAGTTTATCATAGGACTTTGTAGAATGTCTTTATGTACATAGGAGAGATATTCTATTTCTATTTTATAAATATAAATAACATCCGTAGATGTTGAAAAGAGGAAAGTTCAAAGTTGAACTTCCGCCCTGTCCGTGCGTGTGTTCCGTATTCCGTGTTTACTCCAGCTCTCTCGGTCTTTGGTCAAGTTTTATTGGGTTTCTTAAGGGAAACCGTGAAAACTTTCCTTCCTTTTGCCAATTTCGAGGGCAGTCCATAGGACGAAAGCACCCGTTAAACTATAATATAAAATAGACAGCGACCAAGACCGACTACCGACCACTCCACTGTCGCTCTCTCTCTCTCTCTCTCTTCTACGCAAATAAATGTTCCATGTTTATTTTGACTTGACTTTGATATTGCATACTAACCTGGAAGGAAATGCAATACAGAGTGAAAGCTTTGAGATTTGACTTTGACTGATGTAAATGTAAGCAACACTTGACTACTGTTTGCTTTTTATTAGACCACCCACGAGCACTACTCCCATACATGCCACGAGGATCATTCATGTTTTCTTGTGGGACCAAAATACAAATATGGAGCCTATACCTATACGTTCCTATTGGCATTTGGCAATGCTCATACTTTAAGAATGTGTAGCTAAATGTCATCCAGTCCACCGTCCAAAAAGTCCCAAGTCCAGCCTCATAAATGTATAACTTCATACCATGGCTGGGCTGATAAATGTATAAGACAGACGTAGAACTGATTTATTTTATTTGACTCGCAATATACTTTCTCTCTTTCTCGACTTCGACCATCACATAATTCACTCATGATACCTGCTATTCTATATACTCAGTCCTGCCCGTCTATTTGTCCTCCTTGTTACTCCAACTACATATACTAAAAACAACCAACACTGTTTGTATCAGAAGAGAACTCACTATAGTCAGAATCAGGAAAGAGTGTGGAGAAGATGGAATTGGCGGTGAACATGCGAGAAATAGTGTGGGGGGTGGAGGGGGCATACACAAAAGTGTATATACTATAGCGGGTGTGTAGTTGTAGACAATGAATAGACAGAGACATGAACAAATTTCCAAGGTGAAGAAAATAATATATAGACAGCATAGTGTGTGTACCGTTACCGTGTCCGTATCCGTATACCTACCTATAGGCAGATAGGTACTTTCATTTCATGTAAACCATCCTTCTTTCAACACTTTAAGTGCAAGTGTGTTCACGCTCAGCTTTCTCTGAGAGTCAACGAACATAATTATACACACACACAATATAATATGCATCGCTCTAAGTACATAGGTATATTTCCTGGTTTAGTATAACCATTACCGTTTGGGGATTCCTCACGGTCATGTCGCGTCCTTCCATTTTCCATGGTCCATTCCATATAGGACCGTCCATTACACAGTATGCATATACTTTCCTCACTTTCTTTAGGCCTTGGGCTAACAAACTAAACCAAAGAAAAAAAATCAAAATAATGATTGCATGTTTTAGAATTATGACCATGATGAGCGTGGTCTTTATTTGCTGTACATACCGCGCTTTCACATTAACTTTTGTCTTCATCAGTCCTTCCACTGCTAATGCACCTATCTTACACACACACACACACACATGGACTAGCACATTGTGGATAGTTGATAGCAGACAGACTGGTAGATTAGTCTTGACATTGATATTGATGTGTGTGTGTGTGTGTGTGAAGGAAGTGGACCAACAATCTTTAATATGAAGTTATGATTATTATCCAAACAAGTTTCGTTTTCGTATATAATAATAATTTATTCATTTTGTCGATTTGGCCTCAGCCCATACAACATTTATAGTTACAGTTTGATTTTTCGGATAATTTATCCTTGGTTAATATAGTATAATAAGTTAATATAGTATAGCATATAAGTATAGTCAGTTGATTATAATGTGCGATGGTTTGGATTTTATCGTTTTGTTCCTGTTAGAGAGCATGGTATAAAAATAGTAATAAATAATAGTAATAATAAAGAGACAATTGCATTAAGTGTTTCTTTCATTTTACAATGGGCAATGCTTGTAATTTCTTGTAGAAATTAATAGTGTATCTAATATTTCAATATTACATGCGAAATCATATTATGCGGTAGTAGTTGAATTTTTTTTTTAGTCAATTTATCAGTGAGTGTGGGTTAGTTTATACTTCTTCAGTACACTGGTAGTAGAAACTCCGGATCCTAAGGGCTTCATCCCAAAAGTTGAAAAGTTGTTCAAATCCTCGTGCATCAAGGTAGCAGCTGAAAGTTTTCTGAGTGATGTTGATTCTGTTCGGGCTTGTAATCGTCAATTCCTTAAGAAATTTGGTTCTGGGTGGTTTGTAGTGAGGGCAGTTGAGCATTATGTGAAAGGTGTCCTCTTCTTCTCTCCCGCACAGGTCGCAGCTGGAAGGACCTTCTCGCTTCCAGATTCTGTTCATCCCGTTGAGGTTAGTTGTCTTTCCTCTCAGATTAATTCTCGGTAGGTTGCTTCTGAGGTTCAGTATAAATTTTATCATATTCCAGGCCAGATTCATTTCAAAGTATTCCGATCTCAGGGCATGCGTTTTCAGAAGAGTGTAGTGTCTCATTGCGTTACATCTCTGCATTTGCTCGACATCCATGTTGATACAGTTAAGCCGGTACTTTTCAAGGATCTCAGTTTTGTGTTCCGCTAGATATTTACTGCTCAACTTCTGGAACTCTTCTTGGAGGGATGCATCGATGAAGATCTTCCTAACTTGTAGTATCCAGTTATATCTGTGGTCTTTGGCGTTAGTTTTCAATGCCTCTTCATAGCAGTTTTTGGCTATACTATGTTCCTCAGCGTTGATAATCTTCTCCAAGAATTTGAGTAGTGCTTTAAAAAGCTGCATCCTAATGTTCTGTGCTCCTGTCTCTAGTCGAAGGTAATATCCAGGCGTTGAGTTGGATGTTCCTGTGAGTCTTCTAAGGAACATTGTTTGGAAAGTTGTCAGTTCTTCGGTATAACGGAGTCCCCATATTGGCGCAGCATACATCAAGATGGAGCTTACTAGTGAATTGAACAGTCTGATGTGTATATTTATGTCTTTGAGCTTCGCTTTGTAGAATAGGTCAAAAAGTTTGGATTGCGCTACTCTGGCTTTACTGAAAAAGTGGTCTTTTGCTTGGTTGAAAATTCCACTTTGTGTAAAGGGGACACCTAGATAGACGTATTGGTTAACAATTTCCAGAGGTTTGCTTTCCCAGTTAAATGTAATTGATTTGGATATTCTGTTACTTTTCCTGAAAACCATGATCTTGGTCTTAGATAGATTAACCTTTAGGTCATTTGCTTGAAAGAAGCTACTGAGCGTATCAATCTGTTTTTGAAGGTCCAGTTCATTAGATGCAAGAAGGATAATGTCATCTGCGTATAGAAGGATGAGTATTTCAAGTGTGAACATTTTTATTCCGTGTATGTTGCTTGCCCGAAGTATTTCTGTTATTTTGTCAATGAATACCGTAAACAGTGTAGGCGACAATGTTTCTCCTTGTAGTACTCCCCCCATCACTTTAATCAAGTCTGTATATCCTTCTTTGCATCTGATTTTGGTTCTAGCTTGATCATAAAGTTCTTTGATCTTTTCAATGAAACATTCACTGAGCCCAGCTTTCTTGAGCCTGATCCACAGCTTATCTCTTTTGATTGAGTCAAAAGCTTGACTTAGGTCTACGAATAGGGCAAATAATTTTCCTTTCTTTTGGAGTGCCGGTCTGTTGAGCTGCTTTAGGATGCATGTGTAAAGTGCAAATATTTGATCTGTGCAACCCCGTCCTTTTCTATAGGCAGCTTGGTTGTCTGAGAGTATACCGTTTGTGGAGCAGAAGAAGTTCAGTCTATTTGACATGATACAGGTGTATAACTTGGTTATGGTATTGATAAGGGCAATTGGCCTGTAATTACTGGGTGCTTCTGAGTCGCCTTTTTTGTAGATAGGTGCGGTTATAATTTCAACCCATTCGCTCGGAATCCGTTTATCCTTAGCTGAGTTCAGTAGTTGAAGTAGGTAGTCATACGTAGTGTCGTCCAGATTTTTCCATACTTCATTAGGGATTCCATCAGCTCCGGGTGATTTATTATTAGCTAGGCTTTTAGTTGCTTTCAGGAGCTCCATCATGGTTATTTCAGCATCTAATAGAAAAGGGTCGCGTTCTAACGCTAAGTTGCTAGATGTCAGCAATTCCTCTAGTTCGGTGTCTGTAGTTTCAAAGATTTTGCGGAAGTGGGCATCCCACTGAGACTTGGTGATTTCATTCGGTTTGAAGTTGTACTTTTTGTCTCTAAGCATGTTTACCGCCTTCCAATAGCTTGTTGAGTCTTTGCTATGGTGAATTTCGTTTTGCACAGTATCGAAAAAAACTTTCTTTTTGTCTGAGCACAGACTACGGTACTTCTTCTTGGCTTGTAGGTATTTCTCAAGACTGTCATTAGCTGTAGTACTAAATCGTGTTTCTTTTCTATGTCTATGCAGAAGAGAGAGTGCATTTCGTTTAGCAGTGCTACATTCTTTGTCGAACCAGTTTGGACCATAGTTTTTTCTAGTGCTGTTCTTGGTTTTGGTTCGTAAACCAGCTTTTTTAGCGGTATCGTAGATAAGATGTGTAAGAGTTGCATAGTCACAGTAGTTAAAGTCTAGCTTTTTACTGTTGCTCTCTAGTTGTGCTAGGAAGATTGGTGTTTTCTCTTTGTTCCATCTTATACGAGGTTCGACGGCTGTAGCAATGTCTTTTGGTTTATATCTAGTTGGTTTTGTTTGAGTAAGTATTGGGAGATGGTCTGATTCTAGACACTCGATCACTATGAAGTCTTCTACGTATTCACTCATTCTGTCGTTACATATGCATAGGTCGACCACGCTGTTTCCATTGTGTCCGATGAATGTAGGTGCACCATAACGATCCGAGGGGCTTCTTCCATTTAATACTGTTAGGTCATTAGCGATCAATAGCTCGATCAGTTTTTTCCCTCTTTTATTTGTGTGTAAGTCTGTCGAGTTTCTTATTCTATCAAAGTTAGGTGCTGGCTCTAATGCGTTGTTCCAGTTACCAGTTCTGCTATTGAGGTCCCCCATAAGCAGGCAACTTTGACTCTTTATTTGTGGCGTATCTATGAAAAAGTTTTCAATTTCGTCGTCGTATTGAGAAGTTGGAGGTATATATGCAAATACAACAAGTGTATGTTTGCCTTTATGCGTATACTCAATTGATGTCTTGAATCGGTCTTGGTGAATCAGTTTGCATATCGGTGCTATGTTGTTTCGAATTCCCACAATGAGTCCTCCACTCTTCCTGCCTCGTTCTCCCACCGCGGGGGTCAAGATAATGGTGTAGTTATTAAAAATTCTCTTTAAATCGTCATTAGGTTCAGAAATCCAGGTTTCGGATAAGCAAAAAATATCCACGTCATTTTGTACAATTATTGTCGCTTTTTCTTGTTTATCTTTTATTAGTCCACTTACATTCCAGTATAAGATTCTATTTACAGAAGGTTTATTTTGTGTTTGTTTGATGTGTATGGGCCCGCCTGCATCCTATGTAATGTTCATGTCTGTTACCACGTTGTCGCCTTGTGGTCTCGCTGCATTCTTAGCTTTGCGCTCCTCGTATTTTGCTTTAGCCATTGCTGGCGGTAGGTCAGGATTAATGAAAAATGTTGAGTTTTTTGCCTCTTTGAGCTTCTTTTTAGCCCCTATCACCGTGTTGCGGTCTTCAAGAGAACTAAAAGTGACGCAGACTTTTTCCAGCGGGATGCTTCCTTTGCTTTTTATTCTCATGACGGTGGCTAGGATAATATTCTTAAGATTTAGAGTGTCATGGATGAAACTAGTGACTAGGGTTCTCAGTATTTCCTGGTTTTCTACTTTTTGGACTTTGATACCAGTAAAGATCAGGTTGAGTTTCTTAGCCTCTAGTTCCATCCGAAGCAGTCTTTTTTCTAGTTCGTTGTTGGTTGTAGAGCCATTTGGGCGCTGTTCTAACGTAACTATTCTCGTCTTTAGTTGCTCGTTTTCTTCTTCCAGGATCTGAACTCGTGACGACAGCACTTCTACCTTGCTATTAAGTGCAAGCTCCATCAAGTCGAGTCGCTCTTGGATGTTGCTCTCCGTTGTTGACAATTTTTGCGACAAATTTGTTGTGACTTCTAGGTTTCCCTGCGAGATAGCTGCGAGTAATTTCTCCATATCCATTGTTTTGCTGTTATCTTCGTCCGTGTCTTCAAATTCATCTAATTCTAGCAAGTCGTCGACAGTCAAGTCTTGTTCTTTTGCTTTCTTGCTGTCTATGTCGTCGTCTTTAAATGTAAGCTTACGCTTTTTATTGTCCACAGAACTTGTCAGTGTTTCGGGCTTCTGGGAGGGAGTGGGGGTTCTGTTTATTTGGTTACCGTCTTTGATAATGTTCGGCATGGGTGGGTATTATGGAAGGGGATGTGGGTGCTATAAGTATTAGCTGTGCTTAGGCGTGCTTCGCATCAGCCCTTGCCCCTTTCCCTTTCAGTCTGCTGTAGTTTGTAAAGTTGCTCGGGTGTGCTTCGCATCAACCCTTGCGCCTTTGCTGTCGGTATATCCGTTATATGTGTGCTTTACTGTACGTTACAAGTTATTTGTGTCCTCCTATGGTGGTCGTATTATCGAGTCTTTGTGTTATCCGAGTTCCACTGTATAAGTCCGTCTTATTCGGGTCTCACTGTAGTCTTTGTGTTATCCGGGCTCCACTGTAAGTCCGTCTTATTCGGGTCTCACTGTAGTCTTTGTGGTATCCGTGTTCCACTGTGTAAGTCCGTGTTATTCGGGTCTCACTGTAGTCTTTATGTTATCCAAGTGCCGCTGTATAAGTCCGTCTTATTCGGGTCTCACTGTATACTTGTTAATAGTAGTTAGCCTTATTGTTAAATTTGTCAAGTGGAGTTAGAACGTTGCTTCGCACCGTCCAAAACTCCAAATTAAGACTTAAATAAATCAGTGCGGTTTTAGAGTGAGAATACAAGCTTATAGGTTGGCGGGGTTTGCTCGTAGGTATATAGGTTGTCTGCTGTCGGGGAGGTTCTATTTTAGGTTGGTTTTAGGATCTTAAAAAATTTTGCTACGTAACATCTTGCGGCTGTGCCAATTTACTATTTTATTTTATCACTTCGCAGCACTAAGCAGTTGTTTTAATTATGATTTAATTAGTGTGGAGAATACAGTTAACAGTAATTTTTAGGATTTCATTACCAAAGGTTCTATTTTCCTGTGAGTTTGGTCCTTGTTGGTTTCATTTTGTTTGGAGGTTTTGTCAGTCGAGTTCAATCTTTTTGTAAATGTTTCTGATTTTGGTTAATTTGATTTGTCAATATTTTTTCAATTGGAATTGAGGAAATATAGAAGAAAATGAAGTAACTGTTATTTCCCTTCAGGCCAGGTAGTACTGTCTGCTTTAA
The DNA here is from genome assembly GCA_949802685.1 of Dicyrtomina minuta. Taxonomy (NCBI): domain Eukaryota; kingdom Metazoa; phylum Arthropoda; class Collembola; order Symphypleona; family Dicyrtomidae; genus Dicyrtomina; species Dicyrtomina minuta. The sequence goes on from OX461808.1 coordinate 50,856,523, forward strand.
AGTTTGTTGGTTGGTCAAGTTGTATGTTGAGCTGTGGTTATGGGCTTGGCTGTGCTTTACAATTTTCAGAGTAGGTGTACTTGCTGTTGGAAATGTCTTACTTGTTGTGTGTCCCGGTGGATGTTAAATTCTTATATTTTGCCACTCACTATTTCGGATAAAGACTTAAAGTATTTCCCCAGCTTCGACTAGTTTCGGATGCGGGAGATTTTGCTTAATCAGATAAAAGGGGATATGTTTTAAGTTTTTCACTTTTTCACGGGTTTTTAAGGATTAAATTGCTAAAATGTTTGGAGCTCTACAGAGTGTATTGCTGGTCCTTTGCCCGCCAAACCAAGGAAAAAAAATCAAAATAATGATTGCATGTTTTAGAATTATGACCATGATGAGCGTGGTCTTTATTTGCTGTACATACCGCGCTTTCACATTAACTTTTGTCTTCATCAGTCCTTCCACTGCTAATGCACCTATCTTACACACACACACACACACATGGACTAGCACATTGTGGATAGTTGATAGCAGACAGACTGGTAGATTAGTCTTGACATTGATATTGATGTGTGTGTGTGTGTGTGTGAAGGAAGTGGACCAACAATCTTTAATATGAAGTTATGATTATTATCCAAACAAGTTTCGTTTTCGTATATAATATACACAGAACCAGAACAGGTACAGATCTCATAATATACTAATAATTTTGTGAAACAAAAATAAGACCTGACCTCCTATTTCCCAGTTTCCCACTGACCAAGAAGATAAAGCCAAGGAAAAATATATATACATACTGTGAACTGACATATGTACATAGAATTTATTGCATGTGAATAATTTCTTTGATATCATATTGTTCAAAAACCAAAATAGAGAGAGAGAGAGAGAGGGACAGAAATAGATAACCCGCACGGTACGGGTACCGAACCTGGACCGCTTCCCGAGAAACACCGGATGTAAAGTGGCTAATACACTATATATTTTGAGTCAACTAATTTTATCTAAATTTCATGCCTAACGTCCACAGTAACTCAAGCCAAAGCCTCCCCGACCAAAGTCTAACCATATTATACTAATCGTAAGATCGGATGAGTCCTGCCAAGATTTAACGACTTGTATCCACGGATGTGAGGGCTTCTGTGTCCATCCATAGAGGTGGCCAGCGGCGAATCTAGAAGGTCAAGGAGGAGGGGCTAAAGGGCTGCCCGTATTATTATGAGCAAATGTTTAAAATTGCGGAGTATTTAATTCAGCCTATAGTATATTGATTAGCCCGCTCCATCATGAACGTTTCCTGGATTCGCCACTTTTTTTGTAGTAGTCGCAGTCCATAATGCTGAGAACGGACTTGGAATTTTGTGAGACGCGCGGAATAAGGTTTATCAGTGAAATGAGAAATGAGGGGGAGAGGGGCGGGGGGAGTAAAAAGGGCGTGTGCGGGAGAGTAGCCCGTAATTTTTCTCCGCCTCGTCGAACATCCGAACTTCTTACATTAATTCCATACTGTTACTGTTCCACTCCCACGAATCTTAATCTCGTAGTAGATGTATATGTTTATATCCTCTAGCTACATTCTTGTTCTACTAATTATTATTTTGGCTGTAATATCCGGCACGAACTCCTGGACCGTTTCTTGAATATAGAGTACATATTTGGTAGAATGCAGACGTGTACATACTACTAGTCTTAGATGAGTATCAACAGTTCGCGTCTATAATCTGTAGCTACCATTAGCATATTGTATTACTTTTGCATTTGTATCATAATGTGTTAATGCATTTCTAGGATATATCCTCGTGTACTGTATGCAATCTACAGTTTTTATGTACCTACCTACATATATTTTAGCTGTAGTATTAAGCAACAAAGAGAACCTGGAATTCATGGATTGAATTTTAGACTTTCAGACAATAGATTTACTATGGTATACAACTGATTGAGCATTGAGCAGATCTGATTCAATAATAGCTCAGCTTTTCCATTACGAATTTCGATAAGAAGATATCAGTAGAGACTGAACAGGTTACAGGGAATATATCAACATCTGAGATATACTGTGCTGAACAAGGTACGTACCTACAGAGTTCGACGTGTTGTGACTGATGCTTGACATAGCTTTAGCGATCGAAATCCAAGTCGAGATCTTATTTTAATATTTTACCTATATCATAGAGATACATATACTAAATTAAGAATCGAAGTCAAAATCCAAAATCAAAGTAATGTCACTCTACGGTGCGGTATCTACCTGTACAACCATAATAATATAGGTAGATAGTATGTATGCACTGGGGAAAATTTGGTAGTACATCTCAATGCCTCTCCCCAGTTTGACATAGCGATACGATGAAAGTCTTCACTTTCAACGTTCAACAATTTTAGGGCCGGGTTTTCACTTTTGACACAAAAAAATGTAGTAAGCTATATATAAAGTTAAACTTAAAAAAAAACTGTTGCCGTGCCTTGCCGCTGGTTCCTGATAGATTTGTGTATATGAAGGTACCTATACTAGGCTATATATAAGTGCCTACATCCAGATCCAGCTCCAGCTCCATCAATTTTTTTCTGCAAAGTCAAAGTGGCGTGAATCAAACGGGAGCTAAATTGATTGCTACATTGGAAGTGAAAGTGAGGAAATGTATTCTTCGACTCACACTCTCTTGCTCACTACTACTACTACCCCTGCCCTATGCCTCGCTCTCCCTACATAGTGAGACACACTAACACGCCCTCGTCAATTTTTTACGAGATCAGATGTTTCATTTCTTATAAGTCAAAGTGGGACCTTGGGAAAGGCAGAGAAACACCTCTATCTTGTATCCCTATGGACCGGAGACTATTAAGATGTATACTTTCTGGATCCTACAGAACCGTGCCGTGAAGCAGTCTCGTTCCAGAGTAGCAAAGCTCACACACATTTCATTATGGATCTCTGATCTGGTGCAATCTGAATTCCAGAGTCTGCTGTAGTCAAAGTCTCCGTCGATTTTTTTCTGTTTTCCCCTTTGGGTCTGTCTGTAAGCCGATGCCGATCTATTTAAATTAAAAAGTAAAAAAAAAAAAGAAAAAAGAAAGACGAAGCTTCGTCTACTTATATTTTACCTAACTATATGTAGGTAGGTGCACGGAAACGTTTTTGTAGTAAGTACCTATGTTATGTAAAGGAAGCAGGAAGCGTATTTGTGCATTGCACCGGTATGAATCTATATGAATATTAATGTATTATATTATGCATATAGCACACGGCTCCTGTACTATGCATGGAACTATGAACATCTATTCAACTACATAGATAGAAATAGAAAAGAAAAATACCTACGAAAACGAAACTACAGGAGATAAGGAAAGGAACTGAAAACTTTCTGTGATATGATATGTATCCATGTGTAATTAATTATTCATGACACTACAACACAGCAGTGGAGGAGTCGAGTTCGACTTTAGGGGATCAATATGCCCGAAGCTGGAACTACTGAACTACTGTGTCCTATAATATGTAAGTAGTACAGATATCATGAGTGAGTATAGTTCATGGTGGAAGCTTCTGTTACATAATAAAGGAAGACTACTTATGTTCATCCAGGTTTCATAATGGAAATATTTTGAGAGATATGCCATAAAATATTATTATGGAATTCCTTTTGCTAGTTATTCCGACTTTATTGCTACTATTACTGTTTCATCAGGGATTGCCAAGGAGGTGTATGAATAATAATTTATCTCTTGCATTCTATGCAGTAGGGAATATAGCTTTCAAAAATGTCACTAGCATAATAATATTCCGCTGAAAGTCTAATAAGAAATACCGATTCAATTTTAATAGACTTTCAGTTTTCAATTATTTTGAACACATTCTGATCCTCATCCTCTGGTTATGTTTGAAGAATGAATACCGATACCCGATACTAAGATTCAAGGAAGTTTTTAAATATGCAAGAGTATCTGAAATGGATGGTATGGTGAGCGAAAGCAGTATAAGGAAATTTATGTTGTACTTTTAAAAACTATACGTTTTTCAAAAGTTAAATTAAAACAGTTTGAAAACATTTGATTACAAAATGTTCAATTTTTTCAAAAAATTTAAATACCTATAGGCATGTAATTTAAACGTCTTAAAATATAATTTCCTGTATCTTTTTAAATATAGGAAGTTAGAACTTTTTTAAACCTATGTAAGAATAAAAGACATTTTGCACCTTTTTAAAAACATAATTAATAATAGCATTTCAACCTTTCAAAAATACGTAATGTAATTATAAAATGTTGGTGGATATTACGTCTTCAGTAACGATTCACTTGGACGGTATAAAATATGTAGAAATGCTCAAAAAATGATGATCATTATACGTTGCACAGTTTTTTTGCTTTGACATGAAACTTGGATGTTGAGCGTGGGAAATTTGACAACAGGCAGGAAGCAGGATTTTGTGCTGAATTTTACTGTATAGACTGTATAGGCCATGTCTAACGTAACCAGCACACCGTGACTTACGACATGACGATCCATGAGGGCTTGACCTCATTGAGAGGGATATTACATTTTCCAGCTCGAGTCCGCCGTTTCTCTCTCTTTAAAAAAAAGGCCGAAATGAAATGGGAAGTAAAAAGTATCTATATAGTCGAACGACGACAAGAAGTATACAAGGAAATTGAAATTTTAACTGGACCAAGTTATATTGCAACTCCTGAGTGCTGCTGACCAAAATAAAAATGTCCCTGGTCCAATTTAAAATTGAACTGTCATTTTCTTTAGTACTTGACCATGTAATAATATATGCATAGGTATTTACTCGTTTCCCCTCCGCACACTTTTTATTTACAGTGACAAATACAGTCAACAGTGGCAAGGAGAAAAACTAATGAGAATTCCATTCGGGAGATCAATACAAAGGTTCTATTTCTGTACCGTGATCTGTAGTGTGTAACTGTGTAGTAGTAGTAGTATGTGCGTCAGAGTGAGTGTCAGGCTTTCATACAATTCTCAAGGATTGAAGGACATTAATGACGACCTGTTTAAATTTTACACTTGGCTCTGGGTATATACTGTACCCTTCCGTAAGTATATAGTAGGATTTAAAATATTCACTCCGTTTCCCCGTCGGCTTTCATTACATTCGATTACATTCTTATACTTTCCTTTGAAATTGAAACTGTTTGAAGTTTGAAGCGGAGCCCATAGCCAGGTAGTATTTTATTCCTTGTTTGTTACCTACACGTAAAATCTAAATCTAATTTGAAAGTACATAAACCTTGGATTATATTTATCTTATCCAAGAATCAATCCGAATCACGTATATATTGCGTTTACTATAACTTGGGAAGGATAAGCTTCCCTGTAGTCTAGTCGTAGTTGTATGCATACAACTATGTATTACTATTTGTCGTTCTGCTTTGTAGTTGTTGTACTACTCCTGGTCTTATTTTACTCGTCGAATACAGAAATAAAATATAGAATGGTAACGAAGTAAAGGGAAAGGAAATACAATTTGATGAATGAAAAGTATTTAAAGGTCAAAGTCAGTTTATTTATCAATTTCAGTCAACGTCAAAGTTCATTGAAATAAGTAGTGCAATATGCTGGAGTAGGGTACATATAATCATATTATTATACTAAATTCCTAATTATACGCACTAATACCACCACATGCTGTCTCTCTTAACGGCTAGTAATTCTCAAGGCCCTCAGGCCACTGATCAGATTGTCCCTCCCTTGTTTCGAACAATTCAAGCCGAGATCTTTACACTTTTGGCATAAATGACTCAGGTGATGCTTATGAGGGTCCACGTCATCATTGTTTTGCTGTCCTTTGCCACGGAGATTGTGCTGAAAATTTTAATGAACCGCTTACTGTAATTGTAATTTGATGGTGTACATTATTGTGTATATGCTCTCAAAGAATAATTAAATATACATACAATGAATTATGATAATGTTAGGCACTAGCAACTTACCTGACGAAAAGGGTAAATGTAAATAGTACAATTTTGACATTTTTGGGCTTTGTCAGCCCACGACCAGGCGGACATCCAGAATCTAGCGCACTTGTGACAGTGAAACAGTCCAAAGTACCTTTTGTTAGGATTATGGTACGGTGTTGCGCTTTGAACCTGTGCCCATACATATTTTATATTATTCGTTTGCGTCCACTCCTTTTACTTGCAATTATTGCAATTAGTTAGAGGAAATTACGAAATGGTTTATATTAGCTAACCTGCTCGTATGGCAGAACCGGCCCGTTTTCAATGCATCTTGCTGATTTCCTACAAATCATTCCTTCTCTGGAATCTCGTCGGGAAGACTCCCATGCTCCATTGCAGGCACACTGGAACAGATTAACTATGAAAATAACCCTTGGGCTATTGTCGTCAGTGATGTTCGGATTCTCGATGATAGTGTAGTCGCGGTATTTGGCAAGTGGGTTCCTCCTACGACGAGTCATTTTCTGCATGGAAAAACAAAATCAATGGTTCTTAAGTAATTCAAAACTATCAGTATTTAAATCAAGAACAATGGGTGTAGAGATAGTTTGCCACAGAATGACCTAAAAGTCAGTTTTCTGGGTCTACAATGTCAATTTAATAATTATTATTTTATTGCAACTATACAGTAAAGACGCATTGAAAACACAAAGGGACATATAAGGGAATTAAATTATAAACGCTACGGTTTTGTTTGTTTTGAGAATCTTGCCGCTAGAAATTATTGACGAGAGGATCGCAACATAGGCAAATATGATAAGAACGTAACTTTTGAAGCTATACTTTACCGGTATTATCAAAAACCGCAAATTTAATTCACTATGTTGATTTGTATCTCTTCACTGACATTCGGTAATTATGAATGTTTATTGCCGCTCGACTCCACTTCCTTTTATTAACTACGAACTATAACCACACGGTAACAGTTGAAAGGCAATTAAATTAAACTATTCACTTTGTTATCAAATATTCTTTGTACCCTTCCAAGTCTACCTTCACCATCCACAGTTTCACGTACTAAAACTTGCTTATTATAGGCTAATGATAAGCAACAAAAACTAAGGTGAAACTGAGATGAATCATACCGTAAAAGAAAACTAACACATCACAATAATACAGAGAAAGGATAACACAATGCATGTCATTTATAATGTCAAGGTTAAAATTGGTATGTACCTACTATAACGTAAATTTATGCGACCACATCATAGGCTATGACATTATGATCTTGACTTGGGCCGATGTTATGTTGATATGATATTTAAAACTGAAATTGTGCTACGTACTTTTGTTGTTATTCATTACTTAAAGGGTCATAAGTGTACTTAAAACTAAAACTACACTACAAGCAACTATTCGAACTTTATCTATTATTTACCTTTCAATTTCGATGTTTACGATGAATTCGAGAAAAACAAAACCCGACAAATAATTTGTGAGATGAGTCAGCGATTAACTGTAACTAGTAACGTAGGTATCTACCTACTAACTGCTTCCAGATTTTCTACTGAACTGCCGATAAATAATTATCTATGAACTGAAGCTGGATAACTAGCCGGTCGTAGTGCTTAATAAACGGTGGCAGAGCCTGTTGTTCAAGTTTAAGGTTTAATTACCTACCGAGGCCACGCAGTCAGCCAACTACAAAGTCAGTGTTGGCTCATATAAAGCTCAAACAAAGAAACGTTATATTTCATCTCAGAAACGAAAAGTGCGAGCAGTGTGTGAGTGTGTGGGCACTTGATCAATCGCTTCAGATCAGATAAGTAATTCTACTGTGATAGGACGACAAAAATAAGGAAGTCTATTACTACAAGTCAAGTCTAGTCGTGTGTACGTGACGACTTGACCGTGGATGGTAGATGGAGGAATGAGTCTCAGTCTCTCAGTCTGACCCTTAGCTCTTAACTAAACAAAAGTGCAAAAGTTTGTTTTTTATGACATATTATATCAAATGTAAACGGGGTATGACGACGACAGAAGACAGAAAAGATTTACAGGACTCAGTTCAAGATTTCAAAAATGTATTTTACACATCTTGAAACAGTACTAAAGTGCTGTACTGTACACTGTGTGCGTCATTACTTGTCAGTATGTAGTTTTAACATTATAAATGTTAAGTATGAGAAATGTATTTTTTTTAAATAGTCGACGTGCCTCTGCTCTGCGACGTGCGTTTTTGCTTATGTCAGAATTTGCAATTATCGCGCTCAGCCAGAATTTGCTGATCAAACTATATAAATGTAAAATAAGAGATAAGATGCAATTAGCCCTCCACTCCACACAGTATAACAATATAACGTAAGTACCTCCCTAGTTTTGAAATATGAGTTGTGTAGTGGCAAAGCATTACCGAGACCGAATCAAATTTGCAGATTGTAATTTTGTATGTAATATTCCAATCATTTTTATTGCATTTTAGAACATTACTGTTACTGATTTATAGTATCTGCCTATATGTGTTTATTCATGCTATATAATTATATTTCCTAACTTATAAGCTAACAGTTATCGCCATGAGTTTTTATCTATCTTCCTTGCCCCTTCCCTTCCCCTTCCAGCTCCAGCTTCCAGACGTCCAGTTTTATTTTATAGCCTTATCATCTTCCCCATCTCATCACACTATATTTTATTATAGTTGTCGTTGTCAAGCCATTGTAAGTAAAGTTTCCCGATCTTGAGTAAACTACCTATATGTATTTGTGTACATTGCTCAATATACCAAAATAATTCTGATTACAAGTTTAGAGTTTTGGCTAAATTTCCCATCCGGAGCCAGACATCCATATTATAGGGAGTATACTGGATTTTATATCAATTTTTATATATTTCTATTTGGAAATTATAACATCATTACTTAACGCTGCTATGCATAGGTGCCGAGTTGGAATTATTTGCTCAATAGTTTTTAATAATAATTTGGTAAATAATGTTCAGTATTTGATGTTAGACTCAAGCTTTATTCCGAAAACATATGCGTGCTACAATTAATTTTTTTTAAAGATTAATTAATTCCTTTCATGTTTCTTATCGAAGCAGCTGAGATAATGGACTTAAAGTACCTACTGTACGGATATACTATATTGATAAATAATTAAAAAATTAGACGTACATATATATAAAGAATCTGTAATCAAAACTGAGTAAAATCTAGTCTCCTTTTCAATCATAATAATATATTACATCTTCGTAAGAAATTGTATCTAAATGTATGCAACTGAGTGACTATGGCTGTGTGACTGAAAACAGTTTTGGTTATTTGTAGCAATTAGCAAATCTAGGATATTATGCACTAATCAATTTAAATATTTTAAATGTTTGGAATAAATAAGCTATATATAGACATTCTAGGGGCAAAATTTTCTTGCTTGTAGTTTGCCTTTAAGTAATACCAAAAGTAAAAAAAAGCTAAAAATACATGTTTACAAACAAATATGGCAAATATGGTCACTTGAGCACAAACCAGAACCATTTCCGAATTGTATGACTTTCCTCTAATGTCTCGACGTATTTTTTAAATCCAGTTAAAAGAACTCCAATCAGCACGATAAGACCTCCAAGTAAGCTACATAAAAGGGGAATAAATATGGTAATTTGTATTTCACGTTACAAAGCAAAAAATAATATGTCATGTTTCACTCGGTTGTAGGACATTTGCTACCCGGACATTTGCTACCCGGACATTTGCTACCCAGACATTTGCTACCCGGACATTTGCTACCCAGACGTTTGCTACCTAAAGCCTAACCTAGGACATTTGCTACCCACGGTCAAACCTAGGATATTTCCTACCCATGGCTAATGTAGAAATAAATTGCATAGAAAATATGTATGAGTACACCACATTGCATCGTTAAAATAGTTTATTAATGTTATTATTGTTAATGATAAAAAATGGTATAATTGTAGATGGTCGTTCAAACATGATATTTCAAAATAATATATATAATATCTTTACAATTAACTGGTCAAATTAATATATCCTGCATATAGAAACTGATTTCTGTGTAAATGTTAGAACCAGACAACAAGCCATTGCAGAAACGATACAATAATTATTAAAAGACAAAAAACGGTAACAATAAAATTATAACGTAATCTTAAACCTAATAAAATAAATCAAAGCCCATATGAGTTTAAATGTAAGTACGCAACCTAAGAAGTAAATACTAAGTAGACCCTAAAACTAGAAACTGTCATTTTACCATAATTATGTCAGAAAAAATAATTTTTACACGTAAATATATTTTGTAGTATTTTGTACCCGTGTACAAAAAAATTACAATTCGCTGAATTTTGCTATGCATTCTACGCTGAATTCTATATACAGAATATATTAATTAGAAAAATTAATTGTATGTTATGATAATTATATATACTATTTTTAAATATCATTCAGTGTGTCTGCAATGGCTTGTTGTTGTCTGGTCCTGGTTCTTACATTTATACGGCAATCATTCCTAATATCCAGGATATATTAATTAGAAAAATTAACTGTAAAGATAATATCTATATAACTGTTCATTATAATTTTTGAACGACAATCTACAATTATACCATGTTTTATCATTAACAATAATAACATTAATAAACTATTTAAACGATGCCATGTGGTGCACCCATAAATGTTTTCTATGCAATTTATTTCTACATTAGCCATGGGTGGCAAATGTCTTAGATTTGGACGTGGGTAGCAAATGTCCTAGGTTATGGGTAGCAAATGTCCTAGGTTGGGCTTTGGGTAGCAAATGTCCGCGTAGCAAATGTCCGTTTACCGTTTTACTCGTGCTATGTAATTTTGAATTTGTACCTGTAAACATCAGGGATTTTATTGAGAAAAATCATTTGCCAAATAAAAGCAAAGACAACATCACATGTGCGAACCAGTGCAATAGGTCCAGCATTTTCCGCCTTGAGTGCTAGAACTAAACAAATTTGTCCAGCACATGAGAGAAGTCCCATCCCCACAGTAAAAGCGATATCCGTAGATGTTTGTGGAATCTCGAGGACGTTGAATTCACAAGCTAAAATAAATGACTGAACTGTTCCCCAGGAGCCGAACCAAAACAGTACAATGGAGTAATGTACATCTTTGAGAAATCTGACAATCACAATCGCTACGCCACGGAACATAGTACACATAAATGCTAAACAAGCTCCCACCTACAGAATTGGAAGAAGTTGAGTTTCAAATTTTAAAAATGTTACATTATCCTAATGGTATAAGAATTTTAGCTTAACTTTATTAGCTGTTGAAAAACAACTCAGAAAGTCTTTTAAAAAAGGGCAGTGCAATTTTCATTTTTATTTTCTTACAATTAAGTCAAGATTTAAAGATTCCCCAGTGAGGAACGGCGGCCTCGTAATGCAAACAACACCAGACAGCGTCATCAGTGTAGTAAATAATAAAAATATTCCAAAGGGTTCTCCAAGGAAAAAGTACGCGAGGATAGAGACGATTACTGGAGAGGAGTAGGCGACTGTGGAAGAATCCGCCAAGCTCATGTATTTTAAAGAGCTGTACTGTAGAACCACAGCGGAACAACCGAAAAAACTTCGAGCCTTTGTTAAGAAATATTTTGTTTTTAAAGATTATTTTCTTTCTCAATCAAGTAGGCTATAGTATGATCGATTTTAAATTTCGGTACTGCAAAACTTACCAAAAGAAAAACTATATTCACTATTCGTTTCTTGTTAGTGGGCGGCCAAATATTATCCAGAATATTTCCTTTATTCCGTACACAGTAAATACAAATAATTATAATAGCAGGGATTACAGTTGCCACAAAGCGCCATGCGGATTTTGTGTAAGGGTGAAAATTCTGGAGATGAGACACTAACATTGTGGCTAATGAGACAAAAGTACTGGACAGAAGTCCCAAAAACATTCCCGAGTACTTCCATTGAAATAACATGTTAATTTAATTTAAACCTGAAGCTTCCTTCGCTAATTCCCAAAATTTCACAAAATAAACGACGTGAATTTTCTTAAAGCTAATATTGACTAAATTTGCTCTTAATATTAGATACAAAATCCCTTTGTTTTTGTTGGAAACAAAGGGTTAGTTAAGTTGTTAAGTGCAAGCGACGACAGTAACAACCAGTATAGTATACAAGGCCTAAGAAATGAGCTCCTAGTAACTATTAATTAAACATATTCAAGAATTACATTATTTGCAAATTGACTGTACAAACATAAATATATGTATTTATATTGTGTATAGTTGCATTGAAGTAACCTGACACTTGAATGAAATACACTCAAACTTAAACTCATGTACAAACAATTAAGCGTTTATTGCCGTCATGTTCTTGAGCATACTTTTATGTTTTCCACCGTAATCATAGTCATAATGTTGTCTACATGGGCTTTTATTATAATTATTTCAATTGTTTTAATAACCAACCACGATACGATAGTATGTGCTTATGTTTCTTCAGCTGTTTATTTGTTTTTACAAAGCCATTCTCGCCCTCCTCCATTCATAAAATTCCCTAAATATTATTCAACTAAAATAGTCATAATATATTTCGTATCATTGTATTTAAATACTCACGATCATTATTTGTTTGAAAAGATATATAATCACACACATCATATGTGTATGGTGTATGCAATTTATTTTATTTTTTAAAATTTTTATTTAACAATGTCCTTTACAATATCATCTTCTTTACATTCCATAATGTTTGTAAATAATGTTGTACACGTTGCAGATAATATGAGAAGGATTGTGCAACGTTCGAAGCGTATATTTTTTTATTTAGTTGTGTTCCACGTATTACTATATATAAAGATGTAGATAGGTAGGAATAAACTTGACGAGATGCATACTACAAGATTAAGTGTTCTATCTGCTCAAAAGAATTGCCCATAAAATACAGGAGATGACTTTTAATATCCAATAACTGAAATTGATTCACTAAAGTTATTGAATGTCAAGTCCATTGACAAATAGGTATGTATTTAAGGAAAGCTATTGCTATTGACTTGGACTTGAGACAAAGCATAATAAGGAAGGAGTGTAGTGGAGGGCTGCGCTGCCGTGTAATTCAGTGCAGAATTCAATGCTTGGTGAATTTCGGCAATTCCTGAGTTCATTTCCCTTGTTCTCGTTGTAGACATACAACTTATCACATCACACACAAAATTGAGAGGATAATAATAATAATAATAGTGTAACCAATGATGCATTAAGAGGCATTTCAGGTACAGAGCTCGTAATAAATTCTAAATTTCCATTATTTTTTATTGTGATTTGTTTTGTAGGGGCACAAGCAAGCAGAACAGTTTGGACAACCAATCTTTTTGTGGAAGTTCGGGTTCGGGCTCTAGCTCTGCTGGGACTTTAGCTGGAGCTGGAGCGGCCGGAGGTAGTAGCACTGGTTCCAATGGTCCTGCTTCATCCATCAATGGCTCCTCTAGAGGGAAGGGAACGTCGTCGTCGTCATCAGCAGGAGCGTCTCGAAGTAATTCCTCTGGTTCATTAACTCCACTTTCTCCAGATGGGCCTCCATCACGTTCAGCCTCGATCGGTTCAACAACTCAAAAGAGATTATCCTTAGAGTCAACTCCGAAAATGTCAGCCGTCGCCTCTCCTGGGAAAGTCCCCTCCACATCCTTCCTAAGTGGAGGGACTACTACTACTACCAGTACTAGCAGCACAGGTAATATTGCTGGCTCTGGCTCGGGCCCTGGCTTATCTTCTGCATCCATATCATCATCGTCTTCAGGGTGTTTAAATCCAACTTCAAATCGAAAAACTACCCCTAATAAGCCTACTACCCCAACTTCCAATTTAAATTCAAACTCTACCACAACTAATATTAATAGTGTCAAAACTATGAATCAAAACATTAATAAAGTCACAACTTCCACACCTCCCCCTAAATTACAGCCACCGCCACAACCAACTATTACAACCACAACAACGACAGCAGCAGGATCCACAGGAAATTTCAATTCAGCTCTTAAATCCTCGAGCAGTGTCAATCCAACACTCTCATCCAGATTATCACTGACAACAAGGTCCGGAAATAAGGAGGGGAATTCTAATAAGTCATTGCCAACCACCACAAAAATAACAACCCCCAGTAGTGAGAATGCTTCTGCTGCTCCCACTTCCAGCTCCAGCTATAGTCACCTCCCCAGTTCTGGCCTTGCCGTGAATCAATGAACCTTAGCCTGTTGTGTCACAAGAGATTTGAAGTCTTATCGAGGTGTTTGGTGCGTCAAGTCATTTTATTTAGCACTCTTGGTCATTCTCATCTTTTTTTCCTCCAATACACCACACTTGGAGTAACATTAAATAAAACATATATATATCCATATCCATAGCAGAGCAGAGTCAACATGCTTTACTATAATAATAATATTATATCCTGTTACGGTTACGGCTACGGCTACGATAATGTGTCGATTTTGATTTCGATCGTCACGCCATCATAATGGCGGTAATGGTAACGGTCAGAGTTCCATCATACGAAGTATAAAAAGCAGAGGAAAGATTATTGTGCGATATAGAAAAAAAATGACGGAGCGGATCAGAATGAGCACCGAGATTTTACACAACCAACTACAGAAGGAAAATCAGCGTCAGTATGGAAACAGAAATAGAATTCGAAGCGGCCAATAATGTAAATACCGTATTTTCTCTAATAGTACGCCCCGCGTACTATTAAAACTCGAGCTCCGACCCCCCGCGTACTAATAGAGACCCGCGCATTAATAGAGACCCGCGTACTATTCAATTTTCAAAAAATCGAGCCTAAATTTAGTTCCATAATTTTAATGAAAAATCAGATTTATTGCCGGTTCCCAGGAATTACAAGTGTAAAGGTACATCGTACATGAATTACTGCATAGGATAAGAGATAAACTAAAAAATATTTTGTGACAAGGGGGCGGAATCAGAATCAGCCTCACTATCAGTGAACACGCTCTTGTAATTCAAACTTTCTGCATCACTCTCTTCTTCGTCTTTATCACTCTTCTCTTCGTCTTCATCACTCTTTACTTAAATTACTTAGGCAGAAAGCAAGTAAGGTACCTACCTACCTAAGCTAGAATGCAGATTAGACTTTAAACCTCGTACGGTTAAATTAATAATTTATTGCCGGTCATTAAGTCTTGAGATGCAGCTTGATGTTAGATTTGAATTTTAGCGCGCATGAAGGCTTTCAATGATCTCTCGATGCCGTCGATGTTCTTCGAGTGTATTACGTCATACCCCGCGTACTATTAGAGACCCGCGTACTATTAGAGACCCGCGTACTATTCAATCTGGAGCTCCGACCCCCCGCGTACTATTAGAGACCCGCGCACTATTAGAGACCCGCGTACTATTAGAGCAAATACGGTACGTACCTAACACGTCTCACACCTAAACAGACAGAGAGAAACAGAATCTTATGGAAGATGGTGAAAAAATGACAATTTCATTTCATCCCACACGTATCAAATCATCTGTGTATACTGTATACTTACAGTATGAAAAACAAAAGGATAGGTATCGTTATCGTAATTCGCAAACCTTTTTTCTCTCTTGTGCACACAACAAAGGAAGGAAATACTTACATTAATTGAATGTTGTTCCAAACAAATGTAGGTAGGTAGCTTCAATAAATGTAACATATGTAATGTGTACCTACTAAGTTTAAATGGGGAAGCATTACTGGCATTTTTAGCACGGGCTGTGTCACAGCCACAGATGCTATATGCGCCTCACTACAACTGCAGCTACACTGCGGGCTCGTAAAAGTACTGTAAAGAAGTTGTATGCTTCGGGACATGTGATCATTGTTGTGGAAAAAAGTAACTTGTTGTTTATCCGTAATGGTTTTGGTAACATTTTCTATAAATAATATGATGTGATGTGATGAATTGATCTTGTCAGATTCTGTAGACACCCGGAGAAAATAATAGACCTGCTCTATAAATTATTATGTGGTTATATAGTAATTCGGATCGGACTCGGTAACCGAAAATCGAATTCGACAATATAGAATAGAACAAATGTATATGGTAAAACTGGTAGTTTGCGATAGAATTACATTATTATATAAATATACATACGTAATAATAGTATTAATATAGGATGGTTATATATATAGGTAATTCTAAAATTTGTAAAGTTAATATTAAGACTATCACAATAATATGACCTATCCGGATTTTACTATTATAACTGTGGATGACGTTGTAACTTAACGTTCTTTTAATATACAGTTTTTCCTGAATTTAATTTAGAAATAATTTGCAAAAACTCCGATTTAATATTACTGACTTTTAATTTTGGATGGACCTATAGCCTGTATCCCAGCTTAGCCATATAGTGAGATATAAATTATATAATTTTACGTATCTTGAATATTCATGTTTTCCTATGGGTTGTACCGTTTCTTTTAATCCTGCGAATGCTTCTACTTATACTCACAATAAGCCTATAGGCACATAGGTGGAAAGTCAAGGTTCAGTTATAAATATAACTATAAACTATAGGGTTATAACCCCGAGTCCGCAGCTTCCAAGCTCAAATCCTTGTCTCAAAATCTCATTATAATTTTATCGCTGGATGAACTCGAAACTCAAATTAGATTCTCTGTGCTGCTACAGACTTACGGAGAGAGACGGAAGTAGAATTTACAATTTATTATTACCGATATTTTTTATGCATAAATGTAGCCATAATATGTAGGTTGTATAATTTGAGCTTAGACTTTTAACGTTGGAGTTTTTTATCACACCTGTGTATATGCATATTTACTTTACATATTTAAACATTGAAAATACCACCCCAAAATTAAGTAGCCAGCCCAATTTATCTACAGGTACCTGCCTATCTTATAAGACCCGCAGTAATATACATGTATTGCTTCCGTATTTCGTGAGAAAATTAGGCGTTGTGAAGGGAATGGTATGCGCATTTTTTAAGACTTTTGTATTATTTATTAGCTCCACATTCTATGATTCATTCACTCACTCCCTGACACTGCAGGTGCAAGGAGAGACGCTGTATCTCAGTAATAGAGGTCTATAATATCTAGTCTGGGTTTCCATAGTCTACCTAGTCTCAAGTCTTCTGTACTGAATCATTTCAGAACAACGAACGAGTCTACGGGAGAAAAGGCAATGGACCTCGCTGTCTCATCTACTTACAGATATGACAGAAGTGAAACATTAAAAAAACGACATAACAACGAATGTATAGCTTCCAAGGCTAACGACTAAAAGGCCACACGGATCCTGCTTTCACTTCGCCTCGTCTACATCGTGCATTTGAAATAATCTATGTAAAATTTGAAAATTCATGACAGCGTCTCTGACGAACCGTAAAAAAAGTATTAGGTGTACACCCGACTGCTCTCAATGCCTCTCAAATACTCTCAACGCTAAATTTCTCAAATTATTACCATAGATACGGCACTCTCAACAGAGTTGAGAGAGATAGCGGATTCAACAATGTTTAGTGAGATTTGAAAGGCAAGTAAAGCAGTCAATCTCAAACTGACATAGCTTTTTATTATTGAAATTACTATTAGTCGGGTGCAAAGATTTCAGATTTATTGAGGATAAAATCTCAATCCGTAGCTATGGTAATAATTTGAGAAATTTAGCGTTGAGAGTATTTGAGAGGCATTGAGAGCAGTCGGGTGTACACCTATTGTCTTCTTTACATTTCAGGACATGCATGTCTCTCGTCTCCGCCTTGATCTTGTCTTTTTTTTTATTTCCTTTAAAATACTCAAATACAAAAATTTGCGGTGGAAGTATGTGGGTAGTGGTGGCTATAGGATATATTTGTAAGTATGTAAGTATTACGTCTACTTACTTTTTTTCACTGTGTTCGTCTCTGGAATTTGAAACCGTGTTCATATTTGAATTCGTAGCCGGTAGACCAGTACCGGCACCGGTACCGGTACCGGCTTCTTCCATACGTATAGACAAAAGTAAAAGTTGAAAGGGAAAAGTTGGTATTGGACTTCTTGGTGGTGGTGACGTGACTCTAAGATTATTGCATTTTTTTTCTCATGGCAATGGCAATCGCAATGGCAATTTCATTCCATGAAGGTTTTCATTTTTTCCCGTCTTTCTTTTTTTCTGCAGTATTGAGGATAGTTAGAAAATACATTCTACCTTCTGTGTTTCTTTTACTTTTTATTATGACTTCACAGGCAAGCTCCGTACGTAACGTACCTTAAGGTACGTATGTGCAAATATAAACTAGGTATGTCCCTACATATGTATGGATATTTTCCCTCTCTCTCTAAACTTTCTCTCGTTTTAGCCCGATGGACTTAGATTTGGATTTGAAATGGGATTTAGTTAAGTTTAAGTCTTCCCCGTATTTCTATTTCCATTAGTATTTCCATATTCAGAAAATTTTACTATCTCATTTCATCTCTCTTTTACTGAGTGGATTATTTTTACTTTTACTTTTTACTCAAGGGGTTTTTTATTCTTCCTCGAATCCAAAATACAAGTGTATAAGTAGGCACTGATGATAATGCAGTCAAGGGCAAAGACAAGTTACTAATAATATAGCTTCTTACTTTCAGTTAATATAATTAGATGAGTATGTCAATTTTTTCTATCTCTCCTTTTGTAAAACTCTCAAAAAGAAATCTAAAACTTCCACTATGAGTACGACTACTACCAACCAGAGAACCATCAACCATATGGTCCTATAGCTTTAGCTTCACAGTGAGTGTGGAACTGCGGAAAACGACAAATGTGACGAACTTTGACATTTCTGTTTTTGTACAAATCACTTTGACATATACTTTTAAGTACTATACACCTACTACCTAAGTAAGTGAACAAAAAAAGAAATTGTCAATTTTATATTCTATACATATGTATATGCAGTGACCTACATTCAACAATGGTGATTGTGGAAGTGTGGAACTTGTTCTTTTCTGACAATAGAGAGTTGAGTCTATTAATATTGTGTACTGCAAAGGCTTCTTCTGAAAAAATCCTGTGAAAGTCTTAATGCATGTAAAGTTAATTTAAACTAGGTAATCATATTATTATAATGTAATGAATCTCGTTTTACGAAGCATATAAATGTAATGATTGATTGCATTCAAAATGATACTTTTTTTCATAATTCGTTTCCAAAGAAATACTGATACTTAAATACATCAAGCATTACAACAGACGTCACAGACTGGAGAGCATAGATACGTACGAAATTATTGAGAGTGTCGAAACCCCTTCTTGGTGGACGATGTTGTTATATTAACATGGGTATATTTTATGCATTATTTTCCCTTTACCATCCTTGCAATTATGCAGATATCTGTACTTAGGATCATTGGTATTTTGAATTTCAATGTTGAAGTTATCATATATAGTGTAGTAACATGGAGCGTTTGGAAGTATGGGCTGGATTTATACTTATCAGTAAACACTGATTATTCTTCTGTGCGGTTCTGTACATAGTGAAATGCCATATTGTAGGTCGAAATACTGCGTAAGGCGTAAACTGTATAGAATTTACATATATAGCTGTCTCAAAACTCGAAAAGGTTTTTCAGAAATTCCCAGTGCCAGTCTTCCTCACTCAAGTACTGAGTTGATACCTCAAGCTTGGAAATATTGGTTGGCGAAAGGACGGGGAATAGAGACACTGCACTGTGAAGTGAAAGGAACCCAATGCCCAAGGTAATTATGATTGATGACATGATATCTACATGAAATAAATTCTACAGATACCTATGGAGCGTATAAACTACGTATAGGAAAACTGTTTTAACCATTCACTTCATTCATAGCATGTAGTAAGGCCTTTACGTAGTAGACACACTTTCTCTCTATATTTCGACATTTCCTCAGTCCTCAACTCTACAAGGTTGATGTTATTATGATTGTAGAGCTTTATGAACTATACACATAGATTATATAGAAATGTAGAACTCACTATATATAGTTAGTTCTTTTATGACAGCTACTTAAGACAGGGATAATAATTTTACAAGTAATAAATTATTTTTTGTTCTCACAACAGTATTAAAACTGTCCACAGAAAATCCCCTCACTTGAAGTTTTCGAGTGTGTCATTAATTGGTTATGGTTTTCGTCTTCCAGTTCCAGTCCAAGCCATGCCTATGCAAGCCGTAAGTCGTAGGTAGATCTTATCTGAGTCTGATCGTGAGCCCAAGTTATGGCGCCGGTTTTCCTCCTTACTTCCTGGTTTTCTTTGACATTTTTATTACTACTCTTGTTGCAGCAGTGTCAGTCATCTATCAGTAATTTTGTGCCAAACCATAGTTAAGAGATGTGTGTGGATGCGTTGCGTTGAATACAGCGTAAACTTAATTACTATAAAAATATAAGTCAGTACTGTAGGACAGTGTAGAAACTAGAAACACATTGAAATATCATCACAAATTATATCAGTAAACTAAAAAATAATGTGACAAAGACGCGATGGACTAGGAAACAATTGTTAGAACCTCATAACTAAGTTAGTAGATAGTAATAATTTATTATTACCAAAGTAATATGCGTACAAACTAAAAGGAAAACTAACATCGAATCCGAACCAGTTATCAGTCATGAAACAAGTCAGGTACGGAACGTCTCATGATGCGGGTAGAGTTGAGAGTGTAAAATTTAAGCGCGCAGTATCTACATCGGTATCCATTTACTGGGGAATGAATTAAAATTAGTATTTAGAACGACATGTTTAACTGAATAATTATTATTATACTCTATACCAATCATTAATTTGTCATTACTTTTATTATATTAGGTCATCGTCATCCCATTCAATCCCCCACGAGTTATCACGAAATACTTTACAATTGGGATGATTATAAAAAAATGAAATTACAAATACAATATTAATGTTAAAAGAATGAAATATAAAGAAATAACTGTAAAGTAACAATACCAGTATTAATGTAAATTGTTGCCAGATGACAGATATTTAACAATATGCACTTAAGATTGCATATAGGTAATGAATAAGTTTAAAATGAGTATAATTTATAATTATGCGAAACAAAACCAAAACTTTATGAAGCAACCCTTCTGACGGCGGCCGAGTTTAGACTGCAGTAAAATAATTTGCATTATCAATTATTTAGCTAGGTAGTTAGTTATACTGGTATATACAGGCCGTGGCATACACGTATTAATTACTGACCTTTTACAATTACCTATGTACAATTTTCTTTATTGGAGCTCCGAATATGAATAGGTATACTTCCAAAACAAGATTACTTTATTACTGTATAGATAACTATTCATTATGAATTACGAAATATTATATAAATATGTAGGCCCATGGATACAATTATATATTTATGTCTAACGGAGGAGGCTACTGTTACAATTTAATTACATATTAACTAATATTAAGTTAGGTATTTAACATGTTGTAGATGTTAGATGTAGTGTATAATTAACACTCAAAATATGTAAGCATCTACCTACCTACATAGTAATAATTAATCGGCAGAAGCAAAAATGTAGGATGTGGTTCGAACTACTACAAAGTACTACAATATTCTGTAACTAGGAATTAATAATCGAAATCCCTTACAGTGAGAATTTATTATATGTACATTGCGTAGATAAGTAATGTACAAGACAAAAAATCATGTAGTTTTCTATATACATAGAAGATAGTTTTTGAAAGAATAAATTATAATAAATTTTAAATAACTCAAAAATAATAAATTACCTATACAGTATTTAGTATTTAGCTAGGTGTAGTGTTTTAGTAAAACAAAACAGAATTTCTGTACGTATGGAAGTAAGTAGTGTCTAGTATGTAGTAGTGCAGTGCGTGCGTATATTTCGCTGATGTGCACTAAATTATAAATAGGTATTTAATAGGAATCTACTAAACTTTTAAACAACAATACATCATTTGCATTAATTTCCGAGGCAAAGAAACTAGAGGCATGCAGTTTAAGTAACTAAGTCTTCGAATTTAAAGAAATAAATTGTTACTAAATATATTGTAAAGTACGTGCAAAACTATAGTATTCTAGCATTTAATAAGTCGGTACGTATAATACATTACAAAATAATATCATTACGAATAAAGTAATGAGGAAGACAAAGAGAGTGAGTTCATTATAATATATATGTAGGAACATAAATGCGTATAAAGTTATTCAATATTCAATTTACCTATTACCTGTATACACATATATATGCAGATATAAATGGTAATAAGTTGGAATGCGTTTAGTGTCAAATAAATTATTGTGTTTAGCACAATAATATGTTATACGAAAAAAAAGATAGACTTTAGAATGGGAAAGGGAAATGTTTACCATCTCGTCAAGAACCACACAGTGGCGGATCTGGAAAATATTCATAAGGGGTGGGGAGGGGGCTAATCTATACCCGGCGGCCATTTTGAATTAGATTCCTCTATGTTCGCCATGTTGAAAACTGGTTTATGGTAGGAGCTAAAGCAGCCCTTCCCCTTGGAATACGGCTTCGGAAGGCGAACGTACCTTTGCTGAGTTATTGTAATATGTATTAAACATAAAATGATATCTACAAATCTACCTAAGCTGATACGTGCATAAAATTAAAATCGGAATTAATATTTTGTAGACTATATTATTACGTACGCGTAGTTATATATAGTGTATAGCCAAATGTAGCAATCCGTAAAGTTTCGCTTAAAAAAATATGTAAAATTATTCCGGATTTGTTTACCTACAGAAGATGGTAGCTATACGCTATACTTTAATCGCTTTAATAGTTGACAAAGATCTCAAATTTAAACCTGATGCATGACAAAGAAAAACTGATCAGAATTGTACCTTGTTACCTTACCTACTCATTTATGTATAATTATCTATAGTTGTAATGGAATTATGAATAATAGGAGCATATTGAAGAGAGGTTTGCGATAGATTTATGTGAACGAATTCAAAATCAAACTCTGATTTTTGTGATAGTTGTTGAGAGCGAAGTAGACAATGGTGAAAAGTTATTTTCAAACAATTACAATGTAGAACTGATGATGGATGTTACTACATAGCAGTAATGTAGCAACTAATCAAATCTTTAGAATTATTATTAGTAATTATTATATAGCCATTTATTGACATGTGTTATATAGGAATCTGAATCTGAGTTGTCTCAAATGCCTTAGGCAAGAACGCTTAAAAATAAATTGAATTTAAATAAATAGAATATATTATAATTAACTACTGTAAGATAACTGTAAATTAACTGTAGATTAACTGTAATTGTTATATTTAGCGTTAACATTATCTGCAATGAATTAGCAAGTAAAACTGAATTAATTAAATTAATGAACATAATATATATGCAAACTAAAAGTAGACTATGCGTGTAGATTTAGGCATGGTAGTCCAACATGTAATTTGTAATGTTGAATTTTAAGAAATTGTATCCATGTAGGGGGTACACAATTAATTAAATCAAAAAAAATTGTAAGCATTCTTGTGTTGTTACTATTAAACTGTATGTATCTTTAAAAATATGGCACATAATTCTCAATTTCTAGTAAAATTAAGAATAAATCGACATTGAAGAAAATTTAAAGAAATATATGTGTAAATATGCGGTTACATTACATCAAATTTTAGTATGCATTTTTTACATACATAAGAACCATAGTCATAAAAACCATTTTCATGCATGGCTAAATTAGTACTGATGGAATATATCAGCAGTGCAGAATCAGAGCCAACCGCGATTTGTTTTCAATTTTTAAAATAAATTACAAAACTTAATATGATGCAATCGAATATTGAGCCGGATACTGATATTTGAAATATATGACCAAAATAAAATTGACTTCCCATTACGAGCAGAGCAACGTAAGACATAAGAAGAGATGTAACATTTTTATTTCTTTTTTCTTTTTAAATTATTTAAATAATATAATGTACACATTCTAAACTTTGTTTTTTTTCATAACCGGTAAAATTTACGAAGATAGATACCAAACTTGATTTAGTTTTTCGATAACTGCCTTGACCATGAAGATGACCATGACACTGTCCGCCCGTATTATTCGTACTACTAAATGCTCCATTTGACCATAACCATGAGAGTGTACCACATTCCCGTGGTTTCTCGTTATTTTGTGATCACTATTATTCTGGTTGTGGAACTGTTTATACATATATGCGTTCAGCTTACATTATTTAAACTAGGTAGGTATTCACGCTACGTCGACTTTTGCATGTATATAGTCATCGGTAATAACGTTTATTATTCACTGAATTCTAAATTCCATCTATAAACGTTTACTTGCAATTTATATAGGTATATGGATAATATTTCCTTAGAGGTATCTAGTTACCATACAGGATTTAGTTTTTTTCTTTCTTCTGTTAGTATTTCGACTCTCTCTGCTTCTTCACGGAGGATACGCACTTGGCCATGGTGGGGGATGCACGGGATATTGAATTAGTCATATAAAAATCCTCGAGCTTTTTCAAAGGTACATCCAGCGGCTCTCCCGCCAATGATTTCTTATTTACCAACTGGGCTAATTCAGCGGACTGAGCAAAGTAATTTGCTTCTTCCACTTCACCGTACTTGACAAGATTTGGAGAAATTTCACCCATTCGTCGACGGATCTCACTTAAGTCGTCATATGGCAACTTTATTCCTAAAATCTGAAAGGTAAAAATAAAAATGGATGGGCATTATGCACTAATACAACACTTTTGTTTAAATTCTTTTAAATGTTGTCCATGTTATTTCCATTCAACCACGTACAACACGACTCGACAGTGCAGAGACAGACCGTAGGGAACAAAAACAAACTATTATTCTCATAAATATTTGAGTCCAGATGACCTTAAATTGCAGTGTGCGCCGTTTCCTCGTACACGGACATGCATACTTGCTACACATACTATACATATTATCTGGTGTCTTTCTTCTGCATTCATACTCAATTTTTCATGAATTACAGCTATAAAGTGGAAAGTACGCAGTGATTCATTAATAATAACTCCAAACTCTACACAATCTAATCCATCCTTTCATTACAGTACAGCGGAAAACATCATTTGTGAATCCCGTGGCATGATTATCCAAATCAAATTAAATTTGTACATTATGCCATGCCTATTTATTCGACGCAATTTACTTGATTTTATTAACGCGGCTCAGATGCAGGTAAAAGCTTGGAGGAATATATAATACATATTTTTGGTTCACCGGGCACAGCGAAAAAACAAAACAGAATAATCTGAGAGAACTAGATCATTTTGTTATAATTTAAAGTACAAGGATAAGCTACCAACAATTAGATGTTTAGTTAGCTCAATTGTTAAACAGTCCTTCATATTTATTATATGTTCATACGGGCACCTGGTGTACATAAATAAATCCCTTTAAGAAGTAAGACCGGTGTTTACATTACTCCAAAAACAAATATTTTTTGCTTACCTAGCCCTTTTAATCTGGTTTTTGCTGAGACAAGTAAAAGTACAATCAAAGCCAACTGTTTGCTCCCTACCTTAAGTTATAAAGAACTAATATGGAGCAGGCTCTCGGTTCTACTGATTGTCTTATAAATGTAATTTGTTCATGAATAAAACGAGAAAGTCATTGTATAATTATATTGCTGGCAGCTTATGGCTTATGGTACTCGTAAGGATGATTCCCAAGAGGTCCCAAAACATTCTAATAAAGACAAGTCATATTTGTTAACCCAGCAAATAAGCCGTCAACGCTGGAGACTGTAAGGGATCTCAAGTGAAAGAAGAATTTAATATCATGACCATAAATGAGGGTGCCTATGCTATGTGGTGCGTCTCTGCATCTTTAGCTCAAAAAGCACAAGTAGCAAGTAGCAGCAAGTAACAAACTTACATACCTACCTACTTATATAACTTTGAAAGGAAAATGTAGGTTTCTCGGTAGGTGTATTCCTGTCACTACCAGTTTAAAAAATGTACGAAACTATACACAGTAATTCATTTCGGTTTGTCTCTTATCTAGCGTCTAGACACATGCCATAACTGAAAAAACGTTATCGTCTGACATTTTGGATGCAATATCAGCGGCAGCGTATATGTATGTATACCGTAGACTTACACGGATGATAAACAATTATAATAATAACTTGAACTACTCTGCAAATATCAAGGAGCATGCCTACAGAAAGTTGGCGACTGCCTGTCCTTTTTTGGCGATGAGACGGCACCCAAATCAGTAAGTACAAAGTGAGTACGTACCTCCTAAGAATTTTTTCAGCAATTTAATGCAGGTATTTTAATCTTAATTTTGACTGCGAACAAAAACATGGAACTTACCTCAGACAAAGCCCGAATGATTTTCCAATCTTCTCGAGCCATGCCAGGAGGAGTTACGGCCACTATGGTTTGCTGAGTTCTACCCTCAGTATTTACATACGTCGCTTGTTTTTCCGTGTAGGCTGCACCAGGCAAAATAGCGTCTGCTTCTTCGGCTCCTTTATCACCATGATGACCTAAGAGGAATCAAAATTTCGTAAAATCCATTATTACACATGTTATTATTATTTATTACGATATAATTGACTTGCATTGATTAACTTTAAGACAAACCAACGAATTAATTGTTTTGATTAGTATTGTAACCGATCCAGTTCGGTTTTTATGTCTATTACAACATAAAATGTAAGCAAGTGCATCTAAAGTATATAATTTTTAAATTTTTTTAAAAATTTAATAATTTTTAAAAAAAGAGAGAATAATAAATTGTTGAAATCCGCACAGATTTATATCAATGTATATTTCTAGTATGCAATAACTTTTAAGATATCGGGAACTACGTTCTATAGCAGTAGTACCAACTACCAGTCTACCAGCATCCATACACTATAATGACATGACCACTATAAGAAATGTACTATTTACTTCTACAGCACTACCAAGAAGGCAACACAAGAAACTTTTACTGATAACATATTTAAATTACTAAGGATCATTTGATCTCTGATCAAATTGTAAATAACCACTTTGTAAAAACTTAACAATGTTGTATGGGCTGACGCCAAATCGACTCAATGAATAAAATTATTATTATTATTATATCGGGAACTACGTTCTATAGCAGTAGTACCAGCTACCAGTCTACCAGCATCCATACAGCCATAAAAACAGGTTTAAAAAATAAAATTACAAATAGGTAAAGTCTTACCTTGGTAAATAACAAAGCAGTCTTTAGGTAAGTCAGCTCTGCTTATAACTCCTTCATCGGCTCCTAAATTGAACAAAACTTTAAGTCCCTTTGCATCTCGAATTTTTTGTGCACCAGGAGTATATCCTAAATCCAAAGCAGCTACTTGAGACGCGACGCGTTGCAAAACATTAAGAACTCTCCAGTCAGAAGGTATCTGTCCCTTTGATCGCAGAGAATTGCAGTAACTTTGGACTTTGGAAAGTAAAACAGCTCCATCCGCTCTTTGGAGTGCTGTTGATCCCACAACGATTATGGGATTCTTTGCCTTTTCTAAAACTTCAGAAAACTGATGTTTACCACTTGTTAACTTATTCACTTCATCCGCACTGTCGCCTAAATGCTAAATGGAATAAAAAAATAAGAAACGAAACATTGAAAGTTAATATAAAATGCAAAATCTCTTGCACCTAGCCCGTTCAAAATGTAAAAAGTAATAATGTGTGCCTGGGAACTTACATTGTATTCATATGTAAGGTCGACTTTAGGGCCAATGAGACCAACAGTTAAATCGTTGTTGATCCAGCACTTGCGTACGCGAGCATTCAGCAGAGGAGCTTCAAATCGTGGATTAGTTCCAATAAATACAATGACATCTGCTTCTTCCACACCCGCAATCTTCGAGTTTAGAAGATAATTAGATCGCAAATCTGTACCAGACCCATCAAGGGGGAAAATTTCTTCCGTACATAGAATATCACTGTCCAGATTGTTTAACAGGTCTTTCAGAGCCGTGAGGGCCTACAAGTACATAATATATGAATTATACCAAACTTTAAGTCTTAATATTTGTCATTCTGAATTTAAATGTAAAAAACTCATACTGATATACTTCAACTATCTGAGTTGGTATCTCTAACTACAAAATTAACATAATGAACACTGTCACACTGAAACTTGATTTAGATTCAGTACCTCAGCATCAGCAAGACCACCCACGATAGCACCGACTTGATTCCCCCTGGCAGACTTTAATGACTGAGCGACACCCACAAGAACATCTTCCCATTCCAATGGGATTAATTCTCTCTTACTGTTTTTCAACATTGGAAACGTCAGTCGTTGTCTTTTCAAACCATCGCAAGCAAAGCGACTTTTGTCTGAAATCCATTCCTCATTAATGTCCTAGACACAAAAATTCATACTTACCTATTAAATATCAGAAAATTCAAAACCATAATTAAAAATAGATGTTGGTTTTAAACTTTAATCTTATATGCGTATGAATATTTCTGCTATGCATGTAGGAATTCTTACTTCGTGTGTACGTGGAAGAACTCGGAGGACTTCACCAGTTCTTGTTGAGACAACAATATTAGACCCAATCGCATCCATGACATCAATGGATTCCGTACGACGAGTTTCCCATGGCCGAGCAGTAAAAGCATAAGGTTTGGAGGTCAAAGCTCCAACTGGGCAAAGATCGATTACATTACCCGACAACTCAGACATTAACATTTTTTCTACGTAAGTTCCAACTTGCATATCAGATCCTCTTCCTGTCGTTCCAAAGTCATCAACCCCAGCTACTTCGGATGCGAATCGAATACATCGGGTACAGTGGATACACCGAGTCATAATTGTTTTAATTAAGGGGCCAACGTTTTTATCTTCTACGGCTCTGTTTAAAATTTTAAATGAGAAATGCGAATATAATTTAAATAAAAGCATTATTACGCAAGTTAAAATATTCTTGATGGTTGATGCACACCCTTGTGCCTTAGTACCTGAACCCTCATATCGTCACCATGCAAAAACGACGTACATGTATATAGTGGCATACCTTTTTCCAGAAAAATTGATGTCCTCAAAACGTGATCTGTCCGTTCCGAAAGTCATTGATTGATCTTGCAGATCACATTCACCCCCCTGGTCACAAATAGGGCAATCCAAGGGGTGATTGACTAGTAAAAACTCCATAACACCTTCTCGAGCTTTTCGTGTAAATTCTGAATTGGTCTTCACTCTCATTCCTTTCATCACCGGCATGGCGCAAGACGCCACTGGCTGTAGAAAGAAAATTAGAACACAATTTATAACTTAGGCTACAATACAGTGACGGGGTGTGTCATGATATATCCGCGACGGTTCTTTTATAACCAACTATGAGCGGGCAATAAAATTACTCCTCGAAATTAAAGTTACAAGTTAGTGGGTACTACTAGATTTACTTCATGCGTTTATTGCGCATTTCTCTGTTCTCACCTTTGCTGATTTTTCCACTTCAACGAGACACATTCGGCAATTTCCAGCAATTGATAACCGTTCATGATAACAAAATCTAGGGATTTCAACTCCAGCTTCTGCTGCAGCCTACGTTATAAAAAAATAATATATTATGAACCAAAATCAATTAAATACAATAATTTCGAATATTATGTTTACAGTAACTGGTAAGCCTTGACTCTATTCAGTACGTAGCCTCCAAACAAATTAATTATTTTTAATTGTAATTCAAACCTGAAGCACAGTTGTCCCGGGATCAACTAAAACTCGTTTATCGTCAATGAATACCTCGACCTTTTCGGGCGCAGTAGCCATTCCATTGACCCGCAAAGATGAACCCATTCGGGTCGCATGCTTAATAAACCGATGCGCTGGAATTCGCATCATTTTGATAATTTTAATTGTTTAAAAATTATAACTGAATCCTAAAATTCGACTAAACAGAATGTAAATTTTTGCGTAGACTTCGAAACTTTCAAACTTTCCCTGCTGCTCCTTCAGAGGAGTGCAATGTGATTTGAGCTGCCAGCCTGTAATACACTGCCAAAAGTATCACTATTAGTGTACATATAGGTAATTGAAAATATAACTCGCAGCGCCTTGCATTGGTCCTTTGCCTAATCTCTGCTGAGTCGCATACACCGGTGTGAAATCTCGCCGTCGTTTTTATAAAATTTTGAACGAAGTGTGTAAGTTTTTTGAATTTTCAACATTCACAATGGTTGTCGGAGATTTGTCTACCCCTGCTGGTCTTAAGAGCCTTAATGAAAGCTTAAGGGAGCGCAGTTACATTGAAGGGTAAAGTTTGCATGCCGCTTTCATTTATATAATTTAATCTAATTTCTATATTTGATACTGTGTACTGTGTAGTATGTAATCTATCAGAATAAAGTCCACACGTATATACGTATTTAAACCATATTGCTAATTTTTGACGATTATTTTGTTTTTTCTGATACTTATCAATTACTATTTTGTATTTAACAATGTGTTATGGGATTAAAAACTGTTTTTAGAATTTTACTAATACCTATTTAATGAATTGTAAACTAATAAATTACATTCAGCATTTTTCTACTTTCAACTTTAAAAAGCTTTACTTTATCTCTCATTTCTACATTCTAGTTACCAGCCCAGTCAGGCTGATACAGCAGCATTTAATGCCATCAAGTCAGCTCCCGGAAATGACCTTCCTCATGCCCTCCGATGGTTCAACCATATTAAATCATTCGGCGACTTGAAGAAACAATTCCCTGGATCTGCAGGAGCACCCGCTGCAGCTGCCGCCGACGATGACGATGATGTAGACCTTTTCGGCTCTGATAATGAAGAAGCTGTAAGTTCTTTCTCCTTGTATCATTGAACTTGTAAAAAAATTTAAAGTTACATAATCGAAGCACATACTTATAAAATTCAAAATTGGTAAGACACAACGTTGGAATGAATTAATAAATGCATACCTATTTAGTATTGTTGATTGTATGTTTAATTTTAGGATGCTGAGGCAGAAAAGATTCGGGAGCAACGTCTCAAGGAATATGCTGACAAGAAGACCAAGAAGCCCGGCCCAATCGCCAAATCGAGTGTTGTTCTTGATGTGAAACCTTGGGATGATGAGACCGACATGAAGGCCATGGAAGATTTAGTCCGTACCCTTGTTCAAGATGGTCTTGTCTGGGGTGCTTGTAAGTTGATAATAAACATTCAAATAAACTAATCTGATTTAGAACACCAATACTTTAGTAACTTTATTATGGTGTACTATGATGGCTTCAGATTTATATCCTTGCAAATTATCTACGCAAATCCAGGGCTAATTTTTAAATTGGTCCCATACCTAAGTCATAAATGGTTGTTGTTCGAGGTCAAAGAGATCATTACTTTATAGATATTTTGTAAGGATATGTATTTTATTACATCAGTATTAACTGTATATCCCTTGTATACATTATTTAGCCAAACTCGTGCCTGTTGGTTATGGAATCAAGAAATTGCAGATTGTGTGTGTGGTTGAAGATGACAAAGTCTCAATTGAAGAACTCACGGAAAAAATCCAAGATTTTGAAGACTTCGTTCAATCCGTCGATGTTGCTGCCTTCCAAAAAATCTAAACTCTTTTGTTGCGTTTCGACTTCCACCCAGAAACATCTTCCGTGCACTCACTGCAAACCAATATCATCCATTATTATTTCATGGGCAATTCACTTCAAAATCATTGTTTTTGGTCATATAATCGATATTACATTGTATCGCCTCGCCTGCCCAATATTTTCGAGGCCTGTTAAGTAACTTAAGTAATTGTTCGTTCATTTATGCATTGTTATCCCAAGTTTTGAAAGTATGGATTTTAATGGATTAAAGTGAGCCATTGTTCTGAGACAAAATCATTTTTCAAGTTACAAGCTGTACTAATTGAAATATTACTGTCATTGTTTGAACAATTTATTTCATCTGCCCACACATGGGAACACAAAACAGCGCGGATACTCCCATAATCAAATCATATGATTATCACTAATATGTTTGTAAGTTTATAAGTCATAATATATTATGTAAGTTTATGCTCATGGTTTCACATACTGACCGTACTACATCATTTAAAATCTGTTGTTTTCATCATTACCTCAGGTCCGTGATGTCACATCTGGGCTTACAAATACTTTAATACTTACAATCCAAAACCAAATGCATTATGTATTAGCATTATTGTTTTTAGTTGTTGTCGTTGTTATTGCTTTGCTTTCTAGTTGCTTCAACTAACAACAATTCATTCATGATCCACGTCTGTTCGGTTTAAAATAAGTACTTCTTCAGTGACATTCTCGTCTGCTTATATATACTTAGCTGAATATGTTACTACCTAGGTATTAGCATTGCATCTGGTGTAAGTTTGTTCACACCGGATTCATAAATTTATTACTCCTGGTGTATTAAGGCGTAATGAGGAATGCAATTTTCCTCGTAAATCAACGATTCTATCTTTTCTTATTCGATCCTGTTTTTTAAGCGTCATTGTAATTCTATTTAAAATTTTACCTAGCTCTAACACTCATTAATGAACTGATTTTGATGCCTAAAGAAAATCTGATTTAGAACTCGTTCTGGTTAATCTGTAGTATAATAGTGTGCAATTATATGATATATATCGTGTGTTCCTCGTACCTATGGTGACTCATTGTCAGTGTCGATTGGTGATGTTCCCAGTTTGAGGATGTGGGAGAGCCTCATGGGCATACTTTTTTGCCTTTTTTAAAATTGTATTTTGTTTGTACTTTTCATTCCTCAAGCCTATTTAGTCAGCCATGCAACGCTAAATATAATTGTGTTTTATTTTATATCTACTATAGACAATAGAGATTCACAGTTCACACATTATTATTCTGTAACGTAAAGTATACTTGTAAATTTTTTTCACAACTTCGTTAGTGACGAATCGTTACGGTTGTAAAGCTTACAGACTCATGCCCATGCCCATAACATCCAGTTCATTCAATACTATTATTTCAAGTTTTTTCGCTAGTTCTAGAATAATATAATTATTAGTATGCTATTATTACGTCAATTTCCTCTAGTGAGCACGAGTGATGAGTCTGCATTGTGTCTGACTACGTTGATGCTAGAGGAAGGAAGGGTGCAATATTTTGTACCAGCTTGAAGGCTTGAATGTTGCACTTTTGTATTCCTCTCAAAAGATAAGTAATTCATATTCATGCATACCCATCGATTACTTCATAAATGTATTTATTTTAGTGCTAATGTACCCTGGGTTGTAAAGTAGTTGAAGTTTGCAGTGTTGATGGGGGTTGTACCTTTGTATATGACTGTCAGTTGTCGATTTGGTGAATTAGATCTTTATGATAGTCGTGGTTAGTCTGAATTATATTTTCCTTGGTCCTAGAAAATATTTATTAAAGGATTACGATTCATGATGATCACCGTCAATTAGCACTTTCCATCCACCTCTGGATGAGTCGTAGGTATTTTGACATTTTGTATTTTCATTTAAGCTCCGTACATGGGAGATTCTGAATTAGGGTATAATTAGCGAAAGAACATTATCATTAATATTAATATCTTAATTCTTAAATGTGTCCTAATAAGTCAAGCGTAGCGAATCATTAAGACAAACATATATTACAAACTATAATGTAAAATGGAATGAAGCAGTATAGTTGTTTTTATCCTTAAAAATAAATACAAACAGAAAATATTTCGTGCTAAATAGTGTTGAAAAGGAAATTCACTATTGTAAAAAGCACTTGACTACTTGGCTCATATACGCATCCACATTTGTATCGGATATTTTGCCCAGCCCACTAATATTTCATATGACACCAGACGCCAGACAGACGCCTTACCCCATGCAGAACTATGTATAGGTTCCAATAAATCCCCGTAGCTTTAAAAAATAAATGCAGATACTCTTTTTGCTTATAAAAAAGTTATTTTTTAAAACTTTTGAGATCGAGTAAGTTTTCTTAGTTGTGAAGGTAATATGGATACTTATACTACCTACTAAGCTAAGCGCAAACGTGTGAATATTTTGAACTTGTGTGCTATTCGAATTCTAATTTTGCTGAATTGTATAAGATAAATGTCTCTGTGCACTTTTTTATATAAGAAGCCCACATAAAAATTATTGCATGTAGACAAGTCATCATCATATTATAAATCTATGCAAGTCCCTTATTCCAGTTGCCCAAAAACAAAAAAAAAGAGCCATCAAAACTGGAAGTAAAAATAAAACAAGAAAAAACTCTGAAAGATTCTCACTCCGTCCAACTCCAATCTACCTACGTACGTGTAGACCTGTACTTAGACGTAGTGATTTTAATGAGATTTAAATGTGAATTTGAGTTTCTCTGTTTTTTATTATCCTACACTGCGCTGCTCTGTAGAGGAAATAACAAAAAATTGCACGTCTAAATAACATTTACTATGGAGGCTGTACACAGAGTACAGCCCCTGTATACGTGCTGAAAACGATAATCTACCCCACTAATTGATTTGCAACAGTCATAGAATACAAATGAGCCATATGAATACAAATTATAACAACAGATCTAGTTTTTTTTATGTACAAACAATTAAAGGCACTACATACTTATACCACGAAACAATTTTTCACCAAATAAAAATACCTAATGGAATGTTTAACGACTACTGATAGCGTATACATAGGACTACTGAGCGGATACAAATTATGTGTTGTCCAACAAATTGCTGTGAAAATCAGTGCAGTAAATACCGTCATTTAATCCACATAATTACATGTTTCAATGTTTGATGTGTCTCGAATTGACTCAGGAGATCCACGTGCCCACCTCATTAGTTTTAGTTGGGATCAAACAAATCATGAAATCATTCATGTTTTTGGGCAGTGCAATTTTACCCTAAGCGTACATATATGTATGTAACCACACTGTATATTGTTATTGTTCAATCAAATTTTACCTGGCCTGGTAAATGGCAAGCGCATTGTTGACGTTGACCTTCAAAAAAGTATAATACAACCAGAACCAAAGACCATTTCCTATATATATATTTAATTTTTTAATTACATGTACCTACCTATATAGAGCTTTAAGGTATGTGGAAATCCAATAAGTATGTAGCTGTTGCGTCATTTTTATGGAATCCACCAAAATGTGAAACAATGTAATGACACACACGATTCGTAGAAAGGAATGCCCCATCCAGAATAAAATAACTCACATAATCATAAGTAATTACTTTGGTAATGCCATACATCTAAAAAGAAATAAGCGAATCAGTCTGAGATATATTTATATTTTACTCATTCGCATATAATGTGTCCATTCTTATTTTTGTGAGTCCAGGCGTGACAGAAACTATAGCACAAGAAAACATGAGAATCTGATTTGATTTGTGATAAACCCCAAACTTGATTGTCAGTATGAGACTCGTTAGGTATGTATCTGGAGGGCCAAGGGAATAACTGAGGAATAGACGTTTTGAAATTGAAATCCGGTTTGCATAATATGCAGATCCTGTCGTGGGCGTTTTGGATACTGACTGTGGTTGTGTGTGAGTTGTTTAGAGTTGAAATTAGACTTGCGACTCTTGAGCGAGGCATTTTTACAATTCACAAGTACCCCCGTGGAGTGAGGCCATTATAATTGGACAACATGAGAATCTAATAGGGAAAATAACTGGGAACTACCCTGGCTAAAAGTATGACTCTGACTCTGACTCTCCACCTCATCTTTATACCTGCATGCAACTTGAATGCATGGAGTATTACACACACATTCACATCCCTACTTACTTACTTACTTACGTAGTATTACGACAACTTTGGAATAAATATATAAACTCGCACTGGTAAATAAAAATTCACATTCTCCGAAGCTTACCTGTCATTCAGTGCTGGGCATTCGCAAGGTACTTACTACATGGTAACTGGAGTGGTAAGAGTTAAGAGGCTCTCACATTATTTCACATCTTATAGAATTATTGCAATTAAGACACCAACAGTGTACCTGCGTAAAATTCAAATCTTTAATATTGTATAGTTACTTCTTGTTACACGTTTTGTTAGCAAATATATACAGCTAAAAAATAAAATGGAGCAAACACAGAAATTTAAGATTTTTCAATATTTAGTATTTGCAATTATAATGTGCTCACAATCCACAATTTTTGCCCAAGTCAATGCACAGGAAGTGTCTGTTTTGCACCTTCAAGAAGGTGGTCTTCCAAGTCGATTCTTTCGCATCCCTGCGTCAGCCCTTAATGAATTAATACGACAACCAGGTAATAATTACGTTACAAAGTTATACAGAATTATTAAAAATTATTTTGTCTTAAGATAATATGCATTTTTTGAAGCACGCAGTTGAACTTATACAAAAAATAATACAGAAGTAATATTGATGATTTTGGAAATTTCATAATAATACCATGTTTTTTTTGAAAAATTGTAATGAACTGCAAACTTAAATATGATTATTTTTGTACAGGCCAATTCTTTAAACGCTTCGACTTCGACAGACAGTTTTTTGTCCCTCAACAACAACAACAACAACAACAACAGCAGCAGCAGCAGCAGCAACAACAACCACAAGCTCAAGCTCCTCAACAATCGTTTCAACCTCCACCGCAATTCATCCAGCAAGTCCAGCGTCAACCTGAACAAACCCAGACATTTATCCAAGACAATTCCCAGCCACAATTACAAGCTCAGTCAGTACAAAACTTTAACCAGAATCAACCCAATCAACAGCAAGATTTAACACAACAATTCCAAAATCCTCCACCACCTCCTCCACCTCAGAATCAACCTATTCAGCAGCAACAACAACAGCAGCCCCAGCAACAACAAAATCAAATTCAAAGCCGACCCGTGAGACAGCAACCGATGACGGAAGTTTGTCTGGCTTGTATTTGCCAGGCTTCAACCGGTTGTAACCTGACCACTCCATGTGTTTCCGGTGGCCAATACTGTGGACCATTCCTCATTTCTAAACCTTACTGGCTCGACGCTGGAATGCCCGTTCTCCTCGGAGATCAGGCCACTAGATCTGGAGGTAAGATTTTAGGTTTAAATCCAAACAAATATGGGAAAACTTATTTTATAATAATTCATTGCCCTATAATGTATAGTGTAGTAAATACATTTAATCTCTAAAATAATCATGCTTAATAATTATATTGTCCACAGCTTTTGAAGATTGCGCATTGGACCCAGTCTGTTCAGCTGAAACCGTTCGGTCCTACATGACTAAATACATGAAGGACTGCAATAATGATGGTCGCATAGACTGTGATGACCTTGGCAGAATTCATCTCATGGGCTCGTTCGGCTGTGCCGACCCTTCAGTCACTCAAACACCGTTCTATCAAAGATTTTCAACGTGCGTTGCAAAAGCATCTAAATTCTCCTCTGCTTAAGTAGTACTTACATATTATTTTATATTAATAATTAATATTATGTTAATATTTTTTTTTTGGACTCGAGTTTGCATGAATTATGTATACAAAGCCAAAGGTGGTCTATATGTTATAAAACTTTGTTTCACTTTGAAATATATATCAAGCCAACAACGATCATAACGACAACGACGCTCCTACGCTGGAATAATAATAATTATAAAATTATGTAGGAATATATAACTAAGCATGCAAGAATTATTTAATGTTTTTTTGTGAAATCCGTGTGAGTTTAGAGTGTGAACTGTGAAAAGCAACAAAAGTATTTTCTACATAATTAATATTAAGTAGTTGTTAGTACAGAAATTAGAAATGCATTAAAATTCTTGTAATTATTATGTAGGTACATATTTTCAATAAACCTACTTAAAGGTATCGTTTTGCATATATAATTAGATATTTACATATTGTTATTCCTGTAGCCATTGAAAAGATGGAAATATTGCAGGGAATATTTCCAGAATACCTTAAGCAAGTAAAGCTCACTATGCCCCTTTTAAGTCGACTACTTAATTATGCGCAATACACCCGTCGCCCATACATTACATAATATGCTGCAAGTTAAATAGTACCTACTAAAAAGTACTTGCTGCTTGCAAATTATATAAGACTTGCTCTCACAGTCCAACAACATCTCCTGTTTTTAAACAGAAAAAAAAATATTTTCATTTTTGATGCGTAGACATTATAAAGCTGCAAACCAAAACCATTTAAAAAAAACAACCAAACCAACTTACATACTTACATACATAAAATTTATAATAATTACATCCGGAAACCAAACAAGAAGTAGGCGATCCCACGATTAAACCAGAACTAGAAACTGGAAATCGTATTATGTGAAAGCAAGACTGATACAGATTAAAGATCTTACATCTAAAAGTACCTAAGTATAGCCACGTGTCTTGAAATAATAATCCTGAAAATGTATGATTGCTGTAGTACTTTATAAGACATGAATTATAATCACACGGCAAGATAATATGTACATCACATCAGTTTAATTGCTACATGCAGAGGTAATTATAAGCAATTATAATTATAACTATAATTGAACTGAATGCGCCATTATTACGATTCCTTATCGAGCACAAGCATCTCTTTAATATTCAGAGCTGTAATTAATTAAAAAAAATATATTACAATCAAAATAACCAAATGAATTTAAAATAATTGTATAGTTTTGTACTCCCAATTGGTTTCACATAGTCATATGCATAGGGAGTCTCAAGACTGCACTATATAAATATACAATGCACACCAACTTGAGTCAGAGTCAGAGACAGAGCCAGAGCCAGGCTAGTCCAAGGTCAGGATATCTTCTTCTGTTTTCTGTATATCTGTGAGTTATAACCGTTGAACTGAATGCGCCATTATTACGATTCCTTATCGAGCACAAGCATCTCTTTAATATTCAGAGCTGTAATTAATTAAAAAAAATATATTACAATCAAAATAACCAAATGAATTTAAAATAATTGTATAGTTTTGTACTCCCAATTGGTTTCACATAGTCATATGCATAGGGAGTCTCAAGACTGCACTATATAAATATACAATGCACACCAACTTGAGTCAGAGTCAGAGACAGAGCCAGAGCCAGGCTAGTCCAAGGTCAGGATATCTTCTTCTGTTTTCTGTATATCTGTGAGTTATAACCGTCGACGTCATCGCAACTACAGATATCAGAGATCAAGCAGAGAAGAAGCATTCTACTTCCATAATAATATGATCTCATCGCCATCGCATTGTCAAATATAGACTTGTCTTGGGTTTGACTTGGTCTGTGGTGCAGTGTGGTGATGTCGGTGATGATGATAATTTATCAGTTCAATTTCCATATGCATAATATGCAATACATTAACATATTATATACATACATCATACCTTGCATTGGTCTTGAATCTTGATACAACGACGTCATGGGAAATACTGCGATTAGTTACTGTATATTATTGCTGAAGGTTTCTGTCAATATGATTTTAGTTATATACTCATACTAGGTAGGACAGATATAGGTATAGGGATAGGGTCGTTAATTATCCCTGGTTTGGAAGTTGGATTGTCCAAGTCCAATGCATTGAACTGAAAATTCCACACGAGCGACCGTTGCGTTGTCCAAGAAAAAACTGAACGGCAAAAAAGGGCAATGGTTCAATAATAGTGGAATAGGAGTAGGAACTATCCTATCAGACTATCTCCCTTTACAATTTATTAGTATTTTATTGTTTGTTACAAAAAATACAATAATATGTACAAGTAATATGAAATAATAGGGATGCTACGAAGTACGAACAAATATTATTATGCATATTATTGTATTAACATATAGACCTTGCTTTTTGATTATCGTTGTCATGCTTCATGTTTTTTTTTCGTCTTGTTCTTGTTGCTCGTTGCCTTATTACTCATAATAATAAAGTCAAGAAAAGAAAATTGAGAGATACCTCAAGTCTATTTGTATGTATCCGCATAATATATCCTTAGATTTGTAGAGACTAACTTGAAATCGAAACAATGGGATTTTTACATGGAACTATGATTCATAATTCATACACATCTATATCTATGGAATATTTTTTGAAGTTTGAAGGCTCGAGGTGTAATATCCAAAATCCCCACACAATCAGTCTCTACCTGTTCTACGACCAGACCAGTCCGTCCAGTCAAATCCAAAGTTATCTAATCATAAGTTCTCCCTCATTGCTACGCAGTGCTATTTAGTTTATTTACTAATAATTTAATTTTGATTTTTTTTTTTCAAATTCTTTTTAAACCAAAAGTTTTACAGTCCGCACACGATGGGAATTACAATGACAAATCCTATTTTTTCCTTGTTATTGATTACTGGCTTGGCCATAGTTAGTGTGACTTCGGATGGTGTCTCTGATCAATGCTTGGGATGCATTTGTCAAGCAAGTACGAAGTGTCAGAAGGATATTGGATGTATAGGAAATGTTTGCGGACCACTTTTGATTTCTTGGCCTTTTTGGGCTGATGCAGGGAAATTGGTCATCACGGGAACGAGCCCAACGGACACAAACGGTAAGTTATATAATTTGTTGTACAACATATTTGAAAGACGAATTTTAAGTGTTGTTTTTAACGCAAGTTGTATATCAAGTGAAAAGTGCGCTTATTTGTAGGACGCAGCGGGGTTGCGTTAATGCGTTTTACTGAATAATATTACAATTTTAATATTATTCAGTGTTAATGTTGGCTGTGAAATATTAATTGTGTGCTAAATATATGCATTTATTTTAATTCTATTATAGCCTATCCTCAGTGTGCCAATGACTTGTACTGTGCTGGTGAGACGGTTAGAAGCTACATGGCCAAATACCAAAAGGTACGCGTAGTTAAAAATTTTACGAGTGTGTTTTCCTTATACATATAAGTAATTATTCTATTCCTATCTTCCTAAATAGAAATACATTGTTCATCTTTTTTGCTTTGATCCAGACCGCTGTAAAAATTGAATTGGAGTGTGTCGATTAAAATTAATATACTAATATATATAAGGATAATAATCGTAATAATTTTATGGATTGATATGGATAAGGAACGATGACCTACAAAATAAAATCTTGATTTAAATAATGTTCTATTTTCAGGACTGCAATGGAGACGGCGTCATCAACTGTGAGGACTACGCTAGAATTCACAAGCTCGGTCCAGCTTCATGCGACAGCCCGTCCTTCTCTCAAAGCGACTACGGCAAACAATTTCAACAATGCAATGCAGCTGTTCAACCACAGTAACCATTTTAATTTAAAATTTTTTAACAATGCTGATACATATGAATATTTTATCTTGTCAGCGTTTTATTATAATATTATATTTACCATATACAATAATTAACCATTCATGACGTTGACTATTACTTGGCTGAATGCGGACAGTGCATTTTTTATTTTTTAAATAATTTACTATATATTATTATAATATAAAATATTATTATAGTTTTACATTTTATTGAAATCGAAACTTCGTTTGTATGAACAACTTACAGATAATTTACAAAAGGAAAAAAAAATTAGTATAAAAATGTTTTTTTGATGGTGACAAAGTCCAAAAATAAATAATAATAATTTTACAATAATGGGGAATGAAAATAAGTTATTTTAACAGGTACATGACACAATGGCATGCATCACTCGTTATTCATAATAGACGTTTTCGAAGCTTTACATTTCCCTGATTTATTACAGAATACTTTCATAACGACGTTAAAATTTAAATCCACTTCCATATTATCTTGCTGAGATCCAGAGCCGCCAGAGTTAGATCCAGATCCAGATCCAGATCCAGGTCCAGATCCAGATCCAAAATTACTGTTAATTTCATTATCGGAACTATTATCGGAGAAGCCTTCTGCACAACCTCCACTAGCTTCATTGTAGGAGTAGCCCTCGTTGCATGTACAAACGGGGATCATCCCAAGAAATGTGTTTTTGCAGACTACATTTTTTCCTTTACACTGTCCTGAAGTTTTACAAGGTTGACCGAAGGGGATGGGTTTATTCATCTCGACGCAGGATCCTGCCCCTGCATAGAACTCCCTCCCAGGGAGACAGGCACATCTTCGCTGAATCTTATTATTATTTTCTTTCGAGGCGCCGGACACGTCACAGAAGGAGTGTGGCCGAGCCTTGCACTGCTCATCCCCCTGACAATTCCCTCCAATCTCCGAAGTCTGCATAC
Source organism: Dicyrtomina minuta (assembly GCA_949802685.1). NCBI lineage: Eukaryota > Metazoa > Arthropoda > Collembola > Symphypleona > Dicyrtomidae > Dicyrtomina > Dicyrtomina minuta. The sequence continues at coordinate 50,898,569 of OX461808.1, forward strand.
ATTTCTGCTGCTCCCTATTAAAATAAAACTCAGTTTTGCATGAGCAGGTTTTGAAGCTTTGTTTAGCTGTGACGGAGGTACACTGGATATTTGATAGATTGACACACTCATCCAAGCTCTCGCAGTTGGACCCCATCCCTTTCTTTGGAAGGCAAGTTTTAGCTTTGGAGTCGTAGTAGTGAGTGTCAAAGGTGCAGTCACACTGACGCTTGTCCGAATTGACAAAGTAGTAGCAAGTGGCATTGGGGAAACCGCGACAGTCCGTATTTGTGGCGCAGGTCCCACCTGGAGAAACTCCAGATGATGATGATGATGATGATGATGATGAGCCAGTTGGGGTGGTGATAAAATTTTGTTGATCTTGACTCTCGTTATTTACGAAATCTGGAGGTTGACAAAGCTCCGTGGGCTTGTGGTAGACAAAGCCTTGTTTACACTGACAAACTGGTTTCTGACCCAGGAATCGGACAATACACTCAGAATTAGGGCCGCCCTTACAAACGTCCCACATTACGTCACATTTCTCTCCTTGGTCCACGAGGTGACGACCACAAGCAAACTTGGCCAATTCGAACCGGTAACCCTTGGCACAAGCACACGTTTTTCGGGGACCACAAACATAGGAAGCACTCATTTTACAGTCGGAATCCTTAGAGCAGACGAGACCTATTTGAGCACTTGCATAGTCAAGAGATAAAACGGTTGCGATAATTGCAAATTGGACCATGAATTGGGCTCGACTCCGATGCTTAAAGCTTGACATATTGAAAAACTTCATATATTATGTGGACCTAATTTTTAAAATATTGAAAATAAATATTGTCACTTTGTGTACTTTTCTCGTTTTTTTTCTTCACGTTGTCGGCTACAGCAAGTCTGATTATTGCGTTTTGACGGTCGAAGGCAAACTAGAAAATATTTAGATGCTTCTCAGAATAATATGATTATTTGTATAATTGATACATGACAACATGACCGATCTAGATGTACGCTTGTAGAGTTTTTTGTTTTATGCAAATTATGCCCTAGTTTAACGGCAAGTGGCAACATTAGGTCAGACCCATGGATACCTTATCCAAATATCCAAAAAGCTGGGTGTACTTTTATGACAATGAATTGAGTGTATAAGCATAGAATTAGTTAAACCTGGATGAAGTCGCATAAAACTTGCAATTTTTGCAGTACATTCACTGTCATACGTCATGCTATATGAACTACCGAATACATAGTGTGACAATAGTAATGGGGCTCGATACGATTCGTATACAGTGACAAAACCAAACATTGAATTTATGGAAATATCCCAATATTCATTACTGGGTTCTGTTTTGCTATAACTGTTAGGCTTCGAAAATCAGGCTAATAGATTTACTATGATAATCAGAGGAGACGAAGTGATTGATGTACTATATATAATATATGTAATGCACTAGATTTACTTACCTGGTGTTTGGATTCAAATTTGCTTGCCTATAAAAATTGCTATTGTACTACAAGTAGGTTCCTTCGCCATCATTTAATACTCTTGTAAGATCGGGGAAAGTTTGGCATATTGGTAGGTGCACTCTGCTGTATAATACAGCAAAATAGCAATAAATTGCGATGTATCATAAAATGGCCTTATTATTTATTATATTATTTATTTAAATGCTAACTTGTGTGTCACGTACTTCAGTACTAACTGTGTAGATATGTATGCGGGGGAATTTGATTACTATATATATATTGCATAATTTGGCTTGGTACATCTTACACTGTTAGTGTCAGAAAACATCAGATTTAAAAAATTTTTGTTTCAATCGCGTAATGTGACGGTATACATATTCTACACAAATTATTAGGTGAATCGGCGAATATGCAAGTAGAACCAGCAGCCAGCAGTGACATTTTTACTACAATTTAATGCAAGTTTTTGTTTTTGTTTTTGACCGCAAACTCTCAATATGACGAGACAAAGTAGGCGTTTTACAACAATTAAAAGTGTCAACAACATCTATAAATGCAACCATAATTCTCAATATTTACCATTTGCTACAATAACAGCGTACAGAAAACAAATACAACCAAGATGTATGAGGTTGCAACAAATATTCATTTTTTTAATGGTTTTAGATGCGCATTTACTTTTGCATACTACCTGTGCATATATAACTAACTCAAAACGGATCTTATCAGTACGAGTGGTGCTATTTTTAAATACATTTCTTTTGTCATGAGAAAGTAAGAAATATGAAATGGTGTTAAAATTTGAATTTCGAAACCAGATAAGTATTAAGTAATTACAACGAGATAAGTATAGTTTCCACCTCCAGCACCGCGAAGTTCCAATTTCCTATCCTTCGAAGTATACATTGTTTGTACACAAGAACTAATTTGAAAATGGAGGCTCATGGAGGTTCAATGTCCAAGATTATAGTCTTCTTTGTCACCCACATTCAAAGTTAAAACGCAATTAAGGTGTAAATTATTGTAAAAAATCATCATTAGTTGCAAAGTTCAAAACACCTAAATTAGAAATAAAAATACGTAGTTTAGTATAATTTATGTATTTGGAGCTGAGATTCTTGGATTACGTAATTACTAATCTACGTAATATTGGCAGGTTACACTTTATACTAAAATGCATATTCTTACTTTTATTTTGAGAGGAATGAGCATGTGGTGATCACGATCCTTTTAAGGCGTAAAACCATATTATGATTGTATCCTGTAGTAATATATTAGTGAGCATAAAGTAAAAAACAATTATAATCAATTATGTACTGAGCTTTCGTAAGTGATCTGTTCGTATCCGTCAGTGCGAAACGTGCTACCAATTCCGATTTAATAGCAAGATTTGGCTTAAATATTTACAAGTTCAATTCATTACGAAAATTTACATTTGTTGAATTATATAAGTATTTGTGTGTACTCTATTTTTCTTGATTATATGAATAATTTAATATGCGGAGACAATAATATATGTACTAAAGTCGTCTTAAGTTTAAATTTAAATGTTACCATGCGTAAATTGATTAATAGCTATATAGTGTATAGGCCAAGGCCACGAGTCGACTTATAATTAATGAATAAACTATTTAGTATTGTCAATCTCATTGGTTTACTTGTTGTATTAAACATCATAAATCCACAGCAGCATGTTTCTCGGAGTGGTAAATTTTAAAAATGGCACTTAACACTGGTGCAGTATCAGAGTCTGTGAGCCAAATATTGGCACTTGCTGGGCTTTCCAGGATTCCAAGAAATGCAAGGAGTGTTTTAGGACAGTTGAGCCCTAAACGAATTGTTGGATTTGTCACAAGGGCGTTGAACAAATGACTATTTTGCTCAAGTCCGATTTCCACATCGTCCACAACCACTCCCCCTCCACCGAGAAGCCATTCGCAAGCTTGATCTTTATTATTTTTGCATGCTCTCAAAGCACTAAAGATATCTTCATCTGTAAACCCCATTTCTCGTAAGTTCTCTACCGCTTTCATGTTTGGACGAAATTCTCTCTTTTTGGCTTCTGCCAGGCCATGAATAATTCCAATCGGATTACAAGGAACTTCTGGTAGCGTTGGAAACACCATTTGTAGCCCTTCTAGAGGTTTGGATGCTGCTGTCAAACGATGCTTGAGTCGGGAATGCATTTCTTTACAGATGAGGTCAGCGTCATTATTCCCTTGTAATAAAGTTGACATCACCGACACTAATGATATAATAATTTTTCGTAGCTCCAACTGAAAATCAACTGCATTTTCTCCTCCAGTTTCATGACTATGTGCAACATTTGGGAGTTTATGTGGCCGAGAAGGTTCTAGATGACTAGTAGTTGCATTGATTTCCGTAATTGTTGGAGCTTTCATATCATGATCATTGAGAGGGTCAATAATTTTGGTTTGGCGGCGTTTAACGAACAAAAGTACATCATTCTCAAGTAGTTTTTCTTCCTGCACAACATGATTGTCATTCAGAGTTCTGGACTGTGCAGGATGTATCACTCTGAACTGATCTCCTTTGATTCGTGATGCTTCCGTAGGGTAGAAATGAGCAGCTGCAATCTGCTTAACTGACTCCACAGTTGCAGCTGGATCAAGCTGAGTAATAAAGCTATTACCTTCGGAACTCAAAATTTGGACTTGGATCCCCATGAATGAGTAATTTTGGATCTTCTAAATTCTGACTTATATAAAAACTTCAGTGTGTGGAACTCGTATTACTTTTACTGCTAACTGAGGGCACTTCGTAATCCTTAGCTAGTTGCCCGTAAAGTCTGTCATTGTACTGAAAATTAAAAGTTTTTATATTATTTTCTGTCATACATAACAATAGATCAAAATTCAAGTATTCATACAATAATTAAATTCAATTAGCCAACTGCACTGGCCATACTACACCACCTAACATAATAATATTCAAATAAGATTAAATCTTTTACATTTACCATTAACCCGATTGAAAGTGAAAAGTTTAGTAGAACACTATTAAATAATATATCAAGAAACCAAGTAACTTCAAATTTGTTTATTAAAGAAAATGGTACAATAAAGTTAAGTTAGATGACTATTACCGTTTTAACTTTACCTTTAAACTGAATAATTTATGGAGTTTTCATGTTTGTTTAGTAGAATTGTATGAAAGTTGTGAATTATTGTGAAACAGCGAAATTGAAACGAAATTGAAATTGAAACTGAAGGTGAACGAAAATCGATTTAAGTTTCGCGCGGCTACAGAGTTCTAACTATGGCTAGTGAAATCTTCCCAGCAACCTACCTACTATTATTACTTAACCGCTTTATTTATCGACATCGACTCTGCCATATTCGATAGATCAACAATTTAAAGTCTGATCAGGATCAACAAACAGTCAACTTAAATACATATTGCTGATTAACCTAACTGATACAATTCTAGTAAACAAACAAGAAAACTTCGTAAATTATTCTGTAATGATTCGAAATCTATTAAAATTATGACGTTAAATTTATTACTTAGGTAAGTAGGCGTTAGGCTGCACAAAACTGATCTACCTAGGCAAGTAGTTGCATTTATTTATAGCAATTCTGATTTCTTTTATTAGAACGGTAAATACATCCAAATAATAAAAAAGTGCGTCTGATTTCCAATTAATATTTGGCATAATATGGAATTTTTTAACAAATGCACTGCATACCCACATCGTTTTTATTCCTTTTATCTAGAATTTCGTCAAAACAAACTTCAAAAGGTTATTGACATTTGTGTAATACATATTTACTTAAATGTAGGTACCTAGGTACTTTTCCAGGCGCCGGCAAATTTTCACCTTTTCTTTCAAAATTATGATCCTACATGAACTATGGTACAAAGGCTAGTATTAATGAAAATGAAAGGCGAAGCAATATTAAAATATCTGTATAAAATTAAGTACATTATGCATGCATGAGAACCCAACGATCAGTACTCAGTACCACTAGGACAGTGACAGTGGGTATGACTTTACGACAAGGAAAATTTGACAAGTAAAAGAATGTGAGAATCTTGGAAGTTTTGGTATACAGATATTTAGACTGATATGTAACGCCACATGTGTAGTATGAGCACCACATATCTAAATGAGCATGCATATAGAACGTTGTGTGCAAAAGGTATGGACCTAGATGACTACTAACTAGATTAATTTTGGGTAACCTTATATGCTGGTAGTTCAAAATTCAAAGACCTCTTATTCCTTCGTATCTATACAGTAAGTATATCTTATTCTAAATACAAATCTAGTTTAAATGAAATCCATGGTTCGTATTTCCTGGAATTAAACTGAAGGAAAATTTTGAATTTTATCAAATTACATGTTATGCATATACCATGGGAAGATAATGGTTGCAGTGTCTGCTACGTTCAGACCACCATAGTCATAAGCTAACTTACCATACATATTATTTAATTATTTAAAAAACAATAGCAGTAATTATATCACTAGTATTTCAACAATGTACATAAATATTCTACTATCCTGGTTCAAACGGCAAAGGCATTCGCAGCAGGAGCACCCAGCACCGACACCGGGGAAATAAATAAATAATTTAGGTAGTTGCTCTACTGAATGGACAAATATATTCACAACCTTTTGATTTTAATCCTCATTTCTGCCTTTGGCCGTGTAAGTGTAAATTTTAAAGTTTAAAGAGGGTATATCTAATGTACACGCATACACGTATGGATGTGTATGTATCTTATTTCTTAATCGTAAACTCTAGAGCACCTAAACCCTGCAGGCTACAACGTAAACGTAAGCATTTCAAAAGGATCTTCCTTTGAAAGTAAGCCAACGGAAATTTCCTAAATTCTAAAATTCATAATGTATTTTCGGAATTTGCCATTCCTCATAGTAATTATACAATACGCTTATATGTAAGGCTAAATGTTAAATGACAATATCATTGCATATTTATGTTATGAGCATAATAATTTATGTATCAGCTTCCACACTACGTGTTATTTTGCTACTGATCCTGAGTGAGATTAACGCTCAATTCAATCCGTCAAACAACAGATAAGCTTAACAATATCACACCATCTAAACTAATTAGTCTCATCAACACAATTTTCAATACACTAATTAACTCATGGTCAACGGAGACAACTGAAGCAATAATGAAATATGTATTCTTATTACTTATACTCACGCGCTAGATGTGTACATAGATAGATAACAGGAAATGCATCTTCAGCTTCAACATTTAGCAAATGAAGTGTGTCAAATATATTATAATAGTAACAATAATTGTTTTAATTTTTTACATTAATGGGGTATTTAATCCTTTATCCCTCAGTTAGTCTATAACGTAACGTGTAGCTTTATAATTACCAATAGGTACTTTCATAATATGTGTCTAGCAAAAATTTTGACAGTTATTGGTACATGCAGTCAGTTGGTCAGTCAGTAGAGTAAATATTAATGATGCAGAAAATGTATAACCATTGCAATCACAAAATCACGATCAGTTGACAAAGCCTAATTCAGTTGTGTATACAGATAGTTCATACGATTACCCATCTACTTTCCACATTTCTCACTCCATTCAGTGGAAATAATTTATTAATTGCCACTAATTATTGTTGTTCTCAACTTGAGGCGAGTCATATAAGCACTCAACCAACGGTAGTAGTGAATTTGACTCCTAAAAATTACACATATTATGTCCAGCATCGGGGCTGTAATAATAAATTACGAATTACAAATTACAACATCCGTCCACGCGTCTACTGATATTTCCAGAGTTTATACAGTTTCATGAAAGGACAAGGTCATGGGTCATTCATAGAAATATTTTTTAAAGAGGTAATAAATCATCCGCAGAGTACATCGTACAAAGCTTAGAGGACGAGCTGAATCGTATGGCGAAATATCATATAGTACAAATTTAAAATTCCAAACCAAGAACCATGCAGAGATGAGACCAGAGTAGAACTGCCTTGAGGTGGAGGAATTTCCATCCTCGTCTAGACGTACCTATATACCAATGGTTATTTAAGTATGGTGATTCCGCATTACTATTAATTATGTGTGTACTTTACTTGGTATAGTGCTACAGTCAGTACAGAATTACTTCCCTTCTCATTCCACACTAATTGTTAGTCAAGTCAGGAGTATTGCATTGCTATTGATATTGCTATTATGTCCCACACTGTTTTGTTATCTGCACCTGCTGCTGACAGAACAACAATGCATATTGCTGACCGGAAATATTTACCTAATGAATACACAGGTTGGATTTAAAAATCCAGCGACTACTCACCTTTGGTCGTGATGTCATTTTAGACAAAGTTGAACTCAAGATTTATCCACAGGTTCAGGTTCACATATTTACAGATGATCACAATAGTCGTTAGGGCCGATTGGAGATTACAGAACACACTACACAATTCTCGGCATTTATTTACTTTAACAACCATCATCGTAATATACAACGTGCCCCTTAAATCTAAGTACCAGTGCTTGACAATGTGTTGGAATTGAAACTATAACAATAAAATTAACATCAATAAAATTAAAATGCCACCAATTACCATGATGTTACTATATAGCTCAAGTTTAATTATATATTATGTCCAGGATATTATAATCATGATTCCGACGAAAAACTAACACCACACTACAGCCATTGCCGTCCTCAGTTGGTAATCCCCTCAAAAATAATGATGTAATGAAAAGTTAGTCAACCTTATAATGTTATTTATGCACCAATAGACAAGGGTAAACCAGTAGAGGTCAGGAAGGGATCGTCCATAAATGACGTTACAACTGATATGGTGATTACTATAGTAGGTCTGCTTAGATAATGATGACATCCCATGTTAAAGATTGCCATACACGTGATGGTTAAGTTGATGATAGGGCCAGGGGGGTCATTGGGTCCTAGAAATATAGGGATATTTCGATGCCATCATTTATGGACGGTCCCTAAATAGAAAAGGAATATCACCTTTGTTATGTAAAAGGATTTAAAACTGTAATTTATTTCTGGTAATAGGTACATATTATAGGAGCTGCTGATTTAATATACTGAATACTGGCTGATGCTATAATGCTTCAAACTTGTGTATGAATGGTACACCATTATCATTATCATAATAATGTTTTTAAAAATCATAATGGACAATAGTAGTTGCATTGAGTCTACTTTAAATACAACTTGAGCTATATGTGTACTTGACTGCAATTAAACTGCAGTAAACCATCGAGATGATGGCTTGTGTTTCAAGGTAATATTAAGAATGCCTAAACTCAGTATGTATATAGAAACATTGTTGACAGAATTAAAATAATAACCTCCTATCTTCTTAAGGAAACCAAATTATCAGCATTTCTTTCCCCTTATAACCTACCATAAACCATAATAAATTATAATTCTCGTCCACAAATATTATGTATGACTAAACTAAGGGCTTAGTGGAAGCACATTAAATATAAATGTGTAAGTATAGCGAAATTTAATTAAGAATTAGAAATATTGTAAATACTATGTAATAAAATTTCCCTTCAATCATATTCGTATTGATAATTCTTGGGATTCATACAGATGTCAGAATACTACAAAATCAAAATTACTTGGAAATTGTACACCTGGTCTGACGTATTTAATTACTTTAAAGTACTTACAGGTTGCTGTTTGCTCTACGTTACATGTGGCTTAACATCGTAACCTATTTTAACAGGCTAAGCAAATAAATGGTCTATTTTTTCAACGTATATTTAATGTTAAATTTGCCAATGAAGACTCAGAATGACCCATTTTTATTTTTAGCTAAAAATAAAATGCGCTATCTACAAAAAATTACAATATTTTGATCCTTAAAACTTGTTAAAAGAATAAATTGCAACTTTTCAAAAACACGCGAATAGAATATTTTTTTATTTTTCAAAAACATGTAAATAAAATATTTTGCACGTTTCAAAAAACATGTAAATAGAATATTTTGTACCTTTCAAAAACTCGTAATTAACCTTTTACGCATTACATTCTAGCTCATTTAGTGTATTTTTTGACATAGCTCATTTTAGTTCTAGCTTAAATGGGAGATGTACCATCTTGTTCCTTCGCTGACGAATATGTATGCGCATATACGTATGTAGACATACAAATGTATCCAAGATTTTCTGCCTTTATAATTTTATTATTACATACATATACATTAATAAAATAGAGACTTAATGCTAAATATCCTTTTAAAAAAATAGTAGCTGTCCATTTTCAGCACCGCTGGAAAATCCACTGTAAAAACGAACTCCCTTTGTTTTACCAACAGTTTTCTTCTAAAAGTAGTTTGACTATATGGTCATTATTATTATGGACAATACGGACAGAGATGACAGTGTTCATAAATCATATTGTAGAACTGCACCACACGAGTCAAGTAGGCAGTAATACATTTTACCTTACATTATACTGATATAGTGATATATGAGTTTTAAGAATCTGCATTCTACATAAATGAAGTTTTCCTGATTGACACTAGACTTACCTACATAATTATTATATACTACCTATACCTGGAAAATTTAGTACGCTCTCCTCACAGCATATTCTGCATATATGTAGCTACCATCATTAAATTAACTATCTATGGCTGTGACATAACCCAAGTACAAGGCTTCAGTAAAAACTGAAGTAAAAAACAAACATTTACAATGATGCATGTACTTTGGTGTAGAATTTTCGTGTCTGTATTGATCACTGAGCACAATATTATGATGTTCGCATTCGTTAAAAAAATAGTATTCATACCGAATGACGAATGTTGAATGTTGTTTATTACATGGCACTCATGGCAGTAACGTACCTTTCCCGATGTATCTCCATGCTAATTACCTCACATTATATTATTTTCAGCACTCCTATCTGTATCCGTCACAATTTCTACTTATGCCCTCTGCTTCTATACGCTATTATATGGTTTTGTCTTTGACTTAAAAAATATTAGATATTTAGTTGCGTTTTAGTCACATTTAAGATTGAACCACTGGAAAAGTCTAAAGGGAAAAAACATCAGCTTAACCTACATAGGATCCTACAGTTCCTATAGGTATGTTTATAGGTAGTATACCTTACGTTAGTTAAAAACTTACGATTACAAAATACACAGATAATTCCTAATCATAATTGTCTCAAGTAAGTTAAAATTTTCTGAATTTTCTCTGTATTCTTCCAGCTTCCAGTCTGAGTGTTCGCTATAGTTTATCAGTGCTTCAAATTATTGTTGGTTGAGAATGGTTTTGAAAGTGTAAGAATTGTGATAATAAATATTCAGGGAGACATACCTAGGTACCTACATAGCACAGGTAATTATACATGCTGTACCTTCTGCCACGTGAAGACTGGAAAAAAGATTCCGATACTAGTGCCTGTCTGTCGGCCCGTGTAGATATAGTGATGCGTAGTGTCAATCGTGTACCCAAAATTCTATAGAGATAGATAGACAGACACGATATTTCATGTGATGTACTCAACAAGAGATATACCATTATATAAAGCATCACAAGCATTCTTTATTGTGTGCAAAATCATAATCATACTCATAGTCAGGCAGGTTTTACCTTATATAAATTAAAGCAGACGGAACACTATATACTAAAGTCATTACACAGGACAGATACAAGCCACATGAAAATCACAGTGTTAGATTTTTGGGATCGTGATCATCGTTTCCCTTTATGCCTTTTGCCTTTTATTGCGGTGTACCGTGTGTCTGTGTGTGTGTGTGGATCACTTTTCACTCCAGTGTTTACTCAAAGCTTCCTTCAGTTTTCTCCTGAGCTTCTACTAGTGTGCTGCTTCCTGCATGGCAGAAGTCCTGTCTTGAGAGTCTTGTATTGAATAAATTGAGTCCCTCGCAGTCTTTGCTCCTGTAATACTAATGAAGTAAAGGAAGAAAATCATCGACAATCCACAATATTGACGCTAAAATAAATAAATAAAATTCCTTCCTTCGACTTCGACTTCGACACTGATAACAATATTTAATATTATTAGAAATAAAAATAAACTATAAAAGTAAATACTAAATAAAAGTCTAAAAAAAATAAATCTGGGGCGAAGACATCATATTTTCACGACGATTAATTACTAATGACGAAAAGTGTTTAAACATGTAGTTAAATTTGAACTACTCAACTACTGATATCACTACTTACTGTATATGTTATTAAGTTATATGTGAATTTAAACTGCCCTAAAAATAAACTATAGCTGTGCTGACAAAAGTATCTGAAGCTTGATCTTTCTTAGGCAACGTCAAATAAACAAACATTAGATATAGCGTGTGTATGCTGTACAATCAGGGAAGAGCGAGCGCCTTATAAATTATACTGATATAAATATATACTGTACTTTTATGCAACAAAAGAATTTGATTTTGATTTTCTCCTGTCCTATTTCAATAATAGTTGATAATTTATTGCAACACTCCAATTTCAATCCCGTAATCTATATTTACATAGTATCTTTAATGAAGATACACTGATACATAGTCGACTGAGGGGGATTATACTTTTATATTTATTTGGAACATTAATTACTGTAATTATTATTATTACTGTTAGTAATTTATCTTATTTAACTAAATTATTACAACTAAAGACCCAATACAGGAGAGATTAATTGTGAAACTTAAAATTAACCAAAAAATAATTAAAAAACAAATCTATCAAAATGACATTCAAACTATTTCGGAGGAAACTCGTGGATAGGGAAGAAACATCGACGGAGCTCAACCGTGTCCTGGGTACTGTGGACTTGACATTGCTCGGGATCGGTAGTACACTCGGAATTGGGATCTACGTCCTTGCCGGCTCTGTGGCTAAGTCCAGTGCTGGACCGGCTGTGGTCGTTTCTTTCTTTGTCGCTGCGTTTGCTTCGGTTCTTGCAGGTAAAATTTACAAAATATTTTTTGTTAAAGCCTCATTATATCTGTAGGCTCTTATTTTAGTTATTAGTATTTTTACAGTGACAGATGTCAATTTTAGATTTTTAGTTTTTTGCGTAAAAATGCTCAGGAAAAGATTATTTTCTACGAATCTGTAAGTTTTTCACGTAGGTACAAAAGCAAGTTTTCTTGGAAATGGGCTTCTAAAAAAATGCTATTGAATTTACTTGGTGCATTGTAGGCATGATAATTAGGATGTAGAACTACCTACACAATTTGCATAATTAATTACTAGGTAGATTAAAAAACAGGTAGGTAGGTAATTTGTATTTCTGAGTAAAAGTAATTTGGAGAGAATCAAAATTAATGAGATGCCTTTTAAACGTAATTAAGTAGTTATGTAGCCGTGATTTCTTTCGTATGCTTATATTTAGAATTATCTATACTTCAATTCTGAATACTAAGTACTCATATAACATCAATGTTACGACACCAATTCAAAGCAAGAATTCATTGTATAATTTACAAGTCAAACAGATAAGCAAATCTCATATTGCATAAGATCAAAGTTCTAATTAGAGTTAGAGGCGACAAGATTCAATGTTTGAATCCCTAATTTATATTATAGGCAAAAAACTCCACAAATTAAATTAATAGAAATCCGGCAACGGCAACGCCCGAGCAACTATAAAAATAGTAAAATTTTACATAACCAGCTTTCAACTGATGGTATTTTTAGGATATATTAAAATTTACATTCAAGGAAAAATCCAACGTGAATGCTTCAATGACAATGTGTGACATTGGCCATCATACTATTGGATGCCCATAATATGTTGTACAGAGAATTCTGCAGTATAATATAATTTATTACCAGTGTGAGATCGTGACATTGGTGCATATAGTGAATTACAACTCTTGGATAATTCTCACTCAGATTTCAAAAAATTCCAATAAACTAGAGCTAGGTCGGTTGGTCTTGGTCTTGGCGTCTCTCTTTCTCTCTCGATACGTGTTGTAATACTCCATAAAAACGAGATCACACATGAATGATTCACCTAATAGCAAACCAAATAGCAAAGTCATTTGGATTTTTATTACAAAAGTGTTACTTTTAGATGTACCTAGATTGAATTCAATGACAGGCACACAATCACGTTGTCGTCTACGCAGTTTATACAGCCCAATATTCAAAACAATCAGTTGGTACGAATATATATTTACTAATATTTATTATATTGGCGACGAGACAGGAAAAAGGCAATGCAATGTCAACAAGAGTCAATAGAATATTCTCAATTCTAAATTCCATAAACCCGGAAAATAAATATAACACTATATTATATTTTTATTTATTATTATTTGCTATAACGATAAGCAAAAGATATTATTGCTGGGTCTCATTTCTGACTCCTGACTGAATGACTGAGTAAAAATATCACTACATAAATTTTGTCTATCAGTTTAGTTTGTTTACTTTATCCTTATAGTAAATATATAAACTATGCTTATGTTCTATTGAATTTTCCAAAAAATAAATTCAAGTTTTCGTGTCTGTATCTATGTAGTATCTGTAATAGACAATAGTCAATCATGCACTAATAAGGGAAATGCTTGTAACTTGTTGTATGCGGTAGGAAGGAATGCTATCCTAAATGCTATGCTAGTCGCGTCGCGTTAGAAATACAATACATTAACAAAATATAAATATAAACAATAATGCAATTGATGGGTTGAAAAATGCATGGAGTGATAAAGCTGATAAAGCTGATAGTTTGTTATATGCATTATACCTTATATGGTTTATTCTATAAATTCCTGTCTGGAAAGCTAACGCTCGATCTTGCCGTCGTGATCAAAATAATCATCGTTTACTATTTGTACGATATGAGTACGAAAAGATAAACATCAACTATGCGTTGTACAATTGACTGAACCAATTTCACAATCCAAATCCAAATTGTAATATGTAATTCTAGAAGAGTTTGTTTTGTGTGTAGGTATTTGTACTAGGTCTAGGTTATCTGTGTCTCCTAAATGTAAATAGTGGAATAAATGGTGTAAATGCTCTGTGTACAAACAAACGCATGAAACTAAACACACACTACTAAATGAACAACAACAAAAAATGAGAGAGATCCTAATCCTCTGTGCGTGTGAAGAAACTGCATAGGAGACTATTTAACTGAATCTGAACAACAGAAAATAAAACTGGTACACGTCGACGTCGTAGGAAGAGACATAATATAATTACAGATAAATAGTGCTGTGTGAAATTTCCTTGCTTATTTTTAGATCAGCTTACGCTTAGTATATGTGGATGACGATATATATTTTTTGATCCGACTGAGAGCCACGATATAGGCCGGGAGGCAATCGACGTTCTTTTAAACTCAAAATATGGGTGTTTCGGTTTCGGTTTACTACATATTTGCAATTTGTGTAAACTAATATGATTACATTATACAAATCCATTGCCAAAAATGCCATGTATTTTTTGCCAATGTCTATGTAATGACAGCCTTATTGCTATTAGTATTGCCTATTAAATTTAGTTCTAATCTGATCCAAGACACTCCTTCCTAGATAGGCAAGATTAATCGTTAATTCGTAATTTGAATTTTAAATGCACTTTTTTATTCATGTCAAATCCGCTTTCAGAGCATTATTTTATTTTAATTGTAATTTTATAAATGCAACGCAAATGTGGACTCAATACGCATTGCTTTAAAATGCAAACGAAGATCACGATCGTACCGTTTGGGTGCATGTGAGATGCTAGTGGGTGTACTTAGTTAGACAGAGACGAAAGGTTTATTGACTGGAACGGAAAACGTGAATGAGGTGGAGATAATATGTACTTACGAAAGGTGTCTTATTAAAGAGATTTTTTTTCTTTTCGTAAAAGACAGACCGAGCTATTTTTGATTAATTCTGATTCTAATTTTAACACAAATATATTTGTAATAATGGAGATCCAGAACTTATACAGTTAAGTGCATCAGTGGATATTTTCGTACTATATTTCACAATGAGACTATGATTATATAATATTCCTACCGTATTTTCTATAATAATGCGCGGGTCTGTTATAGTATGCGGATTTGACAGTTCTTGGTTTGAATAGGACGCTGGGCGTACTATTATAGGATATACTGTATGTACACCTGCAAATAATCGAAATGGAAACAAAGACAAAATATTCAGTCACACGCTTACTTGCATTATAAATTGAATAGCTTGTCAGTTGAGTTGAGTCAGTGAAATGAATCTCAGGACGTGTGTAGTATCAATATTCTATGAAAATGAAAGCAATGATATGAATTCATAATAATGAGTAGTGCTGCGTGTACGTAATGTGGGAGGAATTAGATTTTAGATGAAGCAATACTATTCCGTTTCTATTATGCATGCAGATCGCAAATATTTAAGTTCATTTATTGGTTAGATACTTATTACACCTTTACCTGAAATAATATTATTAAGCTTAAGCTATAAGCGTAAGTAGGTGTAGCAACCTACACTTAATAATAACGGTAATTGTAGTATATGCTCCATTTTTATTTCTGCCTATGTTTACACATATGTATCGTCTGTGAAGAACCAAAGTGTCCCATATCCATCTGTTGCTAAAAACAATATCCACTATCTACAAAAATATTGAAACATGCAACCATTTACATATAAAATTTTACAATTTTCCAAAACATGTAAACAGAGCATTTTGCACTTTTCAGAAACATGTAAATAGAACATTTTGCACTTTTCAAAAACATGTAAATATTACATTTTACACTTCTCAAAAACATTAAAATAGAACGTTTTAAAATTTTCAAAAACTCTTAATTAACATTTTACGCATGTTTCTCATTTTGTTTTTATGACATAGCTCATGTTGATTCTAGCTTAAATTTGATATGGGTAATTTGGTTCTTCACAGACGATATTTAGCATCTATTACATAATTTGCCAACCTTTTTGAAATGGTTAACAGATTTCAAAGAGTCATTTTCATCATTTTAAATTCAGTAAGTACCGTAAAGCTCTTAATAATTTTCGGAGGGAGTTATGTCACGTTTTTCTTTAGACCCGGGAGAAAAAACAAAAATCCCATCTATTTGATTCAGTGTAAATACCCCGGGAGTTATTGTGGATCCGGGATCCCGAGTTATTTGGAGTTTCACGGTACCTCAGCCTCTTGAGAAGCCGGTCGACATATCAAGATTCCACTCGTCCACCGTATTAACCACAGTTAATGCAAAGCCATATTATAATTTGCAAAAGATTCTTGTCAAGTTAAAGATTATATTTAGCTTATGGAATTCAAGTCCCAATAAGTCGCTTTTAATATTTCTACCTTGGTTGTAAGAATCCATGAAAATAAAAATACTGCACAAGACGATAACACATGTAGATTACAGGTTTCGCTCCGACTTAAAACTTTATATCTCTGATTTGAAGTGAAACCAACTGTAACAACAATCTAAACTAATCGCAGTCACATGGGAAATCTGTAGATGAATTACTTAATAGAAAAATGTCTGACACGGGTGATTACACAAGTACTTAATTATATATTTATACCTACTTTCTTTTGATAAAAGTTGTCGTATACAGAAAGAAACTGCAGCTTCAATTCAACAGGCCCTCACTCAGCCCTCAGTATTATAATTTACACGTGTTTCCATCCTTCTAGAAGGATTAAACGAAGAATAGAGAAATAATAATTACAAGCTACGCAAATTAATTACGCTTATCGCTTTTTTGATTATACTCGTGTAACTGCTCTAGTAATGAAGTCATTTATCCCGAACTACAGGAATTCTCAGAGGAGATAAGTAAATCCTGATAGAAGAATTTTTGCAAAAAAATATTTTATCTTTTAGTAATAAAGAACTCAATTGAATGACAAGAAAACTTAGTTTATTGAGTCTCAATTTATCAAATAATGTCGTTCAATGAAAGGCCGACCAAGGTCGAACATTTCTATAGAGTTCGATTTGCATTTTGCGGTCTTATTGGACGAGTATCGGTTCTGACAGATACTAAAATTTTCAACTCAGAAGACATGCTTGTGCACTCAACTGTATGCATTACTGTATGTAGTTAACAAATATCGTCTGTGAAGAACCAAAATGACCTAAATACAATTTAAGCTAGAATCAGAATGAGCTATGTCATAAAAACAAAATCAGAGACATGCGTAAAATGTTAAGTGTTGTTGAAGTGTAAAATGTTCTATTTGTTTTTGAAAAGTGTAAAATTTAGTATTTACATGTTTCAGAAAAGTTTAAAATGTTCTCTTTACATGTTTTTAAAAAGTGTAAATTTTTTATTTACATGTTTTTTGAAAACTCTAAAATATACTATTTTTATATTTTTGAAAATAGTAAAATGATCTATTTTCATAGTTTTGAAAAGTGTAAAATTTTTGATTTGCATGTTTTTCAAAACTGCAAAATGTTCTATTTAAATGCTTTCAAGACATATTTCAATATTTTTGTAGATAGTAGATACTGTTTTTAGCAAAAGATGGATATGAGTAATTTTGGTTCTTCACAGACGATACAGAATTTTATAACTAGAATCAAAATTAACTTTTGTTTGTAATTTATATCCCTGTACAAAAATTCAATAAAACTTACTTAAACGTACTTAAAGTAACTCCTAAAGTACTACCTAAATACATTTTTTTTCCTCACACATCGAAGTGCATATTTACTATGTGGGTTTAAAAATCCCCAAAATACAAATAAATGGAAAAATGTGATAAAATCAAAACTTGTTGAATTCATACAAAACAGTAATCATATTTTACATAATACCGATCGATTACCTATTTGCTACTTCCAACACACTGACTAGGTACATACAATTCTGCGTCATATTTAAGCGCATGAACAATCTGAGATCAAGATCGTGATCAGGTGGGACGTTATAATAATAATGCAATTAATTTTACAAAAAATATTATACTAAAATACAAATATGTATACAAATAATTTTGTCATACAACAAGGCGAATGCCGAATGGGGACTGACACGACCTGTCGCCGACAAGTGCGAATTTGACAGCGGATAACATCACTTGAGAGAAGATGTGAAAAGCGAGTCAATAAGGCTCCGCATAACATCCTTGCGTTAATTTGAAGGAATTAATTTCATACATATATATAATTGTATAACATTTTGTTTATCGTACGATGTGATACGAGAGTGACATGATGATGATGATGACAAAGGCAAATTTAATCTTTTACAAAGATTGAAGATGCTCGAAGGATATAATATCCCTTTGCTCATCATCATCACGCTGACTCAGTCATTGTTGACCTCTAACGCAAACGCGAACCACAACCACCCACATACATTACAAATGAGTCTATGATTATGATTATGAGCCCAATAATAATAATTGATCGTAATTAAAATCCCTTTTCATAATATGTATATACCTAACCTAATAATGTAGTAATTTATTAATACATAAAAATTCAAATTACTTTATATAAACTAACTCTCTCGCCCAATGGCAGTCCCATCATTCAGAAGCAGAGCCAGAACCATCACCGCAGCAGCAGTAGTAGTAGTAGGCATCTTCATTTTAACTTCAAAGAGCACTATGTATAAGGATATGCAATTAATCAAAATTATAGACACTCTGAACTCAAGCGCACTAATTGAACATGTAAGAAATGTAATTATGATGTAATTCCCTATCAAGCTGTCGTCACCCCTCCTTACTCCTTGTCCTTCCAGTCATCTGACATAATCCAATAACATACATACACAAAATTCAGCGGATCGACCGACATCCAGATTTGAGAATTTGATAAACAGAATTAGAACTGGAGCAACATAGTAATCATGATAATGATAAAACGTTCCTAGAATTGGAATCGCATGCAGACGAAGGTCCGTGTAGGTATAGTAGGTACCGCACATATTGCATAGATTCGTTTTCGTTGACTTGTAGGTAGGTACTTGTACTGTGCTACTGCAGTAGTAGCACAGATAGTCTGAGTCACGGCACTTTCGCACTTTGGTTAAATGGATACATACTTAGGAAAAGTTTTAAGATTAAAAGTTACAGACAAAGTGAAATGATAACATATATAGTCATACCATTATAAGGAATTAAATTGAGGATTATCACTACATGTACAATTAAATGTATAGTTTCTTAAAATTCAACATGTGACTGTGACTAACAATACGTCGCACTTAGGTAGTTCCCTACAAAAAACTTAGTGCTTACTGAGAAAACGTGGCATTAAATTTCAAAGTCAAAATCGAAATTTAAATGAAGCATGAAAATACATGCAAAATTAATGAGGATGAGTACATGCATATTTCTAGTATGCATGCTTACCTATATTATCTTTTTGAATCTAAAATGTTTTAAAAAAAGCGTAACCTTATAAATGTGTATAGTAAGTAATATTTAGAAAATAAATTGTAGTCACAAATTTTTGTGTCTGATTTTTTTTCTCGACACTTCATTTTTATTTTCCCACCAGGTTTATGCTACGCTGAGTTTGGTGCCCGGGTTCCCAAGGCTGGCTCAGCCTATGTCTACAGCTATGTTTGCGTCGGGGAACTCATTGCTTTCATTGTGGGCTGGAATCTTATCATGGAGTATGTTATTGGTGAGCCAGCATACTAATTATTTCTCAGAAAAACGGACCTACTATTAGTAGTTTCAAAATAGCATGTTGATTTCATATTAAAAAATAGGTTAAAGATTAATCCAAGATTATACAATGTTTATTAAAATAAAAAATTTGAAACACACACATTAAGTAATATGTTTTTGGCTTGTATTTTGGAACAATAATATTATAGGAGTTGCAAGTGTGGCAAAAGGTTACAGCGGATACGTGGACTCCCTCACAGCAAATCATTCCATGCGTGCTGCGTTTGAGGAGATCTATCATATAGAGTCAGGCTTCCTGGCAAGCTATTTTGATTTTTTTGCCTTTGGAATTACGCTCATGCTAACATGTAAGTCAAGTACCTAGTCAAATCTACAGTATTAATTATTATATGATGATGGATATATCTATATCGATGTAATACCTGTACCTACCTAGGTACTACATAGCTACTAATACTACAAATCTGCACAAGCTAAAATCTTAAGCGTAATCTACGCAAGCAATGCGTAATTGCGTAAGGAAAAATGATAGGGAAGTTTTTTTGTTTTCATTTTGGCAACTGGAAATATGAGTCAAAAACTAGGTTCACACAAAGTAAAGTAGTAGTACATATACTAACAGTAAGCAAGGTAACTGGATTGAACGCGGTCATTTGCCTACTTAACTACATATCGTACAGTGTATGTACAGTTCTAAAGGAGTTCCAATTCCAATTGTAAATAAATACAGCACAGCAGCGTGTATACTGACAGATGTGTGCTTCCGGGGGCATCTGCCTCGTTCTACGCACAAATATTGTTATTATTATTACACACACACACAGACACAAATTACCCACATTCATAGCAGTTTGTTGACTTTTGACATTGAATTATTTTTCAGTCATTCTTGGATTCGGTGTGAAGGAAAGTTCACTCTTCAATAATGTTTTTACATCATTGAATCTGGTTGTAGTCTTTTTTGTGATCATTGCTGGAGCCATTCTTTGTAAGTATTATTGAAAAATTAGAAATGCTACATATCGTCTGTGAAGAACCAAAATGACCCATATCCAATTTAAGCTGGAATCAAAATGAGTTATGTCATAGAAACAAAATTAGAAACATGCGTAAAATGTTAATTAAGAGTTTTTGAAAAGCGTAAAATGTTCTCTTTACATGTTTTTGAAAAGTGCAAAGTGTTCTATTTTCATGTTTTGGAAAAATGTAAAATGTTCTATTTTCATGTTTTAAAAAAGTGCAAAATATTCTATTTTCATGGTTTTGAAAAGTTTAAAATGTTCTATTTAAATGATTTCAAGACATCTTTGAATATTTTTGTAGATAGTGGATATTATTTTTAGCTACAAATGGATATTTGTCATTTTGGTTGTTCCCAGACGATATGCTACTGATGCTAATAGCAATAATTATTTGTGCTTTATCAAACCGCGGTAGTAGTAGTATTTTGGTGATGATGAAATTTTTGAATAATGTCCATATTATATATATAGCCTCTCCATCAAACTGGTTCATTCCAAAAGAGAAGATCAATGGGACAGAGATGTGTGGGAACTTCACCACGTCCTCCTCTAATAAGCCCGTGGACGTTGGTCAGGGCGGCTTTGCTCCATTCGGCTTTTCTGGGATTATGAAGGGAGCTGCCACGTGTTTTTACGGATTCGTTGGCTTTGACTGTATTGCAACTACGGGAGAGGAGGCAAAAAACCCGCAAAAAGCCATTCCACTCGCTATTGTCTTCTCCCTTCTCTTCATTTTCCTCGCTTATTTTGGCATCTCCACCGTTTTGACGATGATGGTTCCATACTTCTGTCAGGTAATAATGGAGACAGCGTGCATTTTTAGATACACAGTACTTTAAATAAAAAGCTTTATAGGCTCTAGAGTTCACATTATAAATGCATTACAAATATACATAGAATATAGGGATGGCAAATAGTAGTAAATAAGTATAGGCAAGTTGAGAGAATATTCGTTCTGGATTTCATTCATAGTTTTTGTTTTGACGATAATTTAAAATGCATTAAAAGCTTGGGTATGTGGTTATTGATATAAAAGCTTTTTATAATTTTGAAGCCTTCACATTATGTTTGTTTTTGTTCTTTTCCCTCATGACATGCAGGATGCGGATGCTCCCCTACCCCATGCATTCATCTACATGGACTTCAACGTTGGTCGTTGGATCGTGGTTGTTGGAGCACTCTTTGGACTTTCCACGAGGTAATCACTTGCATATTACATATAGATGTTTTTCCATTTCCATTATATTTTTGTCATTTTTTTATGAATGTAAATATGGTGGTAAGCTTAAATAGGATGATGTGCTAAATTTTTGTTGTTTGAATCCTACACAGTTTGTTAGGAGCCATGTTCCCCATGCCACGTGTGATTTACGCCATGGCGAGTGATGGACTTTTGTTTTCCTTCTTGGCCAAAGTTCATCCACGCTTCCAGACACCATTAATTGCTACTTTTATTGGTGGGATTCTAGGAGGTGAGTCACTGAACTTTGAGGTTATATGACCGTATGAAAACTTTACCGTTCTATACAAATTCGACTTTTGAACAAACTCGAAATTCGAAATGGAAAAGTATACAGAAAATTAGGTAGAGGACGAGGAATACTAAACTTGATAAATATTATTGGAATTTAATGGCATTATTATTTCATTAGGTATAATGGCAGCCGTCTTTAATTTGGATGATCTCATTGACATGATGTCAATTGGTACTTTAACAGCTTACACTTTGGTGGCTGTGTGCGTACTTATTTTAAGGTTTGTGACTAGCTGATTGCAATTGACTGATTATTTTTGCGAAATCATGGGATGCACATCTAATTAAATGTAGGTAGGTACGTATTTTCTTCGAATATAACAATTCTGAATAATTATTTTAGGTATCGTAAAGACGAAGAAGGAGCGGACGATGTAGATGGGTCAGGGTCTTTGTTTAATCAGGGATATTCGTTGTCAAGGACTCCCAGTATAATTTTCAATTATTCAAATATTCAAGCCCCCACCGATTTAACATCAAGTTTTACCCAGTGGACTGTTTTTGTATATTGTAAGTACCTATAAGCCAAGCGTAATTAATTATAACTACAAAACCATATTACAAGTTTTAGATGTTTGTGTAACGATTGCGATACTAATATTATGTTTTACCCATAGGTATTATCACCGTTGCATTTTGTGCAGTCGCTGTTTTCGGATTAGAAGATATTGAACAAGGGAATCATATTGTGACGATCGCAGGGGCTGTTTTGCTCACTTTGATGATTTCATGTTTAATTTCCCTGTCTCGACAACCTGTATCCCGGGTTAAGTTGACATTCAGGGTACGTGTCCTATTTTATAAGTACAATTAATTAATTAGCAAGTGACAGTGACAGGGACTCAATAATTAATTTATTTTACATACTGATATTGATTCTGGAATATAGGTCCCACTTGTACCGCTCATCCCGGGCATTAGTATTCTTGCTAATGTTTACCTCATCATGGAACTCTCTGGACAAACTTGGATACGGTTTGGGGTGTGGATGGCTATAGGTTTCATCATATATGGCACTTGCCTCCTCACGGGACGAACGGATAAGATTTACAATGCGGCAAGTGATGCGTTTTATGGGAAGAGAAGACATGGAGCTAAAGTCTCTATTGCTACTATTGGCAACACCAGTATTGAGCTTCATGATCCAAAATTAAATGGGAATAGCAAAGTACAATAAAATTCTTCCGTGGAGGTCAAAGTAAAAAATCAGAATATTATTATATTATATTCAATGAACTAAAAAATAGTGTAGCTGTATATACATACCTATTATTACATACCTACAACCACGACCATACCATAAAGGTTTTGTCGATTTGATTTCGTGCTATTTGCTCTCATTTTGTATGAAGCCAGGGCAGACTGCTATTTAATTTCTCTTTGCCATCTCTTCTGTAACACACGTTTTATTCATCGTATCATCTTTTTATTAGTGTACCTCGAATGAACCAAAACAAAACAAGATCTAAGTAAATGATAAAATAATTTTAGAAACAATACTAACCCATATATTATGTAATATTATAATATAAAAAATAAATGACCAAGCTAATTTTAAAATATTGACACCATTTTTAAAGAAATGATTTTTGTAAAAATGTATTTCATAATTCGGTTCACTTGCTCTTGCATGTCTCAATGCCGAATAGCTGCTGAACATATATTAAGTATGTATTTTGATATATATTATTACCTCGTCAAATTATTTGGAACATATTTTTACAGATTATTACAAATAATACAAAATTCGCTTTCAGAATGATAAAGAATAACCCCGTAGAATTGTTTGCAGCTAATATATTAAATATATACAATGCTACTAACTAGTAAGTAATAGTATTAGCGCATTCTGTTAAAAACAAAAATTAATAGAAAGAACTGTAAACTTTCAATTGGTTAATTGGTTATAATCACTACGTAATGATTATCCGCAATATATTTGAGTGTGTGTGCATCCAATGCAAGATGGCTAGACAGGGTAATATTAATAATAATTTATTATTATCCTGGCAGTCCAGAATTCTGGTGTCAAATTATTGTGATAATTTTAAGAGAAACTTGCTACAATTTAATATATAAGCATGTATGTATACAAGGAAAATGAAATGAATTGTAATGATTAGTTTAATTTAATTTAAAACTTTTACTTCATAATGTGCAAATAAATCGATATACGTATTTTTTTCCTATAAATCAATTGAAGAATTTAGATGCGTGTGCTGTGACTTGATATACTTTCATAATTTGTTTTTCAAATGGCAAGACGGCAAAATTTGTAAACAATAATAATTTTATTATTTCGTTATATTTTATTATCCACGGAACCTACATACATACACAAAATAGCATCCATGGGGTAAAGGCTGAGTTATATCCAGAAAAGCTGTTATTGAACATTAGTCAAAGTAAAAGGATACCAATTAAAGAAGTTCCATAATAGACAAAATAATAAATACAAATTTATGTGACTTTATGATCGCTACTTATGCGTAATAATTATTCATTGTGTTCGATTTCATTTCCAGATAGTAAATTCTATATCCTTTTACACATACTCATTCGTGCACATAGCTTACTATAGTTTTAGCTTCTTCATTTTCGCAGTCAGTCAGTGCAGAGCATAATATTATGTTCGCGCTCCAGTTTCCAGTTCCAGTTTCCAGTAATCCTATGCTACATACATGATATTATGTAGTAGGAGCCTATTTCAGCAAACCAGCTCCTTTCCTTTTCTTTCAAAAGTGTTTGAGGATCAGCCGGAGCTGGAGCTCCAACAAGACTCATCGCCGTCCCAAATTCCCACCGAATATTCTTTATTTTGTCGTAATATTATGTAAGTACAACCAAAACATTTCCTTGTAAACTTCTACCAAAACCCCTACATCAGTTTAAAAAAAACGTTTTGTAGTACCTTGAATTAAATGTTAATAAGTTACCCGTCATTTTAATAAGTAAGATATTTAAAGAAACACGAAAAGTTAAAGAAAATACGTTTTTTGAAACCACTTAAAAAAGATAAAGTTCAATCAAGTACACATCAGTAGTGCTCCGGATATTACAAAACTGTAATCAACTGTTTACTGTAGTCTAATTATAACATGTGAGCAGTTGTGGACACAACTTTGATCGGTAAACTTTGAAAATTTTTGGGGCTGGGGAAAGTGGAAAAAAATGTGGAATTTGAAGTTCTTATTGCACTATGTACATATAACTACTTACTTACCACTTACTGTTCACTAGTGTGCAGTTGACGTTGAGTGCAGCTCACTGCGGCAAATCTCAACCGGAGACGGAGACCGGAACCGGACCTATGCACACTCGTAGTTTGCCAGGTTTGTACATTTACTCCGTCCCGTAAAGCTGCATTATTAGAGAGTGCGGGTATAGTATAAAACACGAAGGACCATAAAAACCCATCATTTGGTATTGGCTTTTTCAGTACATTCTCACTCGTTAGTTTTAGTTCTTACATGTTACGTGATACAAGTTCGTCATTCACAAACTACTGAAAGAAAAACTGTGTGTAGTGTGTGTGTAAGTAAAAGTAGCATGCATAGCATAGTGTGTGCTCAATGGCTCCAGATTCTAGATCTAGTAGTATAAAATAGTATAAATACGCCGTACGTAAAGCTTAAAAGCGATGGTTGAATGCAGAAATTCATTGCCGCCAACGTCAAAAGCGTCAAACAAAATATTATTATCGTATATATTTGAAGTTGAAGTTCCGAGTTTCCGAGCTTCAGCTATTAACTGTTAACAATTAACAAGTTTAAAAGTACAAATAAATACAAGTTTTAACTATCTAGTATACACGTAAGCCGATTCATACCATCAGCCATATAAAACAAAATCTAGTTTTTGGTTTTAAAGTTGAGATTATAAGTCCTGTTGATGAAGTTGGCATTACATAGTTTTATCACATTTTCTCTAGCTTTTTTGCTGGCGGAAAAGTCGGGAAAGTAAGTTTGATTGTTTCACAAATCCGTATTCACAGCTTACTATAACTGCTGACTAAGCCCGGCTCTGCCCCCGAAAACAACTGTATTGGGCATTTTCCATGTGAAATATTGTAAAATGGCTGAAACTGAAAAATTGGATGAAGAAACGGAGATTTTCAACCTTTGCAGCCAACCCGAGTGTCCTCGAGATGTTCGATTTGATTGTGAGATTTTGATAGATTACAATGCTGATCTATCAAAATCAAAGAAAGAAATTAATTATGGGATGAGGGAGCATGTACACAAGTTACTGTCATTACATTTCATCGAAAACGCAAATAAGGTTTGTCTTTGATGTTCGAGGGAGAGTATGATAACAATGGATATTTATTTGATATTTTTGAACGTTAACATTATATGCAACATATAACAATTATTAGTATTATTATTTCAATGAGCGAGGTGTACAATAATTTAATTGAGGTGGTTATATTTTGTATTAGTATTTAATTAATTTATGCTTAGCATTTTAATCATTGATTTTGTCATTGACTTTTTCAGTCCCAAACAAGTCGAAAAAGTAAATTTCGTTGCACCCTATGTCACGGAAAACCAATCGGCTCAATCGTTGACTGTATTCTTCATTTATCGGGATCTACACATCAAAAGTTGGAACTAGTACGCAATATAAAAATATACATACCTTATTTGATACTATTTTTCGAATTTATGACATTTTTCTCTTGTTTGTAATTTATATTGTGTGCTTGAAGAACTTAAAAAAATTTCCCGCTTTAATACATTACATCGCATTTTCTACTTAGTTAGATCAGCTGAATTATACGGTTCAGCATATCCCACAGCCATCGGATGAGCATTGCGTTAGTGTTGGTCGTACAATATATCAAATCGTAGGCAAACATGTTATGTCTGATGCTGAGGTCGGGTGGCGCAAACAGGCTGTATATTCATTGAATGAAGATTTACATAAATGGAATATTGGTAAGATTAAAGATAGTTATTATAATAATGAGATAATTATTTTGCATATTTTTGACACCTTTGCGTTTACTTAATTAGACGGACTTCATTTGCTTTAGGTACCACCCTAGACTTATATGGATCATCGTTAACGGGCTTAGGATTTCAAGATTCTGATTTTAATGTCAGTGCCACTATCCCTGAGTCTCTCACCCAACCTCTTGAAAGTGTTGAATCAACTCAAAAGTTTATTTCATTCCTTAAGAATCATTCAAAATTTGGGTAATTTATTTTGGAATTCGAAAAGTGTGTATCGTTAATACATTTGTAGTGGTGTTCCTATTTCAGTATTACATGGATTTTAATTTTGTGTTTCCGTTATTTAATAGGAAACTAACAATATGTCCAATCACGCAAGCAGCGAAACTCCATTTAAAAAATGTGAAAGGTGCTCGTGAAATGATTTTAAGTTTGAAAATTAATCAAAAGTTTAGTGTGGATACTGCTAAACTTTTTGCAAGGTATGTCAGTTTGTGCCCAATGCTTCAACCCTTGGTCGTTGCCTTGAGATTGTGGGCAAAGGTTAGTTCACACTTCACAGTTCGTCGAAATTTGGAAATCTGTTTCATGGAAATTACTAAATCTTAAACTTAACATATACATCGTATTATAGCTACATAATTCATTTTAATTTCAAAACATAATAATATATATAGATGTGTAAAGTTGACTGCAAAGAAAAAGAAGGATTTCCACCTCATGTATTTGTATGCATGGTAATTTATTTCCTTCAAAAAGAGAAGATATTGCCTGTTTTGGACCCCACAGCTTTGAGCAAAAATATGTCGGGTAAATTTGCTTAAATATTTCTAGTATTGAAAAACTGAACTCACTTTGGTATGTTTACTATGTTTATTATTATGTTCCCCAGTTCCCCCATGCATTCGTATCACAGGATTTCAGTTTCAGTGCATGAGATGCATGTATATTATGTGTACGCTGTGTTGCATAATTCACTATTTTTGATTGTATTTAATGGCTCTTAGCAGAAGACAAAATGCCAACTAATGCTTCAACTCTGTCACCAAGTCGTCTAGGAAGTCTTTGGATACAATTACTTCGTTTTTACAGCAATGAGGATTTTTACGCGTCGACAGTGGTCTCTATTTCGGAGGATAAGAAAGTGACTAAGGAGCAAAGAAGATGGCATGATAGAAAAATCACAATTGCAGGTTAGGTTGTAAACATTTTAAGCATGTATTTCAATCCTACGACGCGTCATTTTTTACGTGTAGTTTAATAATATTTTAATTTTGCATAATTTCTGTATTTAGATCCAGTAAACCCCACTTTAAATCTGTCAAGAAAAGCA
This sequence comes from Dicyrtomina minuta, assembly GCA_949802685.1. Taxonomy (NCBI): domain Eukaryota; kingdom Metazoa; phylum Arthropoda; class Collembola; order Symphypleona; family Dicyrtomidae; genus Dicyrtomina; species Dicyrtomina minuta. The sequence goes on from OX461808.1 coordinate 50,927,460, forward strand.
ATGTCAAATAACCGGATGTGTGAATACATTGTTGAACGTTTAAAATATGCTTTTGTGTATTTTGGAGTCCCAAGAACCATCAGAGGGCCTCTTTACGATGGATTAATGCCAACTGAAAGAAAAGATATTTGCTCACCTTACGTGTTTCATAAGTTTGTTTCAGGATTAAACTTCAAAACGAAAGGCACACTGCTTGATAAAATTGATATTCCAAAATGGAATCTAGCGAGCATGGCCGAAGAGGTCAGAGGAGCCAACTGGTCCAATTCATTGAAGCCTGGATTCGGACTTGAATCTCTCAAGGTTCGGTTATTTGTAGGTCATCAAGATCGGGTCAGTGTTTTAGCAGACGACGCGCCTTTATTGGAGCATGTTTTTCCGGATTGGCTGTACCAATATAAATTTGATAAAGATATTCTCGGAAACGGGTCTGTAAGTTTTGCAAATATTTTTAATTTAACTTGTAAACATATGCTAATTTAATACTAAACGTAAAAATGACTATTTAAATTAGCATTCCTAACAATTTCTTGGTTGTAATTTATACGCTCAAAACTTTCCATAGGAAGAGGAGCCACCTATAATCTGTAAAGGATGTAATTCCAAGCAGCATTTCGTAGCAGAATGTCCTATGGAAGTATTGCCATACACGCCACAAGCATCAAGTAAAGTCTCGTCTGCGACATGCGGTATTTTTAATGAAGTTCTTGCCAAAAATTTTGGTATGTTGTTGTTTTCACTATATTATAGCAATACTTTTTTTAATGTATCGGTAAATAGAGATTCTGACGGTATGATATTGTCTGGATGCTTTCCATTTCTTAGAAAAAGACAAACTGGCCCAAAACGATATTGCAATCCGCCAAAGTATTATATCTCAGATAAAATTGGCTGTAGCACGTGCATTTCCGGATATATCCCTTCAGTTGTTTGGCTCCAGTATAAATGGATTTGGTACGAATCTGTCAGACGTGGACATCTCCGTAGAGTTCAGTGGTGACGTAAGATATGCACTTATTTTTATTTAGTATTGCTTAATTTTTCTTGCAGTTTTATACAAGTTGATATGTGTCGACTTTCAGTTTACATTTACTTTGCTATTTACAGGGAAATGAAAAAAATGAGCAGGCACTTGCCAAAATGGCAAGAATTCGAAATATTCTGTATAAAATGCAGGAATTTAAAATAATTTACTTTGCGAGGAATGCTAGAATCCCGGTTGTGAAATTTCTTCATAAGTCTACTAATTTGGAAGGGGATTTGAGTGCAAGTAACAAGTTAGCAATTCAGAACTCTCATTTACTTCGTATGTATGCTGAAATCGATTCAAGAGTCAAGGTGTGTACTTTAAACTATATACATATATAACGTGCATATTTATTTTTGTTCTCGAAATTTGCTCCTAAATTAATTGGTAATCTCGTAATATAATTTAATATATTTTATTCTTTAAGTTTTGTATCGATAATCGACATTGTGTATTACATATAGATTATCGGAATGTTCCTGAAAAAGCTTGTTAAGCTGTGTGATATCAGCGAAGCATCGAAGGGAAGTTTATCTTCTTATGCATATACCCTAATGGTAATACACTTTTTCCAGCAACTAGAAGTTCCGATTTTACCTGTACTACATGAGGTAAATATTCACGTTTAAAGTTTTGGAAAAAATAATAATTCTATAATTCAATTACTTTACATTCCTTTATTAGCGTGGGTACATATTTTGTGGCAATTCTTGTTATTAATAGCATTAATAGGTAAATTTTATTGTGGATCATGGTACAAATTTATAAATGAAAGGAACAATAATTACTGTAATAATTTGTAAGCAAATTCAAGTTGAGCGATTATAAAGCCACATTTCTGTATTATCACAGCTACCTCATGACTCATCTGGTTCTACGTGCACGGAGGGATGGACAGTCCAATACTTTAGTGACATGGAGAATCTGGTAAGTACCTGAGCAGTTCGGAAAACTAAGAATGTACACGGTACATTTTTAGTTTCTTAGAATTTATTATAAGCTTCATAAAATCCATGGTAGCTACTAATTCACTGAGTAATATTGAAATGGGATATATTAATGACACGCGTTATGAAGAATGAAATATTTATTTTTCAGAAACAAGCATGGCCTGCACTAGGTAAAAATCGTCAATCTCTGAGTGAGTTGTGGTTGGGGTTTCTGACGTACTATACGAATGTATTTAATTTCGAAGACTACGTCATAACAATTAGACAGCTAAAGCCCTTAACACGATTATCTAAATTTTGGTTGACGGGTTCCTTGATAGCTATTGAAGATCCATTTGTTTTATCCCACAACGTCGGACATAGCGTGTCCCGTAAAAGTACTAAAGTTTCTTCTTATTTTCAAACTCACACAAATTTCAAATATTATGATGTTAAGTAAGATAAATATTTATTTAATTGCATGTGCCTAGTAATGTAATTAAGTTTAATAATGATACCTTACAATTATTTCCAGTGAGCGTACACATTTTAAAATCTTTTGGAAAGTTTTATGAAATCTTCCATTTGAACTACGACTCCAGTATGCTAGGAACCCATAAAGACTGGCTGGTAAATTATTTTGATTATTCATTATTTTTAAAATTAACTTTCGTAACCATATTTGATTATCTAGCAAATAGATTATTGTACGTTTCTTAAAATCACTCAAAATATTTTAGGCCTATTTCACTGATCCAACATTAATTCGAGGTGGTAAACCTCCTGTGGACTGGCACATGTGTTACATTTGTCGCCATGCTGGTCATACTAGTCAGGAGTGTCCAGAAAAAAACGATAAAAAACGGAAAAATGTGGACACCGATAATGACTCCCCTTCTAAAGAATTGAATATCAAAAAGGCAAGTTTGGAAATTGATAATGATGGTGGGCTGAAGAATGGTGGGGGATGATTCAATTTCAATTGAATACTGTAATTGCTGAACTTCAATTAATCGCCTGTATATCTAGTTTTTAGGATAAAGCTAGGTATTCTTGTTAACCTACGTTTGATAATTATTATTATTTATTCACTAACTACATAGGGAAGTCATAAGCAATGTCTGTACGTAATAATAAACTATGATTGTCATAATTTATACAATTTATACTTATAGTCAGCTTTTATGAATATTACAACTTGAATGTTTTTACAATTCTTATATATAAATACTAGTGCTTAGACATTTTAAATAGTGCAAAATCATAAATGTACATACTTACATGGAAATTAAATATATATTAAGTGCAAGTAAAAGGCAAATCAAATGTATTTCAAATTTTTTATTAATCCTATGACACAATGTACTACCCAGTAAGTAGTGTACCATGCATCGTTGATCGTCCATCAGCTGCTCAAATGAAGTTAATATTGAATGGCGTTCATTTACGATTCCAAAACGAAGTTCTAGTTAATAGTTCCATAATGATGTTTCACATTTCGACATAATGCTATTCTACTCGGTCTGTGGCAATCCCCGTTTTTTTTATTTAACCATAAAAGAGTACAGTCAAATACTCCTGTAAGGGACCCTGATTTTAGGGAAAACCGCTGTAAGGGACTTTAAAATATTGGGTTGGCCAGCTAGGTTGACAATGTTAAAATTATCCGGATAAAAGGGAGTTGACGTAAGTGATAAACGGGTTTAAGGGACTGATTTCTGCGACTTTTCAGGATTTAGCCATTTGTAAGGGATTTTGTACTAAACATGTAAAAGGGCCGAAGAAGTAGAGTACTCCTGTGCTTGACCACTAGTATGTCATCGTATTTATTGATTACATAGCTTTTTTTGATACTTGTTATTTAGCTGCTCCTTTATTATTCAGTTCCTACTGAGTTCGAATTCTATAATGCTAACTATTAAGCTAAAATCAACCTTGTTAAATGTTAAACACTAAACAAAAGTATCAAATATTGCTAAATTTAAAGTCCCAAAAGCAAATAGACGTAAAAGGAACTGGCATTACGGCATTAACTTAAGTTCTGTCAGTAGAATTGAACAACAAAGTGACAAAAATAAAGACTCAATGCAACAAGAGTTTTAATAATTAACTATCAGTTGAACAAATCTATAAATATCCTAACCTTGACCATTTCTTACTAAAAAAAATTAAATTACGAAATACCTTTCGTAATTAATAGTTCACTTATTAAGGAAATTCCTGATTATGATTACATGGGAAATCCGCTACACTGGATCAAGTTTGTCAGTCCCAATACCTCCCTTGCCTCCAGATATTACAGGATGCAATTAATGTCCGTACTCTTGTACTTCTATATACGTGCATTTCACTCCTACATTTTATAAATTGTAAAGCTATTTGGTAGGCAGCATTTGAGGCAGGCAACGTTTAGGACTGGCAAACGCATTAGGACTTGGAAACAGTTGGGCCTACCACGTTTTAGGACTTGAAAACGTTTTAGGCCTGCAACGTTTTAGGACTTCCAAACGTTTTAGGCCTGCAACGTTTGCAAGTCCTAAATTGTGAAACAGTCAATTTAGCGCTTGCGTTTCGTTTTGCGGTCATTAAATTGCCTTTTTCGTATTGGAAGCTTCCCTCGAAATTAGCTTGGCTATATTAGGTTTAATTCAGTTTTAAAACTTGATAGCACCGAGGTGATTAGCTTTTAATTTAAACCTATATTTCTAAATGAACGATACTACAACACAAGACTAACATAGATTGGTGTTTTAGATGTTTACCAGTTGATTGTAGAGAAATTAATTCCAATGAGAAATGAGTAAAGAGTTAATATCTCGTCAATTTTGAAAGCCAATAATATACGAATACTATAGTATAGATCAAGCCAGGGTGTGCTTGTCTGGTAAATTAATTAATTGTTGAGAAATTAATTCCATCCTTGCACCGGGCTCGCTTCATAGAAGTCCATACTTTATATACTGTTTCTCAGTCGTTTTTGTAATGAATATTCAAGTAAGTTATTACACGCCGTCCGCAGGACGGGCCTTCAGTACAATGGTGTCACTCTAAGCCTTCACTTGATACTGTTTTACAGCAGTAATTTCATTACCAGTAAAACTGTTTAATGTGACATCGAAGTTTCCGAGGCTCCGGATGTCAAACAGAAGTACTCCCTTTGTACCTCTGTATAGTCCCTACCTAAAGTACCTAAAAATATAAAATACAAAATAAATGCATGTACTCCAGAACTGCCCACGTAGCAGTTATTATATTAATAATTAACCTTACATATATTTAATTATAATATAATATTATTTACCTCTTGCGGCGAAGAGAACACTGAACGGGAACAAGGAACAAAAATCCGAAATACCAACTGGCCACCTCAACTATGATCGACAGCCTCCACGTCTCCGCCGACTCTATGGCGATGAGGATGATGACTGGATTTCACTGACCTTCGATTTTTATTTTAGGTTTTCTAACTCTACTGGATTTTTGGTATTGATAACTTTAATTTTACTTATAATTTTAAATTGACTTCCGACTGTAAAATGGAAGAAATGAAAAAGAAGAAAAAGGGAAACTACTGGATGAAAAATCCGGACTACGGCTGATACGCTCTCGACTTGTTCGCTCGCTGCCTAAAAACTGGAGAGTGGTGCTGGTGGAGCAGATCCAAAATGCTTACGCACTACTAGCAAGATGGCTACGCGTCTCTCCAATGCTTTTCCTTTATCTCCTACAATTTGCCTCCAAAACTACTAAAGATTACCTACGTCCCCTTTAATTTCCCTACCGTCCCTAAATTAAACCTGCAGATTTGTTAGGTGTTCCCGTCAGAGTGCTTCGTCCATAGCATATTGTTGTATGTGGTAGGAGATCGAATGCTGTCGAACAATTCTGTTGACAAAATCCCCTGGACCAGTCTCTTGCTGACCCCAGCAAGACCGGGACCAGAAGTCCCGGGGGGAAGACAGCACGCGATACCACTAACCGTTCTAAACAATTATAATGTCCATAATCACCCTTACTTATGTGATTTTAACGGTTATGATAAAGATAGTTTACTTGGATACTCGATTTTCGTTTACAAAGGAGATCCATCGAAGAATGTTGTAATTTACTTATAGTAAATAATATTATGTACGACTATGTGTTAGTGAGAATACAAAATTTCATGTAATTCATTATGTACTATGTTTTTGTACCTCTTTCAATATCAGACCATACATTTTCTTGAGCAGCTTATTTTATGTCTAGGCTTATGTTGTAATCACTGAATAATTATATATTTCATATGACATATACTTTTACATTTTACTTAATTATAACCCCTCTTCCGTGCATAATATACTCAAACATATTATAAATTCATCTCCACTCCATTTTCTTCAAACTATCTTGTAAACATCAAGCTATGCTTCGGAGGAAAATTCTCGGCAACTCTATATCAAGATTACCCTGTGGAGCACCCCCCCCCCCTCCGCGTTTAGATTTAAAGTAAATCACATCAATCCAATTCATTTCAATTCCCCGCAGGGGCTATTTTATCCCGTGTCAAGAAGGCGTTACCCTGGTCAGGTATAACTCCTCTTTGACGCGAAATTATATAAGATATAATTTTGTTCTACATCTAACTTAAATCTATTAATAATAATGTGATTCATGTGATCTCTGGAAAACATGTCATGGCTTTATAGGAATTTTATAATTACCCCTATATAGGTACAGATAATGAACAAAAATATATTGGCTAAGGAGATCATTGGTTCATCATAATTCATATACGTCGAGAGTACATCATGTTTGTACACAAAAATACTCATTGGTATGTAGGAAATAATTATGTATGATTTAAAATATGAGGTATACAGATATTAAAAAAATAATTTATATTATTTATGTGGCATGTAGTGGCACTTAATTAATTTTGCAGTAATAATTTTGCATATTATGTGACAAATGTCCTTTGGATTGGGACAAGGTGGATGGCGGTTCATGTTCTGCGGATGTTGGAGAAAACGAAATATCCAAAGATGAGTCATGTTCCTTTTTGGAGTCTTTGAACCTCTTATTGGAACCTGGTGGTAATGGTAGTTGCTCCTCTGATGATCCCTCCTCCTCAGATGTTGACACGTAGTCGAGGCGGCTCTCCCTTTTGCGCTTTCGGTTACGGCCTCTGTAGTTATTATTATACTCTCTCCAGAACAGTAGCCGCTGTTGAGCATAATCAGGCAGCCCCCCCCCCTCGCCAGTATCCGTATCTATAACAATACCACCCGTTGGGGTCTTGGCACCCGCTCGATCACTTGGTGGTTCTCCGGTGGTACTCGTCTCGCCCATAGCATCCAACCCTATTTCCGCAGGATTTGTGCCTTCAGGATAATCGTGCTCTAATTCCCCTTCTTCCGTCTCTTCCTGAATAACTGGAATTTGTACAGTTGGAATTTGTACAGCTGGCATCTGGGTAGCAGGCGTAGAAAAATCTTCCAGATCTCCCAGGAATTTCCTCCACCTGATGCGCTTTTTCGGTGGTACTGGTGGTGGTAAGTACGCCAGTAGATTATACATTTCGTGGGCGTCCACGTCGATGACGAGCTCATCCTCGGAGTGATCTGACTGGAATGAAAAGAAATGCACACTCCACCAAATTAATTACATTTTCGGTGTTTCAGCCACTAGGGACCCAGTGACGGTCGTCACCACACCACAATTAACTCCTACATAAATTTTTCGGCTAGGCATTTCCCATACATCTCCCCAACAATTTATAACCATATGTTGTTCTGTATTTTATACCGCATTAATTTTATACATGTTTATTATTTCTATGACGCATGTAGATGATGACATGACAGTTTCCCAAATTATTATTATTAATAATTTCATATACTCAGCATTAACCTTAATTTGTTTTATGGAATAAATTGTATTTTCCAAACTATAATGTTATTCATCACTCATGGATATTGAATTTTTATTCTGATATTAGTAATTTAAATGAATAGTTATAAATTTGCTTACTCTACCGGCGACTTCGGGATGGATGAAATGATCGCCCCTTAACAACTCCGGGCAGATTTTTGAATGATTGATTTTGAAAGAGTGAACTTTTTACGGTTCTGTATATATAACCTTTGATTTTTATAAATACCTCATTATCCGCCGCGGTTGTGGAGTAGTCGTCCCATCCATTCCTGAATCACCATGTGGTTGTTCCCAACCACCGACACGCCTCCCGTCTTTCTCCTAAGTATTTTGGAGTGCAGAACGGTATGACCCATGACCGTGAGCCATCTCCCTTAAATCTATCTGCTGTAATCCCACATTTCTTTGTCTTTGAAGTTGGATTTTTGCTTCTCCATAGATACTGCTATCATCCTCAACTCCTTTCTTCCATGGCTTTTGAGATGTTTCGCTCCTGCCTTCTTCATTTCCTTTCTCCGTTGTACGTTCCCCAGAAGTCCTATAAATTCTTCTGAGGGTGAAAGGAAATGCTAACACTAAACAATTATAGTCCACACCACCACCAAATGTTATTTTAACCCCAATTATTATTATAATATCTTAAATTTTTATTCTATATTTATGCTTTTAATTTTATATTTAGTTCACGCGCTATAATGACTACTAAGAAATAAGTATATTTTTATACTCGTCTTATTATCTTATTTACACCCTCTCTTTTTCCCACGTGACACCTACTTTTTAGGATTTGGTGGTTTCTGATCTTTCTGAAACTTTGCCCATGCATACTTACACATGTGCGGATCCCCTTCCTGCCTATTCTCATTATGAATACGCCTCAACTCCTCGTTATTGATGACATTCGAAGAGGAGGATGAGGCTACTGACTCATCACTCTCATGTAAGTTTTCCTCAATGATTTTCGCCACCTCTGGGTTAACCACTCTTACCAACTCCCGTAGTGAACCATGGATACTGTCGTCCCATCCCGTTCCTGGAGTTCTTTGCCTGATCTTATACTGCAATCTCTCGCGGGTAGTCTGCCTGGAGCGTTTAAAAGGTACCTTCGTTGTCTTGATGCAACGCTCCGTGTATGGGGAATTCTTATTCGCCTCCTCGCTCTGGTCCACATAAGTTAAGTCGAGATCTCCACTGAAGGTCAACTCGTAGGAGTGTTTACCGGGGGACGGGTGCTCAACTTGTTTGTATTTTAGGATCATCCGTTGTAGCACCTGATTCCAAGCTTTTATCTGTTGTAGGGTGACTCCCGGGGGTGGCGTATCCTTACATACGCTGAATGGATCTTTGCCGTCAAGGGTCTAAACTAATTTCTCCATCATGGCCTGGGATAAGTGCATGTAGATTTTTGGGTCGGTATCCGGCCCCTGGGTTAACTCGATGAATTCTTCCAGCGCGGCCTCACGTGAGTTTTTGGACGTTTAACCTGGGTATTGGCGTGGGGTCTTTGGACGAGGATGGACATCGAAATTTGCGTTACCTGACGAATCTATTCCTTGATATTCCATCCACTCATCCTTATCCATGTACGCAATTTAAAAAATAATTGTACTCGTACCTCATCTTGTCTATACCCATATTATCCTTAATGTCTTCCCTGTCCACGAAAAACTCACTCTCTGGATTACAGTAAGTAACACCATTGATTATCAATGGTGGGTACTCTTCCTACTCCCGGGGCTCTTTGACTGAGTGGATAACTACTTCCCTAAAATCGCCCTCACATACTGATGTTCTCTCCAGAGTACATAAGTATGTGGACTCATTTACAGTATGTGTACGATTGTGTCGTATCATCCCTCCCAATTTCTTCTGCCATGCTCCCTCCTCAAGACCTTGTATTTTGCCCATCTCGATCCCGAATGGTTCAAAATACATGTGGATGTTCCCGTCATTAATACCGGGATAAATATAATTTAAAAAATCGCTGGATACCTTAAGTTTAGCGGCCTGTGGGGTGACTGAAATATGGAATAGGTCACCTAGTGCAGTTGGTTCCACCGTAAAATCCCTATCGTCATTGTCTGTAGTGTCCTGAGTTGCTAGAGAACGACTGGAAATTATTGTTGGTGGAGACTTTTTCTTAACCTCATGATCTTTGACTGAGTGTACTATGATTTCCCTGAAATCCCCTCCGCGCACTGATGTTCTGTCGAGCGCGTGCAAGTAGGTGTATTGGCCTTTAAGCTTATGCCTAATCATTTCACTTAATACCTTTTGCCAAGCCTCGTCCTCAAGATCATCGATCTTAGCCATTTCATTACTAAATGTTTCAAAATACAGGCGGATTTTTCCGTCTGTATTTTTGGGATCCACATGATTCAAAAATTCACTCAAAATTTTAAGCTTCACGAAGTGAGGAGTAACTAAGATATGGAAAAGGCCATCCAGTATGCTTTCCTGAATTGTGTAAGTCCTACCGGCATACTCCGTTGTCTCCTGGCTCGCTTCTGAAGAACTATTTGACTGGGATGCACATGTGGGTGGATGTATGTCTACCGTCCCTTCGTTTGTGATTTTGATGCCCTAAAATTTTAACCACTCATCCCAGTTCATGTATCCTTTACCTGTAGCACAATTATATTTAAGCCGAGCCACGTCTATGCCTACAGTATCCTGGATGTTCCCTCTTAATAAGAAGTAAGGGCTATGGGGACCACAATACCGAGTCCATCGAAATGACGGACTTCGTCTTGGTCTTGGTTATCTATGTACACAAACGTATCCTCCGCCTCATTACCTACTGGTGGAGCTGAAGGCATGGTTTGTGCCTCTGTCACCGTACTTGTGTCCATACTAGCGTTCCCTGCTGCCTTCCTATTTACATCCTGATTTTCCTTATTAGCATCCCTAAGTAACTCGACAGTGACCTTATTTGGTGAATCCTCATGAATATTTATAGTTTAAACCTCAAAATAAACATGCTCCATGGCATACTCTCTTATGGAACCATCCTCATTGAGTCGACCTAAGATGACATCCTCCACAGTTGTCCCATATTCCCTCTTTTCGAACTGCACCTGTAGCACATCCGCCTTTTCTCCCTCAGCAGTCATGCTGATGAATAATGAATCGGCTTCATCATCCTTCGAGAGCTGTACCATCCTTGGGCTGGTCCTTCTACAAATTCGTGAAAAATCATTACCACCCGTGCTCAAACGCTCCAGCATATCCTCGATCTGATCTGCATACAAACCGTATGTCTCATGACTCCTTGCAGGTGAATTCAAATTAACCATGCAACCTGTCAACAGCGGCGTAACGGAGTGGAAGAATGCTCTGTGATCAACGAAGCCATTCAGTCGCCGTGTCATGAATACCAAGTTACACAACTGACTCGCATGTATGATGCTCTGGCACTCATTGTGACTGAGACTCCATCCCTGTCGATCTAAATCCATTGGAATCGGACATGTCGCTGCATAGATATTGTCTCTAAAAGGTACAATAGCCAACGTAGATAGGTTTGAAGTGCCGATGCACCAAGAGGCGATCTCAGCACTGGTACCCTGATGCATGATCAGTGGAGCCATTTCCATTTCACGCTTGATCTGTGCGATCAGATCATCATCCTCTCGGTCCAACAAGAACATTGCGTCCTCGGTTAATTTCTTAAAAATAGGACGAGCCAAGCTTCTTACAACAGGTATGTACTTATGCCACACGGTCATCAACCGCAGCCATCTCTCAATAGAAACTGGACCCACCAAAGTTGGATATCTCGCAAAGGTTTCCAAGCATTTAGGATTTATGCTAATGGTGCCCTCGGAGATCCGGAAGCTGGGACAGAATGTAGCAGTAACTACTGGACCCCCTACTGTCCTACCTCGTTGCAACGTCTCGCCTTCTTCGGCCTTGCTACTCCCCCCCTTCTGCTGTCTAAACTCGACATCCCTCGTGATGAATTTCGCAACTTTCTTCCTAATCTCCTCAGAATCGCTTTCCCTATTCATCTTGAATAATACTTCCGAAGGAAAAGTTCTATTAATAATGATTTTATTTTCAGAATAAAATGCTTAATGAATTTCTAGAACTATACCTACTACAGACCCTTGGGATATCTCAGTCGCGCCCACACTCCTAGCGAAATTTTTGAAGCTAATGAGTTGTTTCTATGTTGAAAAAATTTAAAATTTTGAAATTAATTATTTTGTGAGATTGTTATTTAAAACTTGTGTTTATGATGGCTTGGGATTGTTCTAACAATGAAATTAAAATGATATGTTAATCAAGTGTTAGAACAGGGGACAAATACAAATTATCTTAAGCGAATATTTTAAGAAAAAGGAAAAATATTTCAACCCTCAACAGGTAAGTAGGATTTACCACAAATGCACTCACTAATTATTCACCAAAATTATCAATGGCTAGCTTATGGTTTGTACACCCAGTCGAATACCACGCTGAATTAATTATCAGTATCAGGGAATGATTAAATTACCATTAATTTGCTGGAAGAATGTTCGATGTTGAACTGTTAGCTTGATATTCTAATGAATATTTGGGCTGACGAGGACCGAAGAGTAACTACTAAAGACACAAAGCACACAATAAAATAAAGGATTTAACAATTAAGTTGATGTTGATTCACACAAATAACTATTATTTTCCCTATATCCTTATTATGGCCTTCAACCTCTATGAACAACCCACAAGTCAGTAATCCCACTTTGAATACCGTTGCTTAAATAAATTACTAAAACTTTTAATCCTCGAACGACGGATTGGCTTTATGTAGTTCACTCAATACGAAAGGTAAGTTCTATTTTAAATATTGTAATGTATAATCGTGGGCATAAACATAAGTTTTGGGAAAAGAAACCAAATCACTGGTTATATCTAGTGGGATATTATACTGTTAAATTGAATGTAATGACCTCGGCCGTTTTAATATAATTTGGTTTGAAGGAATGGCAAATCTTAATGAGTGATATTTAAGGTAAGTATTCCAAGTGAGTTTAATCTATGGGGTTGTGTAAAATTAGATGGCAAAGTAACTGTTGCTTTGCTTGTGAGTGACAGGTTTTCACACAACTAACCACCTTATGCGGCCTTCGGCCTATCTACTCCACACAATGCCTCTCTAACTAGTAATAAATTGATTTAAATATTCCAGGTTGTAATTATATTAATTTTTATTTTTGTACCATTCTTAGGAATTACTTCCCTCGATGAAAAGAAATGATACGACCAACTGCTGGACGATGACCGATGTCCCTTCCGATGCTGCTACTTTAAATAAATTGTTCCTGAGCTCCTTATAATTTTCAGCCGCTACCTCGCTAATATGTCCTTTGCTTGCTGACTGGAAAAATTATGCACCGTCTAAAAAATTAAAAACAAGACAAATGAATAAAAGAATTATTTATGCCCTATTTCTCCTTTAAATTATGCTTCCAGTTTCGAATGTAGTTTTCCTTATCCTAATTCTAATTTATTTCTAATTTCTGCTGTCCTGTTCCCACTAATCAATATTCCCTACTGTGTAATCGTATTATTACCATGAATTAATACCTCGCCACTTAAAATTTCCCTATGCCATAAACCTCCGCTTAGCACGTCACCCAAACTTCCAATTTGCCAATACTTTTCAAAATCAAATTACTAAAATCTTTATAAAATTGAGCACCATCCAGCAGGATGTAGTGCATAAACTTCCTCGTCCTATTCCTAAAAAATCCTCCTATCTGACTCTCCAAACCTAAATTTATCAAACCTTCTAAAAATCCTTCTTTCAAAATTTTTCAAAATTTCTGGCCAAAAATTTCTGAAATTTTTGGACTATTATCGGAGCTACAAAGAGAACTACCCCGCACTTGTTGACATCAAAGTTTCCGGGGCTCCGGATGTCAAACAGAAGTACTCCCTTTGTACCTCTGTATAGTCCCTACCTAAAGTACCTAAAAATATAAAATACAAAATAAATGCATGTACTCCAGAACTGCCCACGTAGCTCGGTGGTGCAAACTTTGCCACCAAAATATGATCGACAGCCTTTGGTCTCAGCAGTGAATTTTGGTGGAATCTACACAAATATCCAATCAACAATTATCAATGCCGGCTATATGTACACGATGAGTAGGTATGCGCACTACCTAATTTACCATGTTTCCTTATTTTGCCAAATACATCTACACATAATTTTATTCTACGGGTAAATAAAGTATTTATGAATGATGTCTAATAAAATAATTATGATTTCAATTTGATTTTAATGCTATGATCTGTGGTTCCCTTTAATTGCATTAATTCATTTCTCATACATAGGTACTTGCTATTAATTTTAACTCACATTCTCGCTTCTATCATTTTAACATTCACGGTACACAACAAATGACATATTATTCAAGGGCATGGCATGGCATATTTCACACTAAATAATTCATTACCTAATATATATATATATTAATAATTAACCTTACATATATTTAATTATAATATAATATTATTTACCTCTTGCGGCGAAGAGAACACTGAACGGGAACAAGGAACAAAAATCCGAAATCCTAACTGGCCACCTCAACTATGATCGACAGCCTCCACGTCTCCGCCGACTCTATGGCGATGAGGATGATGACTGGATTTCACTGACCTTCGATTTTTATTTTAGGTTTTCTAACTCTACTGGATTTTTGGTATTGATAACTTTAATTTTACTTATAATTTTAAATTGACTTCCGACTGTAAAATGGAAGAAATGAAAAAGAAGAAAAAGGGAAACTACTGGATGAAAAATCCGGACTACGGCTGATACGCTCTCGACTTGTTCGCTCGCTGCCTAAAAACTGGAGAGTGGTGCTGGTGGAGCAGATCCAAAATGCTTACGCACTACTAGCAAGATGGCTACGCGTCTCTCCAATGCTTTTCCTTTATCTCCTACAATTTGCCTCCAAAACTACTAAAGATTACCTACGTCCCCTTTAATTTCCCTACCGTCCCTAAATTAAACCTGCAGATTTGTGGTAGGAGATCGAATGCTGTCGAACAATTCTGTTGACAAATGTATTTTTTAATGATGGCTATCAGTAATCAGTGCCCCAAATAAGAATTACTTTAATTTGCACATCACGGTTACGGTACCGTGGCGGCTGGATCAAACTCATCACTCGTCCCATGCATGTCTTCGTAATATGGTGTAATATATATTATATTATTATATATGTATGATTTTCGGTTTTTAATTATTTACATGAGAACCACGTGACCCCTGGGGGTAAATGGTCAATCAAAGTCAACCCATAATTGTTTTTTTATCGAAAATTAAATTTCTAGCCGGAAAATTCCTTCTTGAAAGGAAGTAAACCCCATAAACCAGGGTGAGCTCAAAATTATGAGACACATGTGTATATATATGTTAAACTATCATGCATACCCCATACGAGGGGACGAGTAGTGACGGTACGAATTGTGCCGGGAGGAATTGGCATCTAATCGATATTTACTTCTCAAGATATTGTTTTAATTTCCTGTGATATTTACTTCCTATGATATTATTTTAAGTTTCAGTGAGATTCACGTCAAGTGTCAAGGAAAATCCCTTTATATAAATGGAGGTGAAGCAAACCAAGGAGTCATGTATTTGCATATTTTAAGCATTCAATCTTCCAACAATAACTTTTGGGTATTCCTCGCTTTGGTATATACATATACTTATCAACGGAGCTTCAGTTCTACTCCACGCACTCTTTCAGATCTCTCGTACATATCCCACTGTCTGTACATACTTTATTAGTCTTCATTTCTGTTCCTACAAAACTACTGGCTGTTTTAATATAACATGGTGTTATTGTTGGTGCTATGTTATAATGTTGGTGCGTCATCTACATCAACAATTTTAATATTTTGCTGTACCACTCAGAATTATTTATGTCACGAATTAACTTTAAAACTTCCAATGTAATATGTAGGCCTTCGTAATTCCATAAACACGCTTTCACTACTCATAATATTCAGTACTTTAAGGTAAAAATTGTGTTATAATCGACTAAAAGGACTAAAACTGGTATGATCCACAATTCACATGGGACTCATGAGAGTTATAAAGTGGAAGGTAAAGCTTGCGTTATCAGTCACGGGTTTTCCTGTCACCAACTCGGATCTTTAACTCCATTTTCCTGGTTTGACGGATAAAAAAAGTATCCGAGAAAAAATATGTAAGAATTTTATCAATTAATGCAAATGTACACTTCACTGCAAAAGCAAATAAGGCCATCACTGAAGATTCGCGAGGATCTCACGGAAGCACTAAGCCCTTAATTAAAAAGCAAGATATTGTTAACGCAATAATTACTAAATACTTGATCGGTCATACGTATCTCATTATTACATAGTTTTTACAGCAAATTAACTATTTCGTATTTTCTACACCTTGGTGTATTAGTGGGTTTCTCATGTACTTTTATTTCCTCAATAAATTTTTGCTTATCCTATGTATACAGGGGTCGGCACTAATTTTTTAACGCGTGCAACTTTAATTTTTTGAGGATGAGTCGCGTGCGACCTGTAATTTACCATTTTTAAACCTTGTAAATTTCAGTTAATTAGGTGCCTATTACGTAACTATAATCGCAAAAATTTACGTTTAACAAGTCAGATTGTTAGATGATCGACAGTCATCTTTCAATTTTTTTAATTTTAGTTTTAATTATGTAGGTACCTATCATGAAACAACAATCACAAAAACTTGCGTTCAATTTGATGCTCGACATTGCAATGCATCTGCAATTCTTTCAAAATCGGGAGTATAATTAGTTACTGCTAATTTTAGGCAATCGTAAAGATGCGTATACGTAAGTTTAGTTTGGTGTTTGTTTCTTATGAACTTTATACCGGAAAAGGACGATTTGCACAAGTAAGTTGATCCGAAAAACGACGTAACACGATACGCAAGGGATACTAAAGACGGAAACTGCTGTTTGTCAACAATTGACCAAAATTTGTTCTCATACTTTTTTGATTTCAAAATAACATTGTTTTGAAGCAACAATAATTCGTTTTCCAGCGCAGCTTCGTTTAACCAAAACATTTCTGCAACCGTCTTCGCAAATTCAAAAATTATTATTATCTTTAACTTCAAAATTTTGAAAAACCATGCGTATAAACACGCTAAGTTAAACAGTATGAACAACGTCAACTGACTCGTCTAGTTGCAGTGAGTAACACACACATTGTTCGACATCACTAGCTAATAATCTTTGTACATCTTCAGATAGAATATTGAACCTTCTTCTAACTGTAGTCCTGGAAAGTGGAACGTCTTTGACACTTGCAATAATTTTATCTTTGTTATTTAAAGATGCAAATAATGTGCCTGCAGCTACAAAGAGACTTTTTCTAATTATTTCTCTGTCCTCAAATGATTTTTGTCGTGTAGCAATAACATTGCACACTTAAAGGGATGCGATAGTAGCTAATTGTGATTTTGGTTTTGTAAAATAGGACTGCTGAGTAATTAGGTTCGATTTAAACTCTATCACTCGATTTTTACGCAGAATTGAATTTTTCATATACTGTCAACTGTTGGTCGGATGTTTTGTGCACTGTACTATAATGTTGCTCGCAGCAGGATTTTCTCAAACTTACAGAGGCTTTCCAAATAAGACAGGTGCACTTGACTTTACTTAATGTAAAAAAAATAGCATTCTTATCACTCAGAATGAAAATTATACGTTTTTTATTTCTTAAGTTTTGGTTTGGAACTGATTACGACAGTTATTTTAAAAAAATTACTTGAACACGATCAATTTAGAAGTCAGACATTTATTTTGCCATGTGAGTTTATGAACTACAAGTGAGACTAAAACCTTATCTTATGAAATGAGACAGCATAGTGGACTAAAACACGAATCCGGAAATAACGTTGTCAGTTGGTATGTACCTTAAAGCTGTAATTAAACAGCAGCTCTAGCTAATGATGAATATATTTCACGTTTGGCAACGTCTGCACCCGGCAAACGCGACTGCAATGATGATCGTGCTACATTTCAAATCAAAGTGCTGGCGCCATTTACGAAGTGCTCAAGGGTATCATTGTTGCCTGCTGCACATATTTTCTAGCAGATCTTGCCTTCATTTCTAAATTAGCAAAATTTTGTCATTTTACTATTTTATATAGTATGAATTTATGAAAAATTGCAGTTTATCGCGTGCTACTAAAAATCCCGCCGCGTGCGACTCGTCGCACGCGTGTGACCTAGTGCCGACCCCTGAATGTAGAATATCGTCGTTAAAAAATCGGAATAACTGGCGAGGTTCTCGTGGCCGGTATAAGTAAATGGTATCGGAGATAATGCATGAAGGATAATCTGTTCTCAAGTTTACAACAAGAAATAGTTTAAAAAACACTGTGTAAAATGTAATAAATGAGTAAGTGGAGTTTTCAACGGTAAACAACTTTGACTTGGACTTATATTTAATATACTTGAGCAGATGCAGATTCATTGACACTTGAATAAAGTATAACAGTAACAAAAAAAAATAAACTTCTTACATAAAAATTATAATAATAATATATTCTCCATTACAGTAGTCGACTTATTATTCCGCTCACTTGTTTTCTTCTTAGTAGGATATTGGTTTCGGGAGGGAATCAAGAGGACGATATGAGCAGCCACTATGAGGCAAAAGCTTATCACAATGAGAGACCATTTTCCAGTTTCGGCATAGTTGATGAGATTCAAAGCTTCCGTCTTTAAACCGGTAGCCGTGTCGTCAGTCATGGCCACGTATCCATCAAACCATAGAACGGGATAAATCATTTCTGGAATATCTGAAAAATGTTCAGAAATGGTATTGGGCTTCACAGCCACGTTGACTTGGATTCTCTTGTGAGCTTCAAGTATGAGTCCAGTGTTGGGCTCCAGAAGAACGTAGGTCAGGTGAAGGGATCTGTTGGGCTGGAGGCCAAATGACTGATTTAAGTATTCTTCCGAGCCGTCCAAAAAGTGAGGAGTAGATATTACGGCCGGGACACCACCTCGACACGCAGAAACTTGCATAACCCCACTCTTCAAACAACCGTCCATGCTTTTACCAGGACCACCACCGATATTAGCAGGATTTTTACAAAAGCAAATATTGTCAGGATTAATGTGTGGATCTTCAAAAATCTCTTTAGGAAGTGCAAATTTGTAGCCAGTGATGTTCTTGTACTCTGTATCTTCAGTATATTTGAGAAAGATGGAGCGACAGATATCCGCCACAAATAATTGTACAAGCCGATCTCTCCCCACAAATGGTGGGTACATGGACCCATCTGAGCCATTGATTTTATTACAGGCTTCTCCATTCCAAAAGTGAAGCTCTCTTTGTCCCTTCCAACTCACAACTTGGCCGAATTCTGATGAGTCTTCAACTCCAGTTTTGACTTCGAAAATACCATCGTCAGAACCATTATTGGGGTAGCACATGCCAAACGTGTAATTATGTAGAAATAATTGACCTGTCTGCTCCTCAATAGTCTTCATCATGGGCACATATCTCCCTTTAAAAAGAATTTCACTCACAGTCAGGTTGAGGAAAAGCGTTTCTTCTTGATGGATATGAACAATTCCAGTGAGAGCGAGTTGCTCGAAGAAACTTAACTCGGCTCCCTTGGCTGTCAGTCCGACGAGAACGGCATTGATGACAGTGAATGAGTCCTCTTCAGTTCCATTTGAAAAATCCGGCCGGAAGAAGTAGGTGACGGGTTGACGGAAGAAAACAGTTCCATTCTCATCATTCAGTTTCATATCCAATTTGACCCTTTTTTCTTGGTACACATAGGGTCCGAATTCTTCAAAAATAGGTTTTCCCCCTTGACTAACTTCATGTGGGTTTGTCGTATTAAAGATGTAGTAGCTCATGAACATGGGAACAGTGATGTTGGACCACATCTCCCATGTCTCAGTTCCATTAACAAGACGAGTCCCCTCTGTGATTTTACTTTTTATTACAGAAGGAATGACGAACCAACCCATTACAACTGTCACAATTAGAAATATTATGCCGGCAGCGAGTAAAACTATTGGTGCTTTCTGCATCTTTGGTGGTCTTTCAATAATTTTTGTTTCGCACCAAAAATTCAAAGACCTCAAGCAATCACAATCGACTAAATTAGAGCTGGCAACTGGTGACTGAGTAGTGTAGTGTGCTATCCAGCCAGAGTTCCAGAGTTGGGGAAGGGATGCGCTCGACTGCTTAGAAGTGATACGAAACGCATCAACACAACACACATTTCCCAATAAACTGTCTGTTCTGTGTACTTAAGCGTCCTGGCTAATGAACAGACGTTAAGCAAATAATTCTTTTTATCAATCAAGACCAGACAAAATGAATTGTGTGAGGACGTATTGCGGTCTCCATGAATATTTATGATAGTATATATATACTATCATATATGAGGAGTTCACTGGCAAAACATGCTAAGTCCATTTTTTTTTCAAAAAATGAGATTATTAGTGTACCTACATGTTAATGACTCAGAGAGTTTACTGTGTGAAATATTAAAGGCACGCTCATAACTGACAAAGATGTTGTACAGAAGTAAGCTGGTGCTTGTTTGTAATTAAAATAGAAACTTCTAGAGTCTTTAGAAGCAGCGCACTCACACGCTGCGATTTATTTTTATAATGCCACGTTGCGTTGGTGCAATTGTACATTGAACTTTACTGTCGCCGATAAATTCATAAAACGCTTGTGGGGTCTTGTGTCGGGAGTGTTAGTTTACTTTTTTTAATAGTCATTACTGAATTCTTCATATTCTTCGAAAATGCATTACTTAATGCATGTGTGTAGTATTGAACGATTGAGCAATATTCTGCTTACGGTAAAATACCTACTATATAATTTACATAAATAAAATCTGTCTATAATTTTAAATGGCTATTAAAAGCATTATTTCGTCGGTGAGCTGAAAGTGAAGAAAAGATACCCTTGATTAGTTCAACTCGTATTTCTAATGATAAGCTAAATTAACGAATTCATACTTTAATTTTACCAGCAGAAATGAAAATGATTTAAAACCTAGCGTTTTTTTCATGGCCGCTTATGGTTTTTTTGGACACGTTAAGTCCATAATTTCAAAATTTTAAATATTTTTATAAAAATTATCACACAGCGATAGATAATGCTACTGTTTTGTACTGTTTGTGACTGCTACGCGTCTCTTACTATAGAATTATCGAAAATTTAGCGTTTGAAAAAATACCATATTTTCACTTACCTAGCTATCCAAATGGTTCCTGTAAAGTGGGGCAAGATGGACTTAACGTGTTTTGCCAGCAAAGTCCTCATATTAGTATATACGCACGTAATAACGTATATCTTTTTAAACTATATTCGCAGGGTGTTAATTGTGTAATCGTTTTATACCCTGCCTAAAGTACATATGCTACGACGGGGATCCCGGATTCTGAATGTCTTAATAGTCATATAAAATTTTCATTGTACTATAAAAACAAAAATAAAAACATTTAAAAAAAGTTATATGACAAGTCATTGTCCATTGTGTAATTATCTAAGTAGGAGCAAATGAAAATGAGTGTCTTCCTAATGTACATATTTGAGTCTTTTTATATTTTTACTTATTGCCTATACCATCGTACATCAATATAGCTTCATGATAAAAAAGGAAGTCAATATTACCTACCTACATGTAACGTTGCAACATGTTTGCCTATTTGCAATACAACTATGAGAGCTGTATAAAAATGTAACAAGACGCAATGCATTTTTTGTTGGTTATACCCATGAATAATCATCGCTTGCCTTGACTTTTTCGTATTTCGCAAAATTTCTATTAAAGGTAATTAAAAAAGATGAAAACAGAAACTATAGTATAGTTTTCGGTAATCGGACACGTCATTGAGTAAATACTATGTTAAGTGTAGAAGCGTAAAAATGCTTCGAGCTATACTTTTCACTTATTGCAATACTGCATAGTCATTGTCAGCAGTGGCTATCAGAGTTTGACGTTAGTATTCATTTCTTGAGTATTATCTTCTGTAATCATCAATTTAATCCCAAGGTCGTGGTGGACAATCTCAGGAATCTAGCAGTACACAGCTAAAGTTATAAGAGATCCCAATGGTCTGGTACGGACCAATAAAAACCGGCCTGGTCGGTCAGTCCTTACCAGCAGAAAAGATTATTTTCTACCGGTCCGACCATATATTTTAGATACAAAATATTTTATCTACAATCTACAAAAGTGAAATAAATTTTTTATTTTGCATCCGGTAAATAATTTGTTAATGTGTTATCCTGTTCGATAATTTTAACATGCAGATTCTGCACGTTGCAAATTTTCGACATTTACAGATTAATTGGTTAGATTTCCTGTAGTTAGCTATACAGGAAACTTGCTGAAATATTTTCTAAGCGTGTATCTAAAATTCACGTAACAAATTTCATAAAGATAATACATATTTATATAACTACTTATAACATATGTATAATATATATTTATATAACTCACCTAGTTATATCTCTTTTATATACACCTATTTATAAACAAGCATGTTACTTCAAACCTACTTAGCAGAGTTCCAGAATCAGGTATACGTACTATATGCAATAACCTTCACCTTATTTGCCAAACAATTACTTCAGAACGGCTACGCTTTCAGCATTACAGTGTATGATTTCATTTATATCAAATATCAATGCAGGTAGCGTTATTGAAAGTCCTTGTTGCGACTGTCAAAGATGACCTTTAGAAAATTACTTGAATAGGTGCATTTTACTTGTCAGAACCTTAGTATTATTATGATTTTAAAGCGTCTTATATTGAGCGGTAAATTTCAGTACCGTATTTCCTATAATTGTAAACGAGTCTGGCTGGTCGGACTTTGAGTAGTAGGCGAGTCTATTTAACACACTATTAAATGGCAATAAGCGGGCCTGTAATAGTAGATGGGTTTGTAGTACCTAGTAGACGAGTCTGGGGGGGGGGCTACTAGTAATAGAAAATACGGTAATCATGCCCGCTACACGATATAATAAAAACAAAAGATGGAAATAAATAATATGTTCTAGGTAATTCAAACTACTACATGCTCAATTAACTCGTGCAGTCTTGCGTGATTGTAATCGTTATTCCAGCATCCAGAACTACATTCAACTATAGCATATTATGCTGGTAGAAATAATTTTGCTTCCTTAAAGTTATTATAAAATGTATTTAACAGCACGAAGTTATAGGCAAATTATACATTATTATTTAATCAAATATTTTTTAATAATTTAATTATCAACATTATTATTTTCATTATCTTCCTGAGATAATATGGTTTTAATTTTATCACTCAATCCAGGTAATAATTTATATTATTATTTTAGAAAAACTAAGCTGGATTATTATCTCGATCTGTATTTTAAACATTATGTGGTTTTTTAATACAAGAAGAGTAATATTATGGCTCTCTGAAACTTTTAATAACTTTAATAATCATTACAGGTTGATTAATATTACTGAGTGATTACAGCATCAAGTCTCAGCTATATAACAAAAGAAATTAATATTTATTGAACTGACTTGGGTCTATTGATTTTTGAAAAAAATTCAGCTCGTTCTAAAACATAACAAAATACGTATTGTAAAATTTTGATTATGAACTTAGGTAATTAATTTATTCTTACACACGTGAAATACTCTGGCTCCTACTCTGCAATGCTGCAACTCAGCACTCCGCGTTATTATGAAATGACAGGCTGTCATGACAGCTGGAATTCATACATCTTTTTTATAGTACTTTGTTTAATTCATTTTTACATAATGGCAACGCAAATATAGTTCAATGTTAAAATTCCAATAAGACTACAGAAAGATATGTGCTTGTACATATTTACGCTGGCGTGAATTAAAAACGTTAAACATCTGTAATCTGTAAGTTTCCAGTTAAGTATTAAAGTTACATCTGCACTTTGATCGTTGTTAGTCGATACATAATAACGTAACTTTCCTATTAATTCAGATTGTATGTGTTAAGTACTGTATATTGTATAATACACAAGATTTGCTCATTCTACAACAATGGGCTGTAGAAAAAAGAAGAAGCCTAAGAAAACTTTTCGCAGTCGTAGCTCAACAGGAGAGCTGACTGGGCTGAGCTGGGAAAGAGCTGACAGTAGTGGTGAGTAAATCTATAATAAGCAATTATACGAGTTTAGTAGACAAATGAAAAAAATGCTTAAATGATTGCTTACCTTTTTTGGGCAAAATGTATCAATGAGTAATCAATAAGGTATACAGCATAATATTATGTCCTTGACGCCTATTTCATTATTCTGTCTACCCATATTAAAATAAAATAATCTAAAAATAGTCTAATAGAAAATTCACAATCTTTTAGAAAATGATTCAAAATACGAGTATGAGTACGCCTTTGCTGACAACGAAGGTCACAGAGACTCCCATGGTTATACTACCTACAGCACTGACAAGGATCACTCTGACACTGACCCTATAGTTATAATAGGGACTGGGGCCTCAACGGTCCGGCGTACTACTTCCTCTGGGATGTTCGTGCCACAGCGATCGAAGTTTAAATATCCACCAAAACTTGGCCAATCAGATACTAGGAAATATGAAGAAACCGTATATTATCCACGGGGACGTGAGCTTTTTATGAATTTAAGGATTTTATACACAGATTTTGATGAGCTGTAACTCCTATTATGAAGCATAAAGCAACATTACAAACGATCTATTATGCATAATTAAATGAATTCTTACATATACTTACATTCATGTATAGTATGTGGATGGATCGCAAGAAAATGGGATCACGTGGGTGACATTTCTTCTGCCGAGGAGCAATCAGACATAGTTGAAGGTCGTTGGGACTTTTGGAAAGCATACTACTGTCATAATCGCGTTGAAGCTATTTCTAAGGAAGTCAATCAATTGTTCTTGGTTTGGTCACTTTTGTATACTATTGGTAGGTGTATAAATTATATAAACTTGTGGCTTGTGTTCTGGTCCTGGTCTTATGGTTATATTCTACTCATGTTACATGTAGGTAGATACATACGTTAAAAATCAAGACGCTTTTATTTATCTAAATAAAGGAATGAACCGGCACTTGGATTTGATTCACCTTACACATAAAAATGGAGGATTCTCGTTCCTACTGGTCTGTCTTGTTGTCTACATTGGCGTTGGCTATCCCATGTATGTCCTAGAAACCATGATGGGGCAATATGGGGGTAGAAAGCCATTAAGTATGCTCAGATACATGGCTCCTTACTTACAAGGTAGGATCCGAAAAACCCTTCATTGAGAAATCCTCTTCAAGCCAAATTCAAAGTGTAAGGGATCGTCCATAAATGATGTCATTGGTAGGGTCAGTGGGCGTAGTGAGGTGTTGATGACATTCCATGTTAAAGATAGCCATTTAGCAATGGTTACCCTAATGATAGGGTCCAAAACATTGGAATTTTTAGTTGACATCATTCATGGAAGACCCCTAAATGAAAGATTTTAATAAATTATGTACCTACCTGCATTTTGTGCAATATAAAAAAAAGTTGGTTGTTCAGGTTGTTGTTGATAAAATGGTTGAATAATAGGCATTGGTCCAGCACTCTGGCTACGAACATTTCTCATCGGCATTCAAAGTCTAGTAACAGCCATTTATAGTTTACATTATTTCTTGGATTTATACGTTTGCCAAATCAACCACAGCGATCTTTGTAAGGAGTAAAAATATTTTTTTTAACTTTAAAAATTAACGAATAAAACTAAAGACTATGTAGCTACAATAATTGAACATTTTAAATAAAAATTTGTACGAAATTATATCCGTAATCCCTGTACTGACCATTAACTTTGTTTGATGTCACTGACGGGTAGTAGCAAACTTCTGTCGTGTGGGTGCTAGCAAAGGGAATGGGACACAGCTTAATGATACAGTAATACTCAGCGCAGAAAAACTTGAAATCGGACTAGAGACTGAAATAATTGGGTTTTTGATGGGTGCAGGGATACGAGAATGGATGCTTGTAGTCTTCATCTTAACTACAGTACAACGAGATTTTTTTCTAACTTCAAAATGGTCTTTAGAAATTTAGAATAATATGCTGTACAAAATTTAAATAATGATGATGTGATGACAACATGTTTCTGACAGATTTTCAGTGTCGCTGGACTCCGCTCTTTTGGAAAACTATACGCACTTGCTTTAAAATTAATTTATTTGATTTGGGTAGCATTCCTATTATATGCCTTGCTCCGGACATATGCAGGTTTAAATGCAGGTAGCTCCATTATGTACTTTCCGCTTCAAAAAGTAATGAAGACAGACTGGGGCAAAATTATTTCGGGGAATGTTTGGATGGAAGCTGTTTACTATGTAATATCCAGCCTGGGACTCTTTACATTAGTTCATCCTTATTTTGCTTCAAGATGCTTCTACCACTATAGAACTGCAAGGTGATGACTACTGATACTTTATATTAATAAAATACAATTATTAGACTTAATCAATAACCTACTTTGTTTTATTCCTGCGTGTAATAAAGTTCACTTTTTCCATACTGCAATTTAAACTTTAACATTTATCTATTCTTTATATGTACACATGTTAATTTTATGTATCTGTATATACCTAAGAGACGGAGTTTTCATTATAGCACTGACAATAGTATGGAATCTTGTTGGTGCCTCCACAGTTCTACTCTTCTTGGGCTATATTACGGTAAATAGAAAAGAAATGTCGCGTGCGGTAGAGCAAATTGGTGGACCTCAGGGGCTTTTTATCACGTATGTCATGAAGTATAATCAAGCTAATCAGCTGGATAATTTGGAGTATGACACGGAATACTACTGCGGACTATTCTATGTAGTCGTTGCCTTTATGTGTAAGTATTAGAGATATTTTGGGATTCCGAATTTTTACTGCATTTCCTTGATTAATTGCATACATTTTCAACTCAACATAAATTTCAAAACTTTTGCATTTTTTTTTCTGACAGCTATAACTTGCTTCCATTCCTGCCTCCGAGCTCTTATTCAAAGTAGCTTTCAAGAACACACATCAATGATTCTAGCGTCGTTGGTCATTTTTATTTTGAGTTTGCTTTTCTCTCTTGGAGTGCCACTGATATTTATTACGCCTGTAAGTTATGTTTATTTTTGTTAAATTTATAATAATTGTTAAAGAAATTATGTACAGCCTTAAATATGATTAGTGGCAGTAGTTTAATTTTATCTCAATACTAATTCGTGCTTTAATATCGACGACTATATTAAATGTAGGATGGAGTGCGTATTTTAAATTGCTTGGATTTTTATTTGCATCACACATTCAGTGTAATTTTCCTTGGAGGTTGTTTTTTCTGGAGTGTTGCGTACAGCCATAATTTTGCAAAAATTGTTTACGATATTCGAAACCAGGTTCATCTAGCAATTTTTGAACCAATTGGCGCTGGTCCGGCCTTACGTGCATTCTATCCAAAATTGTATCGCAATCTAATCATGGTTGGATTCTTGGTGAGTTGAATTAAACTTTCTACTACTCGTCCATAGCTTTATAATTTATTTCTTATCATGAGTGTAACAACTTGTTTTATACTAATGAAGCTGATTTTAGTCCACTCGGCGGCCCGTAGGCAATACCCTGTAGCTGCAGGAGTTGACTATTCTGGAAATCCTCAAGTAATCGGATTGGTTTGCTCATTTCTACCTGTGATTTTCATTATATTTATTGGTATACTAGCTTGCTACAAACAGGTTCGTATCAAATACTGGTGAAAACTAAAATTATTATATAATATTATTTGCATATTAACTTCATAACATATTCATAGTGCATTCCTTCAACAGAACAAAATTCCTATTGATTTTCAGCGAAAAAGCTGCAAAGCTGTATTTCGCCCTCACAAGGACTGGTACAAGAATTGGTATCACACCGTTGTTTGCTTTGTGGAGCCGGATCCTATTAATAACCTTGGAAAATCATAGAGTACACATCCATTTAATTGAATAGAGTTAGTGTGCAAAAGATGATTATTGAATTCTCTTGTTTATATACTTAAATACGTATTTTAATAGGGAAGATGCTACTTTCATCTGATGATTTAGTTAGGCGAGTGTTTAAATAATATTTTTGTTAACATTACGTAAACACGCTTATAAATTATTATTTAAAACTATTAGATAAAATATGGATTATGTTAAATCCCTGATGCTAATCACAATGGTAATATAAAAATTGTATCGAGCCAAAAGTTCCGTCGCAAGTCTTTTATTTTTGAAACAATCTATGGCTAATGATCAAAATTTATGTAAAGCTATAATGATTTCTCAATTTAAAACTATTGTAGCTACGTTAACAATTTTTGACTACATTACAAGTAATGTAAACTTGCTTGCTGCACCTTTCACATTCTTGGAAAGCTGAATCGTAGTTTATTTTAAGGTAAATCAATAGTTGACACCAAACTACTTTCCAGTTCCGATTGCCTGCAATGTAATTGTCAACATTTAATATTTACTGACATAGTTCTATACCAGATGTCCATTCACTGAAGTCCCAGCTCGCTACTTGACACCGGTGGTGGGGATGACGTGGCTGTAACTGCGATTGCTTGTTTTGCATATTCTGTTGCTTTTTCTAATGCAGTGCTAATATTTAATTCAGCACGCTGAAACCTAAATCGTTTCAAGAGAGCCACCAGGTTCGGATCTTGGCCTTTTGGTGCGCCAATAGACCCTCTTCCAAACTCTGTGACAAAACAATTCATCCACTTTTCTGCCGAAAACTGTTCAGTAACTAGTTCCTACAATAATTACAAAACAAAGAAGGTTATAAAATGGAAGGAAAATTATATTCCGGCATTGATCCCGACGCAATACGGCAATACCATTATTGGTTGTAAAATAGGAGCATGAACGTAATTCAAATTATTGATATCATCTATAATATGTTGAGCTTACTTTTGGAACACAGCACCTTCCTTGGATGAAACCATCTGAGGAGTGAACTAAAACTAAAACGGGTTTATTAGAGGCAGCTCTCGTTATTTTCTTTAATGACGTGAATTCCATATCACTCGCAAAGGCTTTCACAACGAAAGGGTCTTTCACTTCACTGATTTCGGAAACCATACTATTAACCTCAATTGAAGTTTCCTGTTTGGCGAGAAGCTTCTCAGCTTCCAATATAGCTTCTTCAACCATTATGTTAACTTCATGAGATAGTGGAATATTTCCATCTACAACACAGAACCGTATTTCCTCGACAAGATTTTCTACTTCCGTTTTAAAGGACGAATAATCTCTTTCACATTTTTTCATTAAAAGTCTTAATTCCGACACAGCTTTACTGATTTCCCAGCCAGATCTCATTGCAACTTCAGCAGCTAAACCAGTAGCACAGGCAATTTCAAACTCACCGTTTTTCTTATGTGTTCGTTTTGTGACTACAATAGGGGCTGCATATTCATTTAGAAATTGCTGACTCTCCTCGATTTCGCGGAGATTAAAGTCCCCGTGAAGAATTGTAACGACGAGTTTGATTTCTTTGTCATATACTGATTCTGTTCCAAATCGTACAACTCCAAATTTTCGTTTTAACCAAATTTTTAAATAGTATAGTGAATTTTTACTCATTTCCCGACCGTATTTCTTTTCGTTGTCTACATGGATTTCAGACACGGAACTTTTTCTACTAAACCCAATTTCTGGAACATCCTATTATAGAGCAAATTATTTAAACTAAATTAAGCACGCTTATAAATATTTTAAAAGCAATCATAGACCCATAGATGTTGAATAAATAGGTGGCAGGTAATAATAAGGTATGATGATTCTGAAAAGTGAAAATTACACACAAAATTAAAAAAACTAAACCTTACATTAACTTGATGCAGGATCCAACCAGAAGGTAATTTTTTTACACTTGAAACATTAAGTTTAATTTTATTTTCTAGAAAAATAATTCCCGCATCTGATTCTAGTGAATCATCCCCAGGCATGAATGGCGATCGGTTCAAAATAATCCAATACGAATTATTTTCCTTACATATTTCTTCAACGGGATTACCCTCTTCGTCGAAAATCCATTCAATAACAATCGGATTATCATGGGATATTTGGGCACTAGAAACATAAACTCCACCACTGAATTTAGAACTGTATAAATCTAAAAGGGATTCCACTTTTCTTGTAAAGTGGTTTTCTTCGTTTGCCATTATTTGCTTTGCTACGTCGTCCCTAAAAATTCTCTTGACTTTGTCTTGTTCCGCCTTGAAATCTTCTGGAGCAAACTGAAGTCCTAACGACATTGCTAGTTCTTCAAGAGCCTCATCACTAACGCCATGTCTCTCGTACCTATAAATACAATCCTTAAAAGTATAGCCTTTCCTTTCTTAATAGATTAATAAAATTATAAATATAATAATGGCATGCCCAGAAATATAAATTTATTTACCAGTTGAATGCAGTTTTTCCTTCAATTCTTCCTATACTCTTAGCATTTTCTATTTCATCTTTGGGAATTTTAAGTAACTGGGGAAAGTCTGCTGCCACTAACGGGGGTATAATGAGATTTTTCTCTTTAGATGTGGCATGCGATTTAAGGAAGTCTAAATAACGCACGACTTCAAACGCTAAAATTGAAACAGTTTCGGCTTTCATTTTTTCGACTTCAGGGAAAGCTCCGGTTAGTGTTTCTGCAACCGTGTCAACGGTTTCTTTAAGAAAGTCGACGATATCCACTGATGATTTAACTTTGGGGATGAACTGAGTTTGTGTAATGGATAGAGAACGTTGAATTAAGCGACGAATTTTTTGACTGCAAGAAATAATGAAATAAATCCTCATTATTTTAATATTTTATTTCATTAACTAATTAATAAACATTAATTAAACAAATTAATAAACAATTAACTAATAAAGGCAATTAAACAATTTATGCACTATTTACTTTGTCTGAGGTAGGACACCATCTGAAAGAGCAACTGTGGTAGCTCTCATGTGATCAGCAAACACTCGATAGCACAGGTCCAGATCTGATTCAAAACTCGAGCTGTACTGAGGAACTCCGGTTAGCTTGAAATAAAAATAAGAATTAAATACAATAAGTACATTTTGGTGTGACTTTCAAAATGCAGTTTCTAAAAGAATAAAAACAAAATACAATCTTACTTTATGAATTTTATTAAACACTGGAAAAAATAAATCCGTTTCGTAATTTGATACTTTTTGATTAAGCACAGCCGTCAAGCGCTCCAAACCAGCACCTGTATCTACAACATGAGTCAAGGGTAGCCTCTCAAGTTTTCCCCCTTCGTTTCTAAAATGATTATTTGGGAGTCAAGAATCTGAATTAATTAATATTAATAATAATTAATCATTAATTACTATTAGCTTCGTTAAGTCTACACAAAGCACAAAGTAAAACCATTATATTAATAATAGGCAAAAATCAGGTTAGTTTATACGCTAAAATAAGCAAAATGAAGGAGGAAATTAAGGTATTTACATGCCTATTGTACTGCATAAAGACTAGATTCCATAGCTCAACAACATGACCAGAATCTCTATTCACTAATGATGGGTCGCACGTTACACCCCTGTGGTCGTAGTGAATTTCTGTCGATGGCCCACAAGGTCCAACAGGGCCCATAGTCCAAAAATTTTCCTTGTCATATGGAAGAATACGTGACTGAGGTACTCTGAAATTTATTTAAAATTTTCTAAAACAACTAGTTATGGTAGAATGAAAACATCAACACAGTTACATCTACATGAAATTTAAAGTTTGTTAGCAAGACGCGTTGACTCCAATGGGCAAAAAGTGGACTTAACGTGTTTTGAAAAAAATGTCTTCAAATTTAAATGTAGGTGCAACTCGGGTACAAAAGCAATAAAACAAATTTTTAATATATATTGTACTGTTTTCGTAGTAAGTAAAGCTACTCTGTGCTAATTATCTGTATGTACTCTTAAATTGGTAACAGAATAAAAACCCTGATAATATATTTATGCCACTCCATGTGAAATAGTTACAACAACCTACCCGATACTTTCCCATATTTCTTTTGTCTCGTGATCCGTGGGAACAGAATCCCAGCCGGAGAAGTATGTAACATATAATCGAGAAGGGTCCAATTTGTAAACATTTGTAAGTAGATCCCACGCCATAGCGCAAGATTCTTTCTGTTGAAAATTTTAAACTTTATTAATTATAGCTTACATCCTTGCTAGTTTAGTTATGCTATAATTATTTGTCTCCAAATGTGAAATAGGAATACATACAACTGATTCAATTGCCTGGTGCACAACAACTTCAGTAGGATAAATAGTATCAAATTGAAAAATAAGAGACTAGGATTTTTCAACGATTAACCCTTCGATATTATTACAGCGATAATATAAAAATACTAATTATATAATTTTTTAAGCTTAAATGTAGTGCACTGAAAAATGACATACCTTGAAATAATTAGAGAAAGACCAATTACCCAGCATCTCAAAAAACGTTTGATGGTAAGTATCGGTTCCAACAAGGTGAAGATCATTTATTCGTAAGCACTTTTGACTGTTTACTGCACGATGATATTTTGGTTTGCCATAGCCAAGTATTACGTCTTTAAACTGGATACAAAAAATGCATTATTAATTTACTACAGTACGTATGACATAGCATGTTGTTTATTCCTTAGTTGTCACAAACACCGGAACACTGTCAACTGTAGTAGTGTTGGAACTTGTTAACAATTGTTCTTTTCCCTTTAACATAAGAGAACAATCTGTGATTACGCACAATTGTTCTTGAAGCTGTGCACAACATTTTTCAATGATAAATCCCATAAGAAAACGAACAAACTACCTACATTGTGCACAAGTAACAACACTAAACTGTAGTGCAATAACATCGTATTTACTTTTATCTTTGCTATTATCTCTCTTAAGAAAAGCTCAATTTTATGTAATAAAGTCAGATGATGCATACCTGATTCATCCCGGCGTTTGTAAAAGCTAAAGAAGGATCATTCTTTGGGATAATTGATGATGATGGGACGAAAACATGAGGCAGCTTGCTATTTCGTACAAAATACTGAATGAACGTTTCACGAACTTTTGCTGAGGGCCAACTCAGCTTCCCTAATCCTTCTGCCATCCTTCAGCACTGATATTTGATGACTTTCAGTTGACAGTAATCCGAATATGATGTGCTGACCGATGCTGGATGAGTGCACTTTTTTGTTTCATTTACAGTTAATGGTTAAGATAGTTTTAACTACTATTCCCATATTTGATATTTGAGCATTTTAAAACGAACAGCTATTGCAAGAATGTATGTTGCCGTGGCCAATTTAATTGTGGCTAGCTTCTACAATGTACATTAGTTAAAAGGTTGTGCAACTCCAAATTACAAAATCAGTGGATTGAACTTCTAACTCTACAAAAAAAATACATTTTTGTTACAAATCGACTAAGTCCAGTCCAGAATACAGCCAGTGGCCACAATCAACAATGATGAATGATGAATTAGGGTACCGGCGCCAATTAAGCACTCTTGATAAATAAGTATTCAATACTTCTTTAACACGATGTGTAAGCATATTCTGTATAAGCAGTAAACAAAGCTTCTGATATATTATAATTTATTATAAATGATGAAATACCTGATAATTAATGGGGTTTCCCTGCCTGAAACGTTCAACGTGTGGACAACTTGGTACAATTAATGGTGCTGTGAGTGAAGTAAAATTCGATCGTAGGTATCGATTCAAAATTACTTAATTATACTGTATACTCGCACTCATTTCAACTTTCAACTTTTTAATTAAGTATGTAATTAAATCCCAAATTTTTGGCCTTGCTAACAGGCCGGCTTCACTCTTGAATTGATTGAACTCAAAAACTCAACCCATGAGAGAAATAGCTTTTTGAACCGAACGCGCCTTGGCACGTAGCTCACAATGATGTCTCGTTGTCTGAAATAGACATATATGCCCATTTTTGATTTTTTTGATTTTTAAAATGTTAATAATGTTATGTCTTAAATGTCAATGTTAATGAAAATGAAATGATTTAATCGATTTAAAGATTTAATGATTTTTGATTTGATTAGTTGCCAGTGCACTATGCGCTGTAACTGGTTTAACAACCCAGAACCTTAGTATGGACACTTGAGCGCTAGTACTGTTAAATCTATAAAACCTCCAATCTGACATCTCTGAAACACAAGCATTAGCGTATAACTTATGATATACTTTATAGTAAAATATAGCGTCTAAAAGTAAGTATATTTAGACATATATTATCTATATTATATAGGCTTGCATGATTCGATATCAATTTCGACCCGGCCCGATTTTAAGCCGGCCCGATTTCGAGCCGGCCCGATATCAAACCGGCCCATTTTCAAACCGGCCCGATTTCGAGCCGGCCCGATTTCGAGCCGGCCCGATTTCAAGCCGGCCTGATTTTGAGCCGGCCCAATTTCAAACCGGCCCGATTTCGAGCCAGCCTGATTTCAAGCCGGCCCGATTTCAAGCCGGCTCGATTTCAAGCCGGCCCGATTTCAAGCCGGCCTGATTTTGAGCCGGCCCGATTTCAAGCTGGCCCGATTTCGAGATGGTCTGATTGCATTTCAGCCCTATTCCATATTTTTAATATTTGAATATTTAATTTTAAATTTATTTTATCTTCTTGTGTCCGTCTTTGATAAACAATATTTAGTTATTCAAAGAATTTTGACACTTAAAGTAAGCTACCTCAACCTCAATATACTACAGCCCTGAAATGAAAAACTAAATTGCTCCTTTTCCCTAGTTTTTGTTGAGTAATGATTACTTAAATATTTATTAAGCAAACTCAACATGTGAATAGTATTGCATAAATTTTAAAGTCTGACCTCAACGCAAATAATGCTTGATTAAACATCAATATGGAATCTACAATTAATTAAAAACAGAAATTCGTTTTCAAAAAGTAATGTATAGTGAAACGTGGGCTGAGCAATGCCCACGTATGAAGTAAAATAATTCAAACGAACATTAATTATCATGCTATGATGTAACTTTCACACGCAAAAATTGATGTACCCTAATTATTACTCATATATAACTAAAAAGTCTTCAAATGTATATTAGTATAGTGTGTAAACATAAAATTAGAATATCAAAGATACAAAAATCCTTTAAATAATTTTTTAAATCCTATTACGGGCTTTACAATAATTACATAATAATTACTGCGTCATACAATTTAGGGTGGGAGGAATTTCAGAATAATGACTTTTTATAAGTTTATGGAAGAGGGGAGGGGAAGAAATCGGCGATTTTTGTATGACGTAATAACTGCAAGCTTCTAAAAGCAAATAGCAAAGAAATAGCTTATTGTAGGTATTATAACTTAGAGCAGAATTTAAACTATGTAATGTATAATAAATAAAAATACTCGCTCATTTTGGATGTGATTTTGATACTGGGAGGAATATGTCCTCTGTACGATTTGGGAGGAAACTGTCCCGAGGGGGGAAATGTCCAGGGGGGGGGATGTCCGGGAGGAAAATGTCCGTATACCCTTTTTTACCGTGATATTACTACAAGGAACTAACTAGTGAGAACTCGTGTTTCTATAAAACCTTTTGAAATGTGTGTAAGACTACGAATAACTTTTTGACATAAGCATTCAAAATACACTGTAGCATGGAGACATGTGTAGCATGTAAGGACAAGGACCAGTCAGTGGACATGCATTAAATCTAGGTCCCAAATTAGATCAACTACGATTTAAAAGTTACATCTACATCGGAACGATGACGACTTTGTGACTAGATTTTCGTAAAAAGTTAACTTGGCCCATCAGTTCCCTGATTGGCCCGCTGGTTTAAACGATACAGCATTTAAAAGTAAATGCCGGGGATTTAAAACTAATTCCTTGGTAATTAAAATAATAAATTAGGGTATTTAAATCTAATTCGCGAGCAATTAGAATTGGTGAATGTCCACAGACTGAGGACTAAGACCAGGAAAAGTAATTAATTCTTTTCTGGTGATGAAGCTATGATGCTGAATGCTGATGCAATTGGGATTTTGAGTAGAATTAGAATTAGATGGTAATCCCAAAATTCAGGTGGGTTTAGGGATCGTTGTGTCTACTTTGATACCAACCATGTTAAAGAATTAATTATTTATTTTGGTTATTAAATTCCTGCATTGCTTTATTTATTCTATTTTTTATAATATGATTTTTATGCTAGTAAAAAATAAAAATAGAATAAAAAGAATTAGTTTAAGACAACGTACATCAAACAAAAATATCTGTATGTATCATTACTGAGTAGAACTACTTTAAAATAAATATATGGTTCGCTATTTGTCGTACATTTAATCAATTAACGGGAATACCAGTTAAGGGACACACACAATAATACGTATAAAAATTTGGAAAGATCAAAATCTTTCAAAAATGTCCAAATCAAATGAAGTCTGTTAGAACCATAATTAATCAAAGTGCACGCTTCGCCATATAAGTAGGTGAAAAGGTAAAGTATTGGTAACTGTAACGGAAATCTTGGAAGCACTGTGACTTTTGGTAGCTTGTTTAAGTACCTGTCTACAAAAAATATTAAATAAAGAGGTTGCCCTGATTTTACCGCAGGCCTTACAGGGTGCCCGCCCGTCCAAGAATTTGCCTTGGGGCAAGAAAATATATTTAGAAACACGCCCGGTCTCGAAATCACGATAAGATGAGCTTTCACTAAAACAATAGATATGCAGAGACAGTGCAGGAATAGGAAGCACTGAGCTACGCGGGCTCACTTCGCCTCTAGGTCATAAGTCATAATATATAGGATTGATGTTAACTCGCTCCTCACATTTCATTTTGGAAATTCGCAATTTCAATTTAGATTTGTTTTTGCTCATCAGTATCATTAAATTTTTTGTAATTATCGCTGCACACAGAAACACATTTTAAATTATATGGAGAGACTCAAATTTCTAAATCGAAAGTTCTGCCGTGATCCGCCGGTGACCATGGCTCTAGGCAACTCAAGGCTCTAGACGTGTCACGTGAGAAATGTTACACAGGTGTTTACGCATTTTTATTTCATAGTTTTGACAGTGAACTTCGTAGGACAGGAGATGTAAGAAACGATTGCTATCCCTTATACTGAATACTTAGCAGAATAACTATTTCTAATTCAATCTCGACTGAAGGCAACGAATTCCTAGTAATGATGAGAAATATACTATCAATGCAAATTTTCAATTCGTATTAAGTCTAGCCAGGCTTGGCTTAGCAAGTATTAGATGCATGAAAATGTAAATAGTAATTAAATAATGTAAACGAAAATCGAATAAACGATCAATAAATTATTTATGAAACACGAATCCTTAGTAGTCGGCGTAAATTAGATTTTCTTAGAATCGATCTTCTCAAGTCTCAAGTGATACTTTCCCACGTCAACAAATCCTTTTCCTCTATGCAGATTCAATAATGATTATACTCAAGATGCTACTTCAAGCTCACTTATGGCTTACTGGATTTTACTAATCGGAATTGTGGGCGAGATAAGTGGAAAATAATTTTAAAGGTTGATACTCTGTGGACGTTTATAGCACATATGTAAAATATGAGTTGGGCTATGCGATTAATCGTAATAAAATTGTTGACGACCAACAGTAGATATGCAGGTAGGTAAGTTGTTTGTAAATTGGAAAAGTCGGGCTATGGCTTACTGGTTTATGTGGTACCTATACATACTACTATTGATATTGCTAAAGGCATAGGTAGTTTTTTTCAATATTCCATTTTTACTTCTGCTATATAAAACATGCATTCAAGACAGGAGAAAAGTATTGTTGGTTGGCATTCTCACGAATTAATTTTTTGAAATTTTTATTATAACCTAATTTCCACTTATGATTTGACTTTGACTGTTATGACTCATAAATTCTGCATGAGCTCTCCTATTTATATTTTTGAAAGAATGTAATGAAAAAAATTATTTTTCTATTGAGTTAGTAATTTATTTTGTATATTTGTTTTCATAAACGAAAAA
This sequence comes from Dicyrtomina minuta, assembly GCA_949802685.1. Taxonomy (NCBI): domain Eukaryota; kingdom Metazoa; phylum Arthropoda; class Collembola; order Symphypleona; family Dicyrtomidae; genus Dicyrtomina; species Dicyrtomina minuta. The sequence goes on from OX461808.1 coordinate 50,965,391, forward strand.
CGCCCCAGTCGTTTTCCTGCCTCATTTAGGGTTTGGAAACTCAACTGGAAATGCAAATCTAGCCAATCTTCTTCAAGGACCTATGTTATGAGGTTGCCAGACAAGCCAACTAAACTCATAAAGCACGAAAACAGTCTCAACTTACGGTAAGTCAGTTACTTTATATGGCATTCTGGAAATTAAAAAAACATGAATAATAAATCTTAAGTTCAAAACTTTCTGCGCTATACTGTGAGAAAATATAAGGAAAATCGCATTTTGTTGTTGCAAATATAACCCATAGAGAAGAGAAAAACGAAAGTAAGGAAATCAATATAAAATTACAACCGGATATATCCCTTATATCGGTACCCTTATACCCGGCCAATTTTAAAATTGCAAGCATGGATGGCCAACCAAATATTTCAAACATCTATGGAAATCTATGGAATTCTTCAAACTTTACTCGTCTTCCGCCTCCGCCTCTAGCCTCTCGGGATTTATGTAAAAATGCAATTGCCATTTTGAAACTGTGGAAAGATATTACATAGTGTCAGAGGGGCATCCATTCAAAATTTGACTACATTATTATTGTTAGTTCAAAATGGAAATCCTTACACAGCAGGTTTATGACTAAATAGCACTTAGCGTTTAATACACGCAGCAATGTCTTAAATCTCATGCATTTAAAACATTTCTAATTTCTATTGAATTTGTGTCCATTGATATGAAATCCAAAAGCTTTCGAGGACATTGACTGTGCAAATTTTCAACGCATTGAAGATTTACAATTACATAAATGTTTTTAATTAAATATGTGTGCAATAATTATTATCAGTTTATTTAATGTTTTTGGTACAAAAAAAAATAAGAATGTTACACGTGGGCTAAATAAAAGACAACATGGTGTGTTTAGAGCTAGAGCCAACGCTACAAGAGTAACCCTAATACTCAACGTTTACTTTCCTATGTAAAGTATTCTATAGTGTTTAAACTTCTTTTCATACATATAGTTCCTTTAGCATGTACTCGTAAAGTAGTCTGCAATTAAGGCAATTAAGCTTTTATTCAAGAAATGTTTAGAAAGGAATGCATATTGTAGATAAATACTACATGATATTTTAAAGAAGCCGAATTTCGTAATGAGCCTTTCACTGTATGGTATTGTGCTCCATGTGTTACCGAAAAAGAGACAGCAATACAATTCTGCCGCCGCATCGTCATGTGATGTGGGGGCTGAACTGAAACTGAGCTGAACAAGAACTGAACACGAACAGACTTGCTAGGTAGGTAGGGTAGTTTTTCGAAGCCAAACCTAAATACATAAGTAAGTAGGTAGTTTGGAGGGAACGGAGAGTAGAATAAAGAAAGACTGAAAAATAACCGATGAGTTAGAGACGCCATTGGCGAAGGGTATTCTTCAGCATAGGAAAATCCAGGAGCAATCCCCAGTCATCATTTTGATTGCAGTGAAGAGAGACGTAGCCGTCGTGGTACAAATACCTGAAAGTATCAATTCTCTGATACGCATTAGCTTTTCATTTCCCTTTTCATTTTCCTCATTAAGTCAGAGGTTGCAAATCCTAAAAAGTAAAGTAAAGTAAACCCTCCAAAGTTAAGTCAAGGGTCAAGTTAATTAGTGAGCCGAGAAAGCCAGTCATCCTTCCGCAAAGAGAAGTCGGTTTTGGAGAGTGCCAATAATATTCTGTTGAATATTCTCGGCTGAGAGTCATCCCGTGTCCAGTCCATTGGTCGTGTCATCCGTAAAGGTTAATAATAATATAATAATTATAAAATCATATAATATTGTGTATCTATTTTAGTTTGTACATAAGTAGGTATATATTTTGTATGCATTTTACATCGTGATGATACCGAGCCAAAGTGTAACTTATATCGTAAATTTCAGAGTCAGTGTTGTATGTGGTGTCGTATGTATGAGTGTACGATGAGTGTTTGAAGTAATAATTAAAATCAAAGGTCATAGCAGCAAATATGAATTCCACATAGTCATTTTATTCGATTATTTAGGCATGTAAAAATATTGTTCATCCCGCGGAGCATGTCATTTATGTGTGTGTATAATAATGTAGTTTTGGCCGAGATTTATATTTAAGTACTTTGGGGTATACAGCTATGGGGAGGAACAGAGATCGTTATTCTTATATACTCGGGTCGTCGCGAAGACCCGGTATTATAGGTGCGGGTTTTCGATCTCTGTGGCTCCAGAAATAGTTAGAAATTTTGAAAAGATTTTGGCCAGAATTTTGAAAAATTTCGAAAAATAGGTTTTAGGGAGTTTGCGGTTCAGCAGGATTTTTGAAAAGTTTTTAATGATAATAGTGTGGGCATGTCATTCTGTCGGATGGTGTTCATGATTTTTGAAGTTTTTTTTTTTAGTTTTGAGTTGTTTGAAAGTTGAGTTTTGACTGTGGCATTTCATCTGTAGATGGTGTCATATTTTTTTTAAAAAAGAATTTTAGTTTGTGATTTGTGTGAAAGTATGGAAGATTAAAAGTTTGAATGAGTTTGAAATAGTATGAGGAGATTTACGGTATGAAAGTTTTGGATGTTGAGGCATATGTATAAGTATGATTGAGCATAGTTGGACGGGAGCAGAACGTAATTTGTGGATGGAGGTCGAACATTTTAGGAATAGAAGTTTGAAATAGGAATAAATAGCTGATGTTAGTAAACTGGTGCATTATTGAAATAATTGAAGCATAATTCTCATTCATTTTTTATTTCTTCTTTTAGAAGGTGCATTGAATCCAGTTGCAGTATTAGACGGGTAGCTGAAAGCAGCTGTAGTTAAAGGAGGACTCAGTAGTTTCGTAACTGATTTTGCATTTTTCTTAAAGGGACGTGACTGTCGTGTCATTTGTTGAGCCGTATTGTTTGTTGTCAGCGTGGGATAAACTTATTTCATGGTACATAACAAAATACAAATAATTGAATTTTAAATAAGCAGTTAGGTGAATATTGTTGAGGTTTATGTTAAGTAGCGAGCTGAAAGGCCAACTGTGTGGATTAGTTGTGTCGTACCCACCTTCTCACTACCAAGGAGTTAACTTACCATCAGCATTTCATACACCTACCTACATTCTAAAAATAAATATTATTTGTGGAACTTCGTTATAAACTACGGTCATGGTCATGGTCATGATGTTCCCTTTCTTAATATAATCATTTCTACAAATTGGATCATACTTGGGTTGGTCATTAAAGGTGAATATTAAATAGTAAGTAATAAGTCAAATTATCTATAAAAATCATTAGTTTGAACTTGGAATATTTACCTAAATTCAATTTACCTTCGAAATTCAACAAGTTCGAATTTTCTTGAATAAGCTGCAAGTTGTTCTTTGATTCAATGAAGTGGTTGTTGCTTAGTTCATTATGTACACATTGTTTCACATTAAGTAATGGTGAGATTCATTAGAGAGGCTGGTGAAAATTCTTTGGATTTTTGTCTGTGCTCGGATTAAAATTGAAACCAAAAAAATGTTTTATTGGTTTTCCGAGCTTGGTATTCTAGGAACATCGAATTAGCACAGCGGGAGTTAGCATAGATCCAGATAGGGTGACGGTGATGATGAAGCTTTTAGATCCCCAAAATGTAAAGCAGATTAGACGGTGGTTGGGACTTAGTTGGTTTTTCCGCAGGATAATTTTTTTGGTTATGCTAAGTTAGCAAAACCATTGTATGAGCTCCTAATGAAGGATGTTCCCTTTCATTTTAATAATTTGTGTAAGGAGGCAGTGCAGAAAATAAAAGTTGCTATCTGTACAGCTCCGGCATTAGCATACCTCGATCCGTCAGCACAACTTGAGACATGGACGGATGCTTCATACGGAACTATAGCTGCGGTACTCATTCAGAATGTCAAAAGGGATGAGGCAGATTATCATGTTCATTTTAAATGCGTTGTCACCAACAGAGCAGCGGTGGCATGTCACTGATAAAGAATGTTATGCCATAGTGTACGGTTGTCAGAAAAGCCATCATTTAATACAGGGTAGATCCTTTGAGATCTATGTGACCACAATGCGTTGGTGTTTTCACTGCGAACTCCTCAAGTCACAGCTCGTTTGGTAAAGGGGAAGTCTGAAATTAGCAGCATATAACAATAAAATTATGTATGTCCCGGGCAAGAAAAATGAGATGACGGATTGTCTCAGTTGTCCTCCAGGTGCTGATGAGCTTCCACCGCCTATCATGCGGAGCATTACAGTAAAATCAGAGCACGAAAGATCTGCAGAGGATTGGAAGTGTGTCATGGCTTATAGGAAAAAGGAGAAGGCTGTGGCTGATTCAAAGTCAGCACAGTGGAATGACCCCGACACACAAATAATTTTGGAAAGCCTGACTGAGGATTATGCTAATAACTGCTAGGGCGAGAATAAGTATAGGAAAGTTTTTCAGATAAATCCAGTGAGTATTCTCAAGCATATTTCATACGAAGTATGTGGTCCATTATGGATGAGAGTCTTGACTTTGAAAGAAGCAAATGGAGTTACATTACATTTACATAATTTATGCATGAAAGGTCTTTACATTATGATTATGTTAACCGGAGGCCAACGGACGATAAGTATGATCCTAATAATAACGAAATGATTATGTTGAAAATTGGTGAGCTTTATAAACATCATATGCTAGCTCACGGGAATTCATATTATTTGTAAGAGGTTTTGTGAGAGAGATTTTGTAAGAGATAGCTGGAAGGGAGGATGGTTACTTGGGTATTCTCGATATAGGGGTACCACAATCATTTTTTCGGTATGAAAGAATAGGGAGCTTCGGTATGAAAGAATAGGGAGCTTCGGTATAAAAGAATAGGGAGCTTCGGTATGAAACAAATAGGGAGCTTCGGTAGGTAACAATTTGACGTAGTCATAAAGAAAAATATAAAAATACATAAAAATGATTCGTGAAAATAATTGACGTGATTTGTTATAAATCTAAAGGCCGGATGGGAGGGTAATTCCTTGGGTATTCTCGATATTGGGGTACTAAAATTACTTTCCTTGAAGGCATAGTTTGTGTATGTGACGTGGCAAAGGAATGTGAATGAGGGAATTAAATGGGGAAATGAATGATTTTTTATATTTTTAGGATTCTGGAGCTGAATAAAATTTTGTTTTTACGATTCAAAATTAAAAATGACATTGTCTATAAATTGGTTACTCCGATGGTTCTTTTAGTAGCTTCAGACTCGTTGTAAGTGGCATTGTAAGAATGTACACCTGTCTGTTAGCTTCAAAAAGAATCGGATCAATTTTAGACTTAGAACTTTTTGTCTTTTGGGACAAAGTTCTATGTATGACCGACAGTGATACGGGTAATGCCCGAATTCGGAGAGGTCAAAATATGCGCGTAAAAAAAATTAACTTGGGAAAAATAAATGATTATTATATATTTTTTTTGTTTTCAAGAAGTATTAAGTTGGTATTGGTACTTCAATTTGGGAGGAGCAAGAATAGGGTTAAAACTGGATGGAAATGGTGAACATGGAGATCGGAATAAGAGCTTCAGCCGGGTAATTATTTGCAGTGTCGTCATCATAATACTCTGTGGGGGAGAATCGTGTCTGAGAGAATGAAAGATGGCCCGGAGACGTCTAGGCGTACTTTTGTTTGAATTTAAGGGTTGTTCTCTTGTCGCATATTTTAATTACCTGATCTTGAGCACATTACAGTGTTGACCTGTCGTATAAGCTTAGCTGTTGATTGGTACTATTAAAATTGAAAATAATATGGAGAGAAAATTCATAAAAATAACTATGGGGGATGTATCAATGAAGATAAATTTATATGAGCAGAGAGTTAGAAGGGAGATAAGATATATATCTTGAAACTATTGGTATATGTCAGTGTTTGCAGGCGTCACAAAATTTATGGGACATCGCATCAGCTACAGTAGGTATATACATGAAGAGTGAAATAGGCTGTGCATCTTTGAATAATGGCATATAATGACGAAGTAGAAAAAGTATAATTAATTTACCAAGGAATTATGATGTATGTGTGACTTGTGTCACGGGGTCGATAGCGGCCGTTGATAGGAAGTAACTCATTTTTGGCGTCTGTTGATATTTTCATTTCAGTCTCCATATCCAATGGAGAGCTCTGGCGATGCATATGATGAGGCTGGGGACGGTGATGGTTCAGAGACGGTATTTCAAAAATTTCATCGTAAGCGTGGTACAGCTCAGCTGGGGTCAATGGAACGGAAAAGGACTACCAGATTTGAATACAGTTCAGCTGAAAGTGAAGATTTCTCCGATAACGAAGAGCGTTCATATCAGGCTAATTTTAGCAAGAAGACTAGAAAGGATCATTTTTTCAACGCCAGATGAGTCTCAAACCAAATTTACTTCACCCGAATCCGGGAAGTGCCACTAATAATTTAGAAGTAATTATTTTATGTCCCTCGTTATGTTCACCCACCCACTATCAAAAGTGTATTATTTCTATACTATTTTAATACCAAAAATAATTATGGTTATGGGGTCATGTATTTTGTTATTATCCGTATGATATGTTGTTTATCAGGTATTATTATTATTATTATATGCCAATGAGTTACGCCAAACTATTAAGAATTATTGTCATGCCATAATAAGATTATTGTTCTCCGTAAATGCAGGGCTGTTTTATTTTTATAACTATGATATATGTACCTACGTAGAGATGAGTAGTTAGAAACGCTGAAATGTATATGGAGAGATAGGGACTTATTTTTATGAATTATTAAAAAGTGTTTGTTAAGTTTATTCATTATTCTTATTTTAATTTGACGCGATTCGACGTATGAATCACAAACTGGGATAGGGATATGTTCAGGGATTTCTCCTAATTGACGGATCGTAGAGCATCTTCCTTGAACAGATTGTATGCTTCGTTTAAAGATTATAGGCCTTGAAAAGCCTGTATGAGAAAGATTAGATTGCCTACGTTTAATAATTATATATGTGAGTGGGTGAAAATAGGTTAAGTTAAATTTAAAGTATTTAAAATCTTAAATGTTCGACATATTTAATACCTGGATTGAATGATAAAAATGCTGCTCAAGAAATTAATTTTTGTAAAATGATATACGAAAATCAAAATACAAACTCAACACACTACTTAGGAAATAAGAATTACATTAAAATTGATCTCAGTAAACAAAAATGTACAAGTTAAGTTCCTATTATAATGACATGAGCCACTTATAGAATAAGATATCATTAATTAAGCAATAACATAGCTTTAAGCTGACATTTTGTTAAAATAATGCTCGATGCGACGTGCAGAATCGTCTTGCCTTTCCGGAGATCTCATCGATCTCCGTGTTGCCCGGTGGCAACACCCTCGGCGGGGGGGTGTTGTTACCGAAAAAGAGACAGCAATACAATTCTGCCGCCGCATCGTCATGTGATGTGGGGGCTGAACTGAAACTGAGCTGAACAAGAACTGAACACGAACAGACTTGCTAGGTAGGTAGGGTAGTTTTTCGAAGCCAAACCTAAATACATAAGTAAGTAGGTAGTTTGGAGGGAACGGAGAGTAGAATAAAGAAAGACTGAAAAATAACCGATGAGTTAGAGACGCCATTGGCGAAGGGTATTCTTCAGCATAGGAAAATCCAGGAGCAATCCCCAGTCATCATTTTGATTGCAGTGAAGAGAGACGTAGCCGTCGTGGTACAAATACCTGAAAGTATCAATTCTCTGATACGCATTAGCTTTTCATTTCCCTTTTCATTTTCCTCATTAAGTCAGAGGTTGCAAATCCTAAAAAGTAAAGTAAAGTAAACCCTCCAAAGTTAAGTCAAGGGTCAAGTTAATTAGTGAGCCGAGAAAGCCAGTCATCCTTCCGCAAAGAGAAGTCGGTTTTGGAGAGTGCCAATAATATTCTGTTGAATATTCTCGGCTGAGAGTCATCCCGTGTCCAGTCCATTGGTCGTGTCATCCGTAAAGGTTAATAATAATATAATAATTATAAAATCATATAATATTGTGTATCTATTTTAGTTTGTACATAAGTAGGTATATATTTTGTATGCATTTTACATCGTGATGATACCGAGCCAAAGTGTAACTTATATCGTAAATTTCAGAGTCAGTGTTGTATGTGGTGTCGTATGTATGAGTGTACGATGAGTGTTTGAAGTAATAATTAAAATCAAAGGTCATAGCAGCAAATATGAATTCCACATAGTCATTTTATTCGATTATTTAGGCATGTAAAAATATTGTTCATCCCGCGGAGCATGTCATTTATGTGTGTGTATAATAATGTAGTTTTGGCCGAGATTTATATTTAAGTACTTCGGGGTATACAGCTATGGGGAGGAACAGAGATCGTTATTCTTATATACTCGGGTCGTCGCGAAGACCCGGTATTACATGCAATTACTGCACTTTCCTCGGAATGAGAGAAAAGTAAAAAGTGAGAAAAGCAGGGCACTTTAGCTGCATTGTCGCTGAGGGTTCTCTACCAACCATTTACAATCTACAGCACATTCAAAAAATAATATCTGCACGAATACCATGCCCTCCTTAAATACGTTTTTAAAAAATTATGGAATATTCTAGTAATATTGTGCATAAAAATCTAGACATGAAATTAAAATAAAATGAGTGGATGGGTTCGTTTTTGTCAAACTAGAGGTATTCTTTATTCGTATAGTAAATAGCCTTTCTGCTTGCAATTGAATGGGGACGACGGGAACTTTTTATTTTTTCTATACTCATCCTTACAGCACTGCTATGAATGACATGATACAATTTCTTTCAGGTTTATTGCTATGTTCTTCGTCTTGTATTAATTTTTTTGAATGATTATTTTGAGTATTTCTCAAGATTCCTGCGTATTCATTGAAATATGCACTTACATATTTAACTGCTGTAAAACTCAAAAGGGTCCCTCACTCCCACAGATCGTAAAATTATATGGACGAAATTATACAAGAGATACAGTAGCAGGTTCGCAGGATAGACCATAGGCCATGTAGCCATGGGAATACTACGAAATATATTTTTGATTAGTTTCGTCTACGAAACTACTTACAGAAACAGAAATAGGAAAAAAGAGAATATTATATATGCATGTCATTCGAATCTTCGATTTTCTATTTTGCAAATTCCGAATTCAAACTATATGATCATTTTATCGAAGTTTTCTTGTGCCCTTGCCCTTAACATGACTTGACCAACTGCTACCTTCCTTCCCTCACCAGTGCAAGTACGACTGACAAATGGCTGAATATTCCTGACTGAATTTGTCATTTCATGTAAGCAATTTTAGAGCTGCTCGTAAAGATAAAGGTCACGTACATATTGATTGATTTTCTCATAGTTTATTTCTCAGCAAATCTTCTCATATTACGTATGTAGATCTGCATTGAACATCGACATAGTACATTTCAAAAAAATTTCCGTGCTTACTAAAATTCCTGGGAATATATATGATATTCGTTGGAATACATATTTCTTATACACAATGAAAAGTTAACATTGACCTTAAGGTCGGATGGGTAGAGTACAAACTTACAAAGCTTTAGCACTATCAATCCGTTTGCTTCCCTATTTGTACTTGACTTGCCCTTCTGTATTTTACAACTACATTAAACCTGCTCTATCACACTATAGCATTAAAACTGCAGTACCACAGTAACGCCGTAACCCTAAGGAATCGTTTATAAAGGATGTAATTGTTAGGGCCAGCGGGTCTAGTCGATTATTGATGACACGCCATGCTAACGATAGCCGTTTATGTAGTGTTAAAGTGCTGGCATAGGGATGGGTCCTAAAAGAGTGATAATTTGGGAGACGTCATTATGGACCGTCCCTAAGTTTAAAAACTTAATAATATTAATGTTTATTCATATCTCCTACGCAGCTTTCATTTAAAAATATTTATCTCGTTGAATTACCTCGGGTGAGGGGGAGGGTATGTAATATTTAAGTGTTATTATTTCATTGAGACAGGGTGTATGTGTATATAAGAATAATTCGTAATTTGAAATAGTCAAGTTCAAAGCTCAACTCTTTTTTACGTCAAATTCAAATTTGTGTAAAAATAATAACTTCATTATACAGTTGAATTGGATTGAACTCAGCTCCCGAAGCAAGGAACTTCATAATATGTATTTGCTACAGTGCGCTACAATGCGTTCCTTTTAATTTGTTGTAAATTAATGAGAACACGCCGCCTCGCCTGCACTACTAGCTATTTACCACGAAAGTTTGACTGTGTAAAAAGTCTAGATCCTTCAAAACGAATGAAACTAGAGCAATATTCATAGTTTTAGAAATAAACTACCTACAACATAACAAGTAAAATGATTTTTCAACGCATCGAGGAGCACATTACATCGTGGGCGAAGGATCAAATCCGTGTCCTTCCACTTTTAATGTCAATAAGCGTTTCAGCTGACCAATTCATAATTACATGTTTATTAAAAAAGAAAATTGCTCTAATTCCATATTCTAAAACGCAAATACGTTCTAACTACATGATTTCAAACGCAAATTTCTCTAACTACATGGTTTTAAGTTACAAATTAATCTAACTACATAATTTAAAAACATTCAAAATGTTCTAACTACATGATTTTAATTTTCAAACTAATCGAACTACATGATTTATAAAAATGCAAAATATTCTAACTGCATGATATTAAACCTCAATTTGTTGTAACTACATGATTTTAAGTGCAAACTGTTCTAACTAGAAGATTTTAAAAAGTGCAAAATGTTTTAATTGCATGTTTTGAACATTTTAAAATATACTAGTTACAAAATATTACAAATGCAAAATGCTCTAAATACAACGTTCGAGAACTACAAATAGATCTAACTACATGTAATATTCAAAAGCAAGTAGGTAATAAGAACATTTTGTACTTTTCAAAATTATGTATTTACCAGTAAACCGGCCCGTTCTGCGAACGGAAGCAAATCGTTAGTTAATTTTTTGTTATATTGAAATAACTGAATTATCTACACAATTCACACAATTTAAATATTTCTGCCCTCCGACGTCTGTCGCCTATCCGCTTCCAACCCCCCCCCCCCCCCCCCCCTCCCCTTCGTTCAAAATCCGATTGCTTTGCATAGAATTGTATGATTATGCAGGTACATATATTATTACTACTTAGATTATTCAGATCTGTAGTATAATGGCCAGTGTAAGTATATAATGGCGGACAGCGGACAGCGGACAGTGGACGGTGGAGATCGGACACCGTTATTTGGATTTTATTATTATGAGGATATTAGTTTGCAACTTAGAACCATGTAGTTACACCGCTTTGCACTTTCTTTAATCAAGTAGTTAGACCAGTTTGCAACTTAAAACCATAGAATGTTTTGCGTTTTAGAATATGGAATCAGAGCAATTTGCTTTTTTCATAAACATGTAATTATGAATTGGTTAGCTGAAACGCTTACTGACATTAAAAGTAGAAGGACACGGATTTGCTTTTAAGGTAAAATGGAAGGAAGCGGATTTGATTTCAGCCAAAAGTGGAAGGACACGGATTTGATCCTTCGCCTGCGATATATATGGGTTTGTTTTTGGAATTCGATTTTTTACTCAAAGCAACTGAAAACTGTAATGAGCCCACGTCTAAAAGTCACTACTAGAAAGGGTGAAGCTGGAATAAAAAAATCAACGCTCTTTTTATCGTCCTTTCGAACTCGAATTTGTTTTGCATGAAATTTTTAACGAGGCAATGAGGATGCGAATATGAAAATGATAGTGGACGGTAACATGTAGTATAGTCACATTATGTAGCGCTTGAAATTCGGGGGAGACTCAATTATTATTCCTAATTGGAACTTCCAACATGTTTCGTTTCTTCTCAGGTTCCTCCAGTTAGGAGTTCACAGCCGGTATCGGTACCGGCATGCGTAGCATTTACATACGTATCCCCTTTTCTACTCCTGTTACCTAATAAAGCATGGGTACAGGACGAGATTCGGAATTAGAAACTGACAGTTTTCACCATTATCATTAATACCTATATAGTAGCTACCTTTGTATGCAAATGTAAGTAAATATTACTGCTATTTTACCGTGTCTGATTTTTGACTTCGTTATCAAAACGCGGAGAAGATAAAGAGCATCACTTGTTTTTCTTTTACACTTTGTTTTCACAAGCATAGTTCATCCTACTCAAAATTTTGTCTATTTTCTCTCTCTCTCTCTTATTTTCTGTGACTCTGTACTCACAATTGGCACTCATTTGAAATAAAATATACTTTAGAGGTTAACAGCTGTGATAACTGATTCTGTACCGTATGAATAAACAAAGGAAAACATGCTTGTAGGCGGAGGTCTGTTTTTGTTGAGCATTCAGTTTCCACTTATGTCACGCTTTCTCTTTATGTTTATAGCATTTTTATAATGTAGATAGGTACATAATACTGTTCATACTAGGACTCTAATAATTATGTATATTTTCAAGCATGACTTGTCAGCGTCTGCCTATCATCTGCATTGTTAAATTTTATTTTCCTATTTTTCTCTATAGTTGCATTCCCGTGAATAGTTTGAAATTGACTTTGATAGATTAGTTTTTTTGACTTTTGAGCCACATTTTTTGAATAGGTCTGTGGCGGAGTCCATAAAGCGAGTAGTAAATTGAAAACTTTTTGCTTGCAGGAACTAAATAGGAAATAAACAAGAAAGCAAAGTACATAGGGAATGAAGCAGCGAGTTGAAAATTGAAACTAAAAAAAATGATCAAAGAAATCATCTTGGTCCTCAAGTTTGTCATATCATGCGAATAATTTGTTTTTCCCAGAAGACCAATAATTTATGAACTTCAGTCTGTCTCTTATTGTGTTGTGCTCTGTTGCTTTTCCCTCTCGGCACAAAAATTATAATCATAATTTTTTAGATGCATGTTGTATGTGTGATTTGTTTGTTTGTTTGGTTGTATTGTTGTTCAGTTATATTATCATCGAGTCACCGTCCGTCTCTGGCTGAAGATCTTCTCTGGGGCCCCACATCCCATAGATACCATAGAGGATGGTCTCGATCTCGCGATTCCAGTCTTTCCAAGTTTGTTTTTCCCACGTCTCCAGTACTAACCAAATGTATCACATTCAATATTCCCACTCAGTCAGTATACTATTGATTAAAATGTGAGCAATCTTGTACGTACATATTGGTTCAGATAATCATCATTCGATGGCATGTATGACGCCCACACTACTCTCAAGTCAAGATCATAAGATCCAACGAAACGAGAGCAAGAATGGAATGACGTAGAGAAATGCCTACGATTAGATTACTTCAAGTGGAACACATTCAGGATCAAACATGTGACACCAGTAGGAAGACACGGATCATATCGCACCAGACACTCAGCACCTCTTATGTGAAGGTAATATACTGGTACTGGTGCTGGTGGCTCTGGTACTAGAGAAATAAAAGAAATCATCTTTACTTCCCTACTTTCCCCGTTCCCAGCCTCTATGTTCTGCCGTCTTTGGTCGGTCTCCATACCGCCGTTGTATTTTATTTGATATTTGGTGTTTTTTAGACTCGCGTTTCGCGTATCTTGTTTTTAATTCACGTCTAACTGTGAGTCAGGGGCGGATCTAGAAATATTTTCTGGGGTGGGCAATATATATCGTGAGTGAAGAGTCAAAATGGCTCGTTTCCAAAAAAGGTAGAAATAAAATGAACGATGAATGTCAAAAAAGCAACATGAGATATAGATGCGGGAAATTTTAGTTACGAGTTTTTTAAATGTGCAAAATTTTCTATTTACATGTTTTTTAAAAAGTGCAAAATGTTCTATTTACATGTTTTAAAAAAGTGAAAAATGTTCTATTTACATGTTTTTTAAAAATTTAAAAAGTGCAAAATTTTCTATTTACATACATGCTTTTAAAAAGTGAAAAATGTTCTATTTACATGCTTTTAAAAAGTGCAAAATGTTCTATCTCAATCATTAACAGCCTTTCTTATTGAAGATGTTGTCACGACAGTGCTGAAGAAATCAGTACAGATTTGCCAACATCATTTATTTTCTACAGTTCCCGCAATGTCTAATTGGCCACATTAAATAAATATTTTATTCATTATTAAATTTCTATCTATTCTTGGATAACAAGTTTTTGTTAACGTATACTGAGTCTATTAGGCTACCCTCGTTGGAGGACAGTGTTAAGTTTGTTCTTTTGAATAAATGTTATCTTTCTCTCATGTTTTAAAAAAGTGAAAAATGTTCTATTTACATGTTTTTAAAAAGTGCAAAATGTTCTATTACATGTTTTAAAAAAGTGAAAAATGTTCTATTTACATGTTTTTGAAAATTGCAAAATATTCTATTTACATATAATGCTTTTAGTATGATGATATCTTAATTTGTTTTTGTAGATAGTGAAATTTGCTTTTAGCTAAATGTGGATATGTATCAATTTAATTCTTCACTGGCGATTTAACTCTAATATCTGGGTTTAAACGTATCTGCCTCTATGTTAAAAAATGTATTTTTGGTTCGGGGTGGGCAACTGCCCTGTTCTTCACACTCTGGATCCATGCCTGCTGTAAGTTATATATAGTTCCATCTCCTTTGAATTTTAATTTGTATTCTCCGTAAGACGTAAAATTGTAAATAGATTGTGCGGGTGGCCAAATTAAACTAATAGACGTCACGGTCATAAGCAAACGCGGCTCCGAATTTATTTACAAAGTTGTGTACCGTATTGCTCCAAATAAATCCCGAGGGAGGGATGTCTCACTTTGCTTTAAACGCGGGAGCAAAGAGAAAAAGAGAAACCGGAGTACTAAAAAATAAACAAATCCTCTCCATTTGATTCAATGCTAAAGCCCCCTAGAGTTATTGGGAACCCGGGAGTTAAAAAAAGTGATCCGAGAGTTATTTAGACCTTTACTGTAGGAAATTAATTTTAGATGCTAGATACTCAAAAATACCAACGCCAACGCCAATAGGAACTGAGGCGTGAGTAATGAATTGCAGCGTCTGGTGTGCTATATATTTATGTATGTTGTTGGATCCTTCACAGACATAGGGACATAGCTTTACAGGCACATTATATACTTATATACGTTATTAGTATTACATAATATTTCGATTGAATATTTCAAATTTTTAAAGTTTGACATATTTAAAATCGAAGGGATCTATATGATTACAGACGTCTCCCTGAAACATCATCACAAAATGCGTAAAATTTGGTATTCCATTTTTCCAATTTGCGCTTCTCGTTTGGAACTTCAATTTACGGTATGGTGAACAAAAATGTGAAACAATAAACACCAAAAATGAGAATTTGTTGGTAGAAGTCTAAAATGTGGTTTTGTGTGGATATAGATATAATAATAGGTGACATGCAATATATTATGCACACCTTTTACAGATTGAATTTCCCATTTTAATATGCTTTCACATCCTTTGGCTTACCATGTCATGTCAAGTGCAAATAATTTACCACAATATCATTTGCATTTATATTAGTGCTCCTTTTTTACAAAAACATTTCCAGGAACCTCATATGATACGATGCATATCGTCTGTGAAGAACCAAAATGACCCATATCCAATTTATGCTAAAAACAATATCCACTATCTACAAAAATATTGAAACATGTCTCGAAATCATTTAGAGGTACCTACATAGAAAAATTTTCACTTTTAAAAAATATGTAAAAAGAACATATTACAGATTGCAAAAACATTTAAATAGAACATTTTACAGATTTCAAAAACATTTAAATAGAACATTTTAAACTTTTCAAAAACATGTAAATAGAGCATTTTACACTGTTTAAAAAGACATAAATAGAACATTTTACACTTTTCAAAAAACATGTAAATAGAACATTT
Source organism: Dicyrtomina minuta (assembly GCA_949802685.1). Lineage (NCBI taxonomy): Eukaryota > Metazoa > Arthropoda > Collembola > Symphypleona > Dicyrtomidae > Dicyrtomina > Dicyrtomina minuta. The sequence goes on from OX461808.1 coordinate 50,981,229, forward strand.
TACAATTTTCAAAAACATGTAAATAGAACATTTTACGCTTTTCAAACACTCCTAATTACCATTTGACGAATGTTTCTTATTCCGTTTTTGTGACATAGCTCATTTTGATTGTAGCTTAAATTGGATATGGGTCATTTTGGTTCTTGACTGACGATATGCGTCCATATATATTCGTGTCCCCTAAAAGTTGCAGTAATAATAGAATTTATGTATAAAGTCAAGATGTGTTGCGTTGGTGGTGAGATATTCTGATGATTCCTCTGATCCAGCAAAGATTGATGCGGAAAACACTGCAAATTATAATCTTCAAAACACTTTTATAAAATCATATTTAGAAAATGTAGCTCTCGTATGTTTCCAGCATCATAGTCTCATTGGTGTGTATGCGCACAAAATGGTTCTTCAAAGAAAAAGAAAACAACAAAAGACGACACATTAAGCCTTCCAAGAAAGTAAAGAAAAGATCATTAGCAAACAGCCTAAGCCTAAACGGTAGATTATTCTACACTTTGTGGTCCTGCTGATTTTTCTTGTGGGTGTATACTGCAGTCTTAAGGAGGTGCTGTGACGTTTGAGGTGATGTCAGTTTTTAATTTTTTTACAAAGAAAAAATGATAACGTATTATGTAACCTCCGCTGTAAATAATCGAGATAATCAATGGAAAGCTGCTTCTGTAATCTTTCCTAGACACTCTTGACGTGTTGACTGCGTTGTATAGTAATTGATGTGTAAATAAGATTACACGACAGCGACAACAGCACGGACGGGGGAAAACATAATATGGGATTTTTCAAAATGTTAAAAAAAAACAAATACAATATAACCTATACACAGTAGTATAACGAAATCATGAATGTACGCCTATATGCGTATGTTATCGCGTGGATTATAAAATATAATTTAAAAAGGTCTCGCAGCATTATTAAATTCTTGGAAAAAATAACAAGCACATGGCATGGCTACTACACATAACAGAAATACTACGCGGGAACAGGACAGAAGATCGCAGACAAAAGATCGCAGACATAAGATCGCAGCCACTTGATCGCAGGGACACCAGGTCGCAAGACAAAAGAGCGTAGCAGACGAAAGATCGCAGAAAAAAGATCGCAGAACAGTAGAGCGCAAGGACAAAATACGAAATATCGCAGTGAAAAATGAGTGCAAGGAAGTTAGGCAGTAGAGTTCAAAGACAATTGAGTGCATTTCCGACGTAGCATTTTAGTTAGGTCAACATTGCTCTTGGAAGTAATTAGTGGCCCTTAAAAGGTTGAAATCATTTGGTTAAATATTTTTTTAAAATGAATTGATATGTCAGCAATGAAATAATTACAAGAACCTATAGACCCACACCATACCTTGCTGAAGTTATTACTGTATTTCCTATTTTAGACCACGGGTCTGTAATTGTGCACGGGTCTGAGAGGTATGAGTTTGAATAGTCCACGGGTCTATTTAACATTGTTTTATATGGTAGTACGCGGGTCTGTAATAATACACGGGCCTATATTAGTACACGGGTCTGGGAGGTTTGAATTTGAATAGTACACCCTGTAGTCTAAAATAGGAAATACGTTACTTTATAATACGAATGTATAAGCTGGTATTACAGCAGTTCGAGGTCCTCCGGCTAGGAGACGCCGTTACGCTGAAAAAGCAATACGCATGCGTCGTATTGTAGATACATACCATTTACTTGATGTACGAACTACAGACTATCTTCGAGGAATTGCCCACAACTTCGACTTTGAATAGCACCCTTTTTGCAAACATTTTGTTTATGTTTTTATATTTTTTTATTTATGACATATCAATCAATTTTAACCAACGGCCCTTCTAAGGGCCACCAATTACTTCCAAGAGCAATGCTGACCTAACTGAAATTTTACCTCGGAAGTGCACTCAATTGTCTTTGAACTCTACTGCCTAACTGCCTTGCACTCATTTTTCACTGCGATATTTCGTCCTTGCGCTCTACTGTCTTGCGATCTTTTGTCTGCGATCTTTCGTCTGCTACGCTCTTTTGTCTTGCGATCTTGTGTCCCTGCGATCAAGTGGCTGCGATCTTATGTCTGCGATCTTTTGTCTGCGATCTTCTGTCGTGTAGCCATACTACGCGCCGGGCGTATGATTAATCATAACATTAATCATCCAGCGTCTAGCGTCTAGCGTCTAGGACTAAAATAAAAATGGTCACCTACTTTTTTGAGACAATTTAAATTCTTGAATTTGAAGCAAAAGCAGGGATTCATGATTAACTTTTCTTCGTGGAATAAAAGTCACATATTTATATTTTCACTGGTGGTATTGACTAGTCCAACCCAAAATTCAAACCATATAGGGCAATTTTATTTTGTGAACAATTACGTAATTTACGACATGGTTTTCAAAGCAGAGATATTTTGAAATTAAATTATTGATAATAATCTAACGCCATATTATGAGTCAATTTCTGTAGTAGTGAGATTAAATTAAAGATATGACAATACCTATACAAAAAATAGAGAGAATGCGGATTAATATATTTTCAAGACAAATTAGGCCTTGATGACATAGGACTTTATATCGGTGCTAGAGGTACCATTCCAAAATTCTTCGTAGATTTCTTGAAGTCTCAGTGTTTACCAGTTACACTGATTGAGGATATAGTAACATCAGTTCTCAAGAAATCGGTGCAAATTTGTGTTAATCATTTATATTCTACGTGCATTACCTAATTTCAAAACTAGTGCCTTAATAATTTAACAAACATAAATTACATTATTATGTCTGAAACTTTCTGTTACGTATACTGAGTCTATTAGGCTATCCTCATTTGAGGACAGTGTCAAGTTTATTTTTGAATAAATTGTCTTTATATATATATGTGGTAGTCCAGAGGTCGATTCAGTCCATTGGCCCAAAGGACTAGTCCACAAGCCCAAGGTCTTTCTTTAGTGTGACCAATTGAAGCTTTGAAGTTGAATTTTCACCCAAAACTGAATATAAATCATTGAATAGTGTGGGAACTGTTGATAAGAAGAATTAATTTGCTGCATTGTACGCATCTATCATTCTAAAAATACTTGCTTTTCGTGATTTGGGACCTCGTGGTATAGTCCAGAAGATCCGACTTTTTCTTAATTGAGCTCTTTGCTGATGATATAAGCGTGCAATTAACCTAAATAAGTTTTCTTATTAACAGTTTTAACCAAATACATTGATTGAAATTCATTTGTGGGTGAAAATCTACCACAAGAGTCTACAATGGTCCGCTAAAGTTTCCAAAGGAAACTTCTTCTGGACTAGTCCAGAAGGATCTTGGGCTTGTGGGCTAAACTGCCTCTGGACTACCACATATACATACAATAAATTGCAATAGCTACAGTAGCTAACGAAACTAAACCTTTAAATTAAGAACAAAATACAGAATATGATGTAGTATTCTTAAATATTAATAAAATTTAATTGGATTACTGCAGGTTTTTGAAACACAAGTTTACTAAAGAAAACAAAACATAAGATCACTTAATATAAAGTTTCTGACGTATTTATATCTCACATCCATCATCAGTACAAGTAATATGAGTGCAACGTAACTTTTATGTGAACAGAATATCATGTTTGTTCTTGGGTTGCCGTTGCCGGTTGATGGGATTCATAGATAGGAATTTTTTCGGTTTCAGTACTTTCGCCGTTATAATCGAAAGCTTATGGGTTTTGCCCTCACGTAGAATAGTAAAGAGAAACCAATCAAAATTCTTTTTCATTTCTAACGAGGATTACACGGGCAATATAATGTGGTGAAAGATATGTGCTCGATTATAAGCAGGATGAGTTGACATTTGTCATTATCGTCTTTTACTCTAGCTCTTATTAAGTTTGGTCTATATTTTTAACACAAAGTTTCATTTTTTCCACACTTACTAATAAGGGAATAGTTTTGTATGGTACGCGCCAATGTCGAAAAGACATATCTTCAAAAATCTGTCTGCTGCTGAATAGATTTTAAGTAACTTCGTTGCATTTTACATTAAACTATTTTCTAAAAAGTGATTTTTAAAAAATAAAAAAAAATACAATAATTTTGAGGCCCATTTATTGAGGCTCATTTTTTCAAAAACATTAAAATTTTCAAATTTTGAAAACTCCTGAAATTACTTTTTAGAAAATAAGTTTCGTCAAAATCGGATACGAATACGAACTGTAGAAATTACAGGGCAGCACATTTTAAAAATGTGAATTTGTTAAGACTTTGGCTGGCCGATGTGACAAAACAACGCAAAATAAAATGAAGTTACTTTGGATCTGAACTATTTAAAAGCAGTCTGATTTTTGTAGATATGTATGATTTTCTGAATTGGCTTGCCATGTAAAACCATTCCCATGTAAGTCTATTGTAGATATATTATATTTTTCTTGGAATAAATAATTTGATATCTCAAATGAAGTCCTACGCCCTGTATTTCAATTATCTGTGTTAATTTTTGAATTACAAACTACAACAATAAATTCATGGTTTTTGTAATTTTGTGAATAAAATATATAAGAACATAATAGGTATTAATCTGTGGCAATCTTATAAGAAACGTTTTTATATACTAAACCTTGATTCATAATTTTCAATTTTTCCTGCTTAAAATTCTAACGTAGATTCGGCACAATATCCACAAATTATCAACAGTTTTCACTAGAATTTCCGCGTTTTAAATTTGCAATTAAAAATGGCAATGACTTGCATTACTTCTTCAATTAATTATAATTAATATGAAATTCAAATAGTTAAAATTGACAATTCATTTTTATATTCAATTACATGGCTAAGTTTAATTAATTAAAAACATCTGCCTAAAAAATAATCGAGCATAATCCGTTTGCTCGGAAATAATTATTGTAAAATAATATTTTCTTTAAACATGAGACGTTTCTCTGCAAAGACACATACTTTCTAATATTCTAATGTCTACATTACATTATCTAGAAAACTGAACTCATTACGCAGGTAGGAAATTAGGTTACAAAACCCAATCATAACATCCTTCGTTTTAAACATAATATATCACACGAATGTCAAATCGAAATTAATCGTAATCGTAGTTGCGGTTGTAAAGCACGCCATGCGGGGATTTCGATCATTAAATTGTTTAATATCCAATTTGAAATGTCAAATATCATGCTCGAATGTGTAATACTGACAGATATACAACCATGGCACGGGATGATACGCAGTAAATTGTAAGCAGTTGTTTTACGGTAAGAATTAAATTCATTTTTATGCACTATCGGATAAAAGAGGATACGACCATATCATAACCTTACCTTAATGCAAATACATGGAGCATACTGATTCTCGGGATTCTACACCGAAGTCAGTGAAGGTGAAATTGAATTTGAAGGCCCATCAAATCACAATTCACATCAACATTAAACTTACTGCCAAACAGTATGACAAGCTTATTGCTAGCTCTGTTTTCTCTTATACAAGCGTCGTCTTTTTTACCATACATAAAAACTGGCGCTTCCCATACAATCCAACAGCAAACAAAAAATACCCTATATATTCTTTTTCCCAACGCAATATCAAGTAGTAACATCCAAATCAAAACGAAAGCAACACATTTTAGAATTAACCTCATCGAGCATTATTCGCCCACTTCACCTTCTAAAAAGACATACAGGAAATATAGTAAACAGTAGGGGAAGATTCGTATGCATACAGGGTGGGCTACTTGTTTTTGCCTCAATTTTCTAGTTGATTATAAAATCCAAACTTACATAAGCCTAATCTAACAAGCAATATACCAAAATACCAAACTCAATCGAATTAAATCTTTGAGGTACGAAACAAACCCAAAAGATTTTACTTGTTACAATAATAGGCTTGTAGTAAGTTGGGATTTTATAAGCATTCAGAAAGGCCAAAAACAAGTACCAACCACTATTTATGTAGCATATTACATTTCGTAAACATATGTATCGTCTATGAAGAACCAAATTGACCCATTTCCAATTTATGCTAGAATTAAAATGAGCTATGTCAAAAAAACAGTAAATTAGAGACATGCTTACAATGCTAATCACGAATTTCTAAAATGAGCAAATTGCTCTATTTACATATTTTTCAAAAGTGCAAAATATTCTATGTATATATGTGTTTTTAAAAATTGCAAAATATTCTGTTAACATGTTTTTTTGGAAACCCCAAAATATTCTATTTACATGTTTTTAAAAATTGCAAAATATTTTACTTACATGTATTTTTAAAAGTGCAAAATATTAATATTTTATTTACTTGTTTTTTGAAAAATGCACAAGATTCTATTTACATGCTTTGATGAACATGTTATTTTAATGTTTTCTGTAGATAGTCCATTTTGCTTGAAACTAGAAATGTATATGGGTCAGTTTGGATCATCACAGACGATATTGTACTTTTCAAATTATTCCCTTTTAATTTTACATATGTACACGTGCATAGCCAAAGCATATTCTGCCTATCATTAAAACATATTTTTGCTATATTGATGTTGCCACTATGTATTAGACCATAATATTATTAGCAGCCGTGAACATGTATAAAATACTTATTTTTTTCTAAGCTCTTCTGGTTCCAAACAGCTATTAAAGCTATTCTTAAGCCTCGTTCCCATTTCGACAGTAAACCCAACGCTCGTCCCAACTGCTAAAATCTCATCTTCTATATCGGCATCGCCATTAAAAATTGAATGTGGGAACAATTTTCAATTTTCTTTATACCAAGAAAAAAAACGAAATAGAAAGTTTTGGAGGGAACTTTCACGAGAACAGGAATCAGAACAGAACTCAATTATTATGAAGACGCATAATATAGACTCTGTTAACGGGTCTGTTATACCTATAAGATGAACCAAACCAACTGGAACTGGAACTGCTGGGAACTGGAAAAGATCTTATCAAAATTGAACATCAATTGAGTTGTATAAAATAAAACTAGGAGTGAGTATCGTTTTAATCTTATTCTATTTCCATCCTCACTCTTATCTTTTATTTTTCTATGAGAGATCTGAGTTACTTTTTTGCCTTTTCATTTCCTGTGTTTTGTTGTGCGTTAGCTGCTGCGAAGGCTCCCTGGTAATGGAAAATGGGAAGACTTGTAGTTTCTACTAGCTACTTCTATTTGAATACTTTTCCTTGATTTCCTATGAGGCAATTTTTATGCGTATTATATTATGCGTTGTGAAAACTCATTGGTTTGGTGTTGGTAACTCTTTGGTGCTGTACAGTGTACAGTAGAAAACTTTTTTTACTCAAGTTGTACCCGTATGCCTTAATGCTTAAAGAGTGTAAGATACAAGTTGTAAGGAAAAGTAAGTTCGATTAAAGCTGTGTTTTTTGTAAGTGTCGGAATCTTAAGCCAGAGCTATTGTTAAAATTAACAAAACACCCGAACAAACAAATACTACATTTCTAATCTGACTACTAAAAGTAAGGTGTAAAATGCAGATTTGTATGTTAGTGCTTCTGTTGTGGCGGCTAGGAGTCGGTAGATGAGAAGATGGCTGGTGGGGGTGTGATGAGAGATTGAAGGTATGCAGGTTTCAATGGATCAATGTAGATAATTGATATGGTGAGGGAACTGCAGATTGTATGAGTAATTATTTCTTGAATGATCAACTTTGATGCTCGTTAATAAATTGGTGATTGTTTAAAAGCAGAATTCTTAATAATAACAGAAACTACGAGTTTATTAAACAATTAAATTAACTGAGAAAGAACGAAGATCTAATAAGAAAAGGTAGAGCTGATTGCCCCAATGTAAGATTTGAGTAGGAAAATGTGGCAACTGAATTTACAAAGTAATTGACTTCTAACAGAGAGCTTGGGACAGACAGGTGAGTTCGCTGCCTGACCAAGATTGCAAGTAATTTGTTACAGTTTCCTTACTTTAAATTAAAACTTTATAATAAAGAAACTGGAAGCGGGATAAATATCATGACAAGAAATAATTTTATACTTAATTATAAAAATAGACAGACAAAGAATAAATCTAGGTCAATCGTGGAGGGAGACAGCTAAGAATGCTGTCGAAGGAAAAAATACAATATTTAACATTACCAATTTAAGGGATTAAATATCAACCATGAACTCAGCCAGCAGATAGAATTTGGTTGAGTGGCCTCGGCTTCTAATCAGTACATTGGATAATGAATACATTCAAATGTTTACCATTTACCTTAATTTAACTATATTTACATCATAGGAAATGCATACAGATAAAATAAACATAATTGGTATGTACGCTAATGCTTAAGCATGGGAGTATATTGATTTACGGAAAATCAATTATTACACAAACGCTTCGAAATTTCTAAGCGCGATTTAGCATAACTAACAAGGAATATGTGTTCTAACTATACATGCATTGAAACCTTGACTCGCTCGTTCAGAAAAGGTATAAATCATATTTAAAGTTTGGAAAGATTTACAATGTAACTAAACGTATAATGTATGTACATACGCTGATTTGACGCTTTATTTGGCTAAAATATAAATATACAACGGGAAACCAAAGGAAATATATTATCAAATGCCTTGCTTACATAGTCACTGCATCCAGTGGCGAAACATCGGCGGCCGAAATTCTATGAATTTCCCACGTAATACTGATTATAAAATACTTTTAATCTAATGACTACATTGCATTAAATAAGTTAAAAAAAGTTGTATACAGACAATTATACTAAGTGTAGCTAACTAATTAATTTGTTGGAGTTTCATGGCTGTCAATTGGCAAAGGAACCAGCTTGTGGATTGGCCGTTTGAACAGAGTGCTTGCAATTTTCAATGTGACGATTCGATCTCGGTGATCATCCCCGGGATGTAACTCCATGACTCTTGCTAGCTTCCATCTGAGTGGGGGAAGGCATTCATCCTTGAGGAGAACTAAATTACCTACCTCAAGGTTGACCTGCGGCTCCGCCCACTTTGTACGTCGTTGAAGTCTTGGTACATACTCACTGCTCCAGCGCTTCCACAGCTGTTGCACGATGCGTTGAGTATGTTGCCATCTGGACAAGCGGTTGATAGGTAGATGATCGAGATCAGGTTCCAGTAATGCAGTTAGTGCGCGTCCAATCAAGAAATGTCCAGGAGTAAGCGCCTCCAAATCATTCGGATCAGTGGAGAGAGGAGCCAGCGGACGGGAATTGAGACACGCTTCTATTTGAGCCAAGACGGTAGACATCTCTTCATAAGTCAATTTAGCTTCCCCCACCACACGCTTTAAATGGTATTTCATTGATTTTACTCCAGCTTCCCAAAGCCCACCCATATGCGGAGCCCCAGGAGGATTGAAATGCCAGGATACGCCAAGGGAGCCCATACTCTTTTCTACTGCAGGATCCCTTTCAAGTTGGTTGGTAAAATGCAGAAAGTCTTTAAGCTCTTTGGTTGCACCCACGAAGTTAGTGCCGCAGTCGCTGTACATGTCCGTACATTTTCCTCTTCTGGAGATGAATCGTCTCAAACTGCCCAAGAAAGTGTCGGTTGACATGTCCCCAGCCAGCTCAAGATGTATTGCCCGGGTGACAAAACAAACGAATACGACCACGTAGCCCTTGAAGATCAGCTTGCTTCTTCCCTTCATCACACGGAGCTGGAATGGTCCGGCGTAGTCAACTCCACATTTTTTAAATGGTTCACATGGAGTGACACGAACAGCTGGGAGGTCTGACATCATCTGCTGAGCAGTTCTTCCTTGAAACCGGGTACACACAATGCATCGTTTGATACACTGCCGAATAAGGTCTCTTCCGTTGACGATCCAGAACCGTTGATGAAGATTAGCCAGAAGTAACTGAGGACCAGCATGTAACAGTACGTAATGTTCATTCACCACAATCAATTTGGTAAGCGCACTGTTACGGAGGAGTAGAATCGGATGCTTCTGGTCTTCAGATAAAGGAGACCTTCGTAACCTTCCACCAACTCTAAGAAGCCCGGCTGTATCTAGGAAAGGGTTGAGAGGGTGAATCCGGCTCTTCAAGTTCACAAACTTCCCATTCTTTAGTGCGTGAATTTCCGTAGGAAAGAATTCAAGTTGAACGGTTTTGATCCAGTGATGCAGTGCGCCTTTTCTCTCAACTGCCGTGATGACTTTGTTAGTAGGAATCTTTGCTCCAGGGTTCTTCAGGTTGTGTAGGTAACGCGTCCAGTAGGAAGTTGATCTGAGTAGCATAGGTAAGGTGGTACACTTTAATATTGGTGACGGGTCAGTGGCAACAAGGAGTGTTAGAACTGTTGGATGAGCATCATCTTGAGTTTGGAGGTGACGTCTTGGTTCATTGATTGGAAACGGTTCCTGCTTGAGCCATGACGGTCCATGCCACCACAACTGATGATCAACTAATTCAGCAGGTGAAATCCCCCGAGATGCACAATCTGCTGGATTGTCTTCACTACGCACATGATGCCAGTGATGACTGGGTAGGTTTTCATGTATCTTCGTTACACGATTTGCGACGAAGATATCTTGCTTTATGTGAGCATTGGCAATCCAGTCCAGAGTGATGGTTGAGTCGGTCCAAGCATGAACATCTTCAAATGTTACCCTCATGGATTTAATGACGTAAGCCATGAGCTGTGATACGGTGAGAGCGGCACACAACTCCAGACGAGGAACTGAAGTCATTTTAATTGGAGCCACCTTTGTCTTTCCGGTAAGTAGGTATACATTGACGGAGCCATCTGAATTCGTTGAACGGATGTACACCACAGCAGCATATGCAATTGAGGAAGCGTCAGCGAAACCATGAAGTTGAAAATGAGACGACCCGGGTGGGAAGATGCATCGTGGTAATCGAATTCTCTCCAGTTCTGGCAGTTGGTGTTGGTAGGTTCTCCAGTCCGCCTGAATATTTTCTGGAAGAGGATCGTCCCAGCTGAGTTCCAGTTTCCATAATGTCTGGAGGAGCAACTTAGCAAGGACAGTGGTGGGTGAGACAACGCCGGTTGGATCGAATAGACGGGAAGTGTCTAAAAGCACGGTACGCTTGGTAGCACAGTCTCTTCTTTCAGGCATAACTACCTTGAAGGCGAAGTCATCTGTAGCTGGGTGCCATTGTAGTCCTAGCGTCTTTACACTGTCGTCTGAATCAATGCATAGTGGACCCTCAGAGCCTCTGTCTTCCTTTGGAATCGTATTCATAAATGCTGAGTCATTGCTGGAGAATTTGCGTAAATGAAAACAACCCTTTTTTAGAAGTTCTACGATGTTGTCCTTATTTCGTATTGCGGCTTCTGAATTTCCTTCGCCCGTATGCAGATCATCTACGTAGAAGTCAGTCCTCACGATTTCTGCTGCTGTAGGAAATTGAGTTTCTTCTTCAGGAGTAAAAGATTGAAGACTCTTAGTTGCTTGATATGAGGCACATGAAGTTCCATAAGTAACAGTAAGTAGGTCGTAGTCCTTCAGAGGTTGAGATGGATCCTTTCGCCATACTAGTCGTAAGTACTGGCAATCATCTAGATGCATTTTTACCATGCGGTACATCTTGGCAACGTCTGCGGTGAACGCCACGACATGAACCCGAAAATTCATAATTATAGTTAGTAGTGAGTTTTGAATTGTCGGGCCTACCATCAGATTGTCGTTCAGTGACGTTCCTGTTGATGTCTTCGCGGATCCATCAAATACAGATCGCAGCTTCGTGGTAGAACTATCCATCTTTAGGACTCCATGATGAGGTAGGTAGCAGTGCTCTGATGCTGCGAGGTTTAATTCAGTAGACTCCTTCATGTGACCTAGGGTTTCGTATTCTTCCATAAAGTCAGTGTAGAGTTTTCGAAACTCTGGATTCTTCATCATCTTCTTTTCCAAATGCATGAAGCGTTGAACTGCAGCATCTCTGGAGGATCCTAATGGAGAAGAATTCTTCTTGAATGGAAGTCTTACTTGGTGTGAGCCATCCGGAAGTCTGACGTGAGTTTTAGCAAAGTGCAATTCGCATTCCTTCTCTTCCTCCGTTCTTGGAGTGACCGTTGGTACTTGCTCCAGTTCCCAAAACTTCTGCAGTGTTTCATCAACTGTAAAGGTGAGGTTGGATGACACTGTCACAGGCTGGTGACTCGCTGATGGCAGTCGCCCAGTAAGTAGCCAGCCGAACACCGAGTTTTGAGCAATGGGAGCGTCTGGAGGTCCATCACGAATGCGGTCATTTCCAGAGCAGCGTAGCACATCAGCGTACAGATCAGCACCGATGAGGAGATCAATAGGAGAGGAGATGTGGAATTGAGGATCTGCGAGCTTTAGACCTTGGATATGAGGCCACGCAGTGAAAGACAATGTACGAGTGGGTAAGGGTTTTGTTAGTTTTCCGGGTAGGATGTAAGCATCAATCTTGGCCGAGAACTTAGAGGTACAGGATTGAATGATTAACCTTGACTGGAACTTGACTGTCCCCACGGAGGAGCCTTGTAGTCCTGAAACAGCCACGTTCACTGGAGTTTTTGAAAGCTTCAGCTCACGGGCACAATGTTCAGAGATGAAGGTTGCTTCTGATCCTTGGTCAATGAGAGCTCGGACAATGCTGAAATTCCCAGCATCATTTTTGATCTTGACTAAGGCAGTGGCAAGTAGAATTTCAGAGTGGCTCTTGATTGGGATAGTTAAAGCACACGTCTTCTGATTTTGCGTTGAGGCGGGAGCTTCATCCTTTTTGGGATCGTCTTCATGAAGTATAGTGTTGTGACGAGCCTTGCATTTTTGACAGCCAAATCTAGATTTGCAATCCTTCACTGAATGTTTCCCTCCCAAGCAGTTGATACAGCAGCCTTTACTAACAATCAGCTTCTTTCTGTCAGGAATGGTAAGTCCTTCAAATTGATCGCACTTGTAAGATTTGTGATCTTTATTGCAGATGTTGCATGAAACTTGAGTTTCCGTCAGATGAGTGTTGACTGCTGGTTTCTTTCCTGCTTGCTGCTTTGGGTTGAAAGAGTTGCGACTGTCCTGATGACTAGCTGGTTTCTTTAGAGGCTCCGTAATGGATAAAGTTTTTGCACGCTTGTTTAGAAACTTCATCAGGTCTTCAAATTTCTGCTCAACAGTGGAATCTCGTTGCATCTCGTACAGGTGTCTAGAGTTGGTATCCAGTGGTTCTGTCACTGTGAAGATCAGAGCTGTATCCCATGCTTCTTCCGGGTCTTGTAGAGTCATTAAAGTATCAATGCAGCCTGAAGTGGTGTCAATCAATTTTCGTAATGCTGACGAAGATTCTGATTGCATCTTAGGTTGTCCAAATAGCTTCTTTACCTCTGACGTAACCAGCATGTCTTTGCAGTCGTACCTCTTCATGATGATGTCCCAAGCCAGGGGGTAATTAGTGTTGCTTATAGCAAGATTTGACACTAACAATGCAGCTTCATCTTTAAGACACGAGTTGAGATACTGCATCTTCTCTACGGCAGAAATGTCTTGACGAGCGTTGATATTGGTGAGAAAACTGTCACGAAAATGAAGCCAGTTGTCACTTCCTCCTTTGAACTGCGGGAGACTAATTTCAGGAAGCTTTACTGTTGGTCGGATCTGTGGTGGAAGTGGATTTAATGCCGCCAGTCTTCTTGGGTGAGATGCCAGTCGGTCTTCCAGTACTGCAATTTCCATTCCAATGTCTTCCATAGTTGACATCATGGATTCTCTTGATGTGTGATCATTAGCTTCAGCCACAGCGAGAGGAAGTAGATCATCCTGGAGTTCGAAGAGCCTGTTTGATTGACGATCCAATAATTCGTGCTCTTTCTGCACTGACGAGAGCTGCCATGTTGCAAATGCGTCTGCTGAAGTCCGTTTTGCAATGAGAGCAACAATACTTCTGATGTTGTCCCTCTTAAGAAGAGCTTCGGTAGATGAGAAGATGGCTGGTGGGGGTGTGATGAGAGATTGAAGGTATGCAGGTTTCAATGGATCAATGTAGATAATTGATATGGTGAGGGAACTGCAGATTGTATGAGTAATTATTTCTTGAATGATCAACTTTGATGCTCGTTAATAAATTGGTGATTGTTTAAAAGCAGAATTCTTAATAATAACAGAAACTACGAGTTTATTAAACAATTAAATTAACTGAGAAAGAACGAAGATCTAATAAGAAAAGGTAGAGCTGATTGCCCCAATGTAAGATTTGAGTAGGAAAATGTGGCAACTGAATTTACAAAGTAATTGACTTCTAACAGAGAGCTTGGGACAGACAGGTGAGTTCGCTGCCTGACCAAGATTGCAAGTAATTTGTTACAGTTTCCTTACTTTAAATTAAAACTTTATAATAAAGAAACTGGAAGCGGGATAAATATCATGACAAGAAATAATTTTATACTTAATTATAAAAATAGACAGACAAAGAATAAATCTAGGTCAATCGTGGAGGGAGACAGCTAAGAATGCTGTCGAAGGAAAAAATACAATATTTAACATTACCAATTTAAGGGATTAAATATCAACCATGAACTCAGCCAGCAGATAGAATTTGGTTGAGTGGCCTCGGCTTCTAATCAGTACATTGGATAATGAATACATTCAAATGTTTACCATTTACCTTAATTTAACTATATTTACATCATAGGAAATGCATACAGATAAAATAAACATAATTGGTATGTACGCTAATGCTTAAGCATGGGAGTATATTGATTTACGGAAAATCAATTATTACACAAACGCTTCGAAATTTCTAAGCGCGATTTAGCATAACTAACAAGGAATATGTGTTCTAACTATACATGCATTGAAACCTTGACTCGCTCGTTCAGAAAAGGTATAAATCATATTTAAAGTTTGGAAAGATTTACAATGTAACTAAACGTATAATGTATATACATACGCTGATTTGACGCTTTATTTGGCTAAAATATAAATATACAACGGGAAACCAAAGGAAATATATTATCAAATGCCTTGCTTACATAGTCACTGCATCCAGTGGCGAAACATCGGCGGCCGAAATTCTATGAATTTCCCACGTAATACTGATTATAAAATACTTTTAATCTAATGACTACATTGCATTAAATAAGTTAAAAAAAGTTGTATACAGACAATTATACTAAGTGTAGCTAACTAATTAATTTGTTGGAGTTTCATGGCTGTCAATTGGCAAAGGAACCAGCTTGTGGATTGGCCGTTTGAACAGAGTGCTTGCAATTTTCAATGTGACGATTCGATCTCGGTGATCATCCCCGGGATGTAACTCCATGACTCTTGCTAGCTTCCATCTGAGTGGGGGAAGGCATTCATCCTTGAGGAGAACTAAATTACCTACCTCAAGGTTGACCTGCGGCTCCGCCCACTTTGTACGTCGTTGAAGTCTTGGTACATACTCACTGCTCCAGCGCTTCCACAGCTGTTGCACGATGCGTTGAGTATGTTGCCATCTGGACAAGCGGTTGATAGGTAGATGATCGAGATCAGGTTCCAGTAATGCAGTTAGTGCGCGTCCAATCAAGAAATGTCCAGGAGTAAGCGCCTCCAAATCATTCGGATCAGTGGAGAGAGGAGCCAGCGGACGGGAATTGAGACACGCTTCTATTTGAGCCAAGACGGTAGACATCTCTTCATAAGTCAATTTAGCTTCCCCCACCACACGCTTTAAATGGTATTTCATTGATTTTACTCCAGCTTCCCAAAGCCCACCCATATGCGGAGCCCCAGGAGGATTGAAATGCCAGGATACGCCAAGGGAGCCCATACTCTTTTCTACTGCAGGATCCCTTTCAAGTTGGTTGGTAAAATGCAGAAAGTCTTTAAGCTCTTTGGTTGCACCCACGAAGTTAGTGCCGCAGTCGCTGTACATGTCCGTACATTTTCCTCTTCTGGAGATGAATCGTCTCAAACTGCCCAAGAAAGTGTCGGTTGACATGTCCCCAGCCAGCTCAAGATGTATTGCCCGGGTGACAAAACAAACGAATACGACCACGTAGCCCTTGAAGATCAGCTTGCTTCTTCCCTTCATCACACGGAGCTGGAATGGTCCGGCGTAGTCAACTCCACATTTTTTAAATGGTTCACATGGAGTGACACGAACAGCTGGGAGGTCTGACATCATCTGCTGAGCAGTTCTTCCTTGAAACCGGGTACACACAATGCATCGTTTGATACACTGCCGAATAAGGTCTCTTCCGTTGACGATCCAGAACCGTTGATGAAGATTAGCCAGAAGTAACTGAGGACCAGCATGTAACAGTACGTAATGTTCATTCACCACAATCAATTTGGTAAGCGCACTGTTACGGAGGAGTAGAATCGGATGCTTCTGGTCTTCAGATAAAGGAGACCTTCGTAACCTTCCACCAACTCTAAGAAGCCCGGCTGTATCTAGGAAAGGGTTGAGAGGGTGAATCCGGCTCTTCAAGTTCACAAACTTCCCATTCTTTAGTGCGTGAATTTCCGTAGGAAAGAATTCAAGTTGAACGGTTTTGATCCAGTGATGCAGTGCGCCTTTTCTCTCAACTGCCGTGATGACTTTGTTAGTAGGAATCTTTGCTCCAGGGTTCTTCAGGTTGTGTAGGTAACGCGTCCAGTAGGAAGTTGATCTGAGTAGCATAGGTAAGGTGGTACACTTTAATATTGGTGACGGGTCAGTGGCAACAAGGAGTGTTAGAACTGTTGGATGAGCATCATCTTGAGTTTGGAGGTGACGTCTTGGTTCATTGATTGGAAACGGTTCCTGCTTGAGCCATGACGGTCCATGCCACCACAACTGATGATCAACTAATTCAGCAGGTGAAATCCCCCGAGATGCACAATCTGCTGGATTGTCTTCACTACGCACATGATGCCAGTGATGACTGGGTAGGTTTTCATGTATCTTCGTTACACGATTTGCGACGAAGATATCTTGCTTTATGTGAGCATTGGCAATCCAGTCCAGAGTGATGGTTGAGTCGGTCCAAGCATGAACATCTTCAAATGTTACCCTCATGGATTTAATGACGTAAGCCATGAGCTGTGATACGGTGAGAGCGGCACACAACTCCAGACGAGGAACTGAAGTCATTTTAATTGGAGCCACCTTTGTCTTTCCGGTAAGTAGGTATACATTGACGGAGCCATCTGAATTCGTTGAACGGATGTACACCACAGCAGCATATGCAATTGAGGAAGCGTCAGCGAAACCATGAAGTTGAAAATGAGACGACCCGGGTGGGAAGATGCATCGTGGTAATCGAATTCTCTCCAGTTCTGGCAGTTGGTGTTGGTAGGTTCTCCAGTCCGCCTGAATATTTTCTGGAAGAGGATCGTCCCAGCTGAGTTCCAGTTTCCATAATGTCTGGAGGAGCAACTTAGCAAGGACAGTGGTGGGTGAGACAACGCCGGTTGGATCGAATAGACGGGAAGTGTCTAAAAGCACGGTACGCTTGGTAGCACAGTCTCTTCTTTCAGGCATAACTACCTTGAAGGCGAAGTCATCTGTAGCTGGGTGCCATTGTAGTCCTAGCGTCTTTACACTGTCGTCTGAATCAATGCATAGTGGACCCTCAGAGCCTCTGTCTTCCTTTGGAATCGTATTCATAAATGCTGAGTCATTGCTGGAGAATTTGCGTAAATGAAAACAACCCTTTTTTAGAAGTTCTACGATGTTGTCCTTATTTCGTATTGCGGCTTCTGAATTTCCTTCGCCCGTATGCAGATCATCTACGTAGAAGTCAGTCCTCACGATTTCTGCTGCTGTAGGAAATTGAGTTTCTTCTTCAGGAGTAAAAGATTGAAGACTCTTAGTTGCTTGATATGAGGCACATGAAGTTCCATAAGTAACAGTAAGTAGGTCGTAGTCCTTCAGAGGTTGAGATGGATCCTTTCGCCATACTAGTCGTAAGTACTGGCAATCATCTAGATGCATTTTTACCATGCGGTACATCTTGGCAACGTCTGCGGTGAACGCCACGACATGAACCCGAAAATTCATAATTATAGTTAGTAGTGAGTTTTGAATTGTCGGGCCTACCATCAGATTGTCGTTCAGTGACGTTCCTGTTGATGTCTTCGCGGATCCATCAAATACAGATCGCAGCTTCGTGGTAGAACTATCCATCTTTAGGACTCCATGATGAGGTAGGTAGCAGTGCTCTGATGCTGCGAGGTTTAATTCAGTAGACTCCTTCATGTGACCTAGGGTTTCGTATTCTTCCATAAAGTCAGTGTAGAGTTTTCGAAACTCTGGATTCTTCATCATCTTCTTTTCCAAATGCATGAAGCGTTGAACTGCAGCATCTCTGGAGGATCCTAATGGAGAAGAATTCTTCTTGAATGGAAGTCTTACTTGGTGTGAGCCATCCGGAAGTCTGACGTGAGTTTTAGCAAAGTGCAATTCGCATTCCTTCTCTTCCTCCGTTCTTGGAGTGACCGTTGGTACTTGCTCCAGTTCCCAAAACTTCTGCAGTGTTTCATCAACTGTAAAGGTGAGGTTGGATGACACTGTCACAGGCTGGTGACTCGCTGATGGCAGTCGCCCAGTAAGTAGCCAGCCGAACACCGAGTTTTGAGCAATGGGAGCGTCTGGAGGTCCATCACGAATGCGGTCATTTCCAGAGCAGCGTAGCACATCAGCGTACAGATCAGCACCGATGAGGAGATCAATAGGAGAGGAGATGTGGAATTGAGGATCTGCGAGCTTTAGACCTTGGATATGAGGCCACGCAGTGAAAGACAATGTACGAGTGGGTAAGGGTTTTGTTAGTTTTCCGGGTAGGATGTAAGCATCAATCTTGGCCGAGAACTTAGAGGTACAGGATTGAATGATTAACCTTGACTGGAACTTGACTGTCCCCACGGAGGAGCCTTGTAGTCCTGAAACAGCCACGTTCACTGGAGTTTTTGAAAGCTTCAGCTCACGGGCACAATGTTCAGAGATGAAGGTTGCTTCTGATCCTTGGTCAATGAGAGCTCGGACAATGCTGAAATTCCCAGCATCATTTTTGATCTTGACTAAGGCAGTGGCAAGTAGAATTTCAGAGTGGCTCTTGATTGGGATAGTTAAAGCACACGTCTTCTGATTTTGCGTTGAGGCGGGAGCTTCATCCTTTTTGGGATCGTCTTCATGAAGTATAGTGTTGTGACGAGCCTTGCATTTTTGACAGCCAAATCTAGATTTGCAATCCTTCACTGAATGTTTCCCTCCCAAGCAGTTGATACAGCAGCCTTTACTAACAATCAGCTTCTTTCTGTCAGGAATGGTAAGTCCTTCAAATTGATCGCACTTGTAAGATTTGTGATCTTTATTGCAGATGTTGCATGAAACTTGAGTTTCCGTCAGATGAGTGTTGACTGCTGGTTTCTTTCCTGCTTGCTGCTTTGGGTTGAAAGAGTTGCGACTGTCCTGATGACTAGCTGGTTTCTTTAGAGGCTCCGTAATGGATAAAGTTTTTGCACGCTTGTTTAGAAACTTCATCAGGTCTTCAAATTTCTGCTCAACAGTGGAATCTCGTTGCATCTCGTACAGGTGTCTAGAGTTGGTATCCAGTGGTTCTGTCACTGTGAAGATCAGAGCTGTATCCCATGCTTCTTCCGGGTCTTGTAGAGTCATTAAAGTATCAATGCAGCCTGAAGTGGTGTCAATCAATTTTCGTAATGCTGACGAAGATTCTGATTGCATCTTAGGTTGTCCAAATAGCTTCTTTACCTCTGACGTAACCAGCATGTCTTTGCAGTCGTACCTCTTCATGATGATGTCCCAAGCCAGGGGGTAATTAGTGTTGCTTATAGCAAGATTTGACACTAACAATGCAGCTTCATCTTTAAGACACGAGTTGAGATACTGCATCTTCTCTACGGCAGAAATGTCTTGACGAGCGTTGATATTGGTGAGAAAACTGTCACGAAAATGAAGCCAGTTGTCACTTCCTCCTTTGAACTGCGGGAGACTAATTTCAGGAAGCTTTACTGTTGGTCGGATCTGTGGTGGAAGTGGATTTAATGCCGCCAGTCTTCTTGGGTGAGATGCCAGTCGGTCTTCCAGTACTGCAATTTCCATTCCAATGTCTTCCATAGTTGACATCATGGATTCTCTTGATGTGTGATCATTAGCTTCAGCCACAGCGAGAGGAAGTAGATCATCCTGGAGTTCGAAGAGCCTGTTTGATTGACGATCCAATAATTCGTGCTCTTTCTGCACTGACGAGAGCTGCCATGTTGCAAATGCGTCTGCTGAAGTCCGTTTTGCAATGAGAGCAACAATACTTCTGATGTTGTCCCTCTTAAGAAGAGCTTCGGTAGATGAGAAGATGGCTGGTGGGGGTGTGATGAGAGATTGAAGGTATGCAGGTTTCAATGGATCAATGTAGATAATTGATATGGTGAGGGAACTGCAGATTGTATGAGTAATTATTTCTTGAATGATCAACTTTGATGCTCGTTAATAAATTGGTGATTGTTTAAAAGCAGAATTCTTAATAATAACAGAAACTACGAGTTTATTAAACAATTAAATTAACTGAGAAAGAACGAAGATCTAATAAGAAAAGGTAGAGCTGATTGCCCCAATGTAAGATTTGAGTAGGAAAATGTGGCAACTGAATTTACAAAGTAATTGACTTCTAACAGAGAGCTTGGGACAGACAGGTGAGTTCGCTGCCTGACCAAGATTGCAAGTAATTTGTTACAGTTTCCTTACTTTAAATTAAAACTTTATAATAAAGAAACTGGAAGCGGGATAAATATCATGACAAGAAATAATTTTATACTTAATTATAAAAATAGACAGACAAAGAATAAATCTAGGTCAATCGTGGAGGGAGACAGCTAAGAATGCTGTCGAAGGAAAAAATACAATATTTAACATTACCAATTTAAGGGATTAAATATCAACCATGAACTCAGCCAGCAGATAGAATTTGGTTGAGTGGCCTCGGCTTCTAATCAGTACATTGGATAATGAATACATTCAAATGTTTACCATTTACCTTAATTTAACTATATTTACATCATAGGAAATGCATACAGATAAAATAAACATAATTGGTATGTACGCTAATGCTTAAGCATGGGAGTATATTGATTTACGGAAAATCAATTATTACACAAACGCTTCGAAATTTCTAAGCGCGATTTAGCATAACTAACAAGGAATATGTGTTCTAACTATACATGCATTGAAACCTTGACTCGCTCGTTCAGAAAAGGTATAAATCATATTTAAAGTTTGGAAAGATTTACAATGTAACTAAACGTATAATGTATGTACATACGCTGATTTGACGCTTTATTTGGCTAAAATATAAATATACAACGGGAAACCAAAGGAAATATATTATCAAATGCCTTGCTTACATAGTCACTGCATCCAGTGGCGAAACAGCTTCTAAAGATACACACCAGTTCACAGTGTTCACACCACCTACATATTCTTTGTTCCGCAGACGGCAGAAGGGTACAGCAGAGGAAGAGCAGGGCTGGATAATACAGCCAGCGCAGGCAACCTCCGCTGCCTGAATTCTCAAAAAACATGTAAATTGAGCATTTTGCACTTTTAAAACACATGTAAATAGAACATTTTGCACTTTTAAAAAACATGTAAATAGAACATTTTGCACTTTTAAAAAACATGTAATGGGAACATTTTGCCCTTTTAAAAAACATGCAAATAAAACGTTTAGCACTTCTCTCAAAGCATGTAAATAGAACATTTTGAACTTTTCAGAATTAGGTAAATAGAACATTTTAAACTTTTATAAAACATGTAAATACAACATTTAGTTTATCAAAGAAAACATTCAATACAAACACAATCAAAATAGCGGTTTTTCTATGTAAACAAATTGCTGCCTAAAAGCAATTCCTTCGTCCGGCCCTGAGAAAGAGACAAAATTGGAAAATGTGCTGTCTGTTATAGTTGCTTTGAAAGCGGTCCAATCTCCAAACACAAATTTTAATTTAATTTTAAGTAAATTACTTTATTTCACATACAGGCATCTTAACGAATTACGACTACCAGTCTTGTAACCAATGGACATATTTTATGTATATACTACCCACGTTCAGTATGAAAGTTGGATCTGTATTTTTATATTGAATTTGCAATTCGTCTAAAGCAGTAACTATAATCATACAAAAACTACCTAGTAAATATTTGATTTACATTATTAAGTAGATATGTGTAGTGTAAACATGATATGTGTAAAATTGTAATTATAATTATTATTATGAATCAAAACCCAAACCATCAAATGGAGGGATAAAAGTATGTACTGGTATGGTGGGTGGTTATAATACCGTACAAGTAATTAAAAGACGCCCACGACATGACATTAATATTTACCACATCCTACTATTTGCGGTAAAGTATGATGATGAACGTATCAACAACAGTATCTGTTCCACCTTTGTCTTTACTACAGTTACAGCAACCACCGCCAATTTTTAACAACCTCACCAGGACCAGGACCAGAATCCGCGCTAATACTGAAGCCCGGCATATTCTGCACACTCGTTTTCCTATAATGTAATCAAAGTTGTGAAAAACACCTGAAGTTGACGGATTCGCTACAGGATCACCACTCACCAAGCATCGCTCCACATACGCCTGGATACTTTAGTAACTGACAAGCATCTAATTATGAGTGGTGTTCCCACGACTTCCGTATCCGTTGTCACTTGTTGTAATGTATCCTCTACTCCCACTGATGACTGACGAGAGACAAAACCACGGATTTTCCATTTTGAGAAGGGAGAAGAAATGTGAGATGAGAAATGTTATACAATATGGAACGTAATACTTTTTGGTGTTACATAAAATAAAAAACAATTCCCAGATTACCTAATGCGAAAGAGAATACCATTGAGATAAATATAGATATAACAGTTTCGTTCACAGTGATGGGACAACAACGACGACGCTGAGATCTACTTAAACCATAACTACCTACTACTTAACTATGTACTCACATGACCTGTCATTTTTTAGAGTAAGTTGAAGTAAACAGAGGGTTTCGATTTCGCATTTACAATCGATACAGATTACGGCATCAGCACAATTTACTACTTATGAAATTATCTCATTACTCTAATATGCACATAAATCACTGTGGCACTTGTGTACAGTTTTCATTTTCATTTTGACATAAATGAAAAATGCCTATTTAAATCAAGGCCGGATAATGTGGTCAGCGCAGGCAGATGACCCCGCTGCTTGAATTTTCAAAAAACATGTAAATGGAACATTTTGCACTTTTAAAAAGTATGTAAACAAAATATTTTGACTTTTCAAAAACATACAAATAAAAGTTTTTTGCACATTTCTAAAACATGCAAAAATAAAACATTTCACACTTTTCTCAAAACATGTAAATAAAAAATTTTGCTTTTTTCTGAATCAAGTAAAAAGAACATTTTGCACTTTTCTGAATCAAGTAAAAAGAACATTTTGCACTTTTCTAAAACATGTAAATACAACATTTTGCTTTACCAAAGAAAATCATCAATAAAATCAAAATAGTGTTTTTTATGGACACAAATTGCTGCCTAAAAGGAATTCCTTCGTCCGGCCCTGATTTAAATTATACTGTGAGCATTATAATTTACTTCTATATTTATAAATTGAACCAACAGTATAATCTGTAAGTATTAAATCTCACTGCAAAAGCAAAGCTCTACTAAATATTATACTGCCAGCCAGAAATCGTCAGGGAAATTTTTATAAATGTCAACTTGACTTTCAAATTGAGCATACATATCAACCCTTTACAACCAGATGAGGCAGTTTGAATTTTTCGCCAAATCTTAAATTCTGTTTCCTACTCTTTTTTTGTGATTTTGTTTAGCCTAGTCTAGCCACTTGAATTTAAGTGTGAGAGCTGTCTACGCGCAGATAGTAGTGCTAGGAATACTCAAGGCCTCAAGGTAATAGATTTCAAGTTTTTTTTAGTGTAATAATAAATCCCCAAAAATGCTTACAGTACACACACCTGAAATCTGAAATCCAGTATGCTATATGTAGAAATTACTTTACTGGTTGGTTGGTATTTTGAGATCCCATGTTGTTATGCTAACCTATCATTGTCAAAATATGGCATACATACATTCACACAAAAAATATTTCTTGAGACGCTTAGAAGCGTTTGTGAAAGTAAAAAAAAATTACAGTGGATACAAATATTCACATTCACGTATCCGTCATCCATATTTCGATTTTAAAATGTCTCGTATAGGAGTACAACTATTGTGCTGACTGGTGTGTGAGTCTGATACTTGTACATACTTAAGTCGTATTAGCAGTAATCCTACTTGCGTTACAGTAGCCTCCAAAAATTTTGCCTTGTGACGACGTGAAACGACCCAAAAATGGGTAAAAGCCGAAAAAAAAGTAGAAAATGAAAGTATGTCAATGCAATAGCACTCTGAATTTGTATTTTTAAGGCCATGGTATACATAGTAAAAATGAGTTAACTCTAATCCTTTTTAAAATGTTAATTCAAATTATAATTTGAATTTTGATGCGCTTACTTGCGGTTATACATATTATGTAGGTATCTCCTACGTAATAATCACACTGATGTCTGCCTCAAGTAAACCATTTCATAATAAAATTGTTATTTCAGCTTTTCAAATTGTGTGACACTAGTACTAGATTGTGTATAAAATATTAATCATTTAATATTTACGAGCATTTAAAAAAAAACTTTTAGCGGTATTTAGCTATATGTAAAGCAACAACGTCTGTGAAGGTCCAAAATGACCCATATCCAGTTTTAGTTTCAAACAAAATGCACTATCACTATCTACAGAAAAATTAAAATAACATGTTCATCAAAGCATGTAAATAGAACCTTGTGCATTTTTCAAAAAACAAGTCAATAGAATATTTTGCACTTTTTAAAAAGCATATAAATAGAATATTTTGTGTTTTTCAAAAACATATAAATAGAAAATTTTGCAATTTCAAAAAACAAGTAAATAGAATATTTTGCACTTTTCAAAAATCAAGTAAATGGAATATTTTGCACTTTCAAAAAACAAGTAAATGGAATATTTTGCACTTTCAAAAAACAAGTAAATAGAATGCTTTGCACTTTTCAAAAAACAAGTAAATATAATATTTTGCACTTTCAAAAAACAAGTAAATGGAATATTTTGCACTTTCAAAAAACAAGTAAATAGAATACTTTGCACTTTTCAAAAAACAAGTAAATATAATATTTTGCACTTTCAAAAAACAAGTAAATGGAATATTTTGCACTTTCAAACAAGTAAATGGAATATTTTGCACTTTCAAACAAGTAAATGGAATATTTTGCACTTTCAAACAAGTAAATGGAATATTTTGCACTTTCAAACAAGTAAATGGAATATTTTGCACTTTCATACAAGTAAATGGAATATTTTTCACTTTCAAACAAGTAAATGGAATATTTTGCACTTTCATACAAGTAAATGGAATATTTTTCACTTTCAAACAAATAAATGGAATATTTTGCACTTTCAAAAAACAAGTAAATGGAATATTTTGCACTTTCAAACAAGTAAATGGAATATTTTGCACTTTCAAACAAGTAAATGGAATATTTTGCACTTTCAAAAAACAAGTAAATGGAATATTTTGCACTTTCAAACAAGTAAATGGAATATTTTGCACTTTTAAACAAGTAAATGGAATATTTTGCACTTTCAAAAAACAAGTAAATACAATATTTTACACTTTTCAAAAACACTTTATTAGAACATTTTGACCTTTTCAAAAACATGTAAATAGAACAATTTTCTCTTTTTAGAAACTCCGGATTTGCATTGCACTCATGTATCATATTTACTGTATTTTTTTGAGCTAGCTCATTTTAATTCTAGCATAAATTGAAAATGGGTCATTTTAGTTCTTCATAGACGATATGGTAAATGCGACTAGGTACATAAATATACGATTTAGTGAATAATGTTAGAAAATCCTACACATTTGACATCAAATTCAGTACTGAGCAAGTAAGTAGTGACTAAGCTTCAGTTTATTACATAATAATAATTTTCAATAAAAATGTAAATTCAATTTTTTTCTCATTTATAAATATCGCATAAATTATTATGCATTGTCAATTCAAAAACCAATTACAATGCAGATGAAATTCCGTCTTTAGTTCTCTTAAATAATTATAATAATTTAATTATACAAACATTACGAAGTTGAGAGAGGACGTCTTTGACTTCATTCATTTTTTTAATTGTCTCCCATTGTCCTTGTCCTTGTTGTTGAAGTCTGTCGTTCAAAAATTAAATGTAACCAAGTACTTCACACAACAAGTAAAATGGCAACTGACAATGACATGACCGATGACAATACATAGTATAATAGTGTAGGTGTAGATTACGCACATTTCTGGGGAAAATAAAATAATTTACCTATACACACACGTGTATTAAGATTCCATGAAAAACATATATATTTACAATGGAGATATATTATGCAAATAAAACACGACAACGTCAACAGCAAGAAACATGAAATAAGTTAGTCATTTTTCCCGATCCAGGTTTTCTCATGGAAACGTAATATAATATCAATACGAACGGCGAACGGAAGAACGAATGCAAGACACAATGTGAAAATGTGGATAACAAAATTATCACCAAACTACGTCAAATCACGATAAGACGACATTATATTATGGATGACTGTGAAAATACTCCTTCACACTCCCCCGATTAGAATATTTCAAATTCCGAATTCCCAAGAATAAAAAGACATTTGCATGTTTCGTACGTCAATATCGTCTTCGTCAATATATTCACTGATTCAATGGAATTAGAAAGTATTTTTGAAATACTGATATAGCTTATAGTATTATTTTTTATGTATTTTTATTTCTAGTGCAGTAGTACCTCCGTCTGAATCGCATAATTTAATCGTCATAGAGAATAATATATCAGCACTAATTTAGGTAAATTTTACAAAGCCACACACTGCGGTACACCTATACACACATGAGATAGCCAACAACAACTGACTATAATAGGAATATAGGAAGTAAATGGTACAAAATATTTTAAAAGAATTGCATATTACATTCGAAGACACCATTTACCGATAATCGCTTCTTACAATGAATACATTCATACATTCGCATTCATGAGAGATTTGAATTATATACTTAATATTTATGAAACTTCATGCTATATACATATATCAAAGTCAATGCATTAAAAGTGGGTGTATACTGACATAATATAGAATACATATTGTATATTATGCTTCCACTTTTACAAATCCTATTTATTTTCTTGCGTAAAAACGGATGAACGGATGAATTTAACAGCTATACTTGGAAACTTGGGCACACAATGCTACATCGAAGGAAAGAATCAAAATGCCACATAATATCGTCTATGCAGAACAAAAATGACCCATTTCAATTTTATGCTAGAATTAAAATGAGCTATGTCATAAAAACAAAATGAGAAACATGTGTAAAATGTTAACCAAGAGTTTTTTAAAAGTGTAAAATGTTCTATTTAAGTGTTTTTTTAACGGTGTAAACTGTCCTATTTACATATTTTTCAAAAGTGCAAAATATTTTATGTATGTGTTTTTAAAAATTGAAAAATATTCTATTTACATGTTTTTTTGAAAACCCCAAAATATTCTATTTACATGTTTTTAAAAATTGCAAAATGTTCTATTTACATATTTTCCAAAAGTACCTACTCAATATTCTATTTAGTTGTTTTTTGAAACATGCACAAGGTTCTATTTACATGCTTTCATGAACATGTTATTTTAATTTTTCTGTAGATAGTGCATTTTGTTTGAAACTAAAAATTGATAAGGGTCATTTTTTTTTCTTCACAGACGATATCCAAGTTTAGCTATATTACTACAAAATAATCAATGATCTATTTCCAAAAAGTTTTATTTGGTGACTATTTTATTTTTTCTATAAAGTTTAATAAGTAGCACGTAACAATTAACAATAAACGTTATTATTGTTTTTTTGCATTTGACACACTTTGAATTTAGCTGAACTTGCTGGAGTCATTTTAACTCTCCACTAATGGTTGGTATTCATACACTGCCTTAAAAATTCAAAACAACTATCTATCACAATGCTAGGTAGATAGTTAATTATATACAAGCTATACATAGGTATCAAAAGTGGGAACCATAATATAAAAGTGGCATTTTTCAAACTAAGAACAACCCACTGAAATGTTACAATTTAATGAGATTAAATTCATTGACCCTCCTCATCATTTCATGTCTCCTGTCTTGTGAGTGACTGAATGGTTTTACATAATAATTAATAAAGTTCCAGTTTTTAAATCTTCACTTATGTAGTAAGTGCAGATACCTTTAAATACACACGTGGTTAATTTCAGTCAGACATTACGAATTTTAAATCTTATATAACGGTATCTGCAATTATAGCTGACACGGGATCATACACGTGGGGGGTGATGAATGTGATAACCTTATTAATTATATACCGAGGCATCAAGTTTTTCGTTTTTGAACAGTTATATAACGTACAGATAGTATAGAAGAGTCAAGCTGGCTGTCGCTGTCAAAAGTTGTTTCCAACCAAAGAGTAATTACAACACTCTAGTACAACGTTTTACACGTTAAAAACTGATGTATAGTTACAAATCTACAAAATGTTGATAAAAGGTTCTTGTTCTCCATTGATTGCAAATGCAGATTGTAAAGTTTGAACAGAAATAGACCAATAACAACTTGTTTTTTTCCTGACGTGCATAATGTTCACACGCCCACACACTCTCGTGGTCCCGTGGAAGTAATTTGAGTAATTTGTAATTTATATACAATTTCCTATGAGAATAATTTGACGAGACTATCAAACATTTTGTAGCAATGATTCGATTAGGCAAATATACAACTATTCAGGGAAAGTATAGCGGAAGCTACTGCTATAATAGCTATTATTAATAATTTGTAACAGTTTGGCTTGACAGTTACAGGTACGTAATGCTGACTAAATGCAAATAAGTAGTATGTACGTTTATCTGTATTGTAGTGTGTGATGTCATGTGCTTTTTGAGTGAATGGGGTGTCGGCTACGAGCACGTCATAGTCTGTTTCTAATTTGGTTTTATATGAGGGCTAAACTTTGGCTATGGTTGGTTTTGGTATTCGTATGTAGTTGTAGTGGTGCATACAATGATGTTATTCTGGACAGCAGGACATAAGGCTATATATAACCTAAGAATTATGGACTCTGGACAAAGCAAAGCAGCACTTTTAGAATTTAAGGAAATTAATGCTTATTCCTATCCTATCCTACTATCCTTGAAGAGGCAATACTACCCATTCAAAATCTGTTGAAAGATTCAAAATAAAGTATCCAGGGCCGGATACCGCAGCCAGCGCATGCAGCCCCCGCTGCTTGAGTTGACAAAAAACTTGTAAATGGAACTAATCTTCTAGTTGCATAATTTTAGCAACGGTACAAAATGATCTGATAAAAAATGTGTCGTTTTGAAAAATCCAAAATATTTTAAATACACTCAACTCACCATTTCAAAAACTGACAAATTCTGTAAAAAAAAAGAAAAGTAAACTATTTTGTACATTTAAAAACTTTTTAGTGTGCCTAGTATTGCATTTTCAACAACAACGAGGACGTTACGTACAGAGTAAAATACATGTAAGCAATACGAGTTTTGTTTGTAAATCTCCAGACATTCCCCGGAAATTCCTACTTCCTGCCTCCTGACTTATCCTAAGTAATAACATTGTCATATTCTAAATATGACTATACCAGAACGAGAAAGTACCAAAGAATAAAATAACATTAATGTACTCTACACCGGGATCAGGACCGAGACCGGTACTGGGACCGGGACCAGGAAGTTTCGGAAACCAAAAATCGGAATCCGTTATTTTCTGGTTCTGGTCATGGCCCTCCCTCCGACTCCAGCTCCAACAGTCACCATTTACATAATTGATAACTTTATTTCTTTTCCATGCTCCCTGCGTCATAATCCTAAATTCAGTGGACATTCATGGGCATATGGACATAATATTATGAACCCAAAGTAAACTATCCCTAGTTTTATCCCTTCCCACAATTTTTTTTATTTTGGTTGTGTCTACGATATTATGTTATTCATGCTTCATGCATGTCTGTCTTGTAAACAGTTAGACAGTCACATGAATCATTCTGTCCGACATTCTGTCATCCTGACACCTTCACCGTTTCCTATACTGCCTCCGCTCACAATAAAAATGAAAAATTTAGTTGACCTCTTTAGGTCTTTATATACGCTTGAAGACACGGTGAAAAAAATATATATGTATTTACACCGGAACTAGCAGTACACAGGAACAATGAAGTACCTACCTAAAGTTTTTTTTTTGTAGTTTGAATATTTTGTATGAGTCACGAATATCCTATAGTTGACTTGTATGTCCAGTCTCTGAAATAAAAGTAAAATTAGAATTACATACTATATTAATAAGAATACCTATTGCCTATTACGTGATGGAACGATACCTCAGAGGAATTATGAGGTGCAGTAATAAATTGGAAAATAAACTGCCGCGTACCTAAAAAAACAAGGTGGTCCCGGTCCCGGTCCCAGTCCCAGAAACTGTTTTATTTTGGAGTTTACATAAATGCTTTTCATAAAAAATGTCTATGTAGATCTGAAATGCACATTTTTGTAGTCTTCATAGCACCAGTACCAGTACCAGTACCAAAACCGCTAGATCAGGGGTCTCAAAACTAACTTTAATCATTCCATTCAAATTCGGACATGGTAGTTCCTGGTTCATTTTAATACGTCATAATTCTTCCCCGAATGGTACTACATAAATCTACCCGATGCCCTATACAACCTTAAATATCATATCTAACCATAAAAGAGTATGTAATGTTAATATTGAATCTTGAGCTACGTAGAATCTGCACTGGATGTTATATTATGAGGAAGGAGAAACTGGAGCTGAAACGGAATTGTGGTGGCCGGAACTCCGGCGTTGCTCAGATTGCACGGTGGCAGTGGGACGTTCTACCCTACCGTTAATATCGTTCCCGTTATACCGTTTCCGTGCCCGTTCACCGTTCACCATTCACCATTCACCATTCACACAGTAGGACAGACAGACTACGCGTATTTTCCTTGTCCAAGTCGAAGTCGACGGGGAAGGCTTATATATGAGCAACAAACTCCAGCTTTCCCTTCTCAGTCAGTCTTGTCAATCCCTCGAGGCAGTTCTTGTATCAACTAGTCAAGGCAAACTATACAAAGATATTTTCAACATTTTCAGTAAGAGTGTGGCTCTTCTCTAGAACGATATCCACAGGCAAGACTATATAGGCTGGACAAAATAAAATTTGAAATTTTACCTTAATTACACTGTTTACATTCAAAGTTTTCTAGTAGAAAAATAAATTGGCTAACTAACTATAGCTGAAACAAGCAAACAAAAATTACAGATAGTATAAATCTCAATTAAAATCTCTCCAAACTCCAAAGATTAAGCGTCGTTGTCATTGATTGTGAGTCAAGGGAAATTGGAATTGAGCTCACTCCGACGTAGTCTACATTCCAGAATCTAAATTGACATACATACTATAAACAGTTGATATAGTTGATACTGAGCTGATCTCTAAAATTGACACTTCCAGGCCAAATAAATTCCTCTATCACACCACCACCATCAATAATAAAAATCAATGTACTAGAAATTTAATTGAGTTAAATCATCGCAAATTTTAACTCTACAAACATATAGTAGCTTGTACATACAGTATATCAATATATGTTGGTACGTCTAGTAATATTACCACTATAATATTATTGCACAATACGGAATCGTCATCTACGACTACCACACCAAAAGGCCAGTAGAGGAAGATCAAAAATTGTAGATCGCTCTCGTACTAAGAATAAAAATTATAGAGAGACAAGATAAAACAATAATATATCAGATTTGAACGTACGTATATATACAAATTCCCTATAGCTGCGAAGCTCAAGATCAAAAATTATTATTGGTATAATAATTATTAGAGAGAAAACAACATTAACATTACTACTGACTCTTATCGTGGACGAAAGTGATAACTTTTTCAACGCTTCCTTGCATCAACCATCTATATCTACCGCTATAACCATTACCAAGCCACTGCCCACATACTTTTGAGCAGTGAACCAAACCAAAAGTCACCAATTAACCAATAGGTCAAAGTTGTAAAAATATCAAATCAATATCTTGGGTATACTGAGAGATAGGAGTATTAAATTGAACAATTCGTCACCAACAGATCTATCACACATTATAATCGTCGACTCAAGAATTCTTCTGAACAAGACTCCCTGCCATCAGGATCAGATCAGTTCACTGAACATTTTACTCACAATTCAAGTGTCAGCTGCCTCTCGCTCCAAGCACTCAGGATTGTGAATTGCGTATTGAGAATTCCACCATAAGAAAGACCAAGAGGACAGAAGACGGACATTTTTCAAGCCATCTAAAAACATAAGAACTTTATACACCCCCCGACCACACCACACCACATCACCACCACCTTCACAAAGTCTAGCATTTATCTAAGTAAATGCAATTATCTCTCCTGCAATAATTGTGACCTTCAACCGTTACCGTGAAATTATAACCGTTCAATTGAATAGAGTTCATACAAACTACAAACAGGGAGAATCTCCAGAGTCCAGAGTCACTAATCGCCCTAGCAGCTTAGTCCACGTTATATTGTTCCAGTTTTTTGTCAAGATTATTTTTTGGAAAATTGAAAAATGAAGTCTTTGTCTTTTTGGTCGACCTCAACATGGGTTTTAACTTCTGGCTCGAAACCTTCCTGGGTTCTTTTGGGGATTCTTGGGATACTTATGGTGACTACGAGGCTTTCTTCTTCTACCCCAGCCCATGACTCACTTCTTAGTCTTGATCTTAATAATCTTGAGGTAAGGATATTATATTTACTAACTATTTTTGTAGGCTATGTACTCTTTTCGTCACTGTGAGAAGCAACATATTTTGTTGCCATTGCATTGGCCATTGTAAAGAGTTTTTGCTATAATCATATTTAAAAGCGGAGGGTAAATTTTATATTTGTGATATTTTGCATACCAATATAAATTAGAATAAAAGTCACAAATTACAGAGCAAGTCATATAACATAAACATGTCAGTCCCATGGGCGCCAGCCCAAATGGGACTTATGTTATATAATTAAAATATTCGGCACAATAAGTCGTTGAATTTTTTAATCTGTGCATATAGTTAATTTCTCCCATAAAATTCGCATTACATTATATTAATTTTGTGATATTACCTACAAAAATAGCACCAACCCAAGAAAAGGCAAAGGCAAATGACATTATTATACATATTCGGAAAGCACGCAGTAGAACGAAAAAATAAATCAGTACGTAATCATATTGTGTAATCAGCAGGGCTGGCGAGGCACGACGCGACTGCTGACAAAAGCATTTTTCGAAGCTGGATAGTAAGTTTAAAAAACCATTTATTAAACCTACTAACTGGCACCTATAGTAGTACAGTAGTAAAGCAGTGCATTACTGAATAGAACCACGCGTTTATCCCCTAAGAAATTTAACTGTGTTAGAATTTAGAATAATTGCATTAAAATTATAATCCCATTACTTTTTCCAAGTCCAAGCAGACTCCTTTAGAAATTGAAATCAACTTTGCATTTTATACTCGTTAATCAATTAGCGGAAACAACCTACTGTCCTCTGACCTACTGACTACTCAAAAACTGTGTAGCAGATCATAATCAATATAACCACATTTAGAAAATTACGATAATTACATAACTGATTGAGAGGATATAGAATACAAATGAATTATATGCAATGTGCACTTGTAAATTGATAAGGAAATACTTGACGACAGTTTTAACCCACTTAGGGCAGGAGAGACTGCACGGTTTGTATCTTTGTATTGAAGTATTTGTTTTCACATTAGGTAAATTATGACCATACATATAATTGTAGCTATACATATTGAGCGAGGTGGGAATTTTCCAGCTATAGGACCTATATCCGTAATTTAATGGGTTCAATGCGTAATTATCTATTTTCAGTTTCAAAGGTAATGCCAGAATTTGCATGCGCACAGACGCTGTACACATTAAGCTTAAGATATAAAGAATAATAAAGACTGACGGAATATAGATAGCACTTGATTTATATGCTGTACTTAATTTGTGTCAAGTGCCCAACCTCAGTCGAAAACTAAAACTTAATTTATGTATCCAAAAGTTAAATTACATATAGGCAAACGCACCTGAGGACCTACCTATACTATACCTACTATACTCAGCTACTTTAGTTTACTATTGTTGAGTTATTATATTATCCCATTGAAACAGGTACAAAACACGAGTGTATCCACTAAATGTAAGATAATCTGATTCAGATTTAACATAATTATAAGGAATACTTACGATTAGTTTTCCGGGCTTCGGAACTACTGACAGATGTCTTGTTAGATTAGATTACAATTTTAAGCTAATCTGGGAAAATCTCAACTTGTGGTCCTTGGGTCCTTGTCCTTGGTCTCATTGCATTGAATTGTACATTGCTATGTGCCTATAGTATACCTGTACGAAAATAGACAGTGGTAGTGGTAGCTGCGTAGTATTTCAAAATTTATATCATTTCAAGATTGAAAACTTGAGTTTGAGTTTCATCTTCGGATTTATCTGCCCATGAAGTAGCGTAGAGGTAGGACCAAGGAAATACCTAAGATTACCTGCTTACTGAAACCAAAAGCCAGCTGTTATATTTAATAATACTATGAATGAATTCAATGTTATTGATATACCTTTATCCTTTGAGTTACTACTACTGCTCTAAAGACTACTTAGGGCTTTGCATTAAATATTCAAGCTCAATCTTCCTTCCTGTCAGCTGACTGAGCTGACGCTGATACCCAGCCCTCGGCCCGCTCAGTCGTCTTTTCACACTCGTTTGCTGATTTCAGTATTCAGTTCAGTTTGTATGAGAGTCCAAATTAGAATTCTGTCACCGCATCTTTCTTTGAGAGATTTTCTAATTTATTGTCTGTAATACGTCCCTTTTACAGCTTTACTGTAATATGTATAGGGACAATCGTAGCACTAGTAAGTTCTAATTTATCTAGACAAAATTTTGTTCAGCATGCACATAATAGCACATAGTTATTCAAATTGAATTAATTTGGTTTACGTACATAGGCTAACTTTATAACGAGCCATTTTTCCATTGTGTGTACGAAACCAAAGAATAGCCATTACTATAATTATTATAATATAATTTCTGTAAATAAAATTAAACACAGACCCGATGCGCGGACTCTTAGTATCAGCGAAAACGATAACCACTGAACGCCCGCCTTTGTCTAGTTCCTAGATCCGAAGTTCTAGTTGTCTAGATCCGAAGGGAAAGGGCTTCGCTTATGGCCTTTACAGCATCTTCTATCATATAAGCCGATACTTAAGATATGTTAATTTAATTCAAAATAGTAGCCGAGTACATAATATACCCCCCTTTGAACATGAAAATTTTCTGGATTCGCTACTGACTGAGCCTGGTTCTGATGAGTGTCGTTTATACATAGTTTTCTTCCCCTTTCTCGTCCTTTTCCGGATCAATCAGACAATGGAAAATATAACTTTGAATTGTACTGCACTAAGTGCAAAAGAGAAACAAAGACAATGCACAAAGCGTGAGGAAATTGCCTCCGTCATTTCACTGTATAATTTAGCCATGCATGAAAATGTGGAATAAATTTGAATTTAACTGTTCTGTATACAATTTACATACCTGCGCAGCTTACAGTAATTTAAATATCAAATGCAAATCCTCGTGTCTATAAACAGTCTAACATAAGCAGATGAGCGAGTATAGCACCCTACAAGTATTTTTTTTCTATGAAAGCGACACTTTACAAAAGGGTAGCGAAATAGCGAGATTAGGGGTTGAGCCTATTATACAGCCTTTTACTGGGGACCACACAGCATGCAGCATTAAAACTAAATGGCGGGCGTACAGTGCCCATCGCTATATCAAAGTACCTACAATTTTTTTCTTACCTACGATGTGGAATTTAAAAATGGCTTTGAAATTTTGTAAAGTCTAAATCTACCGCACATGCAGTCTCACATTGTACAGTGTACTAGTATAGGGATAAGTTTTTCAATTTCACTCCAACAAACAGATTTTGTGGATTTTATCCTGTACATCGTAATACGTAATCTGGCCATTGACTAATATGCGACATTGTATTATTGGTAATTCCCATTCTTGGAGGAAATCCAAAAATAGTATCTCCCTGCTGCTGCTGTTGGTTCCCAAAATCAAAAGGCTTATTTGACATAACCACAATAAACTTAAGGACTTATTTCCAATTTCCGCACGTAAACTGTAGACGTAAACCGTGCTCGTACAGATACAAAAAGGTAAAACACCAGGAGCGTCCGGCTCCGGCAGGCTAAGGCAGAACACTCGCATATTGATATTTATTGTACTTCACTATATTTAACTCCAAGTCAAGTCAAAGGGAAAGCCAATAACAAAGAGAAACAGCATGGCTCTGAGTTGACTCAATGAACTGCGGAGAATCTCTTATTCCTCACAATAATCACAATAGAAATCAAGCCGAGAGGCTAAGAGACTCACGCTCAAGTCAAGCCAATATCTAAAGTCTAAAGTAGTGACACTCACGATCATGGAAAGGAGAAAGAAAGGAAAGTCTAACCACCACGACGGTTCGGTTTCGGTTCTGTTGCGGCTTGGGTTGTGAATGTGAATGTGATTGCAGGAGGCTGATTCAATTACAGGGAAATCCACTTGTGTGGAGGCGATGTATATAGGTACATATAGAATGTAGAGAAAGCCCTCTCGAAACCTTCAAATACAAATAATCTTGTTGTGCTCGGTTCTGGACATTATGAACACTACTGGCTGGACACGGACACTCCCAGGGCCGGACGAAGGAATTGCTTTTAGGCAGCAATTTGTTTCCATACAAACTACCATTATTTTAATTTTATTGATGATTTTCTTTAGTAAAGCAAAATGTTGTATTTACATGTTTTAGAAAAATGCAAAATGTTCTTTTTACTCGATTCAGAAAAGTGCGAAATGTTCTTTTTACTCGATTATGAAACGTGCAAAATGTTTTATATACATGTTTTGAGAAAAGTGTTTAATTTGCATGTTTTTGAAATGTACAAACATTTTTATTTTGCATGTTTTTAAAATGTACAAACATTTTCATTTTGCATGTTTTTGAAAAGTCAAAATATTCTATTTAAATATTTTTGAAAAACGCAAAATGTTCCATTTACATGTTTTTTGAAAATTCAAGCAGCGGGGGCTGCCTGTGCTGGCCACATTATCCGGCCCTGGACACTCCAAGTCCAAGCCCAAATCCAAATCCAATGTAACTACCTATACCTATTAAAAAATAGCCATACTCTATAATATGTGTAGTATGTGGTCGTCTGTCTGACTGACTGTCTGTGGGAGTAGATAGTTAGATCCGGCAAATAACTTTTTCTTTTGGAGCTTTGTACATTTTCATTGTGTGGCAATGTATAGAATGGCATTATTGTATGAATTCCCTGAATCCGAATCCTCATAGTAGGTAGGTATAGGTAGGTGGGTAGGTAGGTAGGTACTTTGATTCTGTGTACCGTTACTGTTACTACTACAGTTATTGTAGCGGAAGCCGTACACTAAAACTCACACGAAAAATTAAAAAAAAGCCCCCATTGTAAACATTGTGTGGAATATTGGTTCTGTTTTACGGCCATGTGTGTACATATTGGCAAAGTGTTTATTTACTCTTCCAGTTTTTTTGTTTTCCCCTGTTTATTGTATTTCGAGGCTGGGAGCAGACTACATAGCAGACAGGACTTACTGTCGGTATATAGCCATGCCACAATGCCAATAGCCCGTCAGCGAGTACATGATTTTGGTTTAAGTTTATCAGAAGAGAGTTACTTGAAAATCAAAGAGAGCCCTTTACTTGGTCGCCACATAAGCTGCTACTATGAGGCCATTGATTGAGATTGGCGATCCAATCCATTAAAGACCACAGACTCCTTAATACTTAAGTTCTAGACTTTTGTTGGATTTTGAATTTGACTTTATACTTGTGTCTCTATTTCATTTGCCGTCCAATGTACTCGTAGTCGTAGTCGTAATCCGTCGTTGGCATATAGACTACCTCTGTATATGTCCCAAATGTTGGGACAGGGCCGGATAATGCGGTCAGCTCAAGCAGCCCTCGCTGCTTGAATTTTCAAAAAAACATGTAAATGGAACAGTTTGCAAAAATATGTAAATACAAATTGGCACGTTTCAATAACGTGCAGATAAATATTTTTGTACATTTCAAAAACGTGCAAATAAAGTTTTTTGTACATTTCACAAACATGCAAATAAAAATTTTTGTACATTTCAAAAACATGGTAATAACACATTTTACACTTTCAAAAACATGTAAATAGAACATTGAGCACTTTTATTAATCAAGTAAAATGAACATTTTGCACTTTTCTAAAACATGTAAAAACAACATTTAGTTTTGCCGAAGAAAACCATTAATAAAATCAAAATGGTGGTTTTTGTATGAAAACAAATTTAGTGCCTAAAAACAATTCCTTCCTCCGGCCCTGTGTTGGGACAGACTCGCGGAAACGGGAAACCCTTTCCCTTCCTTTCTCTTCCGCCTCCCAATCTCAGTTTCAAATTCTTTTTTCTTGCAATAGGAAAAGGGAAAAATTTAGATCGCATTAGTGCGGTAAGAAAAAAAAGAAGGTAAACCCCTTAAAAGCTCAAGGGGAATTCTCATTTAATTTAAAAAATTGGAAACTCGTGTCATTTAATAAGGTCCACAGGGTATACATATATGGGATCATGGATTATTTATTTTGTTGTCTTCGTCGTTGCGGGTGGGTCTGTGTACAGGAAGGTGCGTCTTACGATTAGTAAAAAAATTAATGGATTCGTCGATGAAGGTAGGTAAGGTCACAACTCCTATCGCTGCACAGTACAACCTAGCAAATTTTTGCAAATACAAATAGCTTTTGTCATTACCGCTTTATTACTTAAATATATATGTGAGAATTTTGGTTCCCAAATCCAACTATAGAAACAGGTGGCAGGACGGTTTTTATGGAATATGAAACCAGGTGCAGAGTCCTTTAATACCCGATAAAAACCTATGTTACTTGGAGCGTGTACTGATAATGCGAGATTGCACAGCATAATCTTCCACCCACACATTCCCTTTTAAAGGATTTATTCTTCGTTGCTATATTGCATCATGTCCCTAATCACGAGAGCATTCAATTTTATTTTTGTATCATTTCTACTAAAAATTTATTTCGCAATTTTAAAAGGGAATTAATCATAGTTTTTTGTAATTCTATTTTGAGCATAAATCTATGGTGAAAAGGTATTCTGGATGTCAAAATTCGAGAAAGTAGAAAAGGCGGTCCTAACCATTTATGAGCGGAGCTCACCATGTGCAATTTGGAAGTGGTGGGTGGGAACAATTAATGTATGGGACCACCTGTACAACTTTCTCGACTTTTGACATCGAGAATATATTATATTAGCTTTATATCCATAATAACAAAGTTGACAATTTTAGAAAATTTAGAAAATTTGAATTTCCCGCCAAATATAAATTTCAAATTTACTATCGTCTACTCACTCAAATCCAAATGTTGGTACATAAGCGATACGTAATTCGAAAGGTATACTTAAATAGTAGAATCTTTATGATTTGAAAATTGACGCTCTATGTATAAACATAGTTTAAAATATTTTTTATTTTTTGAGAGCTTCAAAATGATGCATATATCACTTGTTGAAATCGGTCGAGCACTCCCAAAATGTACTAAATTATGAATGTATAATAATATGTACCTAAGTAGTAAAAATTAATAAATACGCAAACGAATTTAATTTGTATGTGTAAATACGTTCAGCTTTCACAATCAAATTTAAACAGCAGTAATCTGCACAACATGCGTTTTAAATCCCTGAATTGTGAATGGTTGAAATTCTGTAAAATATTAATGAACCGTACGTAGCCGACACTGTAATACAAACACAAGCAACAAGGCCTCCAGCTGTATGTGTGGCAACGCTAGATAATGTACGTTTAACATGGCACAGATGTAATTTCAATGTCTGTGGAAACTGTGGAACCTGTGGAAAAATTAAAAAATATTCACAATCAACCGAGCGCATTGTATGTATTGTTTTGGTTTTAATTCTAATGTGAACAAAAGCTCGGCAGGTATTTTAATAAGCCAAGACAAAGACGAGAAGTAAATCCATGTGGAAAACAAAACCAAGGTTCACAGTTCTTGGGAATTGGAAGATTATAAATACTTGGGTTTACTCTCATAAATCAGGCTCGGGATGAAAGTCTAAGTCAAGGGCAAACCTGTGTTCTGTTGATCTATGTGAAGATGTGTATTATGCAGGGATTAATCTCCATATAGTCTGTAAGGGTTATAGAAATGAATTTAGACCCAATGCCTTAGCGTCTTGTGTAAATCCTACATACTGTTAACCCCAAATACGCCAGCTAGGAAATTCATAATTAAAATATTTAATTACTTTCCAAAAGGTAAAATATTGAAATGTTCAAATATTCTTTCTTAAGGTACCACTTCCGAGTGTAAAAGTTTGAGTTATTCCTATGTGCAAAGTTAAGTGTAAAAAATTAAAAAATCCTTTTATATACGTATAGCACGGATAGTGGATAGGCACTATATCTAGGTGGTTTCAAAGTACATACAGCGTCTTATACAATTTTATATGTACTACATTCATAGGCCTATTAGGAAGGTATATTAAGTCAAATGTAGTAACACAGTACTATACTAACTATACTACAGATTTACAGAAGCAGAAGTATGTTTTATGCAATCAGTCAGAGGCACATAGGTACTCATCAATTTTTGAAGTGAAAGTCAGTGGAGTTCTCTTAGGAACTTTCTCATTTCCGCTTGACAGACACCGTCGACGTAGAATCGATGTCTTTGACGAACTATACATAGACCCTAAGAGTCCATAAGAAAGTCCATAAGAAATCCCAATCCCAACCCAATAATAAAGCCCAAAACTAAACTTTGTTCTCAGTTTCAGGGGCAGAATATCAAAGTTTAATTCTTGAGTTCCAGTTCCAGTAGTTGAGTCACTAACTACCTCGTCACTTTCCCTTTTTAGTACTTTTACAATAATTATTATTGCGCAGGTGTAAGACAATGACCATCATTTTGATTACTCTAATAAATGCTTTAGAAGTTATTTTCCTCTGCAATTTACTCAAAATACACTGAATTAAGAAAACACTACTAGTGACTTTGCTGGTTCTTTGTTATATAGTCACACGCTTTAGTATAGCAACCGGCGGTTAATGTAGTCTAACTATTTTACTCATATTAATAATAATGCCAAAAAATTCAGGTTTTTACATTGAGACACAGTAATTAAAAAAAACACATTTAAATTGTTAGCATTGTTTAAGGACACACACGTACCAAGTGTACAATAAATACAAAACACAATTATTTCAGATGAAAGGCAAAGTATATATGTACACATCGTTAGTTTCCAGGCAAAACAGTGGAAATCATTAAAACTTTTGGGGCTTATCAGTAATCTCAGAAACTGGGAAATCGGAACACATTCCTTTCCACTACTCAATGTCTCCCTAGATTCTAGATTCCAGATTTCTACTTCTATGTACGTGGGAAAGTGAGGAGTAAAAGTATACAGCGTTCTTTCGTTGCTTACGGTTACGTATAGACTTTTAATTCGTAAGTACGACGTAAAATTGTGAGTGCGTGCGAGAGAGTAAGCAATATTTTCTTACTTCAGTGGTTCGTTTGTAAACACTTTTGCCAAACTTTACCAAAACTTATTGTGAGTTTCTTACGTTTCTAATAAGCAAGTCGTTTTTCCGTGTTGTCCTGAATTATTCATCATGTTTTAATCTCTTTTTAAAAATGCGCTATGGTTCTTCCGGAACATGAAACACGTACCAATTACACTGACAATATGTAGTATAGGTACCTACCGCATTTACTATAATAGTTGGCCCGTCTACTTATTCAAATTCCAAACTCCCAGGCCCGTCTACAATGATAGGCCCGTCTACTACCAAAATACCAACCTTCATAAGACCCTTCTACTACTACAGGCCCGTCGGCCATTAAAGGCCGGTCCACTACTATAGGAAATACTGTAGTTTATAGTTACATTTCTTTTAAAATCAGAAGACCAAGAAACAACTCAGAAATTCCGTAAAACTACCACGACTGAAGTTTCCTGATAAAACTCACTTACTAAAAAAAAACTAAAACAAACCCTTGAAAGCCCTTTGGACTTCAATTTATATTAATGTTTCCTTCGGCATCACGGCTATTTTGTGTGCGTAGTATGAAGTATTTATTGTCATTCGTCCTTCAATCTGTCATGTAAAAAATGTAAAGCTCACTCAAAAAAAGTAAAACAAAAAATATAAGAAGTTGAAAGTTCTTGGAACTTGTGGATGTAGACAGCCTCAAGACTCGAGATATTTTTTTTCGGACATTAATTTTACATGAGACGGACTGTTGCTTGTTATCTGTGGCATTTGTACGTAAAATACATTATTTAACTTGGAACAAATTGTTGGCATCAGAGCTTTACACATTTAACCTTTAGCATAGCGTAATGCTGTTGCTGTGCAATGCAATGCATGGGGGGTGTGCGGGATGTGGGAACCATGGAAATAATATCCAACTGCAAACAATAAGTATGTATCTTCTTTCCATTTTCAAGTTGTTCAAGCGCTATATGTAAAACAAAAAAATACACTAACTCACGGTGAATGTTAAATTTGGGCAAAGTTACAAACATTATAATGACAAAAAAAGAAAATGTTAGACGCAACAAGCAAAGCAATAGGGCGAAGAAGAAACTACTGAAAGCAACAGGTTTGGGTTTGATTCCACGACAGAAGAGTGCAGACACAAGAGTGCGGACAAAAGAGTGCAGCCATTGGAGTGCAGGGACATAAGATCGCGGGACTTTGGAGTGCAGACAAAAGAGTGTAGACAAAAGAGTGCAGACTAAAGAGTGCGAGACAAAAGAGTTTAGGGACGAAGGATCGCAGAGACACTGGAGTGCAATCCAAAGAAAACTATAATATGAAGTCAACTTGCTCTTCAAAGTTATTGGTGGCCCTTAAAAGGGCCATTAGTTAATTTATACAAGTATCGTAGGTGAAGAGTCATTTTGGCGTTAACACAGTTCTAAAATCTAAAATAACTCTGTCGTGAGTACAATAAATTGACTATGCTAGCATATATAAATTTCACGGAATTGCGACAGAATGACTCTAAGAATTGGATGGACTGACGCTAAATGACTCTTTGCCGTATCTAATTTAAGCTACAATCAAATGAGTTATGTCATAAAAAGAAAATGAGAAACATGCATTAAATTTTAGTTAGAATTTTTTGAGAACGTAAAATGTTCTATTATTATGTTTTTGAAAAGATGTAAAATGTTCTATTTTTATGTTTTTAAAAGATGCAAAATGTTCTAATTTCATGTTTTTAAAAAGGTGAAAAATGTCCTAATTCCGTTTGTGCTTGAAAAGTGTAAATTGTTGTATAAACATATTTTTGAAAAGTGCAAAATGTTCTATTTAATGCTCTCAAGACACATTTAAATATTTTTGTAGATAGCTGTTATTTTTTTTAGCTAAAATTGGATATGGGT
The DNA here is from genome assembly GCA_949802685.1 of Dicyrtomina minuta. NCBI lineage: Eukaryota > Metazoa > Arthropoda > Collembola > Symphypleona > Dicyrtomidae > Dicyrtomina > Dicyrtomina minuta. The sequence goes on from OX461808.1 coordinate 51,024,947, forward strand.
CATTTTCACAGTCACGATATTATTGATTTCCACGGCCCTTTTAATTACTTCGAAGAGCAAGTTTACTTCATTTTATAGTTTTTCTTGGATTGCACTCCAGTGTCTCTGCGATCCTTCGTCCCTAAACTCTTTTGTCTCGCACTCTTTAGTCTGCACTCTTTTGTCTACACTCTTTTGTCTGCACTCCAAAGTCCCGCGATCTTATGTCCCTGCACTCCAATGGCTGCAATCTTTTGTCCGCACTCTTGTGTCTGCACTCTTCTGTCCTGTTACCTTGGGTTTAGACATTTGTGGCTTGTTCGTACGTAATGCAATGGCTTGAGGTTTTTTCAGTTACTACAAGTTTTGAAATTTTTATACTGGTTTTTAAACTGGTATATATGGTTTTAGGATTGCCCTATGATTTTGGCTTTGTTGCTTAAATTATTTACGAAATCTAGTCAAGGTAGTGCGACTATTTCGATGAATATTTTACTATTATAAATCTCCTACAGAATAGCAGAAGAAGGTTCTAGGATTGCATTAATAATAAAAGTCAAAATAGAAATACCAAATATACCACAAAGATGTTTCTGTTGCGTTTTGCGTTGTATCATAAAGGTTAAAAAATTCAATATTAATATTAAATCAGCCAACAGCAGATTTTTTGCATAACAGAATCCTATTTGTTGAGTTTCTTTTATAATCATGGCGCGCATCTAACATTTAAAATTCTTATAATTGGAATGGTCTGGAATAATTATTATTCACAATACATTAGTAGAATTTTTTCGTTTTTTGAAATTTCTTTTAAACAATTCCAAAATTCATAGCTAGTTCAATTTTTACAGCTTGAAACATTATTTAAGAGAAGCATTTAATTTTAAAATTGTTTTGGAATGTTTAACAATGTGTAATTAGAGCATTTTGCGCTTTCCAAAAAATATGTAATTAGAACATTTTGAATTGTCCAAAAAACATGTAATTAGAATATTTTGCACTGTCCAGAAAACCTGTCATTAGAACATTTTGCACTGTACAAAAAACATGTAATTTAGAACATTTTGGACCTGTTGAAAACATGAAACATTTTTTAAGGCTTCTTCTGATTTTTTTTATGTTACACAAAACAAACATTACAGATTACATTATTATTGATTAATGCTAAAAACACTCAGAAAATTTTGCACTATTCAAAAATCCTTGCTAGTTTCTAAATGTAATAAATCATTTAATTAGAATATTCTGCCTTTTCAAAAACTGAGTTGAAAAAACGAAAAAAGTAAACTAAAAAGTGCCAAATTATTCTTGTAGATTTGTCAAAAGGACAGAAAAATGAAGCCTTCATTCTATATGTACAAACTTGTGTGGATGTGAATGTCTGTAAATATAGATAACAATTTTTCATTGCTTGGGAAAGCATATGGGGTATAACATATTATGTACGTCGACTTCAACGACATTTCCAAGTTATCAAAGTTACGTACACAGCTATGCTATGTATTAGGTACATTACATTATTTACAAATTTCGAAATTTCAGACTGCGTACTTCACACATACAGAGGTACTCAGCGTCGCATTATCTACAGCAGACGGCAGTTAAGAAGCACTATGTAAAGAAGATTGGAAGTAATCTAACGTCAAGTGCAGTTCCTCTTCCTGTCCCAAAGACTAAACGATCGAGCTCTTTCCTATAGCCTCCTAATCCATGTAATGATTTAAGGTAGGTTCAGGATTTATGTCTAAACGATTAGTGTTATAGTAGTCTCGCTTTGTCTATGGCTCTGCCGCTGACCTGGATATATGAAAACATATCCACCATCTTCTTCTTCGTCTTTCCGTTTTTTTACAAAAGAAAATACCGGAGTTATTGTGTAACTCTCATTTCCGTTCCATCCGACCGACTACCTTATTCCACGAAGAAAACCCCATTCCCCAAAAATAGACCCCTTTTACTTTTATTATTATTGCCACACTTCCAAAATGGATTACACTCCGGATGAAGACAGAAATGAAAGAGGAAAGTGTATAAAACTGAAAACCAGATGGGAAAAAAAATCGATTCGAATTTCGATTTCAAGTCGGCTGCTTTTGATACTTTAATATATACGGGTATCGGTCCCGGTCTCCGTACCCGTACCCGTACCGGGCAAAAGGGGTTCATTTACTTCATCCTCACAAACTGGACTGGGATTGCCACACTGTTTTATCACCCATATATGTCCCCTATAGTACTACATGGACTGTGACAGTACCTACCAACATGTAATGCCATAAAAATAACAATTGTACTGTAGGATGGTCCTGGTCCCAGTAATCGTGGGTGGCAGGTAGTATTTCTAATACTTTTTTAAAACTATCCACCCACCTTTTTTTCCACTGAGCAAATTGAATTGTGTAGGTGGGTTTGGATTTACATGTAGATCGTTATTAATGCACTGTTAGTAGTACTAAAAAAATCCTATCTAATCGTGATAAGTGAATTGAAAACGTGTCACCGATCTGATAGTGATAAATATAGCTTGAGTGAATAAAGTACAGAATCCGGTCCGGGACAGTAAGTTTAGTGATGTTGTATGAATAAGTATATAATATAAGGATCATTCATAAATGGGGACGTGTCCCTAAGACAGAGCAGAATACCCAAATTTTGAAAGACCTGATTTCGCATTGCTTCCGGGTTTGGGAAACGTGATTCTACTACAAAGTCCATTGTTCAAAATTCTTCCGTCATATCAGAGAGGCTATAACGAATAATGTTAAGAAAGTTCTGTGAAGAATTTTGCTGTGAATCATATTGAATTTATTACTCTTATTCTTTGCCGTCTTACTGCTCAACTGAAGTGTATTTTTAGTTTGGGTGCTACCTGCCTACTTTAGTTAGCTACGTATATACGAGCAAATGAATGTGGTTGCGGTCTAGTCCTGTATGCATTCCATAAGTGCTAAAACTAATGAATAATTTTGAAATTATTTCGAAATAGAATATACAGTTTTTTACCTTTTTTACGGCGACTACCACTGCGTGAATACTATTCAATGTCAGTTGTATGTAATACCATTACTTTATGGGGATTCCTACAATTTATACAGAACTGGAATGCAACACAGGAAGTAAATAAATTTACTCTTGTGATGGTGTAAGACTTAATGGAAATGACATAAATGAATTAAATTTATGAAGACTTAAACAGCACAATACATGAGACGCTTGGGAGTTGAATCTATTTGTGTTCAATTAAGCCCACGAAATAAGTTCCAAGTGTAAATATTGGTACTAAGGAATGATAACAAGTAGGGACTTTATCAAATTTCGAGTTTTTGCTTGCTTCCTTCCTTTCCTTAAAATAATTGTTATTCTGCCATTACTACCCCCACCTACTATTAGATGAATTGAAAAACTAAATAAATAAATTCAGTTGAACACTTCAATTTCTCTAGTATATATACAATCTTTACTTTACGAAATTCAATTACTACAAACAATACAATAGTTAGCATTAAAATAATATTATTTTACCAGTATTGGCGGTTCCACCCGTTGTGGTATAGATCCCTGTACTCTTTTGAACATAAGGCAGTTAAATTTGCTTTATAAATAGAAAATTAAGGCTCTTCAAAGTAAAGGCAAACGTACACACTGCTTGACTACCTTTCTTGCTTCTTCCGCAAATAATGGAAGTTGTCAACGTATTTTACAGATATTTTTGTAACCATTACTGCATGGTACCAGTACCAGTTGCACACTGTATTTTATTTTGTATTATAGTTGAATTTTCAAATTTTAAATCTGAAGTAGTTGTCGTTGTCATAATGGTAGATTTATGGCGTTCAGGAAACACCTTTAATTTTACACGAAAATTCTATTTGCATTACCTACTTTTTTAAGATGAATTTTGTGAACATTGACTAGTTCCTGGTTCACCTTTCCATACTGATAAAACAAGTCAACAGGGTTGAATTTTTAATTATGTAACTCACACAAGAGGAATTAAATGGCTTTTACTTTTAAGTATTATTTCAAGTTTTTTGACAGGAGAAATAACTGCCCAATGCAAATAATAGTAGAGTCCTTAAATAACCCAGTAGCATACACACGCATACATAAAATAGAGTTAATCGGCTGTTACGGGGATAGGACCTTTCACAGGGTTTTGGCATGAATTAGTCCTTATTAAGTTTGTAAAAGCACTTGTGTGTCAACTTGTGACACACTGGCACTGGATGTCGGTAGTTTAGCGTATTCACTCATAGGTGCATATAAGATGTACTAATATAAAATAAAACCTTCCAAATGGTATATATGTACATAATAATATTGTTATAATTTCAAATAAATAGCAACAAGAATAGAAATCGGATTGTTTAAATTTCCACTAGTACTACAAATGCTACACAGAGAGTCACAGTCATTCACAGTAGCGTCCCACATTTTGAAGGATAAACTTCCACATATATACACACGCTATATAACTGAATAAATATTTGCAGCAGTCAGCAGTCAGCTCAGCCATTTGCTTCAATTTCTGCTTTGTTCCCAGTCTTGAATGTCACTCGTGGTGAGTATTCAAAGTCATTAGGGGACATTTTGGAGTGTCCATCGCGGATCGTTATGTGAGCTACATAGAACATAACAATTACATTAGCAAAATAAATATACTTGAGCCTCAGGGAACATTTGCCAGTTCCAGTTGTTGGCTTGGCATCCTCATTCCATAAATACAAGTCTGCTTATGTGTAATGCTCAAGGTTTCAATGTTTCGAGAATATTAGTATAAAGTCCTTAGATTTCAAGATAAACGAGTCACTTTTTCTGAATGCAGTAATTTTAGCTGAATTCTTGATCTGGAAATTCAAAAATTCTGCGTTTAGTCAAAATTGACATGTGTGGAAGACTAAAGGAGAAATAGAAACAGGAAGTTGTAAAGGCCTTATTTTCTTTTCGGTAGTAAAGTGGAGGCAGCCGCAACTTCTGTAATAACCTGGAGGCTATACACTATAAACTTCATTATTCCCAATTTACATGATTATTTGTGGTGGCTTTTATAAAATTTATAATCATTCAAAAATCTGAACTATTTGAATTCCCCCCGCCAAATTGATGTAATACAAGTATCACTTGCAGTATTCTAGATCTAGTTACTGCAGTAATAGGGATGTAAAAGTCAAAAGTAAAAAAAAAATATTCAAATATGTAGGGTGAGGGTGAGTGCCTAATTGTGGCCGGGTTCATAAAAGGTAAACTTTCAAAAATCATAACTTCTGAACAAGAGCTCGCAGAGAAAAACCTAATGTATAAAATTGTTGGCTGAATCTCGCTTAATAAGTGTAAAAATAATAGTGAATGCAAATCATAGGGCTTTCAAGATACAAGGAGATATGTTCACAAAGTCAGGATTTTTAGAAATTATCTAAAGTGCCCTAATTGTGGCCGGGCGAGGCCTAATTGTGGCCATCCTTAAATTTCTGTATTTCAATACAATTTAAGCACCCATGATGCTAAAGTAGTAGTAGCTCATTATTTTCAAAGAAAATTTCACAACTTGGATTCGTGAGCAGCAACCAGCATATCTGCTTTTCTCATGCTGAAGCTGTCTATCATCTGGAGATTCTAGCAAAAGTCTCAGTTAACTAACGATTACGTTTTTCTAACGGTCTAGCTAACGAGCACACTATCAATTTGAGTGTTTAATGCGTCAAGATTGCCAGTTTGCTTTCGTAAAACAATCCCAGATTCTGTAAATGGTATCATTATTTTTGTATTATGGATGGCTCGTAGAATCTGTCCGTTTGCTACAATGCTAAACATGTTAGGATGGTTGAGCCCGTCGAAAATATCTCAAATCACCGTGAAATCGCTCGAATACGAACCAAAATTATTTTTTATTTCTTGTTAGTCCTAATCTTGGTGGTACATGCAAGAAACCTTGTAATTTGTTAAGTTTAGACCCGGCCACATTTAAGGATCTGCAGTGGCCACAATTACAGCACTTCGGTGAAAAATTCAGGATTTCAGTTTTTTAACTTTTGCTTCTATCTCGAAAAATAAAATTTCAATCTAAAAGTGTAGATTACTTACTTAAATTAGTTGATCATTACTCATGAAAAGTTTCAACTTAAAAGCTACTGCCGTAGAATTAAATTAAATTTGAAATATGCCACTCTAAATACGAAAAATCAGGAAGTCGGAGGGACGATGGTCAGCTTTTGTCAATTTTGTTTGGTGTCACTGATTTAATTTTGGCGCCTTAAATTTCAGTGTAGCTAGTACTCACCAGTATCTCTCTATGCCTTAATATAAATTTTCTTTGTTGAGACATGCCCGTCAAATGGAGCGGGTGGCCACAATTAGAGGATGGCCACAATTAGGCACACTCACCCTACAGCTTTTGTTTTAATCCGCAATATCTTCACACAAACTGACATTTACAATTATTCGTAGCTAAAGGCCAGATGTTTTGTTGGATCATCATAAATTCGCTATTGTGGAAAATATTAGATTTTTTGGTTAACCTTTGACTTTCTATGCAGCCTACAGTACTATCATTTAGCATACGATTACAACAGATTTACTTTTGATGTTTTGTGCAGAAATTATTTGAGTGGATTTTGACTGGGCTAAGGCTACGAACCACAAGCAATAATATAATACCCAGCTATAAGCCTATTCAAAAAGCATCTGTGATACGGAGCAGGAGTGAGGAAATTTATGTGTAGGTGGGTGACACAATACAGTACAGTCAACATAGGGAAGTGATTTAATTATGAATGCTTTGATTACTACAGCCGCTCCAGGTATTATCTGTATACCGTAAAGACAAGTGTGGTTTAGAATACTACCCGGTATACTGCATACTGTGACGACGATCGTTTTTATCTGCAAAAGGGAGCTTATAAGTAAACGTCCAGGAATGTGAATGACTCATCAGTAATCAGTAATCAGTCAAGCATCTCTGTTTTTGACGGTTACTTTCAAGTACTAATTCTGTTTTTAAGATAAATAGAGAAACAGAGACCAACAGAGAGAGAGAGAGAGACAACTAATAAATATTTATGATGAGCTTTCCCTTTGAATTCTTCACACAGACAGATACATGGGAAAGGAATGGAAGGGGCATAAGCGGATAGAATAATTACATTTATTTACTTTCGCTCCAGTAAATACTTCAAAGGCTAAATAATAGCAGATAATATGAGATACGAGGGCAGAATGGAAGATGATGTTGTCAATTGTAAAGACCTTTGTAATTCTAACATGTCATGACATGTCATTATGTTTTATGGAGTCAAGTCATGCTCTGCTGAGTATGCTCTATTAGTTCTTTTGATTGATGCCCTAATTATTATTATTATTTGATTTTATAACTACGAGGGGCATCATCACGCCAACGCCAACGCAACGCTTTGACTTAAATTATCGAATTTCGATAATTAATTCAATTATAATTTATTTCCCGTAGTGTTTATCCCGCAGCTTAGCTGGGGAGGACTATAGAACTGAAGGTTGATGAAGACAAGTATCAATGCTCTATGGCATTGTCGTTGTACTAACAATGAGTATAAATTTACCCCGTAAAGATTCCAGTAAAACCCGGAGCCCTATTTAAAAATTTGACTTTCTGCCTGCGGCGGTGTACTATAAACCCCAGGCGGGTAAACACGCGCTTAAAAAACACCGACGTTTTATTTATTAGCTTTACTGTTACGCTACGTAGGTAAGGCAGTCGCTGTTGGTGAAGTTGGGATTCGTAAGGAGGTAGAGGTTTTAGAGTTACGGGCAGAGAATTATGTAAACTTGAAGTCACAAATACAATGTAGGTACTTACAGGTACTTAATTCAATCCAAATGCCAGTATCACACAACATTTTCTAGCACTTTTGATGAATTGAGTGTAGCTCCAAAGTGTCATGCATTAATTGACTTGCAGATCAGATGAATTAATAGTCGTGGAAATTTAAATGAAAAAAGATTCATTCCAGTGTGATGGTGCTCGCTGATAAATTTATTCTAAATCGGATGAGATGCTGTCAAATTTATACGGCAACAAAATTCAAGAAGTTTTTAAAATTTTGGCGGGTCAAAATGGACAAACAGCGCAAAACGCACTCGAGTTACTTTGGATCTGTTTTGTCTAAAAGTAGCCTATGCCTTTTTAGAATCCTTGAGTTACATAATAAAAAACGTAGCCAAAAGATTAAAATAAAGTATTAAATTCTATCAAATAGGACGTCATCAGTCACGTCACAACAAACTTAATTAAAGCCAGGTAGTTCCCATTTCGATTACGGTTGCATGATTTCAGTTATTGAATGCGGGTACAATACAATACAATCCCATCAGAAGGGAGACTAGATTCGAGTGCTTTCAGAGAGCAAAGCAATTGGGGGAAGTACAGACAACGCAACGGTTGGAAATCAAATTTTTTGAATAGGATACTTTTTCAAAGGATACATACACAAAATTAAATTAGTCCCAATTTTTAATTTCCTTATATTCTACCACATAATAGTACGTGGGATGCCATATTGTAACTTTACCTTGACCTCCATAACCTAAACGGTATGAGTTACGCAAAATTAAAAATTATTCTTTTTTCAAATAAAATTTTATTTGCAAATCTAGAAACCTTCTATAATTTTAAAAATCAGTTCACAAATAAAAATTGTGTGGCCAAAAAATTGGATCAAACTTTTATTTTTTTAACAAACTAAAACATCAATGATATTTCACTAGTAAAGTTTCTTTTTCATTATCATCATTTGTTAATATTTCTCATTCATTATTCTTAACATTTAAAAGACATTTTGATAAGAAAAGCTAATTTCAGTAAAATAAGTTTCAGAAGCCATAAGATTTATTAGGAATTAATTATAATCGGTGTAAGTAGGTACCTACATTATAATACTGGTACTGGTACTGGTGATCGTTTCCTTTATGTGGCCTTTTTTTGCTGCTTGTAATATTTTCAACTCCGCAGCAATACCTACTCATTGAGTAGTAGTAGTCTACTCAACTGCGATGGGAACTCTCAAATCTTTTTCCGTATAGAAACTTTACAGTTCGTACTTCAGAGCATAATATGTCCCCACTTTACTTTTTGAGTGGGTGGCTGTATAAACTTTAGAACTTATGGTGAAAAGAAATGCCATACATACCTGCGTCTACCTTAGAGTAGGAATTACATACTAGTACATAGCAATTCAGAAAATTTGCAAACTTTCCATTCAGCATTACAAATAAATACCTGTAGCTTACCTATGTGCCCACCGGACCATGTTTCATAACAAAATGGGAAGGTATAGATATAACCTATTAATTATATAATATGTGAATTGGAAACTACTACAGATATATAGACTGATATAATACTGTACTACCCCTATGGAAATTGACACAGAAAATGGAGTGACAAAGTGCGCAAATTAGGAATTACATATATGTTTCTGTCCCTATGTTCTGACTGTGCATTAGAGAGCTCTATAGACACTAGAGTCAGAGTGCTCCTTGATAATCTTAAAAGCATTTTACTTTTACTTCAAGAACTTTACCTTAGAGTTTTATATAGGGTAGCCTTAGCTTTCCAACTTCCCATTTTCCGTCAGCCGTAATAGAAAATGGAAAAAGGTATTTCATAGTGGCACTGATTCAATTTAGCGAGAGAGTAAAATGTGAGTTTTCTTTATTTTCTGCATTTATTCATGCTCATGTAATTACTTATCTATGGCGCAGGTACTGAGGTACTGCTAGTGCTACTTCCACTTTTATCAGAGTTAAAAGCTTTGGATCAGAAATATTTTAATTGATTGCTCTAGCATTACATTACATTACACTACTACATTCAATTAAGTAGGTACATCACATTATACAGTCTTCAGCACTATATACAATTTAGAACTGTGGAATTGAATTTTCTCCACTTTTATATTGAGTTGAAATGCTTAAATAATGAAGATCACAGTCAGAGTGAGTGTCAGAGTCAGACGAATTTACGGCTACGGCCCCAAATTAAATCAAATGGGAAAGAGAAATAGACGTGGGAAATGGGCACTCTTATCAAACTACATATATATATGTATAGGTACTGCCGTACTGAATTTCCATGTATATAATACCTACAGGAATGTGTCTGACCTCGCAATATAATTCTGTCTGATACTATATAATTATAAAAATACGAATATATGTTAGATAATTAGAGGGATCAGTGCCATAAACTATGCAAATTCGGATTAATTCACAGATATTTTAATTTTGAGTGCTATGATCTCGTTTCTCGTTAATTTAGGAAGGCAAATACAGATATCCTTCCAATTTATAGAGCAAAAAAGGTAACCTACAAAAACGTTGAAATCTGTATGTACCTACCTACGTATGTAAGGGCGGATCTTGAATATTTTTCCGGGAAGGGGGCAGTTATATAAATCAGTCATCTTGGTTTAAATGCCCCTGGAAACTACTCCTCTGGGCGCTCCGCGGCTGAATCTCGTTTAATAATGAACAGTATTCTAATCCCATATCGCATCACATATCACACTAAAAGTAAAAGTAAAAACTATAATATATATGATGATTCATTACGATCGACTAACTGAAATCTCTCTACAAATGTAGCCTAGAATCTAGAAAAACACATGATCATGATCGTTAGCATACACAGAAAACTCATAAGCGACGCGCCATAAATCCAATCACTCGCCCTTCATAAAACTTGGACATTGACAGAGAAAAGTTGGAAGGGGAAAGCGTGGGAGTCGTCGTCACCGCCGTCGTCATCGTTATCGTCATCATCATTACCATTATCATCATCATCCATACAGCCTACAGATTAAATGCAGGGGTGTTTTCACTTTTTGAGATGGAGCCAAAGTACGCGTGGGGAAATAATACAGATTACCTACATAGATACAGATGGCCGGACGTTAGGCGGGCGGACAGCTGAAGTTTAGGTACCTATACTGCACTGATATTTTAGACTGTGAAGGAAAATAATTTTAAATGAACAATTTTAGAGGAAACACATAATCTTTATCCTTTTCTTCCCCGTTAGCTGTCCCTTTGTCTTGTAAGAATAATGGAGACCACGAATTACGAATACGATTTCAAATAGGAAATTATGCTTTATTTTAGAATCAGTGTCAGTACTTTTACTGTACTGTAATTTAATGTAGTTCTCGTCCTTTCGTTAGATTCAATGTAATTACTATAGTATATAGTATACTGAATAATTGCCCTACATTTGTTAGCGGCATCATCGTCGTTCGTTTTCATAGTGAGCTGTAATTACATGTCTATGGTATGGTTATGACATGGCGCATAGTAAAATAAAGGCATAATTATATGCTTGCAGTTATCCTAGAGTATTATTTATAAAACAGGAATTAAATGGGATTTTAACTCTGGAAGAATTATTACGTCCCTCACCATTATTCGTACTGCCGTATTTTCCATAATTGCCTTGTCATTATAACTCTCCGGGAGATTTGAAGTTCAGTTATTTTTGAATTCGCTCCATGATCTATTTCAACTCAAGACTCGTGTGGATTTTTAGGGCTAAAGATTGCCATAATAATATGAGCGTCGTCAGTGGATGTACTGACGTCAGAATGAACTTACCTACGCAGACTGATATGACTATATACACCCGTGATAAAATAATTAAATTCAAACAGATGTAGTTCAATCACACACCTACTTTCAAGATTATTTCCAAATAAAATGGGGGGGGGGGGAGAATATCATGGGGCACCCTGTTTATTGAACAAGTGAGCACTGAACCGCGTTAGTCCTTAGCTTCGCTTCTAGTTGAGCTTGAATTAATTACAATGTTTGAATAGAAAGACAGAAGGGTGAAAGTGAAGAGCCTACACATTATTATTACAAACTCCAATTCACATGATCTTCCAGGCTTTAACTTTGCAATACTTGTTAATACTCTGCGGATTTAAGAAAATTTTAGCTACACATGTATTCCTATGTTATGTAAATATGTAAGCCTTATAAGTAGGTATACCGTATACGTATGTCTGTGTACATGTAAAATGCAGATTTAAATAATACCATTCAGCCGTGGTAATTAAGTCGGATTGGATTTTCTCCTTTCCAATATATATAATATACTCGTGTGCTCCTTTCTCTTTCTCTCATTCTCTGTCTTTCACTTTGACACGAGTGCGAAAGGTGAAAGTCAAAAGTGAAAGAAATGGCGTGTGTACAAGAAGTAAAAGTCAAAATATATAACGTTATGCTACTATATATGTGGTAGTCCAGAAGCAGTTTAGTCCACAAGCTCCAATGACTAGCTGTGGACTAGACCACAAGACCCAAAATTACAAAAGTGGTATCTCATTCTGAATATATACGATGATGTATGCGTGCAATGTAGCTGATTGATTTTTCCTATCAACAGTTCCACCTTAACACACTGATTTAAATTTAGTTTTGGGTAGAATTCCTTTATATGGAGCCCGAATTGGTCATACGCAATGATTCCACGAAAACTTCTTCTGGACTAGTCCAGAAGCATCTGCGGCTTGTGGACTAAACTTCTTCTGGACTACGACATATACAATACTATAATTGTATGCACTTTCCTCTTTACAAAATTGTTCCACATGGTTCCTATTTATTCGTGCTCACTCAAGCCAAGCCAATAAGCCACTATACCCAGCCATATATGTAGCTATAGCTATAGGTTCATAATTCATTAGCACCCTTCATATTTTCATTTTTAGTCTGCTACATACTGACGGCATAAATTCGACTTTGGTTCTTCGTAGGCGGGTTATAAAATTAGACGAAATACATATATAATAAAAGACTCAGCGTCTTTTAATATGTGTGGAAACCTCGTGCGTATTCAGATTCATATTTAGAAAAGTGCAACTTTGCAAAAGTATATTTCCTTTGCCTATGTTTAAATTGAAAACTGGACGGAATAGGAATTTAGGAATTTAATTATTCTAAAAAGTGGCGTCTATTTCTCTCTCTTTGCTTGCGTTAAAAAAAATATTCACATGAATATTTTTCTGCCCTTCGTAGGCCTTGACTTCCATATTTTTCCCATTTCCATATTTAGTTAACCTGTCGTCTGTCTGTTCTGTCAGATGCTAGTCGAGATTTGAAAGTGAAGGGAAAGCAACTACCAAACTTTAGTCACGGATTTGAGCATGTATCTAAATGCATATGAAAGTACCTAACGATATCAATAATAACTAAAAACTGTTCCCTTGAAGGCTATATAGGCGGTAGCATACTATATGAACCAAATATTATGTCAAATATCAATATCATGCTACTAGCAAAGACATGAAATTATTTTATTTTTCAAATTTAAATTTATTTCAATATAAAAGGATTTGACTTTCATTTTTTTAACTGTAGTAGTCCACTTATGTAAAAAAAATAATAATAATGTACGTGAGGGGAATATGTATTAGATTTAGGCAGAAAGTGTCCCAGAGTTTAGTATGCGAAGCCTATAGTGTAAGTTTTAGTAAAGGAAATAATAAAAAGGCTTTTTTTATAGAAGGAAATTTTTAATATAGTTATGTCATTTATGAGTAGTAAGAGTTTTTTTGAATCCGTCATAACTGTTGTTCCATGCTGTGAACTATTTTCTAAGTAATGTCGTAAGTATGAATACGTAGTGAGAATTTTAGACGTTTCAAAAATTTGACACTATTCGACCTCCTGTAGGTTTTTATGTAGGTAGGTAGGTATCATAGTGATTTACTGTCTTACTGTCTTACACAGACTCTAAGCTGTCCCTGCGTTGCTACGTACAGATGTGAGATTAAACTAGGTAGGGAGGTAGGTAGGTACATTGAACTACTTCTGAAAGCGAATTTGAGAGTTCAAAATTTATAAGGTAGGTACCTAGAAGTAGCATGGTAATGGTAAGTTTTGTGTGGGAGTTTATTGGACGAAAATTGGAATTGGCGCTGAGTTTTTGTGTATATTCAACACTCTCAATTCAACTAGTTTTCTTTATTCTATAATCTTTAAAATGCGAATCCTGTTCAACACTTTTAAAATCTACCATAAGGCTATATAACTTCCCATTAGTTGGGCTATTTCTATTTTGCTCTCTTATTTAAATTCTGTTCCAATAAAATCAATTCAAGTATGCCTGACCTTTACCCTGGATTCTGAAAAGTTTTTCATCGTTTGTGTGGATTCGCCATAAGGCATAAATATCGGAATATTATTCTGATTCTATACACTTGCCTTGGAAAATTCAAAGTCCTGTTAGGAGAATTTTGAGCGAGAGGATGTCGCCAAAATTCTAAAGGCATAATGGCTCGTGTACTATTCAAATGCGCCCAATTGACTCTCGTGTGGAATAAGAAACTGTAGAAGACATATTGGTACATATTTTTTAACTTTATAAAAAAGATACTATTGCATTATCTGTACTCAATCGACGGTAAATACATTTTGTAGTTAGTTGCAAATTGCTGGTTCTTAGAAAGAATTAAGAACATTTTATACTTTTCAAAAACATGCAGTTAGACCAGTTTGTACTTTTCAAAAATATGCAGTTCGACCAGTTTGTAATTTTCAAAAACATGCAGTTAAACCAGTTTGTACTTTTCAAAAACATGTAATTAGGACATTTTTATTCTTTTTCAAATCACGTAATTAGTAAATTTAAATTATTTTAGGAAACATTTACTTATAAAATTTGGCAATTTCAAGAAAACACAGTATTTAAGCAGTTTACGGAATTAAAACAAAGTTCATTTTAATTTTAATCATTTACAAATAATTTTTTACTTTTTCTTATTTAAAATGGCAAATGACCACCCCGCAAATGTACGTACAGAATTACATATCACCAGCAATATAGGATCATAAATTCTCATTTTCCGTTTCGTTTAAGAATTCTAAATAGTTATACAGTACACGTAGTAATATATGTCTTAAAATTATATATACGTAAATTTAAAATCTTATTTAAACATACGCACATAATAAACACAGGATACCTTTGATTATTTTTGAAAACCTTAAAATTTGTTCAAACGGAAGATTGCAAGTAGTTGATGATATTATTTGCGTACTATGTAGTTAGACATAAATACATTACACAGCCATAACAACAGACTTTCCATATTCTCCATACCATTTTTATTATGAACTCCATCAGTTACGACTACGAGTTGCGACAAATAAATTTATGACACCCCAACACAAAGACTATGAATCTTACAAAAAAACTGAAATAAAAATAACAAAAAAGTTGCAGCATTGCAATTTTAGTCTCGTCTCTCCAAACAACCCGGTGCCGTTGTTGATACCGCTATGGATTCCGGTACTTAACTCAATAATCCTTTCTCTCTGAGCTCCCATCTTAGAAATTGGAAATAAATTGACAGCTACCTTACTTCTTTTGCTAGGTACTACCAATGTATTTTGTACCTCTCGGGTGATTGCACATCCCTATGTTCTATGTCTTCAACGAATAAGAGTAAAACTACTTGTAATAAAATACATTAACATGAAAGTGAGATGTAGAAACTGGGAAATTTAACATTACACGTGTCTCTCATTTGACTCACACTGCTGCGTCTTCTTCCTTTTCCCCGCATTGTCTTTTATACACTGTTTTTCTTCGTTGCAAAATTAAAGTATGGGGCTTCAAGAATAATTATTATAAAAACCACAAAGCACTGTCTTCCGTTGTATTTCTTAAGCCTCCATGTCTCCCACCAGTCCACCACTTAAAGTGAATACATTTTACCGACGGGACGTCGGACGTATGTAGACAGGTAGGTACATAAATGCTGTCAGTCCTAACAGGTACCTATAGCTACGGATGCGTGCGTGCTTTCTTACACTTACGCTAAAATTTATGTAGCCTTCCGACTTCCGAGTATTTTATTTTTAGGATGTAGGTACGTAATTAATTTCGATGATATGTAGGTGGTTACACACTTACTCGCTATACATTTATTTATGCAGATGCTATATACTGTCCCTGTTCGGTATAATTCAAAAGCTAATTAATTACAAAAAGAAATATAGTAAAAAAAATATGATAGGCACATAATATGTTTGTTTCTGTGAAGTAGAAAGTGAGAGGCAAAATTTGATAAGAATTTCTATCAAATTGCGAAAGCACTACCTTCATCTTCATCACTGTGTTAACGTTAAAGTTTTAGATTGTATAATTGCTCCCATGTTGCGTGTAATTTAATCTTGTCTAGTTCTCGGTCTTGGTCGGTTGGTATAATGTGGATATGGTTATGGTTATGAAGTACCTACCTGCAGTGTAGTAATGTAGTAAGGATAGTGTTAGGCACTAGAAATATAGAAACGGTAATAATTACCGTAGCCGTATAGCACACAATATGTGCTTAATTCAATTGAGCGGAAACGTGTGAAGAAGGAAAGACTAAACAAAGTTGTCATCGAACTAATGAATTTTAAGGGGAAATGAGAAAATCATGAGGAAGCGGAGTGATTACTGTGAAGTGTTGTGGGTTCCCGTTCCCGTTGCCGCCGCCCTCATTGTATTTGACTTAATATGATTGTCACATTAAGTGCTTCTATAATTAACATCCATTGGGGATGTACTCCCTCCAATAATGTTCGGAAAGGTTTCTTTTCTTTGTCAATATGGTGTTGTGTCTGGTAATAATTATAATAAATTGTATATGGAATCTTCTGACAAATGATTATTTCCAAGCGAAACAAAAACAAAAGGATGAGACTGATTTTACGCGTCAACAAGATAGAGGTTGTTTGTATTATGACGTAAATAACAATTACGCAATTTTTACAGAAGCATCAATATCAATAAAAAGGAGGTTATTACATTGCTAGGTACTTACAATATAGGCATATTATCTAGCTGAAAAATCATGTCACTCACTCCATATAGGCATATAAGTTTTTTGCGTAAGTATGACACATTATATAATTTAATATAACTAAATAAAAGATTTAGTACTGTTGTGCAATATACGAGCATGAGCATTGTATATAATTGCGGGGAATATAATATATTTGCATAATTAAGGATTAATTTCATTCACTCCCACATCAAAATATTCCTCAAAAGACTTTTATTCTTATGGGAAACGAGGATATTAATACTCTGCTACTATTAACTGCTTATATTATGGTTAAAAGTGTGTCAAAAAATGTAATACTAAACGTAAAAGTTTCTTTGAAGGGTATTATTATATATATGAAAAATAATACCCAATTTATTTTGATAAATTTTCAGAACATGAGCTCCGCAGAATTAGAGGAATTTGCCAATCAGTTAGCCGCCCAAGAACATCAGTCATCTCCAATTCACAATGGCCATCATAGTGACGCGAGTCATAATAGCGCGTCTGGAAATCCCGAGTCTGTAGACGCTTCCTCAACTTCCATTGACAGCGAGAGTAACTCATTTCACGTGCTTAGCGGTAAGAATACGAATACGATCTTCCAGGATCTTCTGTCTCTGTCATTCATTATTGTCTAACGCATAGTAACCTATAATGCCCACGTAAACACAGACATTATATACGGACACGGGCAGCCTGTACCGGTCCCGGTCCCGGGACGACGGGAGTCATATGAGTACGATTTTTAGAAACCTTATGTATAATATTTTCTCTTCAAAACTTCTTTTCTGTTGACTGAAAAATTGGCGTTGAGGGATGCATTCACGCAGGGAAAGCGAAACATTAACATTTTCGCACACTCGCCTATATGGTATAATTTTATACGGTAGAAGACGCACTGTATTTTTTATTACAACACACATGTAGTAAATGTAGACCAGCACGAGGCGTATGTCGTATATGGAGTAGGTATCTTCAACGCAAACTATATAGTGTACCGGTAAATCATAGGCAGTAATTTAAGTTGGACGCATTAAAATAATTACACGGGCTATTAAAACGTCGATTTGAGTAATACCTTTTCATAAATCAAAAACAAGGTAGGTAATTGCAATTGTGGCGTCTCGAATAAGTCCTTATTCCTACATTCCTACCTATCTACATAATTTAGGTACCTTACGTTTGGATTTCGCAACGGAATTTTACATGCAATACATAATTTTGAAGCTTTATAAAACTAAAATATATAAAATTCATTTAAAATTGAAAATTGTTTTTACCGTTTATTTAAAAATGTAACTTTTTTGCAATTTTTAATTAAAGTTTTTAATATTTCCTCAATTTTGCTGTTAATGCTAAAAAGGGCTATAAAGCCCTTTTGCTTGTAATAGTATCAATATTATTTATTCGCATAGCTAGTTTATTGATTTACAAAAACAAGTCAATAAGTCCTACAAAAAAATCCTTTGTTTAAATTATCCTTTGTAGGTGCGCTTATGCAAAAAGTTATCCGTACAGACACGTTTTACCCCTTAAAAGGTTCAGGAATACATTTAATCGATCCATAAGGTACAGTATGTTCGACTCAACTGCTTGAAATAATTTCAACATGCTCTATATCTACTGGAAGTTATAACCTACAAGATACTTGAACAAAAATCTCAAAAGTATACATCCCTTCTCTGATTTCTATTTAAAACGACTTTTATAGGTCAAGCAATAATAATTCTTGACAGACAATTATGAATTTTTGTAGTACTACATGAAAGAATTAGTTTTGAAATCAGAAGAGAAAAACAATTTATAGTTCAAAACAAGCGTGGGCGTATATAGATTCATTTTCCGTAAAGGCAAACTTTGCTTTATTAATGTACCTTATATGCGTCGATTAAAAAGAAAATTCGCACCGACAACAACATTTAGCCTTAGCGGGTACTACTGGACTAGTTTAGTTTCAGAGCTTCTTTGATTCTATTCAGCTTTAAGTCTGTCTATAAATAATTTCTTATTAATGTTCTTGAAGGAAACCCGTGGGACGTTTTGATTAACATTGATAGCCTGTCTCCAGGCCAAGACACTCACGATCAGTTCAGGTGTACTACTGGTACTGGCACTGGCAAAGAAAATATGCGCATACTTCTCATCAATATAAAGGCTATTAAGATTAATTACATAATTATTATGTTTAAGAAGTTGAGGCAAAATGTGTGTAGGTATATGTAGTGTATAAGGTAGAAATAGAAATATACTTATAAATTATCAGCGACCAAACCCCCAAGAGAATTGCTCCACGTCCTTTATAGTTCCGAAATCTGAAGTTTTTGTGTGTGCTCAGGAAATAATGAATAATGTCGTGATTCCTGATGTTTCCCTTAGAGAATATATGATTTCGACTTCCGACAAACAAACTTATATAGAGTTAAGAAAGACTGGAGAAAGGCTATCACTTTGCTGTCACGTATGATGTAGGTGAAACTTGAGGCTTCACTGCTCAAATTCAGATTCAAGTGTGTGTGTGCTTCAATTTCGATTGGAAAATTATTTCCATAGGTTCAGGTGACGAATATGAACATCCGAATTCGAGCATCTGACTGACGAGAAAGCTTGTGCTTTTGAAGTTAAGTTTGAAGGGAAATTTTTTTAATTTGCATCTCATATTAAATTGCGTAGTAGTGTAAAATTCATGGGGATTTTCAAACATGAGATGAGGAAACTTTAATGCCAACACCACACGTCATCATGCTGTGAACCTTAGTCAAAATTTATTGATCAGATTCAAAAATTCAAAGTTTGCGTGTGAATGTGGTCTTATATAATCCCAATCTTAAGGAATGAGCATCCATAGATATATTATGCACATAGGTAGGTAGGTACATA
Organism: Dicyrtomina minuta; assembly: GCA_949802685.1. Classification (NCBI taxonomy): domain Eukaryota; kingdom Metazoa; phylum Arthropoda; class Collembola; order Symphypleona; family Dicyrtomidae; genus Dicyrtomina; species Dicyrtomina minuta. Next base: position 51,044,647 of record OX461808.1, read on the forward strand.
GGTACCAACTTTTCTCAAAATTCGATGACGATGTCTTATCGCTAGAAACAAAATTATATGCATCATGGGATGGTATAATAGAGAGCACGCTAGGCTAAGTTTAAAAGCAACTATTGATGTTAAATATTTAAAGCACATTAAATTTTCGGTTCACATTAAATTTAGCTGTAACACGAACAAGTCATTTCAAGGTGTATATATACTTCCTACAAAAGCGTCATTACTATTTAAAATGGCTGAGAGTGTAGCAGAATCCTTTAACCCAAAAAAAACACTAGAAACTTTTTTGAACGTTAAATGGAAATGTTGGAAATGACATGAGAAAGCTTAACGTTACTTTCGACATTGACTACGGTCAAATATTTAAACATTTTATTCGTTTTATGATAGTTATTTTTTGTAGAATATTTTAAAGCATTTGTTTAAAGAACTTTGAGAGGAACTTATATTTATGATTGATAGATATATGTAATTGGGGCAAAATGCAAATTCTTCACATCTCTCTTATCATTTACTTACGAGTGTGTTTTTACTTTGAAAATGCATGAGGTGAAAATCCCGAGTAGGATTCTTACTTGTGCATGTACGTAGTCGTAGTCTGTCTATTTTAGTTCCTGTAATTAATATGAATAAATAATAATGACTAAATGCAGTAAATACATATGCGCATAAATTACAGTTACTTTGATTATTTTTTAACTCAAGATAGCTTTGACACAAAAACTATGGAGTTACATATTTGGTCTCTTGGTAATTTTGCGCAGCCCCTCATGCATGCTCATTGCCTATATAATTATAGATATACCTAGAATAGGTTATAAATAAATTATTAATTACTTTTCTGGCTCAATTCCCATGGGTGTTAATATAATTATGAGCCCCGCTACATGTACCTATAGTTACATACATTTTAACTCAAAACCAACTTGACTAGAGAAATCTGCTGCTGCTAAAAAGTAAAAACTCAAAATGACGTGACCTGTGTTGTTACGAGCTAGGAGGGAAATTCTCTATGCTAATATGCATAGGCATGCATTTGCATGTATTGCTGATACAAAATAGTATATTTGGCATGAACTGTACTCATTTAAAAAAGTTAGTTCTTTTAGGTGAACAAAATAATTAGTAATTGTAATTGGAATAAAAAACGCTACTTTTCCCAGTGTAATGTGTAATACCGTAAATCCTCCAATGTTATGCAGGTCTCTATTAGAACGCAGGTCACTAATAGACCGCGGGGGTTAAGCGTCTGATTTTTAATACAACGCTATGCTTTAGAAGTATGTGCTATATCGAAGGCCTCTAAAATAACGCGGGGGGTAAACCTCCGAGTTTTAATACAACGCGGGTCGCTCTATTCAAGTTTTTACGGTACATCATTTCATTTGCAACAAATTATTTTAGCTGTAGTAAATATTTCCCTAAAAAGAAAGGGTTGCTTCCATTTTGTTTTTGTAATTTTAATATTTTCAAGAAAAACCAGCAAACAGAAACTGTGTCACAAATCTGAGTCTGTCACTTTCAGTATAAGTATCATGTGTAGGAGGTAACACATCAGAAAATGCAATTAAGTAACAGCATCCCTCCCACGCATTTTACTTCTCTCCGCAGTGATCAACTTTCTTCTTGCCTTTTGCCCATGACAAAGTTATTCGCTTCGTTCGATCTGCAACAAGTCGACAGTACATAGTAAGAAGCAAAAGTGGTAGACCTAACTAGTTAAATATGCACTATGCATCCTGCGTTTGGAAGTTTGGACGTCATCAGTACTACCAGTATTGCATTTACTTAGGTACTTAAAGTTATGTTTATGCTTCACACTAACTACATACATCGATAATTGAGTTAACTGATACTTTAAATTGCAGTCTAAGAGGATGATGTATTGTCAATGTTTTATTTATCCACTGTAAACTGTAAAAGTAAACAAGCTGACGTTTTGTGCTAACTGTTTCAGATTGCGTGACAGTATCGATGGATGAAGGGGCTTTTCACTACAAATCTCGAGGGGCAGGTGACCAAGTGTGTGGGCTTTACTTGACCTCAGATCCGGACAAATCTATCATCATTACCTTAGACTATCTGGACGTCGGATGTCAGCAAGGAGGCCTCATCAGTGTAAGTTTTCCAGTCACAAAACACTTTCACAAGTCTCAAACACTGGACAGTCAATAGTTTTCTGTGTTCAGTCAGTTTGTCAGTTATCAGTTTATGAGCATTCAGATAACTAATTTAGTTTAAGCGCTTTGTGGGCTGGAGGCAAGAACATGACTTTTTTCTGTTTCCTATTCTGAGCTATTGGATTATTCTCATGTCGAAACACTAAATGTCAGGGGATGGGAAGTATGAAAATAATTTGAATCCAAATTAACGAAGTGTAAGTTTTATGCTCGAGTCACGCTATTCTGGTGATAAAGCACTTCGAAGCACTAACTAAAACGCTATACTACAGAGTATTCGTCAGTTATTTCATAAAGAACGAAGAGGAATGAATAAAATCATTTATTTCATGTTCTACAATGGTGGGGTTGGATGAGGTTTGGGTAATTAATGGTGGACGGTGTTCTATTAATGGAGATGTGTAACAAGAATGTGTTTTTCATTTTTGATTGTCAAGTTCGACTTTCCACAAGCAAAGCTAAGTACAATACAATATTTATTTTAGGAGTATTTATGTCAGGTTATGCCAGGTCGTGTGTAATAAACTGTTTTAATTGGTGCGGCTGGAGATCACGCGTGAAAATCAGATGAGTGCGAAAATCGAAATCGAATTTTTGTTGCACTGAAAAAGAAATGCAAAATAAAACCGAATGCAAAGCGGAATTACACAATTACAATGTATGTATAGTGCCACCCTTGACTTGACAGTCAGTCATGACAGCGCCACTGATAAAGAAGCTGATATTGCCTCGCGTTCTACGTTGTTTTGTGAATAGGGAGTAGGGTTTAAGAGAAAGAGCTACAATAAATTAAAATGGAGAAGTCAGAAAAGGAATTTATGTTTTATGTGAAAGTTTCTACGATAATTCACTTTATTTTGCATTCAACAACGCAACGCTCTGAAAGTTCATTTGGAAGTTGGAAGTGCTAATCTTTAGCGCCCCTTCATCCCAACTTTCTTATTAGATTTTACTAATCTTGATCGTACTTCTTGTTCAGTTGTTGTGTTGCCATTACCACTTTTTGGCAGTCAGCAGTTGGCAGCATCGCTGTCAATGTCCAATACAGAATGTAAACATGTATTATATTATGTTTACAAGTAGCAGTAGAGCAGACATATACTGCATACTGTTAGATTAATCAGTGCTGTAATGAACGTAAGCTGTACTGAGAACAAGAACTGATAACTAAATTCGACTTAGAGCCGTAGAGTAGACCGACATTGATAGTTGACATTTCCTGGGTCCGATATAGAACCGAACAGGAATAGTGGGTTTAAGTTTCTTGTGAATTGATGCGGCTTAAAATCTCGACTATATCGTTCATTATCGGGATGGATGTTGGGTGTTTCTCGATGCCCCCGTTAAAAAAGACCGGGGTAATAATACATAATTACAGTACGGTTCAGTTTAATAAGGTTTCCATTAAAAACTGAAATCGATTGGTGTTTAACATCTCAGCTTTTCTTCAAAATTCGTATTTATTGACTCATTTTTATTCCCTCATTAACTTGTAACTCATTAAATTTTAATGTCGACAGAATCTAAATACATGTAGTAACTTATTATAATTTAATGGGTAGATGACAAATACGAATGACCTGCCGCACATTTAAGAGTAAATGGCAGCCCTTCGATTCGAGCTGCAAGTTGCAATATTAACATTCCCTATCACGCAACACGACATGTACAATATTTAAATAAAAAATCAAATCATAAAAATTATAATTTTTCATAGATAAAATATTATACAAAAATTGTTTATGAAAATAATAAATGTCAGTTCAAACAAGGCAATCTACGTTCCGTATTTCCTATCATAGCACAAGGGTTGGAGAAGCAGGTCCTTGAATTTTACACGGGGTGTATTTACTAGAAATACGGTACATTACTTTTTGCGAAAAAACGGTGTGCTTCCTAACACAATACACAGTTTAGCATACGAAAGGAATAATATCGTGGTTTTATATTCGTATTTTGACGTCACATCAGTCAATTTATGTGGCACAGGGATGTTCTATTCACTTTTAGACACTGTCGAAAATCGATTTCATTATTTGACACTCAGTCAGTATGCTATGCTATTATTATGTATTTGCATTTTTATTTTGGGCAGTTTTAGTATGAGAGACGTGTGGGGGAGGAAAATATGTTTCTTCCATAAAATAGCTGACAATGGGTTGGTGTTTGCACTGTTATGTTGGCGTCTGTTTTGGTAGCTTCCTTGAGTTTCGACTGAAGGCGTTGCACTACTAGAAACTATACTTTTCAAAATTTTTCTATTTCAATTTGACGTTGGCATTGCTGTTGAAGTTTTTAAGTTGATGTAAAATGTTCTTTTTCTCATTTTTTTCCTCCCGTTTTCGTCTACGTCTTGCTTGAGAACAAAGATTTGTGAAGACTCATACTCGAGTAGAGGGAGAGTGTGACCAAGAGATTGGGTGTTAAATGTGTTTACACACTATTCTACATGCATTTTCCTCTCTCATATTTACAGATAGTTGATGGATGGGAGATGAATGGTGAAGTTTTCCCAAGTGTGGAGGATCATGAGAAAAGCTACATGTCAAGATTTCAAGAACTCTGTGTGGGGAAAAAACGACATCAACAAACTTTTCTATCATCCCAAAATGCTGCCCTCATTCAATACCGAATCCCAGTGTTTGGTCAAGGATTCTCGATACGTGTTCAACATGTTCACAACCCAAGACGTAACTTATTTATTTACCTACTTTTTCACATTTTCCCCTCTCTCGTTATTTTTCCGCTCTCTTCTCCTACATTTTTGTCCAGGATTTGGTTCACTTCCGATTTCCGATATGTAAATACCTACATGGTACTCGGATTTTGAGTATGTACAGAGCATGTGTGTATGCTTTACAGTAAAAGGGAAATTTTTATTGTGTCGAGCGTGGGTAGAAATGTGCAAATAATATTTCCAGGAAATTGGACTACCGTATAATGCGATATAAATATAAATGTAACCTTACAATTTGTATCTATAGACCCTTTTTTTGTGTGTAAAATTTCGATTCTATTGCACCATTTTGGAAAAGAAATAGAAGGTTTTGGTAGAATCGTTTGTTTACCGACTACCCGCTGTAAACTATTGTAGTACTAATATAACACTATCTACTACACACGTCATACATGTGTGTTTCGTTTTACTCCATTTAACAATACTTTTAGCATTTTTTACACTTCCGAACCTTGGGCCCCGCATCCTTTTTAGAGGTGGATGGAGACGCTGAGGAATACATGATAAATGTCACTATCTAAAATCTAAAAGCCCCCTGCATTTTATAGAAAAGTGGTATGTGGTAGTCAAGCTTGAATCATTCAAACTCACTGGCACGGGCTATATTAAATGCCTGTCAACCCTTTTAACCAGTGTCGGAATCGGATGTGTTTAAGTACATGCTCTTACGATTAATGTACAAGTATAAGGACCTCTGAAAGAATTGCACCTAAACTTGGATTAGAATTCATCATTAGAAGGAGGAAAAGTATTTCTTAGTAGTTATGAATTATTATTTTATTATGAGTGTTTAGTTTTTGTCAGAAGTTTAAATTTATTACTCTGACACAGCACTGGAAAATTTAAATTTTGCATTATTTAATTAACTAATTTTAAAATGAGGTAAATCATAATATATACTGCATTTGCATGTTTTGCTTAAATCCAACCCAGAGCTTAAAGCATTGTTCGAGGTTCGAGTTAATGTAGGTACCTACGCATGACGTACAGTACATTGACTTACTTTTATTGTTAGTGGTCGTCGTGGCCGGGTTCTATAGTCTAATTAGTAAGCCTAGTTCTAAGTTCTGTAGCCCAAATTTGGTCCGACTGTAAATCAAAACATTTTGAGAATCATAAAATATTGTCAGGATATATATAAATAAAAACATACCCACTAATAGATTAAGTGAAAAATGATCTGGCCCTGATTTTTGTACCAGGCCATGCGGACGATGCGGACCACTATCGTAGACTTAAGATACACTGTGTTTCAAGAAACTAATTGACTTATGTAAGCACAGTGCTTTTAACCCTGGACTGGAATTACGCCATAATATCTCTTCAAGGCCAAAATGACATACTAATGCTTCAAAAAGGATGTTTAGGATTACACATTAAATATGGATTTTCAGCAGCAATGGTACTTTTAGCGTTTAATATAGTGACAAATAGTAATGTTGTAATTTTTGTTTGTTTAATTTAGCCTGCAACATCCTCGTTCAGGACACGGAGGGAGATTACACACTTCAGAATTATGGTCGAAATATAAACTGCAGCTTGACAACAATATTTAACGCAAAAATCCGGACTCTGTACATGAGCACAGGACAACATGGTTCAAAAGTAAAATATTCACATTCGGGATATCAAAGAGGAATTTACCATAAGGTATAACTGCTTCAGATTATTACCCCTCCAACAAACAACCACAAAAAAGATGTCAAAGTCAAAAATCACGCCAGTAATTTTGTAAAAATAATCCCATTCTAACCCTCCATTCTCCATTGTCCTGTAAAAATGTAGTGCCTTAAAGTAGTTCAGGTGCTGAAATGCATTATTCGATCGCAAACTTTATTAATTAACTATTATTAGTTCTCAGTACTTCAAGCAAAAATAGTATGTTATGTTAACATAAATTCTCATCCATAATTTTTGAGGCGTTGTTGCGAAAACAATTATTAATTGCGTGATAGTTTGCACTTTAACCTTAACCGTAGGTAAATTCTCATTGCAATACTTAACACTAACCTCCTCGAAAGATCCAAAAGTTATATTATCTCTACATATGTACATATTACAAAATTTTAAATTGTGCCGTCCCATGCATCCCGTTCATGAACATTGTAAGCTCTTAATTTGAAAATACAATGTCAGTTCGGGATATCCTAACTAAAGGGTGTATTTTAATTAATACTTTCATACTGTCTTCTATTGTATGTAATGCAGTCATGTAACCCCAATCTCTCTATATATATTCCTATATATTTGTTTTGTAAAATAATTGTACATATGTATTATGTGAGACAGAATCTATCAAAGTCTGAATTTATTCATGGAGAGCCACGTAATCGTAAGACGAAAACAAATATTGTTGATCAGTTATACCTTATGATGCAGTTCAATAATACTATAATATGCTTTATGTTTTTATAATCATTCTAATAATTATAATATTTTCATAATATTCTCAATATTTTTTCTCTAGCTTTCTAATACATAACAATACATTTTTTTAAATCACTGTATTCGAATATTTAAATGCTTTGTCTCAATCTTTCGGCTCTATATATATATTATCACTTTCTATTTTTAATGTCGCAAGTAGTTTAAATTTCTCTCTTTGCTCATGGCGAAGGTTCACTGAAAAAACTGTGAATTTTTCAAAGAAAAATACTTTTCAAATTTTATCCTCGTTAATATGGCAGTTATTACTTCACTTTCGTTGTAAGGGAGATTCGTTATTTATTCGTGTTTTATGTGAATGAATGTGGTTATGGATGTGGTGAATCGTCGAATGATATTAATTAACTTAGCTTTTAATTAATATTGGCGTTTCCTTTCTTAACGTTTAACAAAGCAAATGCGTTTAAAAAGCATGTTCATTAGTGTATACATATGTATTTAAATTAAGAAGGATTCAAGCAGCGCAGCGTACACAGACATGTTCAACATGGGTTTTAAACTTTATATTGTACGAATACTGTCCGCATATAGCCGTGCTTAAAAGCCTTATTATTCTGTATATAATGCGCATTCTTTGATTTTTGGTCTTCGTTTACTAGAGTTTATGCGAAGCTTATTCAATCCACAGTGAGAATGCATTTGATTTTGATCCCTGTACAATGCAAGTGCAGCTGGTTTCAACTCACTCCTCTGAAGTACAGCAGTACTAGTTATGCATATAAGTTTAGGAATTTTAGCGGATTTAAATTTCAGGGATTTTGAGCATGAACTACTTAGGGTTGAAATGACATATTATGTGACACCCACACCTGTCAATTAATTAACTGGAAACTACAGAGCGGATTGAATGGAATGTCTTCCTGTGCCAATGTATGTATGCTTTTGCTGTATCGTGTTGCTCCGTTTGTCGTCGCTGTAAGGAATTAGTTTATGTAACTTTATGTGTATATAAAGTACTATAAAATTTACAAACTACTTACGTAGTATGCTAATGTCACTGTATAAATTCCATGTATTTTATACCAGCATTAGTGTCAAGACCTCTCATTTCATCTTTTGAGTTCGTGACAGGGCGAATCTTTGCGGTTAACCAGGACCTTTGGTGTCCTCAAAGTACGCAATCCTCGGCTTTTAACCACTTAAAAAGTCAAAATTGCCAGGATTTGTAATTTGAAGAGTTTAATTAAATTGCAACTATCTGTATAATATAACCAATGTTCCACTTGTCTGCGTCCGCTTGTGGATGGTACTTGTAATTTTTAGGCATGATTGGATTCGAGAAAAGTTGGAAAAGTTTATATATTTTAATGGCCTTTAACACATACCTAGGTATATATATGGAATTATTATGTTGTAAATTCTTGTATTGTAATCATATTATGTAAATCCTTTTTGGCGTGCAATTTCTGTTTCTGTCTTGTTCAGTTTAGCTTAAATTTAAATATCAGCAGTTCATACTATGCTATACTACTATTAGATTCCAGTCACCTCTACAATTATTTGTTATATGTATTCATCCTTTTTTCCAATTTTTACATGCGCAAAGTAATTGAAATAGAGATTTGAGCCCTAACTTGTCTCTGATTTGAATTAAATTAGTGTGGGAAAATGGGACTTGGAGACTACGTTCAAATTGGTGGGGGATCTGGGCTAGAAACCTCAAAGATGCAAGTTATCGATGAAGTCTGTGGACATATCTCAGTACCAGGTAAATAGAAATTGTGTTTTTGTTTTTTAATTTTAATTCTGAGTTTTCCTTGTCACGTCAATTTTGTCAGCCTGTGGCTTCGAAATCGCTTCCCAATAATTATTCCAAAATTGTGAACGAGCGAGTATGAACGACTCTAAAAAAATAATTTGGTTGATACCTAATTTTTGTAATTATTTTTCAAACTCTCATAGCCAAAGACTACACCACAATATTTTGTGAAATGACAACAATTCGACTCGTCTCCAGTGGGAAATATCATAACAAAATCACTGCTGAAGTACGGAAAGCAGATTATGATGACATCCCTCTCGCCAACTTTATTTGTGGGATGTAAATATATTTATAGAAATATAGAGAAACTAAAATACTATTTACAAGTAAAAACAAAAAAGTTTCAGATAATTATGACACATATATATATACCTACTATATATGACTTGACTAATGAGAAGTGAAATGAAATGAGTATTTTCCAATTATTACTTAATAATGTGTACATATACTTCATTTAATTTAACTACATGATACAAAATTAGTATAATATTATAGTAGATATTTTACAAGTTACGTATTTATTTATTGAATTGGTTATGTATGATGTATTTTTATATATATTGTGTAATTATTAGCCACCACATAATTATATTTCAAACAGCGTCAGCAACTATTTGTTCTCCTATATTCTTCATAGGTCACAGACAGATATCTGTGAGCATAACTTTATTAATGACATATTATAGACATTTTCTACATTTTCTGTTGAATTTTTATTTTTAATTTCCCAAAATAAGTACACAGATAAATCGTGCATTATTTAAGCTCGCAGGTACACTTATTGTAAACACAAATAATTTTATAGTTGCCAACTTTTGCCAGAGCCAGACTTTTTTTATTATTTAACACGCAGTATATTATATTATCTGTGCTTTCACAAAAACTAACTACCATAATATTTTTATTTTGAACTGAAATATAGATATCGATATTAAGTACTACTTACACGGAGTGCGTGATGATAATGTCCACAGATAATGTGGACCTTCTATTGAAATGAAATCCCAATTGTAAATTATAAATTACCTACATAAGTACTATATACAAAATAAAAATATAGGTATAATATTATTGTATCAATCATGATGGACATGAGCTTTATTTAGAGATCCAGATCGTTTTGTCCTGATCCCGTTCGATGATTATTATTATACAGACACAAGAGAAATACGCAGGCATGTATTTACTTATTTATAACGTAATAAGATATTATATAACAATTAATATTATGAATGTTCGGACCTATACCTACTCAAAGTATTAAAATGTATACATAACTATATAGTTAATTATTGTAATATCTAATATTAAAAATTAATTCATACATGTTCGTGTTGTAAGTAGCTCATAGTTTATAACGTCAATCTTTTAATGTTTATATTTATTCAGCTAATCAAAGAAATAAAAGGGGGAAAAATAGGAAAAGCCGCAGAGTCAGATTTTGTGATTATATTTTATGCACCTGTCACCTTCACCGCCCTTTATAAATACTGCTATGATGCTAAGCTAGAACACATCCACCATTAACTTTAATTTTGTAAGCATGAAGAGCTAAAACTAATAGATTCATTTTAATAAATGTATTTTTCTGATTGTAGTTATAATTAATTATGTAAATCGTCTTACTACATCGTAAGCGTACTTATTTCTGTAAATGTATGTATTTAATGCTAATAATTATTATAGGCTTTAGAATCCCTGTGGAAGCAAGAACCGTGTTTTTTGAACCTGCTCTCATTAGTGTGTGTAATCTTGAGTCTAACTAGTCACAGGCTTGTTCTTGTTATATAAACTGTAAGTAAGTACCTAATGTAGTATAGGCTAAGATTATTACTTATACTGACTTGCTATTAAATTAGTCGTACCTGTTGCTGAGTTTTTGCGTTTATAATTCTCTGTTCTCGAGTATATTATCAAAACTGTGGACGTGTCTAGAATCTTATATATAATTAATTATTATTAGAATGGAAAATAACCACTACCGACAACCGAGATTTTTGAGCGTCAATCAAACGCAAACGTAGTCTTAACGATTAGTATACTAAATTATAATGAATATAGTTATAGTACATCCTGCGATCTTACTCTTCTTACCCATGCAATGTACATACATGCTTTATATATTATATAGTCATTACATTAGTACCTATAACATTTGACTTACAAAAACTACTACTAAAAATTTGATTAACAACTTATATATGTAACAATTACCACAATATATTAATTATAAAAGTATCTACTATCTAATTGTAAATAATTAGGTAGATCTAAATAAATTATCCACATTACACACTACATTACAGAAAGTACTATTTAAAAAAACAAAAATTAAATGTGAATAAATAAATGTGTATATTATGTTGTAAAATGTACTGGCATACTCATATAGCTTTGTTTTTGTCACTTTGTGTGAGTTTACTCGAATAGCAAACAAGAAAAAAAGAGGGTATAAAGAGAATACTAATAATATTATGTATGACTATTACTGCGGAATCTATAATTAAATTAAAATAAAAATCAATTCTTAATCGACAATCTTTAATCAATATCAAAAATCCCTGCTGGATATGGCAACAAACTCACTATATAGTCAGACGGACACACCTGGGCAGTTTATAAGGTATTTATATTATGCGTTATTTTAGAGTTTTAAGTCTCGAAGTCTCTTGAATTTCTCAAAGGAGATTTCACACAGATTCACTCACTGTCACTACACAGTAGCTTCATTTTTTAACTTTTGAATCTCGTCCATAATTTTGTTCATGAGTTCTTGCGCTTTGTCCTCCGTCGCTAAAATAGTTGTATCTGCACCGCAAACAATTCGGAGAGAACCATTGTAGCTGAGAATAGTGAATCCTAGACCTGGAAAAATTTGGAAAATAATATTGGAAATTAAATAAAAATACAACAAGGCAGTTTCAAGAGTAAAGCAAAAAGTGTGAGCCGCAAGCATTAAATATGTACAGATTTGTCAAAATTCTCTTGGGAAATATTCGTAGTGCATCTCCATATGGTATATTTTGCGTCACTTACCCACATTGGCACACATAAAATTGGCCACAAAGCTCATATCCTTGACAGGATGACCCAAGTAAATCTGTTCCTCATTCGGCCCTGCAATATTACTCATAATTGTGGTTGACATCAAGTTTTGATGCGCTGGTTTAATCATGAAAGAAAACATGCGTCCCATGATTTTTAAGAGGTAGAAATTCGTCATGGGGAGAGTCGAGAATTTCATTTTCAGAAAGTTCTTGTGGATTTCCTCCATTCGCTTCACCGAATTGACTATTCCAAGAGGATACTCAATTATAACTCCAGTTCTAAGTAAAGACAAATTTATTGGATGAGCATTTTTGGAATTTATTAAAAGAAATTTTAATTACAGACAAAAGAGTTACTACGTTAGATTGCATGTGGCCATATAGCCAATAAAGATAAAATACCGACCACGTCCTTACAAAATTAACAAAATAAATACTTTAGACAACTTGAGGATTTTTTTTCCTAAACTTGGCATATTATTCTTAAACATTTTGCAAAGACAGCTAAAAATAGGCAATTATTTGAAAATTTTAATTGTTATTGAAGATACATAATTTTGTAATTGCATAATTTTGCAAACAATTCTAATTCCCTTTATTTCTGAAAAGTGCCAAATGTTCTAATTCCAGCTTTTTGAAACGTCCAAAATCCGCTTGACACATGATTTTAAAATGGGTGAATTAATGGCCGATATTGTTTTTTTTAAATTGAACAATGTTTTACTGGCTCCAAAATATTTAAAATACAGTTTTTGTACGATTAAAATAATGTACTTAATTACTGACTATTTTTGAAAAGTGAAAAATATGGTGATACAGTAGGTAGGTACTTTAGTAATAAACTATCTGATACAATGTAATATCCAAAAATTCAACGAAAATTCTTCAATTTTAGATACTAGTTTTTAGTTCCTAAAAACTGAGCTTGTCGTCTATTGGCCAAAGGAAGATACATACGTTCAAAGAACTTCAACAAAACCAAGATTCCTTCCAATTACAACTTCGAAGACAACTCCAATAATAATTAGTTTTAGTACCTATACCCTATATTTATGTCTTATGAAATCTGCAAAAATATTCATGAAGGAACTCACAGGAAATTTCCCAATTTAGCAGGAATATTCTTGACCGGCCAGGGTGTCATAACATGTATAGAGTGCGGGACGTCTATATCACTATCCACCATACACTCCCGTATCCCACCGGCAATTGCCGCTGAAATGACAGCACTGAACGAAGTCTTATAATGATTTTTAATTTCCTTAATACTATCGATGGAGATTGGCGGGGACATGGCGGCAGATTTCTCTTGAGTTAATTTCTTAGCTGGCAGCTTCCAATCATTAATGTCAATGGACTCGAGTGTATTAAAAATGAGCTCATACGGCGCCCGAAAAATGAATAAAACATTCCATACAATTTTTTTCCACATGGGAATCTCTGGGTAAATCGGCATGGCCCGACTACTCCTCGTCCCCGCATGGTCCACAATGAAATTCATCGTGGAGTATCCACCGCTCAGGGAATGATGAAGTCTATATGTTAAGAGCGTCCTCGGAGTCTTTGACTCGTCATATTTATCCTTGTAATTATGAATGACAATGAGCTCCCATGGACTTCGGCTCCTTTGATAGGGCATCTTGAGTAAATTCTTAAAGAACGGGACATAGATATCATCCGTGATGGGTTTACCCTCCATCCCAGGGAACGTCACGAGCCGAATATGATTATCCACATTAAAATGTTTATCCTCTTCCCAGAAGTAGAAGCCACACCATTCCTTCACAAATTGCTGGAGTTCCGGGTACACTAAGAGTCCCGTGGACGGCTCCTTCTTACTCAGGACATTGTCGATGAGGGAGTCTCGGAAAATTTTCACATCCACAATGCCCTCGATAACGATGCTAATGAGGTTCGTGGAGAGGGGATGGTCCGAGTACATTCTGTCCGCGGCGAAGAATGCCGAGAGTGGGGACAGAATCCTACCGGACTTGGTCCCTGAAACCCGGAATCTCCACAGGGTTTTCACCACCAAGCGTATCCCTAGCACTGGAAGAACCACCGTAATAAAAAGGAGAGGCAGAGCCGGGATGGCCAGGAGAGTTAGGACGAGCGATAGGATATGGAAGAGCAACTTCCGGAAAAAAACCGCGGAATGCATTTTGTGACTATATCACTCTTATCACTTTTTTAAAAATTGTTTTTTATTTTTTTGCAAACCCCGAAAAGGGCATAACTGCACTTCTGACGATAATTTCTAGTCCAGAAAATATTTCCAAATTTTGGAGACGTATGCACCGTCAATATACTGAATATGCACTAAGTTTGTTCACAAATTATTGTTTAAAAAATAATCATTCACTGTAAATACTGTAAACTGTAAATATTAACATTATCAACCGACGCACGGAGCGTAGGCTGTAAAAAATGCAAACGTTTTCTCAAAATTGTAATACTGTGTCTAACATATCAGTATCAGTCTCCCCTCAGACAAAGTTGATGTATGATGTGGCCCTATATCAGAACTATGTATTGTGGTGAATATCCTTGGACGAATGCCACTTGAACTATTGTTTCTAAACTGGAGAAGTTCCGCAACTTCAAAGGACTCACAACTGCTTGTATGTTATTATAACAGGGAGCAGAAACACAACTGCCAATTTCATACTCCCCCAAGCAAGCATGTAGTAAGCCTGCATAGTATCGTACCCAAGAAAAAGAAAGAACAAACAACTGGTAAGTCCACGTTAATTCAGAATATAGTCTGTAGTTTGGAGAAGGCAGTACACAATAACAACAGCCACGAACACAAACACATACACAGACAGAATGATTAAAATATTGTTCTATAATTCACTATACATTAAAGTCAAGTACAACGACTAATAATCCTAAAGTAAGGATAAGAAAATAAGATGCAAGAACAAGAACAACTTCCCTATATCATCTCTGGCTACGGTGTACTTACAGTATAGGATGGTGTAAAGGGACATAGAGACAGTAACTGTAACCTTTTACCAATATAAATATCAAGATGAAGACTAGCCAAGACGAAGACGTGTGTATTTACTTACGTCAATGGCTTCCGGCTTGCCTTTATTAACTACCACAACTCCATGTTTCGTTAGCTTATTTACTTCAGATTTGATTCATGTATGATGTTTCTAACACATATTGTGGCCAAAGCCAAAACCAAAGTATTATTTATTATATTTGTCAAATTCTTTTTGAGTTTTAAGAGCTGATAGCACAACATAGCAATGTTACTATATGCACAATAATAGATCACAAATTTTCGGGATTTTCTAATATCTGTATTTACAGTAAGTACCGTATTTTCTACAGTAATGTGCGGAATTGAAAGGGTTGCAGTTGAATAATGCGCGGGCGTCAAGCATCACATCTGTTTGTCCCCTTGTCGTTCGCTACAGGTCGCATTTTTGAACCGATTAGATTCAATACGAGGGAGAATTGCTGTATAGGTTTTGGTTATGATCGCAACTATAGCATTTATTATTTTAGAAACTCGTACCTAGCCACTCGTAAATTAGCCACTCATTCTTATCAATCCCATTCGTATCACTCGTACCCTTCTCACTAGCACCAGCAAAATTCGTACCTAGTGCAGTGGCACCCGCACAAATCAACTTTATGAGAAACCAATTCGTACCCCACCCATTGTTATCAGCAAAACTGGTACTTAGCCTACTCGCACTGGCGCTATTTCTACCAAGCCCATTCGTATCACTTGTACCCTGCCGACTGGAACCAACAAAACTCAGACGTAGCCCACTGGTACCGGCACCAAGGTCACTCGCATCAGCACCTTTCATACCCAGCTAACTTAAACTTGTGGCGCTGTTACCGAGCCCACTCGTACCAGCACCACTTGTACCCCGCCCACTCTTTTTTACTAAAACTTGCACCTAACCCACTCGTACTGGCACCAATCTTAACCTGCTCATTTGTACAAGTAGCCGATGTAGCCCATCTTTACTGGCGCTAACTGCTAGATTTTATGTTAGCCTCGCTAAAAACATTGTTTACCACTGATCAAACCAATTCACTGTAAGCTCAGCATCTACTTCGGGCCCAATGTAAACAAATCCGGAGCGAATCGGATTATTTGTGTGGTAACGTGTAGTGGGGCTTAAGGCCAGTTCGGCCTCAGGTACCACAAAAAAGCAACCACAGGATCTATCGTCATTATAGAAATAAACATGAAACAATCATGTGTATGAAGAACTCCAGGGTTTTAGATCATTGTACAAACAAGGTAAATAAAATCACAAGTGAACTGGCCGGTCGGTATACCCGTGCCAGTGCCAGGTCTGCTGTGTATACTATCTGTATTTCTACTTCTGCACCTCTGCACTATACAGCATACGAAAAATAATAATAATAATATGCAAGTAATTTCAATTTACGAATTCTTTGATAGTTACTGTAAGTTTATAGCCTACATCAGTACAATAAAGCTTACATAAAAACAGAAAGGTAAATCATTTGTAAACTTCAAAGATGAATTTCATCTAACATTGCTGGAGCTGGAGCGTAGGTATACGTATTAGGTTAAGACATCTAAACCAACAAAGGTAGGTTAGTTCAGGTAAGTGTTTCTTTCAAATTAGTTATAATATTTAAAAGTCGAATTGTTAAATGCGCATTAGAAATCCTTTGTTTCCCTCGGAAACCTTGGCCTTGAGACTTACTGATTTTGAGTGAGTATTAATCAAATAAATCTGGTTTCAAATACGCGTAAGTTTAGAATTGAAAATTAATTAGTCTGTGCTAAACTTTTTTATCTGAAATGTGGCACACTAAAGTTATTTATGCATAATTAATTAATTAAATGTGACTGTGAGGATGTCTAGTTGTCCAGTCCCTTACATTGCATTGTATTCGTATTGTACTGTATATAATGAGTGTATACTTTTAGATAGGTGCTGCAGCCAACAGCAAAGATATGCGCAGCGACTTCAACGCTTGGGGCAGCAGCTTCCTTATTACATATTAGTCAATGTCAATAGTACCTAAATATGTTGGAAGTTTACACAAACAATGTAGATAGTAGATAGCTACAACGTGATTATTGTGTCTCACAGACTTCCAGGTTATAATTAAAATAAATACTATTATTTGCACACATAAGCTCACCTGAGCTCAAACTATACTGCATAAGCGCAACCATTGTAGCACTATTTGAGGCCCTATTGGTACCTGTATTGATCATTTGACTGATTTTACATCTTGTGCAAGTATAAACTTAATTTATGATATCTACAAAGTACTTTGTGACAGTAGCAATAACGACAACGACCACCCATTGCGCCTATAGAAAACGAGATATGGTAGTTTATTAAGTTGTACGAGTTTAAAATGGAAGAAAATCTGCATTTATGAGTAATTGTTTGCAACTCATAATTATTCAATTTAATTGCATTTAACTAAGTGTGTGTGACTATTTACATAATCAGCAATAACATCTCCAGCTAGCTTGATATTAGAAACAACAACAACCAAATTTAAAATCTATGGCGTGCCAAAATTCTGTAATGTTTTGTATCGTTTTGGTCTTCCAGGTGTAACTAGTTGAGCTGAAATTATAAAGCAACTAAGCAACAAGCGTAGTATAGAACAGATCTGACGCGCGGAGACGACAAGCGTACAATTAATAGCCTTGCCTGACGATAGTAACGATATTACTTTTGTTGCGTGTTATCCAACTAGAAATATTGAATCAAGTTTTCTCAATTTTTATAATGACGTACCTGTCCAGGCAGAGGTCATGATGGGCTATTGCTTGATGGCATGACATTGTTTAAAAATTGTCGAAAATTAAAAATTCTGGAACTTGCTCATTGTCCTGATGTAATGTTAGCAACATCCAGCAACCTGAGCAATTTGAATTCATTTTAATGAAATACAAGGGAGAGATGCAAGGGCCGGCTCGAGGGATATATACATCGCCGTCGTCACGTATCAAACATTATTAGTATTCTAGCTCCATGGAGAGCTAGCTGAATTTGTGGTGGTTTTCTGGCCTGGGCACTACCTGGGCTTTCGTCCAGTTGTCTTGTAGAATGAAGGCGTAAATTAAATCTTGTCGTTAGTTCTGAATTTGTTTTTAACCTTGAATTGTAATGCGTCAATGTGACTCGAAAAAGCTATGCAATTTAAATTCATAATACACAACAACCAGTATTTTAGTTTGTCGCCGAATTTAAAACTCGTTTTCGGACGCTGATAATTATTTATGACACTTTACTTTCACTCATGCGGTTCTTAATGGTTTAAGGTCTTTAAGAGAATAACACTGCGCTAATGGTTTAATTTTGAATTAAATACCTTCTAATATGTTAGGTATCCTCCCAGGGCAGGGGCGTTATTAGCCCAAAAAGGTAGAGGTTTTATAGGTACGGAGTCTTTTGAGAAATCACAAAAGGTAAAAATTTTTATAAAAAGCCACCATATTTCTCTATATAATTAATCCAGTAGGGTTGTTTTACAGTCTAAAAAAAGGTTCAATAAGATTAACCAAACCTCTATACAGAATGTCTACAGATAATTGTTGTGTACGTAGTTCAAGACACATGCATTTAACATTTGCAGTAGCATGACCAGGAAAGAGAAAAGTTGTAAGGTTTATATTTTTTTTACATTTTTTAAAATTTAAATTTGCTTCCTATAATTATTTATTACAATTTTGCTTTGATATAAATGTCATGTGAATCTTCATGAATAATTAAAATCGACGCTAACATTCAACAGCTGTGCTTAAAGTAAAGAACTTCCCAATGCGATGCTACACTGAACACTCAATGGTTCAATGGGTTTACATAATGATTATGGTCACGCATATACATACCACTACCATTGTGTGTATAGTCTGATCGTCTACAAATATGAAGGTACCTTAGGCAGGCATAATAAAGGACAATAAAATTTAGCAGTATACTGCAGTAGTATTTTTATAAATAAATAGAATGATCGATGCTCCTAAGAATATGAATAACCCATTACTACTAATATAATTGTAAATAATAAAATGCTAACATTAAAAAAATTAACCTAGCAAAAAAAAATGAAAAACATTCTACTTAAATAATGAAATTAAAATGCATAAGTAATGACCCTACCGCTGGTACTCCTTATTGCGTCTTGCGTCCAACACCTATTCTTTTAAGTACAATGAAAATAATCAATGAGAAAATGAAAAACAAAACGACGACGACAACGACTATATAGATTTAGATTGTGAAGCGTGTGCGAGCATTCCTCTCTCACTATAGTCAGTCGCAGTCATTATTATTAGGTACACCTTAGGTAATAACCTAACTCAACAAATTGCACATTCTCAAAAATAAGAAACCAGAACCAGGCGTCCTTCAATTTGCAAATTTAATTGAAATAAAATCTGGAAGGAATTTTTATTTGATTTATCTAACTAAGTTATAGTTATAGTCTGTTCATGTATGTATCTGGGTATTTATGGAAGGTATACATTACTAGAATAGTATATGCAAACACCTAGCAACTATGAATGTGCCGGAATGAATTAAATTTTGTTTGCAACAACAACAAGTACAAGATGGAAAGTAAATTGTGAGGATGCCCTTCAAGAACTAAAACCTACAGGCGTGACATGAGATGAGAATTGAATTCGAATACTGGCTGACCGGACGTTGGATTTTGGATTGTCGTCTCGGTAGTATTTAATGCTATAGTGGACATTTGGACATATGTATGTCGTGCTGCATGCAAAACCTGTCTGTGTACGATTTTTAATCAGGGATACTTTTTCCCCCTCTACAAGACATACATGACCTACGTCACCCACTGATGTTATCTTTACAGAGACCTACAGACAAAGAGAGACAGAAAAACGCTAAATTATTATTTATATAGGAATATTTGACAGTTCCACTTGATTTGAATTACAATCAACTTTGTCCCAATAATATTATGAATGGAAATTAAATTGCGCATGATCTTTATTAATATTAATGTTTTATACAGTATACAGGTTCATATATAGATATAGCATATATAGCAGACAGATTATCATAATAATGATTCTAAATATACACAATGACCGTAGCCGTAGCCGTTTATAATCTTCATCAAAATCAATAGTCAATTAAAATTTGAATTAAAATTAAGGAAGTGTAACATATTATTATGACATAAATAATAATGATTATGAAGTACTAATTAATCGTAAGTGAATATTAGATGATAGATTCTAAAATGTATAATAATTACAGTGCACGAACCATTACTTTGTATTTTTTGGTAGCCCCATTTTTGGTTTGAGAAAACATAAAGTACATGAATTTATTTTTTACTATAGCATTCAATATGTTGGTTGAATTTCATAATTTTATGTGTGTTCAAGTTTACAAGTTATCTCCCTAATATTTAATTAATTTAATAATATATATTGTAAACTATACGACGCACTGTGCATGCCCGTATGTGATTACAAATTACATAACCATCTACAGTTTTTCTTTTTAAATATTTATATATATATATACGGTCATGTACATATACATACAACTGTACTGTACTTATACAATGTACGACTATACATAATCATTTGACACCTATATGTAGTATGTAATGTAATAATGTATGTGTAGTTTAGTAGTAAGTACATAAGAATAACATCAAACATCTACAAATAATGGTAATATTTTTTTTATTACATACACCAGTTACGTTCCTCCAGAAAACGTTTACCATAAATCCATAAAATATTCAATTTTTTCTTCTTTTTTTTCTGTCTACTTTTACCATTGAATATGACAACTTTAAATGTTATCAATATGAAATGAACATTCAGCATGTGTCTACAACCATCATCCTGAGCCCTCTGTATAATCTCTATATTTTATATACCAGAGCCGCAGTGTATAACTCTAAAACTGTCCTATACTCCATTTTCCTGTTTCATCAATAATCATTATAGAATCTTCCACATTACAATGATAATAGTAATATAGTGTGATTGCCATATTAATTCATGAGTCGGATTACGTACCGTGTGTGTGTGTAATGTATATGACTATATAAAGGTTACTATAGTAAACACTGAATCTGCCCACTGCCCATTAGTAGAGCTATAAATTCATCTGCAGGTATTTATGTAACTCTACATATTATATTAAATGCTTTTAACAATATCCAATCAATAATGATGACAACAGGGAAAAGGTATACGAGTACAACGACTATGATATATACGGTACATTTTAACAATAATCATTAATTAACTATCTATATGATTTACTTTCAAATGGTGACCCACTCTAATTGTAAATCCTCCTTTTGCAATATTGCACACCGGCGTCGGGGTCTTGATGATGTCGATGTGAGACCATGACAAGACATGGTACAAATTTCCTACTCGTAGTAGAGTAGAACTCTTGAATCTTTTTTTTCTTTTGTTTGGTTCTAGAAATTATATACTTGCTTAAAATTAAAACCCTCATCCAAAAAAATACCATATACAAATCAATCAGGCAAACCTTTCCATTACATTAATTCAAAAAATAATAATAGATTTATAAGAATACAAGTAATTGTATGATTATGAACTAAAGTAATAAAAAAATTGTTGTTGTCCACGAGGGAATAATACAAAAAAAATATATCAAAATGTTGAATATTTTCCAACCGGTTTTTGTTTGCTGTCCGCTCTATGCTTGCACTACAAGTATGTATATATAATTATGCGTACAAACAGTCTTTAATAGCGACATAGCGAGCATCCATTGTGTTACTTCTTCAGATATATAAATAATAGTCAAATTGATGGGTACAAGTTACAGTTTTACAAAAGCATAGAATAAAAATATATCAAATACAAGTTGTTACCAGGTACATGCCATAATTTATGACGAAGACATGTTAAAGTTATATAATAATAAATATGTATATATCTTATAAGGGAGCTGGATCCACAATGTCAAATATGAATACATTCCCTCGTCCACAATGCATTTTTGTTGCATAGTAATTAATTGTATTTTGTGTTATCGATTTTAGGTTCGTGCTTTTTTTGTTTAACTTTCCCATTTACAATTAATTGTCTATTTTGAATTATCAATATTCTAACGTACATTAGCATTACGACCACCCATTACATAAATACAATATCAGAATAGCTACATATATACCTATATTTAGCTTACTATTTCTGTTACCACCTGTCTTACAATCAAATACATACGAATAGGAATTTAGCGTCCCAAGATTTAACTTACATGGAGCTAACCTACTTACATAATTACATACTAGATCTATATGTAATAACCTATTCTATATAAGTTATATTTAACGCTAACATGATAGTGAAGAAGTACCTATATAAGAATTAAAAGCACGAAGACTTAAGACTGCTCTGTATAATTGACAATTATACAGTATTCTATATAGTAGTAGTAGTAGTAGTAGTAGTAGTAGTAGTAGTAGTAGTAGTAGACAGAATATATAGAGACAACACAAAATTAATGTCAATTAAAAATTAAAAATGAGAGGACAGAACAATATTGATTTGACCAGTCCTTGTTTGTAACAGTTTTTCATGTAAAAATTACATTCAGGGATTCATAACGAATTTGTTTGAAACTCTGCTGTTCAGTCTTCGATTTCTCCTGGTCGAAGAAACTCAATGAAATCAAATAGTTTTTTTTTCACGGAAAAGACGATAAATATTCACTTTCCAAAAGTTCTACTAATTCTCACCTTAAACTGGTAATTAAATGTATTTCACAATTTTGCTTTTTTGAGTGTGTGTGTATGAAGTTGAGTACCATGTATTACAATATGTGGCACTGGTACCGCTATAAAACAGCTTAAATGCGTTCTTTGCATCTAAACGTGTTTTCAGTAAACTTCACGTAAACCTTCAAAATACGAATATACATTTACATTTTTTTTGGATCATTTAATTTTTTAGGAAGTGCTTCTAGATATTTAAATCCCCGTGCTAACATTTAAATTCAATGGGCCCAACAAAGGACGAGAGAACCATTGAAAAAGCAATAGAAAATAAACCCTATAAGTATAACATAGTTTTAGTTTTAGTGATAGTTTTATAATAAAGGATTAATTAATTAGCATTATAATATTATATGCATGCAGACACAAGACGGATAGTACAAAGATGATTGATTTTTGTGTTTGAATTTATTTAAAAAAAAATAAAACACAAAGTTGTAGGACGCTGTAGCATAATTTGCAATTGTTAATATCAGTAATAATTATTAATTAAAATTTAATCCAAGTTTACTTATTAGATGTTATCCACCCCCCACTGACTGTCTTATTAGTCCTTACAGATAATTACTCAGTAAATATACCTATACAAAAACCCATCAGGATCTTATCATATATTACATAAAATATTAATTACGGTATATATGCTCTGTTTACTTATAGAGCAAATACGCTATTATACAATTAGTTTTATCATTGTCATAAAATCCTTACTTTACCTTTTTTGTGGATATAAATTTACGTTTTTTACGAATAATTGACGGCGTCACAAATCTCTCCATTTCCCTTTCTTTTCTTTTTTTTAACGATACACCTCTATAATGATTAATTTAGTTGTAAACGCTACATAGAAGAATAAGAAACATCCGTTAATTAATTTTGATTGATACAGAATGTACTAGTTTGATTTTGAATACAAATTAAAAAAATACACGCAGCCAAATCCTTTATAGATTTCTCAACATTGATTGCTTAGATAAATAGACAAAGGCTTGAATATATTGTTTTCTTTTTATAAATATAAGATTATTTTACAACGATTTGGAATTTCCCAGTAAATTTTATTAGCGTAAAGTACAGCAAGAGTACGTAATAATTAATGATTTCTAAATCAATATATGAAGCGGTTTGAAAAAATTATTGAGTATGTCCTACTTATGTAGTATTAATTTCTAGACCACATAAGTAAAATATAGGTTAAATCCAGAGGTACATGCGTTCCAGTTTTTTGTAATAGAGAAATTGCTATAATTACAGAAAAATCACAGAGACATAAATAATTAGTTAATAAACTAGTTTACATTAATTACTACTAACCCTTAAAGTACAGATTTAAAACAACATTTATTTTAATGCCCATAACTACAAATATACTCGAGAGATTTACATTATACCAACTATATTATGTACGTCCTTATATTGTAGAAAATACGTTTAAAGTTTTAAATCGTATTAAATTACGGCGGAATGTGTGTGTAAATTTCGCGTATCTGTATATGATGTTATATATCATTCGATTTTGTTCGATCGTTCGACGTGAACTGAAACTACTCCCAAAGCCCGGATAACTTCATTGTGAGGCTGGCGAAAACAAGGAAGTAACCCAGTAGGAGGAGAAGCTCAATTCAGAGGCCGTCTCATAACTCTATCTCGGGAAAACTGCTAAAAACTGTTAAAATACTTCTCGTTCTCTGATTTTGTGTAAATAGTTGATTAGTGATTGACTAATTGATTACTTACATACATTTACATGCAACATTTACTTAAAATAGTGCATTACAGTTAAAATGTATGTACATACATCGTATAATTAAATATATTATGTTTGACTTGACATTAATGAATCGCACTACCGACATGAGAAGAGACATCTTCATTAAACTGTCCTATGTGTTTAGCACCATCACCAGCTCTAAACTGGAAAGTTACTTCCTTTTGTTCAAAGAGACAATTAGTTTTACAACAATTCAGTAGTATCCAATCTAATCCTCCGGACTACAATCATAATGTTGCATACATGTATAGAAGAATTACTACATGACCTACAATATAATAATGTAAGTTTATATGTATATGTAGTAAACAGTCAAAAGTTTTAGAACATTGAAATTTGAAAATTTGAACGAAAAAGAATGCTGAGAATTCTTGTGGAATGTTGATTTATTAATTCAATTGAATTATAGATAATTTTGTTCTACCTACCTAGATGTGTCTGTAGGTGTGTGATTTGAAATTTAATTTTGTGGAAGATAAAAACTAATTTCTGATGATGACATGCACTCTAAAACTGTATAGGATTAATGTCGACAACTACTTCTCACCACCACGGACAGACAAGAGTCAAAACTACCATTACTATGTACAGAAGACGACTGCTTTGCAATTTACAGATCTGTAGAGCCATCTGCTCTCCCTTGCCCATGGTCACTAAAAGTATGAAGTGACCACCTGAAAGTTTCCCAGTTGGTCTACAATTCAATCGAGCAAAAGCATTCGAATTCGATGGGATCATAGGCTTTCCTTAAATTTAAGGTGAAGGGTTCTGAAAACCCTTACCTTATTTCTATACCTATTTCATTATCGTAATAACAGCTACCTTCCAATTCAGCTTATAGATCTTAGAATTATGATTATATACAGCTATGTACTTATACATTATACTTTAATTTTTTTAGTATCACGCTTATTTCTATTCTACAACTATACCTATTACATTTGGATAAATAAAGGAATAAAAAACTAAATCAGAATACAACATGGAGAAGCTATTAGCCAAAATAAATGTAGAAAATATGTACACGTGTATATGTAGGAGCTACAAAAATCCAAAAATCAAATTTATTATGTAACACTTAAAGCGTCGAAGAAAAAAAATGTGCGAATTACAAACGAACGTACAATTAAGAGTAGGACTGCAATAAATATAACTACACACGAACTATATAGCTTTTTGAAAAATATATTCTACAATCGAATTAGCTTCGATTTTCACGAACGTTCCACCACAGTGTGTTACCCACCATTTATGCCTTCTCGAAAATGGCTAACCGTTTTATATATTTATATATATATATATATGTAATATATTTTGAACAATAAATTTCACAAATACATTTAACAACATCTTGGATAAATGACTAATTGATAAATTATTTATGTACAAGTAAGCATCAAGCTTGGAGAATTTTGAATAATAAATGACACATTTTTCAACACTGTGTTGATTAAATGATATGAAGAATATTTTTAATTCGCTCTGAAGTAACCTAAGTTAGGGCTAATTAATTGACATTTGAATCAAGCTATAAGGTGTATGGAGATCTTGTGGTAGCTCTTTAAACAGGAAAGGACTGCAACCGCAGTGATTTCCATGCAGGAAAAAAATTATAAACTTCAATATAAACGTAAAATATTTGATATACATTTCTCGTGTGGGGAAAATCAGAATTCCATGACTGACATGACTATTTTAAACAACCAGTAAAAATAAATCGTAAGCACGTAGAACAGCTGTGCGATAATTCCAAATATTTTCTAATTTGTGTTATGTTTGTTTTTAGTTAATATGATACGCGTAGGTATCAGTGTTAACTACACGTTACGAACCGTAACATTTCATTTTACTGCTTTTGTAATTAACAGTTCTTGTATTTTTTAACCTTACTTTTACTTTTTTTTTATTGTGCGAGAATATGTTTTACTTTGTTGTTGCTCATTAAAAGATGGCAAAATTATACGCAGATTTACGCTAATGCCGTCACTAGACGTTTGTTGAAGAAAATTGTGTTCTCTGGCTAATTGATTGCCCGGAAGTGGGTAGTGTCATCTCACCGTAAAAATTGATCTTGACTTCAGCGATGAGAAATGATGTAGACATTGACTTGATCTGCATATTATGTATTTGTAATGGAATAATGTAGTTTACTGTGGAAGCGCTTTCAGAATAGCATGCACTTCCTCGGCAACGGCCATGAGCACAAACTCAAACTGCTGTTTTGTCCGAACCATCCCTGGCCTTTGATCTCGTATGTGCTCCAAAGAAGCCGCAATATCGATTTCCTTCGCACCTTTTGCCATGCGGTTGAGAACCATATCAATTAAGCAATAGGTTCCCGATCTTCCAGCTCCGTCACTAGAAATAGCATCAGGACGTATTATTGGTAAAAAAAAATAAAAACAAGTACAACAATGAAATGTCTGTATATTTAAGTTTGCTTTTAGTATTCATGCTAATAACTATACCTGCAGTGCACAATGATTGGGCACGATCTTCCACGATAAGACTTGTTCACTTTCCTAGAGTTTGAATACAAATAATGTTTAGATTTTAAATTTATGCAGCCCTTGTATGTTGATATTAATGTGTCTTGTGAAAAACTTAGTGGGGACACCTAACTTTTTTAATCTTTTGGGAAAGGTCAAAGCTTAATTTGTTTTGAATAATCTAACCTTCGGAATTCCAGAAGTGCTTTGGTGCTTGCAGGAATGCTATTCTCTGGCCAAGCCTGGAAGTGGAACTGTGTCACTGTCCTCGTCTCACCCGTTTTGAGATTTTTCAGATAGAAGCTGCGAACTAAATATTCGTCACACCAAATATGCTCGCTCACCAGGTGTACCTTAATTAATGAAATAAAAATGTCACATATATAAATCTTTGATTTTTTTCATTAAAACAGTGAAGCGCCCAGAGGGCACAACGTGCAAATTGGAATTACTACAAACATTGCACATACGGAGTAACTAAATAACATAAAATAACTTACTTCATAAATATGGTGCAATTCTGATCCTTCCTCTGGCCAGTAACGATGACAGAGAGCTGTTCCGTTATCCGCAAGACGCGTGAGGGTGACGATTACAACGCTTCCTTGTTCCCAGACCATCTGCCAGAAATCAGCAGCGGTGTTTGCCATTGGACCTTGAGTAGCGATGTAAGCTGGATTCCTTGGGTCATGATCCGTCTAAATAGTCCCCAAAAAGCAAGCGTTCAAATAAAAATCAAGTAAAACATTAAAATAAATAACCATCTTTCCATTACCGTCTTAAATTACCAAGTACAAGATTCGTTAATTGAATAATGCAAAGAATAAAATAAATTAGGGAATAAAGAGAATGTAGAAATACAACGAACAATTGTAGAAGCATTGATGTAGTCTGTTCCCGATATATTTGCAAGGTCATTGAGAATTACTCTGGAGTGATCATACGGAAGAGAATTTGTAAAGCGATTCTTTTTCATATTGTCCGACTATAGCACAAGTAAATTTAAATTAAAATCTTCAAAGCTATTTATCTGAAATATGTAATGTACGTACATTTGTTTACTGATCATAAGGAAATTAATATTAAAACAAAAAATACCTTCTCAGCTATAGTCGTAGAGCAAGGATCTGCTTCATAACCGCAAAGAGCTGACCACTCTTGATCCAGTCGATCCTTGTTCTTTAAATGATCTTCCATGTAAGACTGGAATTGGATAAAATTAAAGCCCAAAATTAAAGTTAATAATGCTTCAACAATTTAAAATAATGAGAAAATTCATGGCAGCTAAGCTTTTTTCTATTAACAGAAGAAAGGTTACTTGCCATGGACATGGACCAATCAGACAAATAAAAATGCATTATAAAAATATACCCACCAAAACCATATGGCCAGTTGAAATGTCCATGTTTGTCAGCACTGGTTCTTCGCTCCTGAGTTTGAAATATGTAAATGTAATTAATTAGGACTTTTAGCTAAAGTTAAAAACATTTCCTACAACACATGTCTAAAATATGTCCCGTTTATTTTAAGACACAAACAATTATCAAAAACAAACGACAGAAACGTGCTTCTCCTTTCTTTAATTGGAGATAGCTTGCAATTAAGCCCGACGGAGAAAGTAAACACGAATGTTTGTAAGCAATTAATCCGTGCAAAGAAGTTGAAAGCTGAAGCAACAAATGGGTAGGAAGGATTTATTAAAATTAGGAAGTGTGTGATGGATAGCAAGAGAGTGATTTCACAGAAGAGCAAAGACACTGAAATCTAACCAAGAAGACGTGCTGGACCTTGAAGATGTTGTTCCGTCGTCGGACCCACGAGACAGCGTACTGGCAACCCTCTGAACTGCTTTAATCGGCTCAACTTTCTCATTATTTTTGGATGCCATTCTCGCCCGGCATAAGTCCTATGTGTCAAAATAAAATTAAAAGCACGCACATTTATTTTAAATTTATTGTAATTTGTAATATTTAAGGAATCCTATTTTGCTTTGTATTTCAGTAGTTAATTAACACTTTTAGAGGTAATCATGGCATGGGCATGAATACGCTTATTAGTGCCTAAACACTCTTGACTTGAGTACCTGATAATCTTTACAGGACTCTCCACCTACATCATCTTGAGACAACCTTGCAATTTTTTCATGTTGCTTTGCATGTCGCCGGATGAGGTAAATAGTTACAGCTCCAATAATTAAAGAAACAATCATTAATGCTACAAAAAAAGTGACGAAAATATATCGGTCGGCATCGTACGCCATCAAACCCGTAAATGGACCCTAATACACACAAACAAGAATTAAAAAAACATTTAAATTCAAAACATGATTTGTAGTAAAATAAATAAATTAATAAAACGCAATAATAAACACCTAGCTAACCTGTGCATTTATTCCAGAACTTGCTGAGACAATTATAATGCCTTTCTCCTGAAGTATTTCTTCTTTATGTTTTTCTGTGGCGGAAAGACACGGAGATTAATCGTGTGATGGATAAAGTGAAATTAATAGGCAAATATTTTATATTGTTCTACATATTTAAACCTGATGCTTAACCTGTCGCTCATGCTCAAGTGCTTATTAATAATGCAACGACAACTACGGACATAAAGCAATTCGTAAGTGGTAAATGACAATCCGACAAGAAAAAACAACAATAAATGACTTACGAATAAATTCGGTAACTTGTGATGCATTCAAGTTTTTCTCGTTTGGCTCGACATGGAATGTAATTGTGTAGTTTCCTTTAACACTAAGATGAGAATAACAAAATAAAGCAATAAGCAATCCCTCGGGTGTGCGTACACCATCATGTTTTTATGTTTTAAAAAAATGCAATCTCGAATTGATATGCATGCATCAAAACGATATTTCCCACATAGTAGTTTGTTGTTGTCTTACGTAATTTCACTAAAAGGATTTTTTCTTAATTCCAGTAATTCACTAATCAGGTTTAGAAGTTCACGTGCTTCACTATAGGTAATTCTAAACCGATGGAAAACAAATATTTTTTTGCTTTTTAATCAGAATTTTTTATAATGTATTTAATTATTTTTAAAAGCATCACGGCTTATAGCGGAGGAATTTTAATTATTATAGCAGCTTTACAACTACTATTAATCATTATTTTAATCCCAAGAACATACTTTTTTTCGACGACAATGTTTCCTGACAGTGTATCAATAACTTCCAGATGGTCTTCAATATTATCAAAGGGTGGAGCATTGCCTATGAAAGGTGGTGCAGATTTCTTGGAGGCAGAAACTTCTTTATCCGGAATAGGATTTGAATTTGAAGCAGCTTTGATAGATTGAAGTTGCTCCTGAGCAACCTAAATATTCCAAAATGTACAACCTCATCATAAAATAGAATATCATACCTCGAAACAAACATAACACAAAATAAATGTTTGTAGGGCGTAGGTCTTAGGGAAGAGCTTCAATATTCAGTTATATGATTACACAGAATAATAACTACCTGTGCTCGCAGAGTCCTCTGTGCCTGTTGGGCGTCCAATTGCTGTTCCTCATTTGGAATAGAAGAGAAGGGATTATTTCCATAGCTTGGGAATGCTAGACATAGTAATGAAAATGAAATGTTATTAATTAAAAAAGAATAAAAGGAAGAACACACAAATATATATTAAAATAACAACTCATAAAATGTCTCGCTCCGTGCAGACACCATAAGAATACGAACAAATCAAAAGAGGAATTCTTTTGGCGTATCATCATAGTAGGCATAGTAGGCATATAGCTAGACAGTCAAACTGATGCATCTTATATGCCTGCAAAACATTAGAAATTGTGTGCACGCAAAAGGCAGCGCGGATCATTATTGAACGTAACATCGCTAACATATAGCAAGAACAGATTTAATTACCACGCACAGGTTAGGTGGGAGAAAGTGCGGTGGAAAAATTAAATCTGAAATGGTTTCAATTTTAAGAATGCATTGTTTATTTCGAAGTGTATGTATAGTTAGATTTATATAATGTAATACCGCGTTGGAAGTTAGAAGCCTGGAGCATATCAGCTGGACCCTCATCAGCTGCGAATTCAGGATTCACATGTCCATTCTGAAAACAAAGGAAAATGAGTTTAATACTCACTCAGTTCAAAGAAAAGAATTATCTTTTTCGCTCTTTTCACTCTGTATAATTGGAGCTAAGGTTTAAAAACTTAATTTGTATAATTAATACTGGGAATGCAAATGGTTAAATAAAAAGGGGAATCTCCCTTGTTCAGGTTTGCGAGAGTGTTAAACCTTACAACTATGGTTATGCTGACATCATAAAATATGTAAAGAAGTTCTTTGTACACAAAATTATTTGAAATTAAATTAACTTAATTAATTAAAAATTCATTAACCTTTTCTTCATAATCGAAGCCAAAGTTGTTCACAGTGCGATACCATGGACCGGGTTTTTTAACATCGAGCCGTTCCCGTCTCTCAAATTCAGACCCAGATCGACCGCTATTGCTTGGGTCCAAGTCAAAAATAAAACGTCGTTTCGGATTATTATTCAAGTAGACAAGACCACCTTCAGTGTACAATGGCTTATCCGTCTCTACGTCATTGGTGGATTTTAAGTCATCAAATGGATTATTTGGAAGGAGATCATCTGGGTCCCGGCTGTTGAATCCAAGATTTTTATCTCCGCCCCATACTAAAGACTCGTCTATGAGAGGAAGAGGGATAGGTAAGCGCTCAGGCTGGAGCTGAAACTCTCCTCTTTCTTTTTCTTCATCTTGAATGTTTCCATTCACTATAGTTTCAGCAGCATCTTCTAGTACAGCTGCAACTACTGCAGGGGAGTCTCTCGTCTAATTTAAAAAAGGAGTGGTTATAAGCTTGTTCATATTTCATAGTGTAATGTCGTCATTTTTTATCACTAATGACTGGAAAAAGGGCTGTGTTCTCTAACTAGTAAGTCCAAAATTCATACAGCTCACTGCCAGCAAAAACGTCCCTAAATGTCACTGCCCATGATATATTACGCTAAAAATAAATTTCACGGCTTAAGTTTCTCAATCTGGCACAAAACTATATGTGACTAATTAAGATTGCTCGGATTTTGCATTTCAATCACTTTTTACAAAAGTAACAAAACTCAATCGAGCTTTTGCCAACCTAAACTAACTTTTATTATTTTATTATGTAATCAGTCGTTTAGCCAAAACTCTGACCAACGTTTGCCATAAGGGACAATTCCTGTTTGTTAATGACATTGCGCAATTTGTTGTTTTTTAAATCAAAACATTTTATACATTTTTTGAGCCAGCTTGAAAATCCTTAGTTTAACTTCCTTAGTCCTTCTTAGGAAAGCCAAAAGTGCAAAACATGATATTTTTATGTACTTCTTTTTAAAAGGGCTAGTTATTACGGTTAGTTAAATCGGTCAAATCACTAGTTACCCTTCTTGAAAATAAAATACAGACTATTTATATACCATTTAATTACTTTCAAAACTAGAAGTACGCACTGAGTTTTAATGTTAACTAACCAGAATCTAATTAAATGATTTTAAAAGTAAAAAAGTACCGTATACCCTGTAATAATGCGCGGGCCTGTAATACAACGCAGAGCTGTAATAGTGAACGGGTCTGAGTGGTCTTTGTTTGAATAGTGAGCTGGTCTACTTAACGCACTACTAAAAATGGCAAAACGCGGGTCTGCAATAGTACGCGGGTCTGAGAGGTCCAAATTGGAATAGTACACGGGGCGTATTATTACATGATATACGGTATGTAGTTTTTACTCTTCAACCCCCGTTACTTTAACATTCTGTTATTATATGAACTGTCCAGTCTGTGACTCTGCCCTAGATGCCCGCTACCGTTAAAAATACAAAATATAAACAGATCCTTTGATACCTCAATTCCATTTCGAAACAGATTTGGAGTGTTGTAGAGCTGAGAGAAGATCTTGGGCTGGACAAGAGGAGAGTCGTATATCTGCTCAAATGCCCTTGTGTTAATTGGATTCGAATCGAAATTTCCTTGTCTTTGTTGTCCTTGTTCTTGTAAACCAGAGACGACTGGAGAGTCTTGCCAAAGTCCATCCTTGGCATTCGCAACGTCAGCCGCAGAAGCTAACGCTTCAAGAAATTCAAGAGCTTGTAATTCCTCTTCTCTTTCAATAGCTTTTTTAGTTTGCTTTCGTCTGATCGTCAGCTCATTCTCGTATTCGTTTTCGTTGTCAGTCCCATGTTCTCCGCCCAAATCTTGTGTTATTGGACCCAAATCATCTTCGAATTGATTATTTTGTTGTTGAACAAGACCCATGGCCGATCTATAGGGATACGCTCTTTTGTCCTCTCTCAATCTACGTTGCTGTCCCCCACGAGCGAAATAATCTTCAACTGCTTCTTCCAAAAGTTCTTCTTCTGAAAAGACATTATAAATAGAAGTAACATTTAATGAACTATTATACAACTATGTATGCATATAGGTACTAAGCACTGACATTGACATCGGCCATTGCGGCATAAATAAGTGAATTCCCCACAGGTAACAGGTTAACGAATACCAGATTCGAAGAATACGGTTGGGCTACGTTGCTACAAGCAACTACCAACTACGTATCAATACAGAACTGAATGTAATACAGTTTTAAACCATAACGCCTCAACTCTCTTCTACTAAACTTGGATTACAAAGTACTAGTAAATACGCCATTGTTTAACTTTCTAGGGTCCTATAGGGCTAAGCCACTAACTCACTGGTAAGACACATTAATTACAATGCAATATTTGTGTCGCGAAAACTTGGAAAACCAACCAAAATACATTTTATTAATGAGAGTTCCAAAGTTGTAAGTAAATAATTGCAAAACTACAAAATAAAACCTACCAGCTCCCTGAGGGATGGAATTTAGAAACTGTTGTTGTTCTCGAAATGGAATATCTTTAAGTTGTTGTTGCTTTGCTAGTGATGATAATTTAACTCCTACACCAGCTGGCTCGTATAATTTCACTTCCGACTCTAATTCTGACTCCAACGAGGACGGCAACTTGTTGTTGTTGCTATTGTCAAATGCTGCTGAGGAGGGTGCAGAGGTCTCTAGGAGAGATGGTGGAGGTCGATAGAGTTCGTCCGCAAAGTCCGCATGTGGATTTCTATCACTCGGAGTAAATCTTACAAAGGCTAGATTAAGCGGATCAATTTCATCTTCAAAAGCTTTCATGGCTCCTTCCAGATCTTGATCAACTGAGTCGGAACAGCTGGAAACTTCCCAGGTTGTACTGTTGGAATGTAAAATGAATTCAAAATATTAACTCTTTGGGGTTACACAAGGCATATCATTAAAAACTTGGATAATTTTCGACAACTAAATTAGCCAAGTAACGAAATCATCAAAATCAAATCAGTACCACTCACGGTACTTCAGTACGCGTTCCCAATGTAAACACTATGTAAATGTAAACACATTATTTTTTATAACGAAACCGAGAAACGACAAGGACAACCGTCTATTGTGCCTCAAGCATTTCCCGTTTTCAAATATGCATAAAAGCAAACCACTTTATATTCTCAAAGTAATGGAAACATACGCTTCGTATTACGTAAGTCTAGTGTTTCCTTTAGTATGTCACCAGATTTGGGACCGTCCATACATTGTAATTATATGCATGCGGGGCGGGAATACATCATACAGTACAGAACTGTAGTTAGCATCTATGTTGTAAGATATGGTAAGAGTCTCGAAAATGTTCCCAACGTGTCAAGTCAACTTTGTGTATGGGGTGCTCAAAATTGTAATTTAAATATTTTGTAAACGTCATTTATGCCTTGCCCCACTCACCCATTTCGTTTTCGTTCTGGCTTAGTGAGAATGTTTAATCTAGTGCACACGACATGCGGAATTCCCTTTCACCAGAAATTAATTCGTTGAAAATGAGACATTAAGAGGGTCTCTTGGGATGTGTAAATTGAATTTGATGCAATTTCACTCCAGCGTAAGTATCCCATTACCCGAGCACTTCAGACGTCTACTTCATCTTTTTAAGGTCACAATTGTCACGTTGTACTCAGTTTTACAATCAATTCAAAACAAGTATCTATCTATCTGAGTCCCCGTCTCACACAGTATACATATAAAGATACACAAACACTGAGGAAGAAGTCTCGTCTAGTCTGTATAGCAGCTTAAGGAGGTTCTATAAAATTTTATTTTATCGCTTTTGTGTTCAAGGAAATAAGAAAAAATATGGATGTCATGTGATGCACTTTCAGCTTTAAGGAAGATCTATCTAACCGCTACACTTACATTAATAAGGAAATACACAAAAGAGACCTATAATGCTAAGGGCATGCTGCTGTGTTGAAGGAGCAATACTACAATATACTACTCATCCTCTGATGCAAGTTTCAAAAAAACAAAAATGCAAGGTAACTTTCATTGCAATTAATTTCAATATTTCTATAGACAAAAAATATTATCTGCTAAAATTGTTTTTAAAATTGTGCACATTGTTTTTACTTCCATATTTTTTACAAACTCGAATTTTACGCACTTGAAAATTACTGATTTCTTAAATTGTCTATTTTTACAAAGTTGTAAACTTGTTAAATTACAATAATTTAAAAAACAAAGATTTATAATAATATTTAGCTATACTGATTTGCTTCGAATATTTAAGAGTTGCACCTCTGGTATTGCCACCTCAAAAAGAATATTGTTATCTCTTTCTCTCTCATACTGGAGACAAATGGACAAAACACAAACAGAAGTACGAACACAGTAAAATGTAAATGTACTATAAGGGACGTGATGCGAATACGTTTGACGTCAGTTTTTTACCCGCACTCCGTTCCGTGTCCATTTACTTGCGGCATACTTAAAATAAAAAGGATATATGGCTGGTAGGTCTTTAGTATCTAGGAATATTTAATGTTGAAGGGTGACGATCAAATCATAGCTAATGTGGTAGTAGATGCTAAATATAAAAACAAAAATATAGATACATTTAAGTACAAACAAAGATAACTCGTATAATTACGTCAAGAGCTTCTCATGCAATATACGTAAATAAATACAAATAAAACTAAAGTTATACAAACGCCTACGTCAAACTCACTCAAACCATTCAAACTTCAAACAAATAAGTACTTGTGCCCACAAGTGAGCACGAAACGAAGGCGAATCTGAAATAGACACAGAAAATGAACAGGCGTACACTTCCATGTACTATCACTGTGCATGAAAATCCTTCCAAAAACTACTGACACTAACTGTCCATTTTGATTAACTATTACACGGCTATCCACTATATAGTATGTACAGGTTATCCACATTGACATCGCTATGTTATGACATCTAGTATCATACAAAAAAAATAAGAGCGGCTTCCCCCGTAAATTCCAATTTGCAAAATGCATATTTCCATTCTAATGCAAATATAGTATAAAATGGTAACAAAGCCTGCTGCCTATACGTCATAAATACTGTTGTTATAATCAGGATCGAAATCATGATCTACTGATATTCTCTGGGCATCTGTATATAATAATAATAATAATTTATTCATTGGGTCGATTTAACCGAAGTTCATACAACCAGACTCAACCAGTCACTGTGGGTGAGGAAATAGGAGGTTACCGCGTTAGATCGTCTCGGTCTTTGTACCCTTTCACCTATCCCCGTCCCCTCCTCCACAGTAAAGGAGTCTCATTCCCTAGGCCCCTACAGTAAGTAGTGGTCACTAAGGAGCACCGAAGGAGATTAGGTTTCAATCAACCATCCAGTGACGTTTACCGTACAACACCGAGCCGTAAACGATTAGCAGTGGCCGAGGATTGAAGCCGGGTCTGAGACTGTAAATTTCGTTACAGTCTGCAGTCCTAACCGCTCACCCAAGCACGCCTACTTGGGCATCTGTATATACTGGTCCTGGACCCTGGATATATAAGGCAATGCTACTCAAGTTAAAGATTCCATTCAAAGTAAGACTCAAAAAACAACTTTCTCCATTAGCATCTGTGATATTCCCTTAAAGTCAGACAAGAAACTTGGAAATTGGAATCTGCAGTCTGCAGTACAGTACAGTGTAATGTAATACGCAAAGTCACTCGGAAGGAAAGCAAAAACAAAAAAAAAGAGCAGTCGATGCTGATTTTGATGTCGACGTTGAAAGTTTATTCAAATTACATGGAAAGAGAAAACCTCTCTGGCGTCGCAGGGGAATACATATGAATGCAGATTTAGAATGCAAGGTTCCTTGAGGGAAAAATATCAGGAGTTTCTTCTTTGAGTCAGCCAATCACTGAACCATACCAATCTACCCCACGCAAAAAAAATAAGTAAAAATAATACACGGGTACCTAGCAAGATGTGTACTTCGTATGTTAGTTTATGCTACCTACGTTATTCTGTAGCAAGTAGCAAAGTCAGGTCTTACAAACTTAATATTTTGCTCATTTTAATTTTGAGAGCGATGCCATAAGTTCCTATCCGCGCATCCTGGTATCTTTCAGTCTGAGAGTAGCTCGAGCATGTGATGAAACAGAATCAAAATATACTCAAATATTCATGATCTAGATTGCGAACCTATCCCAAGCCTGATTCTCTAATTTCTATTCAGTCTCTCATCGTCAGTTTAACATTTTTTTGGAAAAACAAAACAAGTTTAGCATGCCACCGCCATATTATTTTTGCGGATATCTTGACGTCAGCTACACTGGAAAATAAAGTTTTCCTTGCATTTTACTTCTAAACGATTCATATGATGGTTTGTGTCTATACTGTGTGCTCATATATAGCACAGATGAACACGACATAAAGAGAGACATGGTCATGGCCATGGGCCATATAAATATGTATATTATGCGATTTCGTTGGAACTTCATAGAAGGCTTATAACGAGGTAAAGACCTCGAAGGCAAAATATGAGGCACGTTTACATTTTTACTTTTTTCTTGTAATTTTCATCGCCATATAAAAGGAAATGAGAAAATGAATGTATGATTGTGAGCTGCGATTCTGTCATACTGACTATAATAATAATTACGACTAGCTGATATGCAAATAATATATATGGGATTTAAATCGGATGGGTATTTTTGAAGAAGCTCGTAGCAATATCTGTAACGTCCCGTTCACCGTCACCGACAAGACAGCTTAACAAAGGTACCTACCTACTTCAAGTTGCAATTTAAATAGGAGAAGCGGAGTGGGTGAACAAGTCAAAACTAAGTGGGCTTTAGAAATAATTCATAAATAAATCATTTGGAGAGTCAGACTTAAATTACAGAAAATAAATTGGGCTGGCAGATGTAGGAAATTTTATATAGTAAATTATTACCCATGCCGGATGGAGTCCAGAAGCTTTTGAAGAACACACTGAGTGTACGAGTGTCCCCATCGGTATCCAAGGCTGTACAAACGCTCCATCTCCTTCTCCAAACTGTGGGTTTCCTCCTTGCTCAGTTCATACCTGCAGTAATTAATAACATAGTCGGCAATTGAAAATCATCATTTAAAAAAATATTTTTCACATTTCAACATCGCATTTAATATGTAATAAACACCATTGCACACCATAAACGTCTGTGAAGAACCAAAATGACCCATATTCATTTTTAGATAAAACCAATATCCACTATCTAAAAAATTGAAATATGTCCTAAAAGCATGCAAATAAAACATTTTACACTTTTCAAAAGCATGTAAATAAAACTTTTTGAAATTTTCAAAAACATGTAAATACAAAATTTTGAACTTTTCAAAAACATGTAAATCGAACATTTTACACTTTTCATAAACATGCAAATAGAACATTTTACGATTATCAAAAAACTCTTAATTAACATTTTACGCATGTTTCACATTTTGTTTTGATGACATATAGCTCATGTTGATTCTAGTTTAAAAATTGGATATGGGTAATTTTGGTTCTTCACATGTGATATGGCGGCTAAACAGTGTTAATTTTAAAATGCAATAATGGTTTAGCTATCATAGTTTAGGAAATTACAACCTGTAAAATAAAAATTACACTCACGCAAAATATGAGGAATTTTTAAAGTACCACGCTACTCCACGTCCTAATAATTTTTCTCAAATAGTTATTAGTTACGCAGGGGTAGGCGAAAAAGGCACTCATAATATCGAATATTTTGCTGTATGATATTCTAAATTTACAAAAAAAATCAGCTAAATGACTCTAGCCTATCAGTGACCCAGGTCTGGCCACGCAGCTGACTTTTATTCTCTGTCACCATTTTTAGGCTGTAGGTTTAGCCGGAAATGGCGACACTACTAATAATCGCTTTGATCTCCCTTAGAAATTTTTTTAAAGCAAGATAAGAATAGGAAAACACGGTACCCCCTCCGCCCCTTCAAAAATTTAATAACACTGGATATTTTAAGTTTGAGTGTACAGTTCCAGTATTACAAATAGAAAATTAATTAATAGAATCTTTGAACTGAAGTAAGGGCAAGGACAAAGACAAAAATCTATACAATAGAATAATTATATAATAAGCTATCAGTATGTACCTATACATATTTTGTTAGTACAGGCAGAGATCCTCGTCCTTACACCCACACGTCTTTTATGTAAGGTAGATTTTAAATGCAGAAACGGAAAAAACTTTGCCTTGGCTTTTGTTTCAGTAATAACACTCAGGGGTTCAGTGTGGATTATTTTGCATGCAAAATTCATCCATTAATTTGACTTCCATTTCTAGGTATTTAATATTGAATATATGCACAGTATTTTAGCTGCTACCGTCAACCGTGCTGAGGCTGACTGTAGCCTGTATATAGGCAATGAAGGCAGCGTCCACACAAACTGTTATCAAGGCGTACATAAATGACTTGACAGGAGAGTGAAAGCAAGCTCAGCCTAATGCACATTTCGTGTGCCGCATCTCCCTCTCGCTCTTTATTTTCTCACACGCTAGCTAGCAATATAGTCTCCCTTTCTCTCTGTCTTTTCTTTACATTGTGTAGGTAGTCCATTCTCCGTAGTTTCTCGTCAGTGGGTAGTCGTGTGTAGGCCAGTGCAAATACCATCGCTATATTTATCTGACTGAGTAATCGAAACATACGGGCTTTCAACTTTCAGGCCAAATAAGCCGCTGACGTCCACGTCGACATCTAAATGTAAGTCTATAAGCAGAGAGTAAGTATAAATGAAAGGAAAGTATCTTTGGAGAAAACAAAAGTGGAAAAGTTGGGCGTGTTAATATGTAACATACCTACCTATCTATTCGACATGTATACGGAGAAATGTCCGGAATTTGGAGCCTAAGAAGAAGAAGGCATCTGATTTATTAAAATCTAATTACGCCCACTTTAACATGGCAATGTATACCCACCCAGATATCTAGTAATATTAATTTATATATAGTCTTAGTACAAAACGAAATATGAAACTTTGAAGTATAAAGTACAAAAAATATAGGTGGGTATATACAAAGGAAAATGAAACAAAAAAATCACAGACAAGAAAAAGAAAGAAAAAGCATTTAAAAAATTTATAAACGAACTGTCAGATAATATGTTCCTTGAGAACATTATTAAATATCTAAAGGCAGAAACTTTATCATACTATACCAGAAATAACGGCCAGCCTATAGAAACAGGAGCACAAGCCACATAATTAAATCAACTCCTGGTATGTGTATCTAGACGGACGTAAGTACCATACATAAGTGACTGCACTATTTACCATAGACGGGAAACAAGAATTCTGAATTCACCAACTTTTTCAAAGTAAACTATTCAAGTAGTTCCAGTCAACATAACATATAGAAATTTAAAATTGATTTTTGAATGAAATACCTATATAATAGTAAAAACCAATATAATTAAATGAGGATTTGTGTAAATAAAGTGCATAGCTCGCCTATGAAATGAATTATTATATGATTTAAAGGTAAATTAAGGTAGGGTCTCTCTCTCTCTCTCTGCTCTCAGTCCTCATATAATTACAAGCTGTGCAGCACAGAGGATAATTCAGACGGAGACCTTTCCATTCAATTCCTACAGGAGTACCTCGGCCTCTTCTATTCTATTAAGGATGATTAAACATCAATAACAACTCTATACTGATAGTCTCTACTACTCCACTTTAATCTAATTTTAGATCAAAACAAATATTGGTTACGAACCAAAGTTGACTACCATGATATGAAGTACCGATACAGATTAGAGATACACATGCTATGAGTAAATACGTCGTCTATATCACTGGGAATCGAATTTCCAAAAGTCCAAAATTCAATTATTAAAACGAATCGATTGGATAAATTCTATTACACAGCACTTATGCTCCACCAAGTTTGACTTTGACCATTGCCGTAGTTATATAGTTGCATGGTTGCATGGATACAGACATTGAAATATAACAGAGAAACATGTGGACCACGGATACTGACAGAAATAGATACTTATACGGACTTGCAACTTATGGGAAAACTTGATTCGTGAATTCGTATTTTATTGTTTTTATAGTTTTTATAGTTATGGCTTTAATATCATGAGCATTGTGGTCATAAAACATTTCCTTATCGGGGTATTTTTCCTTTAGTATTTTATTCTAATGCTGAACCGGGACCTACCGACCACCACCGGCAACGCGGTCAACGCAACGCAACGGAGGGATTGCAAAAAATAGTTTACAATCCGTATTATTAGGTCTACCCCTCCTATAGCCTTGTGTCCAACTCCCTAAGGTTAGCACTCTAGAAGAATTTCTGAAACTTTTCCAGAATCTACAGGCTACAAGGAAAACAAAAAATACATAATGCGGAGTATTCCAGAACACATATAATATCGTCGGGGAGGCCTGGCGGCCTCCTGCTAAACTTTTAGAAAGATTTTTGACAACTTTTAAATATGTCACTGAGCTCTCTCCATATGGCATTTATGTTGGGCAATTATACCGGAAGCCTCAGTTAGAATAGTAAGCGGGATTTTTCAAAAAGTGCAACATACATACGTGTGTTGCAATGAAATTGAAAAAGAAACGCCACCATTAAAATTTTTAAACAGGTAAAAATTCCTCCCACATGGTTTCGCTTCAATTTTGGTTATAGATTACAATTTGTAACGGAATTTCGCACAGCTTCAGGGTCTCAATCGCTCTTAAAATGCCATTAGACCTCCACTTCCCACGCTGTTGTAAATTTTTCACAGCAATATTTTTTGAGATTCGAGTGGCCCTGGAGCTTTGCGTGGCAAATCGCCTTGATCCATTTCATTTACTTGGAAGTATTCAGTACTGAAGTAGTGAGGGTCTCATACTAATTGAACTTTAGCTTCACAGTCAAGTTCATGTTCTTGGCATGAAGATGATCGTACATGATACACCCTGGTGATTGTAACATTTTAAAAATCTCCTGCTATAGCCCTGATAGAGAACATCTTCCACGTATCAATATAATAAACTTCCAACTTATTCCTTTTTCAAATCTTGTTGAACTGCTATCTCCTTGGCAAGTCTTCTTGTTTTTGGCGATCGTTTCAGTTGACTAAAGACTAAGCCAACAGTCAACGAAATATCAATAGGACCGAAGCGAATATCCATCAATTATTAAAGAAACTACCAAAATCCTTTATGATGATTAGAATTGGCGTGACAGAAGTTAATCAATCGTATTTTAAATATATATTTGCTGTTCTTACCGGTATAATTTTGATTGCTCTGCAGGCTCGTAGATTTTGAGACACCTTCCAAATGCGTAGTCTGGAAATAAATGAAAATATACTTAAATTCATACTCATCATTTCAGTAACTCAAATCACATACATGTTGCATACTATACAGTTGATTAAGGACAAAAAAGTCAACATTCTTACCATCGAAACACCACTCTGTCTCGGAATCGCAGAGCGTCCTGCTAAACTTGCAGCCTGCAATACAGAAAATGTTTTTTCATTAATAATAATTAATTATATAGTATAGTCAACTTTGCTGCAAACTTAGATTACATTTTACAATAAGCTTCCATAAAAATATTGAAATGTGTAGTAAGAATAAAAAATTGAGTGGTTTTTGGGGAAAACAATGAAAACAATACGAACAAAGGAGTCTATTTTATTAAAAGCATACCCACATCCACACGCATATGCCAGTCAAATACAGAGTCAGGTAAGAAAAGGCAGAAAAGGTAAAACGAAATACTTGTAAATTACAAGTGGCCAGAGCCATAGGGAGACGCAGGTGGAGACCATATATGAGTAAGGAGACACACTGACAAATTACTATTAATCAGAGCAGCGACCCACTCACTCCGGACCCACCTGACAGCTATTATTTAATTGATTTTGATT
This sequence comes from Dicyrtomina minuta, assembly GCA_949802685.1. Classification (NCBI taxonomy): domain Eukaryota; kingdom Metazoa; phylum Arthropoda; class Collembola; order Symphypleona; family Dicyrtomidae; genus Dicyrtomina; species Dicyrtomina minuta. Next base: position 51,088,151 of record OX461808.1, read on the forward strand.
TCCCCGACAACGTCAAAGAAATTTCAATAAATTCAGAAACCACACAAATTAATACAATCACCAACTGCGTTTTAATTATTGAGGGCCACAGCTTCAACAAACAACACAAAATATGCGATTCAATTCGTTTGAATTGCTTCACCATTTTTGTACTTTACTTACTTTGCTCTAAATATTCTCATTTCCACATCAATATCTGCAGTGATTTTTAATTACAAATGTCAGGCAGCACATATGCACCTGTGCCTAGGTGCATACTTTCAATAATGAAATTGTGATCACCACTGTCAACTGTTTGTACAAACTAGGTGACACAACAAGTCATGTCACTTTACATTGCACTGCACTGCGCATTGTTTCAAATTTCATTGTTAAAATGATTACAACCAACGTGTATACACGTAGGTAGGTATAACACGGCTACTGTACAGATATATAAGGAAATCCATTAGAAAATCTATAATAAAACTCGGGCCGGAAAAAGTCCAGCTCCACCTACACAAATTATACATGTAGGTATATATGTGTACATGGAGTAGCTTCAACTAAAACTCTGGGTGAGTTGTAGGTATTAGGTACTCTGTTGAACGAGCAAAGTAATTAAGCACCCAGTTTTTTTTTCTCCGCTCTTAAAATCCTACATTCTACCTTTTCCGCATAGCAGCGTACGGAATGCATAGTCTCAATCCCACTCACTCTCAGTCAATAGTCACATTCCAAATATCTTTCTCACAGCTCCAGCTGGAAGTTTGTTTTTCAAATAACTTCGTTTTAAAACTATATATGAGGTGGTGTTGCAGATTGTTTCGTATTCAATATTACCATGACTTGGTTGTATTTATGATTATAATTAGAATCATAATTATAATCATGATTGTTATGTAATTTTGCTGACTGTTGGCGATGATGAAAATAATTTAAAATAAACAACCAATCAACCACGCTTATGGCCAACAGTCAGCAGATCGAACAATTTAATCACAATTAAGCAACTGATTGAGAAACACTGAGAGAAACTTACGTGCTGATTTTATTATTGATGAAGAAAACTGTGACTAATTTAATTAATAAAATTGTGTACTTATTAAGTGTTGAAGCTTGACGTGATCTGATCTTATACTTATTTAAAATTGATATCTCATATTGTTGTATTTTTGGCTTCAATATTAATGGTCCTTCTCACGTTCAACTGAACTAGTGAATTTTGTGGTTTGTGTGGTTAACTGTTGTGCACTAACTTTCGTTTTCGATTTTGGTTTGTGATTTGATTTTAATCTCTACTATTTTTTTTTTCTGGGCGGAGGAATCCTCTGGATAAAACTATTGTTCACGTGGGAGTTAAGATCATTGTTTTGGCTGGGACTGTGAAGTGGAAATTTTACTGTCTGTTCGGCACTGTCACTCAAATTTTGAAAACTGAAACTGGGACTGGCACTTCACGTTACTACACTACTGTTGGAATTTGGCTGTACTTGTTCAAAGTGGTACTACGATCATTGTTTATTCCTGGCTGCGACCGGAACTAACTGGTACTCACTAACAACCAAATCACCAATATTTTTTTTGGCAATACTGTTATTGTTCGTGGTCAGTCATCGGCACCGTTCATTGCGTTGACCTGACGAAAATTTGAATTTGGCGCGTTGCCATATTTACCTACCAAGGCTGTCTGAGAACTTGTTTACATTGAATAAATTGCTAGGAGTCTGATTTATTTCTTTTTAAATTCAAAGTTGAATTTAAAATTGATATTTTTGAATTTTGTTCTCGACAAAAGTTCAAAATATTATTTTGTGAAATCTGACAGCACATTTTTACGATCAATTTTTTTGAGATTTCAATTCTGAAGTCACATTGTCCGTATTAGCGAATTGCCAACCCGCTTGTTTTTTGGGGTTTTGAGAAATTGTCTATCCCATATACATACGTACATATTGAAATCTACTACATAGTCCATTTTAATTATTGTTACATTACAATGGAAAGTGAATTGACTAATCAATTGAGACAGAGTTGTCAACTTCATGGTGTGATGTCTAGTGCACCAAATAATGAGCTAATTGAACATGAAGGTAATAACATCAATGTTACCACACCTGTACCTGAACCGAAAGATTTTGTGGGATCGTATGTAGTTGATGGTGTGAAGTACACAATGGGTGCACGACGTCCATATATAAGGGGTGACCGTGATGATCACACATCAGATACTGATTTTGGCTTAAAGTCTACTTTAGATTCTACAAGTGATGATATACGTGCAAAGTTAAAACCAAGTAGACGTAATACTTCTTTTATATCTAAATCTCGAGGTCGACAACAATTAGCTGAATTACAGGCAAAGATGGATGAGCTAATTTTTCAGAGGGAAATGCAGAAAACACGACAACAAATGGCTCAAATTAGGGCTGCTATGAATTACGGCGACGAGGATAGTGGTGAAGAAGATGCAGACGATGAAATTGAAACAACTCAATTTCGTCTTAAGGATCGAGATCAAGGTTGCCACATTTCTCCGAATAAAAATAGTCGTCCAGCAGACTCTATCGTCAATGGGTTACCTGCTCCTCCTTGTAATGGTCCTCCTTTCGTAGACAAAAATTCTGATTCGATTATGGCAGATATGCAAAGACTACCGCGTCATCTAACGTCATCACCTAAGCCTACAACTACTAATCCTCCTGTAACTGGTAAGGTATCTGAGGTATTACCACAATCGACTGCTACTAATACTGCTCCGACTAATATTACAACTGGTAATACGGTATTGACACCTACTGTGATGTTAGAGTTATTTCAGCAGTTTATACCTCTAGCTAAAAGTTTAATGAGTAATGACAATGCTGCTGCTTCTACGACTGTACAACAACAATTACTGACTCGACAATCTGTTAAACAAGATTTATCTTCATTTGACGGGGATATTGCTTCGTGGCCTACTTTTATTTCTGAATACAGACATTCAACAGAGGCTTGTGGTCTGTCCAACACAGAGAATATGCTACGATTGCAGAGGTGTCTGAAGGGTAAGGCTAGAGAGTTAGTTCAACCAATACTAGGTTTACCAGAAAACGTTGAAGAAGTCATTTTGTCGTTGGAAAGTACTTTTGGTAGACCAGATTTGCTCATCAAAAATTGTATTGCTAAGGCCAAAGCTGTTGATATGCCAAGTGAGACAAATGCTGAAAGTTTAATTCAGTTTTCTAATGTCATCCGAAATATGGTTGCAACATTTGACAGATTGAAGTGTGAGAATCATATCAATAACCCGCAATTGCTTGAAGAATTAATTATTAAGCTGCCTTCTGCTCTTCAATTACAATGGTGTACTCATGCTTTTCATCGTCAAGGTACTGTTAATATCCGCGATTTGTCAGATTGGTTGAAGGTTGTTGCTGGTTCTGTTGCTTTGTTACCGTCGACGTCATTGTGTCCTGAGCGTGATAAGAGGAAGTTTGATCACAAGGGTGGTGTCTTCGTTACTACAGAACAGAAAAAACCTAAGTTTGAATCTAAATGCTCATTCTGTACTGCTACTAATCATTTCATAGATAAGTGTGAAGGGTTTTTGGAACTAGATGTTGATGCGCGCTGGAAACATGTCAATGAGACGAGAGAATGTTTTGGTTGCTTGAAGATGGGTCATCTGTTTCGTTATTGCAAGTTTAAAAGAGACTGTGGTGTTGATGGATGTACTCGAAAGCATCATAAATTACTTCATCAACCAATTAAACTTCCAGTTCCTCCTACAATGGAAATTGTTTCACATGCTTCTCAAGGGTGCTCTCAAGATCGCAACGTGCATTTAAGAGTTATTCCAGTTGAATTGACTGGTCCGGCTGGAACTATTTCTACTCATGCTTTACTGGATGATGGGTCCACAGTTACTTTGGTTGATTCCCAACTCGCATCTCAACTTGGATTGCAAGGTCCTATTGATCCTTTTTGTGTCTCCTGGATGAATAATACTACTCAAACTGAATCTGACTCGATGAAGGTGACGTTACGTATCTCTGGTTCTTCTGCGGGCTTGAGGAATTATACTATGCATAACGTTCGAACGGTTAAGAATTTGAATCTACCTTCTCAGTATTTAAACATGGAAAGTTTTAGAAGACGATGGCCGTATTTTAAAGATGTTCCATTTGATAATCTAAACGGTGCTATTCCTCGGGTACTGATTGGACAAGATAATGCTATTCTATCACTTCCACGAAAATATGTTCAAGGGTCTTGGAATTCTCCAGTTGCTACAAAAACATTACTAGGATGGGTCGTACATGGTGTAAGTAGTTTTCGAGGACAAATGATCAAAGATTGTACATTTCAAATTTCTGAAATAGTAAGGCAAGACAAAGCTGTTCCACATCTTATCAAAGAGTCATTCACTACTGAAAAATTTGAGGTAAATGTTATTTCTGAGATTCCACGTTCAAAGCAAAATATGCAAGGTTTCGAAATAATGCAACACAATCCTCGACGAGTTAATGGTAGATGGAAGACTGGGTTATTCTGGAAAGATGACAGTTCGAGTTTTCCAGAAAGTTTGGTGACAGCTGAGACAGGATTGTCTTTAATTGAGTCAAAGCTCGACGAAGATTCTGTATATGCTCAAGTAGACGATAATATTATCACAAACTATGCTGGCAAGGGTTCTTCTTTTCTTTTTGGGGGGGAGGAAACTTGGAAAGTTGAAACTGAACGTAGTAGTTTCGTTGATTCTTTGGAAATGAAAAATGAAATCGTTGCAAATATTAATCCTAAAGAAGTTCATCGTAAAGTTACTGATTCTCTTACTTCAGATTCTACAATTCTAGCTGTTCGTCGATTCGTAGCTCGCCGTGGATTCCCTACGGTCCTGTACTCGGATAACGGGTCAGGTCCAAGAAAGGCGCATCGGGAGCTATGTGAAGCATTTCAAAGTCTAGATCAGAATAAATTACGACGTACATTTCAAGAAGTAAGTTAGTTCTTCTTATCTCCGGGTGCGTCACTTATGGATGGAGCTTGGGAGCGTTTACTTAAGTCTGTCAAGACAACATTGATTTCTACGATTCGAGTGAAGATTACTACACATGAAGTTATAAGAACTGTGATGACTAAGGCGGAGCATATAATCAATTCGCGTCCTCTCACACATGTTTCTTGTGATCCACACGATAGTTGCGCTCTTACTTCTAATTACTTTTTGCTTCTTTCTTCTAATAGAATTTGGAGTCCTGGTTCTTTTGCTAACAAGGATTTGAATTTGCGACATGAATGGAAGTTTACTCAAAGATTACTGGATTTATTCTGGGTTCGATGGTTGAAAGAGTGTGTTTCTACTTTGCTTCATCGTACTAAGTGGTTACAGAAGTGTAAGTCCTTGAAAGTTTGTGATCTGGTAATTCTTGTGGATCATACTGGACCACGTAATACTTGGCAAAGGGGGAAAATTTCTAAGATATATCCTAGCAAAGATGATGTGGTTCGTGTAGTGGATATTACTATTTCTGATGGTACTGTATATAGATGTCCTTTTACCAAAGTATGTATTCTGGATGTTGATACAAGGAGCGATGATACTCAATGGGATTTGAATACTGCTGGCGGAGAATGTTGCAGATTGTTTCGTATTCAATATTACCATGACTTGGTTGTATTTATGATTATAATTAGAATCATAATTATAATCATGATTGTTATGTAATTTTGCTGACTGTTGGCGATGATGAAAATAATTTAAAATAAACAACCAATCAACCACGCTTATGGCCAACAGTCAGCAGATCGAACAATTTAATCACAATTAAGCAACTGATTGAGAAACACTGAGAGAAACTTACGTGCTGATTTTATTATTGATGAAGAAAACTGTGACTAATTTAATTAATAAAATTGTGTACTTATTAAGTGTTGAAGCTTGACGTGATCTGATCTTATACTTATTTAAAATTGATATCTCATATTGTTGTATTTTTGGCTTCAATATTAATGTTAGAAATGCTAGAATAACACATTTCACGAGATTCATAATATGAGTATACGATTTTATTAATTTAATATTTTCATGATCGTAGTCAGGTTCATTATAGAACCGTCATGAACCGTGACTAAATCGCAACTGATCAGTGATTTGTAGCTTCAGTCTACGCTGGACTGAATTATTCACTGATTTTGACATAATTTACAATAATTTAGATCAGAAATAATAATAACATTATTTCAATAAAAACACCAATATTCTTAGTAAAACCATAGCATTAAATCTAAAATAAATCTGCAACATTACTCCACGCCGATTTACATGCTAATGGTTTCTGCAAAGATCTCCAGAATTATAGCCTCCATTCTTAGAATTAGGATTGGAATAAATAATGCTTCATTATTTCAGTTAATAGATGTCCCGATTTTCCCGATATTCATATTCCACCCGAGAATATTCTCCAGACCAGCAGAAAAGAACAAAAACGGTGACATAAATTCAATGACTGAACGAACTTGACACAGGTAAGCAAAATTCAAATCCAAATCCTCCACGCCGGTAGCAACACCCCAAATTGCAATCAGAAAAATAGAACAGAACAGACGAAGTAACTGACGCCCAATCCAACAGAAAATTCCAGTGTCCGTAGAATAGAATTTTATAACGCCAACTTCTTATCTGAACTAAAATTTCTTCCCGAACTAGTTCGCCTCCCTATTCCACCCGAGAAATTTAATTCTCCAGACCAGCAGAAAAGACAGAAAGGACGGCTACACGGGGCGGTATGGTACAGTGTGCCTTATACCGTAGGCCAAAGTTCAAAGTTCGTCGAAGGACCAAATGTTAGAAATGCTAGAATAACACATTTCACGAGATTCATAATATGAGTATACGATTTTATTAATTTAATATTTTCATGATCGTAGTCAGGTTCATTATAGAACCGTCATGAACCGTGACTAAATCGCAACTGATCAGTGATTTGTAGCTTCAGTCTACGCTGGACTGAATTATTCACTGATTTTGACATAATTTACAATAATTTAGATCAGAAATAATAATAACATTATTTCAATAAAAACACCAATATTCTTAGTAAAACCATAGCATTAAATCTAAAATAAATCTGCAACAGGTGGTAATAAGAGAAAAAATTTAATAATTACTTTTAATGAAATTCCCATGTCATAACATGTATGAGTATTATGAGCTTTAGAAAAAAAAGTGAAAAATTCTTTTGAAAAAATTTAATTTCTCGGATTTAAAATGTCAACGAGATCTCCCATGTCACACGTTTAATTAAATTCGTCCCGTCCAACACAAGCCATGTTATAACTGGCTTTTATATAAAAAAAAACAAAATTTTGAAACACCCGTTTGCGTAGTAGGTATAGGTTCTTTTAGATATTGCTCAACATACGGGCTAGACAGCACGTCCTACAGATTCTGTGTTGAATACCTCATGTATACAAATGCATTAGAGTGAAATACTGCTCACTGTTAATTTTACTTCCCTTATACTTTTACATACTTAATATCTCAATTTATCACTGCTAGCAAAAAAAAGTTGCTTAAGTTTCGAGATCAAATTTGAATTCGAATTTGAGACAAAATCTTTTTCCCTGTTTTTTTTTCTCATTAATTGTTATTGTCAACGTCTAGCTCTCGAAACTTGTAGTAATACTTTCTCTTCTTCTCAGACTTTCAATGCTCCAAGAAAAGGAAAACAAATACCTACTCCACACAAGCCAAAAGGGTTCATCCATTTCAAGTTTCCAACACATTCATGACACACTTTCATAGTTTCTAAGTCTTCCCACTTGCAAAATCTACTAGCACTACTACTACTACTACTACTGCCATTGACTCTGTAATGAAACAAACATGAAAATGAAGCTATTGTATAAGGTCGCGTCGAAGAGAAAAATCTTGAGAGAGGAAGAAAGCAAATAAGACCAAATATATAAAAGAATTCCATTTCTAATTTTGAATGTAGAATATAGGAATAGAATAGAATAGAGAGAGAGAGAGAGAGAGAGAGAGAGCTCAAAGATTTGGATTCTTAATTCAGATTCAGAAACCGTCTCCAATACACGCAGAGTACATACATATAAATAGCGAGGACTAAGACTACAAATATAGCAAACTATATATCAGTATATTATGTACAAAAGACGAACGTCATCGAGTCGTCCAGTGCTTACGTGACAAGTTTATTATTATCCGCATCACACTTTTTCATGAGAAAATAAATTTGAGCTTGATTTTTTCCCTATTTTTTTAATAAAAAGTGTCACCATAGTCACAGTCACAAAATAATCTAAAATCCCATCTCTTGATTCCATACCATACTCTATGTTTCTACTGCTGGCTATGCGAAAGTGAAAAAAGAAAACGTGTAGCTGAATTTTTGTATCATTAAAATCATTCTCATTCCTATATTTCATACACCTAATGATATCATGTAATAATTTGCCATTCCAACACCAATATAGCCAACACTGATATATTGTACGAAATAAAAACTGAAGTGCAAAATAATACACCTAATAATATAGTATTATTATTTCCAGCTTATATACCTATTAAATTTGCAACAACGAAAAATGAGCTAAATTTAAAGAAAATAATGTAGGCATCTATAGGTTACCTACCAAGGTAATTCAATACTTTTTTGTATATAGTTATGTATACCATTACAATAATTGTAATTATTACAATGATGAGTCCAAACCAACATAATAATAATACACATCTGCTAAATCTAGTATGAAGCATGCAGTAGTAATATGAAGCTCCTATATATTTTTGCGCTGTCTTTTACGTATAGCAATGGAATAAGGGAAATAGACAATAATAATGCAACCAAAAACTTACATGCCCCACAAAAAAAACTGAAAAAATATCTGGAAAGTAAATTAGATACACGAAAGGAAACCAAACACCTTTCCAAATATGTGCAGCTATATAATTATCTCAATATCTCATCTCCTAATCGCTATATAATACGCAATCTAAAGCCTGCAGAAAAAGTCTTTATATATATTTAAATATAGACACAATAATAACATAGTCGACTGCCCCATTACTTGAAATTCGAAATTAAGCTTGAAGACAAGTAGTGTTGCTAAGGAGGTGCTTTATTTACTTAATTCACTCGAAAGTATATTACTTTTACTACTGCAACCACCATACCACAACTGGTGGAATCATCACCACCACCACCACCATTACATTTCCCTATGCTATATTATTACTATCTTGGAAACTTACTCGGGTACGAAAACTGAAGGAAATAAGCTCTGTGTAACAGTAAAAGGAAATGTGATGGAAAGTAGAAAGTGGTTTGGAGAGCGAGAAAGTGGAGAAAGACGTCATTCCATTGTAGTGTATTGTGTTCTGTTTGTGTGGGATGACATGGAATGGGATGAAACCATAGTATATAGAGACACACGACTGAATGTCTGTAGTATACACATAAAGTATCAGATACAAACACAGATGGGGAAATACACAATATACTTTTGTAGGTGAGACTCGAGACTCTCATACAGGATGTGTACACATAAGGACAGGCAGAGACGAGTGTGAGTAGAATATACACACACAACATAGAACTTTTATTTCCGATTCCAAAAGTGGAAATGTGGGAATGTGGGCGTATATTTTATCTCTATCTCATCGATATGGAGTGACACAACTATATTCTCCACTATGTCACACTAGACATACACATATGTAGACGCCCGAGTTGGAGGACTGTCGATGATAGGGGAGATGATCAAAATTAAAGGAACCTCACATACAAACATTAAACATGGCTGAACGTGACACATTTTTATACATTTTGATGAATATCTAATAAAGCTCTGGCTCGCATTCGCATCCAGATCCACGAATCAATACATTATGTAGAGATTGAAAAGAGAATATTATTATGACTATAACCCTGGATACCTACCTATACCTTACTACCTAAGGTACATTAGATACGAAGTTTGAGCAAAAAACATTTCTTTGACGTGGGAGGCACACCAAAACAAAAACAAGCCATATAGGTACCCAATGAACCACAACCGTTTTGGTATGGTCTTGTAACCGTTAAATAACGTTTAAATCGTTTTCGTTATAAATAAACCATTATGTAACGTTGAAATTAAACCGTCTAAAATGGTCAAAACGTAACGCATAGATTTCGATACTGGCAAGTTAAAATATTGCGGTAATATATCGCTACCAAAAACCGCTATAATATCGTTAATAAACCGTAAAAATGTTGCCATTTTTATGGTTGTATCATATCGTCATACGATGGTTGTACAATCGTTTTAAAATTACGATATTCTATGCAGCTTGTTTAACGATAAAATGACCCTAGTCTAAAACCATTATCATACACATCGAAGTTGCAGCTGCAGCTGGACTAATTAGTTCATACTTCCTGCTGATCATACTTTCAGATTTTCCTATTTTGAAGTTAGCTAAGTAATTTGCAATTACAGTGACTTGATATTACAAAATTAAATTGTTGCAGCTATAATGTGTGGTTTTGCTAATAGTTTTTTAAAGAATTATACTTGATATTCGTAAAAGACTATAAGTGAAAGTGTTTAATGAATTTCATAGTACTACTGGTGCAACGGTAGCTGAATTTTCTATAATTAACAACAGCGTAGTATTTTAGTGATTATGTCGGTGAACTAAATTTTTTGCTTGACCGTCGACCTCGATCTCACCATCTGACCTCGTACGAGGATGTGTCATTATCCCTCAACTGAGTTAACAAGTTAACCAATAACTGTTCACTTGTAAATGTACGCCAACTATAGTTATCTTCACAATTTTATTGTAGAAGTTAACTCTGGTTTTTGTCACTGGTGAAATCATGGTCAACCTGCAGATGATTCTACGCTTTTGTTTGATCACGGCCATTGCACCTGTGACCTTATGATTCAATTCAGCTTTACGATTTAACATTCATCAACATCAAATATAACCATGTACCTCCGAATGAGTGTAGTTGCTTTGCGCACATTAAATGCCTTTAATCGTGTCACTTTAGTTGCAAGTTCATTCTATTCCATAGCAGAAAAAACTAAATCAACCGGACTTCTCAATCCTACGTGCAAGTTTTGCCTTTGCAGTGTAAAAATAAGAAGATTATAAATGCACAGGCAGGAATTAAGCTATTCTTAGTTGTTGAAAAGTGAATATTCACAGCAATTACTTGATGCATTAGTACATGAGTGTTAAGAAGCGACTTAATCTACACGATTTCAACTGTGTGAGATTGTGTGTGTTATTGGTGTGATATGAAGATATTGATGAGTTTGACGATATTAGTGGAAAATAAAATTTTTGCTTTTTAACCAAGTTATTATTTCAAGGAGCGTAAATGTTTTTCTTCATTAAACCATGAATATTTAATCAGGTTATAGTTTCATTAAAGGAATTTGCTAGCGTTAGAGTACCGTTTTAGTATAGCGTAACGGCAGCGTTCAAACTTATCGTTGCAATAACGTTGTTTTGCAGCGATTCTCAATCGGCCCTGCCGCGGACATTTTATCGTTGCGCTATCGTCATCGAGTAACGTTATGCATACGATTTAACGATAATTTCTTACGCAGCACAAACGATAAATATACGGTAGTGGTTCATTGGGTAGGTACCTCGTTTTTCTAAAATCAAAACATCCAATATCTTTGATAATTACCGACTATTTTTAAATGCAAAGCATATTATTTTAAACAGTTAAATAGCATTGTTTGAAGAAAGTCACCTGTATACAGATATTTTGTAATTTTCTGTTTCAAAGTTTAAAACTCCAAAATTATTTAAAATTTTCTGAGAGTTAAAAACATAAAACATGGAATCTACATTTACTTAAAATATGAAAACACGAAACATTGTACATATATGTTGAATTTTCAAACAGGCATAAAAAAGTGTGCCTCAAAAGTATTATTTTTTTTTGCATTTTTTTGGAAAAAATGATCGAATTTTGAAAAATCCTGAAATTAAGTTTTAGAAAACTGTTTCAGAATTAGAAAAAATCAAAGTTCGTCAAAATCACATAAGAAATTTAGGAGCTGCAGAGTGCCAAAAAATCAAACTTTGAATTTTTTTAAACTTTGGCGCGCCACTGTCTGTGGCCGAAAAAACGCAAAATGCGGTCGAGTTACTTTGGATACGTGCTATTCAAAACTAGCCTGATTTTTGTAAGTGGCAGGTTTTGAAATAACATGTGAAACCATTCCCTTGTAAGTAGGTGCATTAGGTTCATGTTTTAATAGTAGTAGGCGGATTATTGAGACTGTCTATACTCGTTCCCAATTAGTGAGCGGGTCTGAAAGGTCCGAGTTCTGTTTTTGTAGGTGAGGCCTACTACTAAGATACGAATGGTAATCCTTTTTGAAAGCTAAAAATAACTATTTCCATTTATTTAAAAGCAAATAACTTTTGTTCGAAAGTTTTTTGAACTGGCAAATAATATGCATTTTGAATTTTTTTACGGAACAAAATTTGGCAAGCACCTTCCTTTCGTTGCTGCAGTACATATTATTTTATAAGATAAACCACGATAGTCACAAATGTTGAAACTTTTGCAAATATAGATTGTTTTTATACCTATTCTATCCTTCTAAAAAGTTATATACGGCTTAAGCTTTTAATATAACAAAAACGATTGCATAAAAAAATAGGAAATTAAAAAACCCCATTAATTTCCTTATTCCAACTTTTACATCTTCTTCTGTATAGAAACACACACGCAGAAGCAAATTACAAAAAAAAATACGAGTCGAAAATCCTGATCGTGCAGTCCCCAACACGACCATTTATGTTGGGAGTGTAGATTTATTCGTGTACATTGTAAATCCTCATTTATTTCATGACTTTGTGTATTCATAAGCTTGTAGCGGAGCGTGAGTTTGGAAACTGAATGGAGCATTATGATTATGAGATTATCATCACTTCATTTTCCCTACTGACTCGACTATAAACCTGAGGATAAAATCTTATGCTCCAAATTCCACGACAACGATTCTCAGAATCCGCCTACGGGTTTACATCTTCAAATCGGATTAGAATTAGAACTGTACCCGGAAAATAGAAAATTTCAGTGTATTCAGTTTTTGTCTCTGCACAAATGGAAAACATTTCTCAACAACAAATCCGAACATCGCATCGCATCGTGATCGAGACAAAGTCTTTGATAAACTGTTTCGAATCATTCAATTTCAGCTTTAACAAAGCCCAGAGTTGGATTTGTTGATGTATTAAATCCTAATGTAAAAAACCGTATTCCTAATAAAAATAAAGTTCTGTTGTCAGCAGACTTAGCAAATTCTACAAAATTCATTAGCACTACACGTGTTATTAGCTTATAAATGAAATTGAAAATGCATTTACATATTTTAAAAGTTCAGAAGGCAAAATAAATTCATAGTCAATCAAATGGACTTTTCTAGCGAAAATCTACTTAAAAATGAACTTTCAAAATAACGAGGGAATTTAAATAATACCTCAGAGATCACAGCCCACTGTTCAAAGCCTCTTCCTTCCCATGAAAATATCTCTGCAATTCGAAGATACCTAAAAGCTTCAAGGTTTTGTGGGGCTGTTGAATTTTTACTCACCGTACAGATTAACACAAGCTGTGTGTATGAAAGTGAAACGTACCGGACCTGAACCGCAGAACCAGTCATTGATTTGCGAGTTCTTTCTTCTAATAAAAACTACGAGGTTCCTATATATACGTCCATCTGAGAGATTCGTGATTGGAATTCCAATGAAGCCGGATCCAAAAACTTTCTACCAAAAGATCCAGATGAAGATGGAACGGAAATTAGAAATAGAAATACAACGACTGATACACAGGGTCCTATGTCGAGAGTTTGGAATCATTAAGTTAAAAATGACTCACTCGCAAACGCTACGTTAAAGTTGTTTAAATATATAGCTTACAAAATTTTGTTCTTAAAATATATTTTATTCAAGAAGCACTTATAAAGGCAACAACTGACTAGATACGCTCCGGTTAAACCAATTTTGACTAACTTTAGTTCATTACAAAACTAAAAAATTTTATCAGTTGCGTTTAAAAACGCTTATAGTATTTTTCAGAAATATTTTTAGGAGTTTTGAAAATGCGAAAAATATTGAGTCGATGGCAAATCGGTAATAGATAGATACGCAGCTGTTTTAATCTGAATTCATTATTTCAAGTGGTTTTCTCACAAAGAATGACCACGTGATATGTGGTGTCTAGTAATGTGTCCGTTTTATTTAGAAAATGAAGCGGTTTTAAAAAGGTTGTTCTGAACTATGAACCTTTAACATAGTTTTTACAAAGCTTTTGATTATAAGGTTTGAGCAGAATATTTGAACCTTGGACATTCGAAATTTTGACGCAGCACTAGATAGACCCGCACATCCCTCATGCCAACAACAATTACTAGCTGCAAACTTTTGGCTCTTCCGTAATTGAATATATAAATGTACTTTGAGAAGAATATACTTTTAAGCAACTTGATTCCTGTGGTTGTGGTTGTATATTGTAGGTCATGACGATATATGAAATCCAAGAATTCGAATCAAAATTATCACATATCAGTATCAGTCAGTCGAAATATTGACGTCGTGTAGAGTTTTGTGTAGTGCAAGTGACAATAGCTGAGGTTACATTGCTTATCAGTATAGGAAGTAGGAAGGTCAATACACAGTTAATTACTGTATTGAGCAAGGAATAATTAATAAAATATACGGACCATGTAAAACATACAGTACTGGAATCCATTAAAATACAAATACCAATACGAGTGAATAAGGCATACATACGCAGAAACATGTGAGCTACGTTGCAAACGAGAAAACGAAAGTAAAGTGAAAGTGAGCCACTGCCTGACTGACTGATAACCAGGAGACTGGATAGGGAGGAAGAAGGAATGTGTGTTCACTTTCACTCACACACTCACAGTCCATGTCCATCTGCACAATACAATCTAATCATAGAACAGCTGGAGAAAATCCACTGGAATGCTTTCAGTTTTCACACACAGACATTTCCTAGAAAAGCCCACTAAAAACCTTATATAAAATATAAACAACCAAGTATTTCTACTATAATCGCATGAATACATATGACAGTCGGCCTGCAGCCTGCCTGCCTGCGTATACGTCGTACACGCTTTACGATCGTATTTGACTTCAGTCATAGTTTATTAGAATTACCGATACGTACCCACATAATAAAAATAATACTCACATAATAGACTACAGCGATACGCAATACCGCTTTTGAGGTTGAAGTAATAGAAAATGAAACAAGCAAAAATAATTAAATACGAAAATTAATTTGTAACCTAAACTAATTTTAATTTGCTTAGGCGATTTGAAAACGAAATAAATCTATTACTAAACATTTTAAAAATTACCTACAATAAAGTACCTAAGTCTCTAAGAAATTGAGTTAAAAATAAAAACAACGATTTAAATCAGCTAACAATATTATTATTTAATTAATGCAAACATTTTAACAGTGATCGGAAATCAGCAGTAATCTCACTAAATAATAATGAAGAAAAACAACTGGCTACTGACGAACCTGTTTTTATGCCTGATTTTTAAAAATGCGAAATAAAATAGTCACTTTTGTAACTGTTGTGTGTAGATTGTGACCTGTTGACTTTAAAAACCAAAACAGAACCCAAAAAGATTGCACAATGAGCTTCTTTGACTATGAATTCACAGAGTACGACTACCAAAATACGGACTTATTCTCGGACTTCTTTACGAATATCACCAAAGATCCAAAGTTATTCGTGGTTATTTCTTTTGTGTATGAATTTCTCAGAATTTTAACTTCCCTTTTTAAATATAGCATGGCTTCCCATTTTGTTTTAATAATTACACTAAACTATTTACTATTTTGCTTTTCTTTTGTATCCACGTTTTAAAGTTGGTGACAGGAGGTTGCCAAAAATGTGCATACTTAAATTACATAAATAAATAAAGTTTTACTCTTTATTTTGTCTTTACTCTTTTCAGTGGAATTCTCATAGTTCTCCATGTTGCCCTCCAAATTTATGTGGAGTACTACACTGTTTTTATACATGGTCGCCAGAACAGAGTTGAATGGGTGACGAGAAGGCCTCAGAGGAAAGGATAGCGTGCTAAGACTGACGGTTATGACAGCCACAGCCATACAGCCTAAAAGCTGCTTCACCTGAGCATAATTTAAGAATGAAAAGACTCCTTCGTTCTTCGTATATTCAGATTAAAATCATGAAAAAAATGGTGCAATTTGTGTTTTGAATTATTTCGTGTTAATAACTATACGTTTTATTTAAATGTGTTCATTGTTATATTCCTGAATAAAATTAAGCTCAAACGATGTGATATGAAACAATAAATAAAGTACAGTTGGACTCTCTTTCTTCTACTATTCAACTAGTTTTGGTTTACACATTAAAATAAATGCATAAAAAACACGCCATTTTCATTTAAAGCTAAACTCGAACACAATCTAGCTCCGTACGTCCAACCCCCCTGTTTATTTTTATCTTGATAACTTTGACATTTTATACGTGTTACGTGTACATTTAAAGTCAAAGCAAAAATTAAAGGAAAAAAAGTGGTAAATTGAAACAAAATAATTTTACACTCCACATTTGATACGGGAGTCTGGTTGCAAATTCCAAATGGGAGGACTCTACAGTTTGTCATTAACAGTACCCGGCACCGCCCCGATCCAAATCCTAATGACGATGTAACAAAAGCTATGAGACAAGAGCGAAGCTGAGAAAAATATTCAAGACACGCTCGACTAGTACTCTGAATTTCGATTTTATTAAAAAAAATGTACCTGATTAAATATGACTCATATGGATTATTCAGTATTATGTAATGTACTCTATACAGTGAATTATTCAAAATTTCCGGGTACCCCAGCTACGCCTGCTTTACTACTATTTATTACTACAGGGGACTGAAGCCGAATTCCTGGAATTGAATACAATTTAAATACCATAACGTGACCAGGTATTATAAAATTCAAACCAAATACAAGTTGAAATTGAAAGAAGGATTTGCAATTACAATTTTCAAGTTAACGGTTTCCAGCTGCCATACAAGATATAGGATGCAAACTGAGTGGAGTTACACGCAAGTATTCATGTGAGAAAATGCTTCCCACAGACTTTATAATACAATTTACACATGCAGAAAATGGAAAGCATTAAATTCCCTAGCCAAAAACCGAGTGTAGGTGCATTTTAGCAAACCATAAAACCGACAAGCTGAAAATAATTAAAGGAGGAAATGTGTGTGAAATACAAATGGGTGGATTAACCAAAAGCCAAAACCTAGTTCACACAAGTAGGTGCATACTTATAGTGTGTTGAGTAAACATCAAAGATTTACATACAACCACAACCACTCTCGTAACACTATGCTCACTGAACTGCCATCAGAGAATATTCCTGATTTCATCAGAATAATCATAATATAATCACGAATGTAAAATTTATTTCCATGTCAAAAAGAGCCCAAGTCCTTGTCACAGAGAAAGAAACTCTCTTTCTCTTTCTATAACCAACGTCAAAGCGAGCTAGAACAACCAACACCAAAGCAAACGGAAAAGTAGAGAGAGAAACTCTAAACTTGACTAGTTTAGTCTTATAGTCTATAGCCTAGGCACTTTCCACTTTGTACTTAAATCACGTCCGTTATGGTTACATGGTTACGTTCTAGTGTGACGTTTGCAATCTGATATTTTTTAGTTCGCGTCGTCGTTGCCTCGGTTCAAAAAAAACTAACGGATTTTACGGAAGTTAAGTACAAAGTGGAAATGGATGGGGAAGTGGATCAAACAAATCATAGAATTCATAACTGTAGTCATCCTGTATAATATGTATATAGGCTATATGTGGGCCGCGTTTGGTGTCTCTCTCTATTTTTTTCCCTTATACAAAAATAGAAGATTTCTCCTGGGAAATTGTGAATAACATAATATTATAACATTCATACATAAATCCGTCAGAGTCAACTTTCAAAGTCAAAATCATTTTCACACGAATATTCCTGTCAGTTAGTTGGGGTTTGAACCTTATGCTGCTGCAAGTGGAAAACAAAAGTCGTTGTATGAAATGTTATCTTACTTCCAAAGCGTCAAAGTTTTGTAAGATCTAAAACTAATTTCGCACCACTAATATATTATTATTATTATTATTATTATTTAGAGATTTCTAACGAGACAAAACTAATTAATTTTTACTTGTAGAAAATCACTTCCTTTCCGAACGGAAAACGGAAATGACAATTTTATACAAGTTCAAAATACAGTTGGACTTTGATAGCTTAATAATTATTCCGCAACCGCAACATCGTCTATTTCACTCACTAGTCAGAACTGTAGAAGGAAAACCACATTTTTGTCATGTTGGTACTTTATAAATCTAAAACTTCGTTAAGCAAAACTCTTAAGAGTATTTTGTATACTTGTGTGCGAACTCAACAACACCAACAAGAAGGAGTTATGACACCGCTTACGATATTGTACAACTTTAGTACATACATATAGGACATACGGATAAAGTATGACATGTTAGAAAACGGGATAAAATTAATTTGCTCCATCAACTTTTCCTTTCCTCCATCAGGATTTATTTCTCAAACGACGAGAGAGGAAACGGAATCCGACACCGATACTGAAACCGAGAAAGCTTATGGTATGTACTTACAACATAACATAGGCATTACATCGGATCATGACGTGTAGCATTACGTACGTAGGTACTTTACTTATACTCCCATAACCATAAAGCATATCAAAAATAAAAATCGAAGTAAAATCTTCCCGACTACGCACGCGCTCACATTCAAATATAGAAAACTAATACGTACGTAAAAGTCATCACAGAGAAATATTATCAAAATCTGTAGAGAAAGTAATTATCAGATACTCATCTACCCTATGGGCATATGCTACAAGGCTCTCAATCTCTCAAATCCCAACTCGAGGAATGAAAGAAGAACGAGAACGAACTTTTTCTGTCACCAAAATTCAAGCAACAATGTTTTTTCCTAAACTTGATAATTATTCTTTTAAAAGATAACGATACTGCACATTGTCTTAAAAAAGGGATACTTTGGTATTAATATGGTGGTATAAAATGGTATTACTATTACAATTACACGTACCATATCTTACATGTAATTGCATGGCATGAGTAAAAGTCTTGCACTACTAATTTTGGCCTCAATAGCAGTCAACTGTACTAACTAATAGAATTAGAAAATATTGCTCATACTATGCGTTTAGGTTTCGCTCTATATAACATTCTTATTATGAAAGTTAAAAAAGTACCTACCTATATTGTCTGTAATATAATAATGTAATTTACTTAATTACAATAACAATAGGCCATAAATCTAATAAAAGTCGGAAGTACTAAGTAAGTCGTTGCGTTGGCACAAATACCGCACCGGTTAGTCGGTAGTTTCCAAGTAAAAAGCTAAGACACATACTCACCTATACCTACCTACTGTCGGTTATTGCAAACCACCCACGCTAAACCAACTGAAGAAGCAAATAAGTTACACAAAATAACTATACAGCAAAATAATTCTTGCAACATCCAGAAAACATTTTGCCTACGAGTCCACTAACTTTTGAGTAGGTGCGTATAAAGTCCGAATAACAACGATGTACTCGAGTCCCCAAAGACCAACTTCCAACCAACTTATTTGCAACTTCAACTAGAAGAAGTTTCTGTAGGCGGACGAAAATAGACGCACTGGAGCCATTACATAATTAACATTAACACGAAAAAAAGTACTCAGTTACTCTGTTTTTTATGTCTATTATTAGCAGAAAAAAAAACACAAGGCCACTACGTTGGAGAGACAACGTCTCTTCCAGAGTCTAAAAAGAAAATTGAGTTTTTTTTATTGTATTTTTAAATCCCAAAATATTGTATTTATACAATACAATAAACATTCATGAAACTCACTTTTGTTTTACAAACATACGATTGAGGAAAGAATGAAATGCAACTGTCTGAAAGTCAGAAATGTCTACTCTGATACTACAGATAGTACAGCGAACCATTTTGTTTTTACATTAGAAACATTTGAAAGACTTTAATAATTCCAGCATGAAACGTCCCCGCTAGAAGCTCTTACATACAAACTGTCAAAGTGGAAAGAAAAACATTTTTTGTAACCGGGAAAAAAACTGTGAGTTTTCCTCCCCAGAACTTTCACAATGTATAGGAATTTAGTACGAGTGAAAGTCAACAGTGAAAATTCGTAACTTCTATATACTAATTTAGTGCCGCACATTCTGTAACAAAAACAAAGGACATATACAATATATAAATATAACAAAGTAATAGTACAAATCTAGTACTAAACAGGTCAGACAGATACAACATACGCAGAGTAGAGTAATATTTTTTAGTCTCTGGATAACCGCGTGTTCAGTCCTGCTAAAATAATGCAAGATATACATTTAAAAACATTTAATTCATTACGCTATTTAAAACATTTCGCATTCCACATCATTTAATTATGACAGCAGAAGAAAAGTCTGCAAGTCACAAAGTTTAAGTTGTTCTAGGAAAATAGCCTCGTAAAAGGAAATGTTATGAGTCAAGTAAAACGTATAGATATAAGCTCAAGAAAAAGTGTATAGATATAGCTGTTGCCGTACGCACCATGCTGATATAGCTTAAAATGTTTCCCATCCATCTCCTAATTAACTCCCAAACTTCAGATATAAAACCTCAAATTACGTTGTACAATTTAAAGGAGGGCAAAGTGAAATTTACATTTCTATATAATATTGTCTGTCTCTCATACAAATCATATGCCAACGGTCTGCAACCTGACTTACCTAACTAACTCCGGAAGATACAATTTTCTATTTTAACTCAATATTGACATATTTTGCAATCTATCTACCTCTCCGTTTTGGAGCTCTCTACTTCTAAAAAAAAAGAACAGCCACGCAACGACGCAACAACAGAAATAACGCAAAAGTGAAATCAATCTAAAAAGCAAAGGTAGAGCATATATGTATATCAGTATAGGACACAATATGAAGACAAAAATAAAACGTAACCTTCTCCCAAAGAGACAACAGAGACAGGGAGGTATGAGTTAGTCTAAAAGGCAAGTATCTAAAGGCATATAATTACACAGAGATGGAAACATTATACAAGATACATGTAATGAAATAAGATCCGTTAAAGTCACTACAGGATATAACTGTTAACTGTACAACGACGACGAAGACGACGACAACGACAACAACAAGGACGAAATGTTTAATCGATTTTCCTTCAAACTGTGTATGTCATCCACATTTCATCTCCTCTTCAGCTTTCTTTAGTCTACAGCCTGTCTATCCTCCGGACACTGTGTGTATATCTTCCTCCTCACTTTCTCAACACAACACAGTCAACACAGTAAAAAACAGACTTTGAATTTTAATGGAATCTTGGAAGTATTGGAGTGTAAGCTAAGCTGAGTTAGATCTTGCATTTCATTTCCCTTTTTTTTTTCTAGTTTAATCTTCCTCACAAATCGACCCCTAAAAAAGAGAACTTGCAAGAACCCTATGTATATGCCTACATATATATACTACACATGCTATACAACTCTCCAACGCATTGCTTTGATCTTCAATTTCAAATCCCACCATGCCATTAAACCATACGGATGTTAACGTTAAAGGGTTATCACGCCTCCCTTGAATTATTTTCTCCACTTTACCCTGACATCCACATCGACAAGGTATATACATGTGTAAGGAGGACCTCTACTTCAAAACTTCAAACAGGCCGATACACATCTGATACATAACTTACTAATATATGAGATATACCTCCTAAACCAACACGGATATTACATGCATGGGAATAATTCATCATATAATTATATATAGGTAATTATGTATGCTACCTCCGCAACGCGGCAACCGCTCGGAAAAACACCTACGCAACCCCCAAACCACAGCAACCACTAACAACATGTTTGTGAGTCAAAGTATAAAAAGATAAAAAAAGAAAGAATAAAAAAAAAGCTGAGCTGATTCAAAAAAAAAGATAGCCCACACAATATTTTCGTATCACTTTCCCATTTCTTCCCAACATCAGACATTTTATCGGGTAGTAAAAAAAATGGTAAAATTATACCACAAATGACCAAGCATCAATTTGTACTTTGTAGTTTATTCTTTCCAGAGTTTTAGGGAAGTCATAAACAAACTATTAATAAATACGACACATATTATAGATGTACGGAAGAACTGCATAAATGTAGGTAGGTATAGGCATCTTACATAGTACGTGTAGGTAGTCTATGAAAGCTTAAGTAGAGAGCTAATGATAACGATGCATCCTATATGACCATTATGATTAAACTATGACGATTAAATCCACTGATACTCTCCTATCGTGGGCCCATTAGTGTCTGTCTAGTCTGGTGTTACTGCTCGTCAACTTGATT
Source organism: Dicyrtomina minuta (assembly GCA_949802685.1). Lineage (NCBI taxonomy): Eukaryota > Metazoa > Arthropoda > Collembola > Symphypleona > Dicyrtomidae > Dicyrtomina > Dicyrtomina minuta. The sequence continues at coordinate 51,110,628 of OX461808.1, forward strand.
AGTACAAAACTTTCACTCACTAAAATTCTATGGACCATCTGCCACACTAGACTAGACTTCGTTATTACACACCGTGCCGTGTCCGTATCCGTATCCGTGATAGTCTGTAGTAGGCCGTATTAGTGACGTAGTATGTAGACGTGGGAGTAGGCAAAAAACTTTAGGGTTCATTATTTTCGTATTTTACTTTTTAAAAAACGCAATTTTAATAGCCTTTGTAATCCTATTATTCCTTATGCATAGAATAGTGTAATTACATAATTCAAATTCTCTCTCAAATTTTCTGTTATCCTATTTCTTGTTGACGTACATTTACCTACTTCTCCACATAGACTTAACCGCACCACACACTTTAATTACACATAGCAGAACTGTCAAAGAACTATTAATGACGCCTAAATACAAAATACTCATGACAGATGTGCACCGTATGTCACGTCGTAACTATAACACGGTGACGAGCAACGAGCAAACATCATTTTATCAATTTTCATGAAGATAGTTTTTTAACATGGACGACCACCACAGCCATAAACCACGAACCAAATTACAATACAATAAATACAACAAAGAAATTGAGTGACAAATACAAATACCTACATACATGTATATAAAATAAATAATTAAACATTTCTAAAATTTATTATAGTTCTGAAAGTGAATTAAATTCCAATTGAATTAAATACAGGCCTGGGCCATAGAGTCTTCCATATTCCATAGTGCCGAGCTATACAACACAATACAATTTTAAAATAAACAATACATGATCCTCCTCACTCCTCATCATCTCACCGCCTACAGCTCTTCAAAGTTTACACACACACGGAACAGGTGACGATGACGATGAGCTCTCTGCCTGCGCCCTGTGCTGTGTACCTACATAATTAAATGACAATCACCATGAGATTGCTGAGCGAGAATGTTGACTGTAAAATACAATAACCCTCTCTGTTTGCTCAATGATGTAGAGTCTGGTTTCAGCTTCGGCTTCGGCTCGGGCGGTGTGGCTCACCAATATTATTGTATGAATAGCGATGACGGTAGGTAGAATGAGAGGGAAGATTTTAAACAACAAATTTACCTACTTCATTTTCAAGAAATATATTATAGAGAGAAATAAGTCAAGCAAATTAATCTCAAAATTTAGAGTCTAATCCTCTTCAGTCACTCTAGCTCAAAAGACTTACATATACATTTTCTACCTACACATTCTCATTTAAGACTTTTAGATACTAGAAGAAAATTGTTGGATTTTAGTATTAGGTACGTACGGAGCGGAGGTAAGGTAGTTTCGAAGAATTACAGAATGAAAACTTCAAAACTAATTCTACAGACTACAGATATATATAGTTAAGCGAGTTTCTATTCATGTTACACATAGACACAGTTGTTATAGGAGGAAAAACTAGAATCCTCAAAGGGAAGCCAAATATATACATAGCGATATCAATAGAACATCATCTGCATGGTCTCATCGGACTATCGGAGCGAAATATCTGCAAGACACATACATTTAAACTGGTACATAATGGACTGCATTTAATATCTCTTTTTGAACTTACCATATACCAGATATATTATCAACTAACGATAAGTAGTAAGTACTACTGAATACTGAATAGTCAGAGTAAAACTACCAAAACTTTGAAAACCTATCCAATGAGATAGATAATGGAATCATAATATCCCCCACTAGAAATATTGCATGTTTTGTACGAGAGAAGTATAAAAGCCCAAGTTAAATTTGAATTCAAAATCCAAGTTTCATCCAACTCATGTATAATAACATCAAATGAATTTTGAAATGTTATAACATGTTATATAGGAGTTATGTAGGATCACGACAAGGATAAGAACGGTATAGCAGTCACACAGGATTTTGTCTGTCTCTTACCACTCGTCACCCACATAAAAATCAATACGGGGAAGCACAACAGGGAAAGGCATAAGAGAAAAGGACGGAAAAGGATCCATGGACGAGAGAATTGTTGAAGAAAACTAAAGCTCCGCTCTATGATGTGATGTGATGCGAGTGGTCTCACGGTAGTCAGCGGAAAATATACGGGCTTTCCATTTCTAGATTGTGGCCTTACATATATGCTGTATGCACCACTTCATACGAAAAGATATAATTATATATAGAAATAAAATACAACCTAACAGATAAAAAAATAAGCTGTCAGTAAGGATAGCAGACTTTACAAATTTTTGGATTCTAGAGTTAGTAGTTGGCAGTACAACAAAAGGGACAAACTAAAATGAAGCAGAAAACTGTGTGGATTGGAAAAGATTTAAATTGCATTATAGTATTGTGTAGCATATTTGGTTTGGGGGAGTTGAGATTTGAGATTCGAGATACGGGTTCCGCAGGGTCCAGTTGTGAGTAGTGCGTAGTACATATGGGAATCTGTTATCTACGTCTATTGTGGGCAGCTACCGGCACTTTCCTTAAAAGCCTGTCATATCAAAGAACAATAGGAGTTTAAACAAGGTGCTCGATGCTCTTTAAGATATGCTAACGACTAAAATTGGGGCTAACACATTAAATGATCCCGGTCTTTGTTTCACGCTCTCCGCACATTTCTACGCCCATAATGAAATAATTAAAACTGATTGCATATATTTTTCATGACCAACAAAACATTACACGTCGTTTCACTGACAATGACATGTAACATTTTATTTATTTATATAGTGATCCCCATATTATTATTACGTAGTATTGGAAGTGGATGGGATAAGGAATAATTTACTAGTAACCCTTATTGTTGAAAAAATTAAAACCAATTAAAAATTTTTAGAACCCCTCAACATGTCAGGCTGAGGCATGGTTACATTTTTTTTAAAAATATTCTTAAACCTCAGTTCCTTTAAAATAAATGTAATTAACTCCCAGTGAAAGTGAATTTGATGAATTGTGGATAATGCAATTTTTGGAGAACTGTACAGAAAATGTCCATTAAGTACCGACTACCGACAACATTATTTTATTAAAATCACTTAAATCACTCATGCTTTTTTTAGCTTCCCCCCGGAAGACTTGTCTTAAATTGTATTATAGTACCTTTACCTACCTACCTGGACGCTTAAACATTATTTCTGCTAATGCTTGTTGCTTCCAATATGCAGGAGAAAAAGTAGAGAAAAATCCTGCGCAAATTAGATTTCTTATTGCTTATAATATGTCATATGCCTCCTATAGTATTTGTCCTATGTCGTATTTGTAAAGGTAGTTAAGAGTACATACACTACCAACTGCACAAAAGTTTCTAGTACCTGTAGTCCTAACAGAAAAAATAATACATATAACGAACCTACCTACCTACCTACCTAGGTAAGCATAATTCTTGCATTATTCGTAATCGCACGATCGATACACGGTATCAGTACAGACATTCTAGATCTAGACTGTCTAGCTTCAGCACTTATACTCTTTTTCATGTAACCTGGAGAAAAATGAATACCTTCTCAAAATAATTTCGCCAAAGTGCAAGTATGGCTATACATATTCATGTCCAACAGCACACACAATATTTTGTATTTTTCACCATATTCCTACATTCCACATAATAATTTGCAACAGGCTATACGATTGCATCATACGTTATAGATTATGGAGGGAACAAGATGCATCATTGAATACAAATGCCATATTGGCATATTAAATATTTTCACAACCCCATACCCCATGATCGTGGTTCATGGACCAGTAGAAACAAAATGAAAGGACATAAAAGGAAGTTTAAAGTGCCTATCTATCTACAGGTAGTAATAGGCAATAGGTATATAGGCATAAGTTACTTGCATTCCAATCATAATATGATCATGGTACCACCATCTAGGTCCACGGTACCTACTCTGGTTTCCGTCCCTGAGGTGAAAGTCAAAGTCAAGCGTCATGTAATATAAAAAGAAAAGAACTAGTACTATAGGAAAGGGCAGACAAACTACAATTCAGACGGTTCCATGACAACGTTTTTTTGTTCAACAATTTCAATGCCAATAATTTTGAATGCCTTCCCTTGCCAGAATTTAGTCTTTGAAAATATTATGAAAGCCACTATAGACAACGACAACGAGGAGCATTTTCCTGATCCTGAAGGAGACTTGAGAATGCAATAAGATGTATAAATCTTTTATAGTTAATTGTAAAGATGAGCTGAATACATTGAAACCTCAAAACCAATACCAAAGAAGTGGTGGACAGAGCACGAGAGTCACATCACAGGAACGACAACTACGAGGAACGTCGAACTTAACGAAGTGCGAGGATCATTTAGGATGTGCGTGCATAGGGATTTGATTTTTAAATCTTCTGCTCTGCACTACTTATATACCAAGTACTAAGGACACTAGTGGATATTCTTCCAAAGAAGGAAAAGGAAGTTCGTAATACAGGAAAATAAAAATGAAGCAAGTAAAAGGAAAGATATAAAAAAAAAATCCAATTTCAATTTAAGTTCATGCGGTTCTTTCCTATTAGGTAAAATGGAAGAATGGAACAGGTACAATGTCAACTTACACCTAGGTACATTTAACCCTATTATTGTTACAAGGAAAATCAAAGACGTGCTGTGACTTCAATGTGAGTTGTGCCCTGAGTGAAATTTACCAATCCGTACACGTTAAGTCACAACGATACTAGCCGTGGCTGTCAATGATGTATCTGACTACCTGCCGCTGTTGCGACAGCTGTACATTAATGTACGTATTTACTTTAGTGTGCATGAAGTAGAATTTATAATTTGACTCCCTTAAGATTTTTAACCTGACAACTTAAATTGGAATAGTTCAGACACGTTTAATTATTCTAGATGCTTCCGCTGCTAAGTTTTGTAAGTGCCCCCAAGTGTAACGTATAATTAATGTATGTAAGCCTTATAAGATTACAATATTTTGCAATGCATACTATTTTAACTATTTTATTAAACAAAACGTAAGAAGCTAAGTATATACAGGGATATTGCAAAGTATCTTTGAATTTCTAATTTAATTTAATTTAGGACTTCTAGTTAAAAGTTAGAGGCTAAAATTAAATTTCAGAGGTTTCAGCGGTGACTCCAGACTGAATGCTACTTTATATTGGATGTTGTAAGGTACGGCTATGGAGTAGTATTATCAATGATTAATAAATAATGAGTAGCTACTCTTACCGATAGAGCCAAGCCCCGGCGAAGACTGGATAAAATTGTCATCTTCATAGTCTTGGTCATCGAGCTGTCTTTTCCTCCGATGATGCTCTCCAAGGGCATATCCTTGGGAATTAGAAATTACATGACCTCTCTTCTTCCCACCACCACCACCCCCACGAAACTGTGGCCCTTGTCCTTGACTCTTTGACACAAGTAAGATCTTATTGTTATGATTATTATTCACAATTAATGGTGACCCTTGAGCTCCAGGGAATGACACAATGTTGACCAGATTCTCAACTCCGACAAGGGCCCATGATACTAATACGAGAACGGCAATTTTTGTCGTCATGTCCACCTTCCCAACCTACACCCAAGAGTGACAAAACTACTCTCACAGCTTACTTTCTCTCTGAAAAGTATGAAGTAAGGACCCCTCTCTCTACGACAATCGATTATTTCGTTGTTAAATCAAATATTAAATAAGTATCTGACTACATATTTAGTTTCCAAGTGAGTCAGTTACGATTGGTGATGGTACGAGTAATATTCAGTTCCATGTCCATCTTGTCACTGATTTCTTTGTCAGTTATCCGAATTATTTGATTATATGGATAAACTATGAACGGATCCAAAAGATCGATGTGCTTCCCCTTTACTTTTGACCTCTGACTTTAATACTTTAAAAATTAGGGCGCGCGACGACGACGACGATGACGATGGACTCCTCTTGGTAAAATTCGTCTTCGAATTAATCGTCAGTTGCTGATTTTGCCGTGTCGCCGCTGATTTTAATCTTTCATTTTGTGAAGTTATTGACACTGCGACGACTGGTGTGAGGTAAAACCATCATTGTTGTCGTTGTTCTACCTTTTGATTCAGTGTTGAGTATTGAAAACCTTTATTGTAACTGAAGACAATAACAAAATAAAAAATCGAGTCAAAAAAACTAACTTCCGACAAATGTTTGAGTATGGTGGGTTATTTTGTCCCACTCACCACAGTTTGAGTCAAGTACAGAATTCGAAAATATTCGAATTTATTCTTTCCCCTACAGTCAAACAGTCCACAGTATTTCGCTTCACATCATGACTGAAAAGTGAAGGAAACGAAACTGCTGGAGTACTGTGTACGTAGAGGAAATGCGAATGTACGAAATGTAGTAGTTACAGCGAAAAGGAGGCACGGCGCATAGTGCCCGAGTCGGGTGTCCATAAATGATGTCAGGAATGATGAAGGGTGGGTGGGGAGTCACAATCTCTGCTGACAGCAGTTCCATAGACACACCATCTCTTCTTAGTTCTTACTAGTTAGGGTGGGTGGATGCCTGAAAACAAAAATCAACTCAATTAGACATCATTTGCGGGCAACCCCACACGACTGCGATTAGACTATTTTTTCCAGTCAAGCCCATCTTTTCGCTTTAACAACGTATGAGAAGCACGTAACTAAGGAAGGCGCATTTTTATACAACACTTCTACTTTACCATTTTCCATTTACCAGCATATATAAGCCTCGGAATCGCAGAAAAGAAGTAGGTAATTCGTATTCCTAAAGCAGATTCCCGATTTTTTTAATAATACAAGTGCAGGTGGTAAATGAATTCAATTTAAGTTCATGTATTTTCATTCATATCTATATATTTATGTTTACATTTACATGCTAAACGTCCATCGGATGCCCACTACTTCGATCCACTTTTAAACTGCAATTAAAGATAATTCGTTGTTTGTAGGCACAAGTCAGTCTGCATTGGAACATCGGTTTCGGTGTTTGGGCTTCGGAAAACATTCACAGGTAACAGGCAGCAGTAGGAGGGCTAGGGCACGGTTACGGTTACAGGTAGGATAAGGTTGCCAGTCTCGAACACGGGTTGATTTTTCGTCTTCCAGAGCCAGTTCCAGTTGCCAGTCAACTCAGAAAATGTGCGCTGGGCCGGGTCACACGAAGTCTCAGCGAATGCATACGAACTTAATTTTCTCCATCTCGAGAATCATCTCGATGGTTTTATACAACATCTGCTGAACTTGCTCCCACTACCTCCACGGCGACCACTTTGTGTGAACACTATATGTTTCTAAACTTTGTACAGCTGTACATGGCATACATTGTTAGGTTTCCTCGGGTCGGCTGTGCTGAGAGAGGGATCTACTATACTTATATTACCTGTGCCAACCTGTCAGTGAACTTATGTGTGGGTAAGCAACTACCTATATGTCCTGTATGTGTGGGAAATAATAGTATGTTATTGTTGCCATTGCATTTTCATGCAGCCGTGACCACAAGTAAGTAAGTAATTTAACCATAATTTATATTGAATTTAGGCATGTAGGCGTGCGTTTTAGTGTTTTTCAAGTATTTTAGTGCCTTCATATTTTGTACTCCAGTATACGGTATTAGCGTTGCTATATTTGATGTGTATCTCTATTGGGTATTAAGTACAACTTCAACATACACATCTATGACCTGTGCTGTGGTTATTGCTTATTCTAGAATAGTACACAATTTCTCCAGTTCTAGTTGCTAGTTCTCCAGAACTCTTGACAGCTACAAAGATGTATATCCTAAGCACACACACGAGCCTTATTGAGTAGGCGTTGATATTTGCTGTTTGGTTTCGGTAATTTGGTAGCTACTCTGAGAGAGCCGCAGTAGTTTGAAGTCACGTAATTTCATTTACATATTACGAACACGATACTCTTATATACGTACCCATGGACACAGAAACATCAACATTCATGATGGATTTGACTTGAATCAACCGAACTGTGGTCGTCAGAGCATTTATTTTCGAGGCTAAAAGTCCAAACTTAAATTGTAAGTCAGTGTCATAGTCATTAGTATCAATAGAATGGAGTCGTAATGTATCAAATTATTTGGGGAAATAGCATAGCATGTAGGTATAGCTATAGATACGTTTGAACTAACTAGTAAGAACCTACCGAAGTAACTACGTCTGGTCCTGCTTTGGTTTTGAAATATATTTTTGTGTTTAGAGTGTGCTTTATTTGCAGATAAAAGAGATTGTTAGGAATTAATTTCGAATTTCCAGTTCCAACCTCAGCCCATGGTATTGTTCTACGGCCTAAAATATCTTGACTTACGTATGTCTTGTCTTGGTTAGGGAGGTCAAACCCAAAATCCTGAGAAATCAATTACGTACACATGTTCTTGCGGTAATTCATAAGATTACATTTTACCACTCAACAACTCACCACACTACAACTGCTGAACAACTTCAATGATTTCTACTATGTCTAATTATGATGTGACTAAAGAATGAGCCCATGGGAAACTACATAGACGAAAGATACGATAAGAAGAACTGTAGTAGTGTCACTACGGACCTCGAACGGGGAAGGAAAATCAAAACCATGCAGCTAAAACCAACAAAACGACGACAATAATGATAATAGTTAATGCGAATCGTAGTAAGGAAAACTTAATGCAAACAAAAGAAAATCAATATAATGTTGGTAGGTGGATCTTTTATGTTTTTTATAACAACCAACATAATATATATTTTACTACTATACATTTATCCTTAATCCGCATTTTTCGTTTGCAGCACAATGTTAGCTATCCGAATTATTATTGTAGGACTCAAATCTATTTTTGAATTTTACACTCTATCTATACAATATCATTATCATAGCAGTCAGAAGGTTCACTGCAGAGTGTACTGCGTCTACAGTCATGATATTATGCAGGAAATCAAAATTAAATTGGACTGGATCAAAAAAGATAAAAAGATTTGAGGAAGACATAATGCGATTGTTTAAAACAGCATATATAGCCGAATGCCAGAATAGAAGAGTGAATACATAAATTACATTGAGTGAATATATAGTGAGATTTTTTGGAGTTTGGAGTTTTGGACGATAACCAAAAAGGACTCGTTTTAGATTTTCCTCCTGGATTCTCGATCTGGATACTGGATGATAATGCTCCAGTTTTTCTGAATGGAAGATATATGCATCTAAAGCTACATCTATGTTTGCATTAAAAATATCTTTATAGTACATTCTCCATATATTATATCCACAATTTTATATATATAATATAATATGTTATTTCATTCAGTCGCAGTCAGTTTCAGTTGTTTACTCTTATACAGGAAGAGCCGAAGAAGCGAGGAGATAGGCGGAGGAAAAATATATTTTAGTATTTTTGAACCCACACGATTTTCCATTTCCATCCCAAAGGATACCTTTATGAGAAAGAAGCCGGCGGTGGTCGTGGTGATGGAGGTTCGTTCGTGTTCGGGTTCGGCATCGTGGCATCGGAAATTTGTCGACAGCCGAAACCGAAACCGAAAACGATTTCCAAGACGCTATAGCTACTTGCGACTTGACGACGATACCACACCGTCGTCATCCCGCAAGGCTCGTGCTCCTGATGACGACAAACCATGGAGCCCACGCAAGTTCCAGTTTGGCATAAAAAAAGTTCATTTCGTATATACATTGTATAGTCCTAGTCATAGGCGCTTGTTAACCCTAACCCTTAGTCAGTGTCTACACTAAACCGTGAACCGTATATCAAGGAGGCAGAGAGTGAAGATGTGAAAGCAGCAAGCATGTACGAGTTACGTGAACGGTAACGGTCCCGGTAGAGATAGACGGCAGTAAGGATTGTATGAATCGAGAATATGGAACAACGTCGGTACGGCGTTTGGACTTCATCTATTTTCCCCTGCCACTAGCAACTGCCACTTCTGACTCAACTGATGGATAAAATTATGTAGGTGTATCATTTCCATGTCAAAGTTTCAAGGGCTATAATATGTAGTATATGGAACGGACTATGCATTTTTGATAGAGAGAGAGAGAGAGAGAGAGAGAGAGAGAGGGAGAAAGACAGCTTTATTAACAAAATAAACTTGACACTTGACGCTGTCCTCCAACGAGGATAGCCCAAAGGACTCATAATCAGTATGCGTATCAAATTTTAATTATATAATATACCTATGTTATATTATTATGATGGTCATGAAAATATAGTAAATAAATATCATTTTAAAATTAATCATTAGACATACTAGAAAACAAATAATGTGCACAAATCTTGCCTGATTTTTGTATGTGTGGACACTGGACACTTGCAATTATCCTGGAGAACTGTTTAGCTTTAAAATACACCAAACTAAAGCATCAGTAGAGTTTCTCTCACTTAAATGTATCCGATTACATCTAGGACCGAACATCTTCTCAAAGGGGATTTCATTCTAAGGCTCCAAAGTGGGAGGTTCTCGAGCACTGGAATGTAAGTTATAGTAATTCAACTTTTGATGCCAACTGCGAATCCTTTATTTTATTGGAGATCCGGGTCTTTTTTTGCTTTTTATATTTGAGTTATTATAGCGTTCCAACGATGTCTTCACTGTTGCTGCTGCTGGCGGCTAGCGGCTCCCGCAAGTGTTTCTGTTGAATATACTCTGGTATGCTATGTACATGTTGCGGTCGTTAGTTGCGTTAGTTAGTGGCACAAAATTGTTTCAAGTTTAAATAAATACAATGTATGAAAACATGGGATCCAGTCTACTACCAAATTAATCTACAATATTTTTATTGTGAATGGCTCTGACTGAGAGGAGAGGATATAGGCAGGCATATGTACACAGGTGCCAGCGGTCGTTCCTCGATTCTTTTGAATCTACAATCCACAGGAGGGTTCACTTTTGTTTTGCACATGTTCATGGCCAATGCCAATTTGACAAATGAAAATAAGCGCTATAGAATATTATACCTACCTTACCTATAATTATACACCCCTATTCCCTATGGTATGTTATATTATTGAGCATAAAAGATGGGACATATTTAGTAGTAGGCAATTACAATTTACTCCTTAAACGTCCGCATTCACGAGACACAGTCACTATGTATATTGTATTTTGTAGAGTCTAGATGATTGCATACGGCGGCTACCACCGCCACCGCGGAATTCATGGGTTTAATTTCTCTGTATAGGTACACAATATCGTCAGTGAAGAATGAAGTTTGACCATCTCCCTTTGGGGCTAAAATGAATTATGACCATCTCAATTCTGCTCTAGAATGAATTTTGACCATCTCCATTTTTCATTAAAAACGGCTGATGAGATATGTTAATGATTAGTTAAGGGTTTAGTAATTCTAAACTAAGTACATTAGGGGCCATCCATAAATGACGTCATCAAAATATTACCATTTTAAGTCCCTGTGACCCTACTGTCATCAGATTAAGATTTATTGTTAGGTAAAGGGGAACCTTTAGCATGCAATACCATCAATATCCAAGTAGGCTGCGGCGTCATTTATGGGTGACCCCATAAATGGTTTAAAGTTTTAATAGTGGTTTATCGATGAACTAATTCCTGATCTCATGAATGATGCACTAATTTATTAATTTGATTGAATTAATTCATCAATAAATCATTATTAAAAGTTTTAAAATATTAAAGGGTCGTCCTTAAATGACGTCATGGGTAAGGCCAAGCAGCCTACTTGGATATTCAAGGTATCGCATGCTAAAGATCGCCATTTACCCAACGGGCAATCTGATGACAGGAGGGTCATATCGTCGGTGAAGAGTCATTCTGTCGCAAGTCCAATGCACAGCTAAAATCATTCTGTCGCAAGTCCATACGATTCTTAAAGTCATTCAGTCGCAAGTCCATTGAATTGATAGCTGCTGTCGAAGTCGCTTCCGCGTTGTCCTATGCATTAGGTGGGGGTGGTATGTTACTGACCGTGTTGTACTCATGACGTACACTTAGGGGTCGTCAACAAAAGACGATATAAAAATTCCATTTCCAGAACATTTTGCGCTTTTGATAAACATGTAAATAGAACATTTTGCACTTTCAAAAAACATGTAATTAGAACATTTTACACTTTAAAAAAACATGTAAATAGAACATTTTGCCCTTTTGAGAAACATGTAGATAGAACATTTTGCCCTTTTGAGAAACATGTAGATAGCACATTTTGCCCTTTTGAGAAACATGTAGATAGAACATTTTGCAGTTTTTGGAAATGGAATATTTATGAAGTCTTTTGCGGACGACCCCTAAGTTTACGTCATGAGTACAATACAGACAGTCCAGGAACATACCACCCCCACCCCCCTAATGCATAGTAAAACGCGGAAGCGACCTCGACAGTAGCTACCAATTCAATGGACTTGCGACAGAATGATTTTAGTTGTGCACTGGACTTACGACGGAATGACTCTTCGCTGAAGATATGGACTTAAAATGGGGTCATTTTGATGACGTCATTTATGGATGACCCCTAATGTACTTAGTTTCGAATAACTAAACCCTTAACTAATCATTAACATAACTTATTAGCCGTATTTCATGAAAAATGGAGATGGTCAAAACCGTTTTTAAATCAGAATGGAGATGGTCATAATTCATTTTAGCCCAAAACGGAGATGGTCAAACTTCATTCTTCACTAACGATATATGTACATCAAACAAATCAAACATAATCAAGCCAAAAATTAGTATTTTCTCCGAAAATTGAGAGACTACGCTGGAGATTAGAATGACAAGAAATGCCTTAAACACAAGCTGGAAACGAAGATCACGATCTACCGCTCCCGATGTTTATGTGAGTGAAGGCAAAAGACCACGGGGGCTGCGAAATAACAGAGGTACCTCATCAGTTTGGTTTATTACACACCTACACAATGTAGCAACACTTGTATGTACTAATATACGGGACACGAGGACTATCATAAAAGATCTGGCATGATGTATGAGCTATGAAAACAATAGGAGACAATAAATGAGGACTCAGGAGAGAGACTGGAAAATTGGGAAATCTTTATGATACAAACTAACTAAATCCGAAAATGCCAGGTACTGAGAATCGTTTAATTATAGCGTATGATCGCATCACGCCGTCTAGTTCTTAAAAATGATGGTCGTTATGTAGAGATTACATCTTTTTATAAGTAAATGCCTAGTTAAACCGATTCGAAGAGTCTGGAGTTTTGAATTATCCGAAGAAACAAAACATAGCATGGTGATAAATGAAGTTTAAGTTTAGCCACGTTTTAGAGAAGAGGATTAATAACAAAGACAATTTTGAGGGCTTTTAGAGTCCAGCTCAATGTAACAGCAGATAAATACGGTTGTTCATTCTGAGTGAATGTCAAATTGAAAGCGTGGGCATTATTATTGCATGGCGTTACAAAGGCAAGAGTAAGAATGGATTACGTTGCAAATTATTAAATAATAAATAACAATCATCGGAGTGTGTAAGCATTAGATTGTGACGTTGATTTTCTTTGATGATGTTAGTATTAGAAAGGAAACGTTAAATAATAAATTATTGCTGTCAAAACTTAAAAACAGTAAACATTCTGTCTTACTATAGTGAAAATTTTCGTGCTTTCACATGTTTGTATGTGTATCGTATAAATAAATATAGCAATAAGGGTTGTCCAGTAGTCATAATCCTTTGCCTCATGGGGTGACTAGAATCTCCCAAAGTATAGGGAAATGTTAAAAACGTGCTATATTATAGGATTTGTAGATCCCAAAAGAAGCGAATTTCATCAATGATATCATTTATGGGCAACTCCTAAGTTCAAGCAAGTAAATACTAGTAAATAGTAAACCTCAATGACTAAATATCTTGCCAGCACTTAAAATTTGAAAGCGCATTTGCGTTATTAGTGGTTTCTTCAAGGCGCAATAAAATCTTCACACAATGCAATGAGTATAAATAAACTTAAATCCGTTCTTTATATACAATTTACTTAAGTTATTGTTCTTATTATTTATTTTTGTATTTACAATCTACTAGTAGCACATTATGTAGGTAAGGGAAACGTTAGTCGATTATTTCAGGGGCAGTAGGTGTAGGTTATTGGCAGTCGGTGACGTACAACGTGGGATGGAACTAAAAGTAATAATAGTACATACGTCAAATGTTAAGCTTAGATAATATGTGTAATATCCTGGAGAATTCTTGGTAAAACTCAAAGATTTAGTTGTGTACAGGGTCACTTATATGACCTTTGCCATACCGTCTGCAGCTAAATCGATTACGATTGCAAAATTAAATAACATCTCAATTAATAATTTTATGGCAGATCAAGCAAAAGAATTAAAGAATGATTTTAATTGGTTTGCAAATATATCGCGTAACGTGTCGGGATTTTCCATGTCAAACTTAAATATCAAAATCATTTCGCGTCTTTTTAGAAATAGTTTTGTTGAATATCCAATACTTTGGTCCAGCTATTTTACGACAACATTTTTAGTTACAAGTTACAATCCAATTACAATCTTTTTTACTAGAATCGCTATTAAAATTTGCTTCAAAACAAATATTATTTGAATTTGTAGACTGCCTGTAGAAGAGATGACAAGGTCATATACGTGATCCCGTTTTTTATTTCGAATATATCATGATTAGAAGAAAACGTGGGAATAAAGAAAACAAAAGAGAGCAGAAGACAGTTTATCCTACATACACAGTATCAATCAGTAGTGAGTATATGTACACCTTTTTTCCACGTCAGCGTTTTAATCAATCTTCCTCACAAAAGTGCATCTTCCCACACTTTGTAGACTCGTCGCCTAAGCTGTGCAGCGTGTAGGTCAGAGTTCCTCCAAAAAATGTCCTGCCATAAATACAAAACGTTGAGAGGTATTTCAAACTCAAACTGTAATAAACATCTGCTGTTTGTGACAAGGACGCGATGCAATTACATCAGCCAAACGCTGTGTGTTATTATGATTATGGGCACACGGTCAATTTCTGCTCGGAGTTTCCTACCCACCCACGACTAATGTAGAAAAGTGCAAGTACAACTATTTATGAGTGTTTAGCGTGATTACACGGCAGTTGTAAAATAATGTATTAAATTATTGTCCGTCGTGGTGAATATTTAATTATTAAAAAAGTTTTATAAATAGTGGTATGGCGATTCTTTATAATTAATCATTGTAATTTACATTATCTGTTCCGAATACACCTGATTCACTGATTCCTGGATGAATGATAGTGGCACTATAAAATGCAACAATAAAAATCAGTAAAAGGACAAAATATATTGATTGACGAAGGACGACGAAAAGGAATATTAACGGAGCATTCTTAATATCTAATAAAATAAAAAAATAAAAATCCACGCAAGTCTCTGTAAGCTCCCGGTCTAATTGAAACAAAAACAAATGCTGCAGTGAAGTGATAATGTAAGAAAGATGTTATTTTCCTAGAAAGTCTAAATAATACGCGCCCATTTAGCCCATGGCTGCAATGGTGCAGTTTCGATAGAATTCCCCCCCCCCCCCTTATAATAAAATACAATAAGTTTTGAGTATCCTTTTGTTCAATGCCGGGTAGAAGATGTCCTACAATCGTATTACAGATTACAGTGTCTAAATCTGTTGCTGGTGAATGATGTTGGATGTTCGTAGATGTCCACCTACGCCTACACGTGATTCAGAAAAGTGAGGGAAAATATTTATTGATTAATAATAATAATAATAATAATAATAAATGTTATTATTATTATTATTATTATAATCTGCTTTAGGAATACGAATTACCTACTTCTTTTCTGCGATTCCGAGGCTTATATATGCTGGTAAATGGAAAATGGTAAAGTAGAAGTGTTGTATAAAAATGCGCCTTCCTTAGTTACGTGCTTCTCATACGTTGTTAAAGCGAAAAGATGGGCTTGACTGGAAAAAATAGTCTAATCGCAGTCGTGTGGGGTTGATTAAAAATGTTATTTCACTGAACACCGGATGCGAATACTGAATCTGACTACCGTCGATTTGTCTCTCCTTGTCACGAACATACAGTAGTTTTTCTTTTAATGTTTATGCCGAGCACGCGATATTATTTATGAACTTCCTTGCAAATTAAAAATAGTTTTATTCCTAGAGACAAGTGCATTTGAGTTTCATCTCTCTACATAAATGATAAATGTGGGTAATAATTATATATATTCAACGCTGATGTTTTGTATAAAGTAGTTTGCTTCAAATTAGGAATACAACAAAAATACATAGACCACGCGAACAGTATTTTTGCTATTTGAATTTCACTAAAAGTTGTTTATTACCGAAGGTTGACGTTAAATAAAGTCAATGTCAGTAAGTAATATCCACGAATTCCATGATTATTTGAATTGAGACCAAATGCAAATACCTAAAGCTACTATTATATTCCTCCAACGCTTTTATAGTTAGTTTTCGCTGGGCACCTGACATCTATACGTGGTAGTTTACCATTTGATATATTATTATAACATTATTTATAACGTTCAAATAGAAAATTTCTGCCTAAGGCGGCTTCACAGACACTGCTGCTGTCGTTTTGTTTGACTACACATAATTAAATACGACAAAACGTCGGTTCAAAACACCTACAAAGTGACGAGCATTTATCATAATATCAATTTCAGTCACAACCGAGCAATTTGTAGTGAAACTCTTCGTCAAAGTTTCTGTGTGTGATGTGCTTTAAAGTGAACTTTTAAGTACTGTTAAGTGCCGTAGGTTTTTCTCGCAGTATTTCTTGAATTATAACACTCGGCATTAATGTTAAAGTTCTACAAGATTTACTTGTTTTCTGACCTACGACTTGTCGTTAGTATGTTGTTTCGGATATTTATTAAGTTTTGGAATTTGAAGTGTCTTGACTGAAGAAAATCAATTGTTGTATTTTTCTGGAATTTTGTTGGGAAGAGTAAAAAAGCGCCAAAAGTGAGGATGACGCTTCCGAGCAGTTCACGCCCACCCGAAGTGGAGCAGATGATTATCGAGGAAGAAGCAAATAAGATTGAAATTAGTCAGGATCACAAGATTGAAGTTGATGCGAAGCAATGCTTCATGAACCAAATGGTGAAATGGTACAATCAACTCTGTCCAAGAATGAAGGATGCTTTAACCAAAAAGCGCGTTATTAACTATGGAGTCCACGTTGCCTACCGGCTAAAGATACCTTATGATGATCTACCAGAGAATTGGTTAAAACGACTTTATGAAGATCATGGAGTCCATTTCCGATTTTCCAGCAGGAGCAAAGTAAGTACATATAAATAAATAATTTGTACCTGCATCGAATGCACTTTGTTATGAGTGTTCTTTCTTAGTGCATAAGTTTGGTAGTTTTATTTGTTTGTTTTATTATTATTTTATTTATTTTCTAATAATGTAATATTTCATAGATTATTTTGGTATTATTGTGCATTCACAGCGCCGGAGAGATGAGATGCGAGCAATTCGTCAACAACTAACAATGGCGAAAAATAAAAAGGGTCCAATAAAACCGTTATCAAACAAAATTGTTGACTTGAGTTATGAACCCCCACCGCCAGATTGGCTTGCAGAATATACCAAAGGATCTCATACTCCGCGAGTTCTTAAGCTCCAGCGTGATACTGAAGGTGTTCTGGTCTTGTACTACGATTATAAACCGAACGTAATGGTACGTAGACAAAAATTCTTATTTAATATTTAAATACGAAGTGTTCAAAACCTTTGAATAATTGATCCATGGGGACCTTTCACATTTTAGTTTTAATGGATTTCGTCTCTCTTTTCTAAACGTAGTATGTAGACGGTACTGGTCCTGTTTTTGGGACTAAGAAGGAACCTTCACATGACAAGGATGGAGTTTTTCCTTATCCGAGTCATCCAACTTCATGGAACTAACTATTATTTTGGAATCCCGTGATACTGATGACTACTTCGAAGGATTTTTGGATCACACTATTATTATTATACTGACGACGTATTTTATACCTGATAATCATCAAATTCAAAAAGTTGTTTGAAATTTTACATTTCAAGTAGGTAAAGGTAAGGTAGCTTTTTTATTTGTAAGAGACAGATGTTTCAATCAATTACATCTGTTCTCCCAACACTGACCCCGCGTGTGGCTGTGTAGCTTACCTAGTTGTATGAATTGTTGTAGTTATTGTTCCTACCTACATAATATATTTATTTCATAATGCGGTAAGTTTTACTGTTTTACATTCGTTTGGACTATTTTTTATTTGTTAGCGCTATGTATACCTACTATTGGTTGCTCTGTATTAACTATTGCGTAAATGTATAGTGTAGTTAGCATTCTGTTTTGTATACGTTTTGGACATTCCTATTCGAAGTATGAATTTTGACTGTTTACACAATCATATTTTTGTTTCGCTAAAGTTAAAAATAAAAATGCCAAAAATTTACACGATACATAGCAAGACTTTGCACTGCATTAATTACTCATATCTTTCTGCGATGAAGTAGCAAATTAGGAACGTTGAGGGGAACTTATTTTTTTGTATAATATGTCGCACAAAAATAATCAGTACTTAGGTTTTATTACACAACAAATAAACAAGGACAGTATAATATAAGACTAACGACAGCAGATGAATCACGCATGGTATTACAAACTGCTATAACTAATTTTAATTAAGTACTTTCACATTTTAAAATTGTATTCCTCTATATTTATTTCACTTGTAATCATAATCTGCATTTCGCATGTACAAATTGTCAATACCCAGAAGCTACGTTTTATATTCTCACGTAAGTAACTAACACATTTTCACACTACCTTTCTGTCAGCCGTCTGTCTGTCGTCTGCATGCATAAAAAGATTAGCGACGATTGCAATAGTTGTTATACCGCGATAATTATTTACAACTATGTCGAATAATGCATTCACATGACGAGGACAAATGACAAACTTGGGTTCTTAATATCCATATACAATAATAATAATAATATTGAAATATTCAAAATACTAATAATACTTTTGTATTGTAAAATATCAACTATGATTGACAATATTACCTGATTTAATGTATTTTTCTTTTTATACATATCATTATTTTAATTATTACAGGGATCCTTAACTATACAGCTTACACAAGTTTATTGACATTAATGCTGAGGCTAAAGTTTATTTCATTTTCAAATACTGACGTACCTCCAAATTATTGACACATTTACATTTGACCCAGCGAAATATATTCTGTGGGATGATATTCATTCATAAAATAATCACGTCATTTTTTTTAATTGTAAAATTACTCATACTCTCAGCTCGTAAGACAATAAGACGATAAAAATAATCTTTCGTAGCTTTTCATTATAACAATAATAATAATTAATTACTATTCTCGATTCCGTTATAAAAAATTGAGAAGTGGAAGTTTAAAATCTACTTCAGTAATTTGAATATCCGATATTATTGAGGGAACGGAGCGGATCCGAAGCTCAAAATCTCATAGAAGTAGAAGATTTCGTTTATGCGCTAATGAATGATGTCAAAGTATTTATATTATGTCGCTAAGTATATAAGTATGTCTACGAATAAAACACTATGACTTGAAATGAAAAGGGGATTATTTTCAGTTATATATATTAGAGGAAGAACTTTTAATTACTTTTATAACCTCTTCAAAAACATATCAATCATGTACAACCTTTTATATTACATAATATTCACGGACGGAGACGAGTGAGGAAAAGAAACACAAAGAACGAGAAGAGGTAGGTAAGTATCTGTTAACTGCGCGTAATTACCAGTGAGAGTGGAAGTATCTATCAGTTTTCCCACGGCAATGTCCGATGGTATTCCAAGACCTCAGTGTCTTTGGCAGCACGGCAATTAATCCTAGTCCTTTAATCGAGCGTTATGACTTCAATCCCTTATTACTCGTCTAATTATCTAACTCCAGGTCAAACGAAGATAACCGGTTAACTTTATTATGTCTTTTTGAAAAGAAAAGCTAAACTGTAAATCAAGTCGTGAAGCTAATGAATTTAAGATGTTCACTTTATATTCCGCTGTGAAAAACTGACTCGTCGCTAACTTCTCTTTTTCACTTCTTCTAGTTTCAAAGGCAAGTAAGAGAATTTCTATTGATGACTATTCAGTAGCTCGAGCGGATTCCGAATGTTTTCTTGTTACTGTTATTACTCATGAAATCAACTTCTTTCCTTTCTACTAGTTAAGTATGTATCTTCAAAGGATTCCCATTGTTCCAAGCTATGGTCAATGGAAATACTTCTACTGTCTAGCTAGATATATATATCCCATCGCTGAAAGCGGTGGCATTGGAATGTTCTTTTGTCTAACTACCTGTGTGCTACTTTTTCTCGCTCGCCTGTCTGACTATGCCATAGCCTTTGTGCTATGGGACGGGCGGGATTTCTATTTATAGAGTGTTTATAATAGAAATAGACAGAAGTGGAGTTCCGTCTCCACATTATACTACGTAAATAGTTGCTCGTTAGAAATTGAAAATTAATATATTTCCACTTCATAGAATTCAAGTTTAACGATTAATAAACTACTAAACGAATTTTAAAAGTCAAAGGAAAATGAAAGTGCAATTAATGATTGCGTTAATTATATTAATAATGTAAATATTATATTGACTGATCCAAAAAATAATTTTACTTTTAATTGCTACTTTATTATTATTTTTTCATAAAAATACAGCAAATTGCATGAGGAGACGAAGAGTTTTCGTTCAACTCCTTTAATAAGTGCAGCACTCAAAAATGCAATTTTACTTTGAGGCGATTACACTATAAGGTATATGCATTAAAATTACAATGACCTCCCTGGGAGATTTTAATTTTTCTGGATAATTCCTTGATTTTACTCGTTTACAATAAAAAATATTTAACTGCATGTGTATCATTACTTTATGTGTAACCTTTTAAAGCTGAGAATATTTACTATTTGGTTGAATTTGAATGTCTCCTGACCCTCAAAAATAATATATCTAGGTAATTATTCTTTGTCTAAAACGCAAGCAATATTAGCTCTTGTTCTTATTTTTATAGAATGTGTAATAATTGTTAGATGCAGCGGACTCCCTTTTTACATTACTCACTATAATTTATAATATATTTCGAATTTACATCAATCCTAATTGTTCGTGACAATCACAGGTTCAAAATACGATGGAAATTTCCTGATAAATACTTACAAATATGTGACCAATAAGCTTTTAAATATTTGTTTACAAGACAAAAATAAAATCCCCAATAACAATAAATTTCAACACAGCAGTTTGACACTCGAACGTTCCCCAACAGTCATAAAGTTAAAGCTTGAATTTTAATATTTTAGTTTGATAATGTTATATTCAGCTGTAAGCTCGTTAGATTTCACTTATGTTTCCTAAAGTGTACGTCTGCGTAGTACAGAAGAATGCAGTGATTTCAAAATTGTATATTTTCTACAGGAGGATTGGAAAAATACAATGTGGTATAATTTTGATAGGAATATAATTATTATTATTACATACAAGATTAAAATTCAAATACCCGATCTACTATTACTGTAGCTCAGGATGATAGATTTATTAATTTGATATAATAATATATTATATAATTACACATTTACATTGCTGAAGTCTTTATGAAAGATAAGTATTTACACTACTCGATACACTTTGACGAAGGCGATTACATTCACTATACCCTCTAAATGAGAGTTTCATTCTTTCAGTTTTAGAAGTTTTATAACGTATCTGATAATCATCATTATGAATTTGGCTGAACGATTAGCCGGGCAGAAAGTAGAAACAGAAATGTAAGAGTACAGGGCCTGTATACTGTATACTAATATATAATTATTCATGGGCCCGAAAATCATGGCTTACATCCAAAATGACTCGGGCCCTATAAACGTCCGTGGGAAACGTACAAATCTAGGAAGTAAGTAACATCGTAGGTACTGTGGATCCAATCTAAATATACCTTCTGTATGGGAAAGTTAAATAAATTATTTGAATCTAGCAATTATTACGTTTAATTGCATGAATTTATAACGATATTTAAGTTGATACTTGTTTATGATTATCTTTGGGATGATGCTAGGATTCCTGATTTGCTTAAACTATGCATACATATATATATACTGTAAATGTTCGAATAAGCGCCCGTAAATTGTTAGAACCTTCAGCCCAACGCTTATTTATTTTTTTTCTTGCGTCGTTTTTATCTCATTTTATGAGGTAATGCAATGGGTCGTATGTTTTGCAATTAAATCATCAAGTTAAACTGAAGCATAAACGGATATTTTTAAATTTTGACACTTCAGGCACAGGATGCAGTATTACAACTACAGAATTAAAATTGTTTCATACTGTTACAAATGCTACTGATAACTGAAAATGCCCGGCTCATATTTGGGACCCCGGTGCTTATTGCATTCTCTAGACTCACAGCTGAGCGCTTATTTAAGATCCGGCATTTAATCGAACATTGACGGTGTATAGTTTTTGATTGGAAAATTAAAATGGCTCTTAATTTGTGAAAACATATTATACAATCATACCCTCACAATGGTGTGCCTATAATTAAAGCCTGACTGAGATTATGATCTAATTTACTGTATATTAGTATTGTTATAAAATTAAACATTTTGTGGATGCTGTAATATGTTACACCAAGTTACATCGATGCTGGAGGCGTTCAAAAATCATACAGGTTGATGTTGAAGGAGATTTAACAATTTCATATGGATTGAAACACTTACATTACATGCAGAGAGCGCATGCTATTTTTATTTCCACGAAGTCTGACACCAAATTACCTTTAAATAGTTACCACTCTATAAATCAGCTGCATCGGTTTTTTTGTAAACGAAAATCGGCATGAAGTTACTGTAATCTGTGTCGATCAATTAGCGTAATACTGGTTTATTTTTCAAGGCAATACAGTTCATTTGAAACACTATTACGGGCAAGACTTTGCAAGCTTTACAATATTTCATTGACTTTATTGTCATCAAACTTCAAGCTGAATAAAAAAAACAAATTGCTCACACTAACGGCTGCCTTCATATTGAAAATTATTTATGATTATGATACATCCTTTTCCTACAACCTACAATACGCACAGGTATCCTGATTCCTGATATGGGTAAGACAATGCTGCGAATGCAAGTGCAAAATTTGCTACAAACCACATGACTAAATACAAATACTATACACACATACATTAACTTTAGATACTAAAGCTGCGATATTAGGACTAGAATAATAATTAAGTATGGTTGCTACTATTACGTTGTACGGGACGGGCACAAAATTCGAATCCAGTAGGAATAGGTAAATAATTACACATAATTAAATAATATAAATCGTGTAAACAAAGTAAGGTATAAATAAAAAACAAACAAGCAGCACAAAAATTGCAATCATTCAACAGAAAGGCAAACGGCAATTTTAATTCATGTATTTCAAGCAGAAATTAACGATTGACTTGCGACCACAAATACCTGGGATACATGTAACGATAAAGGCTTACATATGAAAAAGTAAAATATGTTGACAAATAATAACGTAAGATATAAACTAAACACACAATCCCTACCATTTTGTGTAGTACCAGTTTGGTAAGTCTCAATAAAATGCATAGCCTTTTGAATGTTTATTTGTGCTCATCCACCACTCGGTGATGATGGTATGGTGGGTATATGTTGGTATATGTACCTATATAGGTACTTAGTGTGGTCTCAAAAAAAATAAATTACGATGGTGTTTTTATGAATCACCAGAGTGCTCAAAAGTAAACAAAAATTGAAATCAAAATTAAGTGTAAGTATCTACAGGTTGTGCAACAGTTTGTAGTGCTTTTCTTAAAGTTTTAGTATTGTTTTTGGTGTCCCCAAAAAAATAAATATATACGGTGGGACTTTTTGTAAAAAAATGTGAAAATTCAAAAAGATAAAATGTGGATGTTTTGTAATCTACAACTGGTTGGTAAAGGCAAACTAAAAATTTCTGATGCTTCAAGTTTCTGAGAAATCCTTCATGTTGGGAAAAAAAATTCATCTGTGTCTTCAAATAAATATTATTATGTTTTTACCGTTGGTCCAGAAAAATTAAGTTTCCAAAGAATTGGAGGTTCTGCCTCCACACTAATTTTTGACATGGTTAAAAATTAATCTAGGGATCTTAATTGAGACTCTGAAATGGAGGATAAATCAAATTCGTGAACAGAAACTATTATTGCGTCCAACATATTTACAAGATGTGGGGAGTAAATACATGTTTGTATTTGTACATAACATTTTAGTTAAAACTAGCGATGGATATCAACAGCAGAAATATTTTATACTGATTCGAAACTAGCGATGGATATCAATAGCTCAAATATTAACAATTATAATCGTATATATATCAAAATATCAACAAATAATAACATATTTAAACATATCACTGGATATCACCAGCTCAAATATTCACAAACATAAACATTAATCATCATCATCATCATTCATAATATGTATGTATGTGTCGTGTTGTATTGTGTTCCGTGACGAGGTTATTCGAAGGTGAAGGAATCTTCTTCAGAGTCCTCGGTGGTGGGAGGGTCTTGGTGGGCTAGGTATGTGGAATTTCGAGTGTCGATGTAACTGCAGTCTCCATCACTGGTGTCGGAGCTGGGAGGGGATTTGATGACTCTGTCGCGAGGGAGTTGGTCGGTGAAGTCCTTGGAGGATTGTGTCGGTAGGATTTGTGGTTCGTCGGGACTAGGGCGATAACGTGGGTCAAAAATCATCTGTTCCGCACGCCATCGTGCTATGCGCATCTCTTGGTGAGTGTCGCGACGTCGACGAAGTTGCTCCAAAAGGTTACTTGCGGATCTCTCTCGGGTGGGGATTTGAGGAATGGGTGAAGGGCTCCGGTGTTGACGGATCCTTCTTGCTTCCATAACGTCTTGCAGTTGTTGGGTAGACAAACTACCTCGACGGTAATCGAAATTGTGGTGGGATTGGGGAGCATAAAGGGTATAGGGAGTATCGTCACGGGAACGTTTACGTGGATTTTTCTGAAGGGATTCAGGAGTGAGGATAGGAAGAATGGTGGTGGTGTGTGGAGTAGATTCCAATTCTGAGTTTGAAAGTGGAGTCTCCGGTCTATTTTCCTCCTCAGTGTCTATCCCCTTCTCTGGTGTTGGAATAGTCTGTCCGTGGCAACGGCGGAGGTGAAAAATATAATCATCCCGTTGCTGCTGGATTTCCTGAATCTCCAAATTAGCTTCTAGGATCGCTTTCTCGTCCATTAGAATTGGTTCATCATTACTGCTGTCATCCTCCAGTAATAGTACTGCTGGAGGCAAGTTCTCTCGTCTTTGAACAACTGTGTGAGGCGGAAATCTTTCGATCCACTTTCCCAGGCGTTGCTGTGTATCCAGTATTTCATCTTCTGATGCTGGAGCAAACCCACGGACGTTTAGCGTCGGATCCGGCCTCCTCTCACGTTCTGCTGGTGTTGGTGGTGGAGTAGTTGTCGCGTCGAAATGTGTGTGTGCTGTCTCGAAAGCATCCTCCGAGTCCTCTGCTTGTATCATGTTGACATCGGGGGCTGGAGGATCTTCGTCGTCATTATCAGTAGTGTCATCATCGGTAGTCATATCTGGAGGATCCATTTCGTCATCTTCATCATCTTCCTCCTCTTCGGCTTGTTCAGCCTCCATAGGAGAATTAATGGGGTCGTCCATATAGTAATCTGATGGGTCATAAGGTTGATAGTCATCTGGCTCGAGGAGATCTATTGGTTCGTCGTCCTCGCTGTCTGTGTCCACTTGGATGGGTAGTTGGGGTGCAATCTCTATTGATGGTGGGAGAGTTGGTTCCTCCGGAATGTCTCTGGCGTGGTCTCCGTCCATGATGGTAAGTCTAATCATAGTTAGGGAACAAAAACACCCTTTTCCAAGTTATTGTACTTTAACCGTACCAATGCAGTGGTAGGTCTCTCGATGGTGGTATCTAAATTAAATTCCTTAAATTAAGTCTATGTAATTTCCCAGGTCTTTAAAGGCCTGGAATATTATCCCATGGATGTAATTCATGGAAATACAGTGCTACTTAATTTCGGAAATGATTATTAGTAGGTGCTCCTCTCCTCCTCTGAGGTGGAGTCATGAATCTGTAAATTCTAATTGTCTATCCCTTATTGTGCAGATGAAAATAATGCTCTCGAAAGCATGCAAAGACTGAGTTTGTGTTTTTCATTCATCATTAGTTTTAATTAATTATTAAAGGAATCCCGATAGAATGAATTGGGTATAATATTTGTAATAGAATGAAAGTAAGTTCTTGGTGCTTAAGAAACCAAATCTTCAATTGTGCATAAAGTAAGAGAATCAAAAACTTAAAATCTACGTAGTGTCAAAATTTATGAAATATAGAATTTGAAAAAAAATGAGAATTTTTCCTTGCAGAAATACTGAAGGAACTTAAAATTATCTACACATTATTCATGCCATGTATCCATCTCCAAAATAGTAAAAGAATTAAACTGGTCTAATAGCCGTGGCCATGGAAATCTTGGAAGTGGGGACAGGCATAGGTTGGGTGGTGTCCGCCGCAGAAGAAACATCTCTGAGCTAATTCCATGATTCGGGCAAATTTCGCGTAGCTAATCCTGCGATGAGGGCATCGTTGCCAGTAGTGTCGAATATTTCCCTGTTGGTGTCTACGACGGCAGAGTTCACAGTCCCATGGTGTTCCAACGAAGTGGTTCTCGACTTCTGGTAAAGGAGGAAATGGTTGGACTGGAGGAATGGGAATATGGACTATCTGAGGTTGCTGAATCGGTGCGCCGAAAAGTGGGATAAGCTGAGGAAGTCCTGGGGCTTGATAAAAATATCCATTCGGAACAGCAGCCGGTTGTTGGATATTAATCTGAGGTTGTTGTTGTTGTGGAGCTGGTGGATCTGGAGCATTGCGGGCTTGGTGGCGCTGTGGCGCATCTGATCGGGATCTGGATGAAGCTCGGTATCCGTCGTGATGTTTTGAAGACTCTCTGGATCTGGATGATCTTCGGGGAGGGGTTGGAGATCGGGACTGACGATGTTGTGGTGGTGCCTGAGTTCTCCATGGGCGGCCTTTTGGCCATGAGTATCCTCGAATGTCATCTATACTTTGGTCTTTCGAGTTCTTATCCGACTGCCTGTTCTTGGAGAAATTTGAGCTTGGTGGTTGTGCTCGAGGTCTCCACTGTTGAGGAATCTGTCTCGGTCCAAAGCGAAGCGGTGGGCGAAACGATGCTCGTGGTGTTGGGGGAGTATTTCTCGGTGGGGCCGGAGCCCGTGGTCGGTTACTGTATCGGTCTTGTCGGTCCAATGGTCGCGGTAATCGCAGTGTTTGCTGTGGTGATGGTCTTGGAGCCGAACTTTGTTGAGATGGTGGAGTGGCTTCCACCGGAGCTCGCGGTTTTGGTGTATAAATGGCATACCGAGGAGCTGTAGTCCCTAAGTCCGGGAGTAAATCAACAGTGGGAGCATTCGCATCTAGTGCTGGTGGAGTTGGTGATGGTGCTCTTTGAACTGGAGCCGGAGCTTGTTCTATCGGAATTGGAGCCGGAGCTGGAGTGATTGTGTCCAGGGGCTGAGCTGTATTCGGACTAACTTCAATGGTGGGAGGAACTCTCATGGGTCCTCTTCCTCTCATAGTGAATCTCGGGAGGCCGACAGCAAGACGTGGTGGGGCTGGGCCTAATAATAGATTTCCCGTAGGTTTATTTGGAGGACTAAAAATACCATTAGTTCTTGGTGGTGTCGATGAAGGAGTGCTGGAAGTTAATCTCCAGCGCTGTAGTTGCTGTTCTATCTCAGCAGATCTGCGATTGGCTTCGTCTTGTTGTTGTTGAAGTTGCCTGATTTCATCTGGGATGGGCTCCAACTGTTGTGAAGTCCCTGGCTGAGGTTCTGGAATTTTCGGAGGAGATCCGCTTTTCTGCTTCTTTCGGACGTTCTCAGATTTGAAATCTGCAGTGCTCGTGGAGCGTTTGATGTTCTGAGCAGGAAGTCCTTGCAAAGGTTCAAAAGATTCGTGGTCATAAGGAACTGGATCTTCGATGTCCGCGTTGTCGAACTGTTCATCTTCCGAATCATTATCTAGGGCGACTGCTTGATTGATGATTGGGGATCTTGGAGGGTTTCGAGCTGGTGTCGGAATTTGTTGGATGAATTGTTGTCGACGTGGGGAAGCTGGTGGAGTATTCTGCGTAATCGGGAGGGGATTCACAGGCTGAGGAACCATGTGTGTAAAAGTTCCGTCTGGTTGTCTGGCCTGGATATCATTAGGATGTGGCGTACTGTCACTGGTCATTCTCATGACATAACGGTGGGCGTCGGGTTGTCCGGGGATGCGGTTGCGCAATTGATGTAGCATAACTCTCCGGGACCGGTCTTGGTTGTAGACATACTTGTGATCCCAATCTTCATCATCTGATTCGATTCCGGCGTTGGCAAATTCATTTTCCGGATCTAGTTGACCTTCGGGAATTCGCGGTGGTCCATGAGGGAGTTTGTTAGGATTCGGATTAGGTGAAGGATTGGCCATTTTGAGGATGTCTAGTCTTTACCCGAAAAAGAAAGAAAATTTCCATCACTACTTAAGTAGGTGATGGGATAGTGCTTTTCCCAAAATTTGAAAAATGTTTCTATCTAAAATCTGGAAATTCTAAATAGAATAGTGTGCATGCAGAAATTTTTCGTGCAATCTAATCGGAGTCCTCAGAATCAGAGTCTGAGGTATCAGAGTCGGAAGAAGAATAAGAAACTGGTTTCTGGTATTGACATGCCATCATCTGCCCTATGTTTCCCATGGCCTTAACTAATTCAGCCATGGCATCCGTAGGTTTTACGTGACATCTTTTTAATTTTACAACTTTCTTTTTCTTACGTTTCTTATGTACCGAGCCTACCTCTTTGCGTCTGCGTGTCCTCGGGACCTCAACATCGGAAGGATCATGAGGTATGACTACTTTTCTTGGTCTTGTTGACCTTCGTAATTCAGTATTTTCAGGAATTGACTCTGACTTTTTACTTTTCAAAATGACCTTACTATTATTTCCCTTTGCAGGTTCTATCGTGACAGTATCATTTTCAATGACCGCTGTAGACTCTATGGTTGGGACTGTGGGAGTTTCAAGTACATTCTCTTCCAAGAATTCGAGATCGCTTTCAGCTGGATCAATTTGTTGAGTTTCAGTGATTGATTCTTTTGGTGCTGTGTCGATTTCGATTTCTTCGAGTACTTGTGTTTCATCATCTCTATTGACCATCTTAATTACTTTTTTATTTATGAACTCAGTGACAATTAATTTGGTCTGTATTTTGGGCTGAAGGGCGGATGTTTCATTCCGCTCTCCATTCCAGCTTTTTGGTGCTGTAGGAATTTCTATGGGGTTGTTTCGTCTGTTTTCTGAAATATCACCTAATTCGGAACGTCCTTTCCTCATATTAATGTGACAACTATAAAGTGAGTGATTTGAAGTGTCTACTGAATCTGCTCTATAAGTTGGAGCTTCAGTTGGTTGTGCTACATTAGAAATTTGGGACATAGGGATGTCTTTTGCTGGGTTTCGAAATGCGTTAAAATAATTTTTAGTCTTTTGGTAATCAAAATCTGCGTAGCGTTTTCCGGTAGTAATATCAATGCCCTGAATTAAATTCCAATCGTCCTTGTGAATGAAAGAACCATCTGAACCTAAGTGGTTCATGTTATGACTATTACAACGGGATTCTCTAGCAAATGGGTCATCAACAATAGTGGTAGTCATACGTGCAGGATACCTATCTATTGTTTCTACATCAAAGTATCTTCTAGCTGTAGGAGAATTATCAGAATTTACCCTATTTGAAATGGGGATACTATTTGGTTCCGCCGGCGTGGGAATCTGTTCCGCGACCGACGGTATTAGTGGTATAGGTAAATCTACAGGTAGGTTAAAATTAGTGTCTACAATGTTGTCTATTGGAATTTCGGAATTGCCCAGAGGAGTAATCAACTCTGGAATATGAGTAACGGCGTGATTGGAATAATTATTTGTAAGTTGCCTATAATTCTGTGAAGTTGGGTTTCGCTGAATTGTACGGTTGCGTAGTTTCAATTCGTTATTTGGATCGAAAGAGTACTCTTGATTAAATATTCCGCGGGGGACTACGTTGATTTGTGCCGCGGTATCCCCATCGAAATCTCTCAACTCAGGGTCTGCCCAGGGTTCGGTGTGAAATGCAACATCATCAGGAGTGTAAGTATAATTATTCAACCAGTTTTGATCACCCAACACGGGTTCCATATTATTATTAAGAGAAGGAATGTCGTCTAATAGGTAAGGTTTTAGGTTGTGGCCATGCACAATCTCAAGAACAGTTTCGTCAATATATTTAGAAAGGTCAGTGTCTTTACTACATAGTAAGTACATATGTTGGTTAGTAGCTGTACTATATATCTTATATGGACCTGTATACTTAACTGTAAATTTTGCTGCTGTGCCTGGTGCCTTATAGTAATTTTTCTTAAGTACTAAATCGCCTTCCTTATATAGAACTGTAGGGTGAGTCTTATCAAAAGCCATTTTACGTTTTAACTGATTATGACACGAGTTTTCATGCGCCAAGATACGTGCCTTGTGAAGTTCATGAAATCTAACCTGAGTCATTTCTGGGTCATCTGGATCAATATCGTCATCGAGGGGTTTACCGGTAATATAACAAAAGTGAAGGCTTCTACCGAACATGAGAAAATAAGGACTATAGCCTGTGCTAACGTGCTTAACTGCGTTATATTCATTTTCTATATGAGGTAACATAACATCCCATTCAATATTATTATTATCATATTTCAACTTTTTCATGATACTGCCGAATGTTGAATTAACTCTTTCTACGTATGCATTGCTACTAGGATGGTGTGGAGAACTATGGATGGAAATAACGTTATGTCGAGTGCACATCTCATTGAACTTGTGACCTGTAAAAGCTGGACCATTATCAGATACAATCCCTTTTATTTTATGTTTTGCTATTAATGGTTCTAATACTTTGACTGTTTCAGCCACAGTTGTGCCTGTAGTTGGGATGAGATGCAGGAAACGGGTGCATTGGTCTATCACGGCCAAGATATAGGTTTTATTACTAGAAGTAGTATTCAGTGGACCAAGGTAGTCCACTGAAACTTTAGCATAAGGAGTGGTAGGAGTAATCATTGCATGCATAGGACCTGATTTCTTGACACGTGGGACATTAAATCTTTGGCAAGTGTCACATGCTCGACATGCCTTGGTGACGTTGTCCCACATCTGCAAGAACCAGTATTTGTCTACCATAGAGTAATAAATTTTACGGAAACCAAAATGTGACTTATTGTGTAGTTCACGTGCTATGCGTTTTCCCTCAGCTACTGGTAATACATTCACCCACAATGGTCCCAGTGGCTCATAGTTGACATGCTGGAGAATACCGTCTGTGTTAATGCGGAAGTCATTCCGGTACTTATTTTTACCTCTACAATTATTTTCTTCGTCTACCTGCAGTGATGTAATTATTTCAGCTAAATCTTTATCTTTGGCCTGCATATCTTTAAGGTTAATTACTGATTTATCCGTATCGTTGCAATGTACTATATATTCCTCATCCTCAGGTTGCCTAGGATGTTCAGTCTTCGCCGTCATGCCTCTAAGAATGGCTACAGGAAGATTATCCGCTCGTGGAGGGCGACTTAAACAGTCAGCCATGGCATTAGATTTTCCTGGTACATACATAATTTTTAGGCGGTATGAACTCAACTTGAGACTCCATCGCACTAATTTACCGGTGACCTGAGGTGTTCGAAGAATGTTGACGAGTGCTTGGTGATCAGTGTAAACTAAGACTTCCCTTCCAAATAGTAGGTTATGAAATTTCTGGAAGGCATGAACTATAGCATAACACTCTTTCTCCGTGACTGTCCACTTACTCTCAGTGTGTGATAGTGTATGAGAATCGAAACCCAGGGGTTGTCGATCTTTATGATTTCCATTAGTGATTACCTGGATAAGGGCAGCAGCGACTTCATAATCGCTGGCGTCAGCCCATAATTCCAAAATGGCAGTGGGGTCCGGGAATGCTAATGCAGGAGCGGTACAGATGGCTGTTTTCATTTCTCTCACCGCTCTTTGACATGCGGCGTTGAAAACAAAAACTGCGTCTTTCTTTAACAAATCATATAGTGGCCTAGCAAATTTTGAATAGCCGAAAATTAATCTCCTAAAGAAACCGCTTAACCCTAGCCATCGACGTACGTCGGTGGTATCCTGAGGATCTGGAAAATTCATCAATACATTAGTGCGATCGGGATCTATTTCGACGCCCTGACTAGTGACCTTATGACCTAAGAAAGCGATTTTTGGGTGACCTAGATAACATTTCCTGGGTAGCAATCTTACGTTAGCTTGTATACATAACCATAGGATCTTTTCCAGTCGATCCATCAATTGAGTGAAGTCTTTACCACCGAAACAATTGTCTTCAGAGTAATTATTAAAAAATGAACTTTTATATGGAGACCATATAATATCTAATGTTTTTTGTAAGATTGCACTCGAATTGACGAAACCGAAAGGAGTACGAGTGGGACGAAACTGACCGTCTGATGTCATAAATGCAAGTATGTCTCTGCTGTCACTGTCTAATTCTATTTGTTGGTAAGGATCACGAAGACCTAAATTACAAAAATACTTGGAATTTGAAAGAGATTTGAAAGCAGTATGTAAAGGTGGGATGGGCATAGGTTCAGGTTTTACTTTTAAATTAATTTTCCTGTAGTCTACAGTGGGTTTCCAGGTCTTGCCGGAGGATAACATTTGTACCTGGGATACATACTGACTATGTGAGTTCTGTATTAGGCCTAGTTCTCGTTGTTTGTCAGTATACTTACGGGTAATTTCTTGTAACTCTAAACTCACGGAACGGGGACTCACAATTTGAGCTGACTTATCCAATAATTCCACTGTGGCTTGTAATGTCTTACCAGTCCTAGGATCACGCATCGGCTCCAGAAAGTCATTCTCGGTCCAACCAAAAGCTTTGTAATATTTACTCAAAAGTTCCCTAACCTTAATCTTTTGAGGGCCTGTGAGACCTTTGAAAATCTTGAATTGAGAAAATTCGTCATCAGTTAATGGTTGACTACCTTCTACACTCTCTGGTACCGGAGCAGTGTCAACTGCATCATTATAGTCTTGGTCATTAACATGCATAGTAGGGGAATTGTCTTTATCTATCCTAGTAGCACGGAGATAGTCCGTTGGCATTGTTTCATAGCTGGAAAGGGTTGGTTGTGGTGGTAAAATTAAATCGCCTGTTTGTTGCGAATTTGCAACATGCAATACACCTTTGCCTTTCGTAACTTTAACCGTATCTTGTAATACCATTAATCCTAGTTTCTCGAATAAATTATAATTAGGATGTATAGCTATTTGACCTGAATATCCGGGGTCCTCTGTATAAAAGGGAACCTCCGTTGCCGTGTCATCCTTAATGAGGGAGGGCCGAACTGTAAAAAAGTCGTAACTTGTATTGTTTGTAGTACTCGACAGCTCGGCTGGATGCTTCGCTAGATTGAACAGATCGAACCTCCTCCAATAAGGATGAAGTTGTACTGTGGACTCGTCTGATAGTGGTAGTACCTATAGACTCAATGTCGTCGATTGTGACCTCATTTAGACTTATGTCAATATTACCTTCAACCTGTAAATCGTCGTCTTCCTGTATCCCATCCAATACCTTGGTTAAATCGTCCTTACGTAGAGGATTGCATGCAGTAACCATACTGAGTTGAAGTGCCTTTTGTTTCCTTAAATATGCAGATTGCGATTTCATGCGTCTAAGTGCGCCTTTACTGGGGAAAGCCTTTAGTCTACATAATCGTTCTGCATCTGACCTCATGGATTTATGAGTCCTTTCTTGAGCTGGTCTAAAAATAATCGTGCCTAATCCGCATTCTATGTTTACATTATAAGTTTTAAGTAAATCACAACCAAATACGATAGGATCTTGAGCTTTCTCGACCACAAAAAATCCCCATTGAATCCATTCCTTGTATTCATTCACGAAAAATTGTAAATAAATAATCTTATCGATAGTATGTGCATTATTATCATCTATGGATAAATATACAGTGAGTGGTTTGCACCTTTTTATTTGTTTTTCTATTTTTAGATCCTGCAAAGTTTTTAAACTTACTGTACAAACAGTGGCACCAGTGTCCACGAGAACTTCTAAAATATTTATATTATGTACATTTGTTCGGAACTTCATCTCACGTTTGATTTCCGTGGACTCGTTACTGAATTTCCGTGCATAATGTACTTCATTGTCAGATGGAAAATCAAACAAAATACCTATGGGTTTTTCAGGATCAAAATCGTCAAGCTCCTGCCCTATTTGAAGTAGTGGATGACCTGGTTTATGACCTAAAACGTCAGTCGCTTTGTTCTGCCTGATTCCCAGACTTCGCAAAGCGGCATCGGCTTTTGCTATGGTTTTATACACTCTTGCCGGTTTAGGTGACTTAAAATAGACTTTTGTGTACTTAATAGATACAGATTTGAATGAATGCTCTGATGCAGGAGGCTCGGGTCTGGATATATTATCTATATCCACCCCTTCTAGTTTAAATTACCATTTCCCTGTGCTGCCTGTCCTACCTGGGGTGCATCCTGTTGCCTTGGTTGCCTTGGTTGTCTAAGTGGAATTTGAATTCCCTGAGCTCGATATAATTCGTGACAAGTGCGGAAATTGTGTGTCATTCGACCGCACTGCCAACATGCTGACCTAGCTCCTTCTGCAGCTACACAATATGCACGACGGCGCTCGTTATAATAAGGAAATTTTACCACTGCAGGGTCATCATTGGCCCCACGTGGGACATTAGGATCAGGAGGAGCTTCATAGGGAGCTCCATTTACAGGATTAGGAGGGTATCTAGGAGCTATTTGGTTTACAGGGGCACCTTGGGCAGCCTGGACTATGGGTTCGCGCTGTGGTTCTACCCTAATCCCAGCATTGTGCTTATGCTGGTATGGCGTATGGGCATGGAGTGCCCGCGCGTATGTACGTCCTTCAACTTTCGGACCGGAATATGTAACTTGTTCAGTAGGGACGGGATCTAACCAATCATTAATTACACCTGTACTTATGGCTTTGTCCAGTGTGGTTCGAAAATGATCAATAGTAGTACAGCCGATCATATTGCTACGCATTCTTTTAGGTACGCCTTTTAACAGTCCAACTACCAAGTCATTTGCACTCATTTTGGGGTCGATGCGTCTCAGTACGCTGAGTCTACCTGAAATGTACTCTGAACTGCCCATGAGTTTATTATAAGCTGTTCTAGGTAAGTCTGCCTTGGCCTTATTAACTAATGAGTCGTTATCAAATCTGACTGCCAAAGCAGTCTCTAACTTTTTCCACAGGTCTCTATTAATACCAGGTGTCTGTCTCTTGAGAGCTGGTCTCCATGAAGACCTTTCTGATTTCCACCATTCGAGGGCCTGTCCGTCCAATACGCGATCGAGAGCGTCGAATTTGTCATATTCTGTCATGTCGATATAAGCAGCGTCCTGATTAAATTGGTATAGGAATGCGTCTACCTCGCTATCTCCAGCATACTTTGCCCAATCCTTAATGAGCTCATTATTCCGTATAGTGCGAGCTAATTCAGCGTCCTTACTAGTTGGTCTGGGTGGAGCAAAAACTTCCCTAAGTGCTGCTATATCCTCGGCTGATCTACCTAGGAGACTTCTGCTAGATGCAAATGCACTCTGTTCAGGAGCTCTAGTCAAATTAGGGAGAGGATTAGTCTTTTGGGACTCGAAAGGATTTGGAGGTAATTTAGCTGAAGGTTGGGTCTTATTAAAATAGATTCGAGGTTGAGGAGCTGAGGAAACTGAGGCTGGAGGATTGACCTGTGACTGGCTACTCTCGGCACTGGGGCCTCTAGCTATCCTGTCTAGTGCTTCTTTGTTTTGCAGGTCCTTTATCTTTTGGTCATAAATGCGTTTGTCTTCGGCCTGTGCCGCGGTACGCCTAGTTATGTATGCATCCCTTTCCCTCTGTTCTTCCTGAGTCAAATCGTCATCATCAGATTCTAATAAGTCGATGTTCATGGGTGCGTCTAAACCGAATAATTCCTGTTCTTCTCTATTTAAATGTGCCATTATATAAACAAAATTTTAGTCGTGAGAAAAATAATTTCAAAAATTTGGAGGTTTGGCCTCCACACTAATTTTTGACTATTCGACTTTGTTAAAAAGTTCGAAATAATTAAAATGAGCTTTTGTTACTGGATAAAATATTAAAATCTGCGATATTTTCCCTCCACACTAAGAGTTTACTTTGTTAACTCTGAGTGTGAAATGATGTCAAAAATAAAATATGGTGCAAGCTCGGACTTATTTAAAAGTAGGTTAAAATCTGGCTTCAAAATCAAAATAGTAATGAGCAAGAATTATTGGCTAATGATTATGTACCTTATTACGTCGATAATGTTACCCAAAAGAATGATAATGGCTCGTACAGGTACGTGGTTTATCCACAAGTTTTCACACAATTGGAGAATAATGGAAAATATTAATAACAAAAATATAATCTGGAGCATTTAGTACAAAATTAAAAATCGGGTGAGATCACGTACGAGCTGAACAAGTATGATTAACTCTACAATGGGTAAATCGATGCGGCGTAATTCCAAGCGCGCGATAATAATGATGAAAATTAGAAAAGTTAAAATTCCAACTATCATAAGTATATACCTACTCTGGGTGGGGTGGGTTTTTACTCTTGGCAAGTGAGTTACGGGTCCCTTTCTCACAACTGTCACCAATCACGTTTCATAGTTCACGATTTAAATGGGTACATACTCATGAAAAGTCAGTCAATACCTTGTTATGTGATCCTCCGATGCAAAGATGCCGAATGACAGGAAAACAGAAAAAATAAAGATTTTGCTATTCCGTTTCTCTCTGGTCTCTCGTGAATTTTCACACGTTCAAAATCGTCGAAATATTAACAAAATATAGTCTATATGATACGAAAATAACTTAAAATAGTGCTATAAACAAAAATAACAACTTTCAAAATTTTTCGAAATTTCGAAATTTTGGGTCAAATTTTTCAAAATTTTCATAAAATAGGGACAAAAACGAAAATTCTACCCCGCACCTATGATTTTTGAGGGAACGGAGCGGATCCGAAGCTCAAAATCTCATAGAAGTAGAAGATTTCGTTTATGCGCTAATGAATGATGTCAAAGTATTTATATTATGTCGCTAAGTATATAAGTATGTCTACGAATAAAACACTATGACTTGAAATGAAAAGGGGATTATTTTCAGTTATATATATTAGAGGAAGAACTTTTAATTACTTTTATAACCTCTTCAAAAACATATCAATCATGTACAACCTTTTATATTACATAATATTCACGGACGGAGACGAGTGAGGAAAAGAAACACAAAGAACGAGAAGAGGTAGGTAAGTATCTGTTAACTGCGCGTAATTACCAGTGAGAGTGGAAGTATCTATCAGTTTTCCCACGGCAATGTCCGATGGTATTCCAAGACCTCAGTGTCTTTGGCAGCACGGCAATTAATCCTAGTCCTTTAATCGAGCGTTATGACTTCAATCCCTTATTACTCGTCTAATTATCTAACTCCAGGTCAAACGAAGATAACCGGTTAACTTTATTATGTCTTTTTGAAAAGAAAAGCTAAACTGTAAATCAAGTCGTGAAGCTAATGAATTTAAGATGTTCACTTTATATTCCGCTGTGAAAAACTGACTCGTCGCTAACTTCTCTTTTTCACTTCTTCTAGTTTCAAAGGCAAGTAAGAGAATTTCTATTGATGACTATTCAGTAGCTCGAGCGGATTCCGAATGTTTTCTTGTTACTGTTATTACTCATGAAATCAACTTCTTTCCTTTCTACTAGTTAAGTATGTATCTTCAAAGGATTCCCATTGTTCCAAGCTATGGTCAATGGAAATACTTCTACTGTCTAGCTAGATATATATATCCCATCGCTGAAAGCGGTGGCATTGGAATGTTCTTTTGTCTAACTACCTGTGTGCTACTTTTTCTCGCTCGCCTGTCTGACTATGCCATAGCCTTTGTGCTATGGGACGGGCGGGATTTCTATTTATAGAGTGTTTATAATAGAAATAGACAGAAGTGGAGTTCCGTCTCCACATTATACTACGTAAATAGTTGCTCGTTAGAAATTGAAAATTAATATATTTCCACTTCATAGAATTCAAGTTTAACGATTAATAAACTACTAAACGAATTTTAAAAGTCAAAGGAAAATGAAAGTGCAATTAATGATTGCGTTAATTATATTAATAATGTAAATATTATATTGACTGATCCAAAAAATAATTTTACTTTTAATTGCTACTTTATTATTATTTTTTCATAAAAATACAGCAAATTGCATGAGGAGACGAAGAGTTTTCGTTCAACTCCTTTAATAAGTGCAGCACTCAAAAATGCAATTTTACTTTGAGGCGATTACACTATAAGGTATATGCATTAAAATTACAATGACCTCCCTGGGAGATTTTAATTTTTCTGGATAATTCCTTGATTTTACTCGTTTACAATAAAAAATATTTAACTGCATGTGTATCATTACTTTATGTGTAACCTTTTAAAGCTGAGAATATTTACTATTTGGTTGAATTTGAATGTCTCCTGACCCTCAAAAATAATATATCTAGGTAATTATTCTTTGTCTAAAACGCAAGCAATATTAGCTCTTGTTCTTATTTTTATAGAATGTGTAATAATTGTTAGATGCAGCGGACTCCCTTTTTACATTACTCACTATAATTTATAATATATTTCGAATTTACATCAATCCTAATTGTTCGTGACAATCACAGGTTCAAAATACGATGGAAATTTCCTGATAAATACTTACAAATATGTGACCAATAAGCTTTTAAATATTTGTTTACAAGACAAAAATAAAATCCCCAATAACAATAAATTTCAACACAGCAGTTTGACACTCGAACGTTCCCCAACAGTCATAAAGTTAAAGCTTGAATTTTAATATTTTAGTTTGATAATGTTATATTCAGCTGTAAGCTCGTTAGATTTCACTTATGTTTCCTAAAGTGTACGTCTGCGTAGTACAGAAGAATGCAGTGATTTCAAAATTGTATATTTTCTACAGGAGGATTGGAAAAATACAATGTGGTATAATTTTGATAGGAATATAATTATTATTATTACATACAAGATTAAAATTCAAATACCCGATCTACTATTACTGTAGCTCAGGATGATAGATTTATTAATTTGATATAATAATATATTATATAATTACACATTTACATTGCTGAAGTCTTTATGAAAGATAAGTATTTACACTACTCGATACACTTTGACGAAGGCGATTACATTCACTATACCCTCTAAATGAGAGTTTCATTCTTTCAGTTTTAGAAGTTTTATAACGTATCTGATAATCATCATTATGAATTTGGCTGAACGATTAGCCGGGCAGAAAGTAGAAACAGAAATGTAAGAGTACAGGGCCTGTATACTGTATACTAATATATAATTATTCATGGGCCCGAAAATCATGGCTTACATCCAAAATGACTCGGGCCCTATAAACGTCCGTGGGAAACGTACAAATCTAGGAAGTAAGTAACATCGTAGGTACTGTGGATCCAATCTAAATATACCTTCTGTATGGGAAAGTTAAATAAATTATTTGAATCTAGCAATTATTACGTTTAATTGCATGAATTTATAACGATATTTAAGTTGATACTTGTTTATGATTATCTTTGGGATGATGCTAGGATTCCTGATTTGCTTAAACTATGCATACATATATATATACTGTAAATGTTCGAATAAGCGCCCGTAAATTGTTAGAACCTTCAGCCCAACGCTTATTTATTTTTTTTCTTGCGTCGTTTTTATCTCATTTTATGAGGTAATGCAATGGGTCGTATGTTTTGCAATTAAATCATCAAGTTAAACTGAAGCATAAACGGATATTTTTAAATTTTGACACTTCAGGCACAGGATGCAGTATTACAACTACAGAATTAAAATTGTTTCATACTGTTACAAATGCTACTGATAACTGAAAATGCCCGGCTCATATTTGGGACCCCGGTGCTTATTGCATTCTCTAGACTCACAGCTGAGCGCTTATTTAAGATCCGGCATTTAATCGAACATTGACGGTGTATAGTTTTTGATTGGAAAATTAAAATGGCTCTTAATTTGTGAAAACATATTATACAATCATACCCTCACAATGGTGTGCCTATAATTAAAGCCTGACTGAGATTATGATCTAATTTACTGTATATTAGTATTGTTATAAAATTAAACATTTTGTGGATGCTGTAATATGTTACACCAAGTTACATCGATGCTGGAGGCGTTCAAAAATCATACAGGTTGATGTTGAAGGAGATTTAACAATTTCATATGGATTGAAACACTTACATTACATGCAGAGAGCGCATGCTATTTTTATTTCCACGAAGTCTGACACCAAATTACCTTTAAATAGTTACCACTCTATAAATCAGCTGCATCGGTTTTTTTGTAAACGAAAATCGGCATGAAGTTACTGTAATCTGTGTCGATCAATTAGCGTAATACTGGTTTATTTTTCAAGGCAATACAGTTCATTTGAAACACTATTACGGGCAAGACTTTGCAAGCTTTACAATATTTCATTGACTTTATTGTCATCAAACTTCAAGCTGAATAAAAAAAACAAATTGCTCACACTAACGGCTGCCTTCATATTGAAAATTATTTATGATTATGATACATCCTTTTCCTACAACCTACAATACGCACAGGTATCCTGATTCCTGATATGGGTAAGACAATGCTGCGAATGCAAGTGCAAAATTTGCTACAAACCACATGACTAAATACAAATACTATACACACATACATTAACTTTAGATACTAAAGCTGCGATATTAGGACTAGAATAATAATTAAGTATGGTTGCTACTATTACGTTGTACGGGACGGGCACAAAATTCGAATCCAGTAGGAATAGGTAAATAATTACACATAATTAAATAATATAAATCGTGTAAACAAAGTAAGGTATAAATAAAAAACAAACAAGCAGCACAAAAATTGCAATCATTCAACAGAAAGGCAAACGGCAATTTTAATTCATGTATTTCAAGCAGAAATTAACGATTGACTTGCGACCACAAATACCTGGGATACATGTAACGATAAAGGCTTACATATGAAAAAGTAAAATATGTTGACAAATAATAACGTAAGATATAAACTAAACACACAATCCCTACCATTTTGTGTTGCTAATTATGAAATACCTACTATATTATTAAACGGATGAAGTTTTGTAATTATTATTGTGATCACAGACTAAAAAGATATAATTATTATACTTTATCAGTTCTTAACAAAACAAAAAACTTGACTTAACGTAAAATATACACATAATAATAGCAATTACGTATTACTCGTTTTCGGCTTCGGTACAATAAGGAAAGATTACTATGTACAATACAATCGTATGGCTTCATGCAAGTACAGAAGAAAACACGTGATGCCACATTTTGTAAGTAATATGGCAATCAAAACAAAAAAAAACAAATTATAACTGGTACTATCAATCATATCGTATAACTATAATAACATATATTATTATTATTCTTATTATATGTATATACATTCGAAACTTTTTATGCAAATGCAATACTGTCCTGAAATATAGTAACCTATTCTAGCGGTAATTATGATAATGTTATAATAGTAATACAAGATTTTTGAAAACATACTTTGGAAAATGACGACATCTAAACGTGAACGTTTTCATTTTTTCAATACTTTCAAATTACGCATCACGCTACTCTCATTTCTTATTCTTCGAGCAATTCTAAGTAAGCTCCTAAATTACAATTTATCCATACAATTAATTACATAGTCCTATTATGTAGCAATAAGCCTGCCTTATTCACTTATGTATGTACCTATATAACAAATTGATTGCTTACTCTAAATGCACTAATGGCGTTGTTGATGATATTGATATTATAAGACTGAGAACTGTGTCGTCGTACGCATTAATTATACTGATTATTAAAGTATATATTTATGTAAGGACGGGGAACGATATAAAACGCTACATTACGCATCTATTATATAAATAAAAATTTATATAATACTATATAAGATTTTTATGGTTTTGTTTATTTCACTCGACGTCTACCTAAACGTGAGATTCGAGGATGTTGTTGGCAGCAAGGGCAGTGGTTAGCGTATCTGTAGAAACGTTTCTCCCGTGATTATGATTTCCTGTGTGTGTCCCTGAAGATGCATGCCCACCCAGAAAACGAAGAATGTCTACAGTTCCACTGAGGGAGTGACGGCGTTGGCTTTCTTTTGTGAGACGATTGTTCGAGGCTGTCTTCGCTTCTTTTGTTAAGCTCGCCGAGGGCTGACGCTGCTGCTGGTGCTGAATACGGTGGACCTTGAACTGTTCTGATTCTCCAGCAGCAGACCTGGGGGATGTTGGCTGTATCCTTCCTTCTTCTCCGTTTTCACCGGGCTTGTCACCTGACCACGAAGAACCATTACCAGTCTGTCAATGTCAAAGTATATGAATAAACACCATACTCCAGTAATAAGCCCCCATGTAAATTGCATTAATTCAGTTAGTAATAAAGTATGAACTAGATTTTAAATCAGTAAGCACACAATGATGTGAATGAATTACATAGTCATAATAATTTTCAAATTTTAAAGATGATATAATTTAAATTCTAAAGCAACGAGCCAAGTCATGTCCCCATTCAAATGTAAAATCTTACATTTGAAACTCGATGAAGACTAGGATCCCGGTAGGATAATTTCAGATTGGAAAGAATACCATTTCGGTCCACAGGTTCCGTCGCCTTTTCAACTTCTTCCTCATCTAAGTCTTTCCTCCTTTCAATCAAGGATCTACTTCTTCCCTTGTTTATCCCATTGAAATTGATCTTCATGGAATTTAATAAGTGAGACAAGGAGTCCTCTCCATCACTAAGCCATGTAGGATCCGACACCTTTCCCTCGGAGAACTTTACAGATGTTTCCTCCCGTTCTGATGCATCTTCTTCGTCTGCTTCTTGATGTTCAGTTATATTATTCCCCTCATGCTGATCTTCCGTTTCCAGGTTACTACTACCACCCCCGCGGGTGATACTCGGTCGTAAGGAAGAAAGTCTCTGATCTAATGCTCTACTCATGGACGCCACCAAATCACTCCCTTTGAAAACAAAATAATAATATGAGATTAACCATATTTGCATTTATAACAAACATTACAGAATACAACAACACCGTGTAATCCCAAATAGGTAATATTTATTAGACATCTCAAATCACAATAACATGTAATATTTAAATGAAGAATATCGTTTTAAGTTGTCAGTATTAATGAAAAAAACAATGACGCATTCCATTCCTAAAGCTAACACACCACCAACCATTCAATGCGGTGTTATTTAAGTATTAATGCTAGTGCATATTCAGTAGGAACGGACGCTGAAAAGTTAGTAGATTACGATTCATTAATATAACGTCTTATATCTTTTAATAATATAGAACATTTGAGGAATTTAAATGTATATCTTTTAATAATAAATTGTATATTATAAATATTATAAATATTAAATGTATACAGTTGAAATTCTAAGTATGTTTACGATCTGAAAAACGGTGGCTACCACCAGATAGTAAAACTATAGCCGTACCCGGTTAAAATTATAACAGGTATTCAAAATTCACAAATATTGGTTTTTAAATCATGTAAATAGTTTGCTGGCACCTTTTTTTTGACAGCAAGGTGTATTACAAGCATTGCTATTCAAGCTGTTGCTTGAAATTGAAGCTAAATAGTAACCAACATACTAACAATAAGCACAGCTTAGTTGAAGTACTTTACTATAGCATATGTATCTAATAAAATCCAGTAAAATTGATTAATCTAATTCAGGCAGTTTTTATGATTTTAGCCGGGTTACACTAATTTTTAAGAGTCTGCTGGTGGAAATTAAACAATTAGCCAAAACCCTCGACCGTTTTAGAGAAATGCCAATCAAATCTAATTGCAGAATAAAAAAAATAGT
Organism: Dicyrtomina minuta; assembly: GCA_949802685.1. NCBI lineage: Eukaryota > Metazoa > Arthropoda > Collembola > Symphypleona > Dicyrtomidae > Dicyrtomina > Dicyrtomina minuta. The sequence continues at coordinate 51,154,731 of OX461808.1, forward strand.
GTTCAATCATAAATATACTTTTGTCCCACTTTCACCCAGGCATTGAGTTTTAGTCCGATTTCAGGTCTTTCTTTTAAATTGCAAACACTAACAAGGCCACACAGATTAACACGTGACGAGTGATAATATTCGTCTCATGCAGGAATACCACCGTCACCAAAAAGATATACCCTTGTTTCCTCTAATTTCCGCATTAACGTTCGTGCGACGCGAGAGTTATGGTTTTTATAAATACTCTAACAAGGGAATGGTTTCACATGTTACCCGCCAAATTCAAAACCTGCCACTCAGAAAAATCAGGCTAGCTCTAACTAGCACAGATCCAAAGTAACTCTACCGCATTTTGCGTTTTTCGGTCACAGTGGGCCGCCAAAGTTTAAAAAAATTCAAATTTTGAATTTTTGGCACCCTATAGCTTCTACATTTCTCATCCAATTTTGACGAAATTTGGTTTTTTCTAATCGTTAGACCATTTTCTAAAAAGTAATTTCAGGATTTTTCAAAATTCGAAAATTTTCATTTTTTTGAAAAAAAATCAAGAAACCAATACTTTTGAGGCCCCATTTTTTAGGTCAATTTTTTCAAAAAAATGAAAATTTTCGAATTTTGAAAAATCCTGAAATTACTTTTTAGAAAATGGTCTAACGATTAGAAAAAACCAAATTTGGTCAAAATCGGATGAGAAATGTAGACGCTATAGGGTGCCAAAAATTCAAAATTTGAATTTTTTTAAACTTTGGCGGGCCACTGTGACCGAAAAACGCAAAATGCGGTCAAGTTACTTTGGATCTGTGCTATTTAGAGCTAGCCTGATTTTTCTGAGTGGCAGGTTTTGAATTTGGCGGGTAACATGTGAAACCATTCCCTTGTAAGTTATATTCATATGTACATACAGTTACACTTACAATCGCCATTGGATTTATTTAAACTCGTACTACTATCGGGTCAAATTAATGAGTGAGAATTAAATAATTAGGCTCTAAATCCTAATCACTCAAAAATTCAAACTCTAACTTGTGCAGTTTTTAACTGGATTAGTTCCACAAAAATACCTGATTTATATACACTAACGAGAAAAAACGAGTAAAATTGTTATGCAATACAAATATATTCACTATCGTTTAAACATAAACTTCTATTCGAATTAGTTGTCTCGTCAGTTAACACATACCTAAATCGTAAATAATATTAAATATTTAAATTTCGTGCATTACCATAATAAATATTAATATCTTTATGTTATGCACATTAGGACCGTGGAACCGCGGTAGGTTAGCTTCCTAATAATTGTAAGTAGAACAATACATTCAAAAACATATACTGTGTAACTTTTATAGATTATCTAGATGCAAGTAGTATACTATCATAACTATAGGAAGCTAGTAAGGGAGAAACACACAACCACGGGACGGAAATTCAAACCACCGTGAGTAATAATAATTGACCAGCTGACCTCATCCTTATTCTTCTTCCCTTCCATTCTCTTAACTACTACGATGTCAAATGGCGAAAATTTTGATACCAAAATCTGGGACGTCTCACTATGACTGAAAAACATTTCATCCAACAATTTTTTATTTTTGTAAAAACTTATACGCTGTAAAAGTAATTAAAATGAGGCAACAGTAAACATGATATACATATATCAGTAAAGTACGATGATAATGCGAAATCTCCAACTTTCATTTTCGCATAACAAAATTCTCTTTGCCTGAAGTAAAAAGAATAATTTACAATAATATGGAGTTATAAAGGTTTTAAAAAAACATTAATTACCATCGGACGATCTAGGTGATAAATCTTCTTTGGAACCTCCATTGACAATATCCCTGAGAGAATCCAAAGATCCGAATAGTTTCGGATCATATGGCACAGCCGGCTTATTTTCATTTCTCTTAAGTCGGGTCAAAGTTTCCCTACCGGTAACTTTACTACTGTCGAATCGGTCATTCGAAACAATAAATCCATCCCGGATTTTAGTCCCTCCAGTATTTGTTGTCAAATGTTCCACGGAACTTACTTTTCTTAAGGGATTTCCCACAAGAAGACTGGAAGGATTTGACACAGTCAAGACTTTTGTCAGTTTGGTTGTCGTCGACGAACTAGAAGATGAAGAACTATTCAAAGTCACATGAGGTGGTTTAGGAGGTAAAGACGGACCCGTTCCTGATGATGTTTGAGAATAAGTGGGCTTAAACGGAGTCGGGCCCAATTTCATTGGCCACGTGAGAACATTCATACTTGGAGAAATTAGTCCAGACGAAAGAGCTTCATTCCCATCCGCTGTGTTTCCTCCAGCACTATTGGAACTACTTACGCTACTGCTACTAACGTTGTGGGATAATAAGGGGAAAGGCGGTAAACCATGTTCTTTGTGATGAACAATACCTGCAGAGAGTAGTGCAAAAACAAAATTAAAATTAAAATGAGTGTGCCTGTAGTCTGCAGTTCTAACATTTTGTACTTATTGCTGACGCGAGACGTAGAGTCCCCTGCGAGGGTTGGACATGCCGTTTGTTAACACGAGCGAAAAAGGGCGCAGAGAGGACTCTAGGTCTCGCGTCAACAGTACTTAAGCAAGAAGAAAATTTTGCAATTCTGTCAAGAGTTACATTAAACAAAAATAATAAATACAAATGAAACTTACTGGAGGGATTATCGGCTAATTGATCATAAAAGTCTTCATTCTCCAGATCATCTTTAGCCTTTCTCCATTCAGCCTCAAGTCTCAATTTTTCCAGTCGAATACGTTCGGCGTCTTCCGGTGGATTTTGTGAATTCTTTGTAACACCAAGTTGGGCGTGCTTCATACCGGAAGAAGACTGCAACGTATTTGAAAAAGTTGTGGAGCTGTTGCTGGTAGGATTAGGAGATCTACCATCTCTTGTCAGCATGGCTCGCGTTTCCATTTCAAACTGTCGCACTCTCTGCTCTGTTTCAGCCCCTAAACCCGCATAAGAACGTATCTGCCCGGACTCATCCACTGATCCTCGCTCAATAGGGTTTGAAGATGCAGATCCCATAGGTAAACCCTAATACCAGAGTTCACAATAATTTAAGAAATATCAAAGGTAAATTAGTAAGTGATAATGGGCTGGGCATTGCTATTAAATATTCAAAATCACTCATACATAGGTATTATGCGATGGTTGCAGATGCTGCCGACTAACTTTCCTTTGAGCTGCTTGAATAAGTGAGGCCCGAATATCACCTGCAAACATAAAAGATGGTTCATCAGTTCACTTCTACAGCTAGCATGCACAACGAAATGTTTTATAAATTATAAAGCATATCATAAATAGCATACATTGGTTCAAACAATTATTTTGTTTGAATTTAACTAAATAGTAACGAGGTTCTTCTTTACTTTCAAATTTTGCCACCGGATCGGGAATTAATGGTGCTGATAGTGCAGATATAGATGAGCCTTGAATTTCAGATGCAGAGTGTACAATGGGAGGAGAATTCTGGTTGTGAGGTGGAAAGAACTGATATGCCTGCAATTTAAAAAAAAATAGTATGTAATCAGTTATTTGTTTGCTTATGTTCACACTGCTGCTGTCACTGTTTAATAATGTAAAGTTTCTACTGCAGTAGCTTATAAACCAAAAAACACACGTTTGGTTCTAGAAATTAACGAAATAAAAACAAGCAGTACAGAAGTATAGACTACAATTGATATACTTACCAAATTAATAAGAAGTTCAACAAGTTTGCACTGTTGCTTCATATCGTTCACCATGGAAGCTACGCTGTCATCCGCCGTTCTCACTAAAGTAGGTCCGAACACAATAGCAAGATTTCTTGATTCCATTCTATTCCTCTCAGAGTTTTCGGACACCTTTTTCAAATGTAGTATTAAATATCTTAAAGTTTCATAGTTAATTTCTGGGAGATCATCAATCAACGTCTTGATTCTTTCAAACTGAACGTCCTCTTCCGCGTCATACACGCCCCTGATAAAGTCTTGGTATCGTTCCGATGTCAATAATGGGTCTGGTAGATTTCTCAGGAATGATTTTAACATACTGGATATTACATGAACATCATTCCATCGCGGGTCCTAAAAGGTAAAAATACAACAGTAAAAACAGTATTATTACTAACTTGGTATTTTGGAACTTAAAGTACCATTACACCATAATCATTTTATCATTCCTTATTTTGCTTAAAAAACTTACCAAATCAGGATTGGGTTCATTTCCTTTATTAAGCGAGTCAGTGAGAGCTGCAACGGCAGCACTGTTTCCAGGGATTCGATATATTCCAGTAATTCCTAAACCCCGGGATTCTATGGTATTAACGCATATTTCCATGACCCTAGGGATGGCAGGATTATTTTCGCCAACAGGACAGTCATCAAGAAGAACACCAAAGGACGCACCAGTTTCGGGTATCGGTCCTTGAGGGTTATACCCAGAACCATGTTGGGATGGGGAGCTCTTGGGAAGATGCTGCATCTTCTTCCACTGCTTAGCTACTTTACCTTTCCATGTTTTCGACTTTGGTGATGTTGGATTGGAAGAAACCAAAACTCCCGCACTGTTTACACTTAAAAATGTATTTACAACTCCAGTAGTTCCAGTAGAGGGAGGATTGAATCCACCTTGGGAGGGTAGCAACGATTTGAAAATGGATGACTTTTGTGTGAATTCATTTGAGCTATTATTTGAATTTGAAGAATTGTTGATATTTGTTGTTCCATGTGGTGTGGCTACTACAACTGTGCCAATGGCAGCACTATTACTATTGCTACTATTATTTTGCTGCTTATTAGTATTAGCACAAGAGTAGTTATTGTTATCTTGCTGCTGCTGAAGACTCTTGAGCCATGACATCATTTCACCTGGATCATCTGCCTGAATTAGAATCTCTACATGAGGGAGGAGGGCGGCAGCATTTATACTTTCAGCTGCTGGAGATGTGAGAATTGTCACGTTGGAAACACCGGCAACACCTCCGCCTCCATTCGGTGTAGAGGCAGAGTTTGTTGTTTTAACACGGAGGACATACTTTCTTTTGGAATAATCTTCAGCGGGCTCTATAGATATTCCATCTTTCAAGCCCACACAGAGAATGGCAGCATTCTCGTCCATCCCTGAGATCGAATCCTTTGTAATACGCTCTTTGGAGAGGTACAAGCAGCCACTTCGCCGTATTTGGGCCCATCCTTGTCTCCAAGACCGGTAATACCCCACTTTCTGTAGAAGTTATACGAACCCTCATTAGTATGTATGTACTAATTATACCAAAATTAAATTAAAAATCAGTCTTAAAAGATCGAAACAAGGTAAAGAGATATTTTTGTTGAATTCAAAATGACTTCTAACAGGTAGTTGAAGCTCAAGGTTGCTCCTACTATAGTTTTCTAAAACAGTTTAAATGGCACTACTCTCCAAAAAGTGCAAATCCTATATACTGACTAGTGAAAGGAAAAATATCAAAATTCCAGCTTAAAAAAATTCTAGCGGGTTAATCATACAGCGCAAAATGACCTTCAGTTATTTCACTAATTAGAATTAGTATCTACGAACGTCCGATCCCAAATAATCCCAGGAAACTATTTTCATCAACTTTTTTTAAAAAGTTCCAGACAGACATGCAAGGAATCATGTCACCTGTTTCGCTTGTTTTAGGAAACAATTGCCTTGTTGTAAATTTTCTTACTAGTTATCTAACAGAATTAAAGTTGAACGAAACATGAAGGTAAGTAATTGGGTAATAATAATAAACTAGATAGCTACGCAAAGCCAAAAGGATTACTTTATTTTCCCCAGCTCGAACTTTAAAATGAACGGAACCATCCTTAATAATTTCGGAATCATCTGGACTTTTCTCCGAACGGAATGAGCCGAAATGCCGGAACTCAGCAGAAGGACTACAAAACAAAATTATTCCTCCATAAATTAAAAACATTTATTAAAAATGTACAAAAATAATGTTATAAATCTATTTACCTAATCTATCTAAAATACTAATGTAAAAAAGGTGTAACAAAGCCAGGAAAACTCCACACATTTTAAATCTACCTTGAACTAGCTAGTTAAAAAAACAAGCGCCCCGGTCTTGAGCATTCCCGTGGTATTATTAATGATAATATATTACATTCTTATCATATCAGCATCATATACGAAATGCTCTACTTAAGTACATTAAAGAAATAAAATAAAAAACACTCCTTTCTTATTAAAACTGAAACCAAACAAAAACGTTAAGTAATGTAAACACACTATATTATAGGCAATAAACATAAACACTATTAAAATACTAGCCTACAACAATAAAGACAAGGATCGTCACGCCATTATTTTTTTAATAATCCTAGTTTTAAGTAACACTACACTCTCAAGAGCGGACAGCGCAACCCAACTACAGGTAAGTTTCTTCGTTGTAGTAGTAATTATGTGTCTCACTAAAGTATTATTTCGTACGGCTCACAATGTCTCAAGCATAAATACCGTGGTAGCAGAAATTTAATGTTATTAACAACACTTCGTTTTTAACAATAATAGATGAATCGCTTTTAGCGAATCGGATGGAAATATTTTACACTTGATCTTTTTAGAATTAATTAATCAAGCAAGCGTTGCTGACAGTACGAGAATCTCTCCGAAGTCAAGAACTGGCAACAATGGTAACAGTATGTAACTGCAGCAAATCATTATATGCCTCTAAGTAATTATTTATTTACATGTCCCTTCAGACATCACATGCAGTAGCATGCTACATTATAAACTGCATGTAAATCTTTATAGGGACACCACTAAATCCAGATTTTTGAATGAAACAATATCACAGCATTGTGGTGAAACTACGCATTGGAAACGGAACTTTCTGGACAGTTGTACTTACAAAGTACATAATGGAAATTTCCATTTGTAGGTACCAAAAGTATACCAGGTTCACTATTAGTCCAAGTCGTCGAAGCCAGTACGCAATTTATGCCGTAGTTTCAGTAATGGTACAATTAAGAAAAGAACTAAGGTAATATTACATTGCGTTTTTTTATAAAAACAAATGGTTTGTACCACTATAAATATTGGATATTTAATTACGTCGAGAGTCGAGTGGCTACACAAAAATACTTTGGACATTGGGATATACAATATAAGTCGAGTTATGCTTCATTATCATTGCAATTAATTTAATCAACCAGTACAATTTTCTATACAGCAAACAAATTGTGATTTCAAAATAAGTAAGGCAAAGCAATCCTCAACTGTAATTGCATCATGATACTACACAAGTTATTTCAAAACAAATTAAGGTAGAAAACTATCACAAAAAATACTGGTATGTAAGTTAACCAAATTTTAGATTCAACAAGTTTTTAAGGCACACACTTTTGTTTATAAAATTAATTATTATTTCACAGGACAAGAACTTCAAATTCGATATTTTGAACAGAATTAAAATGAGCACCTAGCATGTAGGCTGAAAGATTATGATAGAATCTTAAAAACAAAATCCTCAAAATTGAATTTGAATTGTATCATTGAGGAAATGACGAAGCAAACAACATTGAAAAATTTATGACAGTCAATTTCTGTAGAAAAGAACTGACATTGAGTTATTATAGGCATGAAGAATAATTCGAAAAAAAACAAGTTAAAAAAAGTATTTAAAGTTGTACTTTAAATATGTAGTAGAAAGAAAAAAAGCTCAATGAAAAAAAAAATCAAATAAATAACAAAATACAACTCAAGAATTGTGTTTAGTTAATCGTTTTGTTTGAAAAAACTCGGACCTATCCGCATGGAATTTGAAGAGGGACGAAGGTTGGGTTCGGTCCTCGAAAAACTGTCTCAGTCGGACGATTCGACCTTTGTGTAAAAAATCTGAACTCAGCTTGTTCGCCATACTTCGACGTCGTCCGGGACTCGTCCCAGGATCCGTCGTCGATTTACGTAAATTCGGAAGGGGTAACACATTCTCATCATCGCAAGAACTGAACCAACCAAAACCACCAACATTTCACATCCTTTGTCTTTTTTAACATTTAATTTTATACCTTCACCACCACCACCCCCCGTGAAATTCCTTCACATCATCATGCTTGGAAATATATATACCTACTTTCACAACCATGTAAATCCAGATAAATTACAAAAAAATATTACAAAATAGTTAGCGTAAACAGTATTGTATAAAATATTTATATGTATAAAATACATAAATAATGATTGCATTAAATAAATATACAAATTGCAGGGGTTGCTCGTATCAAATGTCCAATTTCAAAGTCAAAATGACAATCCGGTGGATGCATTTATAGATTATAATTCTAGAAAATAATTATATACATACATATAAAGTTATCGCCAAAATTGTCAAAAAACTGACTTTCTGCGTTTAAACGCACGCAAAAAAATCTCATGACAAGTTCCAAACTAAAAAAGAAAAAACTTCCACTTCTAGAGGTACTGTATAAATAGTAAAATAGTAAATATTAAATACGCTAACTACATGTGTACGATACGATTAGCTTGGTATTTTATAAATTTTAAAAGGGAACCTCTCGACTTTAATTATTGATTAATGTATAAAATTAAAATAATACATATCAATGGCAATAATAACACAAAAAATTAATGTCACAGACCTTTTCGTTGGAGTTGTAGGACTAGAACTCTTAGAACTCTTTCTTTCCATATCAATGGGCGATGACGTAGCTTTCAGGTAAGACACCCGCCGAACAACTCGATCGTTATCGTAGTCTATGAAAGATGGAACCAATAAGCACATTTATTAGGCTTGTAAAAGCGGCACAGCAAAATAATATTATCCCCCAACCACCCAATAATGATAGTAGACTTTAATAAGTAACAACATTTTTTTTTCAAACTTTATGCAACGAGCAAAATTTAAAAAAAAACAACCAGAAATCGAAAACTGTTGACTGTACGAGCTTATAAAAAGGTGGTCATAAAATTAATTGTAATGGGGTACATTCCAAGTATTATAAAATTAGTACTGTTTAGGTTTAGAAAAATGTAAGTTATTCGTATTCAATTTCTTACCAGGGTCATTTTCGCGTTTTCGTAATATCACATCTGTATCTGTGGCAAGGGAAACAAAAAACAAAAAAGGTGTAAAGGATATTTCGCATTTTTGATTTCTGAAATGAAAAGCCATTAAATTTATGGCCTAGTCAGCAGACCCATACTAAGACGGTGCCAGAACCCGTTATTGTGCTTACAAAATAAATGAAGAAAGAATGCATCGCTGAACTTTAACCAAAGGAAAAATCACACTGAACGTAAAAATTATATCAATCAAACAAATGAAGGTGCCGCGACAAATCAAACATAAAAAACAGAAGCGTCAAATTCACGTAATATTCAGTAAAAACATTACCAAACTTTAAAGTTAAAATTACTTATAGGCAGTGTGTAACAAAGATAAAATAACTACCTACTTACATCTTATTTAGTGAAAACTAAAGCTACAAAAAATTTAGTAGCACCTAAGCTTGGATGAAGAAGAGATGAAGGTTTGCCAGGGGAAGAAGAATGGTTGTGATTATTTTTGAAAATCAATTTTTTGGACAACAGCAGATGATTTGGCCTGATGGGCCTCATGAGCAGTGCAGGAGGTGATTTACTTTGGTTTTGATTATTATTGGAATTCGGAGAAGGGGCAACAGGTACAGGCAATTTCACAGGTTTTTTGGACTTAACTACCGGTCCATGTGCAATTACGACATCTTCAATAAGTTGAAACACCACACCACAGTCACCAAACCACAAATAAAATAATAAAAATACAAAATTATAATTAATTATATACGTTACGTTTTGAAGGCAGCAGCAGTCAAGAACTATCAATTCTCCACACCACACCAAATTAGGAAATCAATATTATAATATATACACCTAGGTACAGGTACCAAAGTACAAAACTAACTAATCACTAATAATTATATCTTTACATAAGCTTTCCAATTCAATATAATAAACAGACAGGTTTAATAACAAAAATTAACCTGCTTCAGTTTAAACTTAAATAACAAATACAAAAGCTCAAATAAAAATTCTTCAATGCTCATTATTTAGCTAACACCAACCAATACATTTAATGATAATATGTAAATCAATAAAACCACGTTACAATTTACAATACAAAATAAAATTGATCCCCATAGCCGAAACCAAATAAAAAACATATGTAAAACATCATGTATATGTCCTGAAGGAAATAAATGCAAAGTCAAAACATCGTGCACACTGAACACCCATTTAGTCAACTGTCTAGCAACAAATAATAGAAAATTGTAAAATTATAAAATCCAGCCCAGAATTAAAGATAAAATAAAAATAATTAACATACCATTGCGATTTTGAACGTAATATTCAGTCTCATCGTTGGAAGTCGTCGTACCGTTCGACTTTGGGATCGTACTTGTCGTCTCATGACTACTACCAGGAGGCGGCGGAAGTGATGCACTACTACTGGGATGAACGATAACTGACGGAGGAGGTTTCCAGCCTGGAGGTGGATCACAGTGTAATTTCCCACTCCCCACAACTGTCAATCTATTCTTGGCGCTTCCATAATCTGCCAATGTCCAGTCAATCGGTCTCATTGACCCCCTCACACTACTAAAGCTACTCTCACTTGCAGACTCACTATTTGTCGTCGTCGTCCTTTCGGACTTCCGATGACTCGGGGAAGAAAGGTCGCTGTTGGTGTATCGAAAAGGCTCACTAGCACTAGATGCACGACTCACATGTTGACCTGTACTTTGTCCTATTGAGCTTGCAGTAGGGGTGGACATTGACTGTTGAAGACCATAACCTGGATTATTCACATTTACATTTGCCGGCGGCCAGGGAACTTTTTGAAATTTCTGAGGTTGAGCATACAGTTCTTTAGGGAATCCAGCCGCCGCCGCGGAATTGGGTGTGATGGGTGCCCAGACCAGGGGCTGATTGGGACGCTTAAGAAATTCTTCCTTCTGCTCACAACTACGACGGATACGGTCCACCATCTTCCCTTCATATCCTAATGAAGAATGATCCATCTCTCCACCACCGCCATCTAAACTGTAGCTCCCACTAGTGTCTATTAAAGGGTGTCTACCTCCAGAGCCAGAACCACCCTGAACCTGACCTTGTGATGCTAACATTGGCGCTTCGCTTTGATTTTGGTAACTTGGGACCATGCTGGATGAGGGAGGGAGAGAAATGGTAGACTCACGTCTCAAGTCCACATCACTGGGGCCCGTGCTAATACTGTATCGGTATCCTGGAATTTTCCACGGATTTCCACCACCACCTCCTCCAGGAATGGAAGTATCAAAGTTGGATCCACCAACTCTTCCAGCAGCTGAGTTACTCCCCCCACTGGGTAAACACTCCATACTTCCATAGCGGTTGCTAGTGTCAGTCGGATCCCCAGCAGTAGCGTCTAAAACACTCTCATGACTCTTAGCTCCACTGTTTCCGGTCCCAGTCTCATCTCGCAGAATTCCTCGATGAGCCAGATTGGCCCCAACGCCGCCCAAATTAAACGGGTAGTACGTTTGTGGTTGGTGTTGGTGTGATAATGGGTGATTTTTCCCTGGTTGACTTCCACTAATGTACTGCTGCTTTAATGAGAGTATGTGTTGCTGCTCTTGGTGTTGTAGATGCTGCTGGTGTTGCTGTTGTTGTTGTTGTTGCTGCTGCTGACTTGGAGTTAAATGAGACCAAACTACCGTGGATTTGTACGGCGTAGGTCGAGGTAGATGAGAGAAAAGCTGCTGCTGCTGCTGAATTTGCTGATTATGTTTCTGCTGCTGTTGTTGCTGGTGATCTTGCTGCTGTTGGGAATTCGTATAGGTGGAAGTTGAGGACATATTTCCCAAAGAATTTAAACTCTGATCGAAATTAGGAAGGAAGACGGACTCATAAGAGGAATTGTAACTGGGCAACGAGTACAGAGCTTGAGCTTCCCGTTGTTGTTGTTGCTGTTGATAATGATGCAAACTATGACTCTGACTCTGATGATTGTTATGATTGTGGTTGCTTTGATTTTGAAATTGTTGATTCTTAATTACAGATTGTTGTTGTTGTAATGAAAGTGGCAAGTGGTAATTATTGTGGTAAAACTGATAAGTCTCAGCACTATTACTATTATTACTCTGATGATGATGATGATTATTATTATTGTGATTCACTAAGATTGAAATGGAATTTAACCCAAGTCCATTCCCACTATTAGCACCACTACCACCACCACCACCCACACTTTTACTGGAACTGGAAGGAGCAACAACAGACTGCGTGGAGGGACGCTGATTTGTTTCTGGACGATACGCCTTCTCTTCATAAAACTGAAAATTACAATATTTACAAAAAAGATTAGATTCCTTAAATAGCTCTGGCCTGTATGAAACTTATACACATCTTATCTCGATTTTGGTACAATAAATAATTAATAATGTTTACACATTAATTTTATAGGATTTAAGTATGATAATGAACATACACTTGATTATTTTAAATTGTACACGTTTACACAAGTACAAAAAGTATATAATTGTAGTACCGCAAACAAACTACTAATAATAATTATAAGATCAATGTTGGCAATGTTGGGCCTAGCAATATCGCCGTGTGATTGTTTTTGGCTATAAGCAAATAAAGACTTAAATTTAACCCTGCCTGCCCGGCTATACACTCTAGAAAATATAATATTGTGAATCTCAATCGACAAAACTCAATAGGATAAACACTGACTTGTACCTTCCTCTTAATACTCTCAACAATAATGTATATTGAAGACCATAAATAAATGTGAACATCCTCGCTAATTGATGCCTTTATTATACTTTCTCGCTCTCGTTTCTCGTTCCCGTCTCACTGACTGACTGACTGACAACGACACGAACGACTACGATGTTACAAGCTACGCCATATATTATGACCAATGAGTGATTTTTAATTTTCCGTCCACAGCACAGTCAGTCATCAAGTCACCATTACCATTAGCACTGCAATTCCCATTGCAATTGACATTTTTCATTTTACAGTTTAAAGGACACCATTCCATTAATTTCCATGAGTTTAGCACTTATCCTGCCCATCCAGTCATGTGCAGATGCACTATACTAGATATGCACGTTCCTTAGCTTTTCTCTTTCATTTTGACAAACAACATGAGAGGCAGGGATCATACTACACAGACAGGTCATTGTTATACCAGCAGAAACCAGAGAACATGATTATCAATTCTTTTTAATATAAAAGAAGTAGTACTCATATCGACTGATAGTATTATGACTTTGACTATAGTGACAGCCTACATACATATAGGGATAACTAGAGCACAATCACCCTATTACTCAAATAGGAACAGGTATCTACATATTAATATTTGTATACGATTTGCCTCGTGAAACTGTAAACTGTATGTACAGCCATACCAACTCATAATATAATTAGGAAACGGTGCAAAACTATCATTTTTCCAGTGGCTCAGTGTCCAGTCTTATCTCCTAGATCAGGATCACTCTTACGATACTATAAGCTGAGTTGTTAATTAAACACATAATACAACCAACAGTCAAATATCAATTTGAAAACTGTGTGCTTTATGTACTAATACTGAAAGCAGTTAATATCAGTCAAGACATATATTTTTGATCCACTACAAAAATTGGCAGTACATATTAGTAAATTCGATGATGATCTCGATAAACCTGTGTGATTTTACATTCAAGAATTATCATTGTACGAAATACACCTTGCGATTAAAAAAAATTATCATCTTCATCAGCTATATTACTCAAATCCATATTGTACTGTTTTCGTAGTTAGTAAAGCAACTCTATGCTAATTATGTGTACATTTAATCTCTAGTTGACGAATGCGAATAAAAAACCAATAATAACAACTAAATTATTTACGTTACTGAATGTAAAAAAAATCATTAATGAAAACCACAAACTCACCACCTGTACTGTACCTTTTTAGATTCTCCCGTACTCTTATATTGTGTGTAACTGATTTAATTGACTCCAAACTCTAAATTTGCAATTGACAAATTTTGAAGAAAATTCTGTACTCTAAAACTAACAAAATGCGTATATCCGCCACAAGCTTTGCTTTAAAATTTACAAAGAAAAAATGAGTACACATTACGCACATAGCGTGCAAGTGTGAACCAAATCCAAGTAAAAATATCCTGCCTCGCCTTATCATCACCTGTGCTGAAATTATTATTTAACTGTTGAGTCGTGTCTTTAGTAGTGTTACATTATGCTATAAGTTCCAGAGACTCTCCCTACATTTCTGTATCTCTCAAGTTCAAGTTAATATTGTCAAGTACACACACACAACAAGAACAGCATTACTTACTAAATTACAATTTAAAGTTGATAATCGGACGAGAAGGCTACAAAAAACTATGCACAACACTGAATGCAGCAGAGTAATTGTAATGTGCATAGGTATGTGTATACTCCTAAACCAAAACATAGCGAGCTTAAGTGAGTTTTGTGTTTTAATTTCGACTTTGATAAAATTAATTCATATTCATTCACATATATTAACATAGTACTTGAGAACTGAAGATACGTCATTTAATTTTAGTGCTTTAACTGATGCTTATAATTTGAATAGTTTGTTTGGGAAGGATAACTAAACAACATGGGTCTTTGAGCAGACATGTCAAAGTAGAGAGGCACTATATGTAGGAACATCCGATAGTATGCAGGTATGCATATATATACACAATTTAACATGGCATTTAACCTCATGGTGAGTTTTATTAAGTAGGCATTACAATAGTTTATAGTTCCTACAGTCACCTATTACCTACATAAGGATTAATAAGGCGCTACGTGAGTAGGTAAGTATCATCCATATACATCTCTGTATAAAGCTATTCCCACACATGCATAAAAATAGTACCTAATTATTATAAAACTATAACTGATTTCTCTTGTCTATACGATTAATACAGTACTACAATGAATTATAATGCAAATGACATGCCATAAAAAATTTATGTGCTGTTAAAAATACTTGTTCCTCCAAGTTAAACATATATAAACGGGGCGAAATGAGACAAAATGATTTTTAAAATTTTGCAAAATTATGTAAGTAGACAGGTATAACCTACCTACATATTATATCAGTAACTACTTGTTTTAAAACCAAAACCATCTGTGGTCTGCTGAATCTAAATATGTACAGAGCACACACGAAATGGCTTCACTTCAGACAGACATTCACTTACTCATACATACAACTCATCGAAATAAATATAATTACATTACAGTACGTTACATCAAATAATAATTTTATTCAGGATGGAAAAGAGCAAGGTTCTCTATCTATATGTGAGTTCTGGTCTGGTTCTCGGTAAGATAGGTAAGCTCTCAAATAATACGCAGTTTCTACATCCATACTTTATGGTCACTCTTATTCACGATGACATGACAAATTTCAATTTTTTGGTCTGTTCAAATTCAAATTCACATTTAAGTCGTCATTATCGTCATCATCAGTCATCAAAGACGGCCTTCAATTTCCTCAGCACTGTACTACAGAGAAATTGAGTTGTCGGAGGACTGCTCCCTACTGTCCCTCACCAAAACTTATTCTTTCCCGTCGCCATAGTAAGTACTTACCAGTTATTTGTCATTAACATTGAAGTCCCTAAGTATGTGTGCAAGGATGTATTGTTAAAACATACTTATCGTATTAAATATATAGCATGTGCCCACTGCAGCCCACGGAACCAGTATACCGCTACGAAATATAAAATTCAAATATAAACTACGATGATGATGATGATATACCTACATATTATTATAATACGTTTCTTGAATGAAATTTAGCCTATAGATATATAGGATACAGCTCATATCTTCACTTTTTTGGTATACAGTCATAGCATTTAATTATATATAGGTATGTGTACATCATTCAAGACGAAAAATGTCACACGTGCTGTTAAACTTAAGGATATTCGATACTTTGATTTTCTTTTCTCTTAAGGGATCCTAGAAATCTCATAGTCCATCCTGGGACATCGACTTTGGGTATTATTATCACTTTTGCTTGATCAGAGTTGCAAAAACGTGTGAAATAACATTAGGATTGACTATTCGGAAATTCACACGTTGGCAAACTTCCTCCAACTTTACTCCATGACTGACTCCATACCTTATAAAACTTGTTATAAAAAGAAACAGGTCCATGGCAAAAAACTTTGGCCGACGAATGGCTTGATGTTTGATCCTGGTGGCGTCTCCGTGTATAGAGAGGTGTACAAATGCGAAATCTAACATCCAACCAGTACACGACTTCGACTATACTTGTTATACACTCATTTAAATTTTTGTAAATCAAAGGCTTAGTTTTTTAATTCGAGTGTAAATACACGATCATCGGATTTTAAGCCCAACACGGTCAAGGCTAACTTTAAACTTATTCAAATTAATGTATAAAATAAATTCTAGAAAATTCTAAACGTGTATAATGCTAAAATGCAAAGATTAAGATGTAAGGAGATGGTTGTGCGTAAAAAATATATGTCGTGGAAGTGACAAATAGATTGACGCGGCTACATATAACAAGAAAATATATTCATATAGATTAATAATAAATAGCCACACACATTACAAATTAAAAACATTATAGCATCTAATAATAGTCCGGTTATTGTTATTGGTGTTCCTTAAAATTCGAAAAACATATATTTTACAGCAGTTTTAACCAGCTTCGATACCGTTCTAAAATAGAAAAAAAACGCTACTAAAATTTGAAAACTATCAATTCAATTTTCTACAGGTTCTCCTTTCCGTCCGTTCTACATTCAAAATCTGAATATAGCTGTTTCACAGCCCCTATAATATTATCTATATTATTATCTGCTACTGCTACTGTTATCATGTACAGCAAAAACTTGACATGTTGAGCATCAGCAGTGTGGGAAAGCCGTCAGGCATTTCGCCGTTACGTACTTCCTCCATTAGTATAAAATTACGGATGTATTAAACTATTATGTAATCATCTGTATACATCCAACATCAGACATCAAGTCAACTCAGTAGTGTGCCTTGTCAGCCCTGTGTAAAACGTGAAGAAAAATACAAAATCACACCAAACGGAATCATGTTCTTCTTTAACCTATTTACAACCATAACCATGACAAATTGTGACTTTGAGACTAAAATAAAATTGTGCAAGTGCAAATGCAATTGGCAATTATTATAAATACAGAGGAATCAAAGTACGAGCAATATGCTAAAGATGGTTGTGTACGTAGTAATATAGCTACTATATAATATGTACATAGCTACACTTTACCGACAGTGTCGACACTGTGCCAAAAATCCCATTGGGAATCCATAATACCTACCTACCTACTATTTATTAGTATTTATGTAGGCATGTATTTTTATAAGCAAAAAAAACATCTGAAAACACGATAAAGGGGGAAATAGGGAAACCTAATTCAACCTACAACGACAACTCAAAATTCAAATGAAAAAAAAATCATACAGATGATGCAGCAAAAAAACAAACCGCATAAAACTTTCAGCAATTACATAATATTATAACGGGGTTTGCTTTCTTCTAGCTGGATTGCAGACAGAGCAAAAACAAGAATGAGCCGTTTTAGCAAAATTTAAAAAAAAATTTAAAAAAAACCATAGCAATATTACAGTTTCACAGAAGTACTGTATACTATATATATAGCATGAAGCCAAAGAGTACAGAAAAATAAGGAAGCTCCGTTGCGTTGTCTTCTGGTGTTCATTTAATGTCGACGTGGATGTCGAAGAAGTGGAAGTTAAGAAAAAGTAGTAGGATTTATGTTATACAGATTTTGTGTATTTTTTATTTAAAACTTACCAGCTGCAACGTATCGTATTGCTTGGGAGTCACTTCCAAACATAGTGTGGAGGGAGATCTCTGAATCAGGTGTACCACCTGATCATAGCTCTTTCCAGCTATCGTCTCCCCATTTACACTCACTACACGATCCCCTGGTATTTACCAAGATGAAAAAAAAATGAATACGTTGAATCCAGACACCAAGACGACAACGACAGCGTCATGCAGGGAGAGTTAAAAAAAAGAAGCATGTTTCATTCGTGTGTTAAGTGAACACATTGATGGCGGGTGCAAGAAGCCGGGCGAGACATAATTATAGTCAACCAGTCAGCATCATCAGCATCAGCCAGCATGTCGCCATAGGAGTAGATTTAAAAGGTGCATGTGTGTCATCATCACACAACCGTTCGATTTTCAAATAAGCCATTTTTGTATTTGCATTAATTTGGTGTGAATTCAATAGCATCAGGCAGGAGCCACAATTTCAAATGAGGTAGTACGAGGCAGGAGCAATCCAAGTTAACAATTACATAAAAAAAAATAAAACAAAACAAAAACGAAAATAAGTGAGTATCAAATAAAATTAATAATAAAACTCAAACTCAAATTCAATCAATACAAATCAAATTTAATGCCAAGTTTAAACAATCCAATACTAACTATAAGTTTTCAGCACACGCAAATCATATCTTAATAAGGTTATTATTAATATGATGAATAATTAATTCTATATACCTACTAAACATTACTCAGAAATCAAAACTTCTTTTAAATTATAGGTTTTATTAGATACACGCTCAATTACATAACACTAAAGTCACCGACATAATTAATGTAAAAACTAATTATCAACTAAACTTAGGGTATAAACCAGACAAAATTAAGGCACACAGCTCCAACTTAAACTTTACCGCTTTTAATTACAATAAATTACTATATGCAAAATTAATAATAGTAGAGGAAAGATTACCAAAAATGCATGAACTATCTTCAAGTTCACGCAAAGTAATAAAAAATAGGATAGTTCGTCCAATTGCATCAGTCTATACAAAATCAAGTCAAAGAAATTACGAAACAAATCCGGTTGTACAATTAAATATCACCGCACCGACACGCTGAAAACGCTATACGTAATTGACTTAAGACTCCAATCACGTATACAGTGCTTCCTTTATATTCATTTTGGTCATATTTTTAATTTAATAAAAGTAGGTAGTAGATATTTTTCCAAGTAATCACATATTTTGTATATCCTACTATCATTTTTCATTTCTTAGTACTAACCTATGTATGTACAGTTCGATCTCTTAGGCCACCGACCGGCCACTCATTACGATTACGTATCATGAACATTGTTCTACCCTGGGAATTATTTTGAAACCTTTACCTTATCCTACGCACTTACACCTTGAGTTGCGTACTGACTAACCAAAGTATGTAGAAGGTTAACCTTTTTTAAATAGTAAAAAGCTAACTGAAACTATAAAAGTAAATACATTAAAAACCCAATTCATCGTTTCCGCTGTCCTGTTTCTATACATAAGATTAAAATACCCACATGTAACATGTATACTATAGAGGTAGGCTTCCGAAATTTTATTGCCTATCCAAATTGCACTCCAAAACAAGTGAAAACAACGTGTTCAATTTTCAATCTATTTCAAGAAACGACACGAGAAAATACTCTACTCAGCAATCGCTACTCCTGAACTCCGGTCCGTATTTAAATTCTTATACACATAATATATTATGCTTCCGTCAAGGAGCTAAAAGACACACATTCCGGAAAGAAAATTCACAACATCATGTAATAATGTCTACATACAGGATGTCAATCTACCTTCTTTTAAGGGCAATAATATATTTAGCCCAGCTATTTAGCCCTGTTCAAAATATACAGAACACAGTGATATTGGAATGTAAATGGATGGAGTCATTAGGATAGGAGACTCAGGTTCATAATGCTATGCTGGAATACATGAACAAAATTAACTTCTTGACTACTTGGGTGCTTCTCATTTGGTATTAAAAATACTATCTAGTAAGGCACATTAACAGTTAAGGACAAGGACGAGAAGTTGTATGTTATTTCAAAACAGTTTGAAAATTGTAACCGTAATCGTAATGTAATGAGTGCGTTTGCTTCCCTTCCCTTTGTTGGGCACGTAATGCCAGTTGAGGCATGTAAAAATAATAATAATATTATGTAGGTAATAATACTTTTCATACACAGAAACTTTATTTTTGATACCTAGTAAAAAAAAAGATGGATTGATAAGAAAAAGTTTGATATTTTGCTTCTTTCTTTGTAATAATTATTGCAATATATACTCTATCATCATAATTTGGCCAATTACTTATTACTGAGATACATAGGCGAATAGAAATTGAAACTTAGGTCAACGAAAACGACGATTATTCAAAGATTTCGTTTGTCACGCTTTATTTTTTCGTCAATTAAATTTCACAGTTGTACAAGTACAACACGACGACTACAAATTATCCGTCTAAATCTAAATATAATCTCACTTATTATGAAAGTTACAGTTACATAAAGTTAACTCTCAACTTTAATTCGTATTTTCTATTTTGTATATTCCATATAAGACTTATATAAACTAAAAATTCGTAGCGTCGTACCCAGTTGTTAAAAAAATTTAATTGCTAAATCGGCTTCAATCGATCGATCAGGGTTTTTAATTTTCCATGAAGCCAGGTACGACCTGTAATTCCATTGTACAAATACACCCACGCTTACGCCCAAGCATTCAATTGTAAATATATTATTGTTATTGTTACATAGATTTTTATATCGTTCTCGTTGTCGTGATTAAAATTATTAGCTGTAGTGCCTACATTATTATTAGCATTATCATCATGATCATCAAGTAGTAGCTCAAATTATAATTATACGATTCCAACGAATAACATTAATAATAATACTCTCGTCTCGTTTCATATTTATCTTGAGTCATTTTTTTCCAAAATAATTGTCCAATAATCTCAATACATGACTATGTAATTTTGTGCATACAGATATGATCTGCATTGTAAAATAAATGCCCACTCGTTTTTGGATAGACTCATACCGTATGTACCTGCACATAAATACATAGTCTGGCTTACACTTACATAGCCATTATGCCCATCATGATTTCATTACACAATATTTAACAACCTATATAATACTAATACTATATATTATTATGTAAGTAATAATTTGGATTTCCTAAAGTTGCCCTTCATTATTAGTTGCAGTATATATGAGTAGTGTAATATTCCAAAAAAATAAAGTTTCTTATAATTAATTACATTATTCATATACTGACTGCTCACTCATACCTATCATTTATATATTTTCTTCTTCAGAGTATGTTAAGGACTTTACGCTTGGATAATTTAAATAAAAAATAATCCTATATATAAAAACCTGTGAATAAATAATTAACAGAATGATAACTTCTAAAATACTTTTAATAATTATATATTATTTTCTAAAAAAATATAACTCTGCAGAAATTCAGTGTACTCTGAAATTTCATATCCTCAAAATTTTAAATTAATGACGTACTTACAAAAATTGAGTAAAAACCAAATTCGATTTTCCTTACCTACACAGAGGCCGGCATAAGCCGCAGGTCCATGCTCACGAACACTCTTCACAAAGATAGTATCTACAGGCTCAGTTACTTGTCCAATCCGTGACTGCACATTATTGCTCTCACCAGAACTTCCATCCTACAAATAAAATCCAGTCAACAAACAAGCATTTATAAAATCATTCATTTCACTTTTCATTCCTTTCTACATCGTACGCAGTAACGCACGCATCCAGAGACCAAGACCAAATCATCCCTAACGATGCTGATGATTATGACCACTGCAACGACCATCCGATTAAGATTAAGTGCTTCATTTCATAATTTTTGTATACATCAAAGTTGTAATATGTTTTCCAATTTAATTCCAAGTCCAAACCAAGCACAGATACTACTGGACTGAATGAAGACGAGGATATGTACACGAAAAAATTGGAGATAGATCAACTATAAAGATCACATACGACCAAGAGTTCATTTTCATTTGATTATTTAGCTTTATAATCTTCTTCGACATCAGACGATATAAGTCTTGATTTCATTTCATTCTACTGACATCATATTCTGACATAATTGAAATTCTTACAAACAGCATCATTGAAATATCAAAAGAAGCCATAAACAAACCTGAAGTTCTGAACAATTTGAATAGCAATGCTTTAATTTAAAAATATTTAAGACCAATGTAAAAAATCTCTCTAGCTAAATCATTAAATTAAGTAATTCATTTTCAAAACAATTTTACAGTCCCATAGTGCAGTGCGAAGTATTCACAACCTACAAGTTACCGAAAGTGCAACAATTTATTTGTTCTTGAAAATTAAAAAATGCTGTGAATGTACAAAACATAAAGAACAAAAGCTTGTTTGACAGCACCGGAAAACCGAGTTACTTTTTTTGACAGTTAAAACACTCGAAGATTAGACTTCTTTTAGCAAAGATTTAGGTAATTAGAAACTTTCTATTCGATTCCTTGCTATGATTTCATTGAAAATGTCTGATGGCTCGTATAAAATACTTCAAGACTTCAACAACGATTCAATTACTAACTCCATTTTAATTCACGTTCGAACATGTGCTCCCACCCTTTTATGTGACTATTACAATAATTGTAATCAACTCAAAATTGCATTTACGCATAACTAGATATGGCTAACAAAGCTATAACTACTAAAATGGACATACATATCGTTACTGAAGAAGCAAAGTTGCCGATCTCCAATTCTCACTAACAGCAAAATTGCCGTTCTCCAGTGCACGCTAAAAGCAAAGTTGCCGCTCTCCATTCATTAGTAACGTTACTACTAATAAATGGAGAACGGCAAATATGCTTTTAGCGCGCATTGGAGAACGGCAATTTTGCTATTAGTGAGAATTGGAGATCGGCAACTTTGCTTCTTCAGTAACGATATATAAATATCCATGTATTTCTGCTTCTGCAAACTATACAGTAATTGACAATAATTACACTTTTACATAGCTAACATTTTACTATAATGTGTGTGTAAAACTGAAGAAATATTGTAGTGTAGGCTGTAGATAAGTGTTTATTTGAAGATATTTTTGGCAAACCGGGATAAGTCCACACTTTATTCACTGGACATGTGTCCCGTTTTATGTTTTGTCAAACACATCTTCATTTGTAGATATACATATTATATAGTAAATAATGATATAACTAATTAAAAACCTGCATTTATTAATTTACATTTTAAGATAATAATAACCACTACAGTATTCAATAAAATTGAAACATTAAACAGACGCGCTAGCCATGTAAATTGCTACTACACAAAGGCAAGGTTCAGCTTAGAACAAGTTCTTGTTGTACTGATATTCATTCTAGACTCATAATGAAAAATTAACCTATGAAACTAGAATCATAAATATAGTATCCCATTAATTGCTATAACAAGCTTAAATTAGCCACGTTTCTTTTAGAAGTAGAGCTAAATATCTATTAGTATCAACACTGTTATAATATTGATAGGAATTAAAGCGCACTGATGTAATCTAGTCATAGCTATGTAATGTACTTAATCGTTAAAAAACTGAAATAATATGAACCTTGGCCTATGCATGTGCAAAATATCTGCAAAATAACAGCGATATTTTTTCAACTATGTATATAAACTTTCAGATTATGGGTATGTAATTCCCAACTCCACAGAAAAGGGTTCAAAGAAAAATGTGTCGTGTGTCGTATGTGGAAGTCCTTTTCCCGTTTCCACCATGCCAAATCCTACTCATAGACAAAGACTAATACTGAAGAGGTGAAGGTGCCATGTGTAATAAATTATTACACAGAACTTCCTAAGTAACTGATGGGATCCGATAAAAAAAACTTTTCTTTTGCCTCGCCTGAGCTTGACGACACCTAACAATGTGTAATTAAATTAACATAAAGGGAAATATACTTGTGCTACAACCTCTACAAGTTCTACTGACCCGTTTGAATATGGAATTAGGTAGATATAAAATTGAGCCAAAAAAAAATCTACTAGAAATCTGAAATTAAAATTGAACGCAAGAGTACATCTGCTATAATATGCTGCCCCCACTGCCAATAGCCAATCAACAATCTGCACTCTACCTGTATATAATTATATGCATACATGTGTGTTGCTCCCATCCCAACTTCCCAACCTCAACCTCCTCCACCTGTTGTACAGGTTGTACATCCCTACAAATGACATATTTTATCTGCTCCATGCATCTATAGGTACTGACTACAACACAATTTATTTTAACAAAGGAGCTCACTTTTTTTTTCCACCAAGTTAAAACTTTACGCTCCATAAATAAAACCATAAATAGTCTACTCACTCACTCCTATACACACCTGACTGAACTGAAACTGAGTATCCAATAAACAATGACAGTATATAATTATATACGATCAAAATGTAAAATTATTTAAATAAACCTAGTTTCCCTGAATGAACGACAAACGACACTGACTCTGACTGCTATATACTTTTTAACCAATAGCCTTTTAACTATTAACATACCTACCAAGTACCAAGGTACCTTTTTGCAATTTTTCTACGTCCACTGTTTGTTCACTATGTCGTAGCTGCGGTTGGTATACGCATACCTATATAATATAATATCTGCCCACGCAAAATGTATTTATGCAGTCTCGTCACTTCTATTCCGAATTTGACTTGTCGATTGTCAATTGAAACTGGCTCTAAAAATCTAAAAGTAGCACTAGTAGTACCTACCTTACGCCTTACATACTATATACCATGTGAACATAATTATACTTGTACAGGTAACTGGTACAGCACTAATAGTTACTTGTATGTTTGTCGATTTTTTTTGCATAAATCCATAAATATCGTTCTATAGTGTATAGTATTATTATAGTTATCTACAGAGTGTACGAATACTATTAAAAGTGAAGATCTGCATCCTCTCTATGCTTCTATGCATACACGACACGAAGCAGTTGTCATTTGTTTTGTTTGTCTTTGTGTGTGAAAGACCTAACCACATTGCTATAAATAATAATGGACCTAACTCACTACTACACCTCCGCTACTCTAAACATAGATACCTACATCATACTGGATGCTACTATTAAACTCACTATTAACCTGTATTCCATATATGCATAGACATACATGTGTTGACTACTCTATATATAGGCTAGTCAAGTGGAATTGTGGGATGTAGGATAACAACAGCAACATCAATACTATAAACATCATTATTGCTGAATTAAAAAATATGAAAAGTGAGTCATACAGATGCTTTTCGATTTCAACTTCTAAAGAGTCTAAAATAAAATACTAAAATTAAACATACAAAATCCCTATGCACTGGCAATCATCATATTACTATATAAAATATTATAAAAAGAATAAAAAACTGATACTTACATTTGCGTACAATTCTGGTGGGTAGACGATAAAGTGTCGTAGGGTGAAACCAAAACCATAGTGATGTCGGGGAATATACACACATCTCACGACCAGTCCACGGGCGTTCTGGAACAATTCAGAAACAAACGAAACCAAAATTGTAGATTATAAAAATTAAAGAATGATGGGCACAATTTATTCCGAAATTTTATAAATGCAGTTTTCGTCCTTGAAGACACAAAATCAAAATGCAACGACCGCTATCTTACATTTTTAATGTGAACGTAAACACTTTATAATAATTTCCTTAGTTTATATTGATGGTTTTAACTTGAATATTATTAAACGTTTTTGGTTTATTTACTTCTTGATTATTACTTATGATATTCCTTATACTTTAAAGACGCAGGAGGAACACACACCAATGGAGCACCACTTACTGATATATCATTATGCTTCATTTATACTGACTATGCAAAACGTATTTTTTATTATTCACTAACGTAAACTTTGTAGCTGATTCATTTCAATCCAACACAGAGATTGGCATTAATCTCACCCAGCAATTACATCTTTGAGAACTAATCAAGAAACAGACAGTTGTCCAATGCAAGATGCTCAACTTTAATCTTGTTCTTGACGTCGGATCAACAAAATTAGAAAATTCCAAGAACGTGAAAAGAAGATGACATATTCAAGATTTCAAGAAACATGAGAGATCAAGAACCAGTTTATATTTTATTACACTGCAGTCCTGCACACATTTATTTTGATTACACGGAAAAAAAGGAAGACCCCATTGCCATATTATAGCGTGAGTCACAGATGTCACATGTCACAGACTTACTTCACGTCCGCCAATCCTAATTGACCGGAAGTAGCACACAACAAACGCACATACACAAGCACAAGCAAGTACAAATTACAACGTTCAACCATTGTATAAAAAAAAGCCAGAGAGTATTAACTCTTAACCACCCATTATTTTACGAAAATAATACACGCTTACTTTTCCATTATGTTTTCAATCTCAATTTACAATTGAAAGATTAAAACAAAAAGGAAATTAATACTGCACAGGAGAGTGCATATAAAACAATAACGTAAACTCAAAAGTACCAATCAACAATCCGTAATAATACGGAAGTAATTATTCCACACTAATATGTAACGTTCATAATAATTCAAGGTTTCAATTTATGAACAATATCAGCACACGTAATAGTGTACATTTATTTACTCTCTCTCTCTCTCCTGTATGTTGCACACAGGTACAGTTGAATGTGTATAGTAAGCAACACAAATTAAAAATAAACACTGCAACTGCAATAAATTGAGCTTGCACAATAATTATTATTATTCCTATATAGGTAAATTACAACCACCACAACAACAACCAATCGTCAGAGAACATTGCATTGGCTACAAATTGAAATAAAAAACTGTCATTTCCACAAAATACACATTTTAAAATAGAAAATTTTTCCAACAAGTTTTACACCATATAGTATTATATTTTAATTAACAGGAATGAAATCAATAATAGCACCAAAACCAAGTAAGTACCTATACGCAGTTTCACTAACAATAGCAAGGAGATGAAGACGGTAGTGACGACGGTTGACGTTGACGGTACACCCCCAAAAACGATTAAAATCCAAATCAAAATTGTGATCATGAGATCAAGGATACGTATAGACAGACGTTGGTTATTTGTGGTTCCTGCAGTAGAGTCTAACGATCGCAAATTCGCGATCGACTTATTTGGCGTGGACACAATGGTATATTATATTCTCCTGATAGCTGATAACTAAATCAAATAAATAATAACAAAAGGTATTTCGAATTCGAACACCAACACCAGTACTATATATAAAGTAGTATAGACATATAGTACTATAGGAGTGTTGGCATTGCTGCTGTTATTGTTATTGTTGGAACTGTCACATTCTAATTCTATACACTCAGAGTATACTCTACAACAAATACAAAAATATATCCACTTGATTTAGTATTCCTCACACCACTGCACTGGTACTGGTACTGGCTCTGACCTCTGACAGAGAGACACACTGCAAAACACAATAAAAGAAAAATATAATGCAGCAGAAGAAGCAGTCAGCAGAGCTCTCAGTCACACACACACACACAACAACAAAAAAGACAGGGAACAACAACACATCCACGATTGCGATTAGCACATGCTACTCCTACTATATGCTCCTCCACCACACCATAAAACAAAACAGGAGAACAGGTGGAATATTAGAATTAGAATAACAATGACAATATATATAGATTGATATGTACATGGATATTCACAATTCACAACTGAAGCCAACGTCAGAGTCAGTCAGAACAATAACAATAAGTCCAACTCCACAGTTCCACGCATTAATCCACACTGCTACATACTGCAACATAACATGTCCCTTACATACAGCTTAAAGAACGACGAGAAATTCAACGACAAAGACATCAGAGAGCTGTATATACTAGCTACCTCATCCCATGGATAGGAAAAAAATTACAAAATCCCCTACGCAAGTAAAAAGAAACGCAAGAAAACGCAACTGAATTGCTCTTGCTCTCTGCCAAACCAAAACAATTGTAAAGTCAAAGTCTATATAATATAAAATGTGAAGTAGGTACCAACCAAAGTAGGATCTACTACGTAGGTACCTACTACACTGATACTGATACAGATGCATACATAGTACCTATCTATGTGAATTCTGATTGTACCGTGAACAGGTAGCAGGAACATTAGCATTACTAACATTAGCTCTACACAGACATAAAAGAGATACATCAGAGAGAGAGCCATAATGCACAGGAAGAGACTTCTACTGATAATAGTACAGGTATACAGTTTTTATACACCAACCATATCCAGCGAAACCATACAAAATCAAATACATACATACCTACATAAAGCGAGACTGTATATTATAGAGAATTGTGCTGTATCTATAACATATATCCATGCAATTGCGATTACTACATTATATCAATGCAATTCATCACGGAGAATTCTCCTGCCCAACAAAAATAATAATGGAGA
Organism: Dicyrtomina minuta; assembly: GCA_949802685.1. Classification (NCBI taxonomy): domain Eukaryota; kingdom Metazoa; phylum Arthropoda; class Collembola; order Symphypleona; family Dicyrtomidae; genus Dicyrtomina; species Dicyrtomina minuta. Next base: position 51,183,097 of record OX461808.1, read on the forward strand.
AACTATATAGCTACATACACAACCGACAAATGACAGCACTTTAAGACTATAGTACAGGCGTAATCGGAATCCTACCTATACTATATAGGTACATACACCTTCACCAATAATAATAGAATCAACTTCCCTCCGCGTTCTGCGTGTCTTTTATTATAGAATAGAAAAAATTGAATGTAGCGTAAGCGCGTAGCCAATATTTAATGCGAGCTGCTCCTACTAAAGGTATACTGCAATATCAGTACTACTGGTACTGGTACTGGTGTGCTATTATTATGACTGCATAATATATATATATATAAAATTCAGTCCCAATTCTGAATGCAAAAAAAAAGGAAAAAATATAAATGGGTAGTAGATATGTATGTTGATATGTGGAAAGAGTGCCTTGAGGCACGACATCAAATCACCTCATTCTCATCGTCACTCGTAAGTCGTAGTCGTAATCGTAATCGTAAATTCTTAATGCATCAGATCACCTCCTCTGCATCTCTGCACACAGCGCAATGCAATACAGCAACACAATCTACATAGGCTATAGGTACACTACTATACTATCATACTGTTTTTTTCATTTTCCTATGACTCCCGAAATCACACATTTCACTATTATATACTACGCCTATAGGAATTATTATATAGGATAGGGACTCAAACTCAAAGTCGTCGTCAGTCTTCTACACATCACTAATTATGTAAGTAACATCCTTCAAGGTATCACATATAATTATACATGGTCCTCGTCCTCAGGATTGACTCTCGTAGTGACGGGCATATAAGAAGCATATTCGTCGATGATAATAATGTGCTATGTAATACATTATTTATGTCTATCGCACGTTATATTATTAGGCCAATAGAAATAGACAATACTAAAACTATACATAGCATCATTCCCTTTGCGTCTGCTATACCTTTGTCTACTTTTGTATGTCTATGTAATGTCTACCAATATTATGTACGTAAGTACTTCTACTTCCAAGTATAGGCAGCTTATATACGCACAAGATACACACTATCACATAATATTTGTTAGAGAAGCAATAGTAAATTATACACAATGTACACGCACATATTATGCTTCAATAATCAGTGTATAAAGTGATTTGCTCCGAGCACTATATTACACAGATAGCACTCTCAAAAGATTCAATTCAAACCTTTTAAAACAACGAGAGGGCTTCCTTCGATTCCAACAACAAAAACAAAAGAAACAAGAGTGAAACAGAAAACAAACCCAGCAAAAAGTGTGAGTACTACTTGCTACTGCGAAATGTTTGTTTTTTTCTTTTGCATATTACAAATTACAATTACACATTGCCAATTATCTCTAAAACGCAGCGAATAGAAGGAAGGATTAATAGACCTAATCTGCCTATGTAAATATATGTAGTAGCGCGTATAATTGCAGAGTTATAGAGAGCTGGGATGATTATTCTAGTGTACATAATAATCAATGTAAAGCAATTTAAAGAGGAACAAGCAGTCCGTCAGTCAGTCAGTCATAGTCCTGTTGCAATGAAATCCATCAGTTGCAAATTACAATATAACAAATGATACGGATACAAACCTATGCCCTATCATATCCCATGGACATTCTTTAGTTTAATGAAAATACGTAGTAAGTACGCAAGCAAGCACGCACTCAGTGATTATCCAAATTCAATTTCAATTTCCAACAAACGCACATTACCCATGCACAGCATTACATTGCAATAATAAACAACACACACTTTTACACTCAGCTGCACACTACGCATACTACACGGCACAAAATTATACGAATTAAATAATATTACATATCTACAATCTATGTACACATTACAGAATTATTCAAAAAAACTGACGATCATGATGACTACATGCCTCTGGCCTATATGAACGTATAGGTGCCTTAAACGTATAATACTGATAAATTGATTTTTTTTTTGTCTTCATATTTTCTCTAGCAAATACAGATAAAACGCATTAATGTGTAAACAAAATGCTAACGCTAATCTTCCAATCTCTCATGCTTTCTCTATATGCTAGATACACAGAGTTTAAATCCTACAAGATAGATAAAAATGAAATTACCCACTACTGACTAACTCGAAAATATAAAAATAATAATTATACATGACAACAAGAAAGATATCACTCAGAGACAGTCTGAAGAAACATAAGTACCTTATTACTTCTTTTTTTCCCCTACTAATCACTCAAGCAGTGGCTTACAAGGATTAGTCATTGAATTATATTATTATTATGATTATGAGAGGAGAACATTCCTTTATAGCTACCACACGCTAACCTTCACACCCAAGCAAGCGTCTCCTCCGTAACTGCTCTATAGACCGATATGATGATGATGTTCCGCACTAAGAGCGACAACTCCACACTTAAATTATTATATACAGAAAGACTATGAACTTCCATCAAAAAACAATGGACAACATGGACAATGGACACACACGTTCCATCATGTTTTAACTCGACATTTTAAGCAAATATATTATCTCTCTTAACATATTAAATCTATATAGAATTACGATGATATAACCTACAGGATATAATTTGTGAATTATATATAAAAATGAAATAGGAATTTAAGTCTTAACTTCATTTTTTATAATTGATGTACCTATACCTGCCCTGCCTCTGATAATAATTACCTGCACGCATCAGACGTACACACACTCTAACTCTCCTTTTCTTTCGCAGTTTTCTATACCTTTCATTTTATTACGTTTATCATTCAACAGGGATTTACTAATTACTTGCTTTCACGTCACTCCCCTACTCGTCATATTATCAAAGGGAAAAAAAATTAAATAATACAAATCAACTTACCTACGAAAAAATTCTGAGCGATTAAGACTTTTACTTAATTGACTGCGAGCAAGGGAGGGAGGGGCACAGCAGAGAGGAGAGAACGACAACAATAATACAAACACTAGTGGATATATAGGTTCTGTTTAGAAAATAATGATGACTTACGAAAAGTAAAGGTCTTTTATAACCTACATAATATATTAGCATAGAGCATAGTACAAAACTTGTATGCTTTCAATAGTTGTTCAAATTATATGTAACAACAAAATCCGTTTTGACTTATAAGATTAATATAACTTAATTATGTAATTACCCACTGACTGACGTATTACTATTACAACACACGAAAGAATCAACTCTCTTCACTTTTCGACACCTGCACACTTTGACTTGTATAGGTAGTCATTCACCCTCCTCGTTCGTAACTGCTGTTTTCAGAAAATAATATTGGACTAATAATAACAGTATACAATCCGAACACATTATTATTTGTTTCTATATAAAATGCTACGTGCTTCAAATGTCGTGTGCTCTCAAATCCGAGGAATTATATGCACAATTAACTCACACAAAACACAGAACCACTGAACTGATTCTTGTCGACTGACTTTTGTAAATCAACTATAGTATATATTATATGCTAAAAAATTAGGAATTCAAGTAAAATAAACGTCTTATTTCATTTCTGCTATAGACCTATAGAGCACACCGTACCCGCACCAGCGCTACGGAAAACATGTTAAGAATTTTTTCCACCGAAAAAATGGGAGAGAAAAAACAGAAACATAAGTCACACTCACACTTTGCTCCTCTCGGTTTCGACTTTGAGGAAATCTGAGAGAGTGTGAATAGTGCTAGTGCAGTAGTTCCACTCGTATACTTTGACTTACATTCTAAAATCTAAATCGAACGTTTTCAATATAAACAAGAGAACTGTTTGAACTAACGCTACCTTGTTTATTAAAACTCGAAAAATTCACATTCCAACTATAGAATCCAAGTCACACACACATATACACACAAGCTGTTCCTATTTCTACAATAATACTTTTAGGTACCTACCTACTCTAGAAACAGCCAGCAATAAAATCTAATTTGAATACGCGAATTCGAAATTCAAGACGAATCCTTTGGACTATTTTCACAAAAATGTATACTACACAAATGTATGACTGTCTTCTCTTCATTAAAAACAGGGAGGATAGGATCTGACTTGAGCACGTACCATAGGACGTAGTAGTTGTTGGTAGTAGTAGTAGTAGTAGTAACGTGGGGTATGCGTACGTGTGCAATCATTATCATAACAAATAAAATTGAAAAAAAAACTTATAATGTAACATAGATAGAGTATCAATCTAACGTCTTTGTTTTGCTATAACTTGTGTTTGCGTGCGTATCACTACGGTACTAAAGTGCAATGCTTGAATTTGCTCTTGTTCTTTTGATACAATGCAATTGCAATTACACGACAAAGTCACTACTAATACATTAACATATTATTTACATTTTTAATTTCCACTCCAAGAATTTTAAATTTGCAAAGCCATCAAAACCATTTCCTACTACACAACATTAATGATATGATAATAATTAATTCAATTTCCCCCTGTCAAAAAATTCTACATCCTACCCGCCCGCCACACACGAGGCTTGAAAAGACGAGAGACAATTAAGTGTGCCTGTTTAATAATTATACTTTCCTTTCTCTCTCACACAACTATTATTGAACATAATACCTTTCTTAGCCTTAGCTAACTTGATTTTGGCGCTATGTTAAATATTCAATGCTCAACATTATAAAAGTCGCAGCCATGATAAGGAAAACTAAGAAATAATAGCTTTACAAAAATACAGCTTATATATTATCTACTCTATATACCTACTATTAGTTAGTACAGGAATTTTAGGTGAAACTCCCATATTCCTATAATTATTTAAAAAGTGGCAGCCAAAGTAAGTGCCGAAGTACCTATGCAGTTAAGTTGTGCATCTGTCTGTACAAAGTAAATTGTAAAATTAATACATACATGTATACATAGTATTACTATCAAGGCGAAACAGCATATAGCACATACCTAATAATTGCATCTGCTCGCATCGAACATCTCACAAAGAACCCACAGAGAAACTATTCCCTTTTATGATTTTTAAACCCTTGAAAATTTTAAAACTCACTTCACTCAAAAAAATAAACACCAATGCTAAAAATATTCATAAATAAATAGAAAATCTCTCTGTACTCTGGATAAAGTATATACAGTACAGGGCATTAAAAAAGAATTTTAAATCTTTGTCGACAAAATATACAAAATGTACAATCTCAAAATGTACAGCAAGATCTCACACTTGCAATAATGAACTTTAGACAGAAAATTCTAACGATATAAGCATTCCAGATCATTACTATTACTTACTATATAATCGCTATCAAGTTCTAAGTACACATAAAACTATAAAATATTTTGTACTAGGTACTGCTATTTGTCATCTGCTCTATATTATTTGATTACAGCATTTGATTTAATAAAAACTACTTGTAGTATGTTTCACATACACTTTTAACTTAAACAAAAAAGAGAAGAAGATGTGAATGAATTCTCAAATGTTAATTTACCTACTTACATATTTAAATTACGCAGAGATATTCTGGAATTGGAATAACAAGAAGTGTCTACGTTACATCAAACGACGAGGACTTTAAAACTGTACTGTAGAGCAATTACATCGTTTGCCAAGTATTCCCCATCTCAAATTTTCACGTGTGTGGTGGTTTGGCTTATCTTTTTACAGAGACGTACGAGTCACAAACTGAACTAATTGTAAGAATGTAAAAAAAATTCATGCTACACAATATCAATTTCTAAATAGGTACCTACCTATGTATAATTATTACAACTATATGCGCATAGTTCTTTCTCTGCGGTCTTAGTCTCTAACACTGATGCACTGATGCAGCTCAATTTAAAATTTAAAATAAATGCTTTAATAGAGAATGCTAGGTATTTTTAGGACACTCTCTGGATCTGTGGATAGATCTCGATTTTTGGAACTGTCATATCAAACCAAAATTCCAAAAACCAAAACCAAGAATTTTCTACTGATTAGAACGATAAAAAAATAATTAAAAGGAGTTTTGACACGGTTCTTCCAAATCTTGACAGCTTTCCATACAATCCCAATCGTCACAAGCATTGTGAGGAGTGAGAGTGAGACAAGTTTTCTACATTGGACCGGCACCGGCATCAACAATCGGCATTTCAGGGATGGTTATTTCGGAGTGATGCATAAGATTGAATCAAATAACAGAACAAAATTTGTGCAGACAACACGTAATATGTACGTCTTGTCCAGCCAGCCAAAGGCTGGCTTCGTAAGTTTAAAAACCAAATATTTATAAATAAACTTTATATCAAGAGTCCAGAGAAATATTATTCCCTCGTCTTACACGCATTCATTAGAAAAATGTAATGACATTTTGTATCTTTTAAAAAAATAAAATGTTTTATTTTAATGTACTTTGATCTTGATGGTTTTTGGAAAGTGAGAAAATTTGTCTACGACATGCATATGAAAAGGTACAAAATGCTCTAATTCCATGTATGTGAAGAAAAGCAAAAAAGTTTCCAATAACATTTACCTAAAAAAAATTTTATTCAAATGAATTTCTCATTTCACCTAAATACTACAACACTAACAAAGCATTACCACTTTCTGAGACAGACAGTCTTTTATACTCCTATGACAAATTACAAACGCCTTTAGGATTGGTTTTTTTTTGAAGTAGTTTCTTTCTTTCGCTTTTACAGTATAATACTATGTGGGAAACAATCGGCCTAATAATTTTCCTCTTTAAGCAAGTTAACCACTATCAGTGTATGTCTAAATTAGGTTTATGGTACGTAGTACTGTATACGATATAATATGGTAAAACGGAATCGTAAACTGGAACCTCTAAAAACAGGGTTACCTTTCACATTTAAAATATTCAACACTCCAAATTTCTTACCTTCCCCTTCTTGTCCTAGTAGTAGGATATTTTCATTAAACTACTATCAGTAGTAATCATAAGAATGAACAAAACATTATCATATGATAATGGCAATTGGCATGGGTAAAAGCGTCATACTCTAAATTTCGTCCCACTAAAAATGTCTAATTTACAAGTTAAAATCAAAACCAAGGTCACTCCGTCAGCAACTGACTAAAGGCAGTGTAAAAAGTAAAAAAATTATAAAAAATAATAATACATATATATGCCAAAGCTATTCAGAATTAAATTAAACACACCACGTAACATCTACATTCAAAATAATGACTTGTATTTCTATATCTGCACATCATATTATACATATGCTCACTCACTGACTTTACTCTCATCGTATTAACCTCGAATTGGAATCATGAATGATCACTGACAGAACCGAGCTCTACGACTACATGGGTATGGGTATCTACGCTACAATGCATATAAGTATCGCTGAAGGGTAAAAAGAAGCTTCTTACAATTTAATAAATATATACTGCTCCAGTATATTATATAGGTGCAAATGTAGAGTTGATTTTACAAATTCACAAAGGAGCGAAATAATTTTGTTTCCCTTTTTTAAAAGGTGTAACCAGCATATTTTACAATTGTAAAAAAAAAAATCAATGGTGAATATTTTAAAGTTTTAAAAATGTGCAATTAGTGCACATTTCCATTTAAATGAAACAAACATGTATCATACTTTTTACTTTTCTAAAAGAGTGTAGGTACAGGCAGGGTTTTTACACATTCAAAAAAGTATAACTCGGCGGATTTACAAACTCGAAAATATTTCTATACATATACTTTTGTCCGTACACTCTTTTTTAAATTAGACAGAAGTCTTCTGTTACACAGGGAATACATACATTGGTATAGGTACTATAGGGAATCTCTGGAGGAATGGCTTGTTTTCCTTCATCGACAAAGATATGATATTACTCAATTTTAAGGAGCAGCCCAAGAGAAAGATGAAAAGGAAAATTCAACATAAACTATGTATGTCCATGTTCGTGTAGGATTGGTCCCATATTATTATGATTATCCTACTATTTACTATACATCCACATACCCAACAAACCACACGGACCACACCACATTATTCAAAATAAGTAACACTGACAGTGCATTCTTTAAATACTACCTTAGACCTAATAGTTTTACATGTGACTGCAAATTGTATCCTTTTAGAGATGAGTGAGCAAGCCCAAGTGCTAACACAAGTATGTAACCCTCCCTCCCTAAGATGGGCCGCAAATTGTAATTTTCAATATTACCATATTTCTAATTATTAGTCATTATACAGGGAAATACATGCATAATCATGATCATGATTATACCAAGAAAATATTATGCTATCAACAAACATCCCAAGATAAAGATTAGAGCCGGACAGGAAAAATGCTGGAAACTAGGCAGCAGATTCCTGTAGAAATACGTAGTAGGTTACTCAATACGTAATACTACGTACTTTTACTACAAATCCGTCTGAAATAATAAATACAAATCATAATTATTATTATTATTATTACATGACGACGAAGTCATCCGTCGAAAAACTGACTGACAGTAAACACTGAAACAAGACAGTAATGTAGGTGGGTGAGCATTAATTGATTTTCTTTGGTATTTTTACTTTGTAAATCCTTCTGGTCGCATTAAGATACATTCGAGACTATCAAGGACTTTTAGATTTGGAATACACAAAGCAGTACAGTAACACACAACAGTAACACACTACAATTCAACAAAACTTGAATAAATAAAAAAATAAAGAATATTTGCAATTCAATTGTTTTGTTTTTCGTCTAATTCAAACGTTCCTACCTTTTTTACATTTTCTGAAATAGATTTGACTGATTAATTACACACATGAATAATTACTAGAATTAAAACGACAAGTGTTTAAAAAGTGAAAACTTTGATCATTATGCACGACACCGACGAAACATAATACTAAAAAAAATTAAACAGAAACGTGGGAGTATATTTTAAAAATATTCTTGCAATGCCAGTAAAATTGAGTAAAATATATTAATTATTATCATACGCCAAATATTGTTCATCATTATCAGCCAATTGCTGAGGTATGATGTACTCAGGTTCTTACACGCAGCCTTACGCGGTCTCGGTCTCTTATTGACTCATACATAACTTAAAAGTTAGTGCAGTTAAGTACAAGTATTGGAAATAATTTCAAAACCGTGCGCTAAAAGAGTCCAAAAATAATATCATAGGCTGACAACATTCAACATTATTTTACTCTTGCTTTTTGAATAATCCGACGCGTGGTGGTTCGGTGCGATACTCTTTTGATTTTGACTCTATTTTCTATGCATTTATGTTTAAATAAACACTTGGTTTTTTTAAATAATTACCTATGTTAGCTGGATACATGATCTTTAAAGGTAAAAAAATACGTAACGCAGAACAACTTTTTCTACATCTACATCTATGTCATATTATGTCAAATCGTTCTTTAGGAAGTATCATCGCTCTCGTACTTCAAATAATTATGAATTTTTACCAAGTTACTAATATAACTTACAAAAAAATAACTACGTTTGTTAAAAAAATATAATCACATAAGTACTCACAATATCATTCTTCAACTTTTGGTAGCTTGGACGTGGATATTGTTAATCCTAGAAATACGAATCCCAATCAATCAAGTAAGTGTACACTAGAACTTACAATAGAGGGAAAAAAAGGGATACTAATAATTTCATACTGACTCCAATGTAACATATTTTTGAAAAACTGTATTCCCAAGTTTCAATTTGATCTATTTTGTTTTTGGTCACTGATATGCTTCCAAAATTGTATGAATACGCACTTTGATTTGAGGATTACTACTATATAGATTAATATTCATCGGTCACGTCGGCTCGCCAATAGTAAGCACTTTTCAAGAGTTTTAACGGAACAGTAAGTTTGAAATTTTATTCAAGGAGTCAATGTCAGTTGTTCAGATCCTTTCAAAACTTTGGCAATCGGATTTTTTGGTGTACGCAAGTGTTTTGAGTCTGATGATGGCCGAGTTGCATAAAAATTTGTATTTTAAAGATTTATTCACACTTTTCCAATTGCCATGTAAAAGTTTTTTGTTCCATGAATTTTTTTTTACTCCTTTTTATTTTTAATACACTATACAAAATTTGGATAAACTGAAGTTCCAAATAATTACGATAATAAATTGTCAAATTTTTTATATTTCACTTTATATAGGCGTAGGCACTCCAATCAGTAGACTTGTAAACTTCTATACATCCTAAACCCAATTCCTTATTATATTATAAATTATTGGATGGAAAACATCAGTCGAGCGGTATCAGTACAGACCGAATTTTAAAATAAAATAATATATCTTATATAATTCTACTAATTCTGTAGTACCCAGTAGTCTGCACTCGCTTTCATACAATAGAATTAATTATACAACTAAAAATACATTGAACTTTATGATGTCGGAGTGTCGTCGTCGTCGCCGTCGCCGTTGTTGTTGACTTATGTATTTTAAACCAATGTGATGACCGTCGTAATCATACCAAGTACCTAATCAAATAATAATTAAAAATCAAGGACTTAAACTGAAATCAGAAAATAAATAAGAGCAAAATAACTTTAATGATATGGGATTTTTTTATTTTATTTTTTTACTATTTCTCTAGGATGGCTATGGCTTCCTACACCTACAAATGCATTCTACCTAATGGCTCATGTAACACAGCACAAACACACACACACACACACCCTGTGCCCTACTACGTCTACGTCTGTCGTCTAGCTATGCAGGCAGTGCATGAGGAAGATGTGAGAGCCGCTAAATACCAAACCAAGACCAAGACCAACCGAACCTCTCTCTCTCTCTATCTCTCAGGCTTTCAAAGAAAAGCACATTTTGAAACATATCTTGCATACATACATGATACATACACACATATACATATTATATCTACATAAATAAAAGTAGGCAGTAGGTAGGTAGTATATTTATATCAGCAATTATGTACGTAAGTCAAGTTATCCTCATGCATATATTATCACCATAGACTAAAAGCATTATACCACAACCAAACTACCAACTCGAACCAACTTAATACAAGTCAGTAGTCAGTAGGCAGTGGAAGTTAAGTTGGAAGTGGCATTTCCTTTTTCCTCCTGTCTCCTACATTGGTGTGTGTGTGCAGATACACTCTTTTTCTTTATAGAAAATAATGCAAAAAGGAAGAGAGGAGATGAAACACTAGACAAATTCGTTTTTATGATCCTGTAGATATTCAATTGGTTAATATAATGTGGGACCTAACCGACGTAAGTATGGGCTACAGTGTGATATATATTTATAATATTGCACATCTACCCTCTACTGCCTGAACTCTTCTTTTAGAAGACACACAAAAGACAGACTCTGCAAAACTACAACAGATGAATAAAAATTCAATTCACTATATATATGAGTAGCAAGCAGCGCTGCATAGCTTTTACTCAAATCAAAAAATTATAATTTAAGAAAATAGAGCTAGATTTGAAATTGAGTATCAGTCAGCTGAATCCGATAAAACTACTTGGACTTCCTAGACTAAAAATCCACACACACATCTTATATAAAGAGGCAAAACAACTTATTTTGTCCTAATTTACTCTCACGAAGAACATGTTTGATTTTTTATTTTATAATATTTTCCAGTTTTAGTTTCTTTAAATTTATAAATGTAAACATTACTGATAATAATACTATTATATTTGTCATTGGGATTGCATTGTTTAAGATTCATTTGCCCTGTCAGTATCACTAATTATCAGAAAGACTGACATACAAAAGGTGTGTGTATGTGTGTGCACAGCCTTTTAATTACAGGAAAGAAAGAGAGGAAAACAAGGACAAGGAAACTTCACACTCACACATTTTAAAAGTTGAGTTCTTTATTTCTTCTTTCTTTTAGTGATAAATCTGCCGGAGCAAATGCAAATTCAAATAACAGACGTAGACTTTCGTAGTCTTAATGTTAGTTTTTACCTATAGTTGATAGTTACATGCGTGCCAGAAAAAAGTTTGAAGAAACAAAAAAAATGCTCTGCATATTTTTTTCTCTCTCCCTCTCTCTCTCTTTCGGTGCTCCGTGTCTGTATATATTCTGCTGATGAAACGAAAACGAAAAAGAAGACGAAGCAGGAGTCTGGGCGAAAGCCATTCACACCGTAAAAATAATTTTGTCTCGAAACAAATAGTTCGGCCATCTCTCTAGTATTTCTATAGTACCCCGCAAAGGAGGAGCGAGACTTACAACGGGGAAAACTGTAAAACGCACACACGGAAAGAAGAAGAAGAAGTAGAAAAAAACTTCCTTGGCTATTTTGAGACACATGATAAAAGTTTAAACGTAAAGTTCTCCCATCATCTTCATGTATTTCTTTCACAGACACACAATACAGTGCACAGCTCAGACACGTATTATTATTACATGCTATAGCATTAGTTCCCCTTGGCCTTTTTTATCTTCAGTGTGTATAATATATTTTACTCATAATATTTTCAAGTTATATACTTTCTTTAGTTTTTTTTTCACAAATTAGCAAAGATCGTCATACAGAGAGACAGCCCAAAGTCTATGCATAGCAATTCAAAAAATACTACGAAAATACATTATTATATCTCTCAAAAAACTGTTAAATTTCCACTAAAAGACTAAAAATAAAAACTACAGTACATTTACATTATAACCCGAAATTTCCATTCTATGTTACGGGTAGTCCTATAATAAAATGTCAAAATACATTTTTTCAACATATTTTTCCTCATTCAATTGTCTGCATAACAGACAATTACATACTACAAAGGGAAATATACAAATGGCTGTCTTTAAATGTTGTCTACGACACCAACACCAACACCACCACACCAGTCGCAGTCTTTCTAATTTACCTCGCATGTACTAACTTAAACCCACGTCACAATTTATATATATTTAATTATATAAAATTTAATTCTGGCACACTTTAAACTAGCATACACTACAAACAAAAGTACTAGCTAGGTATTATAGGGCTAAGAAATATGGAAATTCAAAATAGTTCACTAGCATTTACCAAAGGGTAATCAGGCGATCGAAGGTAATCGAAGAAAAGTGAGATCGACCTTTTAGGCTTTCCTCTAGTGCCATAGAAGATACTATTGTAGGAAAGGAACTTCCAAAAGGGCAATATACATATATATGCAAGAATTCCTTGTAAGTATAGACAAGTAAGTACGGTAAGGAAGGATTTCCTATTTTTTACATGTACATGAAGGTATTAGGATCTCAGCAGGTGGGTCCCGGTCTCGCGGTCTCGACATCATCTTAGCTGCATATATACATGTAATTATACCTACATGCTACCTGCATGCTTGCATATCTGCTCAGATTATCAGGCCAGTACGTATATTTTACTGAATGTTGAGCATGATATACAATTTTAAACAGTATCAACTTAAAATACAATAAATCTATAGCAATTTCGTAATGTTTTGATTCAACGCACCCAGCACTCATGACATTTTCAATACGTGATTACCATTTTACGAAAAAGTATTTATTTTTAACAACAAATAATTATATAATAATTTTGAATGCAAATTAAGTTACTGAAGCAGTTTGGACGGACCTTCCTTCGTTCTTCACAGTTTTTACAGTTTAGTGATGTATAGCAAAGCAATATCATCTGTACGAACGAAGAAATAAAGGAACGACCGACGACCGACGCGGACGCCGATACATAATATGTTAATAAACATAATACCTATTACCTAACCTATAGTAGTAGTACATCGTTATGGAAGCACAAGTTGGAAGCCAAAACCATTTGGATTTCCATTCCTTGTCATTACGTATGTAAAAATCATCTAGGAATAGCTCAAATTGAGTACACAGATCAACATGACTGAAGACGAGAACCCAAATTTAATGTAGCACACATAAGGAGCAACAAGTTCACAGCAGCAGACTCATTTCCAGGTTTTTACAAGAGTGCCAAATTTAACTCTTTACCTCGTCCAAATGCACCGTCTTTTCTTCATCTTTAACAACCGGTACCGTCGCGTCGTACCGTTTTTGAGGTCTTGAGTCTATAATATAGATTCAGTACATACTTATAGTGATTTCGATTAATCTGAACCCAAATGCTGAACAATAATGAACGTCAATTTAGAAAAACATTTATTTAATGCCACCAAAGACGATTACTAAATAACGAAACTACTTACAGCCCTAGTTGTTTTTCTATACCTGCTATACTATGCTCGAGGTAACAGCACCGTGACACCGCAACAGGAGTATAGGCAGTAGTACGCAAAACATTGGGGAAAATTAAATAATTGGATTTTTAATCTAAACATGCTGCGCACTCACTCCGTGAATAATTATTTTAAATACCAACAACAACTTCACCTCTTATTAGTACATTTTGCTAGTGTGAAGATATTAATATCATTACCGCAATATCGATTTTACATCTATAGCATAAATTAAATGGTAATTTGCTTCTTCAATATTACTAATTAATATACCTATGTAATATGTAATTAGTTATGCTGTAAGTACTACTGTAGTTGCATATACATTTTGTGTGTGAAATCTGAATACCATCTTTAAGAAGTGTGATGCCGTTCAAGACTAGGAACTTTAATTTCACGTGCGAATGATTGCACGTAATATTATTGCTGCAGCGTTTAGTTAATCGTCCCATAGCTATAAAGCATAAAGTTTCTACAGCACCCAACCAAACACGCTAATATATTTTGGACCATATTACAATACAGTATCCTACAGAAGCAGAACAATTCATGGAGCAAATTAAAAATCACATTAAAAATGCAGAAACATGATATGGCACATAAAAAGTATTTACTCAATCCACCACCCACGCATTTAAAACGGCCGACGGACACACACTTAAATTCCAAATTGAAATAATATCTCCACGTATAATTAATATACCATTAACTACTATATTGCCTTTTGCCTTTTGATATTAGCCGTAATAAAAAATCAAAAGGATCAATTTACTATTTAACACATTGTAATAAAATCCATCTATCTCCCTGTAGCTACACTGTACATTTAAATTATTTATTTACAACTAAAAGGGTTAGAATTTAGGGAAAAAACATTTCCATTGAACTTTAACCTGTAATTTTTATTATTAATTTATTATTTTTATATAAATAGTATTATTTGTAGCCGATGCGTAGATGTCACCCTCTCATAATAATATGTTAGTTCATAATACTTAAGATAGATAAATTATGCATACATTTTTAGCTTCAACATCCTCGTCATTATGCCACATATTACATACATAGTATTACATATCTGTCCTTCAGAAATAAAACTTCATGGTTAAATATGAAAAAAATTGTTTTCTTCAATAAACAAATGCTTATAGGATTTCTAATGGCTAGTGATGGCCCACTCAATTATTAGATGTACATACGAGCACGCATTTCAAATCCTTCTCCCAATAGTGTAATTGAGCTGCTGTAGCTGCAAACTACAGGGCTACTACAGATAGTCAACACCAACAATGCACTACACATAGCTAATTAAATGAAGAAGGTTTTTGGTTAGTTTTATTTTTTGTCTCTCCTTTGAATGTGAAGACAGGCGCTTATAGACTGTGCTGTGTACTGCTGTACTGCGTAGGGATCTAACTTACTAGTTAGTTTTAAAAAACATGTGTAGGTATGCTCAGAGCAAATTAGCATATAGGCACTGTTAGAGCTTCAACATGTCTAGGAATATGCCTTTAGCATCTCTGTACATATTATGGTACCTGCACTATGACTATACAGTGTACACGTAGGTAATAATTGCTGCCTGTACCATACTGTAAAGAATGAAATTCTATTCTGGAACTTGAGTCATCAAAAAATTAGAAAAATCGCATGCCAACACAAATTTTTTTTTTCTTCTTTGCTCCTTCACTTCGTTTAAAATTGGCATAAGAAATGCATTCCTACAACTGGGAGATCACTCATTTTAAGTATTCTTCAAACCATTGTAAGTTCCAAGCATTATTTTTTAAACGTTCCAACATAATATTCACACACAGTCTCATACGGAACAGAATAGAGTTGATAAATAAGCATATATTAGTATGATCATGTAAATAAAATCCTACAATTTTTTAAACGATTTTTAGAAGAATGGTATGTGTATGCCGCACATCTAGATACACCTAAGAACAAAACCGAGCCTTTACGTGTCGTTGTTATATCTATAGAATTTTTCCTCATAAATATATATAAATTTTGTTTCAAATATTTGGCATTCCTCAGAAAGACAAACGGATGTCGATGTCGCCGTCAAATGTCTGCATGTATATATAAAAATAATAGAGTATATAAATCTGAAATCTGTAGTTTTTTATTTCATATTTTCAGAGTTCAGTGGAACCGGTAGTAGGTGTAGTGTAATTACGTGTCTGCGTGTTAGTTTTTGGTTCTACATACTTGTACTCCACGTGGCACAACACAAGATTTGTAGATATAAATTGTTACACAAATTAGTGCAGTGGCAACAACTTTTTTCAAGAATTAGTTTAAAATTATGAGAATTATTATAAAATACAAATTCAACTAAATTAGTACGTGCATCAAAGTTGAATATACACGAACATTTTGGGAAAAAAGTGATTTGACGATTTTTAATATTTTGCGCTGTTTTTTCTTGACTTTATGTACTAATCATATTATTCATAAAATTATTGTTTTGGTTCAAGGTCTGGCGCTGATTATAATTTTTGATCCCACGAGGAGTTATATATATTAGATAACAAACTAAAACTAACAAACAAGTCTGACCGAAGCGCTGGATGGGTTTTTGGCTTTAGCGCATTATTTGTCATTAGCTTTGGCTGCAGTTAAAGTTGATATCTGCAATAATAGTACCACTGTAAAAAAAGTGATGCACCTAGTTTTAAGCCTGTGCTGATAGCAACTTGGCCTGAAACTGAATGAAATCAACTAGATTTTTTCATAGGTGTATACATAATTTAATGCAAACTTATAATTATATTATACCTTGTCTACAGTAGTATGTACACCTATATGCAATTGAGGACGTTGTGCATCCTATTGCTTTTGATAAAAAATTTATCTCTACACAGTCAGTCTACACTTGTGTGTCACACCTTCTGCCAACAACGTCAATGTAAAAAAATGAATCGTAAGTAATTAATGCAGCACCGGCAGAGTACCGGTCAGACAGACGTCAGACCCTTGCCTTGTACTCTCATCTCAAGCCTTCTAGCAAAGTTTTAAACAGGTAATTAAATTACAAAATACAAAATAGAAGAGTGAACACATTACTAAGTAGGTAGTTCTAAATTCAAAACTCCTGAAAGCTATGTACATAATTATGTATCTGAAAAGCATTATGAGCATTTTACTCTGCTACGAACTACTCCTAATGTACCTACTAATAATGGCAATTACATCATAGTTAAATGTCTGCTATTTATGCTTTACCATGTGAAGGTAACACCAAACACCATTTTGAAGTTTATACAATTTACACCTATTTCTACACTAATATTTCATTATTTTCGCACTACAAAAATATACATATGAATTTTAGGACAGGGTTGGAAGCAAATCTGTTTACAACAAAACAACCTGGAAAAGAAAAAACTTTTTAGATTTTTCAAAATTAGATTTTGATTTCTGATGTGTAACTAAATTTAACCTGACGACGACGGTATGGTAATAATACCATGTTTTTTAATCCATGTTGCCTTTTGTAGCCAGCCCTAAATTCGTAAAATATTTCAGCTCCAAGAAAAAGAAAAAGTGATAGATTACTTTTGTAGGAAAGCAGACAAGACCTGGACTAGCAGATTACGGCTACAGAGATACAGAACAGACGTGCAAATAAACAATGGCATATATTTTTAAAAAAATCCTCGATTCTTGAGCCAACATAAGCTAGAAACTACAAACATCAAACAAGTTACACACGAGAAAAAAACGAATGGTACAAACTATAACTAACTACAACGATGTGTGAACTCGTTCTAAAATAACAATACAATAGAAAATACAACTAACACTGAATGATTAATTTCCTCTAGCTCTCATCTCCTTCCGCGTGGATAACCTAGTTAAAAATAGTTTCCTCCAAAAAGGCAATAAACAAGTCGTCAAAATCACCTGCCGATATAACTTATAACAAAAACAAGTATTTAGTATTTCTATTTGGCGGTACGGTACGGCACGGTGAGGGTATGAGGATATATACACAGTGGATAATATATTACGTATTTGTTCTATATTATGTACTTTGTGTGTAGATTTTCGAATTCAAAAAATGGTGTAAAACATCCGAAACCATGTAATATCTATTAACAAACTCATTTTTTTTTCCTGCTAAGTAGTGTACATAATTCAAATAGGTCTACAACTACAGAAATGTTACTTGCTTAAACTTAAAAGATTGGAGACTAATGCACTGGGAAAACTTGGAATACCTCCATGTTTAAAGTAATATACACAGTGCCTACATAATTATTCAAACATTACGTATGACGTAAAGCGTCAAAAGAAGTAAAACAATTTGTCGTTGATGACGTAACAAAAAATATATGTCTATACTATAGGTAAATAATTCGTAGATGAATGATGCCATTTAAACGCTTAAACGGTTGAAACAAAACATCTTGCTTTGACACTGCGTTATTTTATAATAATTGAGGGGGTATAGGAATATCTTAAATATCTTACCGGGTCCGACGTCACTGGATTCATTTTGAGTGTGGATTCATTTAGGATGATAATCTTGTTTCCAATTTACATTCATGAATTTAAAATGTCGAACATAAATGAGCTGCAGCAGTCAAAGTTTAATAATAGCAGTATAGTAGCGCATGCCTTTCTTCTTATTAGAGAGCAAGTTTTCTTTACAGCAATACAAATCGCGGACTCCAATATGTAGAAGTACAGTAGAAAGGAGTGAATATATAATCACAAAATTTGAAAAATAAGGTATTCGCACGAGAGTAAAAAGTAAAAAGTCATATAGCTATAGACAGATGATTTAAATTTCACACCAGTAGCTACTATGTAGATGTGTAAATTTTTTTAGTAATGTACATTACACTGCACTATGATGAAATAAAATGTTATGTGATGTGATGAGCACTTAAATACTCCAAAATTTTCTGCTCCAGAAACAAATTGTAAGAAGCTCAAGGAGAGGGATAGGACTTTCATTATTCAATGCTGTCAAAACTAATTCTCTGTTGTGGAACTGCATATTTTCAAACTAAGGAAACTTGTGTATACTTGACGAAGTCAAAGAAAATAAATACGCACAGTAAGAACTTATCCTTAGGAGATTGACTTCGTTGCACATGACTAATAAGTAACTAAGCACGAAATAATTAATATGCTATAACCGACAAGGCTAAAATTTCACTGCTCTATTGGCTGTATACTGCCAACGAGAACTACATGTCGGCAGTTCTTGTCGTTCACAATTAAATTATTAGTTACTGTGTAAAAGTGTAACATCAATTCATTACCCGTAAATGATTGATATGCGCGATCAAGTTTTCATTTGATAATTGTTTGAATTTGAAAGTAACAGCATAGTATCTAAAAACAGAGAACACAGTCAAGTTCACACAAACTCCATGGTTTGTGACTGCTCCAGAATTGTTTTCGTAATCAATGATGATGATATTCCTAGGTTCCCATAACGTATTCCCCGCATGATCCTTTAATGGGAAAAACAAAATGGTGATGTTTAATTAATCAGTTAATTTCTCTCTCAATGTTACTTTAAAAGCCTTAACAATGCAACGATAATAAATGTTACACATATATACTTACAAGCAAACCACTTACTATGATTCCTCGGGATCTGGAAAAGCATAGCCAGAAACGTTTCCTTGGACCTTAGAATGAACGAATAGTGTGATAACTCGAGTGCATTTTGCGCGGTGCTTCAGCAGCAGCCCGCCAAAGTTCAAAAAAACCGAATTTTTCAAAGTTTGGCACGCTGTAGCTTCTACAGTTTTTGTCTGATTTCAATGAAACTTGCTGTTTTGTGATGTTTAGACTATTATCTAAAAAGTACTTTCTGGAAATTTTGAAATTCGAATTTTTAATTTTTTATCAAAAAATCTTAATTAAAATATGGGCCTCAAAAGTATGATATTTTATTAATTTTTCGAAAAAATAAAAAAAAATCGAATTTCAAAATTTCCAGAAAGTACTTTTTAGATAATAGTCTAAACATCACAAAACAGCAAGTTTCATTGAAATCAGACAAAAACTGTAGAAGCTACAGCGTGCCAAACTTTGAAAAATTCGGTTTTTTTGAACTTTGGCGGGCTGCTGCTGAAGCACCGCGCAAAATGCACTCGAGTTATCACACTATTCGTTCATTCTAAGGTCCAAGGAAACGTTTCTGGCTATGCTTTTCCAGATCCCGAGGAATCATAGTAAGTGGTTTGCTTGTTAGCTCATTTTCATACATTTACCTTCAAAACAAAAGATAGTTAACAATATTTTTGAACCCCCACGAAACTCTCTACACGCGATCTAACTTGAATTCAGGAACCTCACAAGTGACAAGTGGAAACTTCGATCATGTTATTCTTGGCGTAACTAGTAACAAGAAAACCGATGTTCAACAAACTAAGTATGGATCTATAGTTGCAATCAGTGCAGTAGAGGCTAATGAAATAAATAATGTTTATTGATTATGTCTTGCATCTTGCATTTTAGCTAATTTCCCTTGTAATTCCCAATGCCTAATGTATTTTATTAAAGGTTATAGGTAGCAACTATGCTTTTGACGCTTTAGTCAGCGACTTTTAAAATTCTCGTAAAGTAAAATATCGAGCTGTTTCATAAAAATAAAATAATTGGCTAGTAATCTGAACATTTTGCGTCCCCACAGTCGTCAACCGTATTAACATTCACAAAGAACAATATTATTTTAGCACCGTTAATTATTTCTACACATACAACAGGTAAAGTAGAATGGATAATTCAAATCTATTAGATCTTTAGATCCACACAAAAACGCAATGAATAGAGAATGAGCTCACAGTCAGTATAGTTTCCACTTGCACCTTCATACTTCGTATACATGTAAGTACTTGGCAATGAACATTTTCTTTTAGCATAATAATAACTAATAACAACAAGATGAAAATTTAATACTGAATATGTATACACCCTCAAGTTGAGGGCCTCAACTCTCAGAAGAATACTATAGTCAATGGATTGTTGTTTGTAGGTAAGTTATTCTATTTTATTATCACCTGACTGTACACTAGGAACTGAAGACATAATATACTACCTACATTCCAACAACACCTTTGACTGCCTAATGCATAATACATAAAAGTGTGAGGTAATAAAAAATATATACTCAACATTTAGTACTTTTTATTCAACTCTTTGTTGATGAAGTAGGTTCTTTAATATATAAAATAATAATATTGTTTTTATACGTCTTTCAACTTTGGTATTTGTATGTTGTGTATATCGTATAAATGCTGATTTTGACTGATCCTGAATTATTTCAAGTTCATCCCACATCCTAACATCCCTAACTTATTTTTATCTCATTTTCATTTTAATTTAGTAATCTATGACGTAATACGTAATTTTGAATTTTTACCTTTATTTTTTTTGCTTTCCACTTCCACTTTCTTCGAAAAATGCACAACACGAACACGAGCACAGTCGACAGTCAGTCAGTACGTGTAAACAGTAAACAGTATTAATTATTCACGTACGTACGGATCCACCAATATCGATGAATCTGGGCACGATTAGCAATTACGAATGACGAGACCTGGGATGGGATCTCTATTTTAATTAGGCGTAGAGTCATATCCCAATTCTGGCAGTTTCCAATATTTTAATTTGTTAGTGAAAATGCTGAATTTTTGAATGTGTATTGAATGTGTGTGTAGACTTGCTTAATTGCACGATTTATCCTATCAACTAAAAGTACCAATTCCAATTCCCAATGTTGAATGTTAAATGTATAGTCGTTCGTTATTCGCACGTTCAAACTTTATTGTTAGACCTTTGAAATCATCACGTTAGTTAGTATTACTTATTCGCCTAACAGTCACAGTCTACACCGTAACATAAGTAGTCAATACTTCCCCTCGTACATGGTTACATATTTAATTACTCTTTTTAGCAATAAGTACTTGGCTCGCGAGTTTAGTTTACCTTCCTCCTCCTAAAAACATTTTAATGTTCAATGTTTATGTTCATGAAGTACACCCTTTCCCTTTATATACACTGCGTGAAAGGATATAGAGTTAGATTACCGACAAGGGGCTACCCGTAAATAACGTAACACCATATTTTCTGCTCAAAGCAGCCGATTAAAATACCTAGAGCTTACAGGAATTATTCCGTCTAATTACAAATCAGTTGATTCAGCAGTAGATTGCTAAAAAAAAAGTTCACCCTCGTATATTTTACCTTATGGGGGGACGGCCCTAAGCATTACAGGCATTACACTGTACAGGCATAGGACGTTTTTAAAGTGAAACCGAGAAGGACACACAGCCTCTTACATTATTTTTGTCTGTAGCAAAAAACAATCCCTTCACATGCTTTATCGTCCAGCAGGCAGAGGCGTTGCGTCCGTGGACTTTTATGTAATTTTTCAACATTTTGCTTTTACGTAGTGACTAGAAAATTGGGCGGTAGAGACCGCTTTAAGCACCCTACCATAGAATGTTCAGTTGGTAAATGAGTTTATTTTAGTGATTCCAATCCGCTGTATGGACCGTATATGGACATCCGACATTTAGTAAATTTTCGGGTCCAGATATTTAGATACAGGATATTTGGCGCGGAAATATGATTATATATTTCCCTCAAAGAAAAGCAAGCGGTGGACCTATAATTTTCAATGATTTTCAACATTCAATGTTTCTGTCCGTGCTTATAGTAGCACTGCTTACTAGTTAGTAATTATTTAGTATTTTTATCTGCATTCGTTATCCATTTGCCGTATTGCATCTTGCATCTTTAATCTTTGGCAACAGGTATTTGTAACAGGTGAACTATAGGTTAAAAAACTTTGTCGCCACTGATTCTGCAGTTATAATAATTATAAAGTAGACATTCAGGCTCGTAAAGAGTTCATTAGTAATATCTGATTGTACAGTGTATTAAGATAAAATAATGGCACCTCCGAAGCAAGCCGGCAACCGAGTTAAAGTGAAACAGAAGGAAACTGAAAGTTTTGCAGCTTTGTTTAGAACTTATGCAAAGGAATCACAGAATATGCTTTCAAAATATGCTAATTTAGAATTTGGAAAAAAATTACTTACTGAGCCAGAGTACACTTGGGTAATTGCCATATTTTGCTTTCTATGTGAAATTGTCATGAGTGGTGCTATTATCGTCAGTAGACCTTGTAAGTTTTTTGATGATCCTTTAATTTTTTATGAGCTATCTTATGTCACAGTCTTTTAATTATATTTAGCAGTAAAGCTAATTTTGTGTTTTGTCTTATGATAGTACATACAATAATGTTTGAATATTCTCATTTAGGGATAGTTCACGTGGATCATGAAATTACCTATCACCTATTGATCTCTGCTACAGTTTGGGTCTACTTTTTAAATGTTTTTGTCGTTGTAAATAGATACCGAAATTGATTGGAAGGCGTATATGCAGGAAGTGGAAGGATTTTTAAATGGGACTTTGGATTATCAATACTTGAAAGGTGATACTGGTCCTTTAGTGTACCCTGCCGGGTTTGTTTATGTCTTTTCACTTTTATATTTCGTCACTGATCAAGGAAATGATCTGAGGAGAGCTCAGTGGATTTATGCCTTCTTTTATCTCTGCCTTGTGTACCAAGCTTTTCGAATATACTGCCGGTCCAAAAAGGTTTGTTAGTACTTTTGTTTTGAATAATGATATTTTTATCTAAGTAAGTTCTTCTTATTAATTTTTTAATATTCTTATATATTTTTAATTTAGGTTCCACCGTATACATTGCTGTTTCTCACTTTTACATCGTACAGAATTCATTCAATTTTTGTATTACGGCTATTTAATGACCCTTTGGCCATCATATTGACTTATGCTGCAATTAATTTATTTTTGGATGGCAGATGGACCTTAGGAAGCCTCAGTTTTAGGTATTTTGAATTTTATCGATGGCATTTATGGGAATGAAATGATAAGAATGTTTTTCAGGTTAAAAAAACACATTTATGCTTATGCTGCGTTGATCAATATTTTCAGCTTTGCTGTTTCTATCAAGATGAACGTGCTACTTTACGCCCCTGCATTATTATGCGTATACTTAACACAGCTGAGCTTGTTTGACACAATCGTTCAACTTGCTGTTTGTGGAAGTCTCCAAGTAAGCTGGTGCATTAATATTTTCAAGTAAAGTAATGAAATCAGTAATTAATGGTACTTACTAAAATGTATGATTGAATGACTTTGAATTGCAGGTGGTTTTGGCGCTTCCCTTTCTTTTAGTCAATCCATGGTCCTATATTTCACGCTCATTCGATTTAGGCCGTGTATTTATGTATGAGTGGACTGTAAATTGGAAGTTTATTGAAGAATCTTTGTTTTTGAATCGCTATTTTCATTTGAGTCTGTTAGTGAGCCATTTAGTTTTTCTTGTCATTTTCGCACCAACTTGGATCCGCTTTCTAAAAACATATGCTCAACTTGACAAAGTGTCAAAACAGCCAGATGGTCGTAAACCGATGGAAATTCGTTCTCAGTTAATTTTATATCCACTTTTCGTGTCAAATTTTATCGGAATTGTGTTCAGCCGCTCTCTTCACTACCAGTTCTATGTGTGGTATTATCACACCCTTCCATATTTGCTATGGTCTACAAGAATTCCTATTCAAGCAAAGTGAGTCTATGTTTAAAATTTTATAGGTAGTTTCTTATTTTTTGTAATTGGTCATATGCATTTCGTAAAATTCAATAATACTTGTTTTTTCTTTAGGTTGGCTATTTTCGGAATCATTGAAATGTGTTGGAACATTTTTCCAGCTACAGCCTTGTCAAGTTTGAGTCTTGTATTGTGTCATTTAATTATTTTGTTCGGATTATGGCACTACACGAGACCTCAAAAGGATTGGAAAGTGGAGTTGAAAAACCGATAGTCAGAATTAGTCAAAATGTTGTGACATGACAATATCCCAGGAGCGTTTTGGGCGAAAATATTTATATTCCTTATACTTCAGGATACATATAATATGAACGTGTGCGGAGTTTGTTTATTAGATTAAGTTCTAAGTTGTTTTGTGACAGTGTACACTTGGTTAGTTGTTTAGTTAAGACAGACTTAAAAAGTTAATACGTAATTGTTAGGTGCAAAAGGGAAGTAAGAAATACGCTATAGCAGAGTGTACTTACACTTCTGTGTGTTGATTGCGATTTCTTTGTTAAATGGTGCTATTACATTAGATATAGTTTTCAGTCCAGTCAGATCAGATAATTTATTGCTGTGATTGTTTTGTGTTTTAGCTTGCGTAAGTATTTATTGTGTTCGTCGAGTTGCTACCGAATCTTTGCGAATGAGTTTTATTTGAAGCTATGAGATAGTGTATTAAATTAACTTATCATCGTGCCGTCTCATATCGTCACATAGCTTAAAATTAGATTAATAGCCAAAAGTTAATAATGTTACATATTATTTACTGTCGTATTATTATATATTGGAAGGTGAACCGAAGTTCAAAGCTGATTCTTCATTTCCCTGTACAAATTAATAATGTGTTGTAATTGGAATGTGTGTAGCATAAGTTTTACACATATACGGAATGTTGGAATACCTTGTAATTTACAAAATATAAACTATAATACATTTAGGAGACTGTTTGTTTGATTGATGTACTACTTGTCTCTTTGAATTAAAATAGGTTCGAGACCAGTTGAGTAAATTATCCTGTTATGCTGCTTATTCAATCTATGACATTAGCTTTTGTGCATTTATACATATATGGAAAATGTATATTTCTACTTTAAATAGTTCATGACAACTTTTTTGTCCCCGAATATGTGGAACCTATTTTGCTGGCGTAACTGCCTTTGCGGCAAGCTTAAGCTTTCTAACGGAGCAACAAAAATAATCCCTGTATGGCCCACCCTGGTAACTTCTTGCTCAAAATCATATTCTTGGACTTTTCTAAGCAGGGCCTTACAAAATCCTTGAATTTCTTGAACTGTAAAAAATCGGAATGTGTAGCGTGAGCTCAGTTGTTCGTAAACAAATATAAGGAAGGCTGTAAAGCATCCTAGAACCAGGAATATAAATGCCCCTTGTAGCACCTCCATATCCAGTTTGACCTGACCTATTTTTTCCTGTAGCCTAAACCTTTCTTCCATGGGTTTCTTGTCCTTGTGAGAAAATTTCTCGTACCAATGATTAATTAAGCCGGCAGCAGACAAGTAAGATATTGCAGTATTAAATTTGTTCTTGTACGGTGCGTCCCGTCTCAGTGGCCAGCCATACCCTGTTAGGAAAAGGCGCTCATTGATAACTTTAATATTTGCAAATCCATGTTTCTCTTTCCAGTTCACAACGTCAACTGAAGATTCTTCCACTATATACGCAGTCCTGGATGGGGAGTAGTATTCCCCATATGGTATTAATCTAGCTTTAATTTGTCTGAATGGATAATTGTACTCATCGTCAACATCCCCGGCTTTATCTAAAATACCAGAAATTGCACTCTTCATGGATACCACACGGAAACGATAATCTGAGTCCAATAGATTTGCCAACGATTCCGGTTCTTCAGGAGAAACTGGGTTTATGAGACTAGTAATTAAATTTGTGTTGTAAACGGTGGAGATTATAAGACATGCAAACCACCATAGGGACAAGACTAGTTTGTAGATTGGACGGGCTGGACGAGGAAACTGGGATGATGTTAATGGCTGACCTAGAAGGGATTTGATAGATATTTCCAAACCTTTTATTGTTGACCTTTTACGTTTACGTGTTGATTTTGATTTCTTGAGTTTGCTTTTATCGTGACGTCTCAGTATAAGTTCAACAATGACAGCAACTGACACAATAGTAACTATGATGAGCGGCCAAACTTCCGGTTCAAATGCAAGCCAAATCCCAAGGATGTACAAGTCGTTCCTTTTTTCTACAACAAATACTGTCAAATAAGAAGAAAGTAGAATTAATTTAGTATGTAGGTACGTAGGTACATGGATACTTCCATAATAAGTTTCGCATGCTGCCTACACAAGTTAGATTCTATAATGATGGAATAAAATCTTTGTTGATTTATACAAATAATATCTTGTGCATTGAAAATTGTTGTTCTGACTTCTGTTGGGAGCCAACAATGTATTCAAAAAGATGTGCATTAAAATTATGTTTTTGGACATGATACTTCCTCAATTAAATCGTACTCGAATTTCCATATGTATTCTTCTAATACTTTCGCGCCTATGCGGGGAATGTGATATTCACTATAGAACGGTGTCTACTTACATTTCTATAGACACTTACTTATTTGGTGGCTATTTATATTACGCTGCTTGAGATAAGGATCTATAATGGAACGCGCAATGGAACCACAGATGGTGGGGTAAGTTTCCGAGTTCGCATCGAGCACTGGGCGCTCAATTAGAGGATAAATTAGTTTCAAAATAAATAAGTTATTCGAAATGAAAATGAATTAGAACCTACCAATAGGTTGATGAGTGAAAATATCCGTTACATCCATGTAAGTCAATTTGTCCGGAGTGACACTAATAGCACCTACTGCCACGTCTAATTGCCCGGAGTTAACAGCTCCAATCATTCCCGTTATATTATTTGAATTGTAGATAATACCTTGTTGGCCAGTATCGGTGAAGTCTCTTAATGTGAACCGGAACTTGAGAGATTTGCTCATTGCTTGTAACATTTCCCATTCCACACCTGAACAGTTTGTAATTTCAGTGCCAAAGTTCAACATGTCGTCGTCGTCAATGTCAATGTTGTCAATATCTGTTGTCACATTTCGTTTATCTCCAACAGCTACCGCTGCTGGTTTTTCGCATGAAATATGTGGCGGGTATTCCAAATACCCTATTTTGAATCCATCAAAGTTCTCAAAACTTACTTTTTTATGTTCGTCAAAAGCTTGGAAAAAGTTTGAGAAAAGTGTCCGATTTCGTCTCCAAGTTCCAAGACTTCGATTCTGAATATCCGTCCCGCAGTACTTACAGCGGGCAAATACGCTAAATAATGATTCTGAATTTTGAGACTCATCCTCTAGTTTGACTGAGAGGAGGAAGCCAGTATGGTTAAGAACTTTGTCTTCAGATTGCTCCAGAAATTGAATTTTATCATTCATTTCCATATTGATGTCTGTGTTGTTGTTGTTATTCTCATCATTTGAATTATAGTTGGACAAGTACAAAATTTGGTCAATGTTTCGAAATAATGTTAAGAAAGTTAGTCCACCATCCTTGTATCTCGCATTATCAGTTCTAAAGTCGTCCACAATGTCAGTGCTGGTAGGGTATTGGTTCTTCTGCTGGTCCGGGTCTTTAATCAGAGCACAAATGTAAACAAGCTTACAAGGATGATGATAGCGGGACAGGACATGCTTCCAGATCTGGGTATGTTTTTTTCTTATTGGTAGATTTTGAAAGGTGTCCAGGTTTGTGTCGGGATATTTAAGTAAGAGGACGGGTGATCCCCATTGGCTCAAAGATATGGCGACAAAACTTTCGTAATTTTCACACTCCTCTGTCCCAATGAATACGTTAGTTTTACATTTTGATCCTAAATTGGATTCTATTACCATTTTTGCTATGTCTTTGGCGAGCTCAAGCTTTACTGGATCTTGAAGCTGTAGAGGCGTATCTGCGTAAATATACGGGAATCGAGAAAATTAGATTTTATATTTTACATGAACGTTAATAAAAATTCCACATTCTAAATACTAATCAAAATCGAACAAAAAACACAAGCTTTTTAAAATTGAGAAGCCGTAGAATCTAATAATTTATTGTAAAAATTGTTGGAAGTATAAAACAAACCACATGTTACTTTAATCTGTACTTTTTTCTGCTGTCGTATTTACCTGAATCAGAATCCCCATTCCCGGTTGATATAATTGAAGTTAGAATTAAAGCCAAAATAATCCTCAGAATTGCAACCATTTTTCTAGTCCGAGTAATGTAATGTTACTGAGGCTGCAGAAACATCCGCCTGTATAAAATGAGCCACATTAAATGGAGCTGGTCTTTACATAGAGGGATACTTTTTTAACCTTCTTTTATGCATTTTTTTTACTAAGAAACAGAATGGACTTAATGGATATTAAATTGTATGTAGGTACCTAATGTTGTTTGAGATTTATTTGTTCTTTTTCATCATCATGATGCCTTCAATGCACGCCATTTCTTTACGTTTTCCGCTGTTTTAATCCTACGTGTTATTGCGGTGGAAAAATGATAAAAGGACATACACAAATTTTATTATCGGAGCGTACAGCAAAGATAATGGTTTTATATATTCCAGTCATATTATTTGATTATTTTCGCAATCAATTACTGTCGTATTTACGATTTTGGTTTGTAATATATTCATGCACTTTATTAATTGTGATTTTATTTTCTCCCCAGCTAACCAATTATACAAAAATAAAGGGCGTATCACAAGTCTTGAGTGTGACTTTAGGACAGGTGTGATTAATTAGTTAATGGGAGCTTATAAGCAAGCTTACTTATCTACAGGTAAATTAGTCCCATACAAACTTAACTAACGATAAATATAGTAAGTTGCAAAAGTTGTCGCACGTAGTACTAACGCTGGTGCTGTTATAGACGTGCAGTAAACACAAGCAGGTATGCAAATTAGTTCGCATGCATCTGCATGATTACATTTATTTTTAAATATTATTGTATGCATATGCATATTCATGGTTAGTAAGTGTAAACATAAACATCTTCCTTAATTTTCCCGTTCCTATAATATGTGCTTGAGATACGATGTCTCATGTCATGTAAGTACGATGAGCTAGGCAAAGAAAATGTGTGTTTTCTAATACTGCGTATTATGTATACTTGTCAATCCGGTCGGCGGTCGCTCGACTTCAATTTGTACATAATCTACAATATAGAAAATACCGTGTAGTCCTTGAGAAATGAAAGTGAAAAAAAAATACGATTTTCTAAAAACAACTGGCAACTGGGAAGCATGTCATGTCAAAGTCAAAAAGTTATCGCTAAATTAACACTTTCTTATTTCAAATCACGCCACTATATACTACTGCAATAAAATACAAGCTGAACTAATTTTTGTCGTTTTTTGTTCGTTTTCTCTATTTACTCAAGTGTTAGAAGATGTGATTAGGGTTATTATTTTGCAACTATGCTGTTTATTTTTACTGCTTACAAATTAGTTATTTGCTGTACAGGATTTGTGGTCATTGTCATTGCAATACCAAGTAGATAAAGGTAGTAGCATTAGCACGTCACCTCTAATTTACGAACACGTGAATTTCAAGTCAGTAATCGATTCTAATATCACATCCAATATCCAATAACAATAATTGATGCAGGACTTTCGAAATGGTAAACGATATATATATATACGGCGGTTGTAAAAAAGATCTATGGACCAATTTGTAGTCATACATACTCATTTCATGAATAATTAATAG
This sequence comes from Dicyrtomina minuta, assembly GCA_949802685.1. Taxonomy (NCBI): domain Eukaryota; kingdom Metazoa; phylum Arthropoda; class Collembola; order Symphypleona; family Dicyrtomidae; genus Dicyrtomina; species Dicyrtomina minuta. The sequence continues at coordinate 51,213,623 of OX461808.1, forward strand.
CTTTTAGTCAAAGTAGTGAGTCTATAAAACTAGGCGAAAACAATCTCTCTGCTTAATTTCGACTAGCATTAAGGGTGTTAGTCAAAAGTCAGAATTAGTACTGCGTATTGGACAAAATTATTTTCAACGTCTCTACTAATGCCAACAGTAAAGATAATTTGTAACGGAAGGAATTCCAGATTAACAACACATTGTTATTTATAGAGATTTACGTTCAGGTGTATACTCCTTTTTAACCAACCTATTAACCTTGAAAGAAAGAAGCAATTTAATTAGCGGAGCCATAACCGTTTATTGAAGAAACATAATACTTCTAAGCATTTGTATGGAAAGTTGTCAATTCAAAACTTCAAAAGCTTCTATTAACAGAAACTTGAAACTAAAAGTAAGTACCTAATTGTTTAACTGCATACGATAATTCAAATCAGTGATAAATAAAGATGCAGACGTTATGTATCTTTTATTATATTTCATAACATTCAGAATATCCAGCGCTAATAATATGTGCTGTGCCACTGTACATTTATTAGCATTAAGATTATTATCATAGCAATAAGCTTAACATAAAATGACATCTTTTTAAACGATGGAGATTGGCTCCTTATGGCGCTCCTTATGCTCACCTCTTATGCTGTCCAATCAGGTAACTTAAGAGTGTGGGGGGATATGAATTAATTAGGGAGTATAGTAATTGGTATTAACTTAATCATGCTACATAATAATAAAATATGTGCTTTTAGACGTCGAACTTCAAGGTAGATAGATAGGTTGTACATCAGCTTTAAAATTTATTTACGTGCGAATCAGTTGAACAAACAAACAAAATTAAAACTTTTACAATTACAGTTATACCTTTACATTCAGTACGCATTTACACTTTTAAAATATTTATTAATTAATTGTATTCGATTCGCGCTATAATATATTGTATTAACTTTTTTTTTATTAATTACTTTTTTAAATTCTATGTTCCCTTTTTTTCTATCTTTTCTTTACTGCGCCATACATAAATGGTTACTAACCAAAATATAACCATTATAATGGTGGTTGTAGCTATATACTCATTGTTCATAATCTATTGATATTATAATAATATGGATACATGCAATTTTTGACAACAAAATAAATTTGATTCTTTCTTACACATTATAACAGTTAGCATTTCAGATTTTTAAAATATGTTTATTTTATTTTTTCAATATAATTATAGTGACAGTTCCAGTCAAAGCTTATATTCTGTACGTATTATTATACCGAGACAGCCCGACCCCATCCCCCATACAGTCTTACACAGCATTATATCATCAAAATAAACTACATAGTAATAATATAATTTTCACGCACATTATGTAATAATAATTTCTTTTTTTTTTAAATTCATAATAAATCTTTTACCTTTTTTTATAGTTTTTATATTATTATTATTGTTATAATGTTTGTTTAAAAATGTAGTCTATTTCATATGTATATATATATCACAAATTAGATTCGTAGCCCTAATTCATTAAATTTGAATCTTGCGGGATTACTTACACCATTCATTTTTCCTACCTTCCTTAATTGATTATACTTACATATACTTATCAGTGTTGTTGCCCACTTTTAAATTACTATAATATATATTTTATACCTAATTAACTCATGATTCCGATAGCTTTGCGAGAATTCGAATTCATTTTTTAGCAGAAAATATAGAAACTGGGTATCTATATATGTACATTATTTCGTTAAAATAAGTCATTATTAGTCATTCAAATGCTTTTTAATTATATCATATATGTATTTAATAATAGTGTAGCTGTAAACTAGAATTGCATGCTTTCTTCACATACAACGTTAAATAGAATAGTAATAAGGCACTGTATGTATGTTTATATCTGATATTTTGTTTGAAGAAATCTTCATAATGACTCAGTGTACAGAGTGCCGATATGTTCCTTTAATTTTTTAAAAAGTATTTTGTCATTTAGTTACTAAAATTTTATATTATACTGAATATATTGATACTCTAAAATATGATAACGATATGGACTCTTAAAATATTTAAAAGATCAATGCAAAATTAAAGTATCCTCTTTACCTCTGGTAGATGTTAATTTCACACACACACTCACGTACAAAATGTTAAAAGTTAAAAATATGACTTGTATTAACATTTTGAGAAAATATTTGCATGTACTTAATTATATATTATATCTATATATCCTTGTAAATATACATATATATATATTGCCTATTAATATCCTATTCTTATAGTATGTAATTCATTATGATAATGTTAAATATTTTAAATTTATAATAGAGTAGTTATAATAATTATTTAATGGTTTACAGGACACGATTTAAGATATCTGGTGTACTGGGTGACTCATCAACCTCAATAGGAGACTGTTTAATGGGTGAGCTACCATATTTACCTATCAGACTTGACTTACAAGTGCGGAAAATATTTTGTGTTCTTCCACGGGAATTTGTCCGAATCCGACGGATCTCATCGTCACTATTATCTTCAAAGGAGAAGTTATGTTGGAGAAGGGAGGGGGGGCTTTTACTAAGCCTTGGGATGGGGGAAGTTGGGGAAGGTGACCTTCGAAGAGACAGCCTTTTCTCAATCCACTGAAGCATGAGTAAAACTTCGTCTGGGGAGCGGAGACGATAATTTGCACTCGTACGGGTGGAGGGCATGGATGAAACTTTGAAAGTACAGGCAATTCCACTCAGTGCCTGCATCGCCTCCTCGTCACTTGGATCATCCCCAGCATAGATGACTCGGACTCGATCTGACCAGTCCACTCCATAAGTAGTTCTCAAGATGTGGATGGAAGCACGTCCACGGTCCCACTTGATATCTGGGCGGGCTTCAAGTGCCATGGGAGCCTTCTGTGGCTGGAACCCATTTTGAAGGAAGATGTCAACAGCCTTTTGAACTAGTTCATTTCTCAAGTATTGTGGAGTCTCACGGTAGTGGAATGTGAGTAAATTTCCCTTATTCTCAATCCAAGCTCCATCCCGACAAACATGTTCTTCCAGGTCAGTCAACAAATCCTTGATCTTTTGTTCATGCTCCTTTGTGACAGGGTGAATGAAGCGAGTGCCGTCCGGGCTGAGAATATCAAGACCGTGAGAAGCAGCATACGTGATACCATCCAAGCCGACAAATTCTTTCAGATCGTCCAGACTACGTCCAGAGATGATGCAGATACTGATGTCCTTCGAGTAGGAAGAGAGTCTGTTCAGGATCTCTTGTGTTTCACTCGGCATTACAGCCAGCTCTGGTTTGTTTGCAATGTGAGCGAGCGTTCCATCATAGTCGAGAATCAAAGATATTTTTGTATTGGAGTTACGGGTATCTTCGAGGTCAATGTAGTCGGAGAGGTAGTAGTCAAAATCTTCAAGACAGAGGGGTGCCATGGAGCCGTTGTGAGCGTTGTTATTCAAGTCACAAGGAAGAATTCCCATGGCGGTCAAGAAAGAGTTCACCCAGAAGCCGACATCATTGAGCTTCTCACGACGTTGAAGGTGTTTCATTCGGAGGAAACGCTCATCGAACGGCATCTCCAGAGCTCGGTGCATCTTGTCCGCAACGTCATCTAACTCGTACGGATTCACAATCAAAGCTTCTTGCATTGTACCTAATAATGTAAAAATAAAAACAAAGAATCAGTAACAAAATTCAATTTTTTTAACCTTTATAACATTTCTTCGTTACTCCGACCACGCTTTACAGTAGTGTGTTTTAAATGTGTCAGTGTGTTACGCTGCAATAGAGTAACAGCAATTCTGCCCTGTTTCTCATTAAAACACACACACACACATGAAATATTTTGTTTACTACAATTTACGCTTGAATATTTTACAATCAAAAGAATTTCGGTATTTTTACCTCCGGCGCCAGCAAATGGTGACAGCATGAGGACACCAGGATCATTGAGGTCTTGACAGGCCACAAATTCCTTGGCTACCAAATTCATTCCATCTCGAAGTGGTGTCACAATGGCGACAGCAGAGTCTCGATAGAACGCTGAGAGCTGCTCCTGTGAAATGCAGCCATAGATATAACGGATTGGAGACCAATTCGGCTTGGAGAATCGACCGTTGATACGTCCAATCAATTGATCCATCTCTTCCTTTAAGGCTTGATATTCCTTCACATCTTGTCTAGACGGTACTGCAACCTGTCACATGGTAAATAATAGAATAATTTAAGTTATTTAATAAGCAGTAAATGAACTACAGATTTATAACTCTATAATTGGCAGCAGCACAGACCACTGAAATTTTTGCGGCTTCTTTAATAGGCTTAATAGGCTTAGAAGCCTATATACATACATGCAATAATTCATGCCTATTTAAGATGCAAACACGAGTGTATGTGTTAAGAGTTGTAAACTCGTTCTATAAATATTATTAATTGCTGTATTGTAAAATATTTTCTCGACGATCAATGTCACGGTCTCTATGGCTGTGTAACTATAAACCACAGACACAAAAGTCCTTTGCCGTATGTACAGGCATAAATGCTCATACAAATAAAAAAAAAACATGTAGCAGATAAAAATCAGAGAGCGATAAGTGCAGTGTTATACAATAATTATGTTTATAGTCGCTAGGCTCGAAACACGTGTTGACGTGTTGCTATGCTCCCACAGTTTCACTGTGCCCCATTCGCCGATTCATGATTGACCTTCCTTTCTTGCTGCAGCTTGACATTGGTAATGCACTGCGTTCTACGCCTACTATCTACCTAAACCGTGCTGGCTCAAGTCATAACAATAAATACATTGTTAAAACCAAATGTTCATGATGTGTTTATTTACCTGTAGAAAAGTGACTTTCTCCAAATGTTCAGGATGTTTCTCAAGAAGACGCTCAAATGCTTTAACACGATTAACAAGTCCTTTAGTGTAGTCGAGACGATCCACACCCAAAACAATTTTTTGATCTTTTTCCTTCAGGATTTTGGGTGCATTCCGGCCCATCTCAGCAAAATGATCGTAGGGAATTCCAATGGGCAAGGACTTCACGTGGATTGTTCGACCATCCAATTCAAGGAGAAATCGGGAACGATCCACCCGGCATCCCAATCGTCTTTGGCAACAGTCCAGAAAATTTATGCAATAATCGTCAATGTGAAATCCAACCAAATCGCACCCTGTTGAATTACATAATTATATAGACTTTCAAAATTTACGATTAAATAAACAAATACAAAAGCGTACAAGAATACTATATGTAACACCACCACACACCAACTAGCGCTAGCAATTTCTATTACAAGACAGTATACGATGAAAGTACGTCGCAGACTATATAAGTATAATTAATAATGTTTTGTTTTAGTTATGCAATGTGTTACTGTCAGCTTGTTTTTTTACTACACTGTTTACTTCTCGCTCTTCCAAAACTCTAAACCTTCGGATCCGATACTATTGAAATGAAGGGTTCAAAAATAGACAGAACTTTGCCATGTGCACGATTTACTGCTTTCTGCCTGGCATTGCCAGCCAACAGCCAACTAGCAAAGAAAACGATCTTGTTTTTACAAAGTTTGTAACCCACGTTAATGGATGTGCGGACTAGTAATACTAGGGATGCGGAGACAACGTACAGACTTTGTACCTATCGTTATGTATTCACTTCTATTTCAGTCGGGGAGGAAGACAAAATTCGGATTCGCATATCTAAACGCATACAAAAACTAAAAGTATGTACCTAAATTATGCATCATTATCAGCATGTGATTCTTATCAATGCATACCAGTCGTATAGTAAAAATTCCTAGACTATGCGTGGGTAATTATATTGATGTTTACAGTTACACCAAAACAAAGTTACTCTGATAAAATCGGTTCAAAGTCTGAGTTTTTAATGGGTGGATTTTGGATTTTGTACCCGCTCCAGAGTAGGTGTACATCTTAATCTTAACCATGTAGTAAAGTATAAGTATTTTTATCTCTGCCCGCTTACTCTTTGCACACGTTGTTTTTGTTTTTGTAAATAAACTGTGGCGGGATTTCGGGAATGCGGTTTCTTTCTGTCGCCTTCAAAACAGTTCAAGTCCAAAGTTTTCTCGAGTAATTTTAAATGCAAAATAATATGTAATCGATTATGCCACACGCTATTTTTTTTATGGGTAGTATATTTTTATCCATGATAAACAAAACCATAATACGAGTCCATAGGTCCAAGGATATTTTTTTGTTTTTAGATTGAAAAAAATAGTATGCATTGCACCATTAAATATTGCATTGCATGCACTATGCAAACTGCCCCGAAATTGACGATTTTGATGCCCAATTACACCTAAGTGGTTTCCTTTTTAATAAAAGGTACTACTGACATAATAATCTAATCCGAGGTCACGAATGAACTTGTACTTCTTGCAGGGCAGCTATACTCACAGCACAAGTTCACGAAAACCTTTTTGATAATCGTACTTAAGGGTTCACGTTCGACTGGCCTTTCCGTTATAATTAAAATGTGAACTTAAGGTTGTTTTTATTATCTCTATAAGCACCCTGTGCTGTCCAGTAGCCAGAAAAATCAGGTGCCGGTGCCGGTGTGTTATGTAGCGTTACTTACTACAATGACAGGTTTGTGGGGAAATACACGAATGACTCACCTAGAATTCCTTCAAGAATTTCATCGTCCCAGGGAAATAGCCGCATGATATCCCATGACGGAAAGGGAATATGATGAAAGAAACTTATTTTACAGCGTAATCCCTCGTCCTCAGCAACCTGGTGGTTAAGAAAATGACAATAGAAAATGAAGACTTTAAACTATACACGTAAACACATATATTATATTTTTATAAACTGTCAATCATTCCTTTTCAATTTTTCCAGGTAAATCTAAAATTCTCATGTTTCACTCATGTTTTCAACAGATACGACGTGACTACGTCAGCAGTATAGTGCTTAATATTTCAAGATCACTGAATTTGTGACACTGATTTTGAATTTATTGAAAACTTTAGAAGGGGGAAGCTTAGTCTGTTTTTTTCTGTTTGGGATTTTGTTTTACAACATCTATGCAATGTGTATAGGAATTTCTTAGAAGGTTAATTTAGCATGGGAAAGGCTTCCAAGAGGAAGTCATATGAATGAGTAATACAGACATTTCGATAATTATTTTGCTCTACTCCATGTACCCGCCAGAATAATTAACAGATTCAAAGTATGCAGACTGCAAAAAATCAGTTCCTAAATACGTATGTACACCAATACTATACATAGCAGTGTCTTTCGGTGGTAATCCGATTAAAGGATTAATACAATTTTAAAACTGTAAATAAACTATTTCTGCAATCTACAAAGACACTACGAAACTCTGACAAGGTTGATCTGTTGCAGATTCTTCTCAAAAAACACTTGGGACCTTCAGACATATTAATAAATATGTACCTACCTACCTAAGTCCCGCCATCAAGGTAGTAATTTGTTTTCATCAAAACACCAGTGACACATTTACAGTTGTTTTTCCTTGTTTAACCTACCCCATAATCCACACGCTAAAATATTTTTTGTTTGACAATCTACGGCATCAATCAGCATTTAGTTTGCATTTACTATTTGCTTTCAAATCCTATACCATTATTATTCCTGGTCCAGCAATAACAGATACCGATAATTAAATGACACTAAATATAATATAATCAGTATTGTTGTTGTTGTTTTGATTTCCCCATGTATTCATATTATACTTTCCAGTTCCAACAAAGCAAGATTTGATTTTATGACTACAGCAGATACAACTTACTATCCGTGTTTGTATTTGTTTTGTGTACTACATCGTGAAATGCAAATGTAATGAGACAAAAAAATAATTGTGACATTATGGATTACATGATGAGATACGAAGAGAAATTCTCACGCCACCCATTCTATCAATAGATCGATAGTCAATCTGAGCCATCGAGGTGACCTAACACAATTTGATCTTTTACCTATATTGTGGTATGGGTCTACTGGACTACGGACGCCTTTAGGAAAAGGATTAATTATGTGACGTTGGAGTTTATTAGAGGCTGGATTTACTACATGGATGCCATTGAAAACTATTAAAGGTTATTTAGAATTTAATTAAATCTCTATTATTACATCTTTTATCGGAATCGGAAAACATTCAAAGTAACTCCATTTTATAACCATGAAGTATGAAGTGAAGAAGATTAGGGTGTTTAAGCACACACCAGATAAGAACTCAAATGTGTGAGTGTGAATGTATGTGACTCTAGGGGATTTCCTAATTCTCGACACTTTAGCACAAACAACATGCACACCAGTGCGATTAATTTATACAACCACGCCACTGTATTCACGGTCCGATTCAGATTTTAATTCGAATATGTTTGTGATATATATTTTATTGGTTTTTATTAAAGTGCTAATCTATAGTAAATACTGCCACTCATTCTTCATGTCTTGCTGAATTCACCAAAAATTCATACAAAAACTCCTAAAAAACTGGAATACCTATACACTACAGAGATTAAAAATAATCCATACAAATTCAAACTCCACTGGGAAAGTACTAAATAGTATAATGAATTAAAATCTGACATCTGTAAGTAGCTATGAATTAGTAATTAAGACTTCTTTTTTTCATATTTAATTATGTTTACTATTATTGAAATGATTCCCTTTATAAGAAGATCATATCAGTGCGCCCTTAAACTTGAACTTGAAAAGTCGTTTAAGAATCTTGAAAAATTGTGACTAAGATAACCTATAGATAATAATAATAATAAAAATAATGATATCGCGTAACCTAGTAGCATATCCGTCTTGAGATTGATTATTATTACATCACTATAATCTTGTTTTTAATCTGTCTCGAAAACATGCGTATATGGGGGAATTTTTTTTTAAATCGATACTAGTATATCTTAATCTTAGCTCAATATCAGCAATAAAATTTAAAAATAAAGCTTGTAAAAACAAATCCTTCACTTACTCGTCTAACCATACCAGGAGCGAGCATGAGCTGATAGTCATGGATCCAGACTAAAGGAGCCACATCGGTATGACCTTCAGCATCTAATTTTGCTAAGCATTTCTTGAGTGCTGTAACAGTTTTCTTGGCGAAGACTTCATTGATCTTCCGATACGCATCATAAGTATCAGAGGCGAAGACGGCTCGGTCCGGCATGGAGTGGAAGAGGGGCCAGAATGTCCCATTACAGCATCCATTGTAGTAAGGGTCAAAGAGAGCTTGGTCAATGGAGACACATTCTACTTGCTCAGACTTGAGTCCGGATGTAGGAGACTTTTCATCAGGTTTTGACTCAGGAACAGCCTCATCTTCAGACTTTAAATGAATCCCAGGCCAACCCACCCAAGTTCCCTTGCAGTCGATCACGACGGGGGCCACGGCTGTGACAAGTCCACCCGCACTATAATGTACACAGACAGGAAAACAATCAAAATCAAATCAAATAAGGAAAAGTTGTAAAGTTGTATGAGAGTAAATATATGTGTGTGTAGATTTCCTATTAGCTTGCATGCTAATTTTACATTTTTACAAGATATTACACAGAGACAAGCTACACTCACTCGATATCTCAATTTAGAAAGAAGAAGCATTATTTTTCCCCTTGTAAAAAATACTTTCAATAGAAACTTTCATCAAAAATTTCTTGACCCTCATAATGAGTTAATAATAGTCAATGTCAATAATACGACAAAACTTGTTTTTACTCCGTTGTCGCAAACTGTCAACAGCGTGAGGACACGTGCTCAACGGCTGGTTCGGCTAGTGCTGCTTTATAGGGTACTAATAGTGACACATCGACATAAGTATACCATTGACTGTCATGCATAATTCGTTTTAGTCAGTATATCCTCAAGAAAAATTCAATTTGTTTTTTAGCAGAACAATAAAAAATGGTAAAAATAGTACACATAGCATACTCGTAAGAATCCTATCACTCACAGTTATTGTGGATTCGTTCATAATCCTCACAACTTTTTATAATCTCTCTCAAGGGATATTTGGTTGGTGTTGGTCGTTCTCGTTGGGGCAAGGAATTAATATTGAATTTACATAATATTTTTATCAATGAAATTGAATGGGCATGGTTTAATTCATGGCTTTATTTTCAATTCGTTCAAGTTCCTAATATTACATTTAATCCCACAGCAAAAGTTAAAACTACTTATATCTATGTACTCTATAGTATACACATATTTAGGTAATTATGTATATGGTGCTATGTACACCCAAGCCAAAGTAGCATCCCAGCCTCTTCATTTTTATCATTGAGGTAGAGCTTGTGGTTGGTAATGTGAGATATGTCTATATACATAATGCCACTTTAGTACTATATCCAAGCGTAATGATAAGTACCATAGCTAATAGCTAATACCCCCTGACTGAACTGAACTCACTGGGCTGAATGTTATTAATCTCTCTAAATACTTGACTAGTTTTTCTAGCTCGTTTCTATAATTCCAATAATTATCCTACCATAAATAAAATACGATTTTTTTATCGTCTAAATATTTGCATACTGACTACAGTGATGCAGACTAACATATACATACAACTGGATTTCACATGGTCTGTAATTTTTTTTTGTTAACTATTTAGTTCTCTTTTTTATATATATACCTACTTTAGATTTTATTTGATTTATCGGACAAGGAAAATCATTAAATATGTTTGTATTTTATAGAAAATTGGATTCAGTATAATATAGAGATGAATTCTTATTCTGACTGTGAGTTCGTTCTAAGTCGTTCATCGAAGTCGAGCTCCTTGTTTGTTGTTTACTTCAATTTTTTTTAATGATACACCCAATTAAGTCGACTTTCATATTTTATATGATGAAGTATATAAGAAAAATCTAATTTTAATTCAGATATTTTGCTGTGGGAGCACTTGGAGAGTTTGAATTTAGATTTATCGTGCTATGTACAAAAATATTTTGCAATACACAATTAATTAAATATTGCAGACTCCATGTATATTTCCTATAATTATCAATACTACTTAACTTACATACTGAATACATAATTATTCACATCAAAACTCTCGCTGCTGGATGTGGTTTTTAATTAAAGTTGACTTTGCTTACTAAGTTATTCCCTCCGACTACGCAGTAGTATTTAGGATGATCATTATCATGATTTAAGTGTCTGGATATCATAATTATGTGTGTCTTTTTTTCTCATGGACATAAATTAGATTTGAAAGGAGCATCAGCATTTCTTTTTTGTAAATTCTTTCAAGCCATAGCAAGTGTGAGTTTAAATCAATGAAATTGAAACTGCGTGATGATTTGCCATTTTTTCCGCCTGGTTCATTTAAATTAAATAGAGAATTTAAACGCAGGACGTAGTTTAATTATTGATTGGTCTGGGATTTCAAATATAATTCCAATAATAAACATAATTTAATACGTCGTTTTTATTTTCAGACTGAACTGCAAAGCAAACAATTTTTTTTGTAAACTCACATCCTCATGCTGTTTTGATGAAAATTCTGATCCTAATTCTAATTATTATTGTACAATCAATTGTTCAACACACAGAAAAACAGATACATCTAAATGTATCGGGAGTCGACCTCGAATCGGCTTTGCAGTCGTAATAACTTATCATCAACGAAAACGTGTGAATTTTTAACAACTGAACTAATGACTACAATACATTCTTTCAACGGTGCGGTGGTCGTAGTAGTCGTCGCAGTCTGTTTTTTTTTAAACATGACTGGCTGCCCTGCCTGGTGAATGTTAAACTGGAACGAAGCTGTTACCCATATAATAGGATGAGTTAACGTAAAAATGGTTAAAGACGTTCAAAACAATGCAGTTTGCCTTGTTCTGTCTCTCTGTCCCGCTGCAATCCTGCTGACAGATCAGCAAAAAAAACACAAAATACAGGACTAACAAAGAGGCCAGACATTTGCGACGTAGGTTTATCTCTCAACACAAATAATTTTACAAGTGCAAGTCTATTTATGAAGTTTGTAGAAGAAGCAGGCAGCTCTGATGACTGCAACACTGCTTGATAAAAATTCTAAACACAACATTATTGTTTATGCAATATGTTTAATACGAAAACGAAACTCAATAAGTGTACAAGTATAGTGGCACTAGTGCCAAGGTTTTTGAGATTTTTTTATACTCCATTTTTTTAGTATTGTTGTTATTGTTTTTTGAACATGTCTGTTGTGAGTAAAACTGTAGTGGTTGCAATCTAGAACAACTTTTGATAATAAAAAATGTCGAGAGTATCAAAATCAAAAACTACGCCCGTTCTCGCATACCTAACTAACTACTACAGTAACTACTACAGTATATAGTATGTCCATACTTGAACAATTTTATTATTCGTTCACAATTATGCTGTTCCAGCGACTCCAGTCAGCTCATTATTATTATCTTTGAATGAACTAACAAACAACTACGCCAAGTCCTGCTGACGACTGAAACGAGTTGGGTAAGTACCTAAATATATCTATCATAATAATAATAACATTGCCCAAGACATATTTCATTACAACATAATAATTATGTACGTTTTTTACGGTAATCGGACAAAGTCTCCCTGGACAAAGTCTCCCCGGACATTTTCTCCCCGGACATTTTCCCCCCGGTCATTTTCCCCCCGGACTTTTTCCCCCTATAAGTAACAGCGGACAGTTTCCCCCCAAACTCGTAAATATGGTATGTGTCGTAGGATTGAGTGATGATTTATGAAATGTTGGGCCATAAGAATATGTTTTAATTTTATTCTCACTGATTGTATATAATCTCACAAATTCTATGCAAAATATACTGTATTAAACCGCAAGCTGTGAATTGAATGGAAAGCATGGAATGCAAACTCTGAATTGTTAACTTAAAAAGTTTAGAAAATAAAGGTAAGTAGTTTAAACCATAATCAAATTGTAAACATTGTAGTTAGTAGTAAAATTACACACTCAGGAAAAAGATGTACTATACTATTTCTCAATATGGCTAAAACTTCCTTACACGATTATATCCTGACATTGTATAAAAATGTTATAAGTTTAAAAAACTTAACTAAAAAATATGTACACAGTACCTATACCTATTACTCTAAAAAAGTGACTTCTCACAAGGAAAATTAAATAGCAAATACCTTACAATCTGAAATTCTAAAAATTAAACCTGATGGTGTGCAATTTCTACTAAAATATTCAGAAACAAGAGTTTTGAGACTGACACTGCTTCGAGTTCTTGATGGAAACTGACAAAATAAAACTTCAACCGAAGCGGATTTGTGTATAACCATTTTCTGGCTGGTCCGATTAGCAAACATAGTGTTTAAAAGTATGTAAATGTGCGTAGATCTGAAGATTGCCGAACATTTAAATTTGCATAGTAATTAGTAAACAAATCGTGACATAATACTAAAGACCAGCTCCTAGTCCTACAGCTTACAACATTGAGCTATCTTCCCAAAGTATGCACCTTTACACAATAGCGAAATACCACATCCCAGTTGTTGCATTTTAGTACTGGGGGGAAAATGTCCGCTGTTACTTATCGGGGGAAAAAGTCCGGGGGGGAAATGTCCGGGGAGACTTTGTCCGGGGAGAAAATGTCCGGGGAGACTTTGTCCAGGGAGACTTTGTCCTACAACCGTTTTTTACTGTACGTAAGTCGGCTGGAATTATGCTAATCGTAGTAAGGAAGGGTATGATATTGATACCCACATCGCATCGGCTGTAGCATGGATACTACCAACTACTACTACTATACTATAGTACCTAGTAATTATGTACGGAATGTAAGAACGTAGAACGGATAATCAAATGATTTGACTATATAACAAAAAAAATATAGTAATTTGCTTACCTATGCTTCCTCTCCAGCTCTCCATCTTTATTGCGTTGTAGAATGAATGGAAGTCTGAATGAAACTACGATCATGGGTGAAGTTATCTTCATTTTGTATTCTGTTTTTTTGTAATTTTTCTTGTAGATTTTCAATTTTTTCAATTAATATTTTGTATTACTTGTTCCGTTAAAGAATATGTATCTTCTTAGTTTAATTCAACAGGAATATGCGTCAAATATGCGATGTGTAGATTGATGATTTCAAAGTCACGATTTAAAACATACGTAGTATTATACTAAATGGTAAACGATGCGTGAAACAAAAACTTTGTTTTGTTGGGTCAAAAGTACTTGGGTCAGTGTGATAATTTCAATATAATAAAGTTCTTATTGATTTGAAAGGACAATATAAATTAATATGAGTATCTTCCTGTGTCCTGTCCTTTCTCGTCCTATATGTTTTCAGTTCAAAAGACCACAGTTCACTGGGTGCTGACAACCAATAAATTACTGGTAATAAAGTACTGCTACTGGCTACTGACTGGCTGGCAACTGTGATGAGTGGCTTGCACTTTTTTTTATATTATACACGTAGTTTTTGTTATGATTGAATTCAACAAAAATTATAATCTGTGTGTGTAAATAATAGTTATTATTTGTATTTAAACTTGATCTATTACTTCCATTCGTGCTTGGTTGTTGTTGGTGTACTAGATCACTTGCATTCAAAGTATTGTACCAATATATAACTTGTACTCAGTAATTCTTTTTTTTTACCTTTGTTTGCAGTCTTTGCAGTGCAGTAGTTGGAGGATGAATGAAGTTAATTTCTTCGAGTATTTTGTATTTTGTGTTTGTCTGTATATATTTTTTGTTTGCTTGATGTTTGCTCCTGTTGAAAGTTGAAATGGAAAAACACTTGAGATTTTTGCTGGTGCTCTCCCTGCTGCCTGACGTTGACGCTCAACTTTTACTGATATGAATATTTTTGAGATAGTAATGTAATTCAAATTGAATTACAAGAGTTTCAATTTTTTTTCTGTTGCTATTTGCTTAAACGCTCCTCTTGTGTGGACTCTTCACTGTTTCCTGGTTCTCTTTATAATATTATTTTTATTTTGCTACTTATATATATTTATGTCTGTCTTTACTAATTGTTGGAAAAGTTTTACTATAGCTTGACTTGACTGAAGCCTATTATCTCTCTGTCTTCTTGACGAGTCCTCTGTCTATTGATGCTCTTCCTTCCCAACTCATGGAAAGACTGACGACCAAGTGTCTCAAGTCTGGAGCTTTTATATACTGTAAGTGTGAAGAGTCTTACTATATGTACGAGATCTACTCGGCTTATTACTGTATTGCATATGGGCGAGAGGCAGATTTAACCGACAAGCTCGTTTTCCTTTTACCTATGTAGTTTAAAGCTTCTTCGGCTTCGGCTTCGGCTGGTATTAAAGTTGACTGGGTAGTTTATCTGTAGTAGTAGTAACTTCTAGAAAAACTTTAAAGTATTATGGAAGGATGAACCACGAAGAAGACGAAGCCCAAACCTACCTATATGCCTATAGCACTATATAGATTGTTGACAATTCTTGAATTCTTCTTCTGTTCTACGCTATCTGCACTAGTAGATTTTCTGTTTCGTTGTAGTAGTGAAAAGACGATGCGATGAGATGGTTTTGATTTTAATAGCATATCTACATACTGTACATCTATAGATCCACGCATATATATCTCTAGTAGACTGTGTAGAGTACCTCGAGGACCAGTACCACGTCCAACGCCATATCAAACGAGACATAGCTTGTCAGTGGTGGATCAGCCAGGAAGATTATTAAATATTATGTATTGGTTTGGTTAGATCACTGGTCGTCATAAATAAAAAGTCAATATAATATACGTAATATATATTATGTATATATTTATTAAAATTCTAAAATGTGGCGGAATATCTGGATTTGGATTATTATAATAATTAATTGCTGCTCTGTACAAAGTAGAATTCTCATACATGTGTAAATAATTTAGGTATGTAGGTAGGTAGGTAGGTGGGTCCATTTGTAAATAAATATCACTTTACATAACACTCAAAACTACTTGTATGGCTGGTTTGTCCCGTCACAGTAAGCCCGTCTACTGTTTGTATACAGATTCTGGAATGGAAGTTTCGTTCAAAAGGAATAATAATTATTACTGGCACTTGCATTAACATACTAACTAAATGTACATAGTTTATCTGACACTGAATTAAACCTATAAGCCAACCTTAATCATTTTTATGACTATGTACGAAGCTCCATAATAATATGACGTCTTGACTTGACGTCCTCAGTCCTGATAATGGCTTATGAATATTTGTATTCCAATTTAGTTTTGTAGGGATTTTAAAGCACAATATTTATATGGAGTGCAGTGTAATACATAATAATTATATTATTTTTCAGTTCTCAGGATTTTTGTTTTTGTGACAAGTAGAAGAAGATTTTTGACTTTCTCGAATTTTCTTGAAATTACCGGCCAACTCTAAAAAATATGGTATTACCCAGTATCTGGTTTGTAGTAGTGTAGAATGTATTGTGTAGGATTAGGATTCGTTTTCCTATTATCTATGCTCAATTCATTAGTATAGTAATCGCTTTCATTAGCTAGGGAGCAGTGCAATGATGTGAACGTATGTTTCTTGATTTTTGAGAAATCGAAATCAAGACAGGTTGATTTTTTATGGGTATGTTTCAAAGAATTGAAATGCACTTAATACCAGTATTAGCCACTTATCGGTGTATTGCCTGTTGCTGTGGCCTGTGATTTATAGGACTCTGTCACTCCTCACAATAGTTAGTGTGATTAACTTTAAAGTTTAAAACAATTTGCTTGTAAAAATAGAAAATAAAATAATAACATATGAGAATATGACAAATTGTTTCTGATTGCTATTGATGTCATGTTGACTGATGCTGGCTGCACATTTTTTTAAAATGTCACATTGCATGCATCCAAATAATATAACTCAGGGTTGACCGTGGGGAACAGATTCCACGGGTCCACATTTACCATTGTAAATAAATATTCAATAATTAAATTCCAAAGTCAACGACCAATACAAATTAATTTAATGCAATAATGTAATGCTTATAGATTTTAAAAATCATGAATCATCATGACCATCTCAACGTTTACATTGTTGTAATTAAAAATTTGTATCAAGTTACTGCTGTTGATAGCAATTTATTTTATTTGAAATGTTTACACTGCAATCATAATCACTCATGAAAAATTTACCGGAACGGGAGCGTTCTGCGCTGCCGTAACCGGAACCGTAACCGGTATGAGAGCAAAGCTCATACAACGCTCAAAAATGTATTTATGTACTTTTGCAAACCATATTACATAGTAAGAAAGTCTTAAGCTCAAAGTGCAAACTTCAAAATTCGCAACTTATTTATTTACAACATTGCATTGTGGGTGGGAATGTTTTCATGGATGAGAGTTAGCTGACACCGAAGCAGAAGACGACGACGAAGACTGACGTGAAATGTTGATGCATCTAGTGTGTAGGTAATCATAGGTGGGTTTATATAGTATATTTTTAGAACCGCTATCTACATACTTAGCTATCATATCGTAATACCGTAGTACATAATGTATAGCATATAGCCCACATTTAAGAAATTTTTATCACTAACATAGCGCGTGAACATACTATCTGTAACTGTAGAAGTAGAGCTATGTACCTACTAGGAAAGTATTATGAATATTAAATTACTTTTCCAACGCATACGCACATAGGACAACAATCTTTGACTTGCACTTTCTCGGTTTTGGTTTCGAGAACATATCCGTAGTATAATTATCCCCGATAAGGTAAACCATTGCTTCTAAAATAATATTCATATTTGTACTTTTTCAACTATCAGTAACTCGTGACAGTCAAACTTGAGTATTAATTCACACACACACAATCGCAAAACAACTTTTAGAAATGAGTAGCAGAAGTAGCAGTTCGGAGTAATTTAAACTTGAATGAAATAAATCAATTGTACACCTAAGTACTTACGTATTCGTAGGCCCGTAGGTAATTACAAATAATAACTTATAACACTTCAATCATTATTTGTTTGGTTGCAGTTCAGTTGGGAAGATAAGGAAATAAAGCTCAAACACTCTTCGGCTACAGTATTAATATTAGATACTAAAATGCTATAGTTAGTATGTATTGTTTTTAGTTTTAATTTAGACTTTAGACCGATCGACCGCAACCACTGACCACAAGTATTAGGCCTGAGCGTGCTTTATGTATAATTACCATGCAAAATACAGATTAGTGTTTATTATTGTATCTGTATTATAGGCATAACATTTCTAATGTTTTTATTATGGCATATGGGGATTAGAATCACTCATTCAACGCGTTGCGTTATGTTTGTATTTTTATTCTAACAATATAATTCTTCTAGCCTAGCTGACAGCTGACGCTGACTCAGATGCAAAACCCGATTTCCCCTCCTTCCAACTTTCAACACGTTTTCTTTTACATGGAATTTTTGATAGTGTGAGTAAGTGTACAGATTTCTTTTTGCAGCAGAGCTTGCAGAGCAGAGGATCGACACCGGATGAAATTCGAGCCCAACACGTTCAAGCCGCGTGGCTCCTTATCATCATGTCTATAATGATCCCATATATATGATGTTTTGCCCACCATACTGCCAGTATACAATCTATAGTACATACGAATGTACCAGTACCAGAGCCATTGTCAGTATAATAGTATAGGGGTAGAATGTAGGTGGATAGGTAATTTTGAACTTTATATGTTCAATTTCATGCTTCAGAATCTGGGATCAAAGTTTAAGGAATATATAACCAACAGTATAGTATATATACTAGAGCAATTATTATGCAGATGGTGATAGAGACTGACAGATAGTATAATTATACACATAAATATATGCCTATATATTATTATTAGGCTCACACACGGATGTTGCAGGTACGGATTTTTGCCGTACTTTGCCACTGACACTGAAGCACCTTTTTATAATAATTTACTTATTTTGTTGACTTTGACTTGTTTCATTTTGATTGGTTTGTGTAGTCTCCATTCATTAGATCATAACGAAACATGTTTGTAGAATTTCAATTCATCCGAGTCATTATAATGCATTGATTTTACGAATACAAAAATGAATGTAAAATAAACGGCTGACGATTAGAAATTAGAATTACAGTCATTAACTATGTGTGGGAACATCTATGACCATATTTATGTAGCATTTGTATGTACCTATATATATTGTGGGTCTGGACTCATGAATTTAAAGATGGCCATTTGAAGATGGTGAGCACATTTTTTTAATAAAAATTTATTCTTAAGCTGCAATTTATCAAAATTTTAAATAGTAAAATTACTCCCTGCGATAAAAATGTGTGTATAAGTTATAGCGCCGCGGGTTCAACACCGACTTCTTCTTTACCATACCAAAGTCAACTTCCCAGTTCCTATAGCGTCCAGTGCTGTCTATATTGTATTTCGTACCTGGTAGTTTTACCTGAAACCTAAACCTACCACAATCTCAACTTTTGCATTTTTTGCACGTGGACACAGAGTGAGATTTCGTGCAGGTATAGTAATTCTTCCAGATGTTCAACACATGATTGTATCGGTTTCCTCTGCAATTTGATTTGTTATTTTCAGACCGGATTACCAGCAGATGGTTTTGCTTTTGCACGTTTCACATTTTTTTTCTTTACAAATTACATTAGATTATATTATATCAGAATCAAGCTGACTATATCCTACCGCCGCCTACTCGGTCGGTCAAAACAACAACGGATAGTGAGTAGTTTATGCGCCTAAAGTCCAAAGCTCAACCAAATCACGATCTATGTTTTTCAACAAAAAAAATGTGGGTAATTGTAATAGATTATATGGATGAGTAGAGTACTTTTGTACATCCTTATTATTTTAAATATAGAGGTATTGGATATTTTTATTTTTGTTCCTATAATAATGTACTGATAAGGGTTGCAATATTGCAGCATTGGAAAATTGCAATTATGATAATTATCTATGTGTCGATGAGCTATTATTTGAGAAAAACAATGAAGCAATATCTTTTAATACAATAATATTATTAGACTTCCCCCTACTACTATACTATACCATATTCATATTATACGAGAAGTTCATTTACATTTTGGTGAGAAAGGAATAGAAATCACGACACGTCCTCCCACAGATTCTCCTCATATTCTCCAGACAGCATCGGCCATCTGACAGAGAGTGAGGAAGATCCATGGAAGGAGATAATAAAATAAATGAAACTCGCAGCCCTCCACCACACAGCGTCTATGAGCCACAAAAGGAATTAAATGATGCTTCCCGAGGCGACAGGAGACGAAGCGAGGAAGGAGCGGAGGCGAACTAGCTAAGGCAGAAACGATCACGCCGCGAAGAAGAGAGGGTCTCCGACACGAATTCTTCCAGAATCCTTCGAAATCTTAATTTCTTTTCCAATTTTCCCTTCTGGAAAATTGATAGAAAAACGAACAGAAAGGAATCGAAGAACATGGAGACTCCAAAAGGAATAAGAACAACTCAGGGGGTTTGTCCCCATGGTTCCTGCTGGTGTCATCAAAAGGAAACTAAAATTAAGAAAAAGAGAAAATCTGATAACTTTTACATTTTCCTATTCCTATTCATGGTGTTTACTGTGTTCGCGATTCCTCTCTACGAGTTCTTCTTAAGTTTGTTATAATTAAATCTTTGAGGTCAATTGGACCAAATTATATAAATTAGAAATAACAAAATATATACTGTGAATTACCTGTAATTAATCTGGACCTGGAATCGGAAATCTCAGGTGCCACAGCCGTGGCACCCGTAAGCGTATCATTTATAAATTATTGTATTGTAATCCATTATATTGTAAATCATTTGGACGAAAACCTGAAAACAAAACAAAAACATGAATTAACAATTATTATTCAGTTGTGGCCCTCGACCTTACGTCGTTTGGGAAATATTACTTTAGGAAATATAACTTTTCTTTTCCTTTTAATTTAATGATTAATATAAACATTTACCTTTAAACTTACCTTCTCATCTTCGTTCGTTGAGTGTTCTCATTTATTGGCAAAACCGTCCGTTGATTCTCATATCTCCATACATTGAATCTAGAAATTAAGAAATATAAAATCAATTATCATAATTTGCATGTTAATCATTAACTTGTTCATTAGTCGTCAGCAGTGGTTCCCTGAACCCGCTTGACGTAATTTAGGGACTTCGGTTCATATAACAAAGTAGGCAAAAATCAACAAAAATGAAGTCAAAATTGAGGGGAGACTGGAAGGAACGAACCCGCAGCACTGGCTGCCTTTTGCGGGTTTGTCCTCCAAGTTGGAGTGGACGGTGGAGCATGGACACTGTTCGCCATTCCCTGTAACATGGCTTTGCCATCGTCCGCCCAACCTCCCCGACTAACCTAATTGGAAATACTAACTAAACTAAATGAAAACTAAAACTAATTAAAATAAAATGTAAAAATAAAACGATTTACCTGATTGGCATCCAAAAATTCAGGGTCGTTGGTCGGCCTGAACTGATGGTGGTGGTGCGGTGTGTGTCTGTCGCATGCCTTCCCCAGTTCGGCAGACACTCTCCACCGCACCTCTCCGTCCTTTCTGGGCTGGGTGTGGTTGCTGGGCACGGAGCCAGCACCACTTCCCCAACGACCCTCCTGAAATATAAACATAATAAAAGTTAACTTAAATAAAAATAAAACTTACCTTCAATTGGTTCAAAATTCAGGACAAGTCGTTGCTGCTGAACTGGAGTGCCGGGGACGGTGGACGTTTGTCAATTGGAACGCTCAGCAGGGCAAACGTCCGTCTCCGTCCCTTGTCCGTCCCGTCCAGTAGCGTTGGAGCTGAGGGCCATGGGAGGATGTCAAGCGTCCTCCAGGCCTATAACCTTCACGCCGGCTTGTCCTCCTGCAATGAGAAGCAAAATAAATAAGTCTTCTCCTTCCGCTACTCATCTTCATTGGTAATACAAATAGAATTGGCAAAATTTCCCGGGCAGGCCGAATCTCCAATTTATGGGACAATGGAACCCTCGACCGTGAACATGCTCCGTTTGCCGTCAACGGTCGATGTGGTTCCGTAGTCCCTCATGGAGTCGGAAGCTCGCGGTGGCGAAGCCATGGCCGTGGATGACATTATCCTCAGCCTTGACCTCAGCCACCGAGCTACGCTGCCCTTGGAATTCTTATGCTTAAAATTAAATCATAATTCCTAGCTAAATAAATTATTCAGTAAAAATTAAAATAATAAAAATTTGCATTCTTACCATCTGTAGCTATGCTGGAGCGCTTCGGCTGGAGTTTCAGTTGAGCCTCCCTCCCCCATCTTCATAGGTCTCCGGCCTCCTCCGGAGTGGTGGAACACCCCCTTTATTAATTTAAATACTACCATCTGACTCTTACCATCTTTCATACCCACATATTCCACATTATATTCATTAAATTATAAAAAGAAAAATTTAAATTATTCCATATTTTACAGGGGTTTCATAGATGCATATGGTGAAGGGATGTGGTAAACTCGGATATGGCCTCCCACCCTCACTATTTGTAGGGAGGAGATGACCATACTCGTTTTACAAGGTGCGGGGTAGGCTGAGCCCTACCCCCCCGTCACCAAAAGCATCAAAAACTCCGAAAATTCTGATCCGGAAACATTTTTTTTACTAAAAATAAATAAAAGTCAAAAATTAGTATGTACGTGCAGGGAAAGAATCGTACGCCAATCTCGCACGAAAACATAAAATTCTTCATAGACCTATAGGGAAATTACCATATACCATTCCCACATAATAAATAAATATGTATATATAGGTATTGTAGGGATCACCCACAGCTATTCCCTGAAATAAGACGTTAAATAATGGCAGGATTCGAGGTTGCAAACTCGAAATCCAACGCCGCCTATCCGAATCTCGTATAAGTCGCCCTTTGGCTTCTTAAATAGTGCGTGGATATCATCTAAATATCCATAGCCCCGTCCAAAACAGCAAGTCGACCATAATAGAAGACCGCTATTTGCCGGGATGCTGCGGTGGGCTCGGCCAAGTCCGCCACGTTGCCGTTCTTACGAACGGGAACATCAGCATCTCCCTTGCGGCTGAACTCCCCGTAAATACATACGCCATCAGCACTATTACGTACTGGGCCATGTATTTGCTATGCCGGAGAGTGAACGAGAGGCAACCAAGGCGCCGTCTCCGTTCACCCGTATAAACTTGGCAACATCGCGAACCATGACCATGCCACTGCCAAGTGAATTTCGTCAGCTCATAGTAAAATCGCCAGCACCATTCACTATTCAGTTTGCCTTTATGCGATCCTGAGCTTCCTTAAATTCATCCGAATTTTCATTTCGAATTATCCACATCATTTTCGAAAAATTTCTTTTTCATTTTGAAAAGTGTAAACACCTTATTGAAGAAAAGTTTATCTTCATCATTTTCACTGTTTTAAGTGAACTTCACAAAAATTCACCTTGGAAAAATCGCGCAAGAATTTCCAAGGGATAGAAATCAGTAGCTTTAGCTTATCCGCCTTGTCTTGTTAAAAGCAGGCAGCTACTCATCAAAAAGCCAAAAGGTCAAAAATATCAAATTAAATATCATAAAAGTGACCTCTTCAGTAGTTAGAAGGAATTGTGAGTTCAAAATTCCATCAGGGGACATCCCAGATTCCCAGGTTTCGACCTACCAAAAGCAGCCGTCTTGCAAAAAGGTAAATTACATCTTCCTTTTCATTTTGCATTTCCTGGAAAACCCATAGTGTCAAATCTCTTCTTATAAAACAGGGGAATTTAACCCGGGCGATTCACACGTATGTGGGGTAGGTTGGCGAATCTACATGCCGGTATTAGCATGCCGGGTGGGTTCACTGACCCAGGCCATGCTTCCCTCATCATAGTGGCGCATGGTGAAAGGGAACATGGATGCAAACGCATGGGCAGTGCATTGGTATGGTTGGATATTGGGGATAATTATGTTGATCAGATTTTAATTGATGTGCTTACCGAAATTTTCAGTACTTGATTAGAACATTAGTCACAAATCAGGGATTTTCCTCAAAAGGACTCCATTTCAATTAGAAGGAACCGGACCAACGGTAAAACATCGCCGGATCCAGAGGAATTTTCTTCAATACCGTCGTCGAGGACCTCAGCATCTTAATCCTCAAAACAGGAAAAAGAAGGAATTCCGAAGAAAAACAAGCCGCTTCCTATCAACCCGGGTTGAAGAACCACACCACCGGAATAATCGTAAGTTGGCTTGTTACAAATTAAGTAGAGCGTAAGTAATCATAGGCTCATATTACCCTCATAACATTCTCTAATTTCCCATTAATATTTTCGTCAAGAGAAAAGTGAAGTTGTAAGGTCCAAGACCTTCCTTCAACCCATTCTCAATTTATTTCAATTCCCAATTCTTTATTTTTCCTTTAGAAGGAAAATTCTCCAAACTCAGAAAGTAGAATCAGTGTATGTCTGATCACGGTCAGGCTATTATAGTAAATAACGTAGATAGATCAATCAGATATTGGTACCAGGTCACAGGACACAAGTACCTATCTGAATTACAGGTTGCAGTCTTAATAAATTTTGTGTGCGACGGTTTGGGACTCACACCGGTAACCGAATTTCCTCTTAATTTACCTGAAATAAAAATTATTCTTCCTCATTTCGAGGAGAGAATTCATCACATTGCTATTAATTGGCATACAGAGATTGGATATCTCTATTTATCAGCATCTCAACTCAAATCTTTTGTGGAGACAATTATCAGTTTCCATCGGGCATTGGACTCATAAATAATTATCCAGTTTATATTCAATTTTCCTTTGGGGAATCTGTACGTTAATGCAAAATTTACACGATCCTAGTGAATTCTATCCTAATAGAGAAGCTTACAATTTCTTCAATAAAATTATTCAAGCTCTAAGACTTTGGCACCGGGCTGAAGGCAGGGCGCATATCACAAAACCTCAATTAATCTCTTTCGTGAATTTCGTCATTAACGACATCTGTTTAACTCTCCATATCCTTCCTGAAAATCTTCGGTATCAACCCATTACCGCTGAACTTCTCCGACATTTCGTTAACGGCATAATTAGTTGGCATAACGAAGTTGGAAAAGCATACATCAGCAAACCACAACTCTTCGGTGTAATCCGCATCACCTTGAAATTTTTCAAGGATCAGAATTACCCGGAGTTTGCTCATTTCTGGTGGCATACCGATCTTTCTCCTTCCTTTCCTTCGGTAACTTATTAAATTAAGCCCTCGATATTGGAAATTGATGTCTACAATCGTAAGAAATCTTGTTGCATCAAACGTTACGCAGGCTGTTCGACGTTGGTACCAAGTAGAAGGTAATCAACTTATAAACGAAAGCCAAGTCAATCAACTTATTGAACATTCGCTAAAAACATTGAACCTTGACCAAGCCGCATCAACTTCCAATACCGAATTCTTACTTCCAGGTGCACCCGGATTCAGTGACAAATTAATTACAAGTTTCATTGGTTGGTGGTCTGAATTCGGATACATCAGAGAAATTCATTTAGGAAAGTTAATGCATGTTGTGTTACAGATTGTTAACGACGACAAAGAATTTTTAGGGAAAGAATACCAGGGAAAATTGTAAGTTCATGAGTCAGTTTATCTCTAATTCAGCCTTAATTTTCCGCATTAAGTTAGAAATCGGCGGATGGTACGATACCATTGGTTTACAACACGTATCTTTACCTCAAGCTAGGGCTTTGATCACGCACGTTTTAGAATTATTAGGTCTTGTGGACGTACCACAAGCAATACCTATCCATTACCCAACTCCCCATTCTTGGGAGAATTTCACCCAAAGATTTAAAGCTGCAGTTTGGGGCTGGCATAACGAGATAGGGTTTCAGTATATGACCCCAGCTCAAGTCAACGAATTATTCGTCACCGTTTTTGCCAGGGACGATCACGAATCGTCCAAATTCAACGTACAACGGGCATTTCGCCACGACCTCGATCGTTAATACTTATTAAAATTGAATGTCATTTGTTGAAAGTATCGAATTAAATTTTCGCATCAAAGCTGCCATAACCAACTGGGAAAGTCTATACGGTCATCAATATTTACATTTACATCAGGTAGACGATTTGATTAATTATATTTTTGTCAAATTGGGCATCACTGGATTACCAAATCCACCCATTAGTGATTTTTCATCTCCCCATACTTACCTTAACTTTGTAGATCGTTTTCGCATCTCTGTAACGAGTTGGTACCAAGAGATTGGACATCTATATCTGTCCATTGATCAATTGGAACAATTCTTTGTAGAGGTACTCGAGTTCGACGAACTCAATTCTATAATTTATAACGCCCCCAGAATTTTCAATATTAATTCAAATTAAATTGATCCCGTATGTCATTTCTTTTATCTACTATCTTGATTCACCGTATAGTCACCTCCGTACGTTATTGGTTTGCTCTCACAGGATATCAATACTTATCCCAAGACCAAACTAATCACTTAATTGAATTTGTGACCGAGTATTTAGGCCTTCGGTCACCCGTCACAAATTCAATAGCAGCATTTATTCCCCATTTAACCTTATCTAATTTCCCAGAAAAATTAAGGTATTCAATTTTAAGTTGGTACTACGTATTTGGCTTTCAATATCTCACGGATTTTGAAATCAGTAAACTCCTAGCAATAATAGCAATTTACGATCAGGGTAGTGTTGATAACGCCGCATCGACTTCCGACCATACATATTAAAGGAAATAAAAATATATGTCTTTGGTCATTCCAGTAATTTTGGTAGCTCGAAGTGAACAAGCTCTGCAATATTGGCATCGATTTGTCAATTATCAAGTTATCACTTCTCAACAACTTGGTACTCTCATAGCCTTCATTCATCACCATTTAGGTTTACGAGAGACTTCTACTTCTCCTATTGTTAGTCCAATCACATATCAACCTTCTACTGATTTTATCCTTGTCTTTAATCAGGGTATTCAGTGTTGGTACACTACGTTGGGACGACATCTAATTACTCCTCACCAGTTGGAAATATTATTGGCCGTCACCAATCAGTATCTCAACACGACCCCATTCGTAGCATAATAATTTTGTAATAAATTTTCTTATGTCAAATTTAAGCCCATATTGGGCAATTGAACGAATAGACAAAAGCATTCGTCGTTGGTATAAGATTCTCGGCCAGTTCCAAAGTACGAAGGCACAACTCAGGGATCTTATTGTTTTTGTAGTAAATAAATTAGAAATCCCTCAGGGACTCGGTACTTTATTCAACGAGGAAATTCCTCATTTGAACTTAATCAATTTCAACAATAAGATTAAACTTGCCCTTGTGGATTGGTACTTTGTCATCGGTCATAAGCATCTTTCAGTAGACCAGACCAAGGTCCTCATCAGTGTTGTCCTTAGTTACGACGAGTTAACCTCAATTAATTTAGAGCATCCTACCCATTCATCAGAATTGAATTTATCTTCCTTTGAATAATCCCATGAATCATATTCCACATCTCAACATACAAACCTTACTCATTCATTCGATTCTCGAGTGGCACGAAGAGGAAGGTTTCCTTTTCCTAGAAGATCAACAACTCAGAGGTTTTATTACTTTCTTAAGTTGTTATATCGATTTCCTTTTCCCACAGTAATATAACCCCGAATGCCCTTCCTTGACCCCTTTGCCCTAGTCCAACGTATTAACGATTCCATAAGATATTGGCATTCAATTATTGCTCATCAATATCTTCCCGAATCTGAATTAAATCTATTCATTGAATTCATCCTTAAACAATTAAACCTTCAAGCATCTCCTACCGACTCAAACCAGGAAAATCCGTTCCTTCAAAATACAAATTTCTTGAAGGAACTATTGAAGGCGGTATTCCTTTGGTATTTCGGTGGAGGTTATAATTATTTGTCAACCGTTCAATTAGACGATCTTATTGGCATTCTTACAGCATATGATAAATACGACTTTATTAACTTGTAAGACTTTATAATTTATACTTTGAAAATTGAATGAATTCTTGGGATCCTGTTCTTTTAGCTAAGCGACTTACGGACTCGGTAAAATACTGGCATACCATTATTGGGTACCAATTTCTCCCAGCATCCGAACTCCGCTTCTTAAATATATTCATATTGAATTTCTTGGGTATCCAATATCATCCCTCTTGCCCGATCGAAACTGACATTTCCCATCTTACCATCACAACTCTTCCAGCGAGATTCAGAGACGCCGTTTTCACCTGGTATTGTAGCATCGGTCGTCATCATTTGACTTTCGATCAGTTAGAAGAATTCCACACCGTTACCAATTTCTTTGACGAACACGGTGGATCTTTGAATTATCATCTTGCTTCAGTTATCAATAATTAAATAAATGTACTTCGGCACACCGATCGAGTTTAAGTTCCAAATCCAAGCACACATCAACGACTGGTATACTAACGTAGGTCATCAAACCCATACCCAATTTTCGAAGAACATATTCCTCGAGTTTGTCCTTGCCCGTTTGGAAATCCAGGAGGACAAGGATTCTCCAGTAGCAACCACCCATACACGATTAACTCAGCAGAATTACATACGTTTTTACGCTGAATCGGTGTATTGTTGGTTTCGTACTCGTTGCGAGGAACCTGAGGCAACCTACAGGGCATATCAATATCTGTTTATGGCAGCTGCCCATGATCAAGATCTACAAAATTTCGAGAGTAATAATAGTTGAAAAGATAGTATATTTCCGTTTATGAACTTCGATAATCCCCATAAATTAATAAAAAGAATCGAATCAGAAATAATTTATTGGCACATCATCGAAGGCCATAAACATTTCTCGGCGATTAGCACTGAGAATTTTCGTGATTTTGTCTTAAATTATTTGGGGTTGCGCGAGAATAAAAGTTCTCCCATTACCCTTCCCAGATTTAATTCCCAAACTTTCAGTAAGAAATACCAAGCCGCGGTATTTCACTGGTTTCTCAATTTAGATCCTATTCCCATTGTAAGTTGTCAACAGCAACTTTTCTTCAACATAATAGAAAAAGTTAACATCATTGAATGAGTGATCCCACTCCTACAGAATTGGTTACTCGAACCGAAGCCGCCATAAGATTCTGGTTTGCACAGGAGGGAAAACACATCATTACTGAAGCCCAGTTAACTTCTTTTATTAATTTTGTTTTCCACAAATTAAAACTGCGCACAGGTTTGAACGATCCAATAGCTACGTCAATCCCACATCTAAACGCAGAAAATTGGTTTCCCCAGCTCAAAGAAGCAGTATTTATTTATTTCATAGCCATAAATCGTCCAAGTTTGTCTTACCCACAAGCTCAAAAGTTCTTTCAATTGTGTATGGCATATGATAACTACGGTTGTAGTGATCCCAGAGTGAATGCAGCGAATCAACTTGATTAGAGAATCAGATTTTCCTCGTAAGTTCGTAGCTTCAGTTGTCACCTGGCATAGACGTGTAGGTCATAGGCATTTGACAAAAGTACAACTTCTTGGCTTCATAATATTTATCCTCAATCATATAAGAGAATTCTGCATCGGCAGGGCACAATCCAATCTTTTTATTAGGACTCATTGGAAAGTTATTTGGAATCGTATTAAGCACAAAATCCTTAGGTCTTAGACCATTACGCCGTCAACTTCGTTGATAAAGGCGTCCCTCCCATAATATAGATTTCATTAACAATTAATTGTGAATCTTGTAGTTGCAGACTTGGTGGATTGGGAGACGAACAGCTTCTCGATCTACAACTACACAAATTCTTCGTAGAGATCATTTAACAAGAATTCGGGACGCAAACTGTGACTCGAATTCCTTAAAAACAAACTAGCGGTCATACATAGAAAAACAATAAAATAAAATTACCCACGCCAATTAAATAAAAATCAATTATTCTGAGGTCTAATATTGAAATTTATTTCTGAGTCACATTTCTTTAGAAATCCATGTCAATTGTTCCGCCTGAACAATTTTACGCCTTCACCAAAGACGCTTTCACTTGGTTCTTCTCTGGAGGTCACTCAACAATCGATTTTGAGCAACTGTGTGTACTCATCATATTTGCCCTCTACGCATTTGAAACCATCAATTTATTCTTCCCGGAATTGGAGCTGCAGGAACTGAACAAATCTTTGGCCTACCTCGGACTGTGGTATTAAGTATTTAGGAGAGCTTCGAGCCCCGTTCAAATCGCCACTGAGACACCAAAGATTTGCAGAGGTACCCCTGTACCCCTCTGGGGAAGCATAAATAAGATTATTCATAATCATAATAAAATCTAAAGAATTCCCATATTTTGTAAATCGAACTTTCACTAATCCTTCCCTTACAATCTTGAGAACAGGTGGTGGTCCGCGTAAAGCTGAAAAGCCGTCTCCGACCTCTACACACGTCAGCGAGTACTCTCACAAGTTTCACCTACCTACAATTCCAAACCGTTCTCAAGAATAAAAGTGAAAGTGGAAAAAGTTCATTTTGCAAGAATACCCCGGAGAAAACAGCCCGAAGCGAACGGATATAATCTTCTGAAATCCGACACTATCGGACTGATTCTCCCTTACTTCATTCCCCAATAAAGAATTAAAGTTTCCGAGGTCTCTGACCAAAATTAAAGTTAGCTAGATAGACTTAGTAATAATCATAGATATTCTCTTTCAATAGTTTTCATAAGCTGGTATGATTTAGAACATCTACCAGGATATAAGGATAAGAACCGCGGGGAAAAATAGAAAAGCGGAGAAAGCTTGCTTTCACCAATTTTCATCAATAGTTAAGCATAATATTAAAATATATAGATAGGTTTAAAGCTTCTTAAAACTCCGAGGAGTTTATTAAAGTAGTGTATGCATTCGAATTTCTCAAGTATCGAAAATATTCAAAATTTTTCCATTACATTTACCTCAATTAGAATTTTAACCATGAGCCAACAAGGTGACACCAATATTCCCATAGTAGATATAGAGGATACCGATGCCTGTGGTACCTCCAGCGGCGCATCCGATATGGATAACACCGTGGTACCAAAAACACCCGGCCCCAACGGTAAACCTCATAGCAATATAAGCAAGAAGAAAGGAACTTCTAATAAATCTCCTTCTAAGAATAAGACCCACAAAGCTGGAAGTTCTTCACACTCTAAATCACAATCGACTTCCAAATCGAGAGTGACTAAGAAAAAGAAAATTCCAGGGGTTGAACAAAATCAAGATGATGAGACGTCTTCATACCAAACGTTACCCTCCGGGGATGACCAAGGTTCGGTCCAAACAGATCAGAATCCCCGAGATTCCGATCTTGATGACCCCAACCAATCTGAATTGGACGCTCACATCGATCAACATTGTAACGGCATTACTCACTACGCCTTAGAGGCATATGGTCCACATGAAAATTACTTAATTTTCAATGGCCGACGAATCTCTATTCCCATAAATCCTCAGAGGATTCTTTTGCGCGATGGCGTAACTCCAGGCTACATAATCGAAGTGAATCGATCTCGTTCTATAATAGATCCAACTATTCGAGTTCTACTCGATCATGAGGATATTTCTGAACTTGATCCTTTCTTTCATAGAAGATCTATTGAGGAGGGGCCTCCACCAAAAGCCAACGGCTTAAGTCAAGTACTAATGGAGCGTCCCCAAACCTCATCTTCGTCCACGCGTCCATTACCCATCTTGAAGTATGCTGACGAGCCGGAGGGAAATTCACTTCCCACCGTGGTCACCTCTCGCACAAGAGAACAAATAAATATACATATGCAACGATGGTACGACGATCGTCAAATTCCGTTGTCTCATAGTGAGCTTATGGTCCGTGCATTAGACGAAGATTTCTACAAGGGAATAGTAGATTTTGCTAGGGAAAATAATACCACTCTGGAAGTTGCCGTATGGTCCTTCATGAGCTTTCCCCATGGAACAAATCCTTTGGTGGAAACCCCATCAACCGGGGAAGCTTATACATTCCAACCTAAAGAAAGGTCACGCAGCAATCCTTCAACACTAAATCGATCACGTTCTCCATTTCCGATACAGACCACTAATACCCTAACATCGAATCAACAGTCGACACAAGGGGGGGGAAATCGGCGGATCATTCCGGCTCCTTCTCCCACTCCTCCAGTCTCGCAACAGCAGCTTCGAGCCGCACTTGCGTCTGTTCATTTAAATGAAGAACCAATTCAAAGACCTAAAAGCAATAGGCCCTCTCATTTTCAAAATCCTCCATTCCGTAGTATAGAACAACCTCCGCAAAGAAACCCCACGGGGAATCTTCTAGTGCCACCTCCGTGCACCGCTTTGGTACAGAGCCGCGATGCAAATCAAACTCGCTATACAGTTCAAACTCCGTCTTCTGGTCTTGGCTCTTTACCACCAGTTCCTCCTGGAGCTGACTTGAATGTTTATTTGGCACATGCTCCTACAAGAGAAACTCGCCCATCAAGCAGGCCTCAGCAACGCCCAATCATAAGTAGCAATGTTGAGCCACTCACATACGAAGGCAGATTTGATCGATCCAGGGAGCCTACCCCATGGGTAGATCCTTTTCCCAACATACCCCAACGTGCACCTCAGGTGAATTTCGACTATGTGTATCCTCAAATCGATTTGCGAAGACATCGGGAAACTGATGCTTCTCCGCGCCAATATTTATCGAGGGACCCATTTCCCTCTTCAACAAGACAACCCCATAGGGAAAGATCAAATCCAGCACCACCTACGTCAGGTCATATTCCTACTCATAATTCTCGATCGTCTCGGCAGTCTACATCGCCTAGACATTCTCAATCAAGGAGACCAGAGAGTCCACCTCATCGCTATCGCAGCGAGAGACCAGACACTCCACCAAGATCTTCCCGATCCCATCGAGCTGAGAGTCCACCTGTTCATCATCGCGATGATAGAAGGTTCACTCCACCCCGAACTTCTCGTTCTAGACAACCCGATAGTCCACCTCATCGTCCTCACCGCGAAACTAGAACTCCAACTCCTCCACTGGCATCACGCCCGAGAGAGGACAGGAGTCATTCACGCAGGAGTCAACAATATGATGAGGGTCGACAATCTCATTCAACATCGAGACATAATTCGGCACGTAGGGAACAAGAACCTCCAAGAGATCAGGAAGATCATAGATCCCATAGGGACCATTCACGATCGCAACGACATTCAAGTCGTAGCAGCCGATCCCATAGGGATTATTCGCCGTCTCCTCGACGCTCTCACAGAGATAATAGATCTCATGAAGATGATTCTTCGCCGCCACGACGATCAAATCGTAGCAGCCGTAGTCATAGATCAAATCGATCCCCTCATAGTGGTGATGAGTCTCGTCGTTCTGATGAAGAGCTCCCATCATCCCCTTGGGGGCGACCAGGTCACAGGCGTATGCCTTCACCTCCTGCTATACCTCCTCCAAGAGGGAGAAGCACAGATAGGCATATGAACCCTGCTGCATATGATCATTACAAATTAACTAAATATGTTGATCTACTACCCAAATTTAACGGAGAAATGTTAGCTCGAAAATGGGTAATTGATACTAATTCTTTAGTATGTTTATATGGTTTGCCACCATCCGCTATAATAACTAGACTTGACCGGGTCTTCACCCATCAAGCGGCTCAATGGTGGCGTAATAATAAAAATAGATTTACATCCCGCATGGATTATGACGATTTCGATCACTGCGCGGACAAATGGGATGAAATTACAAGATCCCTTGTTCATTATTTCGATCGAAATTATGTCGCAGACCGTGCCGAGGCTAATCTTCCAAACACTGCTTATAAAACTGATCAAAGCGCTCGAGATTTCTTAGCCATCCGTGGCGAATGTTTGGATCTTATTGATCCCCACATGGACCCCGAAAAACGGATGCGCGAATTAATTAAGGGATTGCCACCAGACATTGCTGAAAAAGCGAAGCAGTGCACCACTGAAAAGAGCCTCCGCATAGTCATGCAACGTCATATTGCGGAAAAACAGGAAGCCAAACTAAATCAACCCAGTACACAGAGTAACTCGGCGTCGGCATCTATCCCTAAGGCTTATATCAGAGGACTCGAAGCCGAAGTCCAACATCCTTATCAAAAGAAACCCACCGATGTCCTTCACCGAGATTACTATGTGGCCTGGGACGGTCTGGAATATCAAACTGCTGATACTTCCAAGTTTACCTCTGCACAACGTGATGCTGCTAAAAACTCCAAAGGTCGCATGAATTGCATGGAGTGTGGTAAGGAGAATCATGGGGCTCGCAAATGCCTAATCCTCTTGAAGGAACAAGGCCGCATCGCTCCTCCTCCGAAACCACGTACCACTCCTAACAAAACGGCAAATGGAAATACATCCTCAGGAGGAAATAAATCCAACAATACCAATCCTCCTCCGGCTCCGGCCGTGGCAGATCCTAACATGGTACAACTCTTGCAGGATTTAGCTCAGTCAGTTCAGCAGTTAAAACAGCAACAGGTCCAACCATTGCAGTATGCACCTGCTCCTATTCAGTATCTCGCACCTCAACAACAACCTATGTATCAACAGGCATATCCTATGCAATCATCTTTTAGGGATTATAATCAAAATCCTCCACCGGATGAATACCATCCTTCTAGTGGAGCACCATTAAGAGGCTTGAACACTCGTGGAGCTTCCTCGATGTCTTCCAGTGATCAACCTCCACCTGAGCGACAGGGAACTTCGGCATCTTTCGGTTATTCCTCAAATCAGAATTCTTTAAACTCGAAAGGGGGGGCGTAGATTCCTTAGAACCCCCCCAATCGCCTCTCACTGATATTGCCTTAGAACCTGAACCTCCTAGTTATATCTTAAATAAATCCGTTAAATTGGTGCCTTTCCTAAACATTCCTTCACTTCCCTATCTTTTACCAGAGGTAGCTGAGTCTATTCAAGTCTCACCATACAACTCAGCACCCACATCTCCTATCAATGACGGCTCTGATACTGACTCCGCTTTTGATTTTAATATAGGAAATTCCGACGACATCATCACTAATGATGACATCTTCAAAGTTCCCGATGCGGGATCCATTCAACAAGTTAGAACATTCTCACGTGTCGAAATGGAAATTCGACGTTCTTTTCCAGTTAAAAATAAACACGGCGGAGAAATCACAGTCGAAGCCCTCATTGATACAGGAGCCACAATTAGCACCATTAGTCCACGTACATTAGTCAGATTGGAACTCCAGAAGAGAGTTCAACCATGTGCTCCCATTAGGGCCATCTTATCCATTAATGATGGCAAGGAGCACATTATAAAGAAATTCGTATTCCTCATCCTTTATATTGAGGAATTTCATAAGTGGATAAAGTGGGGATTTTTCGTCATGGACAAAGCGAATGACCAGTTGGTATTTGGCATGGACCTCCTTCGGGAAAATCATGCGTATGTATTATGTCACGAAGGTCTCTTGACCTTCCTTCCTCCTGAACATGACGAAAATCAGCCGCCTCCACGAAAAAGTTTAAAACGTGCAGCTGGAACTTGCCTTCACCTCCGCAAAACTAATGTTAAGAAATTAAGGGTAT
Organism: Dicyrtomina minuta; assembly: GCA_949802685.1. Lineage (NCBI taxonomy): Eukaryota > Metazoa > Arthropoda > Collembola > Symphypleona > Dicyrtomidae > Dicyrtomina > Dicyrtomina minuta. The sequence goes on from OX461808.1 coordinate 51,249,115, forward strand.
CGAAGGAAATAACTCGAACAGATAGTATAGATCCTGAATCGGATGTGAATGCTGATCTTCAATTTGCCTTTAATCCTCTAATTGATGATCCTTTTTACAATTTAATTATTAAAACAGAAATAACCCCTATGGATGGGGATGGCTCGGACACGGAATCCGTGGTCCATACCATCCGCCCTTCATACGGCTCAGACAGCTCCTCCGACGATGAGGTACAAACAATATCAACCACCAGTATGTCATCCCGTGCCGAGCGTCTTTTACCTCAATTCAAATTAAGATTATGCACAGTCACTCCACTTTCCATTGAGGCATACCGTCCTAATCCCGTCAACGTGTACGTGGAAGATAGGCATTTTAACGGGGATATCCTTTTGGAACCCAATAATCTCTTATTTCAAAAATTCGGGCTTCAAGTTCTTGAACCCGCCTTACGAATAGAAAACGGTCATGGCATCTGCCACCTCATCAATTCAGATCCTGAGGACATCATTCTCCCGATTCAACCTTCTCTAACTACCTATCGAGTTATTCCACCCGATCATCATAAATTACGCATGCTTCATCTAAACACAGATCAACAGCAGTTTCCAAGCACTCCAAAAATAACTCCAGTGCCATCCTCTGTTGAAGGGAGCAAAGCGCTCACCGACGAGGAATTTCAACAATTTAAAATTTATGAGAAATTGGCACCTGAAGAGAAAGACCAACTTAGGGATCTCCTCAGCAAATTTCATAAGGTTTTTGGGTGGCAACCTGAAGATTTCCATGAAACCGTAAAGGATCCCTTAACAGGTCAAATCTTGGAAGCTAGTATAGAGATGTTAGATAAATCTCCGATGATTCATAATCCTACAGTGATGTCTCAAAAATTCATGGAGGTAGTCGAACGCGAAACTTTGGCAGGGATCGCTCGCAAAAGCATTGAACCATGTCAAAGCTCCACAGTATCTAGAATGTTAGTTGTAAAGAAAGGTGTAAATGATTGGCGCCCGGTAATCGATTATCGGGACATCAATAAAAGGGTAAAACCCATTGCAGCCCCCATACCAAATCTAATGAGTTTATTTGCAAAATTTTTCGGTTGTACCCACTTCTGCAATGTTGATATGGCCAATTCATATCAGCAAATTGGGCTCGATAAAGCTTCCCAAAATCTTCTCGCCTATATAAACCATATGGGAGTATTTAGACCCCTTAGTCTTCCATTTGGATTCTTAAATTCTGGAACTTTGTTCCAGCAAATAATGAATAAAATTTGGTTTCCACTTCTTTGTGACTTTTTAGCCTCTTACGTAGACGATACGAGCTTCGGCGGCTCCAGCTTTAGCCAGATGCTCGAGAGGTTAGAACAGGTTCTCTTTACCTGCTTGAAAGCCAATATTAAGTTGAAGCCTACCAAATGCTTCTTTGGCTTCCCCTCCATTATTTTCCTCGGTCATCGGGTTAGCGCAGACGGCATAGGGATCGACAGTGAGAGAGTTAAGGCTATTGTCGAGTATCCGTATCCCAGGAACACTACCGAGATTAGGAGGTTTATAGGGATCTCTAACTTTTTCCGTAGAATGATAAATGGATATTCTCATGTGGCTCGTCCGCTTTTCAAACTACTTATGAAAAATGCTCCATTCAACTTTGATGACGCTTGTCGCAATGCCATTGACACGCTTAAACAGCTCATAATTGGAGCTCCGCTACTCGCTTTTCCAGTCCCCCATGGTCAATTGGAACTATGGTCGGACGCCAGTGAATTTTGCATTGGCTCTTGTCTTGTCCAAAATATCGACGGGTTTAGAAGGCCCCTAGCCTTCCATTCACATCTACTCACCGGTCCGCAGCTAAAATGGTCCACTCCAGAAAAAGAGTGCTATGCGATTATCCATGGTCTTGCTAAACAACACAGCTTGGTGTTGGGCAGAACAATCCATGTCTACACTGACCATTCTGCGTTGACATCCATCCTCAAGACATCGGAAGTAAACTCAAGACTCATTCGTTGGAGTCTCAAATTGAGCTCCTACGACATCAAGATCTACCATATCAAAGGCAAGAATAATGAAATGGCTGATGGTTTAAGCAGACCACCAAGAGATATCCCTACTCAGGAATGGAAAAATCCGGGAGAACCCGAAACCACTGTACACCTCCGTAGTCTTCGGGATGCAGAGATAGTTCATCCGAACCTCGCTACCCTTGACTTAGATCACGAGATCGTCGCTAGCCAGAAGCTCGATCCCCGGTGCCTCAAGATAATAAAATCATTAGAAAAAGATAGGGCCAATAAATATGAAGGCGAAAATAAATACAGGAAGGATTATCAGCTCACAGAAGAAGGGCTCCTACAACATATCAACTACGACCCCTTAGGTCCGATGTGGCTAACAGTACTTCCATATCCTTTGTCGGAGGAAGCAGCCCAGGATTTCCATAAGCAATCTCATCTAGGTAGTGACAAGATTTCTCAAATACTCAAAAATAAATTCTGGTTCTTCAATATGCATCGAATAATTCTCAATGTGTGCCGCGCCTGCGAAACTTGCCAAAGGTTCGCGAAGATTAACCGCAAAAATAAGGGACCGCTTCACGTCATGATCACACCTCAAGTTCCATTCCATAGAATATCGGTAGATCATATGGGTCCTCTAGACAAAACCTTTAGACAACATGAATATATCCTAGCCATCATTGATCAATGCACTCGTTTTCTTTGGCTCTTTCCGTGTCGTTCCACTAGTTGGAAAGATTTTGCCAAGCATCTAATACCCTTCGTTCAACAACATCATCCGAAGAGCATTGTCTCTGATAATGGAGGTGCCTTCATAGCTAACGAATACTTAAAATTTTGTCTAGAAAATAACATTACCCGCATCACCATTGCTCCATACCATGCATCATCCAACGCATTCTGTGAACGAGTAAATTCTACCTTCGGCAGCATACTCAAGAAGTTACAATTCGAAGACAGGCGTTATTGGGATGAAAAACTCCCAGCAGTCCAGGATGCTTATAACAGCGCACCTCATTCTAGTACTAAGTTCACTCCTTACTTTCTTCTTCATGGCATCAGCCTTCCTAATCGTAACTTAAATTTATTAGATGACCATCTGAGTCCCGAGTGGGACTTAGAACAACAACAAGTGCGCATAGGCGAAATGTTTCGCGTCCGTATGCAAGCCTTTCAAAACTCTTGCGAGAGTCAATTAAAGAGAAAATTAGCGTTTGATAAAAGGCATCCCGCTGTAAGGTTTCAAATAGGTGACTTGGTCTGGAAGCGCAACTACACGCGGCCTGCCGGGACCAAGTCAAAATTTGTTATGAAATACACGGGGCCTTATAAAATTTATAGTGTTAATGAAAATATACATTCTTACTTCCTATGTCCACACAATGTAGACATAAATGTTTTCTTGCCGGAACGTCAGCTCCGTCTAACCCATGGCCATAATTTACGTAAATATGTGACAGGGGAGCCCCTACCCGCTCCGGAGGAATCCGCCGTTGACTCCGACTGGTTGAATGACTTACGGCCTGTCCCAGCGGAAGAGGTCTTCCTCGCGGAGCCCCGTCTTGATCCCACTGAGGATCCTCCTCAAATAAATGGAACCCCTATTGTAGATGTACTACCCCGAGGGGACTTCAATTATTCGTCAGACCTCCATGTCGAAACCCCGGTGGAATATATTCCACCTTCTGAACAATTACCACCGAGATGTGATGACACAGATGCATCACATCCCCACCAACAGAGTTTGAGAAGTACGGATGGTTCTCATTCCTCTTGGAATGTCCGTGCTCCCCCACCTATTACACTCAATCCCGACATTCACCCTCCTCAACATGGACCCTCGCGTCCATCCTTTGTCAATATGTCGGCGTTTAGTAAAACGCCTGGGGGTGATGTCGGGGATGGTCTGAATATCATTGCACAAGACTCGGATGGACGTACACATCGGGTCCAAACTTCAGACAAATCTTCAACATCTTCTTTACAATCTCCATCAGATCTGGAGAAAATCGTACAACCAGAAAGAGCTCCACTAAGCGATGCTTCGAGCTCCACTGGTCCAATACGACTTCCCAATGCTATTAGTGGCTTGAGCAGTTCCGAAAGCTCAAGCCACGTCAGCGCACCTGTCAATCAAAATAATGAAATGAGCAGCCACCACATTCTTGCAAGCTCGACTCACAATGATAGACAGGAAACTCAAGTCCTTGATGGTGAGATGAGCAGCCACAATATTCTTGCAGGCTCCAACCATCAGGACATTCCCACACAAAGGATCTCCGAAGGCGACTTCGAACCTCCTTATTCCGCTGAAATTCCTTCCCCCACCCGCATGGAGGGCACTTGCTCCTTCGCCGGTGCGGAAAGAAATTCCAGCCCCCAAAATTTTTCGAGGAACGAACCACTTGGAACGCCTCACAGTTCAATAATCCAACCAACAAAGTTAAAATTAAATTATTCATTCAATAAAAATACAGTTCAAAATATTAGAAAAAGATTTGAACGCATGCAAAACAATATTGAAATTGAAAATCAGCTAATCCCGTGGAGTACTGAGAGTAGTCTAAATTCAAATACACGAGTAAGTAGAGGGGAGATTTCCCATCATACCCAAGGCAGAGAACCAAGAGCAATAACCTCGCCGGTAATTAGAAACAACCCCTCACCCCAAAATTCAGCCCTTTCTAATTTAAATCGTACCCCACAAAATCTTAGTCTTGCTGAAGAAATCTTGAGCCCCACGGCTCAAAATCAAGCTAGTTTTAGGGAAGAACAAAATCAGTTTCCCAGGTGTCCCGAATATTCTTGGACTGGGGAAACTCAAAATATTCCACTTCCGCCTCAGAGCGCCGAAGATTCTTGCAATCACGGAAGCGCGAATATAACTTCGCCTTCTCACGTTGGCCCCTCCCATTCGCAGGTCAGGGAAGATAAAAGTCAGACTCATTCAAATAGTCAATCTCCCAGAGCTAGATTCCAGGAAAATCAGATTTCCACTCAACCTTCTCCAAGACAAGACATTAACTTGAATATAAATTTATCCCACAGGGATTACTCTCGGAGTGATCCGAATAGGAGTAGGGACAGGACTTCTTCATCCAAGAACTCCCCACCTACTAGAGTCAGCGGAGAGAGAACCCCATCCCCTCCTAACAACCCAGTTTCACAATTCGGTGAAGCCAGAAATTACACTCCACCAAGGAGTACATATAGCAGAAAAGAAAATACCCATTCTGCCCCAAGTAGGGAACCTCAGTCAAACTTTCGCCCAAGTAAATCCCCTAGAAAGAAGCGAAATAGTGAAAGCTTTTGGGTCAATGCGACCCCCACTCAGAGGAAATCCCGAACTGAATCTCCAAAAAGAGATGAAGCTCAACAGGTTTCCGGGAGTGAAACAGTTGAATCTCAGGTAGAAACGACTGAAGATCCCAGTTCATATACAGATGAAGAATCTGTAAGCCGTAAGAAAAAGCAAAAACGGCGAAAGAATCGCGAGGTGACCCCTCGCACCTTAACGGACAGTGATCGTCGACCTGGAGTAGCCACTCGATCGAGAAGAGCACTTTCCAAAGCCCCTGAACAAGGCACTAGCTCCGCTGCTCAAGGAAGAGATCCCCCTCCGAAACCCCGTAAAAGAAGGGATAAGGAACCAACTTCCTCTCCCACCACCCGGAAGGAAAATACAAAATCAATTCGGTTAATCAACAGCATGATAAAGTGCATGGGAAGAATGCATGACAATATTTCTCACTTCCTCCCATCACCATCAGATTCAGAATAAAAACTTAAATACTCAATAATTCTTTAAAAACAAAATTTCCCTTCCAAACAATTCGAACCCTTAGTATAAAATTACGAGGGGATTCAGGATTGCGATTTTCATATGAGCATTGGATCCCTGATTATTTCCAACAAAAGTATTTCACTGGGAAACTAATGCTCACATGCGGAATCCCACTCCTGAACCTCCATACTAAATTATCATAAAGAAATTATAAAAATAAAAACATAACGAAATTTAAATGATATCTCTCAAATTAGGTAGGATGTAAGATTAATTAAATAAAATCCTATATCGCAGTAATGAATGGAGATATCACTCAGCGACAGTGACGAGGGGAATGTCCCCTCCGATCAAGAAGATTTCTGGTTAGGACCAGACACCCAGGAGCTCAGAATCTCACCACAGAGCCCTACTAACACTATAAACTGGGACCCAGATCCGGAATTCCCTTCAAAAGTTAATGCAGACTCGGAAGCTCCTTCAGCCTCCGCCTCCGCGCAAAAAGAAAATAACTTAGTCGCCGAAGGCCAAGCCCACGAGCGACCAAATAACTTTGATAATGCGGTCATTAAAAATAAATTTAGTTCGAAGCTTAGGGAATGTCCGAATTGTAGGGAGCAGTCAGTAAAAGGGGACATTCGGCACATCTTTCGAGATTGCCCCCTTTTCAAACCACCTAAAAAGAAAAGAGTAAGACGTTGTGGTCACTGCGGTGGTGGCCACCGCTACAAATTTTGCCGGTTTAAGAGCGAACCTCCAAAACAGAGATCATAAAATTATAAGAGATCACTACAATTAATTTAAGAAATTTTCCCTTCTGACCCCTTCAGGATCAGAAACTTAGTTTAGAGAATTAAAAGTTAAAAGTGAAAACATTATTTAAAATGCAAACGCCAATGACACATCGACGTTTGAACTCATTTTAATCTCAAATAATCAGTGCTTCGGGAGAGGAGAAAACATTGACTTTCTAAAAAGAAGTGAACTATTTAATCATTTCCAGTTTCTCTTCCCTTTTCTTTTATAATTAGATGTCTTCATCATCTTCACGTTCATCTTCAACCTCATCTTCATCTTCCTCGTCATCTACTGACTCCGAAGAAACGAAAAGACAACGATTAAAGCTTGAAATAAAACAGTCCTACAACCCAAACAAACCGCGGAAATTAACTCCATCTTCATCGTCATCTATTTCCATAGGATCAACCGAGGTTGACACCGATGAAGAAAAACAAAAGGTTAAGAAAGTACCAAAGAAGACGTATGCTCCTTCTTCATCATCATCCTCAGCAGAAACAACCGCTGATACAGATGAAGAAAAACAGCGAATCGAAGAAGTAGTAAAGAGGGCATACGACCCGTCTAAAGAAGGCTTCGCACGAAGATCGCCAAGGGTCTCTTTGGGCCCAAGAATCCCGACGCCTTCAACTTCATCAAAAGCTCCGCCACCGCGTCCTCAACCTTCACAAAATCCACAAAAACGTGTCAGACGCGAACGCTGGCGAACCAACAAAAATCGCCCCGTTAGTAATGATCCCAATATGGAATATGTCCCGGTGCGACCAACAAAGAAAAATGAAGTTGAAAAACGTCTGCTCCGGAATAAACATGCCCGCATGAGACAAAGACATCCGGGTTACAGAGCCAAAAACCAGGGACGGCCTGGGTATCAATGGAAATTAGTACCGAAATCTCCCCACAACACCGTCATCCAGATGGGAGGTCCCTCCAGCGCACGAAGGACCGTCGCTCCTCCATCGTCCCGCTCAACAATCAGAGCCCCGAAAATCACGGCAGAAATAGCAAGAGCTGCCATCGCAGCAGCAAAATCTGCCCTTCCTTCGAGCTCCGGCCCTCACCTCTTGAAATCTGGCTCAAAAGCTCCTCAGCCGCTTCCCATTTTTGCACCAAAGCCATCCACCTCAAAGGGAAAACCGAAGATTGTCGGCCAAAAATATGAAATCACTTCGACGGGAGGTCGTACTCCGACATCAAAGAAAACGCCGGATGCCTCCATCGAAGTGAGCCGACAACCAAGAGGTATTGCAGCATTGGGTGGGCGGCCTCCTCTAAATTATTCGGAGCAAAGTAAATATTCTCCCTACTCACGAGGACCAAAGAAAATGTCATGGGCTGATCAACGTAGGAGAGATAGAGATTTTATTCGTCAAGACTACGAAAGACGAGGAATTCCATTCCCTTCGCGGACAGAACGTATTCAACGTCCAGCTCCCTCGCCAGCATCTCCTACCTCACCATCCTCTCCTACAAACGACCAACCCACACGTCGTCTGGCAACCTCTCAACCAGGGCCCTCGATCAATCCATCCACCTCCACTAGCTACAAGTTGCCAACAGCCGCAGATGTAGCAGCACTACGGGTAAATATGAAGACGCAGGATAAAGCCACTCAGATAGGTCACGGGGGTCTGAATGTACAAAATCCGAACCCCACAACAATTACGGTTCCAGCTTTCGCGGACAACCCAAGACCAATCATGCCCCATGTCCAAATGGGGGCTCGATCAGTCAGGACTCTGGCCCTTGCCATGGTATATCAAGTTTATCTACAGCAGCGTTTCCAGATGTTGGTCATGGATCCCAGGTCAAATTTTCCATATCGAGTCCGCTTCGAAGTCATTCCGGGATTTGAATTATGGCTGGGACCCGGAAGAACTAATACGATCATGAGACCAAATAATCCGTACGGTCTCCGAGATCTTCTAGCCATGCACGTTAACAACCTCAACGTGCGACTGCAGTATGAATTTCAGTCAGGACCAGGAAGCTTTGCACCTATAATCCCGACAGAAACTTTAATCGTCTTCGTGCCTGCAATTATCCCTCCAGTCTAATTATTGGCCAACGAGGAAACTGAATGGTATGCTCCATTACGCCTAGCTGCAATACAAGGGAATTTACACCTACCCATGCCTCAAGCATCTCCAGAAGCTCCCGTACAGCACGTCCTTCCCATGGTCCATACCGAAGATCCACGTGGAGAACCGATTCCCGAACCTCAGGATCCCCAGGAACCAGCAGTAGCGGACCCTACTCCAAACCAAGAAGAACCCCTAATTGATGAAGAAGACATCCCTCCCCTAGCAAGGATCCTTCATCCCCATTAAAATTTTCCCCTCAAAGAAAATAACTTCGAAAAATTAATGAATTAAACCAAATACCCGGTGAAATTAAATAGTCTCAAGACCCGCGGTGTTTACTTTAAAATTTAAAAATTTATCTCCGTTAATAACTATAAGATTTATAAAAATAATCTCTACGTTAAAATTTCATTCTCTTATGATCTCAACGAAAGTTATGTCTTTGTTTTGGACGGCATTTGTATGAATTTATAATCTCTACGTTAATTATTTAGAGAATCAGCGTAATTACATTTCACTTACATTTTCCCATTATCTCTTTTGATTTTCAAATCTAAAAATAGATGCCCAGAATAGTTATATTTTTACGCATTAGAAGATTAGCCGTAGAACATTCCTTAGGCGTATGTAGAATAGTTTATAAAACACAATTTACTTGACTAATTAGAAATTTTGCGTTTTCAAATGAAATATGAATTAACTAAGATGAGAATCAGACCGCTATGCATAAATAATTGAGTCATAGGGCCTTAAGATGAATTTGCCAAGTTATTGTTTAATTAATAAAAACTCTATCTTCGTTAAAAAGAACTTCGTTATGCATTTAAGTTAAGACATAGGAAGCTTAACAGATTTCCGTATGAATTCCATTCCAAGTCCAGTAAAAATTTTATATGCGAATTTATGACATGAATGAATTTTTGCCAATATGACTAAATAAAGGTTATTAATGAATTAATTCCAAAATTCCACAGGTCCAGAGTTCAGAAATTTTTTATTATTTCTTCAGAAAAATAATCAAAACACGATTCCAGAGTCCATTCTAAAAATAATAACAAGGTTAAAATGTAATTGTGTGCCGTGCTATCTATTCCAATCTTTTCAGACACACCCTCCGTGAGGACACGGAGCCCTACGAGGGGATGATGAGAAAGGAATAGAAATCACGACACGTCCTCCCACAGATTCTCCTCATATTCTCCAGACAGCATCGGCCATCTGACAGAGAGTGAGGAAGATCCATGGAAGGAGATAATAAAATAAATGAAACTCGCAGCCCTCCACCACACAGCGTCTATGAGCCACAAAAGGAATTAAATGATGCTTCCCGAGGCGACAGGAGACGAAGCGAGGAAGGAGCGGAGGCGAACTAGCTAAGGCAGAAACGATCACGCCGCGAAGAAGAGAGGGTCTCCGACACGAATTCTTCCAGAATCCTTCGAAATCTTAATTTCTTTTCCAATTTTCCCTTCTGGAAAATTGATAGAAAAACGAACAGAAAGGAATCGAAGAACATGGAGACTCCAAAAGGAATAAGAACAACTCAGGGGGTTTGTCCCCATGGTTCCTGCTGGTGTCATCAAAAGGAAACTAAAATTAAGAAAAAGAGAAAATCTGATAACTTTTACATTTTCCTATTCCTATTCATGGTGTTTACTGTGTTCGCGATTCCTCTCTACGAGTTCTTCTTAAGTTTGTTATAATTAAATCTTTGAGGTCAATTGGACCAAATTATATAAATTAGAAATAACAAAATATATACTGTGAATTACCTGTAATTAATCTGGACCTGGAATCGGAAATCTCAGGTGCCACAGCCGTGGCACCCGTAAGCGTATCATTTATAAATTATTGTATTGTAATCCATTATATTGTAAATCATTTGGACGAAAACCTGAAAACAAAACAAAAACATGAATTAACAATTATTATTCAGTTGTGGCCCTCGACCTTACGTCGTTTGGGAAATATTACTTTAGGAAATATAACTTTTCTTTTCCTTTTAATTTAATGATTAATATAAACATTTACCTTTAAACTTACCTTCTCATCTTCGTTCGTTGAGTGTTCTCATTTATTGGCAAAACCGTCCGTTGATTCTCATATCTCCATACATTGAATCTAGAAATTAAGAAATATAAAATCAATTATCATAATTTGCATGTTAATCATTAACTTGTTCATTAGTCGTCAGCAGTGGTTCCCTGAACCCGCTTGACGTAATTTAGGGACTTCGGTTCATATAACAAAGTAGGCAAAAATCAACAAAAATGAAGTCAAAATTGAGGGGAGACTGGAAGGAACGAACCCGCAGCACTGGCTGCCTTTTGCGGGTTTGTCCTCCAAGTTGGAGTGGACGGTGGAGCATGGACACTGTTCGCCATTCCCTGTAACATGGCTTTGCCATCGTCCGCCCAACCTCCCCGACTAACCTAATTGGAAATACTAACTAAACTAAATGAAAACTAAAACTAATTAAAATAAAATGTAAAAATAAAACGATTTACCTGATTGGCATCCAAAAATTCAGGGTCGTTGGTCGGCCTGAACTGATGGTGGTGGTGCGGTGTGTGTCTGTCGCATGCCTTCCCCAGTTCGGCAGACACTCTCCACCGCACCTCTCCGTCCTTTCTGGGCTGGGTGTGGTTGCTGGGCACGGAGCCAGCACCACTTCCCCAACGACCCTCCTGAAATATAAACATAATAAAAGTTAACTTAAATAAAAATAAAACTTACCTTCAATTGGTTCAAAATTCAGGACAAGTCGTTGCTGCTGAACTGGAGTGCCGGGGACGGTGGACGTTTGTCAATTGGAACGCTCAGCAGGGCAAACGTCCGTCTCCGTCCCTTGTCCGTCCCGTCCAGTAGCGTTGGAGCTGAGGGCCATGGGAGGATGTCAAGCGTCCTCCAGGCCTATAACCTTCACGCCGGCTTGTCCTCCTGCAATGAGAAGCAAAATAAATAAGTCTTCTCCTTCCGCTACTCATCTTCATTGGTAATACAAATAGAATTGGCAAAATTTCCCGGGCAGGCCGAATCTCCAATTTATGGGACAATGGAACCCTCGACCGTGAACATGCTCCGTTTGCCGTCAACGGTCGATGTGGTTCCGTAGTCCCTCATGGAGTCGGAAGCTCGCGGTGGCGAAGCCATGGCCGTGGATGACATTATCCTCAGCCTTGACCTCAGCCACCGAGCTACGCTGCCCTTGGAATTCTTATGCTTAAAATTAAATCATAATTCCTAGCTAAATAAATTATTCAGTAAAAATTAAAATAATAAAAATTTGCATTCTTACCATCTGTAGCTATGCTGGAGCGCTTCGGCTGGAGTTTCAGTTGAGCCTCCCTCCCCCATCTTCATAGGTCTCCGGCCTCCTCCGGAGTGGTGGAACACCCCCTTTATTAATTTAAATACTACCATCTGACTCTTACCATCTTTCATACCCACATATTCCACATTATATTCATTAAATTATAAAAAGAAAAATTTAAATTATTCCATATTTTACAGGGGTTTCATAGATGCATATGGTGAAGGGATGTGGTAAACTCGGATATGGCCTCCCACCCTCACTATTTGTAGGGAGGAGATGACCATACTCGTTTTATTGGCAATGACTTTCGGTCATTATAATATATTTCATCCCTTATAATCTTCCAACTGAGTCTTGACGAAGGGGAAGTAAACAAAAAATAGAATTTTTTAATGGTACTTGCTTTAGAATTTAGAAGCAAGTTTAAAGTTTCATATTGTTTAAAGAGGTGTCACTTATTTATCCGGGGTTGTCGTACATACGTCATACGTAGCTAAAAAGTACTTAACTATACTCATATATCGTCTGTGAAGAACCAAAATGACCCATATATCCAATTTAAACTAGCATCAGAATGAGCTATGTTATAAAAAAAAATGATAAAAATGCGTAAAATGTTAATTAAGAGGTTTTAAAAGGCGTAAAGTGTTCCATTTACATGTTTTTGAAAAGTTTAAAATGTTCTTTTTACATATTTTTGAAAAGTGTAAAATGTTCGATTTGCATATTTTTGAAAAGTGTCAAATGTTCTATTTAAATTCTTTCAAGACATGTTTCAATATTTTTGTAGATAGTGGATATATTGTTTTTAGCTACAAATGGATATGGGTTATTTTGGTTCTTCACAGACGATGTAGTTATTATGTGTTTAGTGCACTTTTTAATTGTAACGTTATTATTCATTTATACATTGGGTATGGTCTCGGTATTGGAAAATCCTTTCATTACCATTAATATAATTACTATGACTGAATTGTGACGTCTGGACTATATATATGTAAATTCTAAATGACTGTAGTTCCCGCTTATTAACAATTGTATTGTAAAATTATGAAAACGGGATGATTATTTAAAGTTTTATATTTTTATATTGAAGGCGCAATATCCGTGTATCGGAGCATTCGTATCGTTAAAGCTATTTTGTAACTACCCAACTTTTATTAAATGCAAAAAGTGTAAGATTATATTTACCTATATATAGGAACTTGCAGTTCTGTGAATGAATCAATTAAATTAAACTAGGGGATCATTACACTTACCTACGTTAAGATAAAAGGTATTACAAAAGAAATTAAAAACTAATTAGAGCGGTACTAGTTACAAGCAGTATTTTTATGACTGTGTTACACTGCGTATGGTCGTGAGCTTGGCTTGTAGTATTGATGTATGGTGTATCAGTATAGATTTTTTACGTTCTTTCTCCAGAAATTGATTTTTGTAATGATAAAAAACACATTATGCTTTCCAGGAATGTATATGTAATACACTTTGGAATTACTAATTACCTCCGTTTACGAACGGTCAATAAAGTTCAAACATCAGGCGTGCAAAATATTCTAATTACCGTATATCTTTGAATAGTGGGGCCCGCACACTAGTTAAACCCAGACATTTCATACCCGCTTAAAGTTAGAGGGCCATTCACTAATGCTTCTTGAAAAATTTCAAATGCTATAAAAACACCTTTTTAAATTTTTTGCGGAATTTTAAAATTACTGCTGTTGAAAAGGTGGGAAAAATTCTAAAAACTTTTTTTTAAATTTGCAAAATGTTCGAACTTCATGGTTTTGAAACGGTACAGATTATCCTAACTGCATGCTTCTCAAATGTGTCAAATATTCTATAATACCTTTAAATTTCTTGTAAAATAGCGGACAACCTATAAACTGTTGCTTCACATATAGAACCTCCTGAAATTCTGAAATGCACAGTTTCAATTCATACACAGTGAATTATACATGTCCCCTATTGCATCTTCAATTACAAAGTTTATTCTGATGGTTTATTTTTAAATTCAAACACCCTCATTTACTTCGCTAGGCTAAGGCTATAGTGTTGTCCTAGTCTAATAACTTGGAGCCACAGCCAGTGCCAGTGCCAGTGCAGTGCAGCTAATGCATGCATGTATTTAATTAGCATTTTTTATTTTTCCGTTTCTCTTGCAACAACAGTAAAATAAAACCTTGCAAGCATTCTAACTGACGAGCTATAAGCAAAATAATAAAAGAAACTCTAAATAATACAACAGTTTTGATAATGTTACAGATGTGTCATGAACTTTTGCGAGGGAATTCCTGGTTCAGATATTGAGTGTGTTGGAGTTGGATGCCGGTTATTTCCTACCTATTTAGAATATTTAGATTGAGACTGACGGGGACGGGAAACACTCAGGAGCCTCCGGGGCTGTGCTAATGGAAGCACGCGGTCAGCAGGAGGCAACCGAATGCCCGTTTGTCTAGCTGCGCCCAAGCCATGATGTCGGCAGTGTGTGTATACTGTCGAAAAAGTGGCACGATGGCTTTTCCATCACCCATCCCAGAGCATCGCATCCCATCGTCTGGTTTCCTTTTCGTATCTGTATTCTTAATCATTACGTAAGATCTTCTAAAGTAGGAGACAATGCCAAAAGAATTACCTCTGAAGATTCATAGTATGAAATCCACAAACTTCAGACATTACGTACACTACATACATCTCACTCCAACAACGCAACGTGTCTCTCTGCCTGCGTGTTTATTTATTTTAGCACTATGGCTTCATTCATGGCACATGCATTCAGTGGATGGTATTCTTCGTGCAAGGGACGAACCACGGAACAACTCTTGTGCTTTTAATTTAAAATTAAATCCATAACTCAATTGTTATGGCATGGTAGTTATGTAGTTGTTACATTATGATTGTGGTTTGATCTCAAGAAAGTAAATACACATAGAATCGTAGATAGTAGACTGTAAGGTTTTTTTCTTCGAAGCAATAAAGGGATGCACTGTGTAGCTCATTTCATACTCTGAAGAAAGTGATTTGAATATTCTTTTTTGCAAACATACACTGTGCTTGCGATTGTATGGGACGGTGAAGAAACAGGGAAAGAATGCTATATCATAAAATGCTTAAGATTGGAAACTTCTGCCTCAAAAAAAATGAACTACAGAATAACAGAATTACATGATCATTAGAGAACTTTACTTAATTAGCTTGGCTATTATATTTATATCATACTAACTATACTGAGAAAATAAATTCTTTCTGCCTTAATGAAAGCCAACTTTTGAGATATAATATTATGTTTCAGGTTTATTATTATCCTTCATTTTGAATTTCTTTCGTTCACACTTGACACGTTCGCAAGTGAAGCTCAAAAATAGATATAGGTATATACGCCCGCAGTGATAACCTTACCCATGTAAATAGTTTGTAAAATGCACACGTAAAAAAATTCATACTTGTTATTTCTATTTCTGTACATTCAATCTTATCCAATCCAAGAGAATACACATGAAAATAGCCGTAGTGGCATGATATGTATTCATGATTAGTACTATTAGTAAGTAACTTGAATCACCCACGTAATGATTAGTAGGAGTGATTACACTAACTACTGACTGATAATACATTCAGAAAAAGAAAACCCTTTTATTTTTATTTATAATTTGGTACTTATGCACTATGTATTTTTGTAAATATAATTTTAATTTCTGAGTTGAACCTGCTGAATGTCAATGGTAGCCGTTTTGTTATTTGTTGTGAGTTGATGTTTTCAGTATAATCATATTTCATTTAACAAGTCGCACATTTATTTAGATTATAAATTAAAATTAATGATGGCATTTGCCCGATAGTATGTTGATAGGTTATTTTTGTAACTATTAATTTAGGTATGTACAGTGTGTATTCGGATTTACTGACTAATCCAGAAGAAGAGTTGGTTAATCGTATAAATTCAGTACTTGTCTACATAATACATAACTATATTAAGTTTCTAGAATAGTTTTACGATTGAATCCGGACAATTATTTTTAAATTGTATATAGTACCTATTACTACCTACACCATATTTTTATTTACACGGCAAACTTGAAAACACGAGCTGGACACTCCACAAATAGCATTACAGTCGCATAATATGAAATACTTAATTACAATGATTGCAATTTGCTCTACACGTCTACCACTTCGATGCAATAATAAGGCAAATCAAATCAAACTACGAAATATCAGTGGCAGTACAACCACCTTTAAACATATCGCTTTACTGAAGAAGCAGAATGGGCAATTTTGCTTTTAGTGTGAACTGGAGAACGTCAATTCTGCTTCCTCAGTAGCGATATATGTATAATATGTACATAACAGAAAGTAGAAAGTTAAACACAACATTATTCAAATTGAAAATACATAGTATAAAATTGACAGTATCACATCAACTATATCAGGCCTGGACTAGGATTAATTTTGTTTGTTAACTCTGCTTATTCTGTTTAAATATTAACTGTCATCAGTAGAGTAGACACATAATATTGTAAAGTTGCACCTACTATAAACATAATATGAACACTTATTACACACCCGACTAGGTATTATTTATTTATCGACAACCCTCCAGTTCCCGTTCCCGTAGTCTCAAGTTGAAGGTTAAAGTTGCTGCTGACATTGTATGCACAACACTTTGTGTAAACCCAGATGCTCTAAACAAGTAAAGGTGGTTACAATCACAATCAGCAGCAATGAACTATAGTACCTACCTACTACCTAACTGTACCTGGGAGCCTAGAGAGGATTGTGAATTTTGTGATTGGTGATAGTATTTAATTGATAATAAAATGAATAAATAAAATGAATATTATGATTCATCAATTCACTCAAACCCAATTTAGTAAATAATGTAATACTACTATTTGTCATTTGTAATTGGCGGGTAGTAAAGGTGGGGCGGTGGCCCGGAATATGTAATTAAATCTAAACATACAGCTTTCAGTTCAGTCATGTTTCAGTCAGTCAGTTTCCTCTACGACATGACGTGTTTTACAAAGCTCATAATAAATATATAAATATTTCATTCATAATAGTGATGATGGTATTTTCTGTTACTCACTTTCATTGATAGAAGTGAAAACTGGAAATGAGCACTTGGATTTTTTGGACTTGAAGAAATAATTGTATGCAAATAGTAGATACATTCATACAGTCAGTTTCCCTACCCAATTATTCATTCATTGTCGGCTGGCTGGATATTTAATAATACAGCAATACAATAACGTTAAGTATTGTGCATCTTCGTTGTGCATGATAGATGTGTCATTCTTCTATTTTTGCAAGTACGTACCTAAATTAAAATATTCTACATATTTTTATCTTTTTATTTCACTTCGGCCGAAGTCGAAGCCCACGTGAATTCCTTGGAAAAACCAATAGTATGTAAAATCACGCGTTCGTTTTGTGATTCGGTGATTCGGATATCGTGTAAATATATTACATATATATGTATGTCTAATAATGTGCAGTGTTTTTAGTAACATTTTAATAGCGACGTTATCCCTACAAAAATAAAGCAAGTGGATTACATTACATGTTACAATTTTATTACAGTACATCTGTGTCAGCATGATCAGACAATTATACGTTACACTCCATTCCATAATAGCACCAACCCGGGTGCTGTCATCGTCACTGTCATTGTCATTTTCACTGTCATCGCGTCCTTCTCTCACATGTTTAAATACTTGTGTGTGTTTCCATCGCATCGGTGTGATGTGATGTGATATTTATTATGTGTGATAGCTCTTCCCTAAAAAAATACTATAAGCCTTCGCCACGCACACACAAAACTCACTAGTCAGAATTATTGTAGAAAACCAAAACCAGATTGTATACATACTACATTCAATAATAATAATTATCAGACTTGTTGCGTAATTTTATTATTTGTATTGTTTGCATGTGCATTAACAGTTTTACAGATTGTACCCTAGTTATATAGTCAGAGTGTGACAGTATTATTAGTAGGAACAGCAGTAACCACATTACCGTATTGCATAGCAGAGCCCAATCACATCCATTTCTCATCCTTATTAATAGAGTCATGACATTACTTAAACTTCCACGCTTATTGCACAACTACAACACGACGCACTTAACGAGCATCAGTAAGTACTTATACTTGCAGAGGATGCATCTATCTATTTCTATTATTGACCCAATGACACATTCCATGGCCAGGGTCTGTTTCTGGTATTATTCCGTTTCCGTTTTTCCTGTAAGTGGTTTTCCGTACCACAGTTATGTGCTCCGTACTTACTTACAGATACTTTTTTTTTATTTTTGGTATTTGCATGGCCATGGCTAAGATGGTTAGCCCCCTGTTTTCATTTTAATGCAGTTGATGTTTTGAAGTTGTTTTGATCAGAATGACGGATTTATGTAAAAGGTTGCGCATTTTCCCGTCTTCATTTAAGGTTAAATGTGCATTCAGTAATAGTCATTGTGGAGGTCGGAGGTACTACTGGTACTGGTGCTGGTACTAGAGACTAGAGAGCCCACAAGCATTCTCACCTACTAATCCAGTTATATGTTCGATCAATATTTTGGTATTACTTATTTGCACGTGCCATTATGCTGACAATATTAGGCGTGACATTTCAAGGATTTGTAAAGCCAGGCAGACACCGGCATTATGGCAGGTACAGCCTATATCCTATCACCCTATGTTAGAACTGACTAGTGAGCCTTTGAACGTGTGGTGTGGTGTGACTAATATTTAGAGATCAAGCAATCATGGATTTATTTTTGAGTGCAGAAAGGATATAGTGATGCAAATCTACTTATAGGTATGTAGTTATTGGTATGTATTGCTGTTTAATTTATTGTACAATAATTAAATATATAGTGACATCAGGCGGCATCGGCATCACACCTGACACGTGTTCAGCCGCTAATTGTCAGTCTTTACTTTACTTTACCCCGTAAAAGACTAACAAAACTAGTCAGTAATAAGCACACGAGCTTCCATTGTATTATGAAAGCGGATATATCAGATCAGAATTATCTGTCTGTATATGGGTGTGTGTGTGTGTGGCAAAGTTGGTAATGTGCTTTCATGTCTTGTAATGGGAAATGATGTGTTATTTTTCCGGTATAGAATATCGAGATCGAATACTGTAGAGCAAGATAACAGCGACTAATCATGGCAGCTTTAGCACATATAGCATTGGCAAATTAAAAATTTACCTAGTATGCATTATGCAAGGGTAAATATTAATTTTCATATGGTGTACATTATGTACAGAATACAATTTGGAAGGACCATTCAAGCAGAGCAACTAGGTATATAGGCACCTACCCACAATTCATTGTCATTATCAAATGCAAGAGTTCATGGTTAAAATATGGCATATTTGCATTTGTATGTAGAACACAATGGCTATCATCAGTATATTACTGAGTTCAGAGCAGTGCACTGCAAACTGCAACGTGTGGCTTCGTAAATTCAGCTAGAGCCGGTGTAAACCAGAAGTTGTGTAAGCTTCGTCGCCTTCAGTATTGCCATAGCTACCTACCTGAAGACCTATAAAACTTGAGCATGCATTACATATTGATAATTTAACAGAAATTTAAAGGTACCTGCTGCCTACTGCCTACTGCTACTATGTATTCATTTTTCAAACAAAATATACCTACACGGGCCAACAGACTGTAAACAGAAATGGTCTAACTGCATAATATATTAGAGACAAGTGCAACCAATTTAATTTCAGTTTACACTAGCCGTGCAGTCAGACCTAAAAGTACACCTATGACGTAGGCCTATAGGTAATATCGTAATCGTAATCGTCTAGTTACTGGTTGCTAAGAAACCATTATCGTTAGACTATATGGCAGCAGGTATGTATTGTATTAGTATGTGTGGAGGCTTGCACTTAAGGGTACATACTAAAATACATTACGTGTGACATGTAGGAATATTACATAAAATTGTGTATTTCCTAAATTGTATTACTTGAAAAGTTAATTGAACTACTTGCCAAGTTCAGTTCGGTTAGTAGGTAGGTATCTATTTCTCTCTATTGGCTGCTGTAGGAATGACTGATAAGGATGATGTGAGTCTGTGAATGAATTTTGTTTGTGATTAAAAATGTATAGCTTTTGTGCTTAAAAAACGAAGCAGTCTATCTGACTGCTGTGTCTCTTTTTTAGGGACTTATATGCTACCATACTGAATAATAATACTAATAATAATGCCTTGAAAAATAAATACAAAAAGACAAACATACCATGGGGTTACTTTTTTTAAAACTACTGCCTACTGGTGAAAGTATTGCCAATTGAAATTGTACGGCGTACGAGAAAAAATGTTAAATTTTATTAAAGAATGTAACATTGCAATTTAAAAGTATCTTTTGCATTTCTGCCCTCTGCTCTATCAGAATTTCCCGTCAAGAAATGTGACTGCGAGTCGACTGCGTTTGTGCAATGACTATTAATAACATTTTAAAAAATGTGTAAGCAAATCAGAATAATAATTAATACAATATGTAAAATTCTAGTTCTTTTCCTGATGGCGGGCACTACTACTGATTCAGACTGGCTTCCCATTAGAATTAAAGCATAGTTTTATTGGAAGTGATATAGGAAAGAACCACCACCAGGCCCCCAGTGCCATTGCCAGCACATACAGAGTATAATAACCGAAAATTGCAATTACAAGGATTTTTGATGCCCTCTGATACACTGTTTAATGTCATTGTAAATGACAGATATCAATGAACTTGTTAGCGTCTGTGTTGTTTTTGTATAATATTTCCTTGTTCCCCTTCCTATACAATTCCTACACATTATTTAAGCTACTGAGTTGCCTAATTTTAGAAAATCAATCTACAATTTAAAGACCCGCACGATTCTTAGTCCTTGAACTAAACTAAAATATCTAATTGAACGCTTGATTATTTACTACGTATAAATTAGAAGACGCAGACGATCCCAGCTGTAATTCTAATGCGTTTGTTTTTTTCTGGATTCTGGACCATGAACAAAATTTTGTATTTGACAATTTTAAACTTTCTTGAATTAAACTAGTTGCAAAAAATAATAGAAAAGACCAAATGGAATTATTGCGAATTTGTAAATCACTGAATGTTTGTCCTGTTATTTTTATGGTGTCAGAATCAAACCTTCAACTTTTTAAAAGAGTTTGTTTTTCATAACTCCGAACAAATCCCCTCCCCCCCCCATAACAAGCAGACAGACGCAGTAGCAAAACCAGCATGGCACAACATCTGTATTGTTTTTTATTTTACTATTTTCAGCTGTGGTCATATAGCTCGTCAATTCATTTTGATTCATTTTAATCACAGACAAAGTCGAGAAATTAAAAAAAATAAACAGATCAATGACCCCATCCAAATATTTACAGCTAAAAGGCAAACGTATTCTGTATGTAATAATTCATTTGCTACAAAAGACTAAAAATGCCATGAATTGATTCTTCGAGATATTTGAGATTCCTCTAAATTGCTCAAAAAAGCTAAAATAAAATTCAGTTGTCTAATTGGACCTACTATGTACTAACAATACATACGCTGAATGGTATAATTTTCAAATTGAAACGTGATCTAATTTTTAATTCGTGGAAATTTCCGAAAATACAAATTTTTTGAATTTTTACTGAAAATCTGACCATAGGATATAGCTAATTTGTGGTAACACAATGGGTAAGTACTGATGATCCTAAGTTTTAACTAATAATATTTTCATTGTAACGTCAAAGTTAGCAATGATAATTAGCAAGATGTAAGCCCCTTTATATACACTACAGAACATATTGGTGGTACTACGTATCAGGTGTCCCGCTTATCTAATTATACAAACATGTGACTGCGAATTGTAGACTGCAGGCAGAATAGACGCAGAAAAACATACCAAGAGGGACTAATAAACGCTAAAAATATTAAATTCGTTGGCATTTGCAATCAATCTATCAGCCCGCAGCAAGCTTAGCCCATAATCTCAATATTTCAATTACCATTATTGATTTCATTGTATCATTATAATATGTGCTTTTATCACCCACATATGCAGCAAAGCTTGAGCAGAGTGTCAAAAAAACACACAGTCACACACTTGAAATAAACTGATAATTTAATCTCAAAGTCAACTTGAACAAGTTCATTCTTTTTGAAAAGTAAGGTTTTATAATATGTAATAAGGTAATTATGCGACTATTATGTGCATTGCATTTAAAATTTAAAATTCTGTGGAATGTTCAAACTGGAAGGCTGGAACTGGAAGGTTATGTCATGCCATAAATACATAAAATAGAAAATGTCACGTATAAATGTAATTATACATATAGCTAATCAACTAATCTTTCCCATTTAAAATTCCAAATACTGAAATGAACACGAATACTAAATAATTAAACGATTATAATAAATATACCATTAGTCTGTTGGAATTATATTTATGTGTATT
The DNA here is from genome assembly GCA_949802685.1 of Dicyrtomina minuta. NCBI lineage: Eukaryota > Metazoa > Arthropoda > Collembola > Symphypleona > Dicyrtomidae > Dicyrtomina > Dicyrtomina minuta. Next base: position 51,271,563 of record OX461808.1, read on the forward strand.
TGTGAAAAAAATGTCTTCAATCAGAATCAGATACGCCACCCACCACATAGTATTATCTTTTTGTTATACATGTTGACTTTGGCTTATGGCCTATGATGGGCTGGCCAGGCAGGCATGCAGCTCACTAGTCAGACAAACAGTGGGATGGTTCTTTGATAAATGGAAATTGAAGGTTATTCACAACAAGTCGGGGGAACTGTATTATATGCATTTAAATTAAATTAAACATTTTTACTCTCACACCGCCATCGATGAGTACTCTGTATGTGTTTCTCCACAAGATTTTTTTTCAATTAAAAGTAAACTAATGAACGCTCGTTTTCAATACAATATAATATATTCAGTATACCTATTAATCAGGATCTTGTTTATTTTTTTGAATACTAAAAAGTCTGTAAATACATATTATTCTGATTTACACCCCGACAACAGTGTTGACTGGAATTGAACATAAAGGAAAGTACTGTTCGTTTTAGATTTCGTTAAATCCAACACACAGATTCAGTATTCCTACATTGCACTTGTGTGCACCAATAAAATCTTGCCAAATAGTTTGTTTACCCTTTGACAGTAACTGCCGCGCCTTCTTTTTAGGTATATTGAGTCTGAGCTATAAAAATTGTAAGACTTTTTCTATTCCAGCCTCTTATATATTGTTATATCCTACACATACTTAGCAAGCCGTCATCGTGGTTTTTAGCTTTTTTATAATTATATATTTTGTATAGGATTCACAGATAAATTATTACCATGCATTTATATTCTTTAGAATTTAGAAATTATTGCCCATATATATAAGTTAAAAATTGAATTTCAAAACTTGCTTGAAGATTTTTTGTAAAAATTTGAATATTAATATCACGTTTTCAAAATATTTTTTTTCTCTGGAGATGTGGACGTGGACACGTTGCGATTTGCGAATTTGCGATGCTTTGAGATGATTCATAAATCAATAACTACATACTTCTCTTCGTCTGTCCCTCCTCCTTTATCATAGCACCAACGTAATATATATGTTAGATATATAGTTGAAGTGCATTGTTTACAAGAGTATCGAATTTATTTTTAAGTATAATAATGGGCATGGGGGAGTGGGGAGCATACGTACTTGTATGTTATGTATCTCGAATCCATTTAGGATATTTTTCAAGAGATGTACTTTTTTTGTAGATAAATACTGAAACCAATCATAAGACTATGAACCTGTCATATGTCAGTGCAGTGAATAGAAAAAAATGACAAATGACGTTATTAAAGATAATTATATCTCTGATGGGGGAGGGGGAAATGTGGCTGTCGTTTTCATGTTTATAATTAAAATTAAATGTTCCTTAACGATGAAAAACATTTATGTTATTGATTAAAAATTATTATTACTATATTTAAAAAAATAAATGCATGCCTTTCTTTCCTTCTCTTTCGGTGTCGGCATACTACTGTACTATCAATTCTGAGCGTGAGTTTCTGAGTACGTATAGGTGTAGGTAGGTACTTTTTATCGGTAAAGGATTTTCCTTTGCAGCCTCGTTCATTATATGGTCGTTTGATAAATTATTTTTAAAATAAAAGATTACAGAATTTTCTCGTGTATAGCAGTTTTTTATGCAAATTCTAGCGTACATATAAAAATAATAAATGCACACATTAGTAAAAATGATATGGAGGACTATTGATGGAGGACTTGACGCTTGATGCCGATGGTGACGATGACGGTGACGGTGACGGGCTTTAGCTATGTGGCTTATGGCGTTGATGTGTTGGCAATGGAAATTACAAGAAAAAATGGAGAAGAAGAAAAATTATTCGGACGGCATAATAATATGTCATATACCTACAGTGCAGTGATTTGAAATTTGATTGGTTGATTATGATCGTTTAACCGTAATCTCTTTCATGAATGAGCTTCTATGTTTCCTTTGATTTGACCACTGACTGTGCAAATATATATCTGTGTGGATGCGTTCATAATGGTGTTGATTATTGTCAAAATAATAGCTTTCGTCTGTCTCTCGCTTCACCTATGACCCCTTCCATTCATTTTTCCAGGCTAAATTTATTTATGAGCAATTGCGATTTTTTTTTAAACTTCTATATATGCATATCACTTGTACTATACAGATAATATACAGTATGCAGAATTGTACATAATTTGCATGTTAATTTTACAAATTGTGAATATTCCATAGCCCTGATCTGGTGATGGCTTATTTACTAAATGGAAAATATTAAATTTTGTAAAGTTTTTCCAGTAGTTCCTATCGACGTATTATCCCTTATAATCTCATTGCTATAATTGTAGCAATGATTATGACTACCGGTGCCGGTGCCGGTACCGGTTTAGCATTGTAGCAATAGAAAGCAGACAACGGTTTTAAAATATCAGTCGACACCTTGTGGATAAAAAATACGATTTCTTAAAATTTGAAATATTTCCACGCTTAGCATTTTTTACAAGCAATCAAAATAGGCTCCTAGGTACTTTTAATTGCGCGGTTTTGACATTTAAACCTGATATGCATATTTATGTATCTGTATGCAAACGTCCTAGTATCATAATATTATATTATTATGGCGACTAAAAATTTCTTTAAAAAATTTTAAATGTAAAAAAAATCTGTGGCTGGTTTTCATCATATTATTTTAAAAAATACATGTTGCGACAATCAGGGTAGCTTATTACGGTCAATGAAAGGAGTAGACGCACAACATATTCATTTTTATCACTTGCTAAAAACCGGAAGAGTATATGTAAAACGTAATAATTAAAACTTGACATTTTAAGTACTATGCAGTAAAGTAGTTAATGTTTACTGCAACTTGAGTTTTAACGTATGATATTATCATTTGTCCTTAGGATGTTCTGATTTATGGAATTATTTCTGGTCGGATGTTCATGTCAACCCTGGTCCTGGTCTTTAGTCGTGAACTAACGTTGTACTCACACTGCATGTACCAATTTAAAAATAAATCATTCAAAAAACCATGGCACAAATAATTTCAATAATTAATTATTGTGAAATATTAAAACATGTCTAAATGAAGGAGGAGCCTCTCCTTCAGCCAATTATGTCTTCAGTTAAATTATCCAGTAAATGAGATGTGTCCCTCTTGACGTCTTGACTGCCCCATATGGCATATTACTGCATATAGTAACTTTACTACCACACTGGCAACTATGGTGGAGTGTCAGTAAAATTGCAAAAAATTATTACTATATGAATCCCGACTGAATTTGCGAGCGTTTTACGATTAAAATTGTAAAAGGTTAATTTTGATAACTCTTTTAAGCAGGGAGTAGATGTAGCATGTTGATATTTATAGTTGACTTACTTCGGATTTCTTGAGTGCTACATAATTACAGTACATTAATTATGGTCTGACGAATCTACGACATACATAACAAGACGGAGCGGGGGTTGTACATTGCAGTCTATGTAGTAAAATCTTTCATGTATGTATATTATGTGTTTCCGTGTACGGTAAACATTATTATATGAAGAGTTTTTTGGCAAACCGGGATAAGTCCATTAAAGCAAATTTAACAGGAACAACGAATACTGAATAAAAAAATGACAAGATTATTTTTTTTAAATCAACTTTTTTTTACTATTAAAAAAGTAGTTTCATAAATCTAGACTGATTCTGGAATTTTTTAGAAAATTTCCAAAAATTTTAATTTGTGGACTTTTCTCGATTTGCCTCAAAGTCAATAACTAACCATGGAGTACGTAGTCCGTGAGATGAAATTTTAATCTTTTTGAGTGAAACCAAAATTGTTTTTAACTTTTAAACTTTTTCTGGTACAAAAAAATGTACGCACGACAGTTGCTTTCTACCAACTACGAAAACACTCAAAAACCAATATCACAAATTCACGTTTTAGGTGGGCTTATCTCATTTTGCCAAAAATCATTTAATGGACTGATTCTGCTTTACCAAAAAAACGAAGTTTTGGCTATTATAAAAAATTACTTTGGTTGAACTTTGACCTTTACCATTCAATACAGTAACGTTTGAATAGCTCACTTACCGCAAATAATCTCATTTTTGAAAAAGTGGACTTGACCCGTTTTTTCAAGCAACTCTTCATATCCATCTGAAAATTTGAGGATGAAATTTGCAGTACGAAATTATTACTACAACCATCAACAACCATGATTATTGATCCATGACTGACCCTTACTTGTTTATTCAAAATCGAAATCAAAACTTTTCTGATTTTTACAACCAACTTTTAATGTTGTTAAAGAGATAAAGTGCAGCATTTAAATTGATTTATTTATGCAATTTATTCATTTTTCCATTTCTTATTTTGTACACTACTTGTTGATGAATTGAGCCAAACTGTTGATTTTTATAAATGAAAGAATACATAATAATAATATATAATTTGAAGGAACAAAAACACTAATAGAAATAATTGCTCACGTGTAGATAGGGATAGATTAAATCATTAAAACTGCAGAACTTTTTAATTTAAGAATTTATTAAGAAAGTCATCTTTTTTCTCAAGACTTAAAAAGACTTACTTACTACAGCGATAAAAAAAGTAATGCAAGGCAAGACTTTGACTCTGCCTTCTGTCGTGTGGTAGTGTGTGTTGTGTATGTCGTAATTTAAATTACTTATCAGATTTTATTTTGGATTTGACGCAAATGGGCCATTAAATCCCAATTAAGTTCAACACGAATTTTTACTTTGATTGCATTTATTTTTAATTAAGGAAAATACATATATTACGTAGGTACATGGTTCATAGCTGATACTCGACGTTCGATGCCGACGTCAGAAACAGAAGCAGATGATGCTGAAGATGATGAGTCCATCCTCCGTCGTAATCATACCAAGATTAAGAATTATGATAATGAAATTTAGATGAGGCCAACTGACAGGAGACAGGCTTATAATGTCTGCAGACATGGAGTCACACAAATATGCACCTAAGAACGTACGTATCCAATAAATAAGTACGTATCTTTTCTAATCACATTTATTCTACTTGACATTTTGACATTGCCATAGTCTTTGTTGTAGGAAATGAAATTAATTTAATTTTATGACTGCAGTTTTAATTTTTTTTTAAAGACGACATGGGAAAGGATTTCAAAGGATGTTTATATTTAATCTATAAATATAATATATATTATAACTATTACAAATTACAACTAATCGTAAGCCGAGTATAATTATAATTTGTTGTAAAATAATAAGAACTTAAGTACAAATCATTTTCAAAGCTAAACGATAATAAACAATGAAATTAGGTTATGAGCACTGCTGCAATTTTAAATCGTGTAACGCCATCTTCCCTAATGCAATGTCGTGTATTTCTGATTCTCTCTTACGAAGTTGCGAAGCGCCTATTCGCAAATCCCAAGCTAATTTTTGAATGTCGATTTTAAGATTATATACCCACCTAATTGCTCTAATAATTCCCGGGCCTCTTATAACTCCCGGAACCCGGGGTCTCTACGGCTTTTTTTAATGTTTTTGCTTAAGTCAACAAATAGCTTACATACAAAAGCGAAAACGAGATTCTTTCGCACTATACTATACTTTTAATGTCATCTTTAAGAGTGTAGCGATTTATTGACTATGACTAGATACCTATAGGTTGATAAAATATTGATAATGAAATCAGACCACAGTGCTTTCCCAATTCTACAGTTTTGCAAATTATTATTATCCGATCTAAAACGCTCGTTTTTATTAAAACTGTGCACTTAAATAATGACATTATTGACAATTTCTATAAAACTATCTGTTTTCAAACTGCTTATTCCCAATTAAATTAAATAGGTTTTAAAAAGAAGTTCATTTTCTTAAAATTACTACATAGTTTCAAAGTGGTGCATTTAAAAAAATAAACGTAAATATTTTTTATGACTTCTAATCAAATCATCTAATTTACGAAGAAAAATGTACTTTAAAGCATTAATGCTTCGGGTCTGCGGGTTTACAATTCCTGGGTTTATAGCTACGTTTGGCGTAACTCCCAGGTCTCTTACAACTCCCGGGTATGTGACTCACTACTCACTAGTAAGTTCGACGTAACTCCCTCTGGGAGTTATTAGGAGCTTTACGGTACTTTAGTTTTAGTTCACAGTTAATAATATTATTCTCGATTTTTTGTTTTTGTTGATATACTATACTATCTGTACTGTCTGCGATTGAAGCAAGTAACTCTGAAGATACTTCCAAATTTTGACTGTTTTTTGTGATTTGTTGACTATTTACATTTTTTTCGAATGGAATTATTCCCGGAGATAAGAACACATGTATGAATATCGGGACACCATGTCAATAGTACGTTAATGCTAACTCAACTCATACTCACTCATTGTAGTAAGTGCATGTCAGTGTTTAAATGTTTACACGTGGAGAAGTATAGTAATCCTCATTCAAGTTTACCAGCAGCATTAAAAATTGTAAACATCGTCAGTCAGCTTGTCGTTGATCGAGATCAAAACACAGGAACAGAAGCCCATTCACGCGTTCGGAAAATTAATGTCGTTACAAAATTTACTGCTCAAATTTTCCACTCATTGAAATATTTATGCTCAAGTCGCCGCCTTGTCTGTGTTTTCAACCTCAAAGTCAAGTAGTCGTGCCCCTCTTAACTTTGTCATTTAATTTCGTGTACCGTTCATGTTTGGATAAGCGCACGGGCGCTTATTTAATTTTTTGGAGTGACATCCCGGCACATGTTTGAGTTTGAGAACCGGTGATTACCTAATTTTTAAAAGTTTACGGTCAAAAAATTAAACAAATTCATCAATACTTAAAAACCACAGTTTTGTGTTATTTTTTAATAAAATTGACAAACTAACGTAGGCACATTAGAGGTTAAGTTTGACCAAATTGTGTTCCTTGTGTCATTCAACTATTGTTTGATTGACTGGTTCATTGAACTTTATGAACGTAAAGTAAATATGTTCTGTAATATGTACTTCTGCTATGCGTGAGTTTACTTATTACTCTGCGCTTACTTCAGACCCGACGCTTATTACATTTTTTGGACTGACAGCCCGGATCTTATTTGAGACCCATCACTTATTCGGTCATTTACGGTATTTGCATTCAGTTCAATAGTTCAGTTTTCTCGACTAGTTCTAAGTTCTAAGTAATGTTGTTTTGAGGATGTGCTATGAGAGGTACGAGCTTATAGCTTATGTGGGTGTGGATTGTGGATACAGATCACATATTTAATAGATGTAATTTTATGATTATAATATAATAAGTATCAAGTGTTAATAGTGTGTTGTTCTTTTCCTTGACGTATGTCTTTCTGTACAGAAGCACAAGAAAATGATAAGACGGTAGTAGGAAGGAAGTAAATACTTTGAGTGGAATTTTGACATCTTTTTTTTATTTGATGACTGATCTCTTGAGTTTACTCTGCTTTCGCTTTGACATCACGTTGACAGACTCAAAACTGTTTCAACTTCACGGCGCGGCGCGGCAAGTGTCATTGCAGTGTCATCCGTATTTAAAAGTAATTAGATGTACTTATACAACCACAGAAAAGTTCCATAATACTAAAGTGTATGTAAACAATCATCTAGTTAGTCGGTTTTAATGGTAACTTTTCTGTGCCTACGTGCTTCAACTTGATGTTAGTGTTTTACTTTTTACGATAAATTTTACTTGTTTAAACAATTCTTCAGTGTTGGAGCTGATTAGTACTTCAATTCAGTCTTAAGCGCTAAAGCATTTACTAAGTACTGCGGTATTGTAGAAGCACTGATAATCGCTTTCGGATCGGGTCCAGTTTGAGGACTTTAAGCTTTTATACTTATTGAGTTTTCATTTTTCCTATGCGGCTGCGTTATTTTAAAAACGACAAACCTTAATCCATTAATAATGATTATATATTTATTAATAATTTACTTAAAAAAAAATAAAATTGTCATTTTGTATTTTATTCCTTATCGGCTTTGGTCATGGGTGTGTTACGAAATGATGATGCAAGTTATTTCTAATAGTGTTTATTCAGACTACGATTAGTCACAGGGAAACACAGTGCTTCTGGAAACTGGGGGCGGAATCGGAATATTTCTAAAAACAACTGTGTGTCAACAATATAAAATTACATAAAATAATTTTACTGTGAATCATGCCAAGTATTGCCAAGGGATCTATTGTCCATACAGAAATTAGTGATAGCTGAGCAACGTGTCCAAACCCTGCCGTGCCCATTTGATTGCATGGATATGAAACTGTTTGGACACCTTGCGCAGCTATCACTAATTTTTGTCCCGACAATATGTAGTTGTAGTTACTTGTCTCCAGTTTCAGCCCTTGTACTGTGGACCTGTTGAACTTTCCCCATGCAGTCGCCTGTAATCCAACATATAAAACTATGTGCTCCCAGGGGCATCGCCCATAAGGGAGTGTAATTGTTTAATAATAATAATAATAAAACTATGAATTACTGTCTTGATTTGAGGATAAAAATTACTTCATAATATGGTTTAAGTTAAATATTTTTAAATACAACATTTCCGACGTATTTAATTAGTATTTACATCAGCATCTGTAAAATAGTGAAATTGCAGCGTAATTTTAAATGATAAGCGATGTATTCATTTTTTAGTTAATTTGGAAGAAAAGGTCCACGTAGCCTAGCGTCGTGGGACTAACAGATTGATCCTTAATTTCTTCATGAATATCATATGGGCCTTAACTTTATAATATCATAATATGTTTGATCAGGTTACATCTATAATTATTGTGTGTAATATGCGTGCGCCGTATGTCTCTAAATCATTGCAAGCCTATACGCTTGTCAGCAGGACACTCACATTCAGTACAACTGACCCGAGGTTGTAGCAGTCGTATTACAAAATAGAAATAAAACTACTTATCGCCTGGGAAAAACCAAATTGACCCATATCCATTTGTAGCTTAAAAAAACAATATCCACTATCTACAAAAATATTAAAACATGTCTTGAAAGCATTTAAGTAAATAGAATATTTTGCAATTTTCAAAACATGTAAGTAGAACATTTTACACTTTTAAAAAACTCTTAATTAAAATTTTACGCATGTTTCTCATTTTGTTTTCATGACATAGCTCATTTTGATTCTAGGTTAAATTGGAAATGGGACATTTTGGTTCTTCACAGACGTTATGTAATCCCGAGAAGAAATTATCCGAGAAGAAATTCCTTCGAAAAAAAACTAAATTTTCCTGTCCTAGAAGTAAACTATAAAACAGTTAACGATTACTCTCGCAATCAGATTTTTAAATAAGAATTTACGTAGACGTAGTACGTATGTAGTGTATCTTGTTCTTTCTCGATTTTCTTGGTTTTCTTTTCTTTCTTTTTTTAAGCATACCTTAGACGTTTTATCATTATGAAGTTTCAAAGACCAAAACAAAAACAGAAAAAAATCCCAATTTATATATCTTTGATATTTTAAAGCTTCAACTAGAATATTCCGCATCTTTCTAACTCCGTTCGTGTGACGCTTGTTTCATCAAAACCAACCTATATTTTCTGGTCAAATGTAGCATGTCAGTTTTGATTTTGGACTTTTTTAAACACAAAACATTGAAAATTGAAATTGGAACGAAATGTCATTATATCTGTTGTATCGTTAGCTCTGACTTGTAATAATCATAAAAACAGTATTTAATAAGCAGTTCAATTCCTGCCTAAGTTCAAAGTACCTATACATATGTACCTACTTGTATATGCCTCTATAAACATAGCAAGTGCATGAATGAATGGGCCGATACTTGTTGATTATTTATCCAGTCAGTCAGTCCAGAAGTCAGCGTGGATCCACATTCTTTCAGTGTGTGTACTTAAATTGCCTCGGGTCAAAAACATTGAAAGTTCTTACACGCAAAAGACAAATATTTTTAAAAGTTATTTGAGTGTCCCACGATCTTTAATTTATCTCATTTCTTATTAGTTATTAGAATAACAAAAATCAAATGGATGTATCTATTTCCATGGGTTGGTATGCCATGCTTGTCTTTGCATGTTTTAGAAACTGAGGGAAGCTCAGTAAAATATTAAACAGAAATTATGTTGAATTTTATAAAAAAAAGTAGGTAATCATTAATTCTTGGTTCATTGCCACTGCCACGCTGTCTACACGGACTTTACTTTCAGTTTTCAACTTGATTCATTCAAGCTCGAGTTTACAGATCAGTCCAGGAAATTGAAGTTAAGTATTACGCACAAAAGTGACGGCATATTTAATTACATTTTTTTTTCTTTTGAAAATATAGATAAGGCGTGCTTTCCTATGTTTTTTGTTTTAGTCATTCACATAATTTGATAATGAATGACGCACTCCAACCTAGCCCGCAAAGAATTACTCGTATTAAATCACTCAATATATAAAATCAGTGCTAGCAAGTGAATAATGAATAATATTTTCATTTTTGAGGCATGTGTTTTTGAACGAATGTTTAGATACACGAATTAATAACTATGTTATTTGATAAAGCACAATTATTTGTGTAATTTGTACGATGCTTCAGTTTGAGTAAGTTTGTTTCAGTTCTTTCTGCATTCCACATTCTTTCCCAGATCGTATACCTTGTGCCCTCCAAAACCATTGAGTGACTTTCAATTATTGTGTCATTGTCAAAGTCAAAGATATTACATTAGTATGAATAGTTTACCATGAACTAGAACTAGGTAATGCAATTAGTGAAATTAGATTATACATACAAGAAAATTACAATTCCTTAAAACTTCAAATTAAATTGTATTTACAACTTCACACGTAAGGTACTTACATGATTACATATACCGCTTAGCATTTATTTATTTATGTTCACGGTGTTGTCGCAATTAAATAATGAGCTGTGCAAAGCCAACTAAAGGTAAAGGTTATATCTAAAATCTAATCAAGTGCTTACTTGTACAAATACCAATTAGAGCATGCACTACTGTTTTGTTTCTCGGTCAGTAAAAATTTCCATTTCTAACACCAAAACAAAGCGAAGGTAGCATACATTCTTAAGTACTGTTAGTTACATATAGAAATTTTAATGTCCACCAAAGTGTCTCTACGATAATGACTATGATATGCATCAAGAAAGGAATATTTTCTAGATTTGAGTAAATAAGCAAACTAGTCCAATATGCTCACAGCCACTTTTATTATTGACAACTACATTGTACATTCCCTCCTGGGTGCTAAACACTTTGTTTCTGTAACTAACCTGATTAGTTTCCTTTAAGATGGCAGCAGCAAATCTTCATATAATACATAAACCCAAATAAAGTTCATAATATTATGGGTGTAACGTTTCAGTACACAGCACAGTAAGTTAGAGTTAGCTAAAAATGGGTAGTGTAAAGGTAAAAATATTGTTAAAAGGATTAATAATGAGGTTACCCAAGGCTGGTGCGATTATTCAAAATCACTAAATCACACGATGCACATCTTTTGGATTCAAGTATTTTACAGTCTACCTATGATGCTAGGTATATAATTAAATATGACATTGGCATTAAAAACGAAAAGAACTACATGCCAAAGTGCACACGCAATTCTAACAGATCGCGTCACAAATTGACAATGATTATACCTACACTTACTAGTTTGTAATTGTTATGCATTCAAAGGATTAAGTTTCTAGAAAGTAAACATCAATTAGGCAATCCCCCTGATTTGGAAAATTCCGAAATGTAATAATAAATAAATGTGATTCAGGGCACTCGTTGCATTACTATACAACTACTCTACAAATCTGTTTATAATAATTTATATCAACTCCTCACATTTTGTATTACGTCCATGTATGTAACTGTGTCAAACAGATTTTTGTAATATAATGAGGAAAATATATTATTTAATTTTTTTATTAACTTTGTGTTATGAAATTGAAATGACAGTGATAAATCATAACAAAATAACAATATGACTATATTATAAAATATATAGATATATATATATATAAATATATATAGGGATGAATTAGTTAAACGTATTTTCGAAATTTCGAAATAAACGAAAGTGTGATTTTTCTCCATGTATACTATTTCAACAGACAAGACAACTTTCGAATACATAATATCGTCTTGGTTTATAGCTCGTTTGGAAATCAAAATAAAATCACCGATATTTTCAGTTTTCATATTAGGTTTAAACTCCTGCGCCTAATGTTCCTTTTCAGAAAATGCATGCATTCGTAGACATTCTTAATATGAAAACAGAGATTGCATAAATTTTATGGAGAGGAACACTAGTTTATTTTAGTGGTATGATTTTGATACTGGGAGGAAAAAATGTCCTCGGTACGGAGTTGCGGGGGGAAAATCTGGAAATGCCCGGAAGGAAACGGTCCGGGAGAAAAGTGTCCTACAACTAGGAAATGTGGTAGGTGTAGTCTAAGTTCTCAATATTATTATACGCTATATCTTTATTGCACTACTGAGGAATTTATAATCACGTTGTCATAGTCGTCCTCACCATCATCACTGTTGCTATGTAGTGGTGTTTCTACAATAAGGAATTTTAATTTTCTCGGGAATAATGTATAATTTCATATTAGTTTTAATAGTAGACTTGGAAAGAGAAAATTATTCTATTAGTTACTATGTATTTAAATGAAACAACCGGTCTTTTTATTTAAATGGATCTACGTCCTACATCCTATGCAACAAAATAAAACAAAATCAACTAAGCACTTCACTGAACTGCATTGGTTCAGTTTCAGTTTAAGTGTCTTATTTTGACTTCAATGCACTTTTAGCAATTTACAATTTGTGCGGCAATATATTAAAAAGTCTTTATCGGCTTGTCCTTTGGGGAATTTCGTAAATAACGCTACATTGATTGTCCATTGAAAAACTTTGTTTTGGCTACAATGAAATTCCGCATTAAGATAATAGCATCGTTAATACTGACTACGCTTTGTGTATGCCTGGACGCCAAAGACGCCAAAGAGAAAGCGAAAAAAAAGTTGTACGACCCGGATTCTTCAGACGACGTTGATTCATCACTCAAGCGCTCTAAGTCAGGGCAGAATGACCCAGGGAATATTCAACAAAACAAAACCGTTGCTAAAGACAAAGGCAGTTGTGGCGTAACTCGTCATATCTCCTTACCCTCAGCGAAGACTGCTGTATGTGGGGAAACTAATAGTATGTGATTTAAACATTAATTGCATGCTTGCACAAATTCAATAAATACAAACTTTGATCCTAATAATGAACAGAATTCGTGTCCCACTATTCATTAGTAAAAGCTGGGACATTTATCTCTAGCGTATTTACATGCTCGAGAACTACGTAATCAGCATAATCATGAAAATACAAAATATTTTCAGAACTTTTTTTAATCTACAAGTCTTACGACGAGGACGATTTGTATCCCCCTTGGTCCTATAGAGGATTAAATGGTAAAATACAACGCAATCCATGCAGAGCTAATTCTTGCTTACTTTCCATCCTGGGCTCTGGCTACATTAAATTTTTAATTTTATTATTACTTAACTTTGGTTTTTCAGGACCAGAATCTTGGCATACCCTTGACACCCGACTTTTTAATTATTTACCTCATCCCAAAAGTGAGTCCATGTTGAAGAAAATGAAATTAACCCCATTAGGTCTGATAAATTCATATTATTAGTTATATATATTACTTTAAAGCTTCAAAAACGTATAAGAAAACATTTTGTTGCAGTAGAATTAATCTTTTTTTGTGAACTGGGGGAAGGTGAACTAGTGAAGGTTATAAGTCACTAATTAATTACTACCACTTAACCTGCATGTTTTTTTTTCGTATTCAAGCTAAGTATAACTCGCATTTGCAAAGTGAACCTGGCGTGGAGATTTATGGCCATGTTCCTTCCTTTATGAGATTTAATGGTTATCTATCGGATAGTTTTTGTGATGGTCCAATGCCTTCCCCCATAAATATCGACACTTCAAAAGCAAAGTTGAAGGACTCCTTGAATGAATTTGAATACACTAATCTGGAGACAAAGTACCCTATTCTAATGTATTTCCCCGAGGATGGTACGAATCTACGTAAGTCTTCGTCTTCGAATTCAGTATTCTGTAAAATATAAAAACACGTTTAAGAAACAGTACGCGATCGTTGTTCCTTATATAAGCAATTAAATTACCTCTAGTAAAATTAAATTAAAATTTCAAATATATTTAATTCGCTTTCGCGGCTTTTATATTTCCATTCCAGTCACAGTTCGACTAAAACGCGCTTGGGGTATGGATAGTGCTCCTTGCATTTCGAAAGGAAGCGTAACTGGATCACATTTGTGCTTTGATCGTTTCTTCATCCGCTACGGAATCAACGAAACACATGGGTCTGAGCATCAGCTCAACAATCAAACGTAGGTATCTGCTGTACCTAACACAAATAAAATAAACCGGAGCAAAAAATGTTGGAGAATTGAATTTTAATAGTGCGATGATCTGTGGGAGGATGATTACCTTAATAAAATAAAAACAATTCCCAATTTATTACAATTACCTTGATCGTTAATGTAATTTATTAATATTTTAGCTTCGGCATGGAATTTCAATTTTTCTTCACTCACCAAGAATCATCTCAAAGGACAACTTCGGAATTTTTCTATTCTAGTCTTAACGAGTACTTGCAAAGTGGCCCTAACGATAAACTAAAAGTTAAAGGCAAATTAGTTCGAGCACTGTCTGTTTTTGTAAACGTTGTTGACGTAAGTTGAGCGATAAACGAGATCTAAAGCCAGAGCAATAAAAATTATTACGTAAACCTGAAACTTAAGGCCAGTATTTTAAATTAATTTAGAATCCATCAAATACAATAGTTACTAACTTAAATACAAAAATTGTTTACACATGTTTGACAGGGTATAGAAACTGAGCCTAATATGCACATTTTGGCACAATTAGCCAAATTGTTTTGGACACGGCACAATAAAAAAAAGATTCGGAGTTTTTCGACACAAGAAAAAATTTTCCAATTTAAACCGTTCTTTCCGGATTCCACTTACTACTGCTACAAGGGATCCTTGACATTTCCACCCTGTTTCCCTGAACTTGACTGGACAATTTTTGAGAAGCCGATCGAAATATCACTAAAAGATGTAACTACACCACTCAATTCTTAAATTATATTTTACATGAAATTTTAAATGTTGCAAAAACGCAGACAGGCGCACGTGTCACCTGTCAGTACTTAATTATTGATGTTGCTCCCCATCTTCCGCAGTTTGAGTCATTTTTATTCATCCCAAGCGAATTTGACGACACCGGATATGTGGCAGGTAATTTTCGTCCCTTGGATAGTATCTACGTTCAGCTAGAAGATAAAAAAGTGAACAAAGATCCAGATAAGCGAGCTCAAATACTATCTCAAAGAGTCAACAGAGAAATTCTTAAGAGTCTTCCTCCTCAAGACAGCTCGAAAGAAAGTCAATATGACTACTTCGAGGATGAAAATGATTCATCAAATTATCTTTTCAACGGTCCTTGGACTTGTCTTATAGATTTTCTCCTTCTTACAACCTTAATCATTTTACAATAGCTCTATACTTTATACCGCCATGTTATTATCTGATTTTATTTCCATATTCCATTGCCTCAAAATGAAAAGTAAGGGGCAACAATTAAGTATTTAATTTGTTCATTCTAACGATTAGAGCGCTATTTTAATAAAGTTGTTCAGTTACATTTCCGGATTTATATTTAAAATTGATAGTAATCTTGAATCTTGAGGTAAAGTTTATTTTAAGTTGACCTAATTTATGATAATTATTACACCTACACCTACACCTGCTATAAAAACTATTGACTATAGTTCCGGTTGTGTGACACTTTACAGCATTGTTAAATTCGTGAGCAACCAAAACCATGCCATGTCAGACTACTACACTTATTTTATTGCTTACACCATAACATTTCGGTCCTGGTTAATTGTAACACACGATGAGGAGGTACCTACAGATTTTTATTTATAAAAAAATGAAGAATGTTATCCCATATTAATATGGGATCATCCACAAGTTCACAATACATCCGGAATCCAGCATGACTAGCTCAATAATTGATAATATGAGAGGCTTGGGATACATTATAACGAACTATAATATCGAGCACTATAACTTGTAAACAGTACGAGTGAATTCGCAATATAAAAAAATTGCTAGTAAAATTGTTAGCAGTTGGCACTTGAGGTAGTATAAGGAGAACGACAACAACCAGGGCCGGAAGATCTAAATTTCTTCCTCAAAAAATACAAGACATACAACAACAACCTTAAGGATAAAAATATTCTCAAGCTCTCATCTTCTTCTCCTCTGTGAACTCTGCTAATTTTGTGTACGGAATAGTACGGATCAACTAGGGAAAGGAAAAGAATCTGGAAAATTATAGAGATGTGTCAGTCTCAGTCCGTTGTTCTGACAAATCGAAAATCTGTAAAACTTAACATAGGCACTACTAAAAACTACTTGTGACTTCTGTTCTGGCTGGGAATCTACATACATCAGCCGCAAGATGACAAGGGAGTCTCGTATTTTTTTAGACTTGTGGTGTTGTACTACTGTAGAATATGCATTGGGAAAAGCTGAAAATAAAGCTATTATTAAGTCAACTACGGATGGTAAACATGTGTTTTGTTGTAAATGTCTTCCCTCAAAGTCTGCAACCTGCTACTGCTATTTAAATTTCTACCAAAGTACTAACTGATGTTGAATGAAGTATGAAACAAGTCCGAAAATAAAAGTGATTCCATTCTTAGTGCATTATATGATTCGATTTCGAATTCCTTTTCCCGATGCTTGCTTATATATTTGAATACTAAATAACGATTAATACAAGAGAGAGAGACACAAGAGCTTTAATGTTGTTTTCTAAAATCTCTTCCTTGTCCTTGTTGGTTGTTGTGTTGCTGTTGTTGCTGTTGTGGAGACTTTAAATATTATAATTAAAATAAGTAACATTAATCGTACAAGTCTAAAGTTTTCGTAAGGAGGTAAGTAGTATTAACTATTCACTCTAAAACGTTGAGACATTTCGTAAAATATCGATGGTGGTGTTTCACATTCACACGGTTGATGACGATGATGACTTTGGATGAAGTAGTTGTTGTTTTATAAAGCAGTCTTAAGTAAAGTAGAGGAGAAGGGATGAGAGAATTAAAGCTTCATCCCTATATTATATTTAAATATGTAATAATTATTTAAGCTCTAAATACTAAATTCTTTTCCGCATTTCTATATATAGTGATGTCATTATCGTATCGTATAGTGTAATGATTATAATAATGTTTGCTTCGATACATGTAAGCTGTATTTCTTCAGTTTTTTCGTAAATAATCATTAATAATGATGATTATTATTATTGCAATTATTGTGTGTATACCGAGTAACAGATATATAGATGGAGAGGATATTATCGTAAAGTGTTCTCGTTCTATCTATATATGTTATATATGTTTAGATGGTATCTATATATAACTATATAGTTATAAGCTCTTATAATATATATTGATATTGTAGCTTGAAGCTATTAAATAATAATTGTATAGAAGGTTGGAAAATAATAAATAAAAAGTGAGAAGAGAAGTTCTATCAAGAGTGTTTTTGATACACATACATAATTATTCATCATAATTATAATTACCTCGGTATATTGAGTCGGTACAATGAGTTTTTTTATCGTAATATATATATAATATACATGTATGGTTTATATGTATGTATGCAGTAATTATATAGAGTAAGATAGTAACAATATAATAATTGGTAAATATATTATATATATTATACAATACATATTATGCAATAATAGTGTTTGATATTTATTTGAGGATGTTTCAAATCTTCATTATTTCATATTTGATGATGATGATATTTTTTTTTCGTAGATCTAATAATGTATCTTGTAATAATAATAATAACATAATAATATAATGTATTAAGAAGTTGTTTATGTTCATGTTCTTGTTCATGATCATAATCATCATGAGATGTAGATTGTTGTTGAGTTTGTTGTTGTTTTGTTGTTGTTGTTGTTGTTGTTGTAGTAAAGGTTGATGTTGGTTTTTATAATAATAATAACATTTCGGATCTTGTGCTTTTGTTGATGTTCTTCTTGTTGGCTGTTGTTGATTGATGTGATTTGGGTGTAGATATTTTGTTGTTTGTTGTTGTTGATGTTGTTGTTGTTGTTGAGTAAAATATCTTGATGATGATGATGACAACGGCCAATAATTTGTTTTAGCGGTCTGATAATTATTAAGTTTATAATATTGTTGATTTTGATTGGCAAGGGCCTTGAGCTTAGAAGCATTTCCTGTGGACAATGCCTGGGCCGGACTCGTCGTATTCTTGCTTGGAGATCCACATCTGTTGGAAGGTGGACAGAGAGGCCAAGATAGATCCTCCGATCCATACGGAGTACTTTCGCTCTGGGGGAGCAATGATCTTGATCTTGATGGTGGATGGGGCCAAGGCAGTGATTTCCTTTTGCATTCTGTCAGCAATACCTGGGTACATGGTGGTACCTCCGGACAAGACAGTGTTGGCGTACAAGTCCTATGGAAGTAGACAACAAAGTAATAATTGGTATTAAGCATTGGAGTAGTATTCAGTCATCATCATTGGTTCCTTTCTGATATCAATTTATATTTTTTAAAGTATAGAGAACAAACCTTTCGGATATCGACGTCGCACTTCATGATGGAGTTGTAGACGGTCTCGTGGATACCGCAAGATTCCATTCCCAAGAAGGAAGGTTGGAAGAGGGCCTCTGGGCACCTGAAACGTTCGTTTCCGATGGTGATGACTTGACCGTCGGGAAGTTCATAGGACTTCTCGAGGGAGGTAGAGGCAGCAGCGGTGGCCATTTCTTGCTCAAAGTCCAAAGCAACATAGCACAACTTCTCCTTGATATCTCGGACAATTTCTCGCTCAGCTGTTGGGGTTAAAAAAAATTAGTATTAAGTCACAGCCTGGAGAAGCCCGCGGAGTGGAAAGACTGGGTTAATTTTGTCTATTGTTGCAGTAATGCATTTCTTTGGCTTGTTTTTGTTTTGGTTCAATATTTTGGAGAAGTCGTACCAGTGGTGGTGAAAGAGTAGCCACGCTCGGTGAGGATCTTCATGAGGTAGTCAGTAAGGTCCCGACCGGCCAAGTCCAAACGGAGGATGGCATGGGGAAGGGCATAACCTTCGTAGATGGGGACGGTGTGAGAGACACCATCTCCAGAGTCCAAGACAATACCGGTGGTACGACCGGAAGCGTACAGGGACAATACAGCTTGGATGGCAACATACATAGCTGGGCAGTTGAAAGTTTCGAACATGATCTACAAATTAGATGAAATTAAATATTTTTCATTAAGATTACCCAGAGCCGCCATATAGGCAATGGAAAGTGTAAATACTGTAAGTAGTATATTATTTTGTGCCCGATCCGCTAGGACATATTATTTACTTGGGTCATCTTCTCCCTGTTAGCTTTTGGGTTGAGTGGAGCCTCAGTGAGGAGGATGGGATGTTCCTCGGGGGCAACTCGCAGCTCATTGTAGAAGGTGTGATGCCAGATTTTTTCCATATCGTCCCAGTTGGTGATGATACCGTGCTCAATGGGGTACTTGAGGGTCAAGATACCTCTCTTGCTCTGGGCCTCATCACCGACATAGCTGTCCTTTTGTCCCATACCTACCATGACACCCTGTAGAGAGAGAAAAAAGTCAAGTTTAGAGTCGAAGCCCTATCATTCTCCGGTCGGTCATAACAACAACGCTCTGACACTCACGTTCTTTAACCCTGCAAGAAATATGTGGTATAGGTCGGTAATATTGTACAACAATAATTAATTGGCTAACCTACATACACCATTATGTTTTGTATATTGTTTCAATGCACTGCATCGTGCAAGTGCGAAATCCTAAGGTTTTAAATCCGCATCGGCTAGACAAACTTGCATTTTCACACATGAGAGTATACGTCTCAAAACAAAATCATGGATGATATCATCCGAGCTAATAATATAACTTCAAGCTCTATACTATACAATAGTATATAGATATACATAGTCCCTATTACAGACATCTTTTTACTGCGTGCCTAAGCGTGTGAAATGTGAGACTTGTTAGACCTCCATCCATAATCACATTTGGTCTGCGTCTGCAGTCTGGCCCTGGTGCACGCACCACAGAAGCAAAAAAGCTAATTTTTATCTGAATCTACATCTGACTTTTAAACTTGTAGTTCACTGTACTCTAAAATTCTGTATTTTTATATCTCCAGCCTTTTAAAATACTATATATATATGTACAAAAATAAGAAATACTATTTGGTGAAAAAAGAGTGAAAACATAATATTAGTATTTTGAGCTTGAATATTGAAAATATTACAGGAGAAAAATGTAATGTAAAAAAAATCTAAAGGCCGGAAATGAGTAATATCTGTTTTGCAACATTTAAGAAGGTTGCTCCTTTTTTTGTAAAGTTAGGTGAAGTCGAAGTGAAGAAAGGATTTATTTTCAAATCTGTATTATATCTGTCTTGGCCAGGTCTGGCACCGTAAATCTAATTCGAGCAATAGAAGTACCAAAAGTTTCCCTCAAAAGCTACATAATATATCAGTATAGCTACACAGAAAAAGTGAAAACATTCCATTCGGTTTTCAGTTAAATCTCCTATATATATCAGTATTTGTATACTCCTCCTCCTCCTCCTCCACCTCCTCCTCTGGGTATTTAAATCTGTCAGCTAAGTAAAAGGAAAATGTTTTGAGCTTGAATATGTAAAAAAAGTATAAAAATCTCAATTCTTCTATCTTTAGTAGAAAGTGGCTATGCTGTAATGTAGGCGTTGGCTAATTCATATAGGTATAACAAGTATTTAATAGTCTAATATAGTGTAGGAAGTTATAGTAGTGAGGTACCTATGTTGCCAACAAGAGCAACATAATAAAAGAGTGTGGTCTATAAGTCTGTATAATTACATAGGAAGAGATACGGTGAGATAAACAGACATGTGTAATGTTTTCTAAAGTCGGTCTTTCCTATAGCGCTGCTAATGCCAGGCTTTGACTTGACTTGGCATGGTGTTGAAGCCATCACCAAGTGGGGGCAGGCTCTAAAAATAAACCCGGCATCTCCTTATTTGGAGATTGAAATCCTTTCCTTGTGCCTATATTCGATCTGCGACTCCCTCCCTTCCTTCCTTCTTTCTTTCCATCCCCAATTCTCACTATTCTCCGTCCACATGGTCCTCTATTATTTTATGTTCTAATTCCAATCCCAAGTACCTACTTATATCTTCATGTATATTCCCATTTAAAGTGTGTTCCCCATTCTTTTTCCAAACATAAACTCTGTCCCATTCTCAACCCATTTCAATTTCTCGGTCTACAAATATAGGTATACATTATGTGTATATTGCACTTTATAGCTCTACTCCTAACTTTGACGAGGCGTGAGTAATTATGTATGTATTTAAATGTCATTTTGTATATAGTCAAAATAGCAGTTACAGAAATAAGACAAACAATATAATGAAGGAAAAAGTGATTTTACCTAATACTGTAATATAATGCTAATGATATAGCGAGTGAAATTCTCAAGATAAAAGTATATATTTGGAATAATAGAATCGATGATGAGAATGATTTAAGGCATTTTAAGGTGATTACTGTCAGAAAAGGAAATCAAAGTGTCAGAGAGTTTGAGATAAAATTGAAAGAATTGATTTACATATAGATTTTAAATGTAAATGTTTTGTTTTTTCTGGTTTTTTTTCGTGAGTTTTACCTGATGTCTTGGGCGACCAACGATAGATGGGAAGACAGCTCGGGGAGCGTCATCCCCAGCGAAACCGGCTTTGCACATACCGGAACCGTTGTCAACAACCAAAGCGGCAACATCGTCGTCACACATTTTGCTGGATTTGAAGGGCTCTCAACACCTCACAAACTGTAAAAAAACCAACAGAAATTAAAATTGAAAGTATTGAAACAGAATTATTAAAATAGTTATTCCTTCGTCCCCTCCTCTTTGGTATGGTAAATGTGGTATACGCAAAATAAAACTTGGTACTGACAAATCCTGATCCTAAAACCCTATGCAGTATATTATTGTGTAGCTTGAATAGTTCAGCATATAGTACAGTATAAACGAGAATAAATTCAAATATTGTTACAAAAAAAACTGAATTCAAAATTCTACTTTGGAAACTACTTGAAAATTCTGAAATATGATTTAGGAAATTTAGGAAAACTGAGAATTGAAATTAAACTATAGAACTCGTGTATAAATTCCAAATACAAGATTCACAAAAATGAACCTAAAGAAGAAATGAAATCTAAAAAAGGTGAAGGGAGAAAATAAAATAAGAACTTGAAATTAAAGTTGAAATTCAATTTTGAAACTTTTAAAAACTATCCACTTGTTGCAGTATATCGCCGGTGAAGAAGCATTTTTGCCTAAGTCCAGTCCAGAACTAAAAGCATTACTGCCCAAGTCCATGCGCTTCCTAAAAACACTTTTGCCTAAGTCCATATACAAATCCTGTTCAAACCTGCACAGTTTGGTGGACTTGGGCAAATGTGCTTTTAGGAAGCGCATGGACTTGGGCAGTAATGCTTTTAGTTCTGGACTGGACTTAGGCAAAAATGCTTCTTCACCGGCGATATGTGAAATCCAAATCCGAAATCCAATACGTAAATGTGACTATATATTTTTTGGTATCCTGCTCCTCTATGTGGATAATTGAAATGTTATACTATATATATATGAATTTTCTTTATTTTTTGAAATTTTGATTTTTTGTTTTAAATTGGTAAAAACACTGTACTTGAAAATTAGTAAATGAAGGAACTTTTCCAAGCTGCGAACTCAACTGAACTATAAGTTTGAGAGTCAGGATCTTATATACTATTTTACTCTACCTCAAAAGCCAAGGGATAGATGTGTCTCTGTAGCGAGATGATACCGAAATCAGGTCGATGTATCTCCCCGCAACTCTTTTAACTGGCGAACCATTTGTCCCCCTGTATTTTACACACCCGGGCAACCAAAAATAAACCAAACCGAATGAGAGACTCCCTCCGCTCTGCCTCCCTTGGCCTTATAAGGCCATCTAAAAAATATATAGACAACTCCACCACTTGGTGTGTACAATGTGTAAAATATTCTGGCCGTGCCTGGGTTTCCCTTCCCACCAACACACACACACAGCAGCAGCAAGTAGCAGCAGCACATGTACATAATGGACAGCTCGAAAGTCGAAAAAGAACGCGACGACAAAAATGTTTCAACATCTTTACGACGAGAAAGGCGAAGGAAAATGAAGACGATATGGAAACGATGAAGAAGCATTTCCTTTACAGAATTGAGGAAAATAATACATATCAACTATTGAACACAGAGTACGTAACATAATTTTTTGTTCCATCTCTCAATCCGTTTACTCTACATGGCCATAGAAGTAGAAGTCAGTCAGTCATTTCACAATCGGGTTTACGGATTCACGATTAAAAATCCTCGCTCTTCCTGTTTTCAGTGTGGCAAGGCCCAAGGAATACACACACCCGCAGTAGCCAACCATGGTCCTCTTTCTCTCTCTCTAAACTAACAGCCCGCGCTCGCTCCCGTCTCTCATCGTCCTATAGGAAATCTATAAACCGTATCGTACTTACTTAATTTTCTTCAAGGTTCTCTCGAGTGTCTCATTTTTCTAAATTCAACCAAGCAACATAATACCAGATTTCATAATTTTAGAAAAAAAATTACATAAAATTGTAATCAAATACATATTAGATCTAGACGTCTGAATTAATTTCATTCTTCAAAAACGGTAACGTCAGGGAATAAGATTGCAGAAGCGTGTTGAACGGTAACGGTTTGTCCGTGTGGATATAAAAGCAATTGAAATTATTGCTCCTTTGCCTCATTTCCGCATTTTCTATATAATATGCTCTCTCACTCCCACGTTGACTTTCCAACTCTCGTGCTGCTCTGTCTCTGTGTAAGCATCCCATCGTCGACATTATTAAACCGAATCCAAAACCGAGCCGACAAATGTAAACATACAGCCCATAATATATAGTAGTAGTGTGTATATTTTAAATTTAGATATTTAGATGTTCTAAAAAATGTCCAAAAAAGTTTTCCTTTATTATTAAGTAACTATCATAGGACCATCATAGGACAGACTTGATTATATACTGTGCTGGCTATGTCCTTTTCTAACAATATTTTATATATAAAAAAACGAGCCAGGACTTCAATTTATTTTTGTCGTGTTTTTTTAGCCATTACCATTATTCCTTGCACTTTTTGTGTTCATCGTTTATTTTATTTTAATTTTATGTTAATATGTTGTACACACGATGTATAAATTTTAAAAAACCCTAGGACAAATCATGACATATACTATTTCGGGGGCCGTTTTAGGGTCTGGTTTTTAAAGAAATGTATAAAAGTTTTAGAAGTATTGGTTTGAGATTTTAGTTTAGTTCCAGACTGTGATTCAGACACATTTGTTGATTTTTTTTTAATAATTAATTTTGAAAAAATTGTAGGATTCTAATTTTTTTTATCGGCAGACACACGTTTACGTAGTAGAAATATTAAAATTCACCATTCAATTTTTTAAAATTAACTTTTGGAACGGTTTTGAATTTCTCTAATTAATCAGTAATTTCACGGTTCACACTGATTACCCGTTTTGGCTTCGATTAGTTTTTGTTTTTAATTACAGTATAGTGTACTTAAAAATTTTATGGAGACACTTTTCATTTTTTGTGTGCATTCAGTTTTATAAAAAATTACTACGTAATAATTATGTCTGAAATTTTATACAGTATTTTTGATATTTTGTTATGAACCTTTTTAATAGGATAAAAAGGATAGGATTAAAAATGTTTATTACTTTAAGTTCAGATTTGGGATGAATCATCAATTTTGAATTCGAATTAGATTTCGATTAAGGAAACGCACTGCTCGCCATTGGGAAACATAAAATGATGCTCGGCTGTATAATGATAATGACTCCAGCCTCCTAATCGTACAGCAGTCCTCCTCCTTTCAACTATATGACTATCAATCCATTGGCAAACTTCCGCGGAAGTTGTGGAGGATTGTAGTAGTAGGAGTAGTAGTAGGAATCCGGTAGTAGAAATGTTGCATAATGTATTCCCGGCTACTGTTGTAAACACAATGTATATGTATATGAAGGCAATTTAAATTTACATTAAGGAAGGGTTTCCGCTTTACTAGACACATATCAATGTACAGTGCCTAAATACTATATACTTGACTCCTATTGACTACTTGACTTTCTCTCTTGCCCATTCATTCATTCACTAACTCACTCACGGACCTCAAACCAATAACAGTGTTCTGTACCGTACCGTATGACATTATGGTCACAGCAGCGGAGTAAAGGATGGTCCACAAATGATGTCACCCAAATTACACTTTTCCATGTTCCATGTCCTCGCTTTAACATTGCGTAAACGGCTATCTTTAATAACAATACCTGACTAGTCACACTAACCTTGCCTATGACATCATTTATGGACGATCCCTACACAACATAGCATTGCAGCACTACATTTAGATAGTCAGTTTCTTACCAGCCTACACACTGTATGAATTGTATTTTGGATTGTACTATTAAGCGTGGTCGTATGGTCCTAATGGAAATCATATATCGCAGTTGTTGCCCGTAGTACTATGTACTCATTACACCGACGGGAGCTCCCCAAAATCCATTACTAACGGCACCAACGAGGCACACTATAGCTTTCAAGATTTGAAATTCCGGAATGATGACGCTCATCTGATTCAGTCTTGAGCAGGCAGTATCGTTTTCCTATTCGTTTGGTACCCACAATCCACGGTCATATAATGTTGGCACACAAATGACGGAGTTATCTCATTGCATGGGAGAGAGAAGGTGGACAAGACAGAGCAGTTGTAGATTAAAGTTGTGGGAGAGAAAGCATTCTAGAAATTCTCCGTTTTAAAATTTTTCGATGATGCACCTCGCTTGCTGAGTGAGTGAGAGCTGAGTGAGGTTAAAAAAAAGAGCAGTAGTTAGTATAGTTATTATAATTATAAATAACTTAAAGGATATGCATACTTTACCATTTAGTATTCTGCTGCAACGGAGAAAACCGAAACCGAACACCACAGAAAATTGGTCATAATTCTTATAAAATATAACCCCATGATTCATCTTTATGACATTTAGCTGATTTCGATTAAAAATACGATCCTTCACATTCCTCACATTTTAAATAACTGCTCAACCATATATTGACTTGTGACATTCGGATAGGGTGTATATAGGGAGGAAGCGGGAGGGAAAGGCGGTTAGTCGACGTCGACAGGAGCCACCAACCGGTGCCGGTAACGGTAACGTTATGGTGACGATTGGGCATTGAGCTCCTATTTCTTGCTGAAAATTTAACTTATGTATTTGGTATGTATATAATATAGCAAAGTTGGAGTCAGGCTACGGCTCTACCCCATTGATCTTAAATGGTTGGATCCTTCATTTCAATATGTACTGGGGGAGTCATACAAGGAAAGCACACCGTGTGGTACACCCAGATTTTAAAACCACATAGTGTAATCGATTAACCCACCTTAGTGTACTACAAAGCTAAAACAACTCGGTCGCATTTTGCGCCGTTCGCTCACAGCTGCCCGCCAAAGTTTAAAAAAGTCGATTTTTTGATTTTTTGCCGCCCCATAGCCCCTACAATTTTCATTCGATTTTCGAAAAAATTGAATTTTTGGGATCTCCAAAACATTATCTTCAAAGTCATTTATGGGTTTTCCAAAATTCGAAAATTTTCATTTTTTCCAAAAAATAATTAAAATAACCGTCTTTTTGAGGCCCTAAAAAATACCTACTTTTTTGGAAAAAATGAAAATGTTCGAACTTTTGGAAACCCAGAAATTACTTTTAAGATAATGTTCTGGAGATCCCAAAAATTCAATTTTTTCGAAAATCGGATGAAAATTGTAGGGGCTATGGGGCGTCAAAAAATCAAAAAATCGACTTTTTTAAACTTTGGCGGGCAACTGTGAGCGAACGGCGCAAAATGCGACCGAGTTGTTTTAGCGTTGTAGTACACTAAGGTGGGTAAATCGATTACACTATGTGGTTTTAAAATCTGGGTGTACCATACGGTGTGCTTTCCTTGATAGTCTTATAGTTCCATGTTGTGCATGTTACATCTCACAAGGGAATGGTTTTACATGGTACTCGCCAATTTCAAAAAGTCATATCTACAAAAATCAGGCTACTTTTAAATAGTAGGGATCCAAAGTAACTCGATTGCATTTTGCTTTGTTTGGTCACAGTAGCCCGCCAAAGTTTAAAAAAATTCAAATTTTAATATTTTGCCGCCCTGTAACTTCTACAGTTCTCATCCGATTTTGACAAAATTTGATTTTTTCTAACGTTTAGACTCTTTTCTGAAAAGGAATTTCAGGATTTTTCAAAATTCGAAAATTTTCATTTTTTCGAAAAAATTGGGCCATAGAATGGGGCCTTAAAAATAATGTTTTTTTCAAAAATTTGTCGAAAAAATGAAAATTTTCGAATTTTGAAAAATCCTGAAATTCCTTTTCAGAAAAGAGTCTAAACGTTAGAAAAAATCAAATTTTGTCAAAATCGGATGAGAACTGTAGAAGTTACAGGGCGGCAAAATATTAAAATTTGAATTTTTTTAAACTTTGGCGGGCTACTGTGACCAAACAAAGCAAAATGCAATCGAGTTACTTTGGATCCCTACTATTTAAAAGTAGCCTGATTTTTGTAGATATGACTTTTTGAAATTGGCGCGTACCATGTAAAACCATTCCCTTGTCAGTCAGATTATTACACACTGCAGACTGGGAAAAATGTTACTTCAACGCAAACTAATATGTATTAGGGAGATCCCGAGTCAGAAGCATAATATGTAGCACGAGTCATACATGATATGAAGGTTAAACGGTGGGCAGCTCAAGCTTTTGGTCTCTCATTGAGCCGTCAAACGTTGAAAGGCTGTGAGACGCTGTGGATGATGAATACAAACATTAAGAGAAGCATTATAGCTTTTCGTGTTAATCATACATTTTTAGCTCTTGTGTTTCCATCCTACATTTTACTAGGTATGTACGAGGGGTGCATGAGATGCTGATACTGGTAGTCAAATTTACGTGTAATTCTCGAAATCACAGACAATAACAAATAACTGCGTAAAGGCCATCCATTTGAAATACCATCAGGGATGATTGTTTTCCTGTGTAATAAAAATAGTAAAATTTTTGCATCGAATGTTGAATGTCGATTGAATTGATTTCTAATACTTACTGATTTTTACTGATGTCATATACACACAATAGTCACAATATTGTTTTTGGCCTGATAACTTGGTATGTGGTCTTGGACTTTGATTTGGATTTAGATGACGTATTTAATTTCTTTTTTTTCCCACACTGAAATGAAATCCCACAATGCTAGTGGATTTTACTAGATACTAAATATCAATTGAAAGATGTAGAAAAAAAGCAGTTACAGATTCGTAAGCAGCCGAATGCCGAACTGGTGCTAATGATTGATTAGCAGGGGAATTATTATACAGATATTTATACTTTCGAAGTTAGCCCTCCGGTTGCGGCGCGGTAGTTACTTAATAGTTTGGAGATAATATTTAGGATAGTATCGAGCTATGGATTTCACAGGTAGTTTTATTCAGAATATCTGTAGGAGGGCTTAGGACCAAGTCAGAATCAAAAGGTGGCAATTATTATTATTGTAAGATTTAGATTTAGAATACTGCGTGGGCTGTTGGGTATATGGCATGGCATGTGTGATCGAGACGATTTCTATCATATTTTCTTTGGAGCCGGTCGGATCTCAAGCTCCATCAATTCTTATGGCTCATGAAGTTGAGAGAGGCTCGGTCGTATATGTATGTAGTCTGACAAAAATTCAAGTAAAAATTTAAACCTATATCTACCAACACTATATACCTACTTCCTATATCGGTATATAGTGTACACATTACTTCTAAAGTCCAAAGACTTAAGTACAACCCGCAGGTCTTTGTTTTAGATGTCACTTCATACGATTAGAAATTCACTCGCTGTCTGAAAAAAATCTTCTTTAACCTATCTTTCAGCTTTGTCTGGTCTTAGTGGAAGTATGACCCCATGTAAAATAAATCGGGTTATTTACCTGTGTTATTTTAATTACTTTAAAAAATAGTAACATATCTTTTTATCTTATGGGCTAAATTGTTTAGTTCGTATTTTTACACTTTTTACGTTGAAAAAATTGAAATCGTGAAAAAAAAATTAAATGGTAGTCTATAATATGTAGCCAATACAAATTTTATAAGCTGCAGTTAAAGACAGAAGAGCGTAGAGTTCATATTATGTGGCTTGAGCATGTGCATACTACATATACATAATTACTGCCAAAAATTTCATGTTAAATTGCTCAACAGGTATTTGACAGTCTCGCCAAATCACGCCTCGGAAGGAACTTGACAAGCAGCGCTTGAACAGAAATATCTACATGCCTAAGTAGTGCCCATATCTGTATTACGTAATACTATGTACTATCAGCTATGCAATTATGCGTATGTCTATAGTAGAAAATTGCAAGTCCCACACACTGCGGGTTATTATCCGAAAGTATCAGCATTTGTTGACACCACCAAGTCAAATGTGAATGACAGATCAGAATGCAATATTTATGGTCATATAATTGACCCCTGTAACCTGCATTGTAAGAACATTACGTAGATAGATAGGCTTTAATTTGTATGTATGCAACTGTGATAGAAATAAGTTTTATTAAACAATTAAAGCTATTTATTCCTGTATGTAACAAGAAGAAAACTGTATGAAAAATGAAAAGGTACATATATCTAATAATGCATAGCTTATACGCAATTTTTTTATTACGTAAGTGACACAGGAAAGTTGAAGTCAAAAGCATCAATTCAGCTCTTTTGCAACACCAAGATCAACAAGTACGAGTACAGATGCAGAAAACCGAGAGAGTACAGCTCATGAAAGTGCCAGCTTATTTAGATTCTCTATCCCCGGTTGTCCGGGTTGCATTGCATTAGATGGGATGTTATGGGGAATGGTGAGGACATAAGGCAAGTGTTTAGTATGTACACCGTTTCCGTTGTGCAGATGTAAAGATAAATATTCAGACGACGATCGACTTACTGTTGCTATTAAATAATGAGAGTTAAGTATAGCTGTAACTACTCCTAAGAAGGTCCTGTAGCACTGTTTTTAACTACAATTATTATGTATAGGGACGCTACTACTACTACTGCTCTATCCGAATTCGAATTCGAACCCGAGTCCAACACCAAACCGATATATACAGCAATGGAAAATGGAAAGGAAACGGTGGTACACAGCTCCTAAAGGAACTGTATTTGATTAAAGCTGTCACGCTAATTTAAACTAAAGGTTCTATTTAAATAGGAGGTCAATTTTAGCTGCAGTGTGTATCGTCAAAGTAGAGCCAGGATCTGAGTGGACTCTCTTTGGGACGCTGTAGAGTTTGCATTGAAAATATTGGACTGTCAGCGCTGAGCGTAATTAGTATGTTATGCAATTTTCTCAAAACTGCTTTTTTCTTGATTTATAAATGTTTCAATTGTTGAATTTAAAATGGTTTTTGAAATGTACTGTATTTTTTGTAATAGTACACAGGGCCGGAGGAAGGAATTGCTTTTAGGCAGCAATTTGTTTCCCTACAAAAACCACCATTTTGATTTCATTGATGGTTTTCTTTGGCAAACCAAAATGTTGTATTACATGTTTTAGAAAAGTTTAAGATGTTCTTTTTACTTGATTCAAAAAAGTTTAAAATGCTCTACTTACATGTTTTGAGAAAAGTGGAAAATCTTTTATTTCCATGTTTTTGAAATGTACAAAAAAATTTATTTGTGTGTTTTTGAAAAGTCAAAATATTCTTTTTACATATTTTTGAAATTTGAAAAATGTTTCATTTACATGTTTTTTGAAAATTCAAGCAGCGGGGGCTGCCTGCGCTGGCCGCATTATCCGGCCCTGATTGTAGTACATGGGCCTGTATTAGTACACGGGCCTGCAATAAATAGTACATGGGTCCGACGATGAGAGGTACATAAAGAGTTTGAACAGTAGTAGTCTATTTAGCACACTATTATATATGGCAGTAAGTTGGTCTGTAGTAGTACACGGGTCTGAGAGGTCGGGATTTGAATAGTGCACGGGGCGTACTATACTATATTACAGGAAATACTGTGCCTACAAAATATCCTAACACTGAACCATTCTATTGTTTCAAAACCGTCTAATTAAATAAGTAGCAAAGTGTTGTGTTTTTAAACGTTAAAAACAAATACTCTAATTGCATAAATTTTAAATGTAAAATATATTGAATAAGAAACCTCTATATAAAAGATAGAACACATACAGTATACTGTTTTGCACGCTGTAAAGTTGTAACTCAAAGTTGTGCAGTGTAGTGTGAAGATGAGAAAGTTAATTTAGTGGTATGATGTGATGTGAGTAAAATGGAAATGGGCTGACATTTGAACATACAGATATAACTGAACATAGAATCCCCTTGTTGACGCTTGGGCTGTTCTCCTCCAGCACTTGAGGTCTTAGATTCCTCACAAGCCCATAATCATTTGCTCTGAGCAATGCACTTTGCCTTTTATTGAGACATGAGAGTCAAACTAAACTTGAAACGTAAAGTCTCAGAACTCTCAGAACTCTCCTGGTTCTGAATCCGAAAATCCGAATCCCAACTGAAAGTCTGTATGATAGTAAAGAGCATGCCTTCGTTCTTTCCCTTCGTTATTTTTTTTCTTCACTTTTTTTTTCTTCGGAACTGGAAAAAAAATAAATTCTCGCTGCTGTATACATCTCGAATCTCTCTTCTTCTCTGAATTGTGAGGTTGTGTCTTCTCTGAACACATGTCCAAAGATAGGCAGATTGAAGAGGTGAAGTCTTGGATTGGTTAAGACTCTACCTACCGCTAAGTGAGTGTTCTCTGTGGTTAGGTATTCACACGTACTATTTGACAGAGCTTATTTATTCTCGCACATATTATATACTTACCTAGGTACTTACATCCTTATTACAGTACAAAACCCAGGCGCATCTTCGTTATGGTTCCTGGAGAGCGACTCTGTTGTTGTTACTCGTCTCCTCCTATGCAACATGCATTTTTCCATACGGGAATGGAAGTGGAATTGCAACACGTGTTTTTGCTGCCTTTTTTGAGTTTACAGAGAATAATATTATTATGTAGCAGGTGCTGTTGCTGATACTACTGGTGCTGGTACTGCTACGTGGTACTGGTGTTATTGGATTAATTTCGGGCATTACGTCATTCTAAAAATTCCAATAAATTCCAAAACAAAAAAAAACTGTATCTAAAAGGAGTCTACACGCTACAGATATATTTCTGTATGTTTACCATTCAATAGAAAAATAGAAAATTCAACATCAAGTTTACTTTTATGGATCCCCCAGGATTTTCACAGGGACATAGAATAACAATTATTTCGATTTTAACAACTGTAATAATTGTTTATATTTACACATACTTTCATTCTTTCCTCTTTCATTACAATTTGTATCTGTATCCGTACTGTATTTGTTCAATGTGATCTTTTTATCTTTTTTTGAGTAAGAACCATACAGTTGTAAGTAGATAGCATTATGTATGTGCAATAATTTGTAAATCTCCTACTACTTAAGAATGCGATGAATGGAAACTTTTTACTCGGTACAATAAATAGCAAACTTATGAAATAAGATTTATTTATAAATACAGCTTATTTTGAAGGCAATTGAAAATATATTTAAAAAATATTATATTACGCCCTCTCCATTTTCTCGTTGATTTTTGACAGCTGTTATAACTAATCAAAAAATAGTTTTCAAATATCTAAAATTACCTACATAGTTTTAGAAAAACATATGCTTTCAAGCACTCGTTTAATAGTTGGTGAATGAAAGAAACTTAATAAAAATAATAAATTTATTAACTGAATCATTTCATATTTCATTGGTTTGACTTAAAAAAAACTATTGTGAATAAATCCTTTTTGAAATTCATGTTCACCTATATTGTAGTCGTGCAATTTAATTTTTTTTTTAAATTAATAAAATACAATTTTTACATGTAATTTTAACTACCCAGTCACAGTCAAGTAAGTTACAAACATCAAAATATTAAAACACTTAAATCCATATAATAATGTTAATTATTTTTCAAGTCCATTACCCTCTTACGGGAGCTCTTAATTATTGTAAGAAAAAGGCTAATTTTAATTAATTATTATAAGTGTACCTAATTCTCCTCTTCCAAGTGGAAAACTATCAAAGAATTTCTTCTTTCCTTTTTTTCGCCATAAAATTTGGAGGTACGCTTCCTATATACAGTCCTACAGTATATCGTCCGTCCTGTGCGGCGCTCGGGGTCGTGGGTTAAATTTGAAAATGTATCTTTGAAAATTTTAGAGGCAAAAAAGTGAGGGATATTTTTTTTCCTTTCCTCTCAACTCGACTGAGGATGAGTGGAAGATGGGCCCATATAAGGGAAGAGAGGGTGAGGCGGAGCTACGCGGATCGCTATTCTACATTCTACGGGAGCGGGAGCGGGAGCGGTAACGGTAACGCAACGGTGACGGTATAGGAAGTGGTTGTTCTACTGGGACTGTGTGTGCTATGTGGCTGTGCATAGTATTCATCTGCTCTGTCTATTTCCTACGATCCATATATGTGAGTTAGTTCTAAATCCTATAAATCGGTGCGATGCACTATGGTACTATGTATATACCCGTAGCACATATATAGACAGGAAGATATGCCGATGCCGATATATTCCATATATCCATGATAAAGTCATAGCCTCATAAAGAAAACCAAAAACCCTCCCTAGCTTTACACAGAGTACGTAGAGTATTATTCCGAATTTAAAAAGACTGGTGAAATAAAATAAGGACCGATATGAGGCTCCTACCAGGACCAGAACCGGAGCTTATTACTACTACACAATTTTGAGCACATTTTACGTATATTACATACAGGAGTTCTCTCGTTCTCATCTTCCCCATACTCCCTCTCATCATAGTGAGTCTTGACGAATTCTTGCTCCGGAAACCCAAAAATGGGAGCCACATTGACCAAAATAGAACCAGTATCTTCCTCATGTCCCGGTCCTGATCTATAGGGATGGAAGATTCAGAGTCAGAGTCGGATCGAGCTACAGTCACAGAGACTCCTTCACTCTCACTCCAAACTCAGATTCATTCACTTCATACTGTAGTCTGCGACGGATACATATGGCCAATCCTTCCTCTAAACCTCCCTATTTCCCTATATATACTCTAATATTTACTTCACTTCACACCACAACAGACTTGATCTGAAGAGTGTAGTGCGAAAAATACCATTGCCTTATACTACCTCTATGACATGTGGTAGTACTGCTGATAACAAGCGCAATAGTAAATTCTGCACTTCATATTATGCAAATATCAGTATGAGAAAGCGTATGTATAGTGTAAATAATTGTACAGGGTCGACTTCCACTCCTACTCCTCAGAGTCATATTATTCAACAGGATATTATAAGGAATTACTTACTACTATGTATTTATCTACATGAGTACATAATTTGGTACGTATGTAGCTTATGTAATGGCACTGTGGATTTTTATTTATACTTATATTTATGTACCTACTTAAGGACATGGACCGGCTAAATAGTCAACAGTGTGCTGTTATATGAATACTTTATATGTACTATATGCATTGCATATCGTCAGTGAAGAACCAAAATGACCCATAATATCCAATTTAAGCTGGAATCAAAATGAGCTACGTCATAAAAACAAAATGAAAAACATGCGTAAAATGTTAATTAAGAGTGTTTTTGAAAAGTGTAAAATAGTCTGTTTACACATTTTTGAAACGTTCAAAATGTTCTATTTACATGTTTTTGAAGAGTGTAAAATGTCCAATTTACATAGTTTTGAAAATCGTAAAATGTTCTATTTACACACTTTTTAAAAGTGCAAAATATTCTATTTAAATGCTTTCAAAACATGTTTCACTATTTTTGTAGATAGTACATATTGTTTTTAGCTAAACATGGAAATGGGTCATTTTGGTTCTTCACTGACGATATGGTATATCAGTATAAATTGAGTGCCAGTGTCAGTGCCAGTGCCAGTGGGCGCATTTGATCAACACTGTATGCCCTCGCTGCCTATGTGTAGTAAAAAGTTTTAATTATGTGTCCTTCTATTTTCTATACGCTTCTACCGGTACCGGTACCGGTACCGGTAATCGGGATCGGCGGTGTTCGTCGTTCGTACTTTGTAAATCGTGCGCTACAAATATAGTCATGAATGTTGGTAGTAGATATGTTGAATGTTGAGAAAGCGTAAAAACTCTGGTATGCATGTAGCCTTAGACGTCGATTTCACTGCCAACTTATCCATGTAGCCGAAAACGATACAGATAAAGCCGGATGAAAACTCATATCATGTAGGTAATATGTTTGTTTGTTTTTTTTTGCTATTATATTCTATTACTATTGAGCACCGGATTGGATTAGATTGGATTGGACTGGAGGTTTGGATCATCAGAAAAAATTTCAACTTTGAATGAGGAAAGAGGATCTACACTAACTAACGATAAGAAAGAAGATTGCATTTTTTGAGCGTGTCAACGGCTTGGAGAGAAATGCAGTGGGAGCCACAGTACTTACACAGTTTGGCATATACATCAAGACATGTTGTTTTTTAATTCAGACCAAACAGTAATTTATCCACCCTATAAATTTCCCACTTTAAATATTCTAGTAGTCTAGTTTCAAAACTCAAGTTAAAGAACAGGTAAAACATATTATAGGTACAATATAAAAAGCGTATTCAAAAAACAAGTACTATTTGTACATGTAAACTTTGTACCAAAGTAATTTCCATTATTTTGGCAACTTGCGGATGTTTAAATCTCAATTACTGACTGTATTATAAATTTACTGACCAGAAATTAAAGCGCAAGTCAAAGAAGTTTAGACGGGCGGACAGATACCATTTGCCTTGCCATTTGTACAAAAGGGTAAACAGAAGACTTGATAAGTGACGATCTTGATTCTTGATACCGCCTAGATTCCTCCCTTCTGATTTCTTGCTTAATTACCCGCATCAAAGTTATCCTTCTAACTGGAACCAGGGCCATATAGCATCACCATGAACGCCAGCGCAACCGTAGCGTCAGTCAGGAAGTCAGGACTAAAAGACATATAGCATACCAGGAATTAGTTCATTGTGAATCTTAATATGATCTTTTATGCTTAATTGTATAAGCTCCGACGTACCCTCTGATCTGAATGTCTAGTTTCTTTTTAAAAAATCTCGATGTTCTGCTGCATAGAGATACATGTGTCCGAATATAATATTGCATAACAGTCTGGTATAAGCCTCGATATTATTAGCTATGGCTGTAAGGCTTTTTGTTGTAAAAAATAAAATAAAGCATATATCAGTAGTGATTTTTAGAATTTCATAAAGTTTTACACAAGACGACCGAAGGATTTGGAATTTTCTTTCGGAAAGAAATTTAACAACTGTTGCTTTTGGGATTATCTAATGCTATATGGATGGGGCTATCTATATCTCCAGCATTATCTTTAGATTATAATTATAGCAGAACCAGACCATACCATACGAAGTCATGAGTGAGTATAGTAGTGCTACCGTTACCGTTACCATGGACCCCTGTTCCTACCTACCTACATGCAGATTTCACATCGGCAGACAGTTGTTCTTGATCTAAATAATTGTGCACCACGTCTTTTCCTGTCCCAGTTGACTTACTTTACGTAAAACTGAAAAACAGTCTAGAACTCTAGGGCTTTCAGGACTAGGACTGTAAAACGAGAGAAACCAGAGTAATAAGAATACCCACAAATAGGCATTGGGGGAGATGGAGAAATGTAGGTAAGGTAGGTTGATGTTGATATTGTGGATCGGATAGTAGATAGGATATAGTTACATATATGCATTTTGGGAAATGCTCCACTGGGACCGAAACCGGTAGGTTATAGGTTCGGTTGCATACACACTCATAATAGACGATAGACGTGTGGTCGTACTACGTACTAAAAGGATTTGCTTACATTTTAGCATTCAAAAATTGAAATCCAACGTGAAGGGAAACGATGATCTCCAAATAAGTTGTCACCTTGAGCACATAATATTATTAACATGTATATGTAGCACTCTCTAATAAGTCATATCAGGCAGAGCAATCAAAAATGAAATTCACCTTGTTTTACATGCACATACCAATTAAATTATATTTTTGTTCCAGATACACTATCCGATTAGACACGTAGTACATACATATTGGGAGTTACAAAACGAAAAAATCTAAAAACAGCAATATAACTGATTGTGAGGGCTGCAAAAGCACAAAAAGGAGTATCATCTATGACAAATGTCTTTAATAATACCATGCACTAACTTGTCTTTTTTTGAAAATAGACCGTACTATTATGGAATTTACATTTACGAGATTTGTTGGCTTGGAATATAATTTCGTCAACTTGGTTTGATTTATATGAAAAATTATGACAGTGCACGTATCGATGTGTTTAATATATTTAATTTAAAACTAATGCAAAGAACTATATTGTAAATGTACATCCATACTAGCCAAATGGCTCAGTCATCCGTACAGGTATACAATTCACAGTAATTTAATTCAATTAATATGACATTCGTGAAGAATCAAAAATAGATGGGAAATTAACAAGGACATTACATATTATACTACTGTAATACATGATTACCAGGGTAGCAGGCGCAGAGTAGCTTAACTGGATTAAATACAATAAATTGCACTCCGATTCCGATTAGGAAGGACAAAATAAAAACGGACTGATATTAAGAAAGCGAAGCGAATTCATTCAAAAAATCGGTTTCCTGTAGATACCTTTCTACAGGAAATAGAATTTTTTCCTTTTAAATAGTCAACAACAAGATTTTAAAAAATACACAAACTACGTTTAAAATTCTAAAATAAAATCGGCAGAAATATGGAAATAATAAAATAAATAAGTTGGGAGTCTTCGATTAGGGAGTTAAAAATATTAAAATTTATTTTTAAAGTTGACAGTAGTTAAAAACATTAATAAAAATTGTATTCAAAATAATCTAGTTAGTCCGTATGTATGCCAGTTAAGTTAGTAGATGTTCTGACTGACACTTTATAAAGTTAAGTTAAACGATAAGAAAGAAATTAATAATTAATGCAAAAAATAGATTGCTTAATTTCCTTACTCTATAATATACAGTTACAGTATCGACATAATACGGCATAATAATGTATATACATATTGATTACTGATATTGACTAGTATAAGTAGCAGTAGTATATAACCTACTAAAAAATTG
This sequence comes from Dicyrtomina minuta, assembly GCA_949802685.1. Taxonomy (NCBI): domain Eukaryota; kingdom Metazoa; phylum Arthropoda; class Collembola; order Symphypleona; family Dicyrtomidae; genus Dicyrtomina; species Dicyrtomina minuta. The sequence goes on from OX461808.1 coordinate 51,310,005, forward strand.
GCAATGTGCAGTCTCTGCAGATATACTTAGACAAACAAAATTAAATACTTTCAAAAATGGACCATAATCGTAAATCGTAAGTTCAATTATTCAAATTGAGGAAAAACAGTGAGTTGATTAAATTTTGGCACTTTGGCCTCTTGAATCCAACGAATAGCTATAATAAAACTGAGGTTAATGGTATTGTATTGCCAATGTGTCACGTTAATACATGTAACATGAAAGGCACGCATACCTGCATACATCTACTGCCTACCCAATATGATATTAATAACCAATTCAATAAGTATATAGGCATAAGTTTACATACATTTTTGTTCCCGGTTCCCCTGGATGGCGCCCATTTAGTGGATTATAATAATCCAGAAAATTAGAAGAAATGTAGAAATGTCCCAAAATGTTTTTCAACAGACTTATTTTCACGTACCGTTCCCGGTTTTCCATAATTCAAATTAAATCTCTGCTCTTGAATTTTTAGTATTATCTAAGGATGAAATACGGAAAATATGCCTAGAGTTTTTTGGTGTTTATTTAAGATGATGATGAAGCTAAAAAATATTTGTTAAAATAGGCAGAGTCTATTTAATTCCACATTTATCTTTCAACAGCACAAACTCATAATATTTGCAATTCATTACTTATAGACAATGTAAATCAATTTAATAAGTGACACATGATCCTCATCCTGATTTCCTCACCTATTGGTCTGATGACCCTGACCTTGGCATTTTAATTGCGTCATCGTTGGAAGGAAACAAACCATATTACCTGCAATATGGCAGTACCGACGACAACAAAAAATAAAACCTCAGTTGGCTTAGCGGATATTAACTCCGTAACTTCAATAGAATCTGGGCCAAAACCCACCATTAAAGTAAGTCTGTAGGTAGAATTTGTTAAACAAACATTTTGTTTAGTGGAAAAATGAATAAAAGTTAAACATCAAAAAGTTCAACCAATTACATGAATAGGTATATAAGCCTTCTGTAAAAATGTTATTTTTAAACGCGAAATACTAAAAATAAATTACTAGATTCGATGCCTTGAAGTTTAATGCGAATGAGAACATTTTTAAGTTAAGTTTTAAAGTACATACAAGTAATTGAATCAAGACATTTTGCCCTTGGAAAAAGATATTATTTAAATTATTTTTGAAATCTTTGGAAAGCATATTATAGAATTAGAAAATTTGGGATTTTTAAAAACTGTTACCAAAAATCATATTTAGAAATTCTGCAAATTCTGCACCTTGAAAAATTTAGTAATAGCATAGTAAAATTGCTGCTTTAGAAAGGTACGCCTACGGAATACTCTAATTTTGGAGGGAATTCAATTGCCAATTTAATTAATGTTATAGGTTGATTTAATTTTTGTTTTTTAATAATTGTGTTCTATATACAGTATAAAATCACCTATGTACTGTAATAATACATTTTTCTTCATTTAACGCTTCAATTTAGCATGGTGCTGGTGCTGCTCCTGCTGTGTCCGAAGACATAATTATCCTTAACAGGACCGGGCAACGATATGAAAGCGCTCTCTATCCAGATGTAACCACAAAAATATAATTAATAACGTATTTTTTTTCCTGCTAAAATTCTAAATCTTCAAGTTTTATAATTATTTTTATATAATATTACTGGGAGCCAATGTCCTAACGTGCTGTAAGTTTTAATGCAAGACAAGGGATAATTGTTTACATAGTGGGAGTCTCAGCACTCCGACAGTTCTAATTCCGAAGACAATAAAAATCGAGACGTCTGGAGCAACAAGTTGGACTTTATTATGTCCTGCATCTCAATGTCTGTCGGTCTTGGGAATGTCTGGCGGTTTCCATTTACAGCTCTGGAGAATGGTGGCGGTGCATTTCTAATCCCATATTTAATTTTCCTCTTCTGCATTGGAAAACCCATTTGCGTTGTGGACATGACCATAGGCCAATTTAGTTCAAAGGGCCCAGTTGGCATTTGGGATATGGTCCCTATTATGAGGGGTGAGTTATAAATGATAATTATCCATTCGTATTCTATTTCCATGGCCTATCAGTATTTCTAGTTTCCACAGGTGGGCAGTTGATTTTATTTCATTTAAAAATGTCCTCACTTTTCACCTATATGCACTATGTATGTCACCACTCCTATCAGTATTCCATTAGCACTCACACATTGGCGGAACAAACTTTAAACTGTTAAACTCTTGATAGTAAACAATTTTGTTGATCATAAAAAAAACAGAAAAGTGATCTGAATGTTATTGTTTTTGAAAGGGCTAAACTATAATTATTTTTAACTTTATTATTTTTGATTAATTATTATATAGGAGTTGGATACGCAACGTTATTCGTAGCTGGCACTACTCTCACATACTATTTTGCCATTTTGTCTTTCTCCATGGTTTACTTGTACGAAGGCTTGCAGGCAGTACTGCCATGGAGGCACTGCAACACAGATTTGTACGTCAAGAGAAAATTCATTGAAAACTTGACCTGTCAATGGGATAACGAGACTAATACTTTTGTCATGAATGAAACGACAACTAAGTATTACAAGTCCAACGCTGAGCTGTATTTTCAGTAAGTAATTTTCATTGCGTACTGCAAATTAAAATTTAATGCATGCGTATGCATAGTTAAAATTTAAATAAAATTAGTTCTAATAAAATTATAGTTATATAATTATTAATTTTTTTTCAATTAGGTACAGCGTTGCTAAGCAGTATGAAAATATAAATGATGGAATAGGCTGCCCGGATAAAGCTCTAGCTATTTCCCTCTTCCTGGTCTGGTTCCTACTATTTTTGACGATGGTGGCAGGGACGAAAAGTAACGGGAAGACAGCTTATTTCACTGCTATGTATCCCTACGTTGTTCTCTTTGCACTACTTGCTAGAGCTGTTACAATGGAAGGTGCTTGGACGGGCATCGTGTACCTTTTCTCTCCCGACTGGCATGCTCTACTCACATTTAAAGTAGCACTAACATTTCAATTAAATCTTGACCCTTCCTTTTAGTTTTACAATTAACACTTTGAATTTTTGCATGCATTATTAAGCTTAAATTCTAAAAACAAATTGTAAGACTGTATTCAGAAATTTACTAGAATCGTTTCTTGACTTTTTTTTGTAGGTTTGGAAAAACGCATTGAGTCAAGCTTTCTTTTCACTAGCTGTGGGGTATGGGACAGTTATTTACGGATCCTACAATCCATTTAGACAAAGTATTTTAAGGTAAAGATGTAGATTTTTAAAGTTGTTAGGTTTACGGTTTAATACAAAAGAAAGAAGGATAAAAAATTGCTTTTTAAAATTGCCTACCTACGCTGTGTCACACAATTCACGAAAGATTTATGATTTAGATTAGCATGTTGTGAATGTAATTTTATTGCTTTTATTTTATCTTTAGTGAAGCTATAATTGTTGGAGCGATGGACGGAATCACAAGTTTGATTGCTGGCGTGACAGTATTTGCGGTTTTAGGTGTTTTAGCCGAACGTAAGGGTGTTCCGATGGAACAGTTGACACATGGAGATATGGGTCTTGCATTTATCACATACCCTGAAGCGATTACCTATTTCGGCACCAGTCCTTGGCCACAAATGTTTTCTTTCATTTTCTTTGCTATGCTTCTCGCTCTGGGCGTCGGGAGTGGGGCTGGATATTTTCATCCCATCTCAGCCACATTATTTGATGCTTACCCGATTATAGCTACGAACCGGTGTTACCGAACAATGGCAACTGCGATTATATGTTTGTGTGGATTTGGGTTGGGACTCCTTTACACAACACCCGTGAGTGTAATAATTAATAAATCTGTAAAAACAAACCCTTAAGAAAGAAAAAAGAAACTTTAAACGTTATTAAGCCATTTCGTTATTATTGTCTGCAACTATATAAAATAGCAAAATAACCAGAGGATGTCAATGAAATGTTTGTTTGCAAGTTTGAAATTTGGTACAGAATTCAAAATTTTCAAGTTTTCTAAATGATGCTTAAATATTAATTGGTCCTCCAGGGCGGTATATTCCTAATTCATTTGGTCGATGAATTCTCGACGGGCATTGTCGTGTACCTCGTCGTGACATGTGAACTAGTTGGCTTCTTTTGGATCTACGGAGTTCAAAACTATTTGAAAGATATGGAATTCATGCTGCGCTCAAGACCTAAGAAGTTTGTCAAATGGTGGTGTTTTGCTGTGCCCATATTTATGATAGCCGTGACTGTTTCAACATTTGTTGGATTTGAAGTACCCTACGTTCACGTTAATCATGAACCCGAGCACTTTCCTCCCACTGCACTGAGTAAGTATCATGCTAATATACCGTAACCATTTACAAGTGAAGAAAATACCCGAATTTATTTCATAATATCCATAATACTTAAGACACTTAAGGAAACTAGGAACAAAGTTAAAACTTTTACTATTTTCTGCAGACTTCTTATAGATTCGTCATAAAACATTTCTAACTTTGAAAAGAATGTAAATTGTAGTATTTTTTATAAGTGCTAATCAATGAAATCACTTTAAACTAGTAATGAATTCAATATCTTTAATTTTTGAAAAATATACATGCAATTGAAAATGATGCTCCTTTTCAAAATATTTAATAACTTACTTTCTTTTCTGGGATGGTTTTTATACTTTTTCATGACAGAATTTGGATGGTTACTCGCGTTTTTTGGTGTATCAATAATACCTCTCGGTGGCGTATTTGTCTTCCTTACCAGAAGAACTCGAAGCTGTAGTAAAGTAAAATAAAATTCAAATTATTTTCAGATTAATAGTTATACGAACTTACGGTTGCCCTGTGGGAACCTGGTTTTGCACAAATACATATTTACTAATATTTTGAGTACAATGAACATGTTTATACATTGCAAAATTAAAAAATCATTTTAGAAACTAAAAGCAAGCTTTTCCCCAAATCCAAAATGGGGACCACGTGATCGGGAGACTAAAAAAGACTGGGAAGAATTTAGAAAGAGCTTTTACACACATGAACCAAAGAGTCGGACCTTCTATCAAATAACTCTGGGTCACATCCTTCGTCATCGGGGAGCGAATTCAGAAACGGGGACAGAAGCACAGGGGGATGATTTCGGGACATTTCAGAAAACGAAAACAGCAATTATTGCGTCCGCAGAATTTACTGAAAGTGAAACTTCAATATCGGGGGTGGAAGAAACTGAAATCAGAATACCACACGGTGACCATCACTCATCCGAATAGTAATTTTAGTCCTCAGTCAGTCACAGTCAAACAGCTGATTAGTTATAAGGTTTCTTGATTTAATTTACAAATAGATATTGATATCTAGACATATAATTCAAATTAAATCCTAGTGCCAATCCTACCAATTATACCAAAACAAAATTCTCAAGTTGAAAGTAAAAACAATAACTGTAAAACAATCAGTGTACACAAACATACCCAATCTACTCAAGTGAACCAATAATTTTGTTAGAAATGATATAATACAAATGTTAGAATCAAAAGACTCACGATGTGTGATTTTTTCACATTCTAATAATTATTAATACTTAAAATTTAAATCGATGTTTTTACACTTACACGAGACATTTTTCTGACTTCTATTATAATACATTTGGTGAAATACCAAATACAAAATATAAAAATAATTATAAATTATGTAAATAGGTAGAAATAGTATTTTTTTGGTCGTCAATCGGAGTCCCTATAGTCATTTTTAGCACATTCAGTGAGTAAGTAGGTAGGTACTTACTAGTAAAGTACGTTTTTAATGTAGGGATAAAATTTTACGGATTGTACGCAATATTGTATTTCTGTATCTCGTGCTATGCTGGTTTTACTGCTCTTTCGGCCTCTTCCAGCCCTAGCCACCTACAACGATGATAACATAAGAAATTAATATTGTCATAAAGCACACTTGAATTTGATTGATTCAATAATTGATCAAATAAATGTGACGGTTAGGGGACTTGTTGTGAGCAAATATTTTTCAGCAGGACGACTTTTCGAGGCTGTGGACGCGGAGGAGAGTAATAGCTTGGGACTTGGGACTTGGAATAAAATTACGAAGGAGAATCCAATGCAGATGTTAAATGCTTTCAACTCTTACCAACTGTGGGCGCTGCGGAGTGCATTCCCGTTCCACTTCTTACAGAAAAAAAAACCTTTCAGTCTCATATTTTTCAGTGTAATCAACATTTTTTCATTACTCATTAATTGACCAAAAAGAATAGAGATAAAGCAAAGTTTTTTAACATGTGGTAACCAATTAATAATTATTTTAATAATTAATGCTTTAATTATACTCGTTATTAATTCATAGCATGCTCATCTTCGTCCACAAAATTACTAAATAGTTAAATAGTTAAAAAAAATAATTTCGAATTCTGAAATTAGTTAAATTCTTTTAAAGGATATAGCTGTGAATACGAAATACGAGAATGGATTTTGGTTTCTATAAAATCATTATGTTTATAATTATGTAAATAGGTAAAAATAATAAAAAAGTCTACTTTTAGTAATAATAAATGAATGAAATAATTACTTATGAATTGTCTACGGTGTACTGTAAGTACCTTAATAAAATTTGCATACTACATAGTTATATATTATGTTCAAACCTTTTGTACTCAACCAATATAATGCACTTTGTGGCTAATAAAATGCAGTAAATATTATTCTCGAACAAGTTTAAGGTATATTCACATTTATGTAATATCTAAATTAATATGGGTAGTTATATGTAACTGTTGAGATCTTTTACACTACTGAAATTGTTTCTCCTGAAATAGTTTCTACGTATATAAATATAATTTACCAAACTTTTGAAATAACGTAATTATACATAATTTTGAAGCCCTTAAATTATTTAAGGCCCTTATAAAACACGGAATTCATTCAATATTCCAATTTTTGAGTTTTAATCCCGCCATTCACTCTTAATCAGATGCTTCTTGTCATTGTTTGAATGAGCATAATTTGTGTATATTTAGAGGGAGTTGCCAGCCCTTCGATCTTTTAGAGTTGGCGGTAAATTCAAACACACCTATTTCTTAAATCTGCATACCATTAATTTATTAAATTACACATTTAAGTATTACGCACACGAAGTACACACTATTATTAAGCTCATGTACGTTTTTTTCTTCCGCCAAGACCTGACTGCCGTTCTTTTCTGGAGTTCTTGTCTAATATTTAGAATAATTTTCTACTGATGTGAGTACTACACGTTAATTGCTTTTGTAACGCAAGTTATTACAGACATTTAAAAAAAATCTAAATAAGCAATTTATAACTCTCCTACAGTTGACATGTTGGCAGTTCCCGTTTTCTGTTTTTTCTTCTGTGATATTGCTATTAAGAATCTATTTAGCATCTCCTTTCAACGTATGCATTGCAGCCTTCCGCCATCCGCCATTTTAGGATATCGTGTGTTTTTAGCAAAATAATGGGGATATGAGAGTCGTATAAATGTTACAATAATCAAGACTTCGCAGCTTAGGAATCTCCCATAAATGATGTCATCGAAATATCCCGATTTCTAGGATTCTACACCCATCCTGTCACCAGTATAACTATTACGCAAATGTCTATCTTTAACATGGGATGTCATCATCCAAGTAAACCCATTGACCCTACCCGCGACGTCATTTATGGACGATCCCTTATTGGATTCGGAACAGTGGTTGTTGCGGTGCGCTGGGCTGGTTAAAATGATAATTATTGAAAGCAAGAAAACAAGATTAGCAAGTCAATAGTCAATACACATAGACACCACCAGCGACATACAAGGAGATCGGAGGTGGACTTTACAAGAATTTACGAGAATGCTTAAAATTTAAGAAAGTCACAGTCAGAGTACAGCAGTATACAGATAATTACAGGCATAGAGTAGACAACAATTGTTATAATAAGCTGAATTTATGAAGTTGCTCAAGTGAAGTAAATTGGCTTTTGGAGCAAAAACAAAGGAGTGAAAGAGTGTTAGTCTATATGTAATTATTTTTGCCAGTGCAACAAAACTTAAACTAAACTCCATAAAATGAGACTCAAGATGAAAAAGACCAAACTACTGATATGTATGCGTACTAGACTACCAAAACCAAAGTAATGTAATCTATACAGTCGACAAGGAACATCGATCCAACGATCCAATAAGCGAACCCTACAATTTCTTCTCTCGTCGCCACACTCAAGTAATTTCATTTTTAACATCTCACTAGTCGAAGCTACAGTGTGAAATGAAACTCATTTTACATTTAATTTAGCGCCAGAATTTACGATTACGAGTATCAGCCTCACCAACTCACCACTAAAACCGTTCATTTTTACATATAAGGATGAGATGAAGATGAGATCTTCTGGCAGGGCACTTAATTATAATTATAGAAAACGTACATATGTGTACACAGAGGCAGAATCAACGATCAGAGTATTAAAGGCAGACAGGGTCTGGGCAAAAGCTCAAAGACTAAAATGTATAGGCAAAAAGGCAGTAGTAGTTGATGCTGACATTGTTGAATTCAAAGTTTCTGAGCGTCAAGCTGTGTCACATACAGAACAGGACAGGGTGCATGGGACATGGACATTGAAGCAAACTCTCAAAAGTCACATTCAAAATCGAATGCCAAACTTGGAACTTGAAGTAAAAAAAAAAGAAGTCTAATTTAAAAGAAAAAGAAGACGAGCCTCTTCCTTTTCGACCCCGTCTTCGTCAAGCTCAAGTCAGTCTTTTGAAGTTGTAATTTGTCTGCAGTCATTCGAAATTCATTCCCCAAAGACTTGCAGGATAGCGTAGCATCTGTAGTCAGTAGTCAGTGAGTGAAGTTCTCTTGACGTTTTGCATCTCATCCACTTGTTGTGTTGTTGTGCTCTGAACAGTTTTACTCATCACCTCAGGCTCCCAGATATGAATTGAAGCTCCAGCTATTTAATTATTGGAGAATAGAATAAGAATTATTTTACACTTACTACATCAAGACCAAGTTAAAAGCTTGTCACCGTCGAGGGAAAGAATCTTTGCCATTCGAAGTAATTATACACTTATATAATATTAGGAATATTGTAAATCAGCAAACGTAAAGAGTTTGTTCACAATAAAAAAATACGCAGAATAGTACCTTTATAACTGTAACATACGAATAATTATTATACCGTACTGAGCTACCGTACTCATCGCTGCGCCGGTTGATCGTATACCTACTTACTATATTATAAAGCAATAAATGTATCATCATCATATAAACTGGGAAAGAAAAAAAGGTTTAAAACAAGAAGTCAAGTTCCATTCTGGTTATTGACACTGGTTTCTCACACGTCCGTGTCCATCCCCACCTGTGCCTGTGTCTCGCCAGTGCAATGCAGTGCATATAGTGACTCAAAATACAGATAATTTCGCAAACAACTTTCGTCGGGAAAAAAATAACGTTTGAATTTAAATTTTGATTTGTACAGATAATACAGAATACTGTATACAGATACTTTACATACTTTTTAACAATATTAAAACATGAAGTTACTTTGGTGTACAGTATATTATCAGGAATTGAGTTCTTGGTGTCGCTGATTGCTGGTCTTTGATCCTTGAATTACATTCACATTCCTTCAAACTTTAAAGATTTTATCGAAATCTGAATGAATAGCAAATTAATTCCATTTCGGTTACCAAATGTGTGTATATATTTGTTTATTGAAGCTAAGGATGAGAAAAAATTGCAATCGTCCTGATGATAAGACATCCAGTGAGAAATTAATCATTATTCTTACGAACCTTGTGTCAGCCCATAAAGGAACACTGTTTAACAGGTAAGAATAATTATCATTATTATTTGTACTTCAATTTGTGTGTGTATAACTTCAACGGCGACACCACTACAACTACTACTACTATCACTACAAATGCTTGTTAGTAGTTATTCAAATTATAAATTCAAATTCCCACCATCTATATCTGTCTTTTTGATAAGCTGGTGCTGGTGTGGGATTACACAAGTGTTAACATTAACATCCTCCTTAAGGCAATTTTCTTGAACTTGGAACTTGTGTGAAGCGCAACCATAATTATTATTGTGAGTAAATACACTGCACTGTACTGCATAAAAAAAATAAGTGATAGTTATTATGTATTACCTACCTACCTACATGCATATAATGCGCTTTATTTTTTTTCTGACTAAACTTGTCTACAAGCAGTATAGCAAGTATAATATATGTATATCTCTACTACTGTTTGTATACTTCTTCTGCAATGATAATGATATCGATATCCATATTTGCCTAAAATATTAATTCATGCCATCAATCACAATGTCTATATGAACTGATACGTATAGAAACACAGATGTCTACAAAAGGTTTAAGAAAATCCATAACAATTCCACCATTGACAAGTTCAAGACGAGACTTCGATATCCGACTAATAGGTTTCAAGGTGAATTTAGTCAGAGACAAGAAGTTGTGTGAGGATTCACTTGTGAATTTGAATTAGAAGGGGGAAATGCCATCCCATTTTGTGGTTATTTTACAGACTGATTGCCGATTGTGGCTGTGGTCCTCGTACTCGTGGTCGTTTTAACTTTAGTACAAAACCAGAACCAGGAACCAGCAGCTCAATTTGAGCGATTTAAATTCCAATACAAATCCACCAATTTACTCAAAAGCTTGTCTCATTGACGAGCTTTTACTTTTCCTAAATACTTAATCAATAAAATCATCCTCAATTCAGGATCTGTGGATATCCGCATTCTTTCATAATCCTTACACTCAAAAGCTCGATTCAGTTTCCTTAACGAATTTTCTATGCAGTACTTACATACTAACTAGTAAGTATACGTATGTTGACTCTGAAAGAAAACGTTGGGAAATTATTCTTAAATTTTGTTTGCTAGCTGTTCTATACGTAGTATTAGTACTTTTATATAGTATTGTACTATGAGAATTTTTTGCTATTAAACATGTAATTTTCGATTTCGATTTCCAGTTGGGCGTCGATGATGTATTACTCTCGTAATGTCTCGATATTCCCATACCTCGGAGTTTGTCTTCAAAAATCTCAAAAAAACAGGATTTTTGAATGCATTAATCCTATACGCTACTGCATAATATATTATATTCTTGAGAGCTTCTACTTCTTTCTTTATTATTACACTGCAACACAGATGCAGACATAGGTATGGGTATAGATTGCTTCGTTTTATATCCTGTTGCCTGTACTTGATTTTCTTTTTCACTTTTTTTAACACTTAACAGTAACAATAGGAGTAAAGACTTTTGAAGTTGATGTAAAAGGCCTGGTTCGTCTGTATGTAAAAAATAAATTAATGCATGCTTCAAGATTGATAAATTTTGACGTAAAACTAATTACAAACATAAATCACAGTAATTACAATCCTAACAATGACATTACTGATGCAATTTCGGAGCCAATTTTCCCTATTCGAATTCGATAGCAGTATCAAACCAGGAAACTGAAAACAGTCAGCTGTTTGAAATGTACCCACCAAAACCGACACCAAGGCTAACTAACGATAATGCACTTAAGCACCAGTCCCTTCTTGAAAGTTTAGTTAGTAATTTAACGTACTAGTACGTAATATTCTATAGAGTATAGAGTAGCTAGACATTTGATCACGACTCCTGATGACAATTAATAGACGAATAGACGCATCATACAAATCAAAACTAAGTAGTCTTGATTTGAAATGAATTGAGAGATTGAAATCGAAATTTAATTCGAAATAGAAATTGAAATTGAATTAGAATGACTATACTTATGCGAAGTGATGAGCCCTTCCTTATTTGCCTTGTACTTACCAAGACGTTGAGCTGTCAATTCAGAATTCAATAGAAAGTCTCGTTATTATTATTATTATTATCATCATCATTTAATTTCGTCTCGTCATGAGCCTCATCCCTAGTATTCGTGACTTAATCAAAATACAATTGTCAGTTGATATGTGATACATGCATTTTGATTGTAGGATAAAATACTGACTGACTTTACCATTTGGCATTGAAATATTATTGGAACTGGCTCTCAATGAAATGGATAAGCTCATATTACTAATTACTTTTCACATATAGATATCTTTATGATATATGGCACTAACAATAAACAAAACAACTGCCTAATCGATTAAATTACATTTTTATTATTGATTTCATTAATTCATTTGCACATCTTGGATGCCTTGGTGCCTCTTCCTCGGATACACTTCAATCATCAATTCAATACAGTCAATCTCAATGGAATACAAATTATTCATTGTCATAGCAAATTTAAAGCTACACATATGTGACCGTAGAACGGAACTATACATAGACCACGCATTAAAGATGGAGGAATTTTCTGTGTAATAAATTCTTTGTAAAAAATATACAACGAATAACCATCGCATCCCGATAAAAGACATAGTAAGGCCACATCATAAATAGTATTAATAATATTTTATTTACGTAATAATTAATGAGTTGTTAGATTTATGAGTATAGCGACTTTGAAAGAATCTTTAAATAATTAATAACCGTAAATTTTTGGTGTCTTATTAATAGCTCCCAAAATATGGATGTAATTAATTATTTATTGCAGTTTGTTACATAATTTAGTTACGCAGGGCCAGGACCAGGGCTATACAGTGGCTTAGGCAATGCAATGCTTCTGTCAATACCAATAATATAACTACATACATGGTAACACTTTAAAGACTGTTGTCAATCGTAGTTTAATTCAAGTAGTGAATAGTATGATGGACTTAGCAGATTCTCCTTTTCCTTCATGCTTCTTGTTTTTTTTTCAATTCCCTTTTTTTCATTTAAAAACCCAAGATTTTTGCATCGCATCACTCTCTGCATTTCATTAGATTGGATTGTCCATAGTCCGCCACAGCCACAGTACAATTTACAATTTCAAGAGTCACCCAATCCTTTTATGTATTTTTTGTTACTCTCATATACCTACATATTATGTTATGTGCCTATAATATATCTGTATATCAGTGTGCAGTACATCCATGTAGATGTAGGTATTCGTACACAATGCGCAATGGTGAATAGTTGAATGGGGTATGTAAAGTTGTCTTGTCTCTGTAATATGTGTGTAGGGGAAGGAAGATGCGGCGAAGAAGGAACAGGTGGAATGTGAATGTATCGTTTTAACTAAACAACAGGGGCTTCTTTTCTCTTGAATTTTAACTATCCACTCCGATTTAGTATGTAAATGTCTGCATGATGGATCTTACAATCAATTCTTAATCCTGTCCTTATATATTCAACTTACAACTTTACTATATACCAGTACCACTATACCTTCCCCACTAAGCTGTCCGGACACAGGACACCATATTATATAAAATGTTTACTGTATTAACTATATGTATCCTTATACATGATGCGGCCATACCTATAAAGAGTGATGTTGTTTTCTCTGACTCTGCTGTAGTTATGTAAGATAAAATCTTAATTTTTTTGTGCTCTTGTTAATCGTTGTCAATGACATGACATTGCAAGTTTTTAGCTACTACACAATTACATGTACCTATGCATGTATGGACAATGTCTGACTAGTGAGTGTCTGTCTCAAAAAACACTTTAGCATCACCTTTTCTACATAGCTCTGCTGCTATTTCTACCTTTGCATTAATAGTCTGCAGCTCAGCAGTTTGAAAATTTGATTGAGCATATATTTATTTTTATATACAGTCAACAGAGTGTAGAATTTGACTACGGCTACGGTATAACATCTACCATTTTAATTCAGATTCCGCATGCAAATGACATCAACTATATACACTGTAAGGAGACAGTAGTGCGAGAAGAGAATATTCCGGTTTTGCAAAAATAAACTTCATTTACATTATTTTTGCACAATCTTATTAAAAATCTTGAAATTAAAATCATTTCTGTACAGCAGCTATTACTCCGGCGCGAACATTTTTCCAACGTTTTTATTAAGTTACTATATAAAAATCAAATATTATGTATAATCAGCATGTAAAAACAGTAGCTAAAATATCAGTCAGGTATTTAAATTTAAATTTCAAATCAAGCTACCGCAGAAACCAGAATTAAAACCAGTAATAGCTCCAAATGTGCATAATTATTTGCTATAGGTTAAATGAAGTCGAAGTGAAGCTATTTCTTTCATACATTTTAATGTATATGGAAAACACACGGATAGTATAGTAATAGCATAATAATGGATTCTGATTGCAATAAATGCTACAATAAAATAGAATTTTTTGTCTATCTTTTTTTTTCGAATAAATGACGAATTGCTTGTCTGATTGTGAATTGTGAGTGAGTGAGTGCTGGAATTTTAGATTGCAATCGTTTTGAAAATGTACAATGTTGAAAGTAAAAAAAATATTTTGCGAGTAAAAATAAAGGCACAATAAAGAGCATTATTACTCATCATACATACTACAATTTTTGACAGTCAGTGATTGACTCAGTTTTTAAAAAAAGTATACGCATACCTTCTTCCCTACGTTTCTTTTAGTAATATAGGCTTAACTGAAAACTGTGAAATAATAGGGCACAAATGCAAGTTGTAGCATAGCGTTGGGATTTCAGACAGTCTCTGTCTTTACTTTTTATGACTTTAAATTCAAGAGCAAGGGCTTAATACAATGCTCACTACATACTAGACTACTAGCCACTTGCAATACAGTAGTAGTATTAGTATCTACATAATTATATGACGGACTACCAGTACAACGACTACTGAAGCTATATGCTTAATGTCCATAACTGAAATGGATGTATGATAAATGTAAGTAAGGAGGCACGCTAATGTAGACGAGGCTACACAGATAATGTAATAAATATTTTTTATACTTTTTTTAAGGTAGGAACTTAACCGGTGGACTTTATACACAGAATAGAACATACATGTATGATTATGGTCATGGTATTATATAGCGAGATATTTGATTTTGATACAAGCTTAAACTTTCTATAAGGGTGCGTATGAAGATGGCTACTACACAAATGTAACTTAAGGACTTGAGAGTGAGTAAAAAAACATTTTTGTAAAAATATAAAGTGCTTTACTAAATGTTGAATGCAGACGCATAGACGGTGGTATGTAGTTAGCAGCACTGGGCACTGGGATGGTTGGGATGGATGGGATGGTTCTGATTATGATTACATAGCACAAGATGAAGAAGAAGCTATATGGCTATAGGAACTATGCAGAGATATTCAGAAAATACAGGTGGTAGAGTAGAATACCTTCCTACAGATATACCTATATAGTATGTACCTAGTCTGGTAGACGTAGAAATATGCTGTGTTGAAATTCCTTCGTAAGGCTCCAACAATGCAACATCTTTTAAGAACCATGAACATGAATCCAGTCAGCAGAAGAAACAGCATAGCAGTCAGAGTCAGGTCGTTCTCAGAGCCACAACTCAACTCACGACTTTCGTCCATCCACCACCTAAGTAAGTAGGTCCCTAAAAATTCTTTCACTCGCACTCGATCTTCTTCTCCTCTAACACCACCAACAAACAAGAGGGAAGAATTCAGAAGGAAACCCAAGTCCAATTCTTAACAAACAACAATTCCAATTCTCACAACAACACAACAATGTACACGATAAATAAGTTCAATCCACCAGCAGCTTGCCAGTCCCAGTACCAGTCCCAGCAAACCACCACAGACGTTTCACAGATTCTATAAACTTGGAAAATTAAGCATACAATTTTGTTCAGAGATATCAGTGAGAATTTTTAGAAACCAGAATCATCATAATAGTGCACTAACTCAAGTATAATTACATTGAAATTATTATTCAGCTAAAAGTTTAGCATAATACGGACACGGACGTTTCACGTTGACAGAATTTAAATTGGTATCCGTTTTTGGCCCTTTGCGTTGGCCGTACCAAAACTACAGTCAGTGCGTTTATTCTATTGTTAATTGTACTATTCACAATTATCTGAATTTAATAGCTATAGTACCTAGTTAATAATAACTGATGATTCCTAGATAGATTACTCAATTTAAAGTGTGTATTCAGTGCCTCCTTAATTACATGGATATTTTTTAGATTTAATAATTAGAATTTTAAATTGTTCACACGTAATTACTTACATATGATTACCATATTACGCAATAATATATACAGTCTTTGGATTTAATTGAGGTGAAAGCGACAAAGCGTGCTAAAAATAATTACAAGTTACACAACTAAGAGAGTAATTAAAATTTTACTAAGTAATTAAAACTAAAGACACACTCGTTACAACTTTACAAGGTGCTTCTACAGCTTGCAAATTCTATGTGAGTTAAGTAAGCAGTGTGTACTTACTCCTGTGTGAAATACAGATAAGAATGTTGATAGTGCTCGTCCTCACAACGACAACAGTCACTACAGTGGTGGCACATATGTTTTTAGTGACTCGTGCTGGAAATTATGTGCGATGGGCCGATGGGCTGGATTGAGTAATTTAATTGATTTTAATTTTGAGACGAGAGGTCATCATGGTGGTCATGGCCATGGTTTCGGTTTTGGCTCTGGCCGTCATCGCCCATCAGCTCTGACCCTCTCCACCCGCTACACTAAATTGGATGACTCCGTCTTTGTTTTATGTCGGAATTGTGGACATTCTTTGAAGGTAAATATAAAATTGGTGTTCCACATTTTATATAATATCCCTAACATAGGGTAGACAATTTAATAGTTACATGTAGCATCTTTGAGTTTTAAAAGTTGATTTTTACTTTTTAGTATTATCTCTATACATTAGTACTAAGAATTGAGATTTACAGAGATTGAGGACATGGCATTTAGTACATTTGTATTGTACAATAGCGTACAAGTCTATGTATGTATCTATAGGGCATTTGGGCAGTTGTATTTCTATTACATCCTTATGAAAACTTTGTAGTGTTCTAAAATTGAGATCTGTATCTCTATGAATGTAAGAATAATTATGGCTTACATAGACATAGAAGACGTGATCTTGATCTCTTACATGAAGAGGTACATGGAGTACTCACAGAATTTTACTATTACAGATATTTCTGTGTACCGAGACTGATACTGATATCCAGTTAAGATAATTGTAATTTACGGGGTGCATCACAATCACGAGTTTCCCTACATACGAATACTACACAGAAGAGGGTGCATTCTAACACTATACTACGCCAAGTCAAAATCTAGTGTTCTCGTCCACTGTATGTAGATAACACATTGTAGTTTGTAGGTCTTATAATTTTTATCTGATATCTGAATATATCTGTACTGCTGCGTAAGATGGTCTTCAATTTAGATAAGTCTCAAGACTCTGGCTGGACACTCTCGACAGTTCTATAACGCTTGGCTCAGGATGGGAAAACGAGAGTAAGATCTGTATAGTTTTGAGGTATACGCATCTGATAGCATGATAGAATCTGGGATATTATGCCGTATAGGTCCATAGTATGTAGGTACCTACGTTAAATTGTCGAATAAAACAAGTTGGTGACAATTAATCACATGCTAACTGGCCTCGTTGACTCGTTGCGTTGTTTGCTGCTGCGATGGGTGATGGGGCTGGTGGCTGGTGTTATAGCATGGAGGATTTATGAAGGAAAAATATCTCTATCTTTCTTGAGCGTATAATTTCGAGTGTCTGTCTAGAAAAGAGTGAAACAAAAAGAAGGGATGTTACATTTTACCGTATTAACTTACACAAGGGAAGCCTCCAGCTACAAAAATCTCATGTTACACACGAGAGAGAGAGATCGACGCGAAAGGACGAAAGTCAAAGTCACACAGATTCCATTACTTTGAGTAACTTCCCGTGACTCCGGTCTCCTTCTTCGTCTTCTTGGATTTCCCATTCCCATCCCCATCATAATATATGATCATTTCAATAATACAAGAATTTCTGTAGAAAGTATAGAAATAGAAACACACTCATTTTTATAGAATGTAATAAAAAGTATACCGGTACATATCTTTGCTACATGTACTAATATAGTGTGTGCATGTGACGAGTCGTTTTTATTTTTATCCTGCGTGCACTCCATTCCATGGTCCAGTAATTTTATTGTATGGTCCAGTAACAGTATATATACGTACTGAGACATGACATAGATTAGGTATCCAATTGTCTTGTAGGAAGGTCTCTGTCCGTTTCTTGTCTCTTTGCGTTTCATTTTCGAAATATTTGGAGATTAGATTCTTTAAAGATGTCGTGCCCTTTTCCGAAGCGTAGGCCTTTAGTTATGTTCAAGAAAATGGGGATTCGAATAATTTTTACACATAATCCGTATGTAAGAATTTCTTAAGATGTTCTCTACAATGACATTTTTATTAAAATGATAAAATCTCCATGTCGTTCGTAGGCTCAAATTCATAAATAATTTTTTCATAGCGGACAGAGGTAAATCATAAAATATATTTTTATTCAAAAGCCAGCAACATAGCGAATGGATTGAGAATCATACTGTCATCTCATTTTTTAAACGTTCAGCATGTCAATGTAATAAAGAAGAAAAAAAATTATGAAAAAGTGTAAAAAGGTCTTCGCCTCAGCAATTTATACGTATTACGGACAAATTCAAAAATGCAGTCATTTCTTCAAAGCATGCGAGCATATACCTCTTGATTTTACTTTGAATGGCGACTTTTGGTTCTGACCTGTCCCGGTCCCGGTCCTGCTTTGAATAATAAGACAAGTGCTGAACATCATAGGTCATAGGTTATTTCTTGGAATAATTCAAATTCCATTCTCCACTGATGACGATGACATGAAAGAGGAATGGAAAGGAATGAAGGACAAAGCCACACAACAAAAAATATTAAAGAGTAAAATAAATTACAAGCGCTTAACAAGTTGCTAGATAAATTATTGTATGGTGTTACACAATCTACTACAATGCTGCTTAAACGACTGGGTTTGGTTCAAGTTAAAGATGTAATAATACACATTGTATTTATAGGGTAGGAGTAGGAGTAAATAAAATTTAATTTACATACCAGCTATTTCAATGCTTATATTCTACACTTGACTGTTGCGTTAGACGGACCTACATTGTATTGTGTACGAGTGTACGTTACGTCACACACAATATAGAGAATCGCCCATGTATCGCCCTCTTCATTCAAATCCATATCTTGAATTTTGAACTCTATTGAAAATTATTTAACGATGTTCCTACCTAAGACCTCTAAGGTGCATTTGTAGTCACATTCCCAACTCAAGTG
Source organism: Dicyrtomina minuta (assembly GCA_949802685.1). NCBI lineage: Eukaryota > Metazoa > Arthropoda > Collembola > Symphypleona > Dicyrtomidae > Dicyrtomina > Dicyrtomina minuta. The sequence continues at coordinate 51,329,189 of OX461808.1, forward strand.
CCTACTTCTTTGAGGTACCTACTCTGGATTTGGCCTGACCATGATCTGTAGATAATAAATTGTATGTGCACTCACAATTGAATTTTCCCCCCGCACAAACTGTCACGCTTGTAGTTTTGATTTCGTTGGTTTTTTTTCTTGGTCTCGTAGTTTTGTACATTTGTAATCCTTTACAGTTTATAGTCCAGTCCACCTGCAATCCACTCTACACAGTCCACACATTGTAAGTACACTACAAGAGTGCATCCAATTCATTTCAGTTCCATACAACACCTTATCTAATTCCATCTCCATCAACATTCTAATTCAAAATACCATCTGTACTGCAGACAGGCCCGAGAAAATTACAACGGTTTTAAATTTGACATAGCTATATACATACGTCAGAATTAGAACTTAAAGTTAGGTATCATCTGAGGACTGAGGATGAGAGCGAGAAAGAGGCACAGTTTTACACACACAGCTACACATGTAAAATGAGTACATGGAATTACAATTCAAAGTCAGTTCATCATGAACCTGATTCTATGACCTTCCTTTATGAACTGCCTGTGCCTGTACTTGTACTCGTATACTCATCGTAGGTACTTTGTATGAGAATTCTCTGAAAGCTATAGATGGTTCATTTGAAATCTTTGAGAATTTGTATTCTTGTGAAATATGACTACGGGCAGATGCTATGATTGTATGTTATAGGTGCAGGTATCGTCGTATTATCGTGCGAGTTGGACGGGCTACGGGTCATATCGTTGTATCGGTAGGTCGTAGGCATTATTAAAATACAGATAGTAATTTTATAAGGAAAGACTTACCACGATGCGAAGAGATGCAGTCATGCTGCCGAGGTTAAAACGCTGTACTTAATACTTCATTACTACCCTGTGTAAGGTACATAAATATAACTACTTATCGTTAGTAGTTAGGTAGGTGCCTATATCAGTATACCTCTGCGGTTCTACTCGTAAGGTTAAGAAAGGTGCGTTGCGTCGGTTCGGTATCCGCATCATAAGTATTGATATTAGTATAAATAACACGGCTTAAATTATCCTGATCACACCTGTAGGTACAATGTAGCTTTAGAACCAGAACCAGAACCACCAAACAGCAAACAAATACTTCATGGATTTTTTTTTATTATTGTTATTCTCTTGCATGCCGTACCCCGATCATTTTGTTTGTACTGCCTCAGACTAATAGACACCCAGGATCCTTTTTTTAAGGATGGTTCTAAAGTGCATTACTAACTAAGAATTGTACACATAGGCATTTATTAGTACCAATATCAGTTACTCACATATCGTCTGTGAAGAACCAAAATGACCCAAATCCATTTTTAGCTAAAAATAAAATGCACTTTCTACAAAAATATTAAAATATGCATTGAAAGCATGGAAATAGAACATTTTGCACTTTTCAAAAACATGTAAATAGAAGATTTTACAATTTTAAAAAACATTTAGTTAAACAGAACAAAGCATCAAAAATATGTAAATAGAACATTTTGCACTTTCCAAAAACACGTAAATAAAACCATTTGCACTTTTCAAAAACATGTAAATAGAATATTTTGCCCCTTTTAAAAAACTTGTATTAATGTTTTACTCAATTATATTCTTATATTACATTTTTTAAGATTTTTTCGACATATCTCATTTTAATTCTAGCTTAAATTGGATATTGGTCATTTTGTTTCTTCACTGACGGTATCTGCGTGCAGTGTTGTAAACTCTGTATCGTACAAGTGCTTTCTACTTACATTGTGTACTTGTTAATTTCATTGAAATATTGAGGCGTGATTGTTGATGGTGGTGGTGGTGGTATGTTTTAACCGGAGACCGGAGCCGATGTTGATAATCATGATGGTGATCATCACATAGCGATAGGAATATTATTATGAAGGGATGAGGGATGTGAAGGATGAATGGGAAAACGAAAACCAGTACCAGTACCATGTAGGCTTCACAAATTAAACACTATATCCTACACGACTTCCTATGGAACATCTTCCACATTCTTTCCCATCAGAGACGTGTGAAATTCCAAAATGCCTTCCGAAAAAACTTCAAAAATCCTTCAATATGAAATGCTCACAAAAATTTACAAAACTAACTACTGAATAACTATCAAGTCTTGGAATCATTATCGTTATCGTACGCACATGCCACACTCTCAAAAACCAATCCATGACACCGCGCAATCTACAATTTAAAAGCTATATGGTAGCTATATAGCGTTCACTCATATAGTCATTTATATAGTGCCGGGACCTTGCCTACCTGCCTCTATAGTACACTTGGGTGTTAGAAATCATGGTTTATTGTTGTGAGTATATAATAGTGCGTTCGCACTCGGCACTCGGCCGAGGCTGAGCCTACAGCCCACAGATTCGTTAAACTACAGATATGCAGTATAGAATACAACAAAACTACCTGTACTTGACTTGAGTATGCCTCATTCATTCCCATGGTAATTTTGTAATATGTAGTGAGAAATGACGGGGAGAATCGTGAGGGTATATGAATGTGTTGTTAATATGGGTGAATACCGGTATTAAGAGAATATTATATTGCTCATTTCTCATGCGGTACAGATACCTGGGTCGTTCTTATGGGTGTATTACATATGTAAATTACATAGATTTCGAGAGGGCTCACAAGAGGAGACCGTTTAATGTGGAGATGAGAGAGAGAGAGAGAAAGATGCGGAGGTACTGGTACTCGTGTTGGACTCACAATAAACTTGTCCATCGTCCATCCACATCCACAACATTGCATTCTTCTATGCATTGTTGCTCTTTCCTTCTTCTTATCCTCATCTTCGTCTCACTCCTCACTCTGTAAAAGTTCAACTCAGACAACAATTATCCTCAAAGTTTCAAGTGTCTGACTCTTGGAAGGAATCTCTCTCCGTCTTCCCTCCTTGTTGCCTTGCCTCCATCGCTCTATAGTCTCTGGTTTTCTAACCATATATCCCTCTCTGTATCTTTTCTTCTTTCATTTTAAGCATATGCCTTTCCCTTATCAGCCTCTGGCATACGTGTGCATACTGATATTGGATTTGTATTATAATTATATGTACGGCTATATAGCTATATTCATTTTAAATGATGTTATCCTTTATTCGTTTTCTTTTATTTTTTTAGAGGCTTTACTAACGTAGTACCTACTTGTAATATTATAGTTATATGGCTAATGCATAATATGAGATTTTTTTATTATGCGTTATTACAATGCTTAATTTTTGGTGATGCTAATGTGCGGATATGGACTGAGAGTGATGGTTTCAAGTTGGATAGTGTTGAATTGTTTGAATTTGAAATATTGGGGTCTGGTCCTGGTCATCATGCCATATACTATACTACACTATACCGTGGCATCATGGCATCTGGGAGGGAGGGAGGGTATTGGATATGGGCGCAGTTCATAGATCAAATTCAAATTTCCAGTTGATTCAGAGGAATGCGAGATTAGCGAGTGTAATAATTGTAAGACTAACGATAAGACTTGAGTGTCTGCCTCTAGATTGAAATTTATGGAAACAGTAGAAAAAATTGACAGTATAACTAATTAATAATGCTAAAAGATGCTTAATTATTCGGTTTGGAGTTTGGGCTATTGGGTTTGGCTTTTTGGTATGAGGATTGGTTCGATTTCGATTGGATCCGTGTATATTATACATTTCATAGCGATGAGTATTTGAAATTAAAAATTCAATGATATACTGGCTCATTTACAGTGTGTGGACGCTCTCAGTTGAACTTGAAAAAACTAAATGGAAAGAAACATTAAAAAATTGTAGGAATTTTTAAATGCCACACGTTTATGACTTATGTACGTATTATTATATATGTGCACTTAACATAATAGGTTAGGTAGTTCTTTAAGGCTATCATCGTCTGACCGTCTGACTGAAGTATTGGTATGCTATTGGTACATGTTACGCTATGATTTACCTACTCATGCACACACATTTTTGTTGTGTTGTGCTGCGCTCAGAATTTATCGAATCGATTATGAAGAACATATGTTCCCTTTTCTCTCCTTAAAAGATTCAAACCTTATATAAAACTAAACCCATATTATAGTCAATAAGATTTTTGAGAAATTCTTGTTGTGCTTTATAGAATTGCGTATACATAGAGCTATACTACCACTAATAAATAATGCACTTTTCTGATTTTTTTTACTGATATGATGATGGCATAACAAAAGATAAAAGACATTATTTATACACAAAAACAAGAGCCACGCCAAGCCATGCCATGCCATACATACTACAGCAAAGGTTCAGTCCGGTAGTAGTTCCTTTTACTAAGCATCTGAAATGGTGTATGTATCGTCCCCATAACCGTAACTATCACCATTACTTATTTCATTGTTTTATTTTAATATTTATTTTTTGTTATTACTGTAAACTTTGTGAAGGAAGTGTATAGTGGAGATATTGTCTTGAATTTAAACCTCTTAAAACAATAAGTCTGTCTGCTCACGTCCACTCCACCGCACCAGTACCAGTTCGTTTTGTAGAGCTACTAATCTAACTAAGTAGTACAATCTTAGAGTTTCCTAGTACTAATCTAAAGTCTGACGGGAGGAAAATACAAATAGTACAAGGAAAGATATCGTTTGTGAAGAGCCAAAATGACCCATATCCAATTTAGGCTAGAATCAAAACGAGCAATGTCATAAAAACAAAATCAAAAACATGCGTAAAATGTTAATTAAGAGTTTTTGAAAAGCGTAATATGTTCTATTTACATGTTTTTGAAAAGTGTGAAATGTACTATTTACATGTTTTTTAAAAGTGTGAAATGTACTATTTTCATGTTTTTGAAAAGTGCAAAATGTTCTATTTACATGTTTTTGAAAATTGTAAAAAATGTTCTATTTTAATGTTTTTGAAAAGTGCAAAATGTTTTATTTAAATGATTTTGAGACATATTTCAATATTTTTGTAGATAGTGGATATTGTTTTTAGGTACAAATGGATATGGGTAATTTTGGTTCTTCACAGACGATATGTGACTTAATGCAAGTTAGAGGATATGTTAACGTAAGTTGTGAAATGGGCCTGTAATGTATTTATTTATCGGTATCCGGCTCCCACTTTTCTTGTACTTGTCCCTTGTTTTTTTCTGGTCTTCCTTCGTACTTACACTTGCATTACATTCATTTGGATTTGGATTTGGGTTTTGGAATTCCATGCATAGCAACATGAAGTGAGCATATATTTAATCTGGGAGGCAGAAAGTTATTATGGCCGAGGCCGAGAGAGACCGAGACCGAGACCGAGACGGAGACGGATAAGGAAGGATGGACAAGGGAAAATGGCTCTTGTACTTGTACCGTACCTTACCTGTCCCTATCTGTACATCCCTACAAGACTCCAATTCCAACGTCCAACAACCTCTACAATGCAATATTACCATTATCTGATACAAATAAATGTACTGTGTGAGAGCTGTAAAGAATGTCAGTAGTGTGCTCAGGCATTACATTAAAGTATGCTCAGCACATTTTTATGGAGAGCGCAATGACAACGACAACCACTACGAAATGATCTCCAAACCAAACCGAAGCCGAAACCGAAGTAGGTATGTGTAATGCCATGACCATATGGCTGTTGAATACATGTTGAATTATCCGTACCGCAAACAATATCAACAACATTACGCACATTTATAATAGACAGTAAGGGCAATAAGAACGATAGAGCTCCACCACCACTACAGATACTATACCTATAATATTATTATTATATGTGACTGAATAATCTGTACACTTTCTGTGTACAGAAAAACAAGGACGCGTACACGACAGAGTCTTCCACTCCAGCACGTTCCTACAATATTATGTTGATCATCATCCTGCCATTCAATTTTGAGGCATACCTTCCTGGCGCTGGCGACGTGCCCTTCTTACTTTTCCTATACTCTTCCTCCTTTCTTTATCTTCAAGATTATATGGTCCATCTCTATTATATGACCCTTTTTTCCCCTTCAGATTTTTTTTCCATCTGAACAATACTACGCGTAGTATCATCAGGCCCGGCGCGACACGTAGCCCGGCCCTGGTTCAAGTTGATTTTTTCGGGCCTTCTACTTTTTTAGTTTTTAAGCCGCCATTTTGTTTTATATAAGACCTTGTTTTGCTAGGCGTCGCTTTTACAGTAAAATAAAATCCTCAGTAAAAAACTTGGCAAAAAGATTACAAACGCCAAAAATTTGAGTTTCGTTTCAAATTAAAGTGCAAAATTTCGAGAGTTAAAATCTAAAACGCACTGGTCTCGATGTGCATCGTTTAAATTACGGAATTACAAGAAGTTTTTTAATGTAGCTAGATGTTTAGATATAAAAATAAGCAGTACTTTTTATAAAAATTTAACATTGAGGCCGAGCCCGGCCCCTAACAGAGCCCGGCCCTGGTTTTCTGATCCACTTTGAACCATCCGTCCCGCCGGGCCTGAGTATCATCAGTACCTACCTGTGCCTCCTCTCGTCGACGTCGACGTGGACGTCCTCACTTCATCCTAATCCTAATCGTTATCTATCGTAATCACCGTCGTCATCGTATAACTCCGGCTTTTAGATAATGTCCGCATTAAGCCAAGACTACTTATAGAGACACTCTTGGGCCCTTATGGTTTGGACCTTCTCTTGAATACACGGATAAATAAATAATATTTTTAAAAATTTAGCTTGTCCGGGTCCGGCCCAACGTTGTTGGTTTTTTTGTCACTGTGAAATAATTTACTATAACTAAATGGGCATATTAAAATAAGCATATCGTGAGTGAAGAACCAAAATGACCCAAATCCAATTTAAGCTAGAATCAAAATGAGCTATGTCATAAAAAACAGTAAATAAGAAAGATGCGTTATAGGCGTTATTTAAATGTTTTTGAAAATTGTAAAATGTTCTATTTGCATGTTTTTGAAAGGTGTAAAATGTTAGATTTACATGTTTTTGAAAAGTGCAAAAGGGTATATTTACATGTTTTTGAAAGTGTGTAAAATATTCTGTTTACATATTTTTGACACGTGTAAAATTTTCTATGTACATGTTTTTGAAACGTGTAAAATGTTCTATATAAATGTTTTTGAAACGTGTAAAATGTTCGATTTACATGTTTTTGAAAAGTTCAAAGTATTCTATTTAAATGCTTTCAAGACATGTTTCAATATTTTTGTAGATGGTTGATATTGTTCTTAGCTACAAATAGAAATGGGTCATTTTGGTTCTTCACAGACGATATGCTTATTTTAATATGCCTATTAAGTTATAGTCTTATAGTAATGAATCAATATTGTGACAATGACAGTAATTAGTGAACCAGGACCAGGACCAGTATGGGTTCGTTACAGTACAGTACAGTACAAACAGCAAAGCAAAATATTTAACTTTACAATGCAATGTGTGTGGTATTGTGGATTGTGAGTTGTGGAATTCGAATGTATTAGTATGCCATATATTTCCGAAGAGGCCGACTGACAACAACGGATATGTAGTGTATGTACAGTTCACGCAGTTTTATCTATTTAAATTTTGTCTACATATTTGATTGAACATAAATTTTAATTTATTTCTATATCTGCTGTCTGTAAGCATGACGCTGCATATTATAATGTTCCTATTATTATCTGTTTGCCAGTTTCTTTCAGTACTACACTATGTACTAATTTTCATTTTAATATTCTCGTATTTTGCCTACCTATCGGTATCGGTATCGGTCGCTCACGATAAGGATCAGGATTGTAGGTAGGTGCATATAGTTATAAGGTCTTCCTTATAATATATTTCATGGTGAGATATAGCGTGAAGACCTCACACTACTACTACTACAGTACTCTCTACCTTTACGCTTTTATTACAGCCTTATGCCTTATACTTGTGTTGTGACCTGCTGGCCGTCAAATTCCCAATTCTCAAATCTCAAAGGAAACCGCTCCAAGCTTGAACATAATATGGCTGTCCCGTCTAGTTTTCGTTATTTAGTTATTGGTTATAATATTGTAGTCTCATATGTGTCACACTTTACTCCTGCCATTGTGGAAGATAATCACCACTATCAGTCCAAGAATGATTAATGTGATTATTGTCTGTCTATATCAAGTACTAATATGCATAATATTATGTATGTATATGCAAAGTCTGGTTGGTCCGGTAGACAGTAGACAGAACGCAAATAGTATAGAATTTCTACATTACCGATATACGGAGATGCCGAGCCGTTACCTGAGCAGAGATCTCTGTCTGAATCTAAACAGATATATGTAATAAAACATTCTGACTGAGGTCTGCTGAATTCTAAAGGAACTGAGGCTGACACTGATTGTGAGAATGATTTGGCAGTATCTAAAAAGTCTCAAAGTCTTGAGGTGTATTATGGAGGCTAATGAGGCACCCATGTAGCATAGATCAAATACAAGCGAAATTCTTATACTTTATTAAATTAGCCTTACTTGGCAGCATTTGTTTGGATGTTGTGGTTCTAACTTCTAAGGATAAAAGTCTATGCACATTACATGGCTACCAGTTGTAATTTCCAACTGCTTTGAGCTTCTAAGCGGCAAGCTGAAAGGGACGTGCGTTTTAGATTTTAGACTGACTAGTGAGTGAGAAGAAGTAGTAGTCACCAATAGCACCAATACCATAGGCCTCTTTCCCTCAATCTTTTTAATCGTTCAAAAAAGAGAGAGATTTTTACGATTCAGTTGGCAGCCCAAGTCCACTCCACGCACACTCAAATAGTCGGCATAATCTTAATCGTAATTATTATGATTATTACAGTTTTATTATCTGTATTACGGACTCTATATACTTTTTGACTTGTTATTAGTTTTAATGGTTCTTTTCTCTAGAGTTGTTACTGTCCATCTATCTGTATTGTGTATTGGGACGGTTGACGGTTCACTACTGAAACTGTGTCATCATGTCATATAATTTTGTTCTGCGCACTTCTGTGAATTCTGCTTCTCCTATAACGCTATGCTACTAGTAGTAGTAGGATTCGCACACACGAAATGCGAAATGTTCTTTAAGCCAAAAAAAAAGTAAAGACGCTACTGCTAAGGTAAAAAATGTAAACTGCATCATGTCTAGGTAGTAGGTATTGTGCTTGAAAAATGTGCCACTTTAACTACTACTATTAACACTAACTATAGCGGCTAGGACAATGTATGTATACCTACGTAGGTAGGTAGGTAATATTATTATATTATTATTGAAGGGAATAATTTTGTCTCGTCCAGTTTGGGTCGAAGGAGGGATGCATTTTAGAAAGTCAGGAGAAGTCCAAGTCATTTAAAATCAAAATCAACTGCCGATAATATTATCGTTAATGGAAAGATGATTCATGAGGAAAAGTGATGGGGGAAATTAACATATTTGTTTCTTGCTTAGCTGGTTAATCAAAGGCCAAACCTGCATTGGAATTCCAATGATGTCCAATGCCAAGGCCAATTTCAGATCAGAAGTGTAGTACAGCTGTATTATATACATTGCATTGACTATAGCAATGTGCTTTGCCAAGAATTTTTAAAATTACAGGTTAAATTGCACTACTTTTTATTTGTTAAAATTTATAGCTATACAGTTGAGGAGTTGACATAGGTAGAATACAAACTATAAGGTATGTATAATAAACGCATGGGTCCAAATACAAGATGTACTGCGTAGTCTTCAACAACAAAAACAGCAACAACAGATTCTTGACAGGTTTTCTTTGTGTCTTTACGTGCGATTCTGAAAATAAAAGAAAAGTTTTTTGGAAATTAATTTAAACATTATAAAGTATATATGATTGGTCTTAAAATAATTAAACTACAGAAATTGGAATTTTAATGCGCGTGCGTTATTTGGGCTTCGGCCATAGTCAATTTTTCAAATCTTTAAAATGAAAACATAACTTACCCGAGTGAAAATCAAATTCATTCATATTAAGTATACAGTTTTCTATACATAACACAGTACAGAATGTTCATATAGCAAAAGTAGATTGCAAAAATGTACACTACCTTTAATTAAATAAGGTATTTGCTCATTATGTAGCTCGTGCAGAGAGCAGGTGTGGTTTAGGTTTGGCATACAACACCACTCTGTATTTGCCTTTTCCTTTAAAGATTCAGTCGTTGTCGTTGTTGGAGGCAGCGGTTGCACTTGCTATTGTTTTTATGAATGAATTACGATCAAATTTTTTAAATGACAGTTTCATTCTCTTTTATTGATTTGTACGATAATTAATAATGAGACTACCTGCTAAGCTAAAGCATCACACGGACTAAACTGAAACTGACGAGAGAGAGAGGGAGAGGAATGTGTATAGTATTGGTAGGCAGGTAGGTAGATCTAATTTGAAATTTATTACTCTGGCTGTCGGCACTTGTGCAACTTATGGCTATTGGCAGCGCCCATATTCATTGTCCTGTTTTTGTACAATCTTCTATTTTGCTATTGTATTGACTCTGTATTGACTGCACACAGATGAAATTTAGTTCATGATCAGAGCCACAGCCCTAAGCCGTCACCGTCACCGTAGTATCGTATACCTACATATGGAAATACTAATTCCACTTGTCAGTACGTTCTGATTACGATTAAGTTTAGGATGTGGGCACATTTTGATTTTGGTAACTATAAATTTCTGTATAGTAATTTAATAAGCCCATAAAAATGGAATACGGTAATAACTACATTTAATTTGATATATTCGATTTTCTATTTTCACACATTTGAGCTATACGTATATATTTGGGAACTACCTACAAGAAAATATGTAATTTATTACACCGTAATATAATGACAAGAGATTGCATTATTTGAATTAATTCAATTTTAAATTATTAATTATAAAACTTGTGCCAACCTTTCGCACAAAAAGTAAAAGCCAAACAATATACGAATTCAAAAGGGGATTATTATAAAGAAAAATATTAATAACAATATAATACTGCAACTCTAATAATTTTAAGCCACCAGCATCCGCACATGCCGCCCCTTCAGCAATAAAAAAAAACCACAACAGTCAACAGTCACAGACAGTATAAATTCGTTTTCTCTGGGAGGTTTTTTACTCTGAAGACTTTCTTATTCCCACAGTCAACAGTCAACAGTGAGAATACAAATAATTAACGATTTAGTTTTAATTCGTGACTCTAATGAATGTTATAATATGACCTAAGTACATAATATGTTACATCCTCTGGAATTTTCAATTTGTATGTTTGTCATCACTCTCTTCGTTTCCCTCAGGTTTTACTTTCATTTTCGCTTCATTTAAACACACTTTTTGAGGAAATCGTAGAACAATATTAATTAGAGATTATAAATACAAGGGTGTCAAATAATTATATAGTACTATATGTTTTAATGTCTAATATTTATTATTGTTGAGTTCTGGTTCTGGGTTCGGCTGAATAATCAGTTGGATATAAATCATAGAAAATTAAAGAACTACAAATTAATACTGAAATACTGAAAAAGCTTTTAGCAAATAATTTAAAAATTCCCACCATGACAAACGAAAGCAAATATGAAATTACGTGTAAAAAAAAGTAAAAATGCTAGAAATTAAAATTAGCTAAGTAATGAGTAATGTGATATTTCAGGCTATAGTTGTTTCAAACTAATGAATGTTCTACCGTACATAAAAGAATGCAATACATTCGGAAAAATATTTCTAGGCTTTTACTTTTGGAAAGTAAAAAATTTGTAATTAATATTACTGAAAGAAATTATAATTTTAGTATTATATGATTTATGATACAAGTATACGCGCATTTGAGTCTGTAGGCGTAGACATAGACAAGTCCCTACGTTGTACATATGTATGGAAAATTCAAGACTGTAAGGCATAAATAATTCTAATAAAAATTATAGTAGAAAATGAAACTGAGGATGAGTAAATACTTGGAAACTTCAAATTCAAATAGTAAACAGGGATAAACGAGTGTAAAAAATGTAAGAGTGTGTAATGGTAAACGCAACGATGCGGATCAAATATTTCTCCCTAGTTACTACTCACATCACATCACAGCAGCATCAAAAACCCTAGACTCGCAGGCAAATAAGTCAAAGTTAATCTCAACCTATGTCTCTCTCGCTTTTCTCTTCTTCTTCACCACCACTACCGAGACCGACCACCACCATATCATCATCATCATCATCATCTTCACAATTTTCCATTTTGCTATTTCTACTGATCCTTGTTTGCTCATTTCACACTTTACATTACAAGTACAAGCACGGAAAGACACACACTACAATAGATTATGCGTGCATTCTCCATACATTTATAATGCGTGGCATTGAAGTATTTCTCACTTTTCATTCAATTCTAAAATTCCTGTCCACGCACGCACTCTCATCCTTTTCTCCACCATCTCGACTCTTAACTTGCTTACCGCATTTAATATAATAGTAGACGGGGCTGTACTAGTAGACGGGTCTGGGAGGTCTGAACTTCTGGCGAGTAGAAGGGTCTACTATTGTAGGAAATACGCTACTTACGAAACCGAAACAGTATAGGGCCTCACAGGTTTGATACAAAATGCATTTTAGTAATATATGTAAGGTGCTTGTTTTAAATTACGTGACGAACGAGAACTATTTGTTATGTAACGTAATTCAGTATCCAATAAAGATTATATCTGTAGAATGTATAGATACTGGATACGCTGAGCTGAGGCACATGCATTATTAGTGGTTGTAGCCATAGTTGTTTGAGCTGCTTAAGTTATCTAGCCACGACCACGATTCTTATTTCAAATTCTATAGGTAAGACCTACCAACTAACGTAAGTGCATAGCATTGTACAGATTGTATTGTATGGTTGTTTTTTGAATTTAATTTGAAATGAAATTGGATGGTGAGCAGGAGCAGCATAAGTCCCTTAAAATCATGGTGTATATAGGTAGCTGTATAAGTACAATTTACAAGATGTTAGATGTTTTCATCAAAAGTTCAACTTTTGAAATTGAATGCAGCAGCCACAGCAGTCCCAGTCCCAATCCAGATTTTTTTTGATTGTGTGTGGATGCATTATGTCTATTAAATTGTATCTACGCATGCATTTTACTACACACATTACTTTACTGTCCATCCTTTTTGTTCTCCTTTTTGTCAACGCTTTTTTTTCTTGGTTGATGCCTTCTCACGTTTTCTCACTATTTATTTCAAACTCTCAGAATACAATACAAAATACAATCAGGAGTTCGTGTGTCTACCCATCTGTGTTCCTTTTACACAGTTTGACAGACAAAAGTTCTATTTCCCTTTTAGGTAGTATTTTTTAAGAATGCATGAGACTATACAGGTGCTATAGGTGTACACTACCCATATTGAGTCTTGGATCACGTCTCTGTTTCAATTTTAAAAGTAATTGCAATATTAGTAAGCAGACACCTGCTCCCTACATAAGTACTGTAGGGGCAACCGAGAGTGAGGTCTAGCAAGGATAAAGCTGTCGTTCATTTGCATGCAAAATTTATCCTTGCCAGACCTCACTCTCGGTTGCCCCTACTATACAGTTTCACGCCGTGTTATAAGTATTTGGAGTAAAGCATTTATTTGCTACTGACATTATTTGTAGCACTACGGTGTTGCAGATTGACGATCGAAGTACGGAGGACGGAGATGGACAGTGGCCGTGGCCATGAAATAAATAAAAATATCTGTGTATATAAAATAAAAGTAGTGCATAAATGAATAATAACCCTGATTACGACGCTGATAAAAGGCACAAACAAAAACACCAGAGACAAGGTGCAATTTTACAGATTTTTTAGCTTGGGAGAAACTAGACTAACAACTTCCGATAAAATATTGGTAATAATAATAATGCATAATAGTTGAAAACGATAAAATTTTATGATCCTCAGCCAGAATCAGAAGTGCATCCTCGCCCTTGCATCAAAAAATGCAATATGTAGTGCCGCCTTCCCTTATGTCATGAGTTATAAAATACGTCCAGTAGTAAAATGTAGTAATGAGCCTACCAACAACCATCCTCACAGCCGTATATGTTAAAAAATGGGTCGGTGCCGGTGTCTGTCAACTGTCCGTAGTCTCGGTGGAAGGATTTTTCTTCATTTTCAGAATCGTCTGTGAAGAACCAAAATGACCCATAACTATTTGTAACTAAAACCAATATCCACTATCTACAAAAATATTGAAACATGTCTTGAAACCATTTAAGTAGAATATATAACCTACAAGAACATTTTGCACTTTTTAAAATCATGTAAATAGAACATTTTACACTTTTTAAAATCATGTAAATAGAACATTTTAAACGTTTCAAAAACATGTAAATAGAATATTTTGTGCTTTTCAAAAACATGTAAATAGAACATTTTACACTTATCAAAAACTCTTAATTAACAATTCAGGCACGTTTTTCATTTTGTTTTTATGACATAGTTCATTTTGATTCTAGCTTAAATTGGATATGGGTCATTTTGTTTCTGCACTGGCGATATTTATCATTTCTATATAAAAGCCGGGCCGGAATTTAAACTGGAATGATGAGAGGATAGAATGAATGGGAACTGGAAGACATTACATGAACATTAAGAAGGGAATAAAAATGACATGGAGAATTAAAGGAGCTCATAAAATGAATTTCAGTTTATGTCCTTCATTTTTACATGCAATCTTTACTATATAGGGGTTGACAAACTTGTTATCGAGCTTACGATAAGAGTCTGTTCTGTTGCAGATGCCGATGCCGGTGAAGATTTTGAGATGATGCGATGGGGGTAGCCGGTAGTAAGCATTCGTAATTCGTACTCCGTTTGGGAATTATTTTAATTTCCAGTTCCAGCGCTGCACATTCAGTCAGATATCTATGCAGAGCAAAATTTTAAAAATCACACGAAGTTTTGTTAAGAATCATTTAATTTAATAATCCCTGCACTGCACTGGTATGCATCAATGTGGTTTAGCAATTATCATTATTGTCAAATTGACAGTGTGTTACCTACCGCACTTGGCTGCAAAAGTAAAATCGACATTGAAATCGAATTATCAGTACACAAAAAATGGAAGGAGATACATATACTAGAGCAGCAGTCAGTAGTCGGCATTTGCAGGTCTTTTATTTTCATTTGAATTCATTGATTGAAGCTATATCCCCCCCTTGTTTTTTGCATTTCATTATTATCCCAATCAATTCTAATGAGTCTATAGAGCTCACGTGGCCATTATTGACGAGTTGAGAGAGAGAGAGAGAGAGAGCGAGACCACACAAGCAATTATTGTTCACGTCATAAAAGCGATGATTTTTTTTCTTCTGCAAGTTTCATCACTATTAACATACCACAACTATGAGTCTATTAGATAAGGAAAAAACGTGGCATTCCTCGTAGTTTTTCTACTTCTACTTCATTCCTCACGAAATTCAAGTTTATTTGCAGCAAATCAGAGCCAGCGTTGTACATGGAGTAGTTCAGTCAGTGCACCTGTCATCAAGTTTGACTTGGACTACTACTACATCGTGCTCTGTCTTCAAGAGAGACAAGACATTCCTATAATTATAATTATTATTGTTCCGCCGACGTCGACGTCTAGACTTTTACACAGAATTAAATGCTAAATGATTCTACTTATGTTGTTGCATCAGTAGAAATACAAATACTAATACCAATTCGAAATTATACCTGATTTTGCACAGACAGTAAACAACAGCAGAAGAAAAAATTGTAATCGATCACTCAAGTTCGAATTCCAACTTTGAACTGATAATATTTATTATAAACTATACCTACACGAATTGTGCACAAAAAAATTATTCCCGTGAGTTCAACACACGATGTTTTTTCTACGACATCAATAGTAATCCAACGTTCTGCAATAACTCTTATAATTATGTAGGTACTTACATTCCAAGAACTCACTAGTCAGTTAAATATTTCAAATTTTAAGTTTGCACAAGGCCAAAGTCAAAGCCAAAATGCTCTGTGCGTTCGTTTTTTTATCGTAATAAAGTCGTAAGACGTAAATATGAGATACACAATTTGAACTTCCCAGCATCTTCTTAGCTTATCCTTGCACTCCAAATATTATGAGACGGTGGTATCTCTAATTTATCTGGTTGGGCTGGTTTCGGTATCTTCATTTTCGTGTAAATAATTAAGTTAAATAGTAAATATCTGTACAGTCGAATGGAAAGGAATTTCCAACTCAATTCTCTTTTATAGGTATGTATAGCTTCATGCAAAATAGGCAGAGTTCGAGATATTACTGCGTAAGACTATCGCAAAGATCGCAAGATTACAATAAATACTGTCAAAACTACACGCAAAAGTCAAAACCAGTGTAGTTTCAGTACACCAGTATCAGTGTACAGACTACCATCAAGAATTAAGACCGGCCAAACAAAAAGTCAATACTCAATACCTCCACTTATCTATCAGAAGAAGAAGAGACTATAGCCAAAATATCATTCATCCAATGCAAGGGCAATGTGCCCACGCCCACATGCATCTAATCCTTGGGTGAATGTGTGTGTAATTTCCATTAAAAAATTTCCCTGGCATTATCTTCATCATTACATTCTGAATTCTGATACGGACTCAAAAATCAAACGAGAACCAGATACTAAAGTTGCATTCGTAATCGTAATGTGTACTGTGCTGTGATAGTACACTAAACTGTTTCAATTTCAAATACCAGCAACTTTTTGACTCGATCAATCTGATTCCTTCTATGTGCATGTGCATTAATTTCGTTCGTTGTTGTTGTTGCTGTTGTTAAAGTTGCATAAGCCGGTGCCGGAGAGATGGGGATGAGACGTCGTCCGTCCGTACCTTTGAGAGTTGGAGTCTAATTTATTGCATAAAAATTCCGATCCTATAATGATATAATGATGTTGCAAATGCTATATATGCTATAGTCCTTGTACCTTTGGTATATTTTAGAATGTATATAGGTTGTTATATGTCGTATTATTACAGCGTTTGATTGTGATGCTGAGCTGTAAAATGTAGCGTGTAACCACAGTGAGCATAGTACATACCAACCAGACCCAGTTGTTGATGTTGATGTTGTTGTGCATTGTTGTAGTTTTGTAGTGCTGAGCTATGGAATGTCTATTATGCAAATTTAAGGCCAAAAGGACTATTAGGTATGGGAATTTACATACAAAGAAGAGGCTTCAATGTGTCAGTCCCCGTCTACTTCTACATTGTAGCAGTGTTGCGTTGCGTTGGTGATTAATAAATGCATCGCATGGAGACGGAGCATCGAATCGATATCGATAGAGACTGACCGGGACTGAGTAGTCTCATCGTCAGAAATTCTAGGAAAATGAAAGATGATTTCTCATAATTATTGCAATCTACTTACTCATAGACTATGCTATTTGGTGTATGGTGCGGACACTAACTTTACGATAAAAATCCACTTTGAATTGAACAAAGTTGAAAAGTACAAGTAAAAAGTGTACGAGGGATGAGACTCTCATGTCTTTTGATATTTAAGTTATTTAAATTTGACTAAATTACCTTTAAGCTATGTCTTTTAAATGAATTACGTGTAGTAGTGCACAAAAGAGAGGAAAATCGTGTTCATGACGTACCTAGGTATATAGGTACAAAACTGTGGACGACCGACGTACCGAGTGCCGAGTACTGAATACCGATATCGATATCGACATTACGTTTATTTTTCATTCAACAATTTCAATTTCCTCCCATCCATCCCATTCTCATTGTTGTCTCACTCTGGTTCTGGCACTGGTACTGGTTTCTACACCCTCAAGAAGATTATTGGAATATTAAAATTCGTGCAAGGCAAGAATGCGGCACAATAAAGCATGTAAGGTATTAGCTATATAACTATAGGAAACCATCACCAGCACACCGCGCCACAGAACCAAAATGAAAATTAAAGTTAAAAAGAACGTTCAAACATTTTAGTTTGATTGGAACCAATTCTAAAATAATAAGATTAATATAAAGCTTCTTGCATAGTATAACAGACGAATTATCTCATGATCAGTAGTTACGTTACATAGTATGGGATAGAAGATGCGGGAAGGTGGGATTATTGTAATGAAAATTGAAGTCTGTGTCTGTGTTCTTTCTGTCGCCCCTCATTATCATCATGCAATCTTTAAAGCTACATCTGTCTCTGTCTCACTCAGTCAGAAGATAGTAATAATAATACACTCGAGCATCTTCTTCACTTATGCATACATTTCCATTGAAATTTTTGAAATATTCCCCTCCAAAGCAAAGCCCATATTTTTTTAATACATTTCCTATGATTCTTTTACTAATGTACTTTATTACTCCGGGATCTGAAGAAGAGTTTGAATTGGTCTGTCTGTCTGTTCGCTGTGATAGATAATATTTTCATGAGGTACGATGTACTACGGTACGGTTGACGGTGGTAAGAAGCGCTTTGGTCGTCGGTAGATTTCAATTCATTCAAAGATTTTTTTCCCATTCCAAATTCCATTGTATAATTATCACTGTTTATCATCAATTGCATCTGTTGTTTTTTTTTCTATTCCGAATTATTAAACAGAATAATACAGAGAGACATGAGAGATTATTTAGATATTTTTTAATGTAATATTTTAAGATCACACAATCATATGCGTAGACCATGCCAGCTGGATGCCATTGATTGAAATTTGGAACAAAAAAATATAGTAAAACCCTTTGTCTGTCTCTGAAGTTCCTTAATAATACCTATATTAAGTATATATTGGGCTTCAATTATATGTTATATACTTGACGTCTGTACTTGAATGGATGATATTACACTGCTGCTGATGCTGCTGCATAAAATACCTACAAAATGGGAAGTCAGAAAAACAACAAGACACACACGTTATTATTATCATTTGGATGGAATGACATAATAAGCAGATGATTATTATCTATGTTACTTGTGAGACTCACAGCAGCAACTGTAATTTCTAACTCGCTGGTTTGTTTGTTTACAACCTCCAAGTAGTGTTTGAATGATGAATGTACAACAATGTATAATAACTTCTCATTATTTAGTTTTTTTTGTACTTTGTACAACTACTCACAACTGATAACTACGAACGGAGTTGAAGTTTGAATTTTGAATTTCAACTTGGTAGTCAGTCCTCTCGTCAGTTAGTCAGTAACCGAACATCTTAGACTTTTAGAGTTCGAGTCTCTGGTCTGCGTCTGGTCTAAGGCTTTCCCCGTCAGTGTATGTTTTTTTTTGTATGTAAAAAAACTTTAAAAAGTAGTTACATACGATTTGGAATACGAATTACGATTCATGCCGTATTAGTATGAGTATCAGCATCTGTATCTTGGAGATACATGGGTTACTTACTGTTATTGTGATTTGGATTTGAATTTAATAAATTCATCCCTACGCAGTGCAGCTATATTGTGTAAAAGTCTATAAGGATATCACACCAAAATTCCCACAAGCAACTTTTCCTACTGTAACTGCATATAACTATAGTGTAGATTCAAAAACTTATATTTATACAGTCATATTGATATAGAGGCATTCCCTTAAAACTTATACTCTGTTCTGTGATAGATAATGCCTAATGATCTAATAAATCCGTTAAAAAAAACAATGCCTGCCCGTGTAGAGCTAGTAAGGAGAACTCAAGGGAGGTTTTTTGAATTTCAATGAGCAGGTTCCTTCTGACCATTATGGGAAGCCTGATTAATGTTATGCATAATGTTTCATTGGCAGTGTCTATATATGCCTTTTATGGGACTTACGTAATTATTCCTGTGGATTTATTACAGGTTTTTTTTAATACTTAATTCACTGTCACCCTTTGTCTTCGTCCAACTCATGTCACACCGGTTCGGTGGCATGTAGTGTCCAAAAGTCAAAAGTGCGTAGCTGTAGCCAGGCTATAGGCTTAAAGATACACATAATATCTAAGAAATAAATGAATTTTAATAATAATATCGTCTGTGAAGAGCCAAAATGACTCGTATACAATTTAAGGTGGAATCAAAATGAGCCATGTCATTAAAAAATGAGAAACATGTGCTTAAAATGTTAATTAGGAGTTCCTGAAAAGTGTAAAGTGTTCTATTTCCATGTTTTTGAAAATTTTTAAATGTTCTATTTTCATTTTTTTGAAAAATATAAAATTTTCTATTGTCATTTTTTTGAAAAGTGTAAAATGTTCTATTTACATGTTTTTGAAAAGTGTAAAATTTTCTATTTACATGTTTTTTAAAAGTGCAAAATATTCTATTTACATGTTTTTGAAAAGCGTAAAATGTTCTATTTACATGTTTTTGAAAAGTGTAAAGTGTTCGATTTAAATGTTTTTGAAAAATGTAAAATGTTCTATTTGCATGTTTTTGAAAAGTGTAAAATGTTCGATTTAAATGTTTTTGAAAAATGTAAAATGTTCTATTTGCATGTTTTTGAAAAGTGTAAAATGTTCGATTTACATTTTTTTGAAAAATGTAAAATGTTCTATTTGCATGTTTTTGAAAATTGCATAATGTTCTATTTGAATTCACATATTTCAGTATTTTTGTAGATAGTAGATAATGTTTTTAGCTAAAATGGATATGGGTCATTTTGGTTCTTCACCGACGATATATCGTAAAAGTCTTGAACTCTGATTGTGAGAAAACTTACAATATTTTATATAGAAATATCAACAATAATAATGGCAACAACAAGACTTTTGTAGAAGAAACTAATCTAAAAAAAATCTGTTATCAGATAAAAATGTAATTTATTACATACAACATAATATAGACAAGTCATCACATACTATAGTATAGAAAAATAGCCACTATATATATACATAGCTGTCGGCTGTCATCGCTCTTGTACTACTACTACTTTGCAGCCAACGAGTCGCAAATCACAAAACAGCCGGAAATTCTGTCTGATTGTGAAATAATAAAAAATAATAAATAATGCTAACCGTATGACCGACGATCGTTAATACTTTCCCTTTTATGCTTTCCCCCTTTCCGACTAAACTCCATCCAAGTGACAAGTGAAACTGTGCGAATATATAGGGAAAAATATTAACAATTAATTTTTTAAATTGAAATTTAAAAAAAAACTACCTCTGAGAATTTTATTTTATTATATTATATGAACATTATGTTTCTCACACACAGGGGTGTTGAGAAGGGCTGTTAACATAGAAAGCTATTTATTATTACATGTGTGAGAATTGGCATTTCAATTCAGTAAAATCAGCAAAACTGATTTAATTTCCTATTCGTTGCAATTAGCAGTTAGCACGTACCTATTAGAAGGAGCATTATACAGGGAATTGTAATGAACAATTGGAAACAAATGATCAATGCTATATACACCTATTATATTATGAATGCATCCTATATCCTTGAGTTTATATAGTGGCTTTTTAACAATTTAATTGAATTCGTTTATCATGCAATGTGTAAATATTAGGACAGTCTAATTACATGCAACGGACGACATGTGTACACATATTATATTATGTACATTCAAATTTTTTAATTTTGATTTCAAATTCAAGTTATATGACAGGCTGGTGTTGGTCCTGGTCCTATGGTGCTGGTGAGAAAGAAAACAGGATTGTGAACAAATCGTCTTCTTTTCTTATTTTGACTATACGACATGAGTACATTAAACGCAAAATAAAGAAAAAACTTCAAACACCAGAACCATTCCTTTTACTTACAAATACTGATAAGTCTCACACTATAAAACGAATATAACGAACCATGAGTCTGTTTTCACATAATAATCATAATATATATACGAATAATAATATTATTCCTTCCGTTGCCGTTGTTGCTGCTGTTGTTGTTGTTGTTGTTTTGGTGAATAAGACTACATAATATGCACAGCCAAAAAGCGAACACCAACAGTCAAAGTGCAGTCTCCTACGACTACGACTGACTGATGGAATGAGAGTGACCGATAAAAAAAGATGTTGGGAACAGGTTCAACTCGATTTCTCAACTCGTCTAACTGATTGACAGTTATACGTATCCGTGTGCTGTGTGGAAGATAAGTGGGTATTTCTATATATTTACCTACAACTATAGCTACGATTTTTTTTCGTCTTCAATGTTAAACTCCCATCTCCCATATAGCAGAGTCAGTCTGACTATATAGTGAGACAATAGCCATGGATATATATAATTACACATACATATGCCACTATACTCCCTGTAATGATGATGATAATTCCCATTATCACATTCGTACTTTCTTGAATTTTATCTTACATTTCACTTACGAACCAAGATTATTTACTTATATTGTAGGTACTACACAACAAGAAAATAATGTGTAGAACAGTAAATACAAGAGAAAACAAGATGGGACTCATCATCCACTATGTTGTATTATCAGAAATCAGGAGCAAGAAAATTATGCGATTGCGATATACTGCGTTGTAGATCGAGCATCGTCGGAATTGTGCGTAACGTACATACATGTGGAACAGGCCTGTGAAAACAGAAGAAAAATGAACCACTTGTAATAATTAGTAATTATTATTTACACACGGACAGACACATGTACCTACCTACATTTTACATAGTGGGACCAATAAGACATGGTGGACAGTAAACATTTCATAAGTATAGTATATGAATGTATGTATTTAGGAGATATTTACAAGTGGAATTCAGAGTGCAGAATGCAGGCATGTATATATAATTATTACGTATGGGGGACTACCTTCACACACAGTACACCTTACTGTAAACAATAATAAAACGGGAAGTACATAGAGCAGGTGGATAAACCTAACTAACTAGTAAGTATCATCCTGAATCCTCACTACTATACTTACTATAGTTATAGTCTGCCAGATTCTGATTTCTTCCCGTCCGGCGTGTCCGCAAGTTTTAACATTAAATAGAAGAAAAGTTAGTAGTTTATTATGTAGATCTGACCGTCCTCGTCCTCCCCACCCTGTTCTTCTATCTATGTTTCTGTGAACAAAAGACGAAACAGAATTTGAGCCTTGTATAACGTATTATTAAATCGAGCTCCTCTCTCAGGTGTGTGTATAAATTATGAAAATTTTATCATATCACAGTTCATGTGCTCATAGTATCACTTTACTTCTTGTTGGTAGGTAGTTACTTCTGTTTCTATTCTATTAGGTACTTATATAAATATTTTGATATATTAGTAGATCTATTGTCTCAAGTCTCGAAAGCCAAGTCTATATAACTCGAAACTATTATGTGAATCTATTATGGATAAGGTTACATATATGTGAGTGAAGTGCCCACCTTATGTATATTTGTGTTTGTAGTTATGACAAGAGGAGGACGAATAATGTGGAAGAGCTGAGATAAGAAAGACAGGCTCTCAGCTCTCACATTTCCATTTCATTTTATTGTGCTGCATATTATTGTTGTTGTATTGACTTGCCATTTAACCCCTACAGTTGAATTTGAATCTTTGAGTGTAAGTAAGTACGCTGTGGGACAAACAATGAACAGTTCTGGTACAGACAGACAGACATTATCCTCATAGTTTGATATAATGCTCATCATTTTCAGTCAGTCAGCAGTGATTTCTGGACTGGGGCAGAGCTAAAATCTGGATGCTCTGATTCTGAGTTTAAATTATAGCGCGTTTTAATATATTTTCACGAAAATTAAACTACTGAGAAACAACTGACAAACTGACAAGGGACATATCTGTCTGAAGTAGTTGCATACCTCCAACTTGTAGAATTCTTAGATTTTTCTTACAAAAGTTGAAAGTGGAGCAAAACGCTGAATTCAAAATGGCGGGGAGACGCTCTAGGTAAACTGAAAAAAACTAGTGTTTAATTTTATTTTAAAATTACTAAATGTGGTGCCACCAACTCCAGTAGTTACATAGTAGAATCGTAAACGTCCTCCTAATTTCAGTTAAGTAATTTTCTGAAATACAAATTTGGTGTTGGTCTTCTGGTGTGTATTAGTTCAGCGGCTTTAAGAGTAAGCGAGGGAACAGATTACGTAGTAAAGTTACGTGAGAGAAAATTAATATTAAATACCGTCTTATTAGATGTGTGGCGGTCAGTTTAATGTGGACCTTGCTGCTTCTATACTTCTATGTACTGAACTCCCCATTTAAATTTGAATGTTAATAAGTTTGGCACGAAAACTATATTAACTCTAAGGTGTATACACTATATGACAACAGAATTTTATACAACAATGGGATTTTGGTCGGTCAAAGTGCGTCACAGAGAAATTACGGTTCCATGTCATAATAATTTTCGTTTGTGAGTTAAGATTGTCGTTTACTCCTTTTCAATAGTTGAATCTTGTTTTGCGCTGGGTCTCTATCTGTATATTCTCAAATCTAATCCATTCCATGTAAGGCATCATGAGTTAAGGAGGTATGTTGAATTGGAACTTATATGTACAAGTTAGTTTTGTTTCGCCCACGGTTGTGACTGCAGTCGTCCCGAGAAAGAGAGAGAGAGAGAGAGAGAGAGAGAGAGAGAGAGAGAGAGAGAGAGAAAACATAAGTTATGAATTAAGAGTGACTTGTAGTTTCTTAAGTTTTTGATTTGCTTACATGTAGTCAAGCAAAAAGGACAAAAGTTCATTTTTATCATGTAAAGATATCTCATGTATTTCTTGCTCACTAGGTATACATACAAGATTGAACACAGACATAGTCAGATGGTTATGGTTATAATCAGTATAATCTGTAGAAAATATTCTCTTAGTTTTTTGTTGTTGTGTTCTTTAACACTATGTTCAGGTCGCTCGCTCGGCGAATAATATGTTCTGTTCTGTACTAGGTTAAAATGCCGAATGCTGGCTACATTTTCTTGTATTCTTCTTTTGAGACTTTGGGACTGTTAAAAGTTTAATTGTGAGTTGGTGTGGTATGGTGGTTATGTTTTGTTAATGGTAAGAACGAGTCTGTCTTTCCTATTTTACATGTGTAGTTAATGGTTATTGCAGTACTCCGTCTTCTTGTACTGTGTATTCTGTAGTTGTGGCCGTTTCAATTGACCAAACCCATGTAAAAATATTTGCAGTTTCTTCTTGTTTTGTTCTGATGTTGGCTCTCTTATAACTTGATCATAAATTTAAAAGTTTGATTGTGTGTGTGTCTGTAAGTGTGTGTGTGTGTGTGAGCTTGGGATTTTTTTAAAATATTTGCCAAATGAATAGTTTTGCAGGTATTCAGCATGGGTTCACCACACACATAGCCATAGTACACCGTATTGAATTAACTTTTTAGCTACACCTATACCTACCCACAAGCCTACAACCTAGGTTCTGATAAATATAATACAATGTAGTTAGTCGGTGGTGGTGTCTCGTACAGAGTCCACCTTTATTGTGACAAGAAACTAACAGCCTCCATACAATAGTACACAATAGCCATTGCAAACTTGGAAAATTGAAATTGAAATAATCAAATACAGATAAACATCAGGCTGGTTGAAAAGCGTAAAGACCCCCGGCGATGGTTCAATAATTTAAAGTTGCATACAAATTATATGCATAATATTTTAAGCGTTTCACCTTCCTTATATTTCCCTGACAGTTGACAACGACGACGACGAGTCTGAAAGAAATCCTTATTTTTTTTAGTGGGTATCATTTTTTGTATTTTTGTTGTTTAATTTAATGCTGCGCAATATATAGGATTGAAAAAGAGCTTTAAGATTCTTGCCAATGTCCCTTTGGTTGGATGTTGGAATTTTTTGTTTACAACTTCAAGAATTCAAATTCAGAATTTTTAAGCTTATATTATTTTATTAAACTCATTTCTTTGCCGCCTTGAGCTATAATTATGAAGGTATGTGGATTTTAATGTCCGAGTACCGGTATTATGCATGTTATTCTTTAAGCAAATAAGATTCTCAAAGAAGATTATTATGATTTTTGCATGATATTTAATATTTATCTACACAGCCTCAGTTAAAAAGTTGAATTTTCATTGTCCATATAGGTTGCAAATTGTGTCGGTATCACATTATGTCGTATAGAGAAGCTAGAAGTTAGTGGGGATTTTTTGGTTAATTAGGCATAATTACTTCATTTGTATTCAGAGACTATACGGCGGACGGCGTGTTTGCGGCA
Source organism: Dicyrtomina minuta (assembly GCA_949802685.1). Lineage (NCBI taxonomy): Eukaryota > Metazoa > Arthropoda > Collembola > Symphypleona > Dicyrtomidae > Dicyrtomina > Dicyrtomina minuta. The sequence goes on from OX461808.1 coordinate 51,355,235, forward strand.
TAGGTTTGAGGGATTGGAAGAAAAGGCAATGGACAAGGGGTCAGTATCAACACCCCAGGGTTTTAATTTGAGTTGAATAAATCATTACTGTAAGTGATAAAAATGCGCTTGCATTCAAAAATCTGACTGGCACAATATAATTTATTCGATTCACAGCTGGATATTTTGGAATCAAAAATAATTTGTTGTGACCAAGTGCAATTAATATGTAAATTAGTCGACTGTCAGGAGTAGTGAGTAGTCACGGTTCAGGTGAAGTAGTAGATTAGAGTCTTGTTGATACCCTGAACAAAAGAATAAAATAACAAGAACCAGAGCCCAGATGTCCAGTATATAATATTATTATTATAAGTATTTAAAAGGAAAATCCTTATATGTGACTGCATAAAAAACCAAAGTATATATACAGTATAAAGTCGACATAAACATTAAAGATGTTTTAAAGACTTGGTACTTCTGATGAGGTCATCATCTAGCTTTAGATACACGAATGAGAACAAGAATATTATTTGAATTAAAATATTAAATGCTAAACTTATGTTAAATGTTAATGTAATATTATTATAATGTGATTCTTTTTCTTTTTGATTCCTTACTTACAGACTGATGAACTAAAAAAAATGGCCACATATGCGGAGACATCCCCATCGACAACAACGAGCACACGATTTCGTTCATCCTCCAAACATTTCCTGACTTGGTCTGCGAGTGCAGCCAACAACCGACTACAGAAAATGAGCAAAAATATTGTCAACAATGTCTCAAAACTACAAACTAAAATGGAGAAAGCTCTACCCACACTTCACCATCACTTGTCCTCATCCCACCAACAACAACAACATCATCATCATCATCCCCATCAGTATCAACATCGGCATTCCAACTCCAATCTAAGTATAGACAGCGGTGGATTCACTCTCAGCCGTCGAGAGAGAGAAAATCAATCTCCATTTAATAACGTGAATAATAATAATAGTTTAAATATTTGTGATCCAGATTGCATTCAAAATCAAAACTCACTCTCGTCCATCTCGTCCCCGTCGAACCATAATAATCATCACGACGTTAATATTAATTCGATCAATATTAATAAATGTGAGCACGATCATCATGGGAGCGCCGGGAAAAAGAGTTTCTCCACCAATAGCAGCCTCCGAAGAAATATTCTGGGGATGAATCGCTCCGAGTCCATCATCAATGGGAATAAGAGCTCCTCAACAAGTTCAGATAGTTGTAGCAGTAGTGATAATAATATTACGGATAGTAGTGCGAATTTAATCACGAATATTTCGACGGATCAGAGTTGTGTGCGACAACAGAATCAACATCAAAGTCAGCATCAAACACCCCAACAAAATAATACTATCAGCATCCTGTCAAATAAGAATAGTTTCCTACGTGATAATACTCAAAGTCAAAGTTGTGTTAGCATCATTAGCAGTAGTGGTGGTGGTAGTGGTTGTAGTCATAATAATTCATTGACTGAGTTAATCTCTTCTTCTTCTTCGTCTTCTCCCAGTAAGAATTTCTCTCGGAATGGAAATGGAATTCGGACGTCCGCCTCTGCCCTGGTCAAAAGTTTAGATTTTGGTGTAAATAATAATATCAATAACAACAATAGTAATAAAAATATGTTGGAGATGAAGCCCATCCACGGGAGTAGTTTTTACGGAGGGAATTTGACACCTATGGAGAGTGGTGGTAAGACTACCACCATCGGCATGGGGGGTCTTCCACGTGAAAGTAGTTGCCACAGTCATAATAATAGCTCGAGTAGCACAATTTCGTCCGCCGCTACTACTGCTACTGTTCCTATTACGTCTCCACAATGGTAAGCTCAAGTTGATCCATATTTTTTTATAATAATCCTCATTTTTTTTCATTTTTGAACCTTTGATGTTTTAAGTTTTTGCTTTCTATAAAGTCACGCTCACACAATACAAACCTAACAAAAACAACCTAACGGCCAGAATTATTGTTCTATTTGAGAACATGAAAATAAGTGAAACTGAAACTATTGTTCCACATTCTGTAATTTTAATTTGGAGCGTAGCTCTGACTCTCCTGTCTGTAGGATTACGCAGATTTTATGTAATCAAGAGCCTCCCAAAACAAAGGGTAGTAAAAGAAAATTCAGAATGAATATTGTTGGAGTTTAATTATGAGAACACATATTATCTTAGTAGTCGTGTAAATAGGCAAGGGATAGTGTCTGTTTCGGTGAGACTTGAAACGACCATATGTATTCTATGAAAACCGAACAATGCTTTTATTTCTTCAAAGCCTTTGTTGTTTTTTCTTTTCTTTCTTTCTAGTGCTGAAGAGTTTTTTCATGTAATTCCTATGCTAGAGATTACAAAATATTGCTTTAGAAAAAGTAGTGCATTATTCTTATTCCCAAAAATAGAACTTGTAGGAAATCTCCTCACTATTATTGATGATGTTGTATTAAGACGGACGTAAATACATGAAAATATGTTCTAGATATTTGTTCGTATCTACCTACGTGATTTTATTCTTGCATAATGCTAACACTTATAAAAAGGCATGCATACAACTAAATAATATATCATTATTGAAGGTACCTACGTTTGTACCGAATTTACTTTTATTTTTTACAGCCAAGCAAGGCTTCTTGTTGTGGATGGACAATCTAATTTATTTTCTGATTTCGATTTTCTTTTTTCGTTGAATAGGAGTCGTGCAAGTTCAGTTTCAATGGGCTCTACAGCTCAGTACGATTACAATCAGAGACGAAGTTCATCGACGAGTAATAATAACCATGACAGGAAAAATCAAAATGGTGCGGGCATTAATAATGAGTCCATGTCCACACCATCCCTCTCCTCCTCCTCATTATTTACGTCACCTCAGAGTTCTCCTATGAAGACGAGCTTGCTGCCTTCATCTTCTTCTTCTCAGTCTCACTCTCAACAGTCACAGTCCTCACCGGTCACAGCTGCTGGAGCCACAACAGCCGCAATTGTGACTGTGATGACTACCAAGACCAAGTCATTACCATTACTGTCCTCGTCCTCCTCCTCCTCGTCGACATCAAATTCTTCGTCAACAAGTTGTTCATCAAACTCTGTGAATTCCCCTCTCAACTTTGTTATAACAGACGGAGCCACAAAGAATTTGAATCATAATAATAATGGAAGTGGACGTGGACGGAGTTCAAGTCCAATGAGGATGACGACGTCCTCAGCCACCTTACCCAACTCCAACTCCAAACTGACAGTCACGATTTTTGAGGAAGAGGCTGAGCTGAGGCATGCACCTTGGTTCCAGGCTGGCATTCCAAGGTAAAAATAATATGTCTATATGAAATATGTCTGATATATACTGGATAGTGATTTATACGTAAATGATGGATATGAAAAATATGAATATGTACATACTTATTACTGATATCCATCCCTCCTGGCTTCCCGGCTGGTTTATACTCTCGTTACTCTCGTAGGTACTGACTGGAGTATTCTGTTTACACTTGTATGTATCACGATGCAAGTACTTGCTCGTCTGCCTCGAGTCCCCAATTTAGTATTAGTACATTATCATCACACTAACTCTAAACTAACTGTTAAGAATACTTTTGCTGCTTTACTTGTAACAAACTATTAAACAGCCAACACTATATGCATAAGGATTGTGATAACGAAGCAATGCGATGCGATGCGATGTCGTGAGCGTGAGACCCGACATGAAAAATTCCAACTTTATAATTATGTATTAATGTATAGAAATGTTGGGCAACAATGAATGGGAATATGAAGCATCCTCGTTTGTAAAATTTTACTTGGAATTCTTTCTGCTCCAAACATATGAATGTATATGTATCTAAATGGACATTTTATAGGATGAAAATCAAGTGTAGTTTTTATAATGTGTTCATTATTATCAAGTTTATTCTTACGACTTTCAAGAATATCTAATAATCGCATTCTGTTGGTATATGCTATAGTGTGTAATAATACTCAATAATAGGTTTCAAGAGGAATTTTTGGCCGTTGTATATATACGAGTTTTTTTTATGGCAACATTTGATTCTTGAGCTCACAACTCACGTTTGTCGTTTAATTGTTAGCTATAATATATCTCATTCCTTCCATTTTATAGGGGTATCGTATTTTCACATAACATATTTTGGCTAGACTTTTTTGATGTTGACGTCTAGGGAGTAAGAAAATAAAGTAACAACAAAGAAGGAAATTTACCATTTTTGTTGCTGTGAATCTTAAAATCTGTACTGCTAGAGAGTATAGTAGATTGATTTAAATTTGTATTATTATTATTACCATTGAAAGTTAGGAACTTATACAATTAGAATGGGACTGGAATGGAATGGGCAGGGTCTGTGCCTGTCTGCCCTGTCAGTCCAAGGAATTGATGAATATGTCAAGTCAAAAAGAGTCGAAGTCGAAAGTTTGGTATCGAATAAATCAAGGAAGGGATGGATGGATGGATGGATTGGATGAATGACTGCAGGCAGGGGACATGGACGGAATTATATTTTGTATTCCTTGTATAATGGCACGTCGGTCGGATAGATAGGTTCTACACTAAATCATCCCACGTGCAGAATCAAACATATGAATGCAACAATAATAGTCATTTTATTTGTATTTGTATTCATTCATTCATTCCCAAGTGGCCCATCCCAGTCGTCGTCAGCACACGCATCACCCGTCATCCACGTACCTCATATTACAAACAAAATAATAGGAAGAGAAAGCCGATTACGATTAGACATTTTTTCTTTGTCGACTATAAATGCGTCTATTGAGCCAGAGTCTGTGTGATACGTCTCCAAGTCTCGAGTCTTGATTCTCTTGATATTCAGACCATTATTCAACCAATGTTTTATTATGCATTAGTGGTTGTGGTGGTTAGTTTTCTTATTTATTAGTTTACTTTTACCAAAACTGTTACTGTGCGCTATACTCTTGTACCTGTATGGATGGGCTTATACTATATCTTGTGCTATAGATAGACTTTACAAAGTTACAGATATAGTAACAAATGTTAATACAGCAAGAATATATTATGATGACAAATTGCTGTTTCTTAAACAGTCTGACAGGATCGATTTCTGGTGAAGATGCGTTGTACATGATATATTAGGATGGTAATAGTAATTATATTGTTGTGAAGATGAGCTATTTGGGATCATTACAAATAACAAATTAGTTTACATTTCTCTTATCCTGTGTTTCTATCTCTGTCTCTTGCGTAATTTTAATCTTAACAGGGGCCAACAATAGACATTACTATCTCTAGTTCTATCCGTATTGAGCATCATAAATTGCTGTGATTTTACTAGAACAACAGTTTGTTTTGAAGATATACCTCTCCTCAGGTTACATGGTTTTGGTATTTGTGTAGTAAAAATACTTAAACAACATTCTGATTACACATTATAATATTTGCCACTGAATACTATGCACTAATTAAAATTGTAAATGCTTATGCTTTCTCCACGATAATTTCGGTTACTCCGCTACTCCGTGCGTATGTATTTCAATAATGTGTCTCGTTAGTGCAACTACGTTAAACACGATTTAAAATTTCCAACTAACTTATTTTTATTTGATTTTTATTTCTACAGAGAAATAGCTCTGGAAGTTCTAAGGAATGAGCCCATTGGTTCTTTCATAGTTCGGGAGTCAACAACCAAAACAGGATGTTTCGCCTTGTCACTCAGAGTTCCGAGAGAATTTCAACCCTTGGGCATCGCACACTACTTGATATTAAGAACTGGTCGAGGTTACAAAATTAAGGTACGCTCTCAACTATTTTTTGTAAAGTTGACGTCGACACACTATTTTACAAATTTTATCTTAAAAAAATATACATATTTCAGATTTTTAATAAACTATTTTTGATATGATATATCGTCGGGAAACATGGAAATGGAATGGAATTCCAAAGCAGTTTTCATGTGAATATTCTCAATTCTTCAGGCAGTTGAGGTTAAGATGCATACATTAGGGAAATAAAATGCAGAGTGCAGTGTGAACTGAACTGCTCATGGAGTATGAAGTTATAGGCCGTGCAGGAATACTTTCTACATCCTTTTTAAATAAAAAAATAGGGGAAGTACTTACTTTGTGTGGGTACTTGTGTAATGCAGTTTTGGTTTTAAAAAACCATGCGTTACATGTGTAGTACATTTGAGTTAGAATTCAATATTAAAGTAAAGGAAGAGTCTCTTGAGAGAGCTCAAGATTCCAAATCCAAAATATTGTTATGAGTATGAGAGTGGAAAATATGAGTACGCATAAATTAAATAAGTTAGAAGTATGAAGTAGGTAGGTAGGTATGTGAGTTTAGTGTAAGTGTAGTATGGAAAGGCTGTCAAGTGAGACGGGTATAGTTCTCGTGTAACTTTGGCTGGAGGAGGGGAAAAAATTAGTTTGAAGGTCGTACATGGAAAGTCAAAACGGAAAACTTGAGGTTTTTTACCTTTGCTTTTTGAGATGGTTGAGATACTTACGCTCAACGATTCAACAGGATATTAAGTAGATAGATAAGTTAAGTTTGAGTATAAAATTCTTAGATACCCTCCCTTACTATCCTATAGGAGCTAGAAGGAAAGTAATTGCCACGTCAGTTGGTTTGTATAAGTAATTACATACCTATGATTTTCCTGTACCTTCTGAAACAGTTATCACTAACTACTATCGATGAGTAAGTTGTATGTAAAAGGAGTCTTTGGAATTTGGAATGCGGGTAGTTTCTCTTACATACATAGCATACTGTAGAAGCATAGGATTATGTTTAATTGAACATTCAGCATAGAACTGAAATAATTATAAAACTGTAATCGTGATTTTAATGTACAATTAATTTTGTATTCGTTTAATTATACGGATAATTAAACATTTTTCAAATAGTCTTTATGCTCATTTGTGACTTTTGTTTTTTCAAGTTGTGAAATGTACTTCAGAATCCTGATAATTCTTTAAATTATGAGTGTGCAGTGTAATCTCCAATATGCAGTATTCTGTGGAAGAAAGTTCGGAAAAGTGTGTAATTAGATGATTACCTAGGTATGTATGTATGTTTAGTCTTGGGTTATTGTTCCAAGTTTAAAGTAATTGTCAGACAGTCGTAGCTCTTACAGAGTAGAGTATACATACCATAGATACTTGTGTTTATACGGTTTTTAACATTATTATGAGTAGGTGCAGGTTGTACTAAAAGTACAATATGAAAAGAAGGCCTGGGTTGGTTTAATGATAATGAGCCTGGGAAATAAAAATGAAAGACTGAACGAGGAGGAGGAGTAGAAGGTGATGATAAATGACCGTGTGTTACATTAAAAAACGTTCTGAATTTTTTTTTCTTCTTGTTTGATTCCAGGGTTTCACAAAGGAATTTGGAAGTCTGACCTCACTAATTACTCATCATTCAGTGATGCCGGAGCTATTGCCCTGCCCTTTGTCCCTTCATCGGTACCGTCCCAAGCATGCCCATAGGGTCAGTCGAGTACATTCCTCTGACTTTGTTGAGCCTGAGAAACTCGTCACTTTCCGAAAATTTACAGACTTTTAAAATATATACAATATACACTCAGCCCAGTCTATATTTATAGCCTTGTATTTTAAAGTACTTGATTACAAATATTGTTACTATTATTATTATTATTACGTCATGTTATGTACTCCATGTTCTTCCAGCTTTAAGTCTTCTCTGTTCTAATTTTACAAAATAATTATGCTGTGGTTTTATAAATTACTTGTAGTAATTAGTACGATTATATTATATTATGTTATATAGTTACAATAACAATACCTGTGAGGCAAGACAATATCCTAGTTTGTGTATTTATGTAATTTGATGCTTGAGGCACGTAGACAATTTATATTATACTAGCCCTATGTTTCAAGAATTTTGGGATTTGGATGGCTCATTTTCATACGATGTTTAATTTTGAAGGTATATGCTTAGTAATAGTACCTTTGTTAAACGGTGGTATCAATTTCTCTTGTTCTCGGCCCACCTTTAACCTTCATTATTATTTTTATTGACATGATTATTATTACAAATTGAGATGATGTATTTACGAGAAGCCTTTTTTATGATTTATATTCCAGAATTTTTATTTAATACTCCTTCATCAATGAAAGCGTAATAGTTAATTTAGTAGAGGGAATTATTCAAGTATCTGTGTATCCATAATTAGTCGTGATGAGATGAGACTGTTTTATACAAAGACAGATGGGTGTAAGACTACTTAAAACTATAAAGCACTTTTTTATTTAATTATAATGTTCTACCTACAATATTATATTATTATAATACCAGCCCGTACGAAGTATTCGTACTTCCATTTCTGAAAAGAAATTAATTAAAATACTCTGCGAGAAGTAATAAATTACAAATTCGCTTACAAATAAAAAGTGTATTCCCTTATACTATTAAACATTCAAAGATAGGATTAGTCTTGGTCTTGATTTCAATTCTACGCGAACAACATAATATAGTATTAGGTAGGTATTCAGAAGATTATTATATACTATAATATATATATACTATAATAATATTTAATCCTGTATAACTATTTAAGTTTTCAAGTTTAAATCAAGATCTTCAAAGCTTTTTATATTATAAGATTTATTATTGTTAAATAATTTGATTAGAATGATGTTAGAATAGTTTAGGAGGTAGACGTTATGTTTGCGCAAGTGTTTGAACTTGGTGGCTGGTGTGATTAATTAGCATTAAGTACATGTTCTCGTTTTTAATTTCGATATTAAATGTTTTTGATTGTGAAAAGAGATGAAATAATAACTAAACATTGTTGATGTAATAAATTATATTACCTGTGTATGTTTCTTGTACTTAAGTCAATCAAATATTATACAGCTAATCAACTTTGAGGCGGCTGCTGCCATGTCGGATTTGCATTTGACGGATAATCCCCTTAATCTCCCTTTTTTGCCAAGTCTCAATTGCTCCATTATTCGTCGGGTCTCATTTTAGTAATATTTCTACATCGCGTATCAACAAATAAGACAACTTTAAAGAATTGCACCAGATTAATTATACAACTTTAAAGGGTTACTTCTAATCATAATGTTATTAATGTCCAGAGTCTAAATACGGGATTTGATCGTACAAGCGCATCCGGCCAAAGGAGCAAAATTATCGAATTACCTACATGTCAAAAACAATATTTTAATTTAAAATCGCTAAGAATAATTTGTGCTCATTTGCACAAACTGTTTTTTCTGTGCTTTGCTTGCGTATTAATTCTGCAGCATTCTGTTATTCTGTAGGATACATAGATTACAAATAAGACAGGTCGTTGTATAATGCAATTACAGCAATAATCATATATTATATACCCAATTGTTCGTAGAAAAAACTAAGAAGGCAATTACGGTAGTGTGGAAAGGTATAAACTCGTCATATAATTATAATCAAATACTGATAATCGTTCACACTGAACTACTTTAGCGCTTAAAATAGTTGTTAGCAGTTTGGAAATACACTATTAATCATCCATAGCTTCATAAATTAGATTCTACATGTAAACTACTTAACAAGCGATGAACTGTAAACAATTCATACCTTCAAACCAATTGTGAATAACCTTCAAAAATCAAAGTCAAGTATTTTAAAGCCTAACTAATAAGGTACTACATAACGTTAGTTACGTTAGTACCTAATTATTGAAGACCCGTTGAATTTGGATATTAATTTTGCACTTAAGCAATTTCATTCCAAAAACAAAAGCGGTGCAACTAGTAGAAATGTGACAAATTAATTTTGAAAATAATGTTTATGAGACCTTCCAATTATAAGTCTCATGTCAGTACATGTACCTACTTACATAAGTGAGAAATACTTTTAAAAGCAAGAAGTTTGAATTTAATCAAAAGTCCTACTTTTTAATGTTTAACCGGCTTTTTTAAAACGCGGATTAAAAAATGAAATGGTTTTAGCTAAAATTAAAAAGACACCGCAAAACAGCTTATGCAGTCTTATTTCTTCAAATTCAAGACGTGGAGTTTAATCTGGGAACTATAGTTGTGCTCGTACATACATGGTGAATGGTGTGTGACTCCAATTATTATTTTGCCAATCGCATATTATTATTCATTTAATTATATTAGTATGGTTTGGTTAGAAGCGCACTTATAACTACCGCATACCGAAAAATAAGGATGATAAAACCAAAAGCATCATTTTAAATATAGATTTAAATTCATCGAATATATTTTAAAGTGTGAAAAATAAATAATACAGCATGCTTTATAAGCATTACGGTAACGATCTACCTATACGACTACGACTGAAGAATGATCTACGATTCGCCTCATAAATTAAGTAGCATCTTATAACTCTTATGCATATACTCATACACCTATACCCCTACCTACCTGCTTGAAACAATCATCATTTCCCCTTAATTGCGGCTAACCGTTAATCCTGGTTATCCTTATTTCAAGTGACTCGCGGCGGCGTCTGTCTAATCGTAAAATGAAAGTGCAAAAGCCACAATCATAATCATAATAAACGAGAACATGTCTAAATGATAAGCGATTATCCTAGTAAAGTTTATTAATCCTTTTTGGATCTTTGACAACAACAAAAATAAATGAAATATATATGAAATTTAAATTATACACAGAGTTTTACTGCGCACAAAAAAAACCAAGACCAATAGCGGATGTAAAAATCGACTTGTTTGGTTTTGGTTCCGTTTAGCTTTACAAAGTGCAAAACATGGATATATGTCTTGATTTTTTAGTAAATTCTAGATATTAGTAGCATACTTACAAGCAAGTACAACAAATACTGCATTCAACATAAACTTTCTTTTAGTGTAAATTATTTGTTGGATCGTTATCGTTTATCATTTATGGACATAAAAATAAAAATAAACGTAAACAGTAAACTGAATAGGCTTCGATAATTATATATCTCTATTTATTTTTTTTTTTGCGTGGTTGCAATAATTATAACAGATATTCTTGCATGAAACAAAAGTAAACCCCTTATATTTTGTGCAGCACACTATGTACATATACAAACTGACTGACCAAAAAACTGATATTTCAGATGATAATTATTATTGTTAAATTTTGAATAAACATAAAACTGATGATATCTTTCAAAGTTTAAACATCTATGAGAACACAAGAAGTTGTAAATAGTAAATTGTTATATGGTCTGTGCCTCTGTGCAGTTTAGTTAACTTGTATTTGTACTACATTTAAAACCATAGTAAATAAATGAATGATCGATCCTACTACGTGATTTGGAAATGGAAATAAAAGCGCATAGATAAAAATTTAGTGACGGCAAATCGACCGTACATATTAACTATTAACTTAACTGCAGTCAGACATATATCGTCAGCGAAGAGGCAAATCTGACTATCTCCTTTTGGTGCTAAAAGCGAAACTGACTACTACCATTTTTTGCTAAAAGCGAAAATGACTATCTCCATTTTTCTCCAAATACCATTAAAAGGAGGCAAAAAAACTACATGTGCCAATGCAGCATGTTATTAGGCATACGTTGTTGTTAAGGGGTCGTCCATAAATGACGTCACAAAAAATTATTGCTCTTTGAGAACCCACCTACTCTCAAAAAACCTGGGGAAAAAAACTATGTGCCAATGCAGCATGGTATAAAGCATACGTTGTTGTAAAGGGGTCGTCCATAAATGACGTCACAAAAATTATTGCTCTTTAAGAACCCACCTACTCGCGAAAAATCGGGAGAATTTTCAATCCTAGATCCAGGAGCGTAATCATTTACTTGTTTATAGCTATTTATCATCTGACTGAAAGCAAGCTTACTAACTACACAGTTGCTTTGATTAAAATAAAGCGGGATCGGTCACATTGTTAGTGACAGGCACAATGAATAAACAAATAAATATTCCACGTGACAGAAATTTAATAACATGTTAAATATTTAAATTCTATCACATTCGTTTTTCAATTACTACAACATTTAACTAAACGTAATAGTCCATTATTACAATGCCCACTGAAAACTAAACCGAAATGATAAATAAATGAAGAAAGGAGTAGTCACTAGAAAACCACCAGCATTAACAATAAACACTCGTTAAATTTAAAACGATAATCTTAGCTTAGTCAGTAAAAGGTTGACACATTGATTTAAATTACCAAAAGCTAATGATACAATCAATATCAATAGCTAAAAATTTTAAGATTGTAATATTTATACTGGGTTGTCTTGTCTATAAATGATGTCACACTTAGCGTGTGTGGGTTTTGTCTAGTATTTATGACACGCCTTGTTACAGCTGAGCTGTTATAATGGGAACAGGTTGGTTCTTAAAGAGCAATAATTTTTGTGACGCCATTTATGGACAACCCTTTTACAACAACGTATGCTTTATAACATGCTGCATTGGAATATAGTTTTTTTTCCTCCAGATCTTTTGAGAGTAGGTGGGTTCTCAAAGAGCAATAATTTTTGTGACGTCATTTATGGACAACCCCTTAACAACAACGTATGCTTAATAACATGCTGCATTGGCACATGTCGTTGTTTTGCCTCCTTTTAATGGTATTTGGAGAAAAATGGAGATAGTCATTTTCGCTTTTAGCAAAAAGTGGTAGTAGTCAGTTTCGCTTTTAGCACCAAAAGGAGATAGTCAGATTTGCCTCTTCGCTGACGATATCTAATAAATGCTTGTTATACATATGTATCTATAGTCATTTATGTGTAATGCAGGTAGTTACTACTAGTACTACTACTCCTACACAATTTACAGCTGTAATAACTTTACACAGATATTCATTTTAACACATCACTGCGCCTATATCATATGGTTTTAATATTATTATGGTATAAGTATAGCATGATGTGCAAATGAACAGAGCGTTTACTACCTTATTTTTATTGCAGCAATGATCATCGTCATCCTGTAGTAAGTAGCTCCTGCTACCTGCTGCACTCTAAGCACCCACTATACTAAAACTGAAGGAAAGTAAAGAAATCATTTTGAAAGTCAGACTTAATACAGAAAAAAAAATTTCAGAAGGTTGAACACATTTCATTTGTGATTGTTCTAGACTGATGAATTTTCCAAGGTGTAAAAAATCGGAAATTTTTCATTAAAATTTCAAGTACAAACGCTTTTGAAAAGAGTACAGTGTCGAATGCAGAAACTAGTTAAAAAATGTAAATTTATTTTATTCATTTCAATTTAAATTACACACAGGTGGACTCGGCATGAAATGCACTTTATTTTTTGTCTGGCAATTTTCTCTATGCATGTAAGTAGTGCAGTAAGTACAACGAAATGTACGGACGAAGCAATAATGGACGCCTGAGCTGGACGTTGTTGGATGGTCAGACAACAACTTCGGCTTCTCAGTCAGTCACTCATTGTGATTAAACTGTAACGTAACGTAAAAGTAAACGTAATTATAGAGAAGTGAGAAATCTACTTACAAAAGTTAAAGGAATGGCCTAGCGAAGTAAATGTAACGACCTAAATGTATACGCAAAATATTAGATAGAGATGACTGCCAATTTAAATTCCCAATTTATGGCAATTTACGCTCTCATTTAATTCTCAAATAATATAATAAATATAATTATTATTACTTACTTACTTTACTTAGTCATACTTTCCGTTTCAAAATCAAAACTTCTGCATCATTTTTTTCCCTCCCAAAACCTGATTCTTTGAGGCCTCTGCTTAAATTCAGAAGTATGTAGTTAACTCAAACAGAGCTTTGAACAGTTTACATTTTTGCAATTTTTTCATATCTCCTATCTCCTACAGTACACACATCATTCTAATCACAACGTAATTGCCTGACTTACCATCGTATAATATTATGATGTATTAAATCTGTTCTGTTAAATATGGGAAGGGTTGATCCCTAAAGAGTCTGAACATGAGATGACGCTGCATTTTCGGCTTTGATTTTTGGATCTAGACAAATTATATCGTATTCTTACTGATAATGATAATACAAGTTACATATATACCTTTACTTAATACAACTGCTACTACTATGCATATACGGTCAACTATATGTCTACTGTATATTGCATACACCACAATACACAGACATTAAATTCCCTTGAACCATTAAAAACGTGTCCATGTCCATACCTAAACTTTGTACAGATAGATACTGCAATGTTTAACGAAAACTGTAGAGTATTTAATTTGCTGCTTCGGTGCTTTGGGTTTTTTGGACTACGCTATATTCGTTTGGATTAGTAGTTTAGTAGCATATTATATATAGATAGATATAAAGAAGAAAAAAAGCAGAGAGCAAACTGCAACTTGTAAATGGCACTGGATTACTAGTGAATTGAAGTCAGTCGAAGTCGAAGCCGAAGATAGTATATAATTTAACGTAATTACTATTTATGCCCATGTTATATTGTTATTCCTCTGACAAGGGAATGGTTTTACATGTTACCCGTCGATTTCAATGAGTTATGTCTACAAAAATCAGGCTACCTTTAAATAGTGGGGATCCAAAGTAACTCGAGTGCATTTTGCGTTGTTCGCCCACAATAGCCCGCCAAAGTTTAAAAAAATTAAAATTTTAATATTTTGCCACCCTGGTACTTTTACAGTTCTTGTCCGATTTTGATGAAATTTTGTTTTTTCTGATCCTTAGTGTGTTTTCTGAAAAGCAATTTCAAGATTTTTCAAAATTCAAAATTTTTCATTTTTTCGAAAATTTTTAGAGAAAACATTATTTTTAAGGCCTACTTTTATAGGCCATTTTTTTCGAAAAAAATAAAATTTTTGAATTTTGAAAAATCCTGAAATTACGTTTCAGAAAATAGTCTAAACGTTAGAAAAAGTCAAATTTCGTCGAAATCGGATGAGAACTGTAGATGCTACAGGGCGGCAAAGTATTAAAATTTGAATTTTTTTAAACTTTGGCGGGCTATTGTGGGCGAACAACGCAAAATGCACTCGAGTTACTTTGGATCCCCACTATTTTTGTAGACATAACTCATTGAAATCGACGGGTAACATGTAAAACCATTCCCTTGTGAGAGCAACATGAATGAAAGGAATTATCGATAACCATAAAGACAATATAAAATTATACATCTGAGTAATCAAAGCAATTATTTTCTAAACCAAATTACATTCGCTCAATTGGGGAACAAGACAGACATGGCCATTTTGATAAGTTACTTAACCCAAAATGACTTTTTAATATAAAATTGCATAAAAATGACGGTTATGGTTGAATTACGTAATCAGAGAAGTCTATACGCACACGTTCTCAAGATAACGCACACACACTGTGAGGAGGATGACTGTGTGACTGACGGCATGAGGTTAGATTTTGATTTCACGTTGTTGTTACGATATCATTAATTTAAATAAATAATAAAGACGGACCAAAAATGTGTAGCATTATGTACCACGTATGGGAGGGCTTGGAACTTTTGGAAGTGAGTGAGAGGTCTCCGCTCATAACTTTTGATAAAAATGGAAAAGGTCATCAAAACGACAAATGTCCATCATTTTCTTTGCTCACCTTTCTCTTAAAATAAAAAGTATTTTGTTAAATATCAAATTATTTAAACTTTGCAACCACCGATAGAGACTGAGACGGCCCCGTC
Organism: Dicyrtomina minuta; assembly: GCA_949802685.1. NCBI lineage: Eukaryota > Metazoa > Arthropoda > Collembola > Symphypleona > Dicyrtomidae > Dicyrtomina > Dicyrtomina minuta. The sequence continues at coordinate 51,370,847 of OX461808.1, forward strand.
ACAATAAATTTATTTCTTACTCAAAGACAAAATATAGTATAATATATCAGGTCAGGTGCATAATAGGAGAGTAGAGAATTTGTTTAATTACCTCTATATTTCAGGTAACCAGGCGGAACATTCCACACAGACAGATGACAAACGCACACTACTTATACATTCGTCTTACGATTAGAAATTTATTTTGCTTCCTTTCCTTCTTTGCATTGTACTATAAAAGTAAGTATCTTCAAATGTATCATTAAACAGTAAAGACAATACTTAGACTTCCATATAATATACGTAATAATGATAATTATGGTGTAAAAGTAATTGAACGTAAACTGTATAGACATTTTGTAACAAAGAATATTTATTTTATACTGTTATGGTACCTGTTATAGTGCTGCAGACTGCAGACTTTGAATTGGTGGAATTGCATAATGAGGAATAAATTCTTCTCACTCTCTTTCATTTTCATCCAAAATCCAAGGAGTGTCAGATCAAACATATATAGAGATTCGTAGGATACACGTGGGACGGTGGGACCATAGCAGTTTTAATTTGAAACTGTGACACTTTTTGACTCGATCAAAAATCTCAAGAAAATTATATACGGGGCGTCTGGCGTCTAAAGTACTGTAGGTAGTAATAGGGATAGTTGATAGTAATTACGGCAGCAGCAAACGGTGACAGTGCAAACGTAAAAAGGAAAAAAAAACAATGCAAAAAACGTCAAGTTCTAACTTCTAACTGTATACATAGTTTTAGTCATACGACACAAAAAACTGACTAGTGAGTTTTAGAATATAATTAGTGTACCTAGATATCTTGAATGAAGTAACTTTCGACTTAAACTAATTTAGATGCTTACTCAGCATAAAAAGAGAATGAATTCGACAATGAGAGCTTCCATTTCCATTCCACATTTCTACGCCTTAAAAATGTAATATACACAATATAAAGTCAACGCAATTCAGGAATTCCTATTCCTACAAACCTAAATATATTTTGAGACAAAAAAAAACAACATAGAATTAGATATTTTTAAAGCCATGTCACATATCTATATACCTAGTCACATTTTGTATTTTTCGTATAACCTGATAAGCAGGAAAATAGCTACCTAGGTATATGTTATGGCACTACTACCGCACACACAAATTAAGTAAAAGACAGTGCCGGTATGAAATAATTACTGATTTTTAAACAAACAAGCAAAATTTGCATATATACTATCCACACTTCTTATTAGTCTACGTCTACATACAGTCGACATTAATACACGCTGACTGCACTAACTGCGCGGATAGTGACTTTTAGGGTAAACAATCTTATCTATTTACTTCCTGCTAAATAAAGCAATATATATGTGGAATGCAAACAGACAAATATATATAATTCTTACATGTAAGCTATACATATTTAATCGTAATCGTAATTGAGTATGATTTGTGAAGCTATACCTGTGCATATACTCATACATTTTCAGGCTCGGCCCAGGTAGGTATGCTGGTCTGGTCTGGTATAGTCGTAATCGAAACGGCTACGAATGCAGAATACGAAACGAGTACCTACTTACTTACCTATCTACATATTTTTATATTTATCTGTCTGTATATTCACTCTTGTTGTACACAAAAACTCAAAAAGACTAGCGAAGCTTATATTATTATGACGTAGAAAAAAAATCAGCATAAAAATTAGAGCCCAGCATGTCTTCAGGAGCATGAAATTAACGACTGAGATAAAACAATAGAGAACTAAACAAGATGCATTTCCCTATTCTCCATTGTTTTTGTTTTTACGCTTCTATCTATCAATAAGTATTTAGGTAGATTTTTTTTTATATTTCTCTCAGTGAAAACTGAATTAAGCTACTGGTTTTTTCTTTTTGTAAATTATGAACGACAGCTGGTTTACCTCGTCATCGTGTGTAGTTTGCCAATTCTAGTTTTGTACTTTATACACTACTACTGCACTGTACTTTTTACAAAATATATTGATGTGACTTACTTACTTAGGGACGTCAATCGGGAGGTAGTAGGTATGTATATTCATATACACATACAAAATAATAATAAAGGGCTACCTAATTTAATTCTAGTTTTTTCTTTCTGGATCCATTCTTTGATTTTATAGGACACATCTGACATATCATATTGATCAGTTAATCGTACGGTTCAAAGGAAGAGCTACCACATTTTTGCTGGTAAAATGAGCAAGAGCATAGCCGCGGAGCCAAGTCAAGCCAACTCGTTCGAGTAAAAAATGTTTTTTGTAATTCTGCATCGTTCTATTCTATACGCTATATACTCAATTAAATTAAATTGAATACAAAATACAGGTGAGCTTGGGATTTTATACACTTATCCTGCTCATTGGAAACGTGGATGTGGAGCGATTAATAGCTCTAAAGTATAAAAGAGAACAAAAAAGGCATCTTTATGGAATTAACACGAATTCACTTGCTTACTTTTCTCTGTAGATTCTTTTACGCAAAACTTCAAATTATAAAAGTTTAACATTACATCTCCATTTTATGCGCTGATTTTGATCAAGTTTTTTACTTGTTTCGAACAAGTCGCGTCCTCGTGTCAATAAGAATTTTAATGATATCGATCAAATCCACGGACTACTCATGATACTAATACCAGCAACAGCACCAGCTGTACGTACAATAAGCGCATTCATACCAATTCTGAAGTACGAGGACTATAGTCTACGTATAAATCGAGATGATGTTCAAAAATTGGAACAATTTTGTAAATCGGCATTTTTTAATTTAGATCAAACTCACACTTCTTTTTGGCTACTCTTAAGTTGTAAAAAAGATAATGAGACGTGAGAATTGACGTTGACGTTTAGTTGGACGCTGTGAAACCAAAAACTGCTTTGTTTAGTTTTGTAAATCTACTTAGGCGCATACAACGTCATCGAATGCCGCTTAGGATTTACATACAACATAAAATACACATATACCTACTTAAAAAGTGCTACAACTGGTTTTAATCTTGAGTAATCTTGACTGATTATAGCTAAAATCGACATGTCAACTTCAACTTGAGACAAAGCAGTGCTCATAATACATCTTCATCGTAGTGCGGTTGAGTTGAGATACATACTACTCACAAATTTCACAAATATACGTGAAAATATTGAAGAGAAATGTGAAAACATGAAACGTAAGGCGTTAAAATTGACCCTTAATTTTTCTCATCAAGTAAGTAACGCTCAATTACAAAGTAAAACCGAGACTGAGAGAGAGAGAGAGAGAGAGAGAGAGAAAACAATTTGACTCGTCTTTAAATTTAGTTTTGAGCATCCTACATGCCTCGGCACACACATTCCAAGAAGGTACTCTACTATTATTATTTTAATTAATCTTTAGCGTAGACCGCACTGTATAATTATATAAAAAACTTACAATCTACTATATCATGCCAATCCAAGTTTGAAGTTCATCGTTCAACTTAACTCATCGATGCATTACCACATTCCATATATTAAATTTCTGTTTTCTAATTTAATTGTCCCCAGTATAGACAGTCAGTCTGTATTTTGTATGTGTGTGTTCATTTATGTTTACATCAAAACCAAGATAAACGTTTGATGAGGCTCCCTGTTTGTAAGTATTTTCGTGTCTTCCTTTGACTTCGTTTTGAGAGGTTCTCACGTTCATGTTTGGTTGGTCACTGGTTTATAGATGCTGGTTTCAATGGTCACATCCTCAGTCGTCATCCAGATTAGAATTTTTGGCCCGCCGTGGTCTATCAGTAATCAAAAGTTCTAGTTTTTGTTGGTCCTCTCTCTCGTTCAACTTTATGTGTTCTGCTTCTTTCTGAATGTTCAAAGCCAGACATGCTAATAATGTTCATTGTTTTTGTTTTTATATTACCTTGGAGGTGGAAGTTGAAAAACATCAAGATACAGCAGAAAAAAACTAGATGCGTACCTATATAGTATATCCACATACTACATACGGCATACAGTGTATGGAGACACTTGAGAAAGAACTCATAATCGTATATATAATTGACTCGGTCAGTAAATGATTGTGAAAAACAAGGAAAATCGAATCAAAATGTCATTCAGAATAATAAGACACGAACAATACTTATTGGTCAGGGGGATAAGGCAGTATCAGTATACCTGTTAATAATGTTGAATGTGGAAGAAAACCCTTCAAGAAAACAAAAACAATACTTGAAATTGAAATGCAGAACACTCTCAGTCAGTGAAGTCAGATCAGAATCAACTAGTATCTAGTCCTAGTCCTAGTCTCAGAACCAGGCTCACTAGTCAGCTGTACAATAAAAACTAAATCAAGTTTCACTACTACATGCTCAAAAGTTTCACGTCCACGTTTCATTTGTCATTGTTATTGTTATGTTGCTCAGAGGAGAGATGTTGATTGTGAACGTTGTTTCACTCTTTTAAAAGTATCACTTGAACTAAACTTAAACTAGGGGAGCATACCAACACCAACCAAGCCAGAAAATCCGAGTGACATGATGTCGATCTTGAATTTGAATAATTGTTTAGTTTGCACTTTTTGTTGCTCAGTCAGTCAGTCAATGATGAAGTTTTGGTTGTTGGTAAAAATAGTTAAATGCATTGAATGCAATAAGAGTTTAGTTTGACTGAACATTGTTTGAAAAGAGCTTTCATTAAATTGTCAATTCTTGCTGATGCTGCGCGTCTTTTGATTATAATTGTAGTACGTCTGTATCCAAAAACCAAGTATCTGTAGTTCCTGTGACTGTTGACTGTAGGGAACCAACGCTACCTTGCCTACATACTTTTCCTTTATAATTAAACTCGGATTAAACTATAAAGCTATTTAAAGTTTAAACCAGCATGCAGCAGGCCAGGCAGGAATTTTGAAGCAGCATTCTATTATTTTTTCAGTTAGCGCGCTAAAATAAGGCACGGTTTTCTGTTTCTAGTGCATTCGAGAAAAGGCCTTTAAAATATTTTACTACACTACTTTTACACACACATTGCCATTGCATTATGCATTTCAATGCAGTCGTAAATGCAATGGAAGTTTGGCAGTGATTCTATTTCTTGATCAGCAGCAGCCATTCTAGAATTTCTAGTAGAGACAAGAAGAGTCAAGCAGTCAGGTTATTAGGTAGTATATGGTCAGAGAAAGAGAGCGTGACTATGGGACGACGGCGACGACGACGACTGTGAAGCTAACTGCCAATTTAGCTTGTGATAGTTTCATGAAGTTTTTTAACTATTTATTTAATTTATAATGAAAACAATTATCCCATTATCATTATTCTTATCTTTCTTTTTCTCGCTGCGCTGTGTGGAAGGTGATCGTGGTCAGATCACGATCATATTAATAGATTCATTCAAGACATGATAGATTAAGATTACAAAAAAAGTCTTCAAGATTCAAAACTTAAAATTGTCTGTGAATACACTACCCACCGTCACCGGTCAGTCAGTGAACAGTTATTTACCCCATCACATCACTTAAAATTCATATTCATTGTTTTTGTTTTCATTAAAATGTTGCTGCGGAGAAAGATAAATAAAGATAAGTACCTAGCTATATATTATGTATCTTACAAGACGTTTACAGCTAATGTTGTTCAGACTTTAACTAACTTGCTCTCAGTGAAAACGTTAGCAGCGTCCCAACGGTAGCACTATTATTATTTAATTATAATTATATGCTGACGCTGACTGAGGTGAAATCTCTGAAGATGTTGAATTCATGCTGAACCTTAAGCACAATGTGTCACTGGGTAACCAATTATATTTAAGTATCTATTATAGATCAGGTCAGTACTGAACTGTACTGTATACTGTCCTGCCCTGCCAACCACAATTTAACCGTGCGAGAAAGAGAAAGAGGAATAAAATGTGTTCCTTCAATCACGTCTTTGTCCAATTTCATATAATCTCCAATCGAATTTGAAAATTTGAAAGGACAGAGACGCGAGAAGCGTGAGAAAAGTATCTAGTTATACGTAAATACTCAACAATATATGAATTCACAAATGATAAGGGTACTTTTGTCCACATGAAGAAATTTATTTTTGAGGGAATACAATAGCGTCATCAAAATTTGCATTTGACTCGCAGATATCCGTTTCCTATATTGAAATGACAAAATCAAAACGGTCTATCCTTACATGGCTATTTTGTTTTTTAGATTAGTAAGCTAAAAGTTGAAATCATGCCAATAATAATGCAATGTAAGATAAGGACGTAAGATAATATGGATTCAAATTCGTTTTGGAATATTGGAATTGGAAAAATAGAATGTTCATGGAACTACTTATTATGTTATGTATTGTGAAAATAGTTCTTTATCCGTAGTCTGTATTGACTGGGACAGTCAGTGGGGAATGAGGAATTCATTCAGTCTACTGACATGGCTCAGTCAGTCTGCGAAGAGACATTGTTGGAAATATACACATGGTCAATGTGAATTGTTGTGATCTATATATGGTAGTGGTAAAAAGACATACTGTGTGCCATGTACGAATGATACTCCAAACTTCAACAACAAAGCGTTATAAAAGGCTCAAAGTACAAAGATAGATCCAGGAATTTAATTCAAATGGGGAAAAAACGTGATTTACGTGACATGAAACTGCTCGTGTATATCTTACCCATTGTACCGATATTTTGATTGTTGCACTTGAACAATAATGCGTGTTGATTTTGTTTGCTGATAATTTTGAAATGGCAAAGCAAAAGTCTCAAGAAATTCTATATTATTATTAGTATCCCGTACCCGTACATATTATCTGCATATCCCATTTCTTGCAAGTACCTACTTTAATATGCGTTTTCAATGTACGATAGTGGATGACAAGTTGATGTATTGCATTTAATAGTATAGCAAAAGTTCGAACAAGGACTAGATTGCAATTTCCCAATTAAAATTTAGAGTTTAAAGCTGGAAATATATGAAGAGTTGTTTGGCAAAACGGGCCAAGTCCATTTTTTCAAACGTGAGGGTATTAGCGTTACCTGAACTATTCAATTAGATACGTTACTGAGTTACATGGTGAAGGTCAAAGTCCAACCAAAGCAATATTTTTAAATACCCAAATTTTCGTTATGTTTTGTTGTAAAAACGAGATAAGTCCACCTAAAACATGCATTATTTCCTATGTAAGTTTGGTTATAGAAAAATACTGAGCTTAAAAGTCATCCAGTCATAATATATTTTATTTGAAATTTGTTGTGGACTTGACTCGTTTTGCCAAACATCTCTTCATATATATGTCTTGACACCTTTAAAATAAAAAGGATTCATGGCTACATATACTTGTACGAGTTGTCGAGTTCAAAAATAATAATTGAAATTGGCACTCTGTTCTTCCTGGGCTCGCTTTGCTGTGTGTAATTATTAATTATAGTTCAGTTAATTTTAATTTTCATGATTATTGAATTCAATTTCATGCTTGTTAAAAGTATAATATGCTGATTAAACACACAGTCGGACTCACTACTCAGTCAGTCAGAGACTCTGGGGATTCATAACAGCATATAAAAATAAATATATTGCGTGTGAAATTCACCTTTGAGTATTAAATTTTTATCGTTATTGTTAAAACATTTACTTAACTTTTTTAGTTTTTCGTCTGCAAGTACTACACTATATGGGCTTCACTGTATAACTCTAGTAGTAAATATTAGAATGTAGGTATATAGAAATGTATACGCATTTAGCCATGTGATAGATTGCTTGCAATTGCAATTAGGTATGTTACTATTATGTGAATTGTGAAATAGGAACATGAAATTATGCCGTTGTTGTTGTTGCTGAATTTTATTTTTTAGCACTGTGTGAAGACATACTGCACCATAGGCTATAAGGTGTACCAAGTAAAAGATGATGTCGATTGCTATTTCTATTGTGTGGGCTCCTATCGTGGTGTTATGACTGTCATGTCATTATTAGTTAGCGCAGTTAGGTAAGTTCAATACATATTCATAGATGATTTAAAAGACACGTTTTGCCGTTAGTAAAAGTATTTAGGTGAATTTGAATTTATACAGCTATATAATTTGAAAGTTTTAAGTTTCCTTCTTGTGCTCGAAATTGAATTTGAAATCGAAACGTACTTACGTTGTGCTGTACTGTTGACTGTTCCCATCCGCCATTCCCCTTCCCTTATGTAACGCATGAATAGATTAACACAAAAACACCATTAATTTACATTTTATTTGAGTGTTATATCATGAACTGTTTCATTATTAATATTTTTATACGATGATCTTTGTAGGAGATGGGATATTGGTATTGGTATCGGTATCGGTAATAATATATCATATCCTTGTATATTTCATCACCACAGTTTATCTTCCTATATTATTTTATCGCATCCCTCCCACTATGGCCACTATATAGATACGCATGGATGAAAACTTAAAAATAAAAATACTAATAATTTTTGTGTCATCCGCAATGATATAGTATGGTTATGGTAATGTATGTACATTGTCATGGAATAATTTACAATCCTTTCAATTTAAATTTAAATGAAAAAGGAAGTAAGAAAAAAAGTGAGAGTTAATAAATAAAATAGAGATTGTCACTATTTTGTTTTATCTGAAGTAACTGTCATTTTTTTTACATAAATTACACTCCTTATATGTACATTATGTACATGTAGTGCATATAATATACTCAACATGCAAAGCTCACATTTATTTTAACACATTTTTGCCATCGATAGATTACTATATATATGAGTGGACTCAACAAGTAATACTATGATGATGCCATCATTCATCATGTATCACAATATCACATTATAATAATAACAATATGGCCATAAGTTACAATGCGAAAACCTATAATCAAACGATATAATTCAATTGCATATAATTGCTCAATTTTCCAGTATCTACCTCTATCCTGTACAAACAGCATGCCTATAACTATAGATGTACTATAACTTACTGTGTACGCTATTTTATCTAATGTATATATTTTTAAGATTTTACCAAATCAAATTAATATAAATATATAATGTTTTATTTTTTTCCCATTTCCCTGCACAGGGATTGTCTCTCGTCTCGTGTTTATGTGTCGAATCCGTCCGTACTTCCCTCTGACATCGATTTATTATCAAAATCCAAATCTAACTACATCTCCAACCAAACGCAACGGAACACACACAACAACACAGACAATTTTTTTTGGATTTGGAAAATTGCATGCGTAAAATCTACACAGGAAAAAAACGCAAAACTGCATGGAATAATACATTAGAGTACATACTAGAGTGGATCGAGTATTCAAATAACTCACTCTATGTAATAATTATTACTATAGTGTATACTGTGTGTATAGGTACTGAAAATTGTGTAATGTAATGTATATTTATACTAATAACTTAAAGATATATATACATAAATTCAAAATTCACGACAACGGAACGAAAAGGAATTCGCTAACTCTGTGTATATAAGCAATAGAAAATAATGCAATATACTATTGTGATAAATTACATAACATTGTACAAAACACTGATAAATTTTTCCTTGTTTATGTGGAATTATAAACGAAAATGATGCATAAGAGAATACTTCTGTTTTTTTTCTGTCTGTCTACATTCTTCTACTAGTAACTATATAGGCTCTGTGAATAATATAATCACAATAATATTATTGCTAGCAAGGCGTAACTTTTCACTTTGTCGCTCGGAGCCTAGAAATATTATGCACATTACATGGTGGACGAGCAGATGCAATTGAAGTTACATATAGAGCCTAGAGCTCAAAGCAGTGTACAGATAAATATTATGCGTTTTATCTCTCTCTACCCCTCATTCACTAAAGAAAACTATGGCGATCACAATCAGAAATTACTTTATTGAAAATTTTCATTGAAAGTAAAGTGGTCGTGGTCCACGTTGCGTTTGGATTTTTGAATGTTGATGTATTAATAATGTATTTGTGGCATTTTAACTATAAATGTGTGTACATTTATACTACTTGTGCCGCAAATATTTTACTGTGTGTGGAGACTTCATCCTCTATAGTCCATTTTAATGCCATATTGTACGTAGGTAGATTGTAAGACTATTGTAAGTCCTAATCATGGGGCACGGACGGTACGCATTGGTGAATGTAATGTGGGACACATATATACCAACAATAATTCTCAATCTTGTGAATTTGATTTTCAATTTGAATGACAGGGCATAGCGATGGCCGAGTGGCCGAGCCGAATATGTTTTATGCACACGCAAATCGTCCTCAGAAATATGGCAAATTGTAATGACTCTACATACGAATAATAACACAAATATACAAGAGTAAATAAATACTTTTACAAATACAGAGGTGCAGAACATAGCAGAATACATTCGTAGCAGGCACGCAAAATTACATAAACTCTTTAGTAGAGCCTTATACTTACAAATAAAAGAGTAAAATTTATGATTATGATTTGTCGATGTTTCCTTGAGATTTTCAAGGAGGAGGTGGAATGTGGAATCTAACCACAACACACAGTGCAATTAACATTAATCTTGAAGGCAGATGCATCGTGTCAGGCAGTGGAGTCAGAGGTTTCTTTTGATGCGAGGGATTTCTTTTATTTTCACTACAGAAAAAAGGCCAACATATTATATACGAATGATGTATAGGGCATGAGGACTTCAATTACTTACATCGCAGTCACACACAGTCCACAACTTCCCGCTTGTAATCGTAATTCTAACCATAATAATAGTAATAGTAATACTTTACCTCTCATTCTCATCTGTTCATAACGTATATACCACACCAGACCAGTATTGCACCATTTCCCACTTGCCCTTTATGCCTTTTGGGCGTCTGACTCCACTTGTCAACTCTTGACTCTCTGACTCCCAATCTTCATCATAATATGTGAGAGAGGAAACTGAACAAAGAAGCTGAGGAGTTATCCCATCGGATCGTGTGTCGTGCCTCTTGGAATTTTTGCAAAATGTTCTTCACGATCTCAATACATACATAAGTATGGGCAGAATTCGCAGAATATCTGTAGGTAGGTACATACATACATATATATACCTATATGTCTGTTAAGATATTTTAGCTGCGACTGTCCTGATATTGCAATAAAATAAACTATAAGAACCAGCAGGAAAAAAAAATAGTCTTCATTGTTTTATTTAGAGATAAAAGTTGCATTCATAAATACTACACAGACATGATTGCATATGTAAATGTTATTGAGTGCATTTCAATTTCAACTTTTGGAGAGGCTAATAACTTTAAACGTATTCATGAATTCGTGCCCTCTCATAGTCTTATGTATTTCAAGACATATATGTAGGGGCTCAAGAAAATATATACCTTACACATAATTGGTATGTTGTTCAAAAATCAAAAGGTGAAGTGAAATGTATGAAGTGCATGAAGATCTACAATTTTTTTTACAATGATGATGAAGTTGTGGGGATCATTTAGTAATTCACATGTCAATTTTCACATAATAAAAGTTGAATGTCAAAATTTAGACAAGGAGATTGCTGATTGGATTTGAGATATATTATGTATATGGGGATGTCGATGTCGATGTGGATGTCGATGAGCTTTATAAGAGATATAGACTGTCTTTCTACTATATGAAACTATACCTGTATATATATTTGTATTTATGCTTCCCTTCCATAATATATAATCCCATCTCAGTCAGATTATCGTATCTCTTCGTTCTTCGTTTTACTTTTACATCTTAAACTTCTCTTGTGTATAGAATCTTATTACGCCTTATATAAAAGGAAAGGATGACGTAAAAGTGGATGTTATGAAGTTATGATTTATTAATAATATATAAGCTGTGTATAAGGCATTCAAAGTTTCAACAGATTCAATAGAAGCAAATTGTAAAGGAGATTCCATTCTATATACTATCAAAAATCAAAGTGAGCAAATTAAATATAATAAAATCCCTTCTAAAATTCTTTGGACTTTTTTATTTTATCGCTCTCATGTTTTAATGCATTATGTTCGTATAAGGTAAGTAGTGTTGGTATTGGTAGGGCATCATGATGATAATGATGAGTATCGAAACTTTGAAACGAATCGAAAAATCAAACATTGAACGAACGTTGAATCCAAGTCGAACGACGACGACGACGACAACTCATATTGCATTGCCTTATTATCATTTTGGATAAAGATCTCTGGGATCCCATTCTAATGAAATAAACCTTGCCGCAATAATTCAAAAATTGAACCGCATTTTGTATAACCAACCAAGAATTGCAATTTTGGATTTTTTCGATTTTATTTAGGATGATAATTATAATATCAAGACCTAATTGTGGTTTTTGTTTACCTTTGCGGTACAAAATTACAGATCAAAATCAAGAATCAAGATTTGAGAATAAAAGTCAAAAGTAGAGGTATATGTTTTAAGTTTTAGTGCACATAGTGTACTTACAGACAATCGTGTAATATGAAATAATATTTTTTATTTGATAATTTCATCAATTCATATTTGATTATTTGATCAAAATCATTCATTTCCAATAATTCTCATTGCCGTTCCTATTAAATTCTTGTACGTATGTATGGAAAACAGTCAACTCACTAGTCAGTATTTAGTTAATTGCAGAGTATTTTGACTTTTGTCCGCCATCCGTCCCTAATAATCGTAATCAAGTTAGATTTTGTTTGTGTGCTATCTGCGCTGGTCTTGTTGGTTGGTTGGTTTGGTTGGCTGGTTTGTTTGTTAAAGTAGTTCAATTATTATTTAGCTCTTGTGTTTTGTGTTGAGATTGTGAAGGATTGCATATTTTACATAGGTACTGTGGTAACTACACTACGATTCAACGATACTACGAAACCCGTATCGTGAGAAGCTTCGCTCTCTGTTCGCCTGCACTTTACACGATGACTAGTTTTTAGACGGACTACGGTGCCCTGTGTGGTTTAATTTATATTTTATCATTTAAAAAAAATTAGTTCCCTTGCACCTTCTTGTGAGATGCATCGGATCGGATCGCGTCGAATTGCATCCCCACGATTTGATGAAAGTAAATATCTCTACTTGTACACGAAGTATAAAAAAATGAAAAATTTTAACAGAACTCAGACACATAATAATAATAATAATAATTATTATTATTTTATTGATCTCAAAGACTCTAGGTCCACATAGATACAGCACATGTGTTCTACTCTTACGTCTAGGGTATTAATGTTGGTGTATTCGTGTAATAGAATAGGATGTAAAATATGAAAAGGAAGCGTGGTGGTATGTGTTCGGTTGGATCATCTTCTAGTAGTTATGATGAGCTTACTGTTTAAATAGTGTTTCACTGTGTTTACTTTACACAGAAAACAATGTACATTGTACATAATCTACCTCATAGGACCGATCAAAAGCTAAAACAAAAGCAAGAGCCAACCACCACTACTACTTAAACTATCAAAAATCAAATATATAATGGAGTTGCTATCATCAATTATTGTATCAACATCCACCAACCAGTCTCTTCTTCTTCTTCTCTTTGACTTGGACGGCAACCAATTTTTTGTATATGAGAAGTGTACGCGTAATAATGCAAAAGTGAGTTTTGCTTTTTTACGTCTCGTCTCATCGAGAATCAGTAGAATATGAAGAGAATTACGAGCAGAAACTGTAGAGCAGAGCATATTACAACAATTATCTTTACACAAGAACAAAGTAAAACAAGTGGAAGTGAATATAAAGGAGAGGCAAAAACATCTTAAGAAAATGTTGAACCTCCAAACCAAACCATAATCAAGTCAGACTCTGTGTCAGACCGAGACCGAGACGACGGAGAGACGACCAGACAACCAGACCAGATATCGGAATGGAATTACAGGTAGTACTACTACTACTAGGGAGTTAATCGTGATCCTAACTTATTATGTTGGTAATGGTAGCTAGCTAACCATATTAACTTTGAGATATGAGAAAACATTAAAGTTTAGTATATATACGGATATTGATTTGACTTTTAGGATACAATAATGATTACAAAGTATATAGTTTGGGAATTTTTGAATATTATACATAATATAATAATAACATCTGCATGATGTGCTGTTATATGTTATGTTTGTATTATTCAAGACCAAGACTCTTAAGATATGAGAGTGCACACACACATGCATACTACACATAAATAAAGCAGTCCGATCCGACCGACCTATGTGGAATGGAGAAGTTAAAAGTTGAAAAAACAGAAAATTATCCCCCTGAGACCGACACCCTACCTGCGTCTCCTCTGACTTGTACGATGTGTTCATACCAGGCAGGTAAGCGTTTCTTAGTTAGGCAGGCTGGTTACATTTTATTCTCTCAACAATATGAATATGTTCTGATCTGAGGGTGAGTGTTTTTGTTGAAGGTATCTTTACACCTCAAATGTTTTATATAAGTTGTAGATTTTCCTCTGTGGTGCGTTTTTGGTCTCTGATCTGAACTCAACCCTCACGCTGACTTCTGACTACGGCTACGGCTACGGCTACTACTCCTACTCCTGATCCTGAGGTCCTGAGCGCTGAAGCTATGTTCGAAGCTGTAGGAGAATAATATCATATGTATACAAGAATTAAGAATACTTTTTGATGTGGCTACAGCATATAGCATTGTTGATGATTATGATGATGGTGTGGTGCTTGTTTAAGTTTGGAGGAAAACGACACAGAACACAACACAGGAGAAACTGGTAGTAGTAGTAGTAGTGAGTGAGTGAGTGTGGTGTTGGTGGTGGGACGTTAGAGGAGTTAGATACATGTGTAAGAAGATCTCTCAGTCGTCCCTCAACCTCCAACTCGATCGGTCGGTCGGTCGGCCATTTATCCGTCCCGTTAGACTCACCTCAGTCAGTGTAATTCAACTCATAAAATATTCATCAGTCACAAATCATAAATGCTGAGACTACAGTTCTCCTTCTTTTCTTCTACGTCGTCGTCGTCATCTTCGTCTCCCATTAAAATCTATTGAGAATCAACATTCAGTATTCAGTATTCAGGATTGCAGATTGTGTGTGTGTGTGTGTGTGTTGAATGTGTGTGGAATCTGTTCCGTTCCTACAACTCACACAAACTTACAATTATTATTATTATTACAACAACAACAACTTACAAACTAGACTCCAACCAGTCTCTTCCCTCACACACAGAGAGTTACATACTCAGTCTCCATGATGATAAATACCAGTACCAACAACAAGGAAAACTGAACCCTCATTCTGATCTGACTCTGACTCTGCTGACTCTTAATAATATTATGCACTGCACTGGCACAGGACCTGGGCCTGGGATTCCTTCAGACTTGAGAGTGTTGTTGTCGTCGTCGTGAAAGTTGAAATTTACACAGGCTTTTCAGAGTTTTAGTCGCTCCTCTTCATCCTGTTTGAAACATTGTAAAAATCTTTAAGACTTGCTCTTACACTCTTGTTCATCTTACACTACTCCTTTGTTGTTCCACCATCTCGTTGTCGTTGTTATCCTTGTCCATGGTATTGTGTGAGTGCGTAGATTTTTTTCCCAACTGACTGTCTACGTCTACTATCAACTTACTACGTTTAAACTTGTTACTTGGATTCTTTCGGTGCAGAGAAGTGAGGAGAATACATGTACAAAAGTGACAGGGAGCAATAACAAAGTTGAGTGTGGGAAATACCGATTAGTTGGTTTGATTGTTAATCCGAGTACTTCCCCATCCGAATTGAGAGGTTGAACATCAACAAGGGAAAAAAACATAAATAAACATTGTAAACAGTAAAATACAGTTTATTTTATAAAGCACACCAATATTTTGACCATGTGATCCGATTCGAATATAACATGTTGAAGTTTACATTATTTTTGGATAATGATTTTGAATTACGACTTTGAATGGATTTTATTCGATTATAAAAGGTAAGCTTGTTCTATTTAGTCATATTCTATTGCGGTCTAATTAATATTATGTATTTCGAAAACAATGATTACTAAAGAATAATTAGTTTACGTGGATAGAGAGAGAGAATGTAATTAACTGTGTTTACACTCACTGGTACAACTGGTACACAATAATTATTATTTTAAATACTTACTAAACATTAGACAAACATTGTTTCGCAAACATTGATCATAGTTATTGTTTTTACTAAAAAGTTGTATGTATTTTAGCTATTGGTTGTAATTACATTGTTCATAATCATACATTGTTTTAATATTAGTACTCATAAGTCATATTACAGTCAAACCATTTAAAATGTAAAAAAGATTGAGAGCCGGAGCCGGAAAGTATAATTACATGTTACATTTAATTCGATTTCTATTACATATGTACCTATACTCTGCTGAATCAGCTCATAGTAGTACTACCGAAAATCTCCTAGAAAAACTTGGTAGAACATTTTCACATACAATGTGTGTTAGCTCTTGAAGAGCATGAACGGTACATTTTTTTAATCTCTTCTGCCTCAACATGAGCAACATAATATCACATATACGGTATTGACAGTCCGTTTGACAGGACGGGACAGGACAGGACAGGGCAGTGCCTCTTTGTTCTTCATTTTGTTGTTTGTGTTGTAAAAGTGTATAGAGCACTCTCTGCGAGAATTGAATTGAATTGAAGGCATGAAGATGAAACTTTTGGCTTAGTTTTTGTTTTTAGCTAGTCAGCCTGTCTGTTTAAGTACTCCTCAAAATAATATGTGTGTAAAAAGACAAAAAAAAGTGGTGGTGGTGGTGGTTGGTGGTATGTAGTGAATAATATATAATGTTACAAACTGCAAACCTCACCTCATCCTTTATTTACGCTCTATTTCGTATGTTCGTATTTTTCAGTTTTATTATACTGTATACGTACTGTACACCCGTCCGTACGCATTTGCTATATAACGTTAAAAAAACTATAAAAAATATATATGGGACTATATATCTATTATATCTACGCTATTCTTTGGTAGTTTTTTTTGGTGAGTCGCATTGTTATTGGAGGTACAGTTTATTCAGGTCTGTTTCAGTAGATTTAAATCTGCAGAAAATCGTATTAGCTTTAGCTCCAGCCTAGCCTTAATAATTTTATCTTAAATTTATTATGTAGGTACATACACAGAATATAGCGTGTGCATTACAATCAAATTTATATCGTTCGTAGTAAAGTAGTATTAGGGACATATAGACTTACAAACTTCAAAGTCGAAGCGAAGCCGAAGCCCAGTAGTATTTTAGTGCAATGGTTTGGTGACTTTTTGGCTTCGCCTTGCCAGGCCATGTTGTTATAACTATTTGAGTGATTATCTGTGTGTGTGCTTCTGAGTCAGTGTTTAATTCCAATTCTAATTCTGTTCTATGCGGATCTGTCTATATGTACTTTAACTTGTGTCTGTTCTCTGATTCTCTGCCTGTGTGTGGATGTGATGGTGATGATGATGATGATGATGCTATGCTGGGCTGGCTATATGCTGATTGACATTAGTAAATGTTCAATGTAAGTCAGACAGACAAAAAGGGGAGAGATTGAGGATTTTCATGCTTGACGTTCTCCACAAAGATTTATATTCACCATTACCATTTACCTGTCTCTCTCTCTCATTCATTCATACTCCATAACTATATTATGCTACTTAAAAGTACAGTACAGTACAGTACGGAGAGCAGGTACAGTACAATAACATAACACAAAATACAATCCTTGAGTTCAATTTTTCTAAATTTTTTTTTCTTCTCTCCCTCCCGTTCGTTCCTGTTAAGAATCATTAATTCTGGTTATGCTTTTTGAACTCTGCCATGATATTTTAAATTTTAATGCGAGATGAGTGCAGTCTCCATGATGTATGCATAGAAGTCTTAAAAAACTAAAATAAACATATAGGTATATACAAACAATATAATATGTAATACTATTATAGCTCAGTCAGTCAGTTTAAATTTTAAAAGGTTCATAGTTGATAGTTGATAGGTTGTGTACTACACACTACTGTATGTACTTGTTGTGACTTTTGTACATTTTTTTTTCTAGATTTGGATATACATAAATATAGTTTGAGAATTTAGTGTGTATAATTATGGATGAATATGGGAGTAGACACTGATATGAATGAGGGAGAAGGTACGAAGTACGAGCATCTCTGAGGTTCTGCACCAAGAACGCATACACAGGCAGAATATAGGGAGCATTATCATCATCATCGTCATCGTCATGATGATCATCAAAATAAAAAAATCTAGTTTAAGTATAATTTTACACTAACTTTTAAAGTGTATACTGTATATAGTGTAAGTGTATGGTTTATGGCTGATATATATTATGGAGATTGGAGATGGACGACGACGACTACGACGACGACGACAACAAGAAGAAGGCAGAAAGGGCGAGAGCGACGACTTTTGTTGTGCTCATTCACAGTTTAGGAATTAAATTTGAAAAACTTTTAACTTTAACTTGAACAACTTTAAATGTTTAGGTTACATTCCTTGAGCTTAAAAACCATTTAGGTTATAAATGGTTCCATTACCCTTGTCATAATCATAATCAGAAACTGTAGACGCAGTACTTACACAAAATCTGATACATATTTTCCACTCTGTGTGCTCTGTTTTCTATCCCTTCAACTTCAACTATTATGCTACACCACCAAATACCAATGAACCAAGTCGACCAAGTGAGATTTTTCAGTCACATTAAAAATAAACTGAATTAATTTTATTATTTTTTTTCTTTTAAATAGTTTAAAAATACAAATAGACATGTATAAAAATTAAATGCAGCCCAGACAGAGTTTAAAGTGTCAACTGTTATATTATTATTGAACGACACATTAAAGATGTATTTAAAAATTCATAATACGTATATTAGTACTGTAAAACCTATATGGGATGAGTTAAAATTGGGAGCTCACAAAAATAACGTTGGACGTTTTTTGGGGGGGAGGGGTCCAACCGCCCTATCCTTTACATAAGTGTACATACCAAAAATAGCGACGTACAGGGGGAGGGGTGGGGGCCAAACCAGATTTTTGCATTACGTTATTTTTGAGAGCTCCCTTAGCCTTATGTATTCAAAAGGAAGGTTGAAAACTCTTCCTCTTTCGCTTATTCTTAAATCAATGAGTCCATTTAGCTCCATGCATAAATTTTACAGTCGTACCTACCTACCTACCTACCTGCCTTATCTACCGAGGTATATAACTACACATTGCAGATTGCAATGGTTTGACTGAGAGTTTGGACAAAAAAGAATGCATTATGCATTTAATTTATTTGTGAAATCTGCAATTGTAATTTTAAAAACAGAATGAAAGAAGAAAAAAAATGAAAATGAGAAAAGCAGTAAAAATAAAAAATAAATGCTATGTATAACTAACCATGTATAATAATTATACTGTGCATCGGTACATACAGAATTTAATTACCTATAGTAAATAGTATATGCAAGATGGTATGATGATGGGAAATAATAGAAATAAATGGAAGAGGTTGTTGAAATGGCAAATATTTATGAAGAAGCTTAAAACTTATTTAGTTGTGATTATGAGCCGTTTACAATTCATGTTCACGACCATGTTTAGCCATGTTATTAGATTACATGTATGCAGGTGCTTATATAGATAATAGATATTACAGTGAGTTTATGCATATAGTATGCTTCTGGTCTCTGGTTTTGTTTTTGAGCTATTGGATTTTTTTCTTTTCATTTTTGAAACCTAAGGCAGTGCATTCCTTAAGTCAGAAAGCCAAGTCCACCACCGATCCACCGACGACCGACGGATCCACCATATGGTCATCATATTATATTATTATATAGAAGAAAGGAGGCGGAGGGAAAAAATTAGACACACATGATATATTTGTTGCCTTTAATTATCACTACTTTGTGAGTCGTGCTCTAACTCCTCATTAGCAGGATTAAAGTTAAGGTTAAAAATGCAATTAACAATATATAAGAACCGAGAGAGTGGACGTGGACGTACGTTTCTCTGCCTCCATGCCGATGCCGATGCCGAGTCGAGCGTCTCTGTCTATAATGACTATCTCTAAAAATGTGCTCATATTATTCTGTATGCATAGAATTTACACACACCTACCTATACCTACACAACAACAGGTTATAATTATATATTTATACACGTATTAATCGTATAAACGGACTCGCAGGACAGACACAGGTGTGCATGGACTATGGAGGAGGGAAAATTAAATTACACATTGCATTGCAACAACAACAACAACGAGAGTTGAAATCAAATCCAAATTCAAATCTAATGAAAAATATTTTTTAGCAAGAGTAACTAACCACAATGTACAGGAGTCGCACAAAATACCTACGAAATAAACAAAATAGAAACAAACGATGCATACCCATAACCCATGCATATAGAGCCCCAGACCAGACCAGACCAGTCCCAAGTCCCAGACCAGGACACGTTCTATTCAGTAGGAACAAAAAAAAAGGAAAAAGATGGTGATAAAAAAGACACACGCAAATAATATAATGATCTATTGGTTTGGTCTTGGTGTCGGTTTCCGCGACGACGACGGCTTTTGTAGTAGGTGTCGGCTCCGGTGTAGGTATCTAGGCAAAGTCAAAAAAGCTTGATGATGATTATTATAGGATTATTTGAATGTGCGTTGTTCTTATTTTGATTCTTATTGTTGAGTTTGATGCTTCTGATAGTTGCTGATGTGGTATAGTATATAGGGGTGTTGGTAATAAAATTAATAATATAATTTACTCGTATATACCTATGTTTATCGAGTCGGAGCAGTCAGAGCAATAAGGATAAGGTAAAAGGAAGGATAAAACCAAAATTAAATAGGCTGTGTAACGTCGCGAGTAAATAATAATAATAAGCCTAGCCTTAAGTCCACTCATAAAAGAATGGTGTGTGTAAAAAACATTAAAGAAAGGCTATGTATATTGTATGAAGTGTGCGCTTTTAAATAGTCACAGTACAAATACAAATACAATTGTGGTCTTATGGGGTCTCTATTATGGCCCTCTGGTTCTGGTTCTGGTTCTGGTCTCCCAGCCTGGTATGTGAACGTACTTGGAATTCGAATTCGAATTTTACAATTCACTATTCTCGAATATGGTACGGTACCTTCACTGAGGTTTCAAAACTCAAGAGTTTAAAGCTTATATTATTAGCCATTACATTTAATTACCACTTCTTAATTCTTAATACATAATAGTAATCTTAAAACTTTTGACGCCATACCAACACCACTATTGACCATTACCCATTCATTGCCCATTACTGACTCTACTCTCAGAGTTTTTCCTTATAGTTTTTTCTCCCTCCTTACCTCACCTTAAAATATTACTAACAACATTAAAAGCTGATACTACACGAGCTATAGTAAAACTACAAATATCAAACAAGTATGTAGTGTGGCTTACAAGCTATAAATATTAAGGCTATATTGGTATGTTGCTAATTATTGTTAGGTATGTATGTGGCAATCTTAAATATTAGTACTGTATGGTTATTGTTTGGCTTCGGCTTTGGCTTTGTCTTTGGGCATGCTTTAATACTATAGGTAGGTACATTAACTGTCTACGGTTGATTAGTCCTCACATGTCTGTCTCTCTCTCTCTTTAAGCCCGCACATGCTTATGGTAATTATAATTATGCGCTGTATGGACTTACCTTAACTCTGACGCTGACCGTCACATATCGCTGCTACCTTTAGAAAAAAAATTATAAAAAATAGATATATACCTATATCTAACTAGGTACTTATTATAATGAATGCATATTTGTATTTCTACTTCTTACCTTAATTTTAACTATGCCAGGATTTTTTCCCTCCTTTTGAATCTAGCTACAAGTCTTTTTAAGTACTGATATTTATAGCTTCGATATATGTAAGTACTGCAGGCCCGGCGGGACGGATGGTTCAAAGTGGATCACAAAACCAGGGCCGGGCTCTGTTAGGGGCCGGGCGCGGGCTAAATGTAAAATTTTAATAAAAATCACTGCTTATTTTTATACCTAAACAACTAGCTACATTGAAAACTTCTAGTATTTTCGTAATTTAAAAGTTGCACATAGTGAACAATGTTCTTTATATTATAGTTCTCGAAATTTTGAAATTTTTTTGAAACAAAACTCAAATTTTTGGCGTTTATAAGCTTTGTGTCACGTTTTTTATTAGGGATTCGATTTGAGTGTAAAAATGACGCCAAGCGCCAAGCAAGGCCTTTTAAAAAAACAAAATGGCGGCTTAAAAACTAAAAAAGTAGAAGGCCCAAAAAAATCAACTTGAACCAGGGCCGGGCTACGTGTCGCGCCGGGCCTGAAGTACTGTATGTTAAGAAAAGATATATTTATATCTCAAAGTTTTGTGTGTGTGTTAATATTATTTGGGAATTGGGAGGCACACTACATACTACAGATGCAATTACGAATTAAGAATTTAGAATTCCAATTGACGAATTTAGAAGGGTGTAACCTTGGAGCCGGAGCTGAGTGCTCCGGGCAATTGATTGTTACTTTTTTTATCACATCACATATTACTTTTTTTTATACCGATGTCGACGTCGACGTCGTCTGTCCTTATGTTTGGTTTTGGTTTGGTTTGATTTTGGCTTGGTACTTTGGTGCTGCAATAATAGTGGCAGCAGCAGAGGCTATTATGTTACTATCACAAAATCACAGATCACATAAACATGTATGTCATACATTGGTATTGGTGGTAGATACTTGTGTATAGCTATATAGATATAGCCATATATGTCAGAAAGTCAGAGAGTTAATAAATGTGTGGAGCATATTATTGACAGCAGCAGGGTATTCCTATGTATATGTCTCTATTGTTACGTGAGCGTGGCATTGTTGAAAGTGTGGAGCTGTAGATCTGTGGAAGAGCAGTCAGTCGTGGTCCAAGTCCAAGTCGAGTCGAGTGTCTATAGTAGTATAGGGACAGAGAAGATTAAAATCCATACACATAAAAATGATATGATGGAAATGGATGAGGGAGTGAGAATGTGTGTGGAAGCCTCTCCTCTCTTATGTTATGTATGTTTTGCTTTGACTTTTATGTGAATACATGGATGCTATGCAGAGACTCTCGAAGTCTCGAACTTACCTAATAATGCATCATTGTGGATTGTTGTGGAGAGCCGTAGTAGCCGTGGCCTTTTTGGAGATAATATGTACCTACCTACTTCGTATATGAGAGAACAGATTTTCCCAATTTTCCTGACAGGCCTGGTTCGTTCGTTTGTGTTGGTGGATGCTGGATTTGAAATTAGAATTTGAGTTTTGAATTTGTTATAGGATATTATTGTACTAGAAGTTAGGCCCACCTGCCTACGGCAGGCCCCCCCCCCCACACACTGTGCGGTCAACGGAAATTTTATATGCAGAGACACAAAAGTAAAGGAAAAGGTGTGTGGCATGAAATATCTATAGTGGCTTTATTCAGAGGGTAGTAAGATACAGTAGAGACATGAGAGACATGGACAGAGCAATATGACACAAGTGTAAAGTTAGAAGTGGCGAGGCACAATCAATAAGGGATTACAAAAACGTTGTGGCGAAGTACTAGCAGGTGGTTCAGATGGGCTGCAGCGGGGAGGTTACACACCTTGTTTCTTGGGTTGGACCTTAGGAGAGGTCCCTGCTTTCAGGGTCTTAGGGGTCTTCTTAGGTCGTGGCGTCGCGGGGGTCTTCTTTTTGAAAATTGGTGGCTCTACAGCTGGGGGGGCGGGGTCAGGAGACGGCGGCGAGGAGGCGCCGGCTGGCGAAGCCTTCAAGGGCGCTTGATGGCCGTGCGGCTTGATGGTGCGGGTACTGCAGGCGCGGGTAAGGGGGTCGGAAGCAAACGCTCCTGGGCTTCCGCTCCTTTGCACAGCTCTTCATCCATGTCGTCCTCCATCCCATCCATGAGTTCAGCCTCTTCCTCGGCAGTGGGGAACTCGGATGGGAATGGAGGATCACGACCTGCTGCTTCTGCAGGCTGTGGCCGCTGTGCGTCTTGGGGCGGCGTGGGTTGGACGGCGGCGGGTTGTGATGGGGAGCAGCGGGGTAGGGAAGACGGAGCCGAAGTGCGGCAAGTTGGAAGAACGGAGGAGGCCTCTATGTATCGCTTCTCCCCCGCCAGCAGCTCCAGTTCTTTCTGCAGGGCCTGGACTTTGGCCTCATGGTACCGCATCGTCGCCAGCAACCGGTTCCCTTTGCGGTCCACCCTCTCAAGTTCAGCCTTCTTATGAGACGCGTCTATCTAAAAGGAAAGAAAAGTGTGGTTAAAGGGTGAATGATGGTGGAAGCTGGTAAGTAGTAACTATAAGGCACTTACGGTTGCAAGACGGAAGCAACGAAACGCCAGGTGAGTGTTGGGTATGAAGAAAAGCGGCGGGCCCAGGGGTACGTGAGCTGCAAAGAAAATGAGAATTAGGACGACAAGGAATGGCGCCCGTGCACATCCGTGGCGGAGACAGGACAGAGAAAAGGTAATGGGGAAGACAGCGGGGTGTGTGGTAGAGTGTGAACGGAAGGGAAAACGGTGAAGGGGGTGGTAGGAGGACAACCAACAAAATTGGGGTCAGGATGGCGGAAGCGTGGCCACCGGCGCCGGGTAATGATGGAAGACGTTATTTAGCAAAAACGTTTCTTGAGCGCGCACTGACGCCAAAGCTTGAAGCGTGTCGTTAGTGGATGCTTGGTGGGCTTCGAGGAAGGCGAGCATTTGGCGTCGTTCGGCTTGCGCCCGCCATATGGCCCGACGGTGATAGCCATCCAGGAGACGGAGGTCCTCCTCTTGGCGCGTCAACCGTTGAACGCGGTATTCAAGCTCAAAGCTCCGGTTGCTAAAGACGTTCAACCGGATAGTGAGAGTCCGGTGGCTTTGATCAAGTACTGGCTAACCTTGCTGGGCTTATGATTTGACACGGCTGCGGCTTCGCCACCCGGAGGAAAGTATACCATCTCCCAATTTTGTAAGTGGATTGGCAGGCGTGTTACAGCATGGGAGAGCATTTGCATGCAAAACTTGAATCTGCGCCAACACGCCTCAGAACTGCCGACAAACCGTGCATCCTTGTAGGCACGTATCTCGTCCCACGAGAATACCTCTGCTCCTCCAGCAGTCTCTTTGAACAACAACGAGCAGCAGTCATGCCCTGCAAAGACGCCAAATAATAACAGCGCTATGCCAAATCACTGCTACTACAATTTTGTGAGCTTCGTTAATTACCTTTATACACATATTTAAAGAGGTACTTCGCGGCTTTAATAGAAGAGACAATTTTAACGTATATGTGTGCGTTAAAACGCATCAACAAGATCGGGTTATACGGGATAATCATGGCATTCGTAAACTCTCGGCCTTTGGAGTCGTAGTGATGTCCACGTTGCCGGCGCCTGTATAATGGGTAGCTATGACTGTTGTTGGTGGTTTGGTCTTCAAATGCTTTAGGGAACCCGTTGACACATTTGTTGTCCACTATACAAGCAAAATTTGATCCGTGTGGGCCGTGACGCATGTGCTGTTTGACGATCTCGTATAACCTGGGATGCGTGGCCTTGATCGGCATCTCAGCGCGAACTAGCTTGTTGATTTTCTCTACGGTTGTGGGCTTGCTCTGCTGTAAATGTGCAAGTCTCTAATTTCCTGAGGGGCTCCGTCGCCGCTCGCGAACACTGCTGCTATATCAGCAGCCGTGCTGATATTATATCGTCTCTGGTCTGTCCCAGGTTCTTTTGCAAAAGACATGCAGATATTCTTTAAGGGCTGACCTGTGCAATTGCTTGACCACTCTTCTTCGACTTCCTTCATCGTCTTCTGTGCTTCAGCATAAACGTTGATGGCACGAATTGTCGCGTCTATTTCCGCCATGATGTTAGGCAAGCATCCTTCATTTTTGATTATCCCCATGCGCTGTGCCGTCGCTATTTCCGTGTCAACAATATACAATTGAGCATAGCGAGGCTTCGTTTCTTCCCAAGGATGCAGCTCTGCGGTCACTACATGGTTAACTTGACCATGAAGGCGGACAAACGGCTCGGTTTAACAGGTAGGGCTATTTGTTTCGATCGGGTATTCCGTTCCCATCGAAGCAAATGACACGGCGCTGTTATATTGTTTTATACACTTTTTAAAATTCCGCTTGTCAGCTGCCGCTGCTTCAGTTTCGTTGCAGTCCATGTACTTTTTCAATTCCGGTGGGTAATCGTCAAGCGGACTTAGCCTTACCCCGCCTTTCTGGCAACATTATTAAAATCTCCGGTCACTGGGTAGTTCTGCTGCGAAGTTCAGGCTTCCGCGAAATTTATATTCCACATTCATTGCTCCGAAGTCGTTTTTGGGGTGGTTTTCTTCACTGTCTATGGGTGTGTCCTCAACTTCCTTCCCGTCAGAGTCCTCGCCACCATTTTTATCCGCGCCTTCCGCTTCTCCGTTACACTCACCTTCATCATTATCTCCATCCGCTACAACCGCAAAATTTTGTTCAAACATTCGAATGTCTTCTTCGTGATCAAACAAAAGAGCATTTCTTTCGTGGCTACTTTCTTCCGCTTCGGTATTTCTGCTGTCGTTTTCCTCTCTTCGTGCCCGTTTCTTGCTGTCCTTGCGATTGTTTCTGACGCGCTGCCCGCCTGCTACGTTACTTCTTTTCCGCTGCGGCATACTCTTTGCTATTATCCAGCTATTGCTCCATTGTTCACTTGTGTGTTGCTTTTCACCTTTTGTGTTCGCACGCCGCATGGGTTAACACCGACTGCACCAAAAGTAACGCTCATTACAAACTAAAACCACTTTTAAAAGGTTTTTCGAAAGTTTAGCGAATTGTTTGATATGGATTACTTATTACAGCACGTACTTAGTCGGCATGGCTGCATTATATTAAACTCTAATGAATCCAATATATCAATGCGATAGCGTATTGTTGTGTATGTATGCAGTGCAGGGCAGAATTTGTTTTACACTGCCGGTGAATCATGTGTGTTGGTTTAGCCCCAGACTCACTGTAATATAGTCTAATTTTGAGAATAATTCTGTTATTTATTTCCGAATAATCCATTTGTGTGCGTCATAACTTTAATCATTGGATTAGTCAGCTTGCACCAGCAATCAGCACACATTTCCAACTTAAGCTAAAACCAATTTCTGCTATCAACAAAAATTTGGAAAAGTGTCTTAAAGGTATTTAAATAGCACATTTTACACTTTTCAAAAACGTGTAAATCGCCCATTCCACACTTTTCAAAAACGTGTAAATAAGACATTTTACACTTTTTAAAAACATGTTAATAGAATATTTCACAATTTACAAAACAAATGAAAATATAAAATTTTACGTTTTTCCAAAACACCTACTTAACATTTTCCGCATGTTTCTCATTTTGTTTATATGACATAGCTCATTTTGATTGTAGCTCAAATTGGAAATAGGTCATTTTGGTTCTTCAGACGATATCTGTCAAAACGAGCTCGAGGAAGAACTTCCTACATATTGTCTGTGAAGAACCAAAATGACACATATCCAATTGCCTAATTGTCACCAAAATGCCTAATTGATTGACAAATTTGATTTAGAAAGAAAAGTGCGCGATTGTTTTCTCTATCTTTCGGGGCGTTGGTTTGGTCTGCTTCCGCATCGGAGGCCTCTGTTTTTGCGCCCGCCGTTCTTCCTTCTTTTTTCACGTTTTGTCCTTCATGCGCTTCGCGCTCATGTGTTTGTGGGAAAACTTTTTTAAATTTTCTCGCCTTATATGAACTCTCTGGTTCATTCTACCTCTTTTGCACCCTTTTGCTCTTTCGTGCGTTACACCGTTCAAAAGGAGTAGCGGTTCGCGCGGCCCCCTTTTTTCCCAGATTTTGCAAACTGTGGTTTTTAACATCTCCGTTCCTGCGCTAAGCTTGCCCATTTCTCTAAATGTCGCCCTGGATCTGTATTCCTGTTGTAATTCTGCGTCTAATGGTACCACTTGCACCTTTATCTGCCCAGTAGTGCGGGTGCTACGGCTCCAAATGTACTCCATTGACGTGCTTTATGTTATAGATTTTGTATTGTTGGATGGACAATAGCCATCTGGTTCTAGCTCGGGCTCTGGTCTAGCGGACTGTCTCTACATATTTTATCTCCGTACACTGTTACACTTGTACTTGGTGTGTTAATGTGGCAGTCAGTGTTGGAGCCGGAGCCCCCCTTTCCATGTGGATATTGTGGATAAAATGTTTAGACTTGAGCTGTGTCGTTAGTTAGCTTTATAACGCTCTGAGCTGTTCTGTTAGTCTCTGTAGATATTACTGCGCACGGCGCGTCTCGTATTTTTTTTAATGGAAGGTAATTTAATGTGATGTGACTCTGGCTCTGCCTCCTAGCTTTTTTTTATTGTTATTACTATACTACTATTACATTGTACTTTTTTGCCAGATCGAGTGTGTATATATATTCTCGTGTATTGTATTGTGGTCAAATCAGTGGTAGGAATACAATAGAATGTACAGAGAATATAGTCTATATATATATGTGTGTCTGTATGTTTGTAGTCATATACCTAATATATTAATCATATATCAGTATATGCCCGTCCACCGTACCCGAATAGTTTCACCGTACAGATATTTTAGCTCTATATACTAGATATGCCTTTCGACAGACCCCTCTGCAATTTTTACGTACATCAATAATTATAATGATGAAGGATGAAATTGGAGTCGCAATTGCCTGGCGTAATCGTGCCTGGATGCGGAGAGCAAGTGACTTTGCAATGGCAACGTGTAGGTAGGTACATATAGAGATAGAGCAGATGTGAGGATTACGCGAACAGATTAAGTATTAGTGATACCTGTCGGACGTCAGCTATTATTACAGGAACGTATTTAATACACACTGCACTACTTGAGATGAGAGAGCTACACATATGACTCTGCATTACTATATCTATGGATATATGACACTGCTGGCTACATATCTGTACCATAACAGAGATGCAGTCTTATTAGACTCCAATGGGAGCAGTCGTAGTCGTAGTATGCGGAGGAGATGAAGTCTCGAAAAAAGAGGAGCTTGACCATAAAAGCGAGGTTGAACTGCAATCAGCCTCACCATTCATCCATTGTCTCGCGCTCTCAGTCAGTGTAATAAGTCTGAATGAATTTTTGGGATTTTGTTTTCATGAAGCCAATAGTTAGTATATATACCTACTTAGTATATAGTCATGCCATGTCAGGAACTAAAAAGTGGACGTCGAATTCGAATTCGAATTCCACTTCGTCATCCAAGTGAAGCTGAGCACGAGGATTTCTCATACACTATACTGATATGCTGCTCCATACTGTATATATATATATACTGACGACTGATAAGCATTTAGCATGGTTTTTTTTAAGCTTTGGTTTTAAATGCCTTTTGGTTTTTTGGTTGTACGTCCTGAAACTTCTTTAACTTGTTTCTTTGAAAATGTTTGTTGTTCCTTTTTGACTTATGGTAGTGTGGTGTGGTGTGATGGTGGTTGAGGTTTGTTGTGTGCTGTTTTTGTTGAAATCGGATTGCCGAATAGGAATTGGAATTTAGGAGGAATTTATGATTTGATCCTTGTTTGAGACTTGAGAAAGTTAGTTGGTTTTCTGCTGCTGCTGCAGTGGTAGTGTGTGTGTATGTGTTTGTGTGTTGTGTGGGTGGGTTTCCAAGTTTTAATGGTTTGTCTCTGTAAATGGGATGATGATAGAGTTTGTGTTGTTGTGCTTGTGCAATTATTGGGAATTTCAATTTTCATAGTTTCAACTTGAGCCAGAGGCCAATATAACAGAGAGTGCCAGTGCCAGGCCATAGGGAGTCAATTATTCAATGTTGAACAACGCTTTTGAGTTGACTTTTACTATATAAATGTCATTCGTGTAATTATCTACGGGTGCATCTCCTCGGGTATATAGCATCATTATTATGGGGTTGGATTTTTTGCAAGAACACAATATATCTTTCTACATGTGTTCGTATATAGTGACTAGTACTAGTGAACACCATTATTGTTGTATTCTGTCAGTGTAAAATATACCTACATATAGCGAGGTATATTATTAGTAATTCCTGTGGAGTACCAAGTCTGGAGAAGAATGTTTTCGCCGTTGTCACTGAGGACTGAAGTGGTAATACTAGCAATATATAAGCTATGGGCAATTTTTATAATATTTAAAGCAAATCGAAGTATTTTCTATAGTAAATCATTGATTTTATTTTGAAAACTATTAAAATACACATGATTTAGGATCTTGAATATTTTCGACCTTTTAAAATTAAACAGTTTTACAAATTTTTGCATTTTTCAAAAAGTGATTGGGAAATTTTAGGATGTTTTTAACCGTGTGATTATATAACATTTGGTAAGTTTCAAAAGCATATAAATGTACAGATATTTGTAATACAAATTTTTGTTGTTGTATAAAGTGCTTCGTTGCTGCAATCTGCAATTGCGTAGATGTTCCTAGGAAAAGTAAAAACTGGAAATGCAAATATGCTTATTTACCATAACATGTACACGTATAATTGTTACATGATGAGTAAAGTAAAATGTTCTGTATTTTTGATGAGTGAGTTTAACCGTGTAGCAGCCGAACGAAGCAGAAGAGTATTTTGTTTCTTCAGTTCTACGATTTATAGTATAGGTAACGTAGGTAGGTAATTCAACATATTATACCATCCTAGAAATTCCTTTGAAAGTGCAGTAATGCGCAACAATGGCAATAAATTATAGTGAGTTATAATATGTTAACACAAAAGAATGCTCTCACATAGACAAACATCACCTTTATAATATGCATTTAACATTTAACTCGGAGTCGAATTTAAATTTGATCCTTTGATTGAATACTGCTCTCCAACTCAGCTCAACTCTGCCTTGTCTTTCTGTGCCTTTCTGCATATTGTTAATCGGCCAGGGAGTGGAGAGGTAGAAAGCGGTAAATTGCTAAGAGAGAGATGAGAGACGTATAATTTAAGAGTTTAATACAAGTAGAGCCGGAACCAACCGCCAACATACGAGCGGGGCCCGCGAGCATGAAGACGAAAACGAAGAGGCATCTCTATCTACAGATATCTATTCAAGTTTTATAATAAAATTCAGGATCAGATCATATAGGAAGAATTAATAAGAATTCAAAAATATACATACACGTAGTGTACGCCTAATATAGTAGGCACAGGTGTATTGACAGTTCAAAGACAAAACTTCTCCTGGTTCTGGTCCTGGTCCTGGTCCTATGATCAAGAGTACCACTACCAAATTCCAATTACAACCCAAAATAGCACTTGTTAAACAATGATGCAGAATCCCTTACGTCATCCCTCATCCCTCCAACATAACATACAGATATATTAAAGTTGGGCAAGTTAATAATTTTTTTTCTTATGGTGGAAACCAAGAAGATGTTAAGAGAGGAAAAAAAATTAAGGAAGAAAACGACATTACATGGCCATGGATGAGTGCCAAAATGAACATTATAGAAGCTTTTCAGCTATATATTTTTTTTCGATGCAATTTTTTGAGATAAATTCACAAACGTGCGCTCATTTTTGTGTGTCTTTGTCGATGTCGACAAAATGTTGCTGTTATTTTATTGATGCGACGTGTATTCCACCAATGAATTTGGAGTTCCTCATGTTGGGAAAAAAAATGTAGGTAAAATATTACCGTCACCGAGACCGAGACCGAGGCCGAAACCGACACCGAGACCGAGACCGACAGTCTTTCTATATGAAAAAAAGGGAAGATGAGATAATAAAGGAAGATTATAGCATACGTAGAGTTTGAGTGAACGCCTACGGTCTAAGTAAGTATGTAGAATCTCTACGCTTCGGCTTCGGCTTCGCGTGTAAAGTAGAGTGTAAGATTTTAATCAATTCCCAATAAAATCAGCAGGTCCAACCAAAAGATCCAGGGAATTTTCTATATGCGATTAATTTGGTTTTCCTATAAAACTTTTTAGCGCTGTCATAGAACAAGAGTCAGTGCCATTGCTTGTGCCAGAGGTCAAAGAAGTTTCATTCCTTTTATCAGTATCTCATAAATTATATTTTTCTGAGAGATAGAAGTTGGCAGGATTACAAGGCGAGTTTGCTCCTATATACTGTCTTTACTAATAATGCTTATTAAAGTAGGCTCGAGTATAGGATCAACTATAATCGTTTCAGTCATTAATTTACAATTTACCTCCTCTATAAACTTACTTGTTTCTTATACAGGATCTTCAGATATTTCTTTGAGAGTCAGTTTTTTGCTTTTCCGAATTTGAATAATTAAGGAGTACAATTCAAACTAATTAAAAGTGGATAACATTTCATTATGTTGCAATAAATTGCAAATTGCATTACACAAATGTCTATAGAATCGGAGCAAGGAAAGACATCTAACTAGTTACTCCGGCATGATAATTTTCATTAAATGATTATAAACTACTAGACTACTACTATATGCACAAAAGAATATTTCATAATTGAGTTAATGGTTGTAATTCAAAAATCAAAATCTTAAAGGCATGTGTGTAAGAAATGCAGATGCAGTCAGTAGATGCAGACAGACACAAAAGCCAGGGAGAGATATCAACGACCTAAGAACCCACCCAACTAATCACTTTTACAAGTACAAAGAAAATTCCAATCTATCCAACTAATGCATGGCTGCGGGTGGCTGCAGTGTTGCTCCTGGCTTATTGCCTTATTATTTTGTGACTATTATTTGCATCTTTAATTTTTGCATCTATATAGCGTTGATTTTACAATGTGAATCTCAAAAGTACTGAATGAGACGAGGTGGTAGTAATAATGTCTATATACAGTGTATAATTTAAGAAAATTTATTACTCATTAATTTATTGCTCCCAATATTTTTTAACCTATAATATCCATACTTTGTCTTTGTAATACTACACCACTTGCGATAATATAGTTTGAACGTGACTCGTTTCGTACCTTTTTACCAATACCAATATCCAGGGCCGGACGAAGGAATTGCTTTTAGGCAGCAATTTGTTTCCATGCGAAAACCACCATTTTGATTTTATTGATGGTTTTCTTTGGTAAAGCAAAATGTTGTATTTACATGTTTTAGAAAAGTATAAAATGTTTTTTATACTTGATTCAGAAAAGTGCAAAATGTTCTATTTCCATGTTTTGAGAGAAGTGATAAATGTTTTATTTAAATGTTTTTGAAACGTACAAAAATATTTATTTTGCATGTTTTTGAAAAGTCAAAATAGTCTTTTCACATATTTTTGAAAGCTGCAAAATGTTACATTTACATGTTTTTTAAAAATTCAAGCAGCGGGAGCTGCCTGCGTTAGCCGCATTATCCGGCCCTGCCAATATCATGATAAAGTGAATTAATAATAATAAAACAAGGGCTAAAGCCCTTGTTTTATGGCAGCCTTAACAGTAACGTTAGGCAGTTCTTGCCGGGTCAATTAATAACCTTTAAATTAAGTGAAGGTAGCCGTGAAAGAGTAAGTATAGTGTCAATTTTAATGCAGGCTTGTAAATGTTAATAAAAAATGTTTCAGGCGAGAATGCCTCCAGGCGATTTTCAGTTTTTGAAAAGTTTATTTTTGAATTTCCCGCCAAATCTTAAATCCGAAATTTGAACCCGTCAGTCAATGAATGCAGACATGAACGAGATACCAGTGAAACCGGAATTAATAGGCGAACCTATTGAACTTGTAGTTCGAGGTCAGATCATGATTAATTTTTAATTGTAATTAAAAAACTGAATTATTTTTTTTTCAAAATTGAGTGATGGTAATGTATGATATATCATTTTAAAGCCCTTCAAAAATAAAAAAAACGGGTATTTTGTTTTAGGCTGCGGACGCTTAAAAAAAATTTAGGCGGAATTTTCGAAAAAATTGATGGTTTTTTTTTAAAAAAGGGTGAAAATTTGTGAGTAAAATCGTGCAGAGTCCGTTATTTAGATTCTACTCGTCTTTACCTTTTGAATGGTGTATAACACTTCGAAGTGGGTCAAATATTTGGATATCGTGAAAAATCCGTTAAATTATGTAGATAGGTAGGAAAAATACTCTGTATTATGGGCACTGCACTGTGCAGTTATAGAATGCAGTGGAGGTGAAACATATCACAAGAAATCAGAATGTGGATCAGAATCAGAATCAGAATCAGAATCGTAGTAGTCTGTGCTCGCTCAAAATGTATAATGTTGGAAATAATTATATAATTACAGTCGAGTCAGGCACAACACCTGAGATATAGTCATTGATCTCTTGTATACCTCTCCCGTTTAATCTGATTCAAAACGAATCAATTACGCGCGTCTTTTGTCTGACCTAGCATTACAGTGTAGCAAGTGTAGATATTTGTTAAGATTATTTGAATTTATTTGGTAATTGTTGCGATATGATACCTATATAAAACATCATGAGAGAATGTAATATAATATGGCTGACCGCTTTGTCCTTTAATTTGGTAGTTTGCCTCACGAAAACCGAATTTCCATTGATTTATTAGCTGAATTACAGACTACCCATGAAATTCACGTTACGTCTATTATAAATCGAAAAAAGATCCTTGTCGTATTATCGAGTCTAATTTACAATAAATAACTATGGGCATAATATTATTTTCAAATATTAGAGCATGACCACCTATGCATTCTGTGTATACTTGTATAGTACAGTATTGCGTAGTACTGACAAATATATAGTAAAATTATTTCACGCATTTAAGGAGGTACGTACGGGATTTCATGAGGCAGTGCAGTTCAGTGGAGTGGGTGAAAAATATGTACAAGTACAGTTTTACAATCTTTACTAATAATCAAGGGTACATATACGTACTTAGTGTGGTGGCAGCAATTTTTCTCTCCTTTGGATTATGATGATTATAATTTTTGATGATTAAATTAAAGAATCCTGTACGCTCGTGTGTTCGTGTTTTCACACTGTTTTCATGTAGCTCTTTGGTTTTTGGTTTTCTTGGCAGTGTTAATGTTTTTTTGGTAGTTTCAAGACCAAGACTCTTAACTACAATATATAGCGTTTGTCCAAGTAGTCTCGAAAATTGTTGTTGTATTTAATGTTTCTTTTGACATTCACGACTCGATATTAGGGGAAAACATAAATGTGGTGGTGGTGGATGAGGCGCTATGATAATATCCTTATGTGAGTAAATGAAGCCGTTAATTTATGAATGTAATTACATGTATATATGAGCATATAATTTAATGCCCTAAATGCTTAAATGAGTTTCTGTGTGAAGGATAACTGGCCAAAAGACTGTATTATAACACCATTTTGCATTTACAGTGAGGTACTACTGCTAAACTGCTAAAGTACACTCACGCATAGACAGACACACAGACAGACGTGCACTGGCACTACTATGTTTTTACCTCTTTACCTCTAAAACATCATCTTTTTCCATAATTTTAAATTGCTTTCATCCGTAAGCGTGAATTTTGACGAGATGAACATAAAGACGAGAAAAAAATAATAATATCACATCGGGTTTGACGCGCGGACGTGTTGACACTCTCTGCTGAGTTCCTGCTGTATAAAGTGGTATAGTTATTAAATATCCCTTTTGTCGTGCTTATGATATATACAGACAGATTGTAACATATAGATGTCTATATCTTGCTGTTTTAATGCTCTTAGGAAATAAAAGTTAAAATTGTAATTTTTTCCTTACTAAATAATTAAAGGGACAGCCACTGCACTACCAAACCAACTAGCTATATGTACCAGAACCAGAACCAGGGGCAGGCTATTTAGAAAAAAAAAGGAAGATTGCGAAAATTATAGAAGAAAATGAAGCTGTTTTGTTGTCTAGCTTTTACATTTGCATTATTATGGTTTATGATGTATATTCATTCTGAATCTGATGGACTATATTATAATTTAAAGGATATTATAATGACAAGACACACAGAGTCAGTCAGGACATACACTCAATGCTTTTTATCTGTATTTTACACACACATATTATGCGGGCCCTGTACTTTAAGTTTTTAAAAAAGACACAGCAGACATTTGCGGACAGACTCCTAATTTTTTGTGAGTAATTTAAAGGAAATTGAATGAAGAGTGTGAGTGCCGCGGTGGTATGTAGATGTAAAGAAGTTACTGTAAGTACAAGTGCAGAGTTTAAGATTGATGAAAGTTGTACCATTAAATTTAATTTGGAATGGATGACAATGTAGCTACATATTTGACTTCAACTACCTTGTAATTATACTCGCTAATACGCTCATACTAAATTCTCTACGGACCGCGCGCATTTTTTCATTTTACTATAATATTATTATGAAGGTACTTTTACTATATACTCAAATACAAAAATGCATTTAAATGCGACGCGGCTATCGTTCTCTGTTCCTATGTTCTCTTTCCCCTTCTCCACTTTGTTTTAGTTTGTGTATGGATTATGGATGTTAGTTAGTATTCTTTGGAGATGCAGACAGATTTAACGTGACTTGGTAGTTTGTAGGGACTCGATATAATGTGTATAATTCATACACTTTGTAGTTTGTGTACGCTTCCAAGGAGGCAGGTAGGCAGAGACAGAGACAACCATTAGCCATTTAAATCTGAACTTAAAGACGTGCTTAGAGGGAAAATGAGGGAGATCATAAAAAACAAAGCATTATAATAAGCTATGAAACTTTTTATGAAGGGGAAGCGTGCAAAAATCAAAAACAAAACAAAACGAAAAAAAAATAATAAATAGCGTTTAAAATATTAGGAATTTTTACGTGAACGTGAACGTTTCCCCTCCCCTACATATAAGCTGCAACAACTTATATACTTATCTAGGTACACTTGGTTTGGCTCACATTTTAAGGATACAGTAGAAACCGATTGAGAGATAATAGATTGCTGCCACTTTTACAATGAAATGGAAATTAAATCAAATCTAATATGCTTAAAAAAATGTTAATGCTAACGATAAGTATCTCCACGTAAGTATATCTACTTACGTACGTATTATAGTTAAATAGGACATATACTGGGTGTCCGTATCCTTTAAAGATAAGTTACCGCTTTATAATGAATTACACCAAGACACAAAAAAGAAATAGTGACCTGATTATTTTTGTTAAAAGGATTAAAATTAAGAGTTAAGATATATATCTATATAAATATGCGGAAATTTTTGGTAAATGAAAAGACTAATTTTTGGAATTTGTTTTTTTGATTTTCAGACGTTGACAATGAACTCGGCCGGAACCAGTTGGATTTCACTGATCGGTGCGACCCCCGTGGTTCTTGTCCTCCTCACATGGTCCATCTCCCGTCAGCGGAATCATGAGAAACTCCACGAGCAAAATATCCTGAGTCGAGGGAATGCGACGAAATATATAATTATCCTTAAGACGATCTTATCCCTCCAGTTGTCTATCCAATTCATCATCTTCCTCTACTCCCTTCTCTACAAATTACTCTCCATTGAGCAC
Organism: Dicyrtomina minuta; assembly: GCA_949802685.1. Classification (NCBI taxonomy): domain Eukaryota; kingdom Metazoa; phylum Arthropoda; class Collembola; order Symphypleona; family Dicyrtomidae; genus Dicyrtomina; species Dicyrtomina minuta. The sequence goes on from OX461808.1 coordinate 51,408,196, forward strand.
TACGCCTTCCTCCTCATCTTCCTCGTCCAGACGCTGACACTGGTCAAGTCCCTCCTGAGTTTGAGCCTCGTCCTCCTCAATTCTGTGAGCATTAGCAGTGCATTCGTCAAGTATCATATCACTCTCCTATTTGCCCTGAGTGGAAGTATCCATGTCCCCGTGGTTCTCCATGAATTGAATGAGCTCCTCAGCACCCCCATTGACTTCCGACTATTTGTCTATTTTATGATTGTTCACTCTCTCGTGACCTTGGGCTGCTTCTCTTTAGTTCTCACGGGGATCTTCAAGTTTTTCTGCATTCGCTGCTCAAATGTGGGCTGTGAAGAGGACTGCTCCTGCAGTTGGAGACATAAAACTTGTATTTCTCTCATGATCGTCTGTGTCCTCTGCAGTGATGTTGTTTTCATTGTAAGTATGCCATTCGGAATTAATAATTAAGCTCAGCATCTAATAATCATAATAATATTATGGTGATTTATCATTATTTGCTATGCATGTCATTAATTAAAATTAATTAATTATTCAACTAATTAATTAATTGTATATTTTATGTACACGTGAAATGTTCTTCATTCTAAGTATTTTTACTATTAAGGAGTGACTGTCTGTTTTGTAATAACGCTGTTTGAGTTACCTGCTATAAACCATTTTATTATTTTGTGTTGACTTTCGTCTTCGTTTACCTTCGGTCGTGGTGCTGATCTGGTGATGGCGATGATGGTACCGTATTTTCTCTAATAGTACGCGGGTCTCTAATAATGCGCGGGTCTCTAATAGTACGCGGGGGGTCGGAGCTCGAGTTTGGATAGTACGCGGGTCTATTTAACACATTGTTAAATGCCAGTGCGCGGGTCTCTATTAATGCGCGGGTCTCTATTAATGCGCGGGTCTCTAATTATACGCGGGGGGTCGGAGCTCGAGTTTGGATAGTACGCGGGGCGTACTATCAGAGAAAATACGGTATATTATATGGTGATGGTGCGACTGGTGATGTCTCCACACACTCCACCCACTTGCAATTACATATACATTTTTATATTTTCAAATCCTTTCCGGGGAAGAATTTGTATTCTCTTTCTTACATTTATGTGTTACAGACAGAGGGATCTTACCATAAAACAGTCTTGTTGAACATCCTTCCTTGTAAATCCTTGACTTCTTGACTTAGCCAAATCCAAATCCAAAACCAATTCCCTTTTTTTTATAGAATGACCTAAACGTATATAAGATTTTACACACACGTAGAGAGACGTGACATGTGGGCTGTACACCTGACAGTGTTTTATCTGATCTGTGAAGCTGTAATTATGCCTGCACGTGCAGTTTATAAAACTTGTATATATATGACAACATATTTTTTGCCGCCAACACGAAGTCGAAATGGAAATGAAAATCACTTCACATATTTATAATATGTATCCATTCATTCTATGAAGCTTGAGTGGAGGAAACGAATACTTTTTTATAAATGTTTTGGTCTTTTGTCTGTAACCACCTTTGATAATGATTGCAACCATTTTTTTGTGCAGTATAGCAAAAGTATGCAGACAAGAAATTGTTGCTTAAAGATGCAAATTTAAGTTTTTCAATAGTATTATAATTATGTGTACGTGCGCGTATAAAAAGGGATAAGTCAAAATGTTCGTGTGTAAGGAGTTGAAGAGTTAAGTAGAGCTCGAGGCAACATGCTTAAAGAAAGTATTTCAAATTTGTAAGCAAAATTTCGAACTGATATGATGGATGAAGGAATTGTAATTTCCTGGAGTTGTGTGAATTATTTCAAGTTGGAATTAACCTTATTGAAAGCCCAAAGTTCTGAAAAATTCTTTTAATTTGAATGACTGTCTCGTCGCGTGGGGGGAATGCTAATTTATGAAAAATAGATATTAATGAAGCTCAATTATTGTTTGGAAATTTACAGGTAACAAGTTTACTCGGACAGTATCCAGAGTTTAACCCCGTCTCTTCCGGCTCGGATTTTGACCAGTCCAGTGCAGTATTATGGGCTCAGGTTTTTGAGGGTGTAATCATAGTTCTTCTTCTGGACCCGCTCAGTCAATGCAAGTCGAGAAAACGACAGATCCGCCTACTCGAATCTCCTAGCTCCAGCTATCATCTATCCGACACACGGCTCAATGGAGGGCGGAGGATGGTTAATCAAGGAATTAAATTCCCTATCACGAATGGATCATTATTTGCAAGCTTAACAGCAGTTGCCATGTCCAGGGGTCATTATGCTGGAGGTAAAATTATAGAAGAAAACATAATTTTCATATTTCTTATCGTTGATTTAAAGTTTAAATATGGAATCTTTTTCTTTTGTACTTTGTCACATTGACATATTATATACAGGGTTCGATTTGAAGTCTAGTGACATGTCAGAGAGCCAAGAGAATACTCTGGACAAATTCAAGACGTATACAAAAGAAGTAGACTGTGAGGAAACACACTCCGTGACTACAATTGCCAATGATGATTTTGAATTTCACAATCACATCCCACAGTGTCATAAAATAGATAATTCTAAGGACTCCCCTGTAAATCTCAGTTTGTTCGAATCCGCCTCCATGAATGACTTGGACAGTGTTCAGTCCTCCTGTCATCATACGAGACTCTACAAGAAACATAGCAAATTCCCCAGTAGCAGTAGTTCTAGTTGTAGTAATAATAATAATAATAATAGTAATAATAACAATACTAAGAGTGAGAGAAAAGTTTTTCGACGGGCACAGTCCTGTGAATCCTTGCCTTCCGCTGGAGTTCTTGAGAGGTCTTACTTAGATAATGGGGGCTACTGTGAACACTACGACGAAAAAGTTGTTTTCGTCACGGACTTTATTTAAATTTTATTTTTAAAAAACACACGTTGTTACACTTGTACTCAACCAACGAACTAACCATAAGATAATTAACTACTACTGTATATATGTAACACTAAAGACGCGAAAAGACAACCAGAACCAGAGAACTCATTATATCTGTAGAATGTAGAAACGCTATGTCACAGTATATATATATTATATAATTATTTCAATGTTATTACATTATCATAAGTAAATGTCATGCTGTGTATCCCCGTATATGTCACTATACGTTGCAACCAAAAATAAAGTAAATAATAATAATTGTAAGTCAATATTACATTTTCACATTTCTACTAAGCATTATATTCATGGGAAAAATCCCGCTGGGCTCTATACACATGCATGTAACAATGTTAACTAGCACAGAACTATCCCTATCATGCAACCTCCGTCCTGGGTCATATTGTCTAGTGCCATCAGTGCCATCACATGGGAGTACGGACATTAGGAAAATTCATGTGAACTATAATAACATGCATACTTTTATAGCAATTTTACATTAACTAATACGTTTACGAGTAAACTATCAAATTTTTTTTAACAACTATTGAAAAAACTCAAACGCGATTGATTCACACAAGTTAAAATCGAAAGTATTGCCAATCACACTTCCCATTATCAATGCCTGCCCATCAAAATTAGATAAATAAAGACGTACTGCATATATTATCAAATCAGAACAGATTTATAGAAACGGGATAATATAGAAAGTAACATGTGCGCAGAACTGAATCTTCTACAAAACACACGCCATTTGCAAAAGTCATGTTCAGACAGGCCGACTAAAATAGTAGAGTTTAGACCATGTAGTATGAGTATGGGTGAATTTACTTTCACAAGCTCCAAGTTGTGTAGTTACAATAATGCAGGAATAAGTTAAATAACTGTATTTAATCATTACACCTGAAATGCAAAAAACATATTAACTATAAACAACTATAAAAAATAGATATAGTTTCTAAACAAGAATAACAATTTGAGCTGCAGTTAAAATATTCTACATTTTTCATCAATCAAAGACAAAAGGCACACAAGGATACGTATTTATTAATTGATCGTTTTGGCAGACAACACAAGTCAAGAATAAAGATTAGCATCTAATTATCAATAAAATCGCTTAGAAAAATTAAGTCAGATTTGACAACTTATTTATGTCGCCACTACATTCATCCGTTTAAAATATACTGCATATCAAAATATATAGTAAGTAAGCATACAAAGGTAAAATATATGTAATCAGTGCACTGTACGTGTAATCCATTTTTTGTATGAAATTATATTAGCTAATATTTAAACATTATGTTCGTTAAATGCATACATTATATAAATACTTCCTTCCTAACTCCAATCGTCATCATCATCACTCACGCCTTTACCTTCCTTCGGTCCTAATGCTGCGGTAACAACTGGAGGGGGGAGCGATTTTGGCGGCTCACCACCCGACGTCATTGGAGTCGTTGAAGGAGGTAATACTGCAGATGCATTGGGGTAAGTACTGCGTTCAGCCCGTTCAGACTGCTGAATATTAGCATTATCACCTTGATGGGATGAAGTGTTGCTCAACAAAGCAGTTTTGGAGTTCCACCCACGGTTAACAGGTGATAAAGAAGTTGCTTCTATTAGTACTGGTCTGTAGTTGCTAAACGCACCATCTCCTTGAGTCATCTTCGGGGACTCTACTTTTCCGACGTCCGCAGTGGCAGTTGCCTTCTTCAGGGATTTTGAGGCAATTCGTGGATCTACAAATGTCACAGGTGAAGCAACTACGTCAGGATCAGAATTGGGTGGCGCCTCATTTGTGCACGCGGACTGACGATCCACATCTTCTTGAACGCTGTCGTTTGCTGGCCCAACCCTGTTTGTAGCTAGTTCAGTCTTAGCAATGGCTGACTCGGTCAGTTCGCCGTCTTTAACATTGTCCGTCGCAGGTGCGATGCCTTCAGCGGCTAGCTCAGAACTATATTTGTTCGTTGGAATCACATTTGTAACAGCAGGGATATCTGAAATAGTTACAGGCCCTGAGCTACATGCATCTACAGTCAGATTCTTGGATGGGAGAGGCTGAGATTCATTTCTGGAAATTGTAGAACCCACCGGAATGTTTGGTGCCGCAGTAGATATAGAGTCATCTCCCCACTCATCATCATCATCGCAATCCTTTTTGCCGCCAGGATTATTCGTAACCACTGAGGCTGGAAAATTAGGCGCACTGGGCTTATCTCCCCATGCGTCTTTCGATTTGGGATTCATTACTGTAGGAGCACTAGGGGCATCCCAATCATCAATTTCGGCACTATTTTGCGTTTTACTAGGAGTCGGAGCTGGAGTAGGGGCACTAGGGGCATCCCAATCATCAATTTCGGCATTATTTTGCTTCTTACTAGGAGCCGGAGTTGGAGTAGGATTGTCCCAGTCTTCATCTGCATCAGCAATGTTAGATGTGGCAGTCTGCGACTGAGCTCCATACGAATTATTTCCACGATTTTGAAACGAACCTCGTCCACCTCCGCCTGACAAACACAGAAATAATTATTATAAGTTTTAATGCTGCGACACAAGCGCACTTCTTTAATAAAAAAGGGTACTTTAGTCCTGAAAAAACCGTACCTCGAAATCCTCTTCCACCGCGGTTGCCACCTCTGTTATTGCCACCCTCGCCCCCTGCAACAGTCCATAAACATTAATGAAATTACTGCAGGTTCCCACCTATTCAAGCTCAATTCTACGTTCAATAACCCCAATCAGAAGAGCATTACAACAATGGTAGTGAATCACATGGAATATACCTGGCTTAGCGGCGTGGCACTTGAAGCACGACCACCTAGTCGCGAAGTTACTGAAGCCACAAGAGCTTTCCGGGCATGACCAGTTATCATCGCGATTCGCTACAAAAAAAATAAAATATGAGTTACAAGAATTCCACCCCTACATCAGCCGCAACCTTTCAATTAAATGCTGGTTCAGAAATAATAGAGAAAAATTACCAAAATCTGTTGACCCTCCTCGTCCTCCATAACCACCTCGACCTCTGCCACCTCCACGGCCTCCTCGTTCTCCACTACCATTGTTTGACCCTCCATAAGAATCCCTGCGACCACCTCCAGAGTTGGAGCAGCTGCCGGAATCGCCCAATCCCCAATCATCGTCCTTAGGTTTGGAAGAGTTATTATCATTACCCCAACTCGACCAGCTGTCATTGTTAGGACGATCAAATGAACCACGTCCTCTACCGCGGCTTCCACCGTTGTTACTCGACGAAAAAGGATCCCCATCCCCTCCACCTCTTCCGCGTCCTCTGCCGCGTCCCCCTCTATTATTGTTCCAAGAGCCATTGTTATTCTGAGAATCACCAAACTGCGACCCCCCACCACTCTTCTGGCTTCCACAGCCCCAATCATCATCATCACCTTCATTCTTAGTAGCGACTGGCGGGTTCATTCTAGAGGCAGCAGCTTGGTTACTGGAGTTTCCGTTGGCAGGAGAACCCCAGTCATCTTGGTCTTCTTGATTAAAGTTCCCCGATTTTCCACCCCAAGACGAATTGTCCTTAACACCACCACCGCCTCCAAATGGTCTTCCACCACCACCACCACCTCTACCCTGGCTCCTAAAACCGACGTTAGAACTCCCCCTACCGCCAGCTCCTCCATATCTTCCATCTGAGCCATTATCTGATTTCAGCGGACTATTACAGGACCAGCTATCATTTTCTGGTTCTTTCGAACCTCGCAGGTCTGAACACACTGTAGATAAAGAAAAACAACTTCAGTTAATCTATTGAATCTCAGCCAAAGAACAAGAAATTTTAATGTTAATTTAAATAGGACTCAGTACATTTCTACACCATGGTTATGCTTGTCTTGTTTTATTTAAGTTGTTTCAAACCTTCTTTTGATTCCCCCCACTGCGGAATGGGTGTAACAGATCGGTTAGAGACTTTGGGTATCCTGGGTAGTGATGCAATCGAAGCTGGTATATTGCCCGGTGACTGTGACATATCGTTACTTTCATCATACACCTCAGATTTTACTCGCTTCCGCTTTCTTCCTACTACTTCCAAAGAAGTTGTTTTCAGAAGATTGTCACCTGATTCGACATATTTCGCTTTTATTGGCTCGCCAAATTTGTTCTTGAGAGGTGATGGACCAGGAAGGGCTCTTACTTCGCTTATAACTTCAACACATTTTTTTGGAGTCACTAAAGACTGAAGGAAAATCCACCCTGGAATTTGAGAAGAGTCCGTACTTGGCAAGGCAGCACCCTCAGGTTTTTCATCCAGCATGCTTAGATTCCAATTTTCATCAATACGAAGCAACACCCTTGCTTGGACTTGTGTGAAAAGAGACGGATCTCGACCACGCTTTTCGTGTGCTAACCAACCATCAGCAAGTTTCTGAACGTTCTCCGGCGACATCTGAAGGTTTTCTCTGGCTATCAACTTGCCAAGCTAAAAGCGTAAACAAAGGTTATAAAAAAGCTCATTCTCTGGATTGTTATGTGCTCGTGTAATAGTATTCCCAAATTACGTAAGATGTAAAATTACTTTGTCAATCGGTAGCTGGAGAAAGTCATTAGATTTAAGGACATCCTTTAAGAAACACGGCATCCTATCATCTACATGTCTGTTGAGATCTTCGTTTTTTGAATCCATTGCAAGGAATTTAATGTTCAAAATATTTTCCTTGTTAATATGCTTGAAGAAAGCTCCAAGACACTCAGAGACAAGTGCATCGACTTTGTATTTAGTAGCAACAGTAATCAGATCCATGGCATCTTTCAGTGATAAATCCTTCGGGTCAGTTAGATTCCTGAAACGATTTTAATTCACACCAAGTTAGTCACTATGATACAAAATTTCAAAATACACATGCAACACACATGTTTTATGCAAATCAAAAATTCCTGTGCAGAATAGTTTTATAAACTTACTTCACAAATAGAGAAAGACTATCTGGATTTGGGAAATCGATTTTTACTGTTTGCATCGTGCTACTCGATTTTCCAGTGCTTGATTCAAATAAACGCTCAAATTCAGAGGAAGCTTCCAACAATACTTTCTTAAAAGCAGGTACTTTTTTATTCCCCGAGACAAGCAATACGTCCGCCCCACCACCTACTAAGCTCCTTGATTTCCTTCAGGGAAACCAAGTTAAAATCATAATTAGGTATGCATAGTCGGAACTGAGCGAACTTGAAACAACGCTGAGCATGCGAGCGTTTCTAATCATTTTTATCATTATATCACTTCATTCCAGCTATCAATCTCGAAAAACATCAATATGAATAAAGAATCCGTTCTTTAATTGTCGGCTATATACTATATATATTTGAAATAAAAAACAATTACTTAAGTATTGTCTTCTCAGCTGAATCATTTGAAGATACAACTGAAGGAGAATTCGTCGGCTGTACTGGAGCTTTTAAAGCCGTATGAGTAGACGTAGGCAATTTTCTCTTTATTCCCTTCGACTTAGGACTATCAAAAACCAAAAATCAAATATTAGATTTGCAAGTAGCGTTGTCGCTCCAATCAAATTCTAAACAGTTATCAAATTGCAACACATTTTTACGAATTAGGAGCATATTTTGGGTGAGTCATGCGCTGCACGGTACGGATACAAATGCAACATTAAGAAGTTTTTGTATACATACTTAGTCACCACAGCCAACAACACCCTGCTACTGTCATTTAATGGAGTGCTGGGGTAAGGTAGGAATATCTTATCTGTCTGCACTCGAGGGCAAGGCATTGGTTTTCACGGAAATAAATTATCTTAGCTCTTACGCCAGGAAGGAAGCAAGCATATCCGAAATCCTCTACTGATAGCATTAATGGCCCAAAAAAATTTGAGCCTTAAAAGGATTATCGACTTGGGGGCTAATCTGACCAAAATAAGGGATTCTTCCGTTTGGTATACATAATAACACTAAATATAACTGTGAACTAACATAGTATAGTTAACAGTTTCGGAATCCACCGATGGAACTTGAGCATTTGCAGCCTGGGTAGAATCTAAAGATGAAATTACTGCTTCTCCAATGGAATCCACGGACTTCTGTTGGGATGCCTCTCCTATGGAATCCTCTGGCTTCTGCTGGGATGTCTCTGCCATGGAATCCACGGACTTCTGTTGCGATGCCTCTCCTGTGGAATCCTCGGAATTTTGTTGGGGCGACTCTCCTATGGAATCCTCAGACTTTGGTTGGGACGCAGAATCAATTGAAAATTCAATTGTGTCGCCAGAGCTATTTAGGAAAAGAAACTTATATTATTAACAAAATATTGGTTTATATGTAGGTACTTGTATGTAGCAGTGCTAGCAGTTCGAAAAAAAAGAACCTGTGCTGTGATAGCTCAGCTATTGGGAATTAGCTTTTTTAAATTGGTAAACCTTTTCTCTTTACTTTAAAACCTGATTTTGAACTTACATGTCTACTATCACCATCTCTTTTACTGTTGCTGCTGTCTCCGTATTGCAACTATGATCTCCTGTGCCGGGAGGAGAATTATCCCCTTCTTTCCCGTCTCCCACTACATCTATAATTTCCTCGTCGGAGACGTAGCTGAGAAGAAATAAGACTAATAAGTTATCAATAGCTCGATGAACACAATTTCGCTTACCATTTGCCGAGATCGATGGATAAACATTTATGGATAAGAGGAGAAGACTGCATGCATGTAAAATCGGGCTAATCTACAAGACTTTGTACTTTATATAATCGATGACTTAAAACTGGGCATGTTATACAAACAATAAACATTAATCAAAAAAGTAAAACCACAACGTTGAACGTCGTTTTAGGAGAGCAATATTTAATAACAACCTTCATTCATTCATCCCTTAATTCAATTCAAGTGTCCGTCACTTGTTTTCTACAAGAAGTGTTACTTTTTTGTTCAAAACAATCTCAACAAAAAACAAACTATTTAATTAGGTAAAAACGTTTTTCCCACATGTGACATGCTTGATACTGAGTCTTTGGGCTCAATGGAGGACAGTTGACAGTGTCAAATTTATTTTTATTGAATAAAGTTATCTTTCTCTCTAGAAAATGGAAAACGGAATTTAGGAAAACAAGATCGCCTCTTGTTGCTGCCATGGTCATGGCTCACCGTTTCACACGGATTACTGACAACTACGTAAATATCAACTGCCTCCCTCACCACACATGAAATGACACAGCTAAATAATATAGCATTACATTCGGTGTAATTAAACCATGAACTTATAAACTACAAGTGACCCACATGCAAAGCGGGTGGGTTAGGAGCACGGGGCGAAGTTACAGAATCTACCGCCTTACTACTTACTTCATTTTATCCAACAGGGGCATCGGGCAGTCGCCATCGACGTCGACGTCAGGCAGTTCGCCCTCCGACCCACTGCCATGATCACTGTCGTCCATGAGGCTGTATTTTGATTCTTCTTTTGATGTTTAAAGGAAATTCTCTTGTGATGTCAGTCAGGTTAACAGTTCAGTATAACTTTTACGATTGTCGGTAGTACTTCCAGCTTTAGTTGTCAATTGTATTCTTCCAATAACTAGATTTCAAAGATGTGAACTTAATAACTTCCTTTCTTTTCAATGAGTCTAATAACTAACAACTAGGAACTACGCTCCACACCAACTGAACAGAAAAAAATGGCAAATGACAGTTCAGCCGCTGACTACACACTTGTCGACTTGTGTCTTATACGGTTTACTCCGACCGACAGCTCTGAATCCTATTTACTCTATTCCACGACGCACGGCTAGGCAAACTACCGGAACGGAACAAAGGAACTTTTACTAGAAGTTAATAGGTACTTTCTAAAGTACTTAAGTGCATCCTAAGTAAGTGCACGCGTTTTGACGTTTTCCCAACGTCGTTCGAGTTCGAATCCTCGAATGCCTTAGTGAGGTAATTTCGACTCCAGTAATAACGTAAAATAGGATAGGCAAAATCATTCCCCATGCACTACATACAGGTCCGAAAATAAGCTATTTTTAATTTTGATACCTTAAGTTTTAATGTAAGAACTAAGAACCCGAAGTAGGAGGATTCGAACCGTGGCGTGTAAGGACTTCAAACCCCTTCAATCTTTTCTAGGCATCCAATAAGAATGAGTCTTTGCTATTGTACCTGCGCAGTACTACTTGATGTTCCCTTATCCATCCCTCGCGCCTTGCCCCGAGCTTCGGATTTTTGAACAGTGATTAAATTTGGTGAGTCATACTATTGGGTTGGAGCCTTGCAACTATTTCGTTATACAGTTTGGAGGAGGTTGCGTCTAGAAAAAATGACGCCCTGTCCCTTATATTAATCTGTTTTTGCCCATCCCCTTCCGCTGTACGTAATTATTTTTGGTATGCAGGCACATCTAAAACGATAGGGCAGCTGGACCCCTACCCCACTAAAATGTCTAACGTTATTGTTGCAAGCTCCCAGAGAAAAGCAATGTCAGCGCTAAACCTATATCTCACATTGCTCTTCTTTTAGATATTAATCATGTGCATACGGATTTGAATGATATAGAGGGGATGGGGTAAAATTTAATAAATTTTGTATGACGTAATAGTTGCAAGACCCATGACGATGTGGTTTATATGCAAGCGCAAGCGCTGGCACGTTGAAAAAAATCTGATTTTGCCGTGTTTTCCTGGTATGAACATCTTGCAAAAGTACACGCCCTGGCGGAGCAAAAGTGAAACAAGCAATGAAAAATCATACGTATTCTTAAATGGCTTTATTTCCAATATGAGGTTTATAGGCGCAAATTAAAGATAAATGCACAATTAACACTTTAGGATAATTAAATTGGCAGTGCCATGCCTGTGGTACCCGTAAAATTGATTCTCAGGTCGACGTATGTATTTTAATGAAAACCCCGTACGGCTTGTAGATAAATGGTGCGGGATTTTAATAGAAATACATACGTCGACCTGAGAATCAATTTTACGGGTACCACAGGCATGGCACTGCCAATTTAATTATCCTAAAGTGTTAATTGTGCATTTATCTTTAATTTGCGCCTATAAACCTCATATTGGAAATAAAGCCATTTAAGAATACGTATGATTTTTCATTGCTTGTTTCACTTTTGCTCCGCCAGGGCGTGTACTTTTGCAAGATGTTCATTTCCTGTTTTCTCTTCCTTCGTTTTCTTGTTCTGTAGGGCAGTAGGGCAATTCCCATTTCCCAATTTTTCCTGATTATTGGGCCTTGGGCCCAGCAAATCCTGGTTTTTTTTTCTGAATTTTGAATAATTTTATAATTTGCCTGATATTCCCTTTGTTTCCGAAGTCGGGTTCTTTAATGTGCCAATATTGAATTCTACAAGCTATAATATGGTCATACATAGTGAAAACGCCACTTCTTGATGTTTTCAGATTATCCTGATTAAGTACCAGGGCTTGCTTGTATGGCTCATAGTAGCTCATACAGTCAAATCCGTTTATAAGGGATGCCGCCGGACCGGCTAAATTGGTCCCTTATAGCTGGATTCCCTTTTAACCGTTTAAGGGATTTCCCTTATAAGTGGACACAGTTCGTAATTTTGATTTGACATTTTTATTTTTAGTCAAAACATGGTCAAGGAATATACAATTTTTTTCAATGGATACAAATTACTTGGAGTATTTAAAATAGTCAGTTAATTTCGATTGTTTCGTGTCTTTGTTAGTTTAGTTCTGACGAACACGTAACATTATTCTGTGTAGATTAGAAAATTTTGCGTCGTCAGTATTTGCTTGTGCTAAAAAATCCGTTATCCATAGCGGCAAAAGCAGAGAACGTAAGCGCCTCTACTGCAGAAGCTACCATCTCTAAAGCTGTAGCAGCTTGTTTTAAAATCGAATCGTCATCGTTTTCATAGGTTGAACCTCGTCTAAGTAAAAGTTAGTTTTTAAATGTTTAAAACAGTTTCGGATTGTATTTGCTGTAACCCATTTCTAAGACTGGTACATCGACAAAATAGACTGATAAATATCTGGTGATTTTACGTGTTTTTTCCTGTATTTTATTATTTTTTATCGTTTTTCTTGACAGTTACCTTATAAGTGGATTAAAATACCAAAAATTGGCCTAAAATTTGTCCCTTATACCCGGATTTCCCCTTATATCGGTTCCCTTATATCCACATATTTTTAACATTGAAACATAGGCTGGCCAACCAAATATTTTAAAACTGTCCCTTTAATCCGGATTTCTCTTACATCCGGATCCCTTATAACCGGATTTGACTGTACTTTGCTTTAGATGCTCTGCTAGAATTCAACTAAATATTACAAATAATTGCACGTAATAATAATACTAATTTTGCTGATCTGTGGCACACTGCAATATGTCCCCCCTCATTACTTATGTAATGTAAATTAATCTAAGTAAATGCCGCATTAGCAAGGAATTCGTAGAAGAATGCATGGTGGAAATAAAAACATATCCTTGTCGTTTAAAATTAAAGGTAATTACCAGTTAATTCCATATTTTATCGTTTTCGTGCGTGGTGAAGTGGTGATGGCTTGTTTCTGGTTAGGTACTTTAGTGAAACAAAAAATGACAGTTAATTTTAGAATTCAGCGTTTCCCTGCAAAATATATATGGTTCGAAACGAAACCGAGTCCAATTAAATATCTCATTTTAGTGCGGGGCAGAAAATCATTATGACAGTCGTAACTGACTGCAATATCAGTGCGCAGCACCGTGCTAATACATAAGTCAAATTAGGTAGCATACATAAGTTTTTCGAGAAGAATTCGAACATCTTCGAATCTTCCCTTCGTCAGCGTCTGGCGATACTATGTTTGGAATTTTCGTATAACGTTAATTGGAGCAAAAATTAATAGTTATTTATTATGTATGACAGAAACACCAAAGCAGAATCAATATTAAGATTGAAGTGCAATACTCGCGTATTTAAATATATTATACCCATTCATTTAGCACCAGAGAGGATTTGGCACGCCAAAGAATTTAAATATTTACGAAGATTTAATGCATTAAAACTATGAATAATTATGAGCTGCGTTCAAGACTGACTAACACACTCAACTGTCAGGTTGTCCATAATCCAATATTGGGATTTACATATTAACGTAATTACACAGGTAACTCTTGCTGACGATGCCTTAAAAATCTATGCGTATCCTTATGACTGATTTTAATGTATGCAAGATGAGACGTAGCTAGAAAGAATTAATTAATGGAATGATTCAACAATCTTAACTTTCAGTGATGCGTTGGGAAGATAGTTAATGCTGGGATTTGGGATGCCCAATAAATAATAAATGTTAAGGGGAATGCGAAGGTAGAGAATTATGCCAACTCCAATGGTGATTTACGTGTATTTCGTTCGAGCTGCACGACTACCACAGGGCATAATAGAAATAATTATGTAAGCAAATATGTCAATCGCTATCACTAGGTAATAAATCATTAATCAGTCAAGGACAACATCATCACTTAAGTACGCATCTACGTTAACCATTTTTATTTCTGATAAATCTGCGTAGATAGATGTCAACAATAGCTTCGTATCGTACAGTACATTCATGTTCATTTAATACTTACTCAAACATTACGTTTTCTTCTACAACTCTGAACTTTCGATCAGCGAAGGATGCTAAAAATTTATAGGACTACAAATTGATATTATTTGGCCAATTCTAAAAATATTATTAGGTAGGTAAATATTTATATCGACCCTCTCGAAAGCTAAAATTGATTAGATGATTCTTCTCTAACAAAAATTATTCAACTATATTTCATAAATATAATATAGATGGTATTTCATCTTATTACATATATTGATTTCTCTGATGCTGACGAGGATATGTGAAACGTCCGTGTAGGTAAGTAGAGTTAACATTGCATTCTTCACTGACTAAATAGTTTCGAATTGATAGTATCGATCAGAATTGACTTCCGTTTTCAAGTTTACAAATTATATAAATCTGTAACTTGTTTTAATAATGTAACAACTCTTGAATTGTGTGCATGGACAAAAAATGTTTCATTGCATACTTGACATGAATGGTTGGCTGGTGGTAAAGTTAAAGCGTGCCAAAACCAAGAAAGTATGAATGTATAAGGTACCTCGCATTATTCATCTTATTATCGATAATTTATTGTTGTAAATGATGTAATCTGAATCCAATGAGATTATGATGGACTGATGGAAACTAAAACTCTCTGGGATGAATGACTGAATCTTGTATTAACCATTTATATTATTTAATTTCTGGTCTGAATGTATTGAATGAGGTCGACGACTCTGCAAGAGTAACCGAATTCGTTGTCATACCAAGAAATGAGTTTTACAAATTGTGGGCTCAATTGGATTCCTGCGGAAGCGTCGAAGATGGATGAACGCTTGTCACCAATAAAGTCAGAGGAGACAACTTCATCTTCAGTGTAACCCAAAATTCCCTTCAAAGGTCCTTCTGATGCCTCCTTAATCTTCTGCTTGATTTCATCATAGGTGGTTGGCTTGGCAAGTCTGAAAATAAAACAAGACCACAAATCAAAATGAAACTAAAATACGTTACACAGTAAATATTATTATAATCTAAGGGATTGTAGATTCAAAAATTCTCTTACCGAACGGTCAAGTCAACAACGGAAACGTCATGGACTGGAACGCGGAAAGCCATGCCGGTGATTTTACCATTCAAAGCTGGGATAACTTTGCCAACAGCCTTGGCGGCTCCAGTGGCAGCAGGGATGATATTCTGTGCAGCACCACGTCCATCACGCCACAACTAAACAAAGTTTTATTTTTTAATTAATTATTTGTTGTCATACAATCAATAAATTTGAAATATGGTAGCCACTAGAAGACAATTGAATAGAACAATCTTCACTCCACTAAAAACCAAATGTGTTCAGTACAAACATACTTTTCCAGAAGGTCCATCGACGGTCTTCTGAGTTGCGGTGATAGCATGAACAGTGGTCATAAGTCCTTCAACAATTTCAAAGTTGTCGTTGATGACCTTGGCAAGTGGGGCCAAGCAGTTAGTTGTGCATGAAGCATTGGAGACGATCTTCATTGATGGGTCATATTGCTCGTGATTGACACCCATGACGAACATAGGAGCATCAGCACTAGGAGCTGAGATTACAACTCGCTTAGCACCACCTTCCAAATGAGCCTACAAACGGAATTAAATTAGCTTGAAATTAATGTCATAGACTATAACGACATTGTAATTTATGCATAAGAACTCTAAAAATTTGGACAGTTTGTTGTATTTTAAATTATTCTCTCAACATAAATTTATCTTCAAAAAATAATTCAGAAACTCTAGTCTAAACATCATCGACAACGAAAACAAATTGATTTGAAGTTAGTGTGTGAATAATATAATGTATTCTACTTACGGAGGCTTTTTCAATTGTTGTGAAGACCCCGGTAGATTCTACAACAGTTTCAGCACCAGCTTTACCCCATGGAATGGCTTTAGGGTCGCGTTCTGAGAAAACAGCGATTTTCTTTCCTGGAAGAGAGAACGAGTATGAATTTTAGAATAGCAATCATAAAAATAAAGATGCCGCCTGAATAATGAATCATTCAAAAATATACAGACACAATAATAATATTAATTTTTGACACTTACCATCAACAACGAGATTTCCATCTTCAGCCTTGATTTCTCCTTTGTATCCTCCGTGAGTTGAGTCGTATGTGAACATGTAAACCATGTAGTCCAATGGAATGAAGGGGTCATTCACAGCTACAACCTAAATAATTCAATATTTAATTGAGCAAGGTAATCACACAAGTGATTAGGTGTATTTTAAATATAATCAATAAAAAATAGGTTCTGCATAATTCCATACACAAACGCGCTTTGTCTATGTCTATTTACAGTTACATATTATAATGTCTCAGCAAAAACTTATCTTCAAAAAATAATTCAGAAACTCATACGTCTAAACATCATCGACATACGAAAATCAATCAGCTGTTTTGTAGCTGAAAATTACAAAGTGTAATAAAGGTCAAAACAATTTGCTTACATCGACTCCATGCTGAAGTGCAGCTCTCAAAACCAGACGACCAATACGGCCAAATCCATTGATTCCGACTTTTGCCATTGCAATGAAATTTGATTTGAAGCTTTACGACTGCAAAAAAAAACGAAATTAATCAGATTAATCTATGTCTACAAGAACAATAAATAAATAATGTGCAATGCCAGAGTACCTAAAACAATACATTTAAAATCCAATATAAGTAAATAAATTTTAATTATTTAAATAGGTAAACTTTTTGAGGTAATGGATGTATTCTAGGTTAATTGACATAACAGTCTCTACCAAATATCAATCAAAATGCACTACACAGTGCAACTGTAAGATGCGCACCGTAACTCAATAAGTTGAGTACTGACAAAGTAACTGGAAGTGCAGCCCGATGACTTAATTATATTACGTGATCTAAATCATGTGCAATCAGTTACCATGAGGAGATTTGGCGTGCTTTTAGTCACACACTATCGTCCATATCTATGTTGTAGAATACACTACAATCGAGTTATACAAAGGTCCTTGAGTTCACAAATATTACTAGCATTACTGTCATACAATATCTCCCAACATTTTTATTATAATGACATACCGCTCCAAAATATTAAAAAGCGAACATGTAATATTACACGTTTAGCATGAACAACTAAGGCCCTACTTTCATATGGGTTCTGGAATATTTTGTAGAGGCCTATAGCCCATCAGCATAGAATTAGGAAGTTATACTTGCTACGGAACAGCATTGCTTGGAAAGAATCGCAATTTGTTAACGCAGAAACACGGAGGGACTGAACTGAACATGAATGTCAAGTCAAGGTCGAGCTTTGTAGTTACATACATTAGAACTGGTATTTTCGTTGCTTTGCTTGCATCTCGTCGTGGGCTGGATCACGCAAGCGTTTCTTAAATCTAACATCAGCAGATTCATCGATTTATTTCTGGGACCACGGGACGGGTCCGTAAGTCTGTTTCCACGTCTACATAGGCACCCAGTTTTTACCTACCTATCACCTATCTAATAACATGGAAAGTTTTCCATTATACTTACGATGTCACTATGGCAAGGACAGGGAGATTCGTGAATTTAGAAATGAATGATGTATAAATTAGTTAGCTTCAACTAAGTATTTAAAAATCACTGCTTACAATTTTTGTTTCATACTCATATTCAGAAATATATTTAAAATAGAGCAGTTCAACTTTTAACGAAACGATTCTAAAATTAACAACTATGCCAGAACCAAACTCAAAGTCGTGGCGACAACGTGGAGGTATAGTGGTACTGGGGGGAGGAGGCACGAAAAAAAGAAATAATGCAGATGTGAATGTGAAATGACTTGTAAGGTACCTACATAAATATTTACGACTGGGAGAAACCATTAAGTTTATTCTCCGCTTATAATTTCCTATTGTGTAAAAGTAAATGAATCTAACTGCCTTCCTAAGGTATAAAATCTAATTGCTTTTTACCTCCTACCGCTGTCTATCCTAGTATTACGGAATTTTTCCTGTGCATGGGAATAAGAAAATAGTTGATAGTGATCAAATTCACACTAACTTTACTGGCTGGATTCTTAATTTCTTTATCCATATACCACACACCATACGCTTAGCTAACACAAGAAAATTAGAGATAAAATCAAAAAAACCAGCTCCACTACCCACAATAACGATTTGTACTCTAAATATGCAATATGTAAGTTAAACTTATCTTAACCGAATGTAAAGTAACTATTAACACATTCAGGTAATCTGATTCGGATTTTCATGTCACAATAATCTCGGTTATACAATATCGTTTATAGCATGGAATCCGTCATGGACGTAAGAATGCATTTCATTTTAACTATGATGTATGAACATGAACTAAATTATATTACTTAGGCTTAACTTTATGAGTTTACCGATGCCCATACTAAAAATATAACGAGCCTTGTCCGAACTATTATTTGAAATGGTATGCACTTTAGCACCCTCAAGGTCTTAAAAATCGTACCTTGGCTTTAACTGTAACTTCCAAAACCCCTACATACTACAAAAACCGACATACTAAATAATAATTGACAATCGCAATAACTTGCGACCTACAACTAGAATGGCGTCACTCATGATTCTTTCTTAAAACTTAATCACAATTTTTGTCAATAGAATTAAATTCAATCCGCATAGAGCTACCCTCATCCCGATCCCGTCCCTAAACGTTTAACGATGGCGAACTTAATTAGCATTTTCGGTGAACACCTAGATCTACTTACTTAACGATCGTTAATTATTTTTCCACAAATCTGGAGCTGCCTGCAACTTGCTTTCAGCCGTTCAAATACTTGAATATCTTCCTTTTTAGTTGTGCGACTTTTTGCACCGCATAAATAAAAAAAGGTGAGGAAATTACAAACCATGAATAATGAATGATGAAATAATATGAAAGTACAAGTACAGGTTTACAGGTCAAGCAAGAATAGTATGCGGTCTACCGAAACCACTCCCAAATATGGTAAAATGCAACGACTTAAATGTAATTATTGTTAGCAGAAAAATGTCAACTCAAAATCCACGCTATTCGAGATCATTGATGAAAGCAACTAAGAATTGAGGAATTATAAAAGAGTTAAATAAAATACAATTAAAATTAAGACGTTCAAGTTGTTCAAGTACAAACTTACCGAAAAGGCAGGTGAAGAGAGGAGAGAGACGTGCGGCTTGGTCACGAGAGGAATTCAAAAAGGCTGAGGAGGTGCGGTGGAGCAGCGAAAGCGAAGGATGAAGAAGAAAGACCGAATCCAAAGCCAACAGAAGTGGCGACGTCAGCCGGTTGTGCTGCACATGGGCTGAAGAACTCAGTTGGTAGAAGATAGGAATTATTCTTTTGACACGATCCCACTAAAGGCGGATACTTGTCCATTCGAATTCTACTCGTCACAAAACCGTCACATCGCCGTCGTAAAAGTCCTTTTCTTCTATGTAAAAGTCTACTTATATCCGGTCAAGGTCACGTAGATCGTCACGTGTTTTTCCATGCCTCCTGTTCATGTCCTAAAATGTTTTGTATCCACCACTGTCCTATAGTTTTTAGATGCTGAGCTTTATTTATCTATACATTAAAATAAAATTCAGTAAAGGAACTTCTCTATGGTAAATTATATGGTACTGGTACCACTGCACTGGTACGATGTAATGTAATACGTATGCATTATAGTGCAACCTTACGCGAAGCAAGTCACAGTCACAAGTTCACTTAATAAGTATCTTTAAATATTACGAGCGAATCATTTGGATGGAGACAGAGATTGGGAAATATGGGAAACTTGTACTTATAGTGTATAATAATAGTTTATGCAATATTTTTAAGCCAATGCTTCAAAGCGTATCTTGGGATTCACAATTCACATAGATATTTAAGTATTTTCAGAAGAGCAGGTACAAGTAAGTACACGCTGGTACACGCAGGTAGGTTGTAGATATTCAGAATTACATTTGACTAAAGTCTAAAGTTCCAAAATAATTGGATGGTTTTGCTGTTAGAGAATTTGTAACATTTCCCATTCCCATTATTAGCATTCGCATTCTCGATCTCGATAGACTCAAGCATTAAATTTTACGGTAACGTGCATGGTATAGTGCATTTATTTAAAGTTACGAGTAAATCATACTCTACTTGAATGTATTAATAAAATTACCATTTATTTTTGTGTACAGGTGCTGACTGCTTTTGTTTTTCGATAAGGAATTAATCAGGAAATCACGTTTTGTAACAATCATGACGGCACCCACCAAATCCTCCCCTGCCCCGGCAGTTATACCAAATTCAATTAAATTTTTATTTGGTGGTCTTTCCGGGTAAATGAATCTTTGATTATTTAATACTGTCAACTGTTTACTGTTAAATTCATGATATCCTTAAGCTACCAAGGAATCTTTGAGTGGATAATATATTTATAATGACTAATTTCATTAGTGATCAGTATTTATTTTATACCTTACTTTGTCGATTTAAAATCTCATATATGAGCATTTTTTATTATTGAACGAGTAATTATATATACTCAACTCCTCTTCGCCACCCACTAATGGGAAATTTGACGATTAAATTTAAGGTAGTGTGCGAGTGCCTAATTGTGCCCGGCTGATTAAGTTCATATTAGTTGATAACTTCTGAAACTTAAAGTTGCAGAATCATTAGATGGGAAGTCGAACTTTACCAACAAAAATGAAATCTTGTTAATACATGTTTTCGTTGCAGATTTAAAGCCAGTTGCCAGTGGGCACAATTGTGACACCGGCCACAATTAGGCACTCTCGCCCTACTTACATAGTTTGTCGCTTGTGTGGAGTTAATACATCAAACTCAATATTTAAAAACGCTGAGATAAGCTTTTATAAGCTCAGATAGTGATAAATAACTGATATGTACACGGCCACACGGATTATTCGATAATTCAAGGCCATTGTTTTTGTCTTAATTAATTACCTGCGACAAATGCCTCTAAAGTTTGCAAGATCAGTTTAATTATTTGTAGTTAAGTATCACATCACATGCATGCTATGAAATCAAATTTCGAGTCACAAAGTGACCAGAAAGACATAGATGATTATTCTAATTGATCACGGTCAGTGGTTTATGTTATGTTTATAACGATTACCATGTTGCATGCATTCAAAGTATTACTGCTTAGAATTTGAACATCTTTATTATGATTCGATATTTATAAAACTGTTGTTCCTTGATTTTTAATGTATACTTTTTTTAGAATGGGAGCCACTTGTTTCGTGCAGCCATTAGATTTAGTTAAGAATCGTATGCAACTGAGTGTTGCAGTTGGAGGAAAAAAGGAATACAAGACTAGTTTCCATGCTTTTCAAGGAATTTTACGAAATGAAGGCATCGTGGCGATGTACTCGGGTCTGTCGGCAGGATTACTTCGTCAAGCTACGTACACCACAACTCGTTTAGGAATTTATACTTGGTTATTTGAAAACTTTTCAGGGTAGGTTTAAATTTCTTGACATTGAAATAGCTATTGTTTGCTACGAAATATTTTTATAAAATGTCTTTTACAGAGGTAACATGTTACATGTCTTAGTTTCAACTTTAATTTTAAAATGTTCTAAACTTTATTTCAATAGACCAAATGGTGAACCTCCAGGTTTTTTCACCAAAGCTGTACTAGGTATGGCTGCAGGAGTCGTAGGAGCTTTCGTTGGAACTCCTGCTGAGGTAAAGTTTATTCAGATGTTGACTAATGATTCTTTCTTACATTAAGAACAGTAATAATTATAAATAATATTTACTGTTCGAAACGCGCACACTTAACTTTTCAAAATTTCAGGTTGCTCTGATCCGAATGACTGCCGATGGTAGATTACCTCTAGCTGAAAGAAGGAATTACTCAAGTGTTGTAAACGCTTTGTCTCGTATTATTAAGGAGGAAGGAGTTGCAACCCTATGGAGAGGAGCTATTCCGTAATTATATTATTAACTTATTTATTTTAATAAACTTACGAGGAAATGGTCACAACCCATCACGCCCAATCAGCCCGATATATTTTTTTTAGAAAGAACATGTGAAAAAAAGTAGGGTAGCGCAAATTTTATTTCAGAATGGGCCTTCTGTTTGGCTAAGGGATTTTTTAAAATCCTAAAATAGCCCATGTTAATCAAATGGACGCCATATTTAAATGCATTAACGTGGGCTATTTTAGGATTTTAAAAAATCCTGTAGCCAATCAGAAGGCCCATTCTGAAATAAAATTTGCGCTACCCTACTTTTTTTCACATGTTCTTTCTAAAAAAAATATATCGGGCTGATTGGGCGTGATGGGTTGTGACTATTCCCTCGTTAGTTAAATAGGGCCTCTCAAAACACCTGATTTTGTGTAAGATAAGTACTGGTGTTGTTTCTTTCAGCATATTATTTATACACTTACAACTTATTAACAAATAGCAACTAAGTAGTTACAGTTTCAATTTTGTATTTGCATTTGCATTTGCATTTTGTGGCGATCAGTTTATAAAAATATTTAGACTATTTGGAAAATGCTTAAAAGTAGGTTAGTTATACGTCATCTGTTTTTCTATTGTAGGACAATGGGTCGAGCAATGGTTGTAAATGCTGCCCAACTGGCGTCATATTCCCAGGCGAAGCAATCTCTGGTGGCTACAGGTAAAGTTCGAATCAAAGTTTAAACCACCTTAAACAAGTTAAAAATTAATAGTAATAATTAATAATCATTAATAAGGATAAATTAATAGTTTGATTCACAGTAGCTATAATTGTTTCTTGGTGATTGTAGGATATTTCAGCGAAGGGATTTTCTTGCACTTTCTTGCCAGTATGATATCCGGTCTGGTAACGACGGCCGCATCCATGCCAGTTGATATTGCAAAAACTCGAATTCAGAACATGAAAATTGTTGATGGCGTACCAGAATACAAAGGAGCGGCTGATGTGCTAGTCAAAGTCATTCGTAATGAAGGATTTTTTGCGTTGTGGAAAGGTTTCACACCTTACTATGCCCGATTAGGACCTCACACTGTCCTCACTTTTATTTTCTTGGAGCAAATGAACGGCTATTACAAAAGAGTTGTTCTTGGAATTGAGGGAGCCAAAGGAGGTGGTCTATAATAGGACAACAATTTCAGTCCGATATTCTTCTATATAGCCGCTTCAGCACTGAAACAAAAGTCAATGTGCGAAATGCAAATGAAACCGTAGAAACTGTCTATAGTTAAAATAATCCTCAAGGCGAGGAGACAGTCATGTCATTATATTAATAAATAAAATCTAGAAGGGAAGATGGTGCCTAATTTTGTAGAAAATGATCGTTGACCCTGTATATTATATATAGTATGTACGAATACTATACAACTCTAAATGTTATAATTGCCAGATGAGTTTATTTTGTCTAGATCTAAATCTAGTTTTTTTCCGCAACACTTGGACTATGGTACTAAATATTAATAAAGTACACTGTTTATCAGTTACCAGTCCTGATGTGCAGGATAGGAACTGTCACGATGTTTTAATTTAGTATATATACCTAATTAAATATAAAGTTTATGAATGAAATGATGGAAAACAAGTAATCAGGTACTTTACTAAAATGCAAGAGGCAATGCATTAAATGTAATTATGTGTTCCAATAGAGTATAACAAGAGAAAGTAACTAAAACGCTGTCGCTGTCGTCGAAGGAAAAATACAAAGAATATAATAACACCTATTTGTTAAAGATTTTCCAATATTTGTAAATACTCTACCCATATCGCCCTGGCTATTCGGTTTGTCTCCTATTTATGGAGTGCACAATAATTTGTAAGGCCATTCTGGTTGTTGCGATGCTCATGTTATGAGATTTTGATTTGAATTTTGCGTATTGTTATTCAACTTTTAATTGTTAAGCATGTTACTGAGTGACAACAGCCATGAAACACAGTTTTAAAGTTCTGCATCGTAATGAGAGGTTTAGTTATCTTTTATTATTGTTATCATTAATGAATTCACAAATCATAGTTTGAAGCATTCAAGAAGCGCGTATTTAAATTACAAGCAAGTGCAGTCTTCGTTTGAATATCAATTGTCAGCGTTTTACAGTATTGTATAACTCTAGTTGACTTATGGTTTACAGAGAGAACTAATTATCTATGTGTAAGGTTTAAGATTGAGTACCAATAATCAAGATGCGTAGTCGAAGATTATACTGTGGTAAACATTTGAGCAATGTTTGCATTATGATAAATAAAATAACATATATTATATAGATAATATAAGTTCATATTAACGTATCCTTGTTATTTAAAAGGAAGTAGGATGAGTAGAACGACATACGAGATATTAATTGCCACACTGCAGGATAACTTCGGTGTTAACCTCACAAATTATTTCCTAGATTATACATATAGTAACCTATACAAAGTTGTGTTGTGTACTTAAAAGAATTCCACACGTTAAAATAAGTTTAGTAAGAAATAAATTAACCAAGGAGGTACATATAAGTCAACTGGCAGTAAAATTAAAATGTGTGAGTAATACAAGTCATCCTCATATAATAATTGTTGCAAATAAAATGTTAAAATATCGAGGGTACTTACATTAATGTTAAATAGTCCTAGTAACGAAATAAGTATGACAATAAAAAAGCCTATACTTAAAAGAGTAAGGGTATTAGTATTAAAATGGAACGAATTCAGGAAATCAGTCATGGAATCTTGGCGATGGCATCATTTGAGTGGACCACAAGAAAGTGTCGTAATTCGTAATAATGTAGATTCGTAAAACAGATTGTACTATTTAATTAAATTAACTAAATCAAAATAATAATAATTATATACCTACATAGGTATTCGAAGCATTTAAGTAGTTACTTCCATAACCAGTGAAACAAATTCGATGTTTGGTTAAAATTAGAGTAACATAGTGTAAAGTTAAAATGGCAAATCGACTAGAAAGTACATGTCACCCTATTTGAGATGACCAATAATTCCTGATTTAAGATGTAAAGACATCAAAAAACATGTATACTATAATACAAAAAAGTTCTAGATATACAGCAACAAATATCCTTCCGTCGTCATCGTAATGCATTTTAAAATTTGAAACAGAATAAATAAATACGTCAGTTAGTTAGTCACCCAGAGATTCTACCGTTTACGCTTTTTACGTTTCTTCTGACAAGCATCTTTAAAATTAGTCACATTACCGAAACTTTCAAAGTAATGATCGTGCAGAAATCGGACTAGATTTTCTAGTGGGCAAAACACATTACGGCCAAGAGATGCTTCACGCGTTGAGAATTGTTCATTCAATTTATTACTATTTTCAGTATCCGTCTTGGCTACAACCACTTTATCGTTTTCAGTGCAAAACCTAACTAAGTGCGTGACGGCTTGCCCGTTGTAAATAACACGGAAGAAATGTTTTCTCGCGGAGTTTGGAGGTACGTTAGTCTTCCGATAAAATTCGAATATGAGTCGTGAAGCATACGGCACAAGATGAATATCTGGATGACCAGTAAAAATTCCTAAAGCACCTGTGAGACTCTGTAGGGTCGTATCATGACCCGAAAATATTGCGATTTTTGTTCTTGCACCCCCTAGTCCTCCATGGTAATTTTGATGATTATTATTAAAACTATTAAAATTAGGAGCATCACCATTTCCTAAATTACTGTAAGTATTTCCATTGCCATTATTATTTTTATAATTGCTGCTGCTCTGGGATGGGGTGGAAGATGTCATCTTCAAGGCAAGATTGACAATTTCCTTAAGTAGACCGTAAGAGCTGAGTAAGTACAATTGCCGACTAGCAGGGATTTTCTTTTGATGCTCATTTTCTTTTTGCAGCAGGTTAATGAGGTTCGAAACATCATTATTGGTTACACATTCCTCCGTTACAGATCCTGGATGAAATTTATTCATAAATGATTTACTCTCTCTGCACGGAAATTCGGATTTGTGGCATGAGTATAGAAGGAGTAAATCGAGTAAAGTAGTCCCAGATTTTTTGGCTTTTTCTAAACCGATGATGGCATTGATTTGATTCACAAGATTGATCATTAAAGTTTTATCTGTAAGCAAAAACAATGTCATTGAAAGAAATCACTACGGAAAATTGTATTACAATAAATAAAATCCATATTATATATATAAATAAGATGTCAACAAGACCGCTCCCTAAAAATACCTTCTTTGCTGGGACGATATTTTTTTCCAGCTGATTTCTTCAGCTTGTCAGCTGTTCGACAAGAGCAATCGTTAAAGCAAAAATTAATGCTCTGACTCTCTCTTATAACTACATTGGGTATAATTAATTTGGGTCCTAGGAGCCCGTACAAAAATGCCATTAGACTCTGAAGTGTTCTTCTATAGCGAGTTGAATATGCGATCACTCTAACATTTTGAAATGGAGTATTAGCACGACCGTAATATGAGTTTACAGTGTTATTCGCAGTAGTTGAGGACGAAGAAGCAAAAGTTCCCGTTCCGCTCCCCGAACTGACATGGGATGATTGTGTAGGCATATTGAATAATGTTGATTGGTAAGCTGACTGAATAACCTTTCCTAACTGAAGTAGTTGCCATGAGCCAAGCTGAGATAGTTGCCCAAGATTACACTGACCGCTGATGGGGACCTTCTGAAAACTATGAAAGGGTCCAATAAACTGCGAATAACCACCAAGTTTTGTTAAAGACTCGGTGGAAAAACGGATAAATTTTTGGAAGTCTGGGTGATCTGATGAACAGTTAATAAGGGATAAATTTTGGTTTCCAACGTGAGACAGTGGACCACGATCTCCGTGACGGAAAACTATGACCATAGCATCTAACTTGAAGTCGGGAACTTGCAAATCTGTAAATAATTTATTCGAATAAATATAGTCTTAATTTTTTGCATTCGCAAAATAATAATAAAAACAATTCAGAAACCATCATGAATAACTAAAATTAAACTCAAATTTGTGTATACGCTTTAATGTTGTGTAAATAGCTGTATTATGCAATTAGTGTTGACCTTTGCCTCTGGTCTTTTAAGAAAGCTTGGAATTTGTTTTTAATTGAAGCATGACATAAAAGACAAATATAGCGAAGAAAAAAATAAATCAATTGATTTCCGCATTTCAATACCTCCTCAATGACGTACGTATGCAATTAATAAAATTATGATACAAGTGCTTTAGGAACGTGACCAAAGTGTATAAATACCCAACTCCAACTCAAAACCACCTATCTAAAATAATTCGCTAACATAAAAATAATTTATTGCTGACTAATAATTTATAATTTGTGACAATGTCTTTTTCATTCTTCTTTTACGCTTTGAAATCAAACTGAACGGAAAGTCCTAACGTATTTATATAGCTCATATAAATCTGTAGGCGCTGCACCATATAAAAAATACAGATTGATATGTATATAGGTCTGACTAATAGACGAGTAGTAATGAACGACTAATAATTCAAACATGACAAACTGTAAAAACTTACTTTCATCTTCGACCCGTATTTCATCTGGCGGGTTACAGAGTCGGGTGACGGACGAATGAAATGTATTTGCGAATGACCGAGGACCCTTTATTTGATCATGTACGGGTTCTGTTTTCCATTTAACATATTGCTTTGGAAGATTCCATTTGGTGTCTTTGTCAATACTTAGAGGATCTTTTGTCGTGTGACTTTCATCGTAGTAGCTGCTACGAACCTTTTGTTTAGAGTCCCAACGCTGTTGCTCCAGTGTCCAAATAAAACTGTCCTGTGAATTCCCATTTCGTGTGAGAATCCAGTAGAATCCTACATACAGCAATTAAATGTAAGCATGAATGAATAATAAATTTATAAACCACATAAAGATATGTTTGACCATGATAAAAAAAACCTTACCCAAAGAAACTACGACGATCCAAATAAGTAATGTTACATAGCACTGCACCGCCCTAGTTTTTCCAAACCCGAAGCCCAACGAGATAAGCCACATTATTACTACACTATTTTATGGTCTACAGTCTACACCCAACTGATAACCTGGTCTTTCACCTCCCTAACATGTTTGTTTTGATTAAATCCTAAAATTATTGCACGGTTTCCTAACATTATTGTTGCGAATGTCTAGATACTATAAAAACGAAGCGAGCATTCTGCGAAATTACCGTAGAATGCTTTGAGATTGCTGATTAAGCCTTTTAGGTTTCCGTTTCATGTAACGAGAGAAAAACAGGAGTGCGAATTGAGTCGGAAGTCAACTCTGACTGTAAGAGAGATGAGATTCCTATTTATTTATGACACAACCAGTTTTTAATGCACACCTTGAACGAACTTAATTATATAGGTAGATCTCTTATGTAAGCATCATTTCGTATCTACAGTTTCAATATACTCTTCCCTGCACAGCATACCAATCACAAGGAAAATAAATTTGAAATCAAACATATACAATTCACAATATAAATCTCATGTTGCCAGTAAATAAAGATCAAAAATAAAAGTTGGCTAGATTTCAGACGTCAGTAAGAAAGTATGAAGGATAAGAATGCGAAATACAGAACAGTAGCAGCCAGCAGCACACCCCTCTAAAGGACAGGCGACACTGACATTATACGGTGTCAGCCAAACTTGGAGAGATAGCAAAAAACAAAGAAGTACAAAACACAGGTGTTACAGTTATAACTTATAACACGTATAATAATACAGAATCAGTCTTTAGATTTACGGCTCCGATTACTCCAGTTGTTAAGCATGTAATGCTCGAATATCTTCTATATACTTAATTTGTCTTGCAAAGACTTGACATTCATTATCTAGCACAATCTCAAAAAATTTCCTTTTAATTCCAGCTGACTCCCTGCACCCTGCCCTTGGAAAAAGAAGCTGTATAAAATTCAAGTATAATTAATTCCTACGTATGTATGAACCATTGTTGATTGTATGATTTTCTGTCCTACTATCAACTATAATTATATATATAAGTACTTAGCTGCTAGTTTAGATCTAAAATTCAAGTTCAGTTATATTGTGTGACGTCATCCAGTACTCAGTCATCAGTAGAGCGACTAAAAATTTGAAAATTGGAATGTGAACAAAGCAATCACAGTTCAAATTCAAAGGCCCTGTCTACCCCTGCCCAACCTAAGCCAAAAGACCCAACGGCAAGATTACTTATAACTTTTGGAAGAAGCCGAAACTAAAAGATTGTTAATACGATAACTAATATTGATCTTGACTTCAGAACCATCCTTCGTCCTCCCATTCCGAAAACACCGAACACGATACGAACGATTCCCAAGGCAAGCTCTACTTTACAATCCGGAATCGGGGCAGAACAGACTTCAAGACAGCACACGAACAGAGAGCAAGTAAAGATTTATTTGTATTTTTTATTGACGTTGACTGACAGATAAGTACGCAGATGATATTTAATTTATTATTTTTAAGTAAAACTATTATTATTAAAAAAAGGCCTTATACTATTAATGAGATTGAAACTTCCCGCATTTCTTTTTACGATTGAAAATTATGACGTTAGGTAGCGTGGCAAACTGAGCGTCTGATAACGCAGTAGAATTCACAACATAGCCGACATTAGCTTTGCGTTTATTTTACTACTACTGCAAACCCCACTACTTACATTTGGAATTGGATACATTACAGTCAATTACAGTGTTTTTGTTTTGAGTACTAAAATTAAAGTATCTTACAAGTTAGATCTACTCGATTTTTGGATATTAGGAGATAAAATAAAATTCTTTCGTGATAAAAAACTTGCTTTTGTTTTTCTTACTATTATAGAGCAGTTAGTCTAAATTAAAATTACCCAAACAGAATTAATTTACTACTTATGTACTTAAGTAAACAGATCGGAGTCACTGTGTCACTATGCCCCGTTCATGTGTTAAGCATAGCAAACTTTTTCATACAAATACGTATATTATATGCCTAAGGCGTTGAACGCATATTCTATAATAATGCGTGTGGGTCTGAAATCTGAAATAGCTCGCTGGTCTGCTATGATTTTATGATACGCTAAGGTGGGTCTAAAATAAAACTTAAATGGGAAGTGCTTCATACGATGTATTTTGTGTGTGGGCATGTTATGATGAAAAAGATTGGTGGTAATAAAATATGCGATTTACGTACAGAAACCATACAATCCGGATATTTTTTACAGATATATCTAGTGCCACTTTGCATTAAGAATTTTTTTAGACCGTTGCGTTTGCATGAGTGGATGGGGCGTGATATTTTTTATTCTTTTGCTATCAAGAATTTGAAACAACCTCTATTCAACTTGCTTTACTTGGTACTTGTCAACAAATACACAGCAACACCTGATGCTTTATGTTATATTTCCTATGTGCTTCTATTTATTATTGTGTCCCTCTTCAGTTTCATATTCATGAGGTAGACTATACCGCACGGTGGGTACAATGACCAATGAGGAGTAAATACAAATATGTAGTATCCAAAATGACATAATATGTGTATGCCCTCATAAACGCGAGATCATAAATGCTCCAGCCAGAAGTAATCGTATGGAAACTTAGTGTGTGTACCTATGTATAACAAAAACAACTGTTGTACCTACCTAACTAATAATAACAAGTGCAACATGTCAAGTGGTGCCTTATTGGATTGTTCTATTTGTCGAATTGATTCATGAATATAATATGTATTTAAATTAAATAAATGATTTCAAATAAGATTATGAAATTACACACAGTTTTTTTTAGATTGTAAATATATTATCGATATTTTCATTTATTTGCAAAATTAATCAATTCATGGAGTTAACCATTCTTCTTGAAAAACAATAAGTTATTTTCGCATCAGCTCGGCCTACCAATATATATGTATATATGTAATATATATCATATATTTGAATAGGAATATAATTTATAAGTAGTATATCTATATTATATAATAATTATCACAGCATTTAGCTTTTATACTATTTTTAAAAAATATACTCTAAAGTCATACATGTCATATACTTGTAACTCAGTACAAAAGTAAAACTACATGCAATCTATCTGTCACTTAATACCATCTAATAGTGAAGAAGATACAAGCGTACGTATCTATATAGTACTTAATATTTATATTAGAAAACAGTTTACAATTTTTTAATAAAATAAACAAACTGTACATACACCTCAGTGGACAGTTGTGTACTAAAAAAAAGTATAGTCAGTGTGTATTAGTGTACAGTTAAGTCAAAGTGCAAACAGTTACTTATTACAATGATTACTAAACACGCAACGACCGGCTACAAAGTTCATTCACGCTTTATAAAATATTATATTATGTAGCATGGAAAAACTACATAGTATTGCTATCACAAAGGATTATCCAACATTTACTTAATGAACTACTACTGTAAAACACGTAATATTAGGTATATAAGTAATATCGCTTAAAAGCTTGTAATAATTTCAATCCGATTTGTTCAGAATTTTTCATATTATTATTATTAAAAAACAATTTTTGAAAGCTCGAAGGTTTTGAGTTTTGTTTTGCAAAAATGTAAAGTCAATATACTTTTTTGCATTTCTTTTGGAAAAATAATAATACAAACGTGTTATATATAATATAGGTAATCTTAATCTATGAGAAAACTAAATTAAAACTAAATGTAATAATTAACAATATACTTAAGAGTTGATAACTTGATTCACATTAAAATTAAAATCAAACGATAATATTTAATTCAATTAA
The DNA here is from genome assembly GCA_949802685.1 of Dicyrtomina minuta. NCBI lineage: Eukaryota > Metazoa > Arthropoda > Collembola > Symphypleona > Dicyrtomidae > Dicyrtomina > Dicyrtomina minuta. The sequence continues at coordinate 51,440,270 of OX461808.1, forward strand.
TGTAAGCTATACTACTCTAGTATAATTAATGATTGAGAACCGCAATTCTATATTCTATAGCTCTAGACTCTAGATTCTAGAAACTAACACGTGTCTATAATTAATTTATGATATGTACTAGTGAAGGAACTGAAGTAGTAATTATACTGTACGGAACGAAACGATATTTTTTAAGTTAAAAAAATGTGTCACGTGAGAACGTCGCAGTTACTAACTGTCAGTCAAAGAATGATTGAGTATGTATAACCGTCAGGAATGAGGAGCTATGACTCATTCGAAATGTCTAATTATATCATAAACGCTATATTATGTGTCTATTAAATATCATACCTAAGTTACATCTAACTTAACTTTGTACATAATATTTATCAACAATATTTTTTATCAACAGTAATTATTTCACAGTGAAAGACATTTAGCTAAGTTTGTAAAAACGTTATATATATTTGTCATTGTCAATGCATAAAAAAAGTTGAAATTGAAAACTCGTGAAAAAACTTATGAATGTAAATGTGATAGTGTTATACTGTTAAAAGTAAAATTGAAAGACAGCTGTTTTTTTTTTAAATCTCAAACTTGAATTTGTATAAGTAGCTTAATAAAAATTTCCTTGTTCCTATTTACCTATTATATTTACAAATTAATAAAACACAAACTATTTAAATGAAATCAAACAGAAAATTGTACACTAGTAAAAACCCTCGCACTAAAAAGTTATTACTAAAAACACTGGTATCAAAGCTACATAAATAAATCCTAATAATATATTTAGAGCTGTTCTAAAGTGACCAATTTAGTCAATATTTTTTTACCAAGGGCGCCAAACATTCTTCTCCATTTTCACCACCATCCGCGGTGACATTGCGGAAGAGGTGATTTCTGAGGATTGTGGTGATGCCGGTGGAGTGAATGGTTGGTAGTCAGCACTGCAGGCTGAGGCTGGGCGGGAAGATGTTGTTGAGGAAGTGGGTGAGGATGGAGATTGTCTCACAACAATTTGTTTCCCTTGACTTGTGATTTGATTTAGTGAGTGTCCCAAATGCATCATCAGATTTGATCCCAAATGAACGTCAACTTTCGGTGTGGAGGCAAGAATTCGGGAGATCTCTTGAACACAAGTTGCGAAGCCAGCTCGGAATTTCTCTTCTTCTCCGATCGGAGTGCTCGCAGCTTTGCTCTGCTCAAAGGTCAACTTGTGCAAGTGTCTCACAGTCAACTCCAGAATGTCAGCCTTCTCGAGTCGAGCCACGTTCTCCCCCTCATTCTGAAGACCCGCCACGAGGATGTCTTTCAGCTCATCCAAGCATCGGTTAATCCGAGCCCGACGTTGTCTCTCAAGCAAAGGCTTTGTGATCTAAACAATCAAAAAATAAAACAATTCATGAGTATACCAACTTCAACATTCAAAAGCACTTGCGTGAAAGTCATCCACCTTCTCATTAAAATCTCACTATCAACAATCAAAATACCCTCAAAAATAACTCACAAAAAAATTTAACACAATCAAACTATTAAGTATTGAAATTAAAAAACTCTTCAAAATGAGCTAACAAATAAATTTTTAACTTGCAATTCTTCTTTAATACTAGTTCTACATACTATACAATAATGTAGTTTGTAATACAAAATCCCAATTACCTTTCTGTATTGCATGGTCCGAGAGATCGGCTCAGCAGACTGCTGTCCGAAAGCACGAGAAATATCCGTAAGAGGTGCCATTTTTACTTTGTGAGTAGGTAGTTTGATTGTAATCAACGCAGTTAAGAATCCAAAACGTAACTTTAACAACTTTTCAGTCAAGATTCTTTCAAGAAATCCTTTGATTTGTCTTGCAGGTAGGTAGCTTTAAGTTTTTGTCAACAACACACTTTGACTTTTCTTATATAACTCGTCCAAAAAAAATCCAAACATCCAAAAATCCAAAGTGATTAAATAATATTATTATTATATGGAGAAAGTACAAACTTTCAAACTTGTCGATTGAGCGAGATGAAAGTGTCAAAAAAAAATAATAATAAGGATCAAAATGCACGTTGTGCTAGGCTCAAGTTAGGATTGAGTTGAGGTTCTGTTCTGAGTGAGCTCCAAGTGAGATCTGGTGCTGACGGTGGGTGCACGAGGAGGTTTTATCCATTCTCCCGTCCGTCCATATGTACGCTTCGCATCCCATTGAGTCCCATGGAAAAGTGGAAAACGAAAAGCACTGTACCTAAGCAGTAGTACTACTACGGCGTGAGGTGAGGAAAATGAAGGAAAAGAATCTCCAACTCGAACGAACGAGATAGTAGAGAAAAGGGCCAAATGCCAAATAGGCATACGTCGGGGTTGAGTCACTTTACACACTCACAATGAGACAGAAGCCGTCCAGGCGTGTGTTGGGCATACGGACGGCAACCCGCACCGTCAGTCTGGTAAGTACATACACTGGAAAGGAAAACCAAAACCAACCCCGCATCCCCATCCCCATCCCCATCCCCAGGACGAGTCCATGGGAAAACATACGCACCTCCATAGGCATTTTATTCAGAGTTGAGTTTTGTGAGTGAGAGAATTCCTCCAGAGCGACACATGCATTCCCATCCATCCCTTCCCACAACAGCTACATACGCAACACACGCTTTGCTTTTCCTCGGCTTCGGCTTCGGCTTCGGCTCGAGAATTCTCCGAACTAAACTAACAACACCCTCTATACCTATACCAGAATGCCAGAACCAGAACCAGAACCAGATAAGCAACCCCCAGCTCTCTGAGTGAGGCAGCAACCCTTATAAAAATATACGAGAATATTCAAATAGCTATACACAACATGGGGACATTGATAGGCTTATCTGTCTGGCCGTATCTCTGTGCTCTGTACTACAAGTGTCTGTGTGGCTGAGCTTCTTGTATTATGAGCAGTAGTATAGTGGGCATGGAGTGGGCTGGGAGGAGATAGGCCGTATGTAGCTCGTCTGCTGAAGGATGTGGGGAAGATGCCAGGTGTTATGCAGGAGCAGCCGATGGATGAAAAATAGGCGAAAAAACCTTTTCGAGAACCGTGAGAACAGATTCCCATAGTTGTACCCACGTTCTCACGATCCTTTTTCGTTATGCACATGCTTCTCTTCTCATCGCGACGTCGTCCAAGTCCAAGTCTCCGCATCTTCATAATATGGAACGCTCAACTTAACTTTACACACTAGCTCGACTTCACCATATTAGTGGAGATATACATAATTGAGAGAGAAGATACAGGGCTAAATGGGATGATGTATGTAGTTACAAGAAACAGAAGTACCTACTACTACTACTACTACTATTAAAGTGGACACATATAGTTATAGGCATATACTGGGGACTGGGACTATGAGGGAGTATTCCTATTATTTACTTTACCACCATCACCATCCAGTATCTAGAATCTCGACACATTTATATTTAAATCTATTTCCATTATATGAGATGCACTTTTGTTAGTATTAGTATCATTTCTTCTTAAGCTCACTAATTCCAACTCTGTGAGACTCTTTTTGACTAGATCCAGACCCAGACCCATAGACCCACTCGCACTCTTTCACATATTACACTATTCTTATTATGTATATTATGACCCTGCTCTTTTTCCTACATCTTATTTCAAGAGCTACATACAGGCAGCACTTATATATTATGTACTTAGCTATGCGGACTTGTGTCTGTCCCGTTTGAAGATTTGGAATTGGATTCCCATGCCGATGCCGTGCGTCCGGGTTGATGTGGGCAGTGTGCAGGTTCTCCAATTATCATTACATATAATAGGTATGTATTATATATTAGTATGGGAGTGGAAAATGCGGGAATTGCGTCAAGCGTGGATTTGTTGTTGTTTTTGTTGTTTGTTGTTGACGTTGTTGGGTGCTACTGATGTTGACGCTGACGTTGACTTTGACGTTATGATGTTCATAAGTTTCAGTCCTAGCTCTTTCTTACCTTCCTTAACTACTAGTATTTGGGCTTCGGCTTTTTTCGCCTTTTATGTATGCCCCTGTCTGTAGCTTTATTAAGTGATTATGAATGACCAAGTTTTTTTTATTAAGTTTTTTTTATATAAACTTTCCTACAAAACGAAACTTTCTATATTTGGCTATATACTTTAGCTATGGCTTGATTTTGTAATCCTGTTTTTACATCGTTATCTTTTAATTTGTATATTTCGTATAAGGAAATCACGCATATACTACGCACTATGTTGTAGTAGGCAGAATATTTAAAATAGATACGTACCTACCTATGTAATTGCTTATCATCATCGTTTGCTTAGTTATAAGTGGGCTTGTTTATAAGCTGGACACTTGGTAAATACATAAAACAGATATGATAATGAGGATGGATTGTATCAGTAAGTATGTATTTTTGGCTGGTGCTTATGTCTATATAATGGTCACACATTTCGTTTAAGATTTGGATCTGGTTTTACAGATAAGGAGTCAGTCATCGTCCCATCGTCAGGGTTCAGTGTTGTGGTTCAGTTGGACGACATAATATATGTAAAGATAACCTCTGAATTCTGGATTAAAATAAAACTGCTGTATTTGTATGCGAGGGGAACGGGAGAGTGTTTCACTTTTCTGAGTTTATTGGTTTTTCTTGCTTTTAATTTTGTTATTATGGGCCAGATAAATATACCCTTATATAACTGTCTAAATCTGATACGAGCTAAGAAAAGTAAACAGTTTTTTTTTGTATTTATGTACATGCTTAGCTTTTTTCTACTGCATTATGCGTAATTACGTATATACACTTCTGGGCTTACTGACTATATAGTGAGCTTTATTATGTCGTAATCTTGAAAATCACATGTGCATAATATTATGGTGTTGCAATAGTAATAGTAGTAGGACATGGAAAATTGCGGACAAGGACAATCTATCGAACGATCATATAGTATACCGATATCTTCATAGTTGAAAGTTTTTGCAATAAATATTAAGAATTGGTATAGTAGATTGGTATATAGATAATTAACTATAGGCAGATATAGTATTTAAAATGCATGGAATTAAACATTGAATATTGAATTTAAAGTTTCGGTGTTTAAAAATCCGTTCCCTGTGGGCAATTCCAGAGATTCAAAATATTTCCCTGATAATTTTGTTTGTAAGGAGCTGTGAGCTAAGTAGGTCAAAGTTAAATGGAAACTGCCACTGGAATTACATAGAATTAAAACTGGGTTGGTTGGTATTGGCACTGGCATTTAATTAGTATCATGCTATAGGCTTATTGCATAGAATATTCTCAAAATTTATGAATTGAAAATTGAGTTTTTTGTCTGCTATCATCATTCGGATTTGGAAACCCATGTGTACTGTAGTACGATTTTTCTATGTGATGGGCAAAGGTAGGTAGAAGAGTGTTCGTGAGTCAAAAAATTATGAATTCAAACGGCATTTTATTTTGATTTAAAACAGCTTTGAATTTTCTTTCCCTTTTTCTGTACATTGGGATTTGGATATTGGGAAAAGGCTTCGGTCGGATCGATCAGGAATTCGTGATTTTGACTTGTGTTATTTCTTCAGATATTTGGAATTAAATAGTATACTACCAATCACAGCGACTGTCACGGTATTAAATTCAAATTGTATGGTACTATCGTGGTACTATGGCTGGTACATAGTAGGTAATAAAATCATAGGTGATTCGTGCATGTAATTGCTATTTAATTATTTTTATTTTGGGGAAGAAAATTGAAACGGAATTCAAAGTCTATCCTAATCCTATAGCTGCTTCTACAGTAGTTTCGAGGCACGCCCTTAGCAGTCATGTGTAGATATCAATAATAATTGTTGGAAAAATATTTTTTAAATTACTATAGTGTTAGTTTTGATTCGTGTTGGGTCCACAAATATACATTAATGTAGATCTGTTTAGATATTTTTGAACCGCGTGTTTTCGTTAAAATAAAACACTGTATTACATTATACTGTACAATCTTCCCTGAACGAATATCTATACATATTCAGGTACTTTACATATAAAACATACTGCTTTTAAACTTATAAACTTATGCGATTAGAAATAGCATTTATAATTTTCCATTTTCTTTGCGGGTACAGTTAATCTGCTGGTACTGGTGCTGGTGCTGATCTTGTGTTCCAGAGTATAACATGCTTTCATTATTTCATTCCAATTCAAAGCAATTGCATTGCATGACTAATTCTAATTCAGATCAAACTTACTACGCAGCTTATAAATTTTATCTCAAACTTCTATTTTAGGCCTTTGGTCTTTTTCATTTTTTTTTCGGCTCAGTTTAGTGAAAGAAATTAATACGACCGAATTTTTTCTGCTACCGTTTGACTCTTCGCGTTCTTCTCGAGAAATATCGAGGAATTTTTTTTCCTCATCTCTCGATCAAAAAAACTCACGTCACGTAAGACGCAAGTACCAACTACCAACTAACTGTTACATTTGATGTTTATACACAGAGCAATTTGAAATTTGAGGCTTCTGATCTTTCCTCCCAAGTTAAAGTTACTCAAAAGTAGAGCTTCTGTTTTTGGATTCTGGAGAGAAAATGTGAATAATTACTGTGTCAACGCCTGGAGCTTTTACTATAGCTCACTTTGCGGTCGTCTCGTGTATATGTTTCGTATCCTTGTGGGATAAGCTACATAATATTATGTAACATTGTATCGATCTTGGTTTTGTATATGCTACGTTACCTACTACTACAAAATAGATGGTGCATGACTTTGTTTCGTATTTTGGTTTCGTAGTTCCGTTAGGTGTTGAATTTAAATTTTGATCAGTTTTTTTGGGTGAGTTCAATTTTTGATGATATGAGAAACTCTGTACTATAAGGTATGACGGGATATGGGATATAGTTACTATAACAAACACGGTAAGGCGAGACCCCCCTACTCAGGCCCAGGACCAGTGGAAAAAACAACGAAATCTATCGCTATATAATGGCGTAGTTGTTTTTGGTATTGTAATGACTTAATTTCGGCTACCGTTCTTTATTGCTTCCAGCTAAAATTAACCTAAAAATAAACGGATTCAGTCCCTATGATCTTGTTGATTCTTCCACACTGAGCTCAGCTACTGAAAACTCCTTCCCTCCTGCTTTACCCTTTTACACTTGATTTAAAATTATAATATTATTCATGAGCTTGAGAGCTCCTCCTGTTATGTATACGGCTCAAGCTGATCTGTCTTTAAATGATTTACGGGCAATTTTTTCAAACCTTTAAAAAGAAAACCAAAATACATTTTATATATTTAATTGTGAGCGTCTTCATTAAATCTTGTACTCTTTTTTCAGATTCTTATGCATTTACATGGAACATGCTTTCTTCATTTCCATTTCAATTTTTAGATAATTATAGATTACACATTACACTGCACCCTGTGTAACCCTGTGTTCCAGTTTACTTATATTTTTGTAAAAATTAGAGCCGACGAAATGTGGCTTGGACGTCTTACTATACATAGTTAGTTAGGCTCGGCTTGGGTCGTCGTCTGATTATCTGTACTCCAATTAAGGCGGATGACTTAACTTTTATGACATTGATTGATTCGTTACATTTTAATTTTGGACATAATACTAACGTGAGTTATACACTGGGACTGGGACTGGGCACATCACATTATTACCAAATAATGTAGGACACGTCTATTCTATATTGCTCCCCGGCGCTCGCCAGTACCAGTACCAAAAGCCAGTGTAGTAAGCGAAAGTTATGACATAATCATCGGCTTGGTTTAAGTTTGACAATTTAAATTAACATACCGTCGTCACCATTGCTACCGCCGGGCCGAACTCAGTCATCAGCACCAGGCTGAAAAGAAGTGTATTGCTTGCCGTTTACGTTTGGGATGCTCCCAAACCCTTAATGAAATCCAGCGATCCTGCTTTGAATTTAAATGTGAATATAAATATCTTATGGTTTGTGGATTTGGATGTGGAATGCATGCATAGGGATATTATGGTGAAAGAGGATCTGTAGTTTTGTTTGTATCTGTATCCTCGTGTTTCATTTTCTTTTCACATAGTTATTGAGGGTTGTGCTTTGTGCTGTGCTATCGGGCTGGCACATGTTTACACATTCCATTGGAATTATCATGTAAATTTTTGAAATAGAACCCGAATTACGTAGAAAGTAGAATGTATGTACTTACGAGAGAGTATACATTGGAAAAAACAACAATTAAATCGACATGGAATAATGGATTGAATTTCATATGCATACGAAATATTTAATGCAGCCTACAAAACTACGTAGTACTATAGATATTAGATCATATACAACCCTATATTATAAGTTTTAAATAATATATGTATTTTCAAAGGTATTCTGAATTTTTGGAATTTTAATACTAACCCAATCTTTAACCCATTTTTTTTTGTTCATATAGTGAAAACTAAAACGTGAAAAATTTACATTCAATTTTCATTCAAACTTTGGTTGGTTGGTGGATAATAACGGTTTTATAGTATTTCTGTTCCTTTCGTTTCCATCTTTTCATCTTTGAGGAAAATATTTTGAAAACAGTCGTGTTTCTTCTTTGGAAAGAGATGACATTCCAAATTCCAATGTTCCAATGTGTTGGGGTTGAGGGCACAATGTAGTTCATAAACTTTGAAATTTACTGTTCAAAAGAATTCAATGCCATACGATAACCATAGGAAATCCAAAATTAAAATCCTTTCAAGTTGTAATAGTAGTAAGAATATTCATATTATAATAATTTATAATGCATTAATGCATTATGCATATGCTTAAAAATACGATATGTGAAACCATGTTTTTACTAAATTCCAAAGAATCCTTTCCTTCAAGAATTTGCCCGCGCTATTCAAAATTAATAAGCTTGCATGTCTACAATAATTTCAATTCAAGTACTTACAATTATTACAATACAATAAAATTAAGAAATAATTTCTTACAAAAACGGACCCAAATTCTTCTGATTTACGACAAGGTATGTAAGCAATTATAAATTATAATAGTACTTCCGGCTTTATTATCTGTATTATTAAATTTTATCCCTACCTAATATACTATCAGTAAATGCCCCCACTAAAGTTAGAGAACTGTTTAAAGGTAGGATAGGGTTATGGTTATTACTTATATCTGTATTTGACATTTATTTCCTTGAGGTACATGAAAAAGGATTGTAAGTTGTACTATTTGTTGGTTTTGGTTATGGTTTATTGCTCGGCTTAAGAATCGTGGAAATCATTTCCCTATACTTGTAGCTGTATTATTCGTATATGTGTGTGGATAAGGGTTAAGATTGAAAACTTATAGGGAACGAGAGAAATGCTAGAAACGAAGAAATACGAGGAGAAAATGTTCATTTAGAAAATAAAGTAGGATTTTAGAGTAAATGTAAACACTTGAAAATTTGAGCGCTTGACATTCACATCCATGTAGACGGAGACATTACAGACAGACAATGACCGAGCCAAGACCGAGACCGATGCACTGGTGAGGGCTAAGGACTTTTCTAGTTTTCTTTGAGTGAAGAGTGAACAAGTGACAAGTCCTCAGATTTTACTGTACAAATATATGTAGAATAAAAAGACGGGGAAGAAGAAGAAGAAGAAACCAAAAGGCTCGAAAGAAGCCAAAGAAGAAGAAGCCCTAAGTAAACCAAAAATGAAAATCAAAGCTAACAAATAGAAAATACAAATGTGTAATCATGGGCACACACTCTGCGTCGTGGAATTGTTGAATTGTTGAAAATTTTTGAGGAATGCAAAGTGCTGTGTAAACGAATTCGATGACAATGACAGTGAGTGACACTGAGAGCTACATAATAATGTCGAGTCAACAATGGACATGGCGCTAGGAACTGTGACTCAAGCAGCCCCATCCTTTCCCTACAATACTCTGATTATTATTATTATTTTTGTCAATCTATACTCTATACTACAGACTACGAACACAAAGTATAGTGTTTTGTCTTGGTATTTTAAAGCATACGACCTATCTACTTATGTACATAGTATCAACTGAACTTTTAGGGATAGGCGTGTATATATTATCATGTAGGAAGAATGAAAATTTAAACTCCCAAATGAACATTTCCCAGACCATAACCCAGCCAAGGAGGCATCATGTCCAATGTCTCGTCTTCTAAAGCCACACCATGACACTGACAGTAGTCCTACAACAAACAAACTTAATACCATCCACAATCCACAATAAATACAGAGCCATAACGCATCCATCCATTTTCAAAAGGTCATAACTTACAGAGCCACGCCGTAGTAATGTCAACGATAATAAATGTCAGACCGCAGGACGAGACAGACACAGAGGGAAATATGTAGGCATGAGTGGGGCAGACGCTCCGCCTCAAGATATTTGCATTTTGGATCTGTTCTGTATTCTGTATTGACACACTGCATAACGCCTTATAACGGATATTGTGCCTAAGTAATTAAATTTTTTCATTTGTATCGCTTGATTTTCATGCTTTAATTTTGTATTCAGTTTAAAACTATACATACCATTATTAAACTCATGCCTATTAATTCTCACTAAAGTCAGTGCTAATGTTGATCCCATTTTTTTTCAGTGTTAAATAATTTATTGGTGCAAGGCGATGCAGTTATACTGAAATGTTATTAATCTTTAACCAAAAATAATTCCTGTCTTTCCAAAGTTTTAATTAATTTGTAAATAGTTTTGATAATAAATAAGCAGTAAAATAAAAATGAAATATGTCTTGAAAGCATTTTTAGAACATTTTGAAATTTTCAAAAATATCTAAATAAAACATTTTGAACTTTTCAAAAACATGCAAATAAAACATTTTGCACTTTTTAAAAGTATGCAAATAAAACATTTTGCACTTTTTAAAAGTATGCAAATAAAACATTTCGCACTTTTTAAAAGTATGGAAATAAAACATTTTGCACTTTTCAAAAACATGTAAATCAAACATTTTGAACTTTTCAAAAGCTCTTAACTAACATTTTACGAATGTTTTGCATTTTGTTTATGCAACATATAGTTCATTTTGACTCTACATTAAATTGGATGGGTCATTTTGGTTCTTCACAGACGATATACTGCCAACGCTTTATTTTTCAAAACTAAAAATTAAACTGTCGTTTACCCTGATTACAATTTTAATGTTTGAATGTTTTGTTTTTGTTTTTTTGTTTGCAGTTGACAGTATGCAGACGCTGCATGGATTACTAAACCTCAGCTGTTGTCTGCTCCACACATACATAATTAATCGGTGACAAAGATGGACGTGATTCGTTACAGCCAAGTGTCATCATTACTGCACTCTCTGCCTCATCATTCTGACTTCTGACAAGCTTAACGACCCACACAAGGGACGATCTTCTTCAAGTACACATCGTGTTACGGGATTGAAGATCAGGAAAACAATTAAATGAGGAAACACTTGACACACGTAGAACCACCATCATATCATCCATGATTATGATCATTCAAATAACATATACCAGAACAACAACAACAACAAGAGGAACATTCTTATAGACAACTATACTACAAGAAAAATGCGTACTATACAAACTTACCACCGTATAGTGGTTCCAGATAATACACCAACAGCTAAAAAGTCCTTTTGCCGAAACCAACGCCGAAGCCAAAGCCAAACCAACAAAGATATCAAGTACGGAATCACAGGTAGATAATTACATAGCTCTCCCATGTACCTTTATATCCCACAAGATAGGATCTACACCAGTTTAGTATGTACACACTGTATGTGTAGTACCTACTCCAATTCTAATTTATGAACAACCACAAAAACTAACTACTACGCATAGTGGCAGCAGATACATTTACCGTGCATAGTCCTCTATACTGCGTGTGCATACCAATAGAATAGGAACAGGGAAGAGGAAAATACATAATAGAAAAAAAACAAGAGGGTGGGTTAATAATATAATAGGAGAGCGACAGCAAAACTATTACGATGGATTGGAATCTTTTCCAAGCCTGCCCTACACTCCATGCTATTCACACCTGTTGCATTTTCCCACACTTACTCCGTCCAAAGAGTCGAGTCGTCGAGTCGAGATGTTGAGAAAGCTTATAGACACTTTTTGCCTCTTGTTATTAACTTCATTATAATCTAACAATGTAAGCACAGCCGGTCCCGTGTTCATTTCAATTCCAGTGCAATCCTCACTCAAAAAATACGTAGGTACCACATTACATGCATGACTTCACCTATATAAAACATATAATAGAATAGCACTGGCTATATACATAATATGATGTACTTCAAAACAGTAAACATTAGCATTTTGAAGACAGAGGCAGACAGATTACATGAACGAAAACGAATAATCATCCTTGCAATTGCAATGCTACCTAGGTACATCACATGTAGGTACATACAGCTACGCGTGCATCTCTAAATACTATGCCCCTTCCCATTATTTAATGTGCTGAATGTGAGCTTGCTTATTGCCCACTGCCCAAGCAAAGAAAAACAGGAATTATATCAGACTCACGCTCGATCATCTCTCAGGCTCTCAGCTCAGTAAAAAAAATCGAAAAAAAAGGAGAAGATGAAGGAGATGGTTGTAAAGGTCATAAAAATGCATAATTATAATTGATACTGATACTAAACTGCATTTCTTTCCCAATTTTTTTAAAGCTTACTTACTTAGCATCTTTTTATTTCCACAAAATTTTTCTGAAACCAAAACGAACTAAAAGAATTCGAGTAAAAAAAAATAAATATATATCTCATAATTATAATGCAAGGGAAAAGAAGGACAAGTGCGTCATTAATATTGAGAGATGCTGACAATAATAATAATTATTTATTATAGTCAGTGTAGAATTATCAGTACATTTATTGTGTTGAGATGATTCGCACTGCGCATTGTTTGCGCGTTGCGTTGTTTCTGTAAACTGTACGTGCTCCGCAGTGCATATTAATTAATCAATGCAATGCGAACCAATAGATATAGGCTATAAGATTTTTTTTAAAATTTAAATAATATATTTTATAAAAATGTAAAATAGAAGTCAAGTTTAGAATATTGAATTCCTTAATAATTTGGTACATAGCATTTAATTGAAATTCATAAGAAAAAACTAAAAATTCAAGTGTATCTATATTTCATGCCTTAATTAAAATAAGTCAATGCCAACAATGCCAATGCCAAGGTCGGTCATTCAAGACTTCCCTGCCGTTGTAATGAAGCGTGTACTTTTGTTTGTAGGTGATAAGGGTCTCCTGTGTCTGTAATAGATATTCAAAGGGATGATCATGGAATGAACAGGTTCGGCTTCGGCTTCGACGGAGATAGTGCCGCTAGTTATGAGACTTGAGAGACTGGAGGTACAAAAACAGAATAATATTATTATTATTACAAGTCACTTGACTTGATTTTTTGAGCCCTTGTGAACTTGAACTTCATATTTCATCTTGATTACTCCACGACGTCGACGTCCATGATCAGAGATATCAAATAATCAAATCCAAATGGAAATGGATCTGTGTAGTCTGGTGCCATGCCGGCCCGGTAGTCAGGCTGTTCTGGAGGTAGGTACACAGCACAGTAGGTAATAGGTATTTCTCCCGGGCTACAGACTTTCAGACAACAGCACTGCGTAGTATTCAAAATATCTGACTGAGATGGACTTGACAGAACGGGACTTAAAGACTACCGAGACCTCAGATCATCAGTTATCAGTACCATATGGTCACTATTAAATATTCAAACAGAATCAAGCCATAATTTCAACAACAGAGATTCAAAATCCTGCACACACATTCAATAATCGATGTCAATATCGATATCTAAAGCTATCCTATAAAAAATTAATATAAGTGCCTATACCTATACCTACTACTATGGTAAAATTCTTCGCCTAATTTCAATTACGACTGTATTGTGAGACGCTAATGCTAATATTCATAATTTATACGGAATTACGGAATACGGAGACACACGCATGCCATACTTAGTATGTATGATGCTGCTGCTGTACAATCTGTCTCTTTCTTTTACATTTAGTATAGTTGAACCTGAACGAGTTTCCTTTTATGACTGTGATATCCTATTCGTATTTAAGAATGCATAGATAGGTGCATATGAAGTTGGAAATTGGAATTCTGTAGGTACTAAGTACTTACCTGTAATTTTTTTCACACATTTATCTTTACATTACATTTCATTGCACTGCATTCAGCTAGACAATGTATATTTTTTTATTTACAACGTTTAACATTTTACTACATGTGTACAGAAGGCACAGACAGAGACAGAGACAGACATAGTCGCACGTTTATAGTTTTTTGACTTATTCATCAGCGGACTTTAAAAATCATTTAGATACCTAAAGATATATGTGTACAGTGTACAGGTAAGTATAGGTAGGTATACGAGATTTTTTTAGCTTTCAAAGTCTTCAACTTTTTATCAAGCATATTGTGTTGATATTGTGTGAAAGAATGCTTTACGCTCTCAGTGTGTTAAGTTGAGATCTTATTCTTAATAACGCTTCGCTTGGCACTGGCAGTTCATTGAGGAATTCCACGAGGCTTTCTTTTCGTCTTCGAACTTCTTTTTTTTAATGCATTCACGTGTTCCATTCCGCTCTCCGGCCGTCTCCTACTACCCGTCTGCTCTTTACATTCTTGATACACAACTACCTACTGATATTTCTCTTTCCTTGTTTTTTTCTATCTTGGATAAATTCTTCTTACAGATATTTTGCATTGGATCTTCCTTCTGGATTGGAACTATGGTATCATCAGTATTCCCGTATTCGCTTCAAGTCAAATTTAAAAGTCATAACCTTTTGACCTACAATAAATTGTAATTTTGTAATAATTACAGCTTTCATTTGTAATTAATTTCAAGGCTATCAAGGATATTACAGATCTGTACAGATATTTTTCTAAATAATATACAGAATTTTTAAAAACAATTTATTGTGAAAAAAGTAATAATTTATACAATGGTTTTCCTTACATGGTTGAGCATTATTTTTTTACGTAGTTTTAGATATATATGTATCCGCACAATGTATGCACAGTTACGCCTACGCTATGAATTTACTTACAAAGGGCAAATATACTTGTGCATATTATGTGTAATCTTGATCCACTTTTCATAGCTTGATTGTAGAATGTGTAAATCTACATATGTGATCACGACTCTTGATTGTAATTGTAATCAAAAGAGACACGTTTGATTTTTTTTTTCTGAAGGGGAGAATATCTGAGTGTATTAGATGATTCACATGAGAAAATTGAAATTGGAAATAATCAAGTCATATAGTGATTTTGATTGGTGTGCTTCGCTTCGGTTGTTACACCATTTCATCATTTGATCTGCTTCATTACGTGTGAAATGAAAAGCCTTAGAGAGGCTCTCTCTCTCTGTGAAAATTGACTCAGTTTGAAGTTTTCAAGTTTCAGATTATATACAGCATTAAAAAACATGAAGAAATTCAATGTTACCTATATGTAGATAGTACTTTGTAGTTTGTACCGTGATGTGATTTGGTCTTGAATCTTGCATGGTGTTCTAATCTGCAGATATGTACCTAGGTATCTTAGGTGACATTATAAGGTGTTGAGTATACGTATGCGGTGGACTGGCTATATAGTAGCCAGAGTCAAGACATGCTTTAATACGCATCTTTCCTCGCCCCCACTTTTCTCCAATTACTCTCGCTCTCACATGATGTAGGTCCTTGCTGCCACACGAAAAAACACAGTCGAGAATTTGAATGCCTTCCATATGATTACTATACCCGTACGCATTTGCTTATGTTTATGTTAATGATACATGAATATGTATGAGTATTACATCATTTACAGAACAGTTCACATTTAAATACATACGGTGTGCTCCATTGTTACTGTTGCGTCGTTCCTCTCTCACTCTCTCGTATTAATGTCCGTGTGTGTCTTCTTGTACGTCCTCGGCCTCGGCCCCGGTGTCTTCCCATCATCTGCCAGGTGGTGTGCGTAAATTCCAGGGAGAATTGATTCAACTTTTCACTGTTTTTCATTTTGTTTTCGGCTGGCTGATCTCGAGGCTCGTAAGTATAGTCGAATTCGGATTCGTAATCCTCCTTATGTCCTTCTACATATCTGGCTATATAGTATCCATATCATACTACAACATAACAGGCATCTTACTTATCCTTATCGTTAGTATCTGCCTGTGTAGTCCTAGTCGGGTAGTTTGAAGGGCCTTTACATAGGCACAGGTACTTATTTACATTTGACCTGTGCGTGCAGCAGTCAGTCGCAGTCTTCTCGAGAAAAAAAAGAAGCTATGCTCCCTTATTGTTTTTCGTCTTGTCTCTCCATGATTTGATACGAGTAAAGCTCCGGAGGCTTTCACGTATGAACTAATCTTTGACATGGAAAAAATCCTAGAAAATCAAAATCAACTCACTGCACTGCTGTGTAGTTTACATACCTACGCAGATACCTATATGGATTTGTGAAGCAGGTACCTATTATTATATTCATGTCCAAGTTTAGATTTTACACGCTTGGCATATTATAGGGTGGCATTGAATTCCAATTTTACGTATGTGCATCTCAGAAATTGCCAGAGCCAGAGCCAGACCAGGACTGAGTGAGTGACTTGACTTTTACTTTTGAGATGAGAATAAAGGAGCATCCCCCTCATGCCAGACGAGAATTAATAAAATAAGCATAGTTGATTCTTTGTTTGACAAATAATATGCGTGTGTTCCACTTCCACTTCTGACGACTGACTCGGACTTGTACAACCTGAAACCAGAACAACAAGAGGATAATAGAAATTAGAATAGTGCACCGACCGACCGACACTCCGAGCGAGAGCATGTTACGCAGGTTTACGTTGCCCATATGGCCATGTGCATTGTTAGCATATTTTTGAAAGAGTAATAAATACGCATATAGGATATCTTTGTGGATTTTTTTTTCACATTTATAGCGTGTTCTTTTCTTGTATTGTGTTGTCTGTTAGCCTATACTTATACATAGAGTTGCCTATGTTATTATAATTTGTTTATGTACTCATCCGACTTAAACCATATAACTACAGGTGATCATTTAATAATTTATGTACTTTTTCATGTATAGGTAGGTGCACTGGACAAGGATGGAAAAATGGAAAGATTCAGTGAGTTTTAAGTTTTGAGGTGATTCCTTTGTTGATTTGAACTTTATAATGATCAGATAGGATAAATATTTGACAGGGGTCATGTAAGTTGATGATTGTGGATGTTGATAGCTCCAAGGAACTAAGATTTATTGGGAAATTTATAATATGCAATTAGGCATATGAATCAAAATCAACATACCCAAATCGAACATTGCAATGGATATAAGTATAAGTATTAAAGTAAAAGTACAAATTAAAGGATAATACGGAGATGGGGAAAATATGGAAGGGTGCTGGGACTGGTCTGATGGCGGATAGCTCGCGAGCTCGAGCAAGATTAACAGTCAAGATATTCAAGTTAACAAATTAGCTATCTTCTTGGTACATATTAGATACTCATAATTATTGTGTAATTTCCCTTCCAGCTCGGAAACATTCATAAGGATGGACTTGGACTTGGGGTCTGTGAGAGATTTCCCTTCCTCGCAAGCTATAGGCTAGATGCCGATGCTAGACTCATCATTCAAGGAATGTAATCTGTGTATACATGTACCTATAGTGTACTTCTGTGCATTGTATCTGTAGACTGTAAGTGTAGGTAGGTAGGTATCTAATGTTTGAGTTGGAATTTAAGGAAGTTTTCGCTTGCAAGATGCTGAAGTGAATTTTAAAATTCCTATCAAAGACATTTGGTAAATTTGTAAATCATGGGCTTTTAAAATGGTAGCAAGTGTGGCGGTGTGAGGCTGCCGAGAAGTAACCAGTTTCTCCTTATGACTGATGCGTTTACATTTGCTCGTAATGGGAACATATTTGTATATATTTGCAATAATCAAAGCATATAATGAGGTTTACATTACAACAATTGATTATTTAGTACTATTAAATAGCGAATTAATGGTTTTAGATAATAACTATGGCAAATTTTAATTTTCCATGGATTTATATAGTCATACTTTTCATTTAGTGAATCTTTACAGGCAACGTTCTCAAGTATTTTTGTTTTTAAAATAGCATAAAAGTTTGTCTTGTGAGACTTGTCAGACACTCAATTGTTAGTTTGAAGGAACCAACCGCGATAGATAATCTGAATAAATACTGATCTGTGCCAAGTCTTTAAACCATGTCCTTGGATAAAATTGACCAAGACTAATCATGAAATAAAAAAATGAAATTGGGTTCAAATTTAGAAGAGCTCTCTTCGTCATTCCTACTTTGAAAATACTACCAACGTTCAACCCTTTGAGAATTGTTCCAAAACGAAATTAATACCCGAAAATAAAAAAAGAAACAAGAAAAAAATGTCTTCAATGATTATTTTTTGATGGTGGTTTATGCATATGTATACAAGTATATTTTATATTCCAAATTTCAATGTTTTGCGGTTCTATGGCTGTCTGGTCATTACTGCTAAATAGGTATACTTACGACAGATTTATTTTTTTTTGCCTCAGCTTCGTCTCCGTCCTCCATCCCTCATCCCTTTTACTGTTTAATTTTCAATCCAATCCGATCCGATGAAACTTATATGTATAGTGGCTGTCTCTGCTTCTGTCTCAAAGATTTTTTATTTATTTAATGTCTCTTCTTTCATTTCATCTACTTTCCTAAACTTACTACCAGATATAATAATATACACTATACTGTCGGACTGATCAGATGTCTGCTAGAGATAAAGATACCCTTATGAAAATTATGATACGATTTCGGTGCGATACGTTGAACTGATGGACATAGACATAGACGCCTCTTGATATTTGATCCTTAACCGTGAAATGAACCCAATAAAAAATACATTTTAAGATTTGTTTATACTCTCCGCGACTTCGGCTCCACCCTATGATATTCGGGACATAATAAAGGTCTAAAAAAAGACGGCAACGGGATCAAGATTTAAAGAATACGATAAGATATTATATACTGTTTTATTAGATTCAAATTATAAATAAATTAGCTATTGAAAGCCTAACCAAGTCATTCACATCGCCGACACAATTACGATTTAATTTTAAAATACCTACCTAAGGTATGTTAGTGGAACACACCAAAAGTTCACTGAAGCAAGTATCGATAAGAAAGAGCTACAACCAATACATGCAATACTAATGTAAATTCTAAATAACTATCCGTACTTTACACAGTACGAGCAATATAGGCGCTACTTAATTATTATTACATTGAACGGCCGCAGTGTCTTGTTATGTTTTCATATTTTTTTGTTCTGGGAAACGAAAACGAGTAATGCTGGTCCTGGTAGCTCGTAATATTGTGATTGTGAAATTGACTCTGCAATAAACATGTGAAAATCGATGGTTATAGGTAAGTTTTATAGTACATGTAATAGTTGAATTTAAAGCTATTTAGCATATCAATAAAAGTGATAAAATGCGATAATAGGAGCATAAAGTAAATTGGTTTTGTACTTACGTTTGCGATTGTAGTAGCAATCAGAATTCTATAGCAGTAGCAATAAAGGTAGAGTTTGAGAGAGATAGGAAGTAAATAGGGAAGGAGAAAATGAAAATTGAATCTGATAAAATATTGTGCGTGGTTGTTAGTGTACGGTAAAATGTACATAATACATAATAGTAAAAATGGTGTATAAGAAGTTTGACCCGGCTTGCCGTATTGCTCGCGTAAGACGTGTGTTGGGCAGGTGGACTTCTCTTGCGTGGGAACGCGCTCCTCACCAACTTTCCCACGAGACGACCATGCGGCCGGCTTGCCTCCAAAAACCCAAGTCCAACTCCAACTCGAAAAGAAAAAGAACATACTACACAGGACCTACAACAAAACAGAACAACACAACACATTATAACACCGAAAATGAAATCTCTTGCATTACTATGCATACAATCATATGGGTCGTACATTTAGTACTATATACTCCAGTCAACCAGACCAGACCAGACCAGAACCAGACCAGACATTCAGCTCTCAACTCAAAGAAACCTAAGAATACTCACTTTTAAATATAATCTCTTTTACACAAACACTAATCGTCCATAGTATAGACAGTATATGGGAAATTGTAGTATATAGAAATATTACTATGACATAGGAACACTTTCTTAGGAGATATCTAATTGTGAACCTTACAACTTTACCAACCATTATTCATTCCTCACATCCACGTCCACATGTCCTTTTTCCCAGGGATCTTATTAACATGAAAATACATGTATGTTTTCCAAAAACAAACTTATACACCGTCTCTGTGCTTCCTATTTCCTATGTTACAGAAAAGGTAGCTATGTATGTACACCATGAAGATCTTGTCAAAAGTTGTGCTTTTACATTGACTGAAGGTATATCACTATACTCAACTACAATATTTTAATTTCAAGCGTGACCATTACTTACATATAATAAACGCACACTTACCGAGGTAACTGTCAACGAGCATGGCCAGGTATACGGAATTCACTGCGGCGGATGTAGATTGTAATATTGTAATCCCAAAAAAAATCCGGTACGCGCGTTTAGCACACGCAATGCTATTGACCTGGACCTAGTACTGGAATTCCAAGTAGACGTCAACCCAACGTGGGAACGACCCGACGCCGACGTCCGGCGTAGTGCCCTATTAAAATAATAGAAATTTAAATAATTGATGAGCGTATGCCTATATAGAAAGAAGAGCTCCTAACCACATTGAATCTCCACTCTAAATTCATGGAGATAAACAAATTTACGATCAAAATTTTGATTTTCCTTGGCATTACTATTCAATTAACCTTCATAATATTTTAAAACTCATACTGATTTCACGTCCGAAATTCAAATAAAAATCGAATTTTATGGAGCGTTATGACTGTAATGGGTGGGAGACTCCCGAGATATTCTTACAGAACTCACTATGAACTCCAGGTGAGAGAGTTCTTGTTCAAATTTTTTTGATTTTCGGAGTAAAAAAAAAGACAATATTAATTTATTATCAGCAGAACCAACTAAAATACTCAAAAATACAATACAATGAGTACAAGTTTGAAGAAGAAGAAAGGAGGAGGAGGTGGAGCACTGCGCGACATGTAATTATAGATGCATTTGTGAACAATGAAATATTATATTTATGTACCTACCTATCTATGTATGCAGTTGCTTTAAAACTTGAATGAAGCTGAGAGACTGTAATAAGCATAGAGGTAATAATAGTTATGCAAGGAAACAAAGACGAAAACTAAAGATAGAAGGTCCTTAGGTCAATTCATGCTGAATGCTGAAGCCACAACCAAGGGAAGATCATTTGTGTTGTTGTTGGTAAATGTACGTGATATACATAGTGACAGCGAGGCAGCATCCCTGGTGATCCTTGATCTTAAGGACCAAAACCAAAGCCAAAACCAAAGGAAGATGAATCGAATCTACAAAGGGAAAAAATGTTTGAAGGTTTGAAAAAAAAATTATTATAATATTTAATATTTACGGGGTAACCCATGAAGGGAAACCAATGACTTTGAACACGTGCCTATACTGTACGCGCAGTTTATACCCTCAAGGGCCCACCACGACCAAATTCGAAGCCAAAAGAACCAAGAGACCATCGCATCGCATCATGGCATTATTATTGAGGATGAGGACCATGGGACGAGGACGCGAGGTCTCAAAGAATAAAGTATTCCAAGAAGACACACACCAAGCCTACTCCTGACTTACCTAAGTACCTCATCCTCTCATCTATTCTACACCTACAGGTAAGTACATAATGGAGAGGAGGGAAAAAACGAAAAGATTCTGAGAAGATGCGAGATGCCTTTGTGCTTTTATTTTGCCTTTTAGGTATTTAGGCAAGCTACAGAAGAGATACAGATAAAGCTATAGGGCAGGTCCGCACGGGTCCATCGTTTTCCTTTTACACTCATCGGTCCTCAGATCTTGTTGGAATCTATAAGCTCAGCTTGTGCTTGTGCTAGTAAAGGCTTCTCCAAAAAGGATAATAATATCTGTTTTGTAATGCTTAATAATAATAATAGTAATCCTTGGGGGGATCAAGATGAAAATGAAAATAATGGAAACACTTCCTCTGCTATGCGCTCACTTCGCCTATATTGCCTCGGTCAGAGTTACATCGTCTTAATTATGCCCTGAGTCAAAAGTCAGTCAAGTCCTCAAGTATTTATGAGGGATCGAGCCCGTCCGTGGCTGAAACCGAATACCGCTGGAGCTGGATAATGGAAATGGATAACCTATGAAGTATCCACTACCTAAACTAAACTTTTGACAAGGTGTACGCAGTTTGTATACCTCAAAGCATGCTGAGGAGTGTGAATGCTTATTACTAAACGAAAAGATTGTAATGAGCACTTTGCTTTGCATCGCAATCCAAAGATCCAAATGAGGGAAATAACAAACGATGATAAGAAATTAAAAAGGAGATAAAGGGCCTAGGGGTGGACGGGTCAAGAGGGGAAAAACAAAGATAAGGTTAGTAATGACTATTATATTAGATATGTATTATGTATCTACTTCATCTAATCTGGGTCCTTTTGGACCGTGCGGTAATTAGTAATTATGACTTACCTCTCATTTCCATATTTTGATTGACTTTCATCTGCCAAAGAACGAAAACTGACGCTGACTCCTGACATTGACCAATTGAACTTTAGATATTCCTAATAAGCTTCTTCGGTGAGCTGATGGATACGGTGTTTCATCTTTCATCTTGTCAGGGTTTTAGTCTGGACCATCGGCTAGTAGAATCTATTCCACTAACTGACTGGAAACTGGAGAACTGTTGACTGTAGACTGAAAAATTGGAATATTTTAAGTAATGAGATTTTAATTCCTGACACAAAACGACAAAACAAAAATACCCTTCAAACTTTTTTAAGATTACCTGCATGCACTTTGCGCGCAAGTATATAAAATGAAGGTAAAAATGTAATAAATTATCATTATAAATATTACCTAGTTTATTTTTCTGCTTTTTATTACCAATGTATTTATTTTGCTTAGTAATACTACGGTGATCAGTCACTTGTTGCCAACGACCAGTGATGGACTTTATTAAAAAGCATCATTCAAAAGTGGGTAGATGCCTTTGATACGCTCTCAATATTGAATATTTCATTTCTGTGTTCGAAATGCTCATTAGTTAACTTGGGGTGCGTCTCATCTTTAGACCGAACCATTTTAGTTGCCAGTGCTCAATGTCATAATATCCATCATTGTAAATAGACACCACATCTCAAATTTTAGTTCAAAGTTGACACGAGACTTAAAAATGTCCAACATGAAAACACACTTGAGTGATTGACACACAGCAGATACTCGTAATCAACCCTTGTATAAGATTAAACAGTTCCTTCATATTATTATGTTTTTGCCTATTCCGCTTCGGTTTTCAATAAACTGGCTGTGAATTCCTCAATGTTGAATGTTTTCAAGTAAATGTAATATGCATCTTCAACCAAACTGAAAGCCATGACAGGCACACTTTCTGTGTACAATCTAGCTATAGAATCTATACTTACATAAGTGTGAACGGCGATAAAACAAAGTCAGTACATAAGAGCGGAACTTGAAACGAAAAAAAACATGAAAAAGATTATCAGTAAAAGAGTATTTATAATATGTATATAGGTACACATAGTTTTTGAAACATAAAATTCATAAAAGTGTAGTTATAAGTTACAGGGAAAAGTTAAGGCGACGACCGGACTCCAGCGAGACGAACCAACAACACTCTAGCTTTACATCATCCGGGTACCTATGTATACAGTTAATCTCACTTGTAGTCAGCCAAAAAGTCGGGCAAATGTATCGTGTCAATCGTCTAGACGTCCATTACACAGACTTTCCAATTAGGATCCACTGAGAAAATATTTCAAAGTCAGAGTCAAAGCTCCTGATCATCCACACTTTTGTAAACTACCAAAAATGAAGAAAGGAAAGAGAAACAAGAAGCTCATTCATTGCTTTGTTGCTCATACAGATAGTCCATCGACGATGATTGAGTTGCGGAGGGTCGAGCGACCTGTGAGAGGAAGTTGGACGGAATTCCAAGACGCTCTACAGTTCAACCTCAAATCATTGCAAGCCACAGCCAACAACGGACCTAAGACCGATGCCGATACCCCGATACCCATACCCATACCACCATGGTGATAATAACTGGAACAAAAAACGTGGACGGAATCCCTCACAATTTTAAACAAGACTACTAGTATGCATGCAAGATATATAGTAGACAGAGGCACTTTACACTAGTTAGTTCCTTGAAGCGTACTTAACTATGTAGTTTGTAATATATCGTTGGTCGAAGAATTCTCCAGTACAGTGCAATGAGTACGCTAGGACAGTATAAGGGAAAAAAGGAAAGTAATCGGAGATGAAGAAGTGGTTATTATTATTATTATTATGACTTCATCTTGTTTCCTAAGCTGTGCTCGTACTTCATATATTTTATAGAGCATTCCTTTTTTTTCCTTGGTTGTTGAAATATGAAAACCCTGACGTGAGCATATGCCTATGTTTACTATTTACAGATACACACCAACACCAGCAGACCAGACTGAAGAAGAAGCCCCAAAATGCACTGGCCACTATGCCAAAGAACCAGAAAGCGAGAGGGAAGGCGTCGTTGGCGATCTCTTCTTATGTACTCTGTACACTTTTCCCCGGGATTCGGATTCGTATGGGAGCAGTTTTCGTTTTCAGTATAGAATTCATTCCACGCCTGGTCCTAATTAAGGAAACTGATCCTTCAGTCATTATTATATTATATATACAATTTTCGTCTCAATCCCTAGGCCACTTTTAAACTAGGGTGGAGGTGGGAACCTGTGGCCTCTGTTACTTACATACAACTTCACAACTTCTTCGCTTTGATTTGCTGTATTCAGTATGTACCACACTAAACTTCATAATATAACCTATAGGTATATCTTTTGTGTTTAATGACTCTTTCAGTGCATTTCCTTAACTTCCTTTCCTATAAACGCACACGTAGCATTATATTTAGTAGCCGAATATTTTTTTTTGTTTTCCAGAATAACGCGGTTAAAAATTCGACTTTGTGTTTCTGGCGCTCAACTCTAACAACTCTTAAGAGTCAGAGTCAGTCCCGGCTCGGATTTCTGACGCGTAAGTTGAGGAATACGCTTAAATTATATACTCCCTTGTCATTTCCATCCCCCTTAAAGTACAAGTACATGCAGCTCTTGAACAAGTAGAGCGACTTGAGACTTGAGACTGAGACTGCGACACAACCTACCTATTAGCAAGGGTAACGCATAATGTGAGTGATATGTGAGGGCCAAATATTTTGGAATCCCGCTCACTCAGTAGGAATTTCGAACTTGTTCGGGATTCGGGATTTGGAACACATATGTTTCATATAGTTTGAGATGGACTCTCTGAGGGAGGCGATATTGTATGCTATACATAAAATTCATGGATAATTGAGAGGAGTATTGGTTCATTGGTTTAGTTTGCTCCAGATTTTTTGTCCACACATGAGACGAAATAGACTTTAACGATTAGCAGTGCAGCGTATAGAAGTGGGGAGGGAGGTAGTAGTGAGGGTGAGAAGGGTTTGTGTTAACTGCTCACACTTTGTCTTATCTTATCACTACTCCGTCAGTCAGTGTACTATGCCTCTGGCCAAGTTTCATATTTCCAAAATTTAATGTTCATGCCTAATGTCTAATGCATGTTACAGTTAGAATCCTACCGCACCGATTGAATTCAAGAATACACATTTACATAATAATAATATTTTTGTTGTTGGAAAAGGCCGCGTCCAGTTGCATTATCACCGCATCGACGTCGACCACTGCAAGAAAACTTGTTAGAACTGTGGTTGGGGATGAAACTGGAATGAAAATTGATACAAGTTTAAAATAGTGTAGCTTTTACTCTTAAAATGTTTCTAGTATTAAATATGTAGATTTACGTATTTACAATTAGAGCATTACAACAAGTTATTGAAAATACAGTGACTGAGATCGAGATTCCCATGTGGAAGAAATTTATTTTTTGTTATTCTTGCGTTGAAAATATAAGCTCTAGGTTTAGATAATAAATATCCCAGGGTCAGGACTCGGCACATTTCAAATTTTGAAACTTCAACAACGATGAGCCAAGTAGACAAATACATAAAAAATAATATAGTTTTTCTTTACTCGCGTAACACACATACATTCGAATTCGAAGACCCTACGTGTCATTTGATGACACAACATAACCTAACCTAACCTAACCTACAACTGAGAGTGCAGTCGTAAAATATAAAATGTAAAATTCTGCTTGACAGCCATAATATAACCGCAACCGCAACAGTATTACGGCATTGCATTAGAGTCATAGTATTACCGTTGGGCTTTGTTAGCTCAATGTTATTTCAATAATGCAAGTAAGTAAGAATGTTGAAAATTATACATTAGGTAGGTAGGTACATACATACAAGAAAAATCTCTCATGCAAAGAAAAGACAAGCAGAGTGGTTGATAGGAGTGGAAGGATAATTAATGGATTTTACTTTGCGGTTGATTGCCTCTTCGTACAGCCGTACCCCTCCAATCATATTCATAATATTTTTTCCCATACAAAAATATTAGCTAGTTAAAGGAAGTATAGTAGATGTGTATAGATGATACTCTAATTCCAACCAAGTCGATGAAGGGGATGAGGATGAATACTATTGCTTTTAAAGCCTTTGCTTTAACTTGTCAAATTATCTCCTTGTATACGCCTATGTACATAGATTAATTTTCAATTTTTCAATCCTGCAATCTACAAACAAAACTACAAACCTATACCATAGAACCATCAGTATATAGGCCTACCATATTTACCACACACAGAAGCTCATTACACACTATCACACATGGTAACAATCAATCAACGGAGTGAAAGTCTTCTGAGCCTCACCAGTACCACTGCGCACTGCAGTATGTGACTTTGATATAGTGCATTAAAAAAACTAAAAAGCTTTTTAAGCTTACTTATTATTATTATATAGGCAAGCAAGCTTTTAAGCTTCTTATTTATTCTCGTTTTGTTAGCTACTGTTCTGACATATTACCTCATATAGGAAAATCACCTATTACTGTAAAAGCCACGACGACAACTCACCAGAATTTTTAGAAATTATTACGAGTAAAATGAAAAGTGTGTAGACCTACTCTCCCGTCCCCCTTTCCCTAATTGACACAGTCCCAGATTACAACCCCCCTGCTCATGGGCATGGCCGTAATACATTTGAGTAA
Organism: Dicyrtomina minuta; assembly: GCA_949802685.1. Lineage (NCBI taxonomy): Eukaryota > Metazoa > Arthropoda > Collembola > Symphypleona > Dicyrtomidae > Dicyrtomina > Dicyrtomina minuta. Next base: position 51,467,573 of record OX461808.1, read on the forward strand.
TTAATAAATTCTGGAAATGTATCGAGGTAAAAATTTATTAGATTATTCGTGAAAGTGGAAAAACCCACACACTGCTGCCTCTGTACTTTGTATGGTTTCTATTTTGTGTCTGTCGATGGACTTTTCTAGTTCTGGCTACTCTACCATGACAGACTATGATGGAGCACACTACTACACAGTAGTTCATTATTTGATTAGTAAATGCAGTTTCCCTGATACGTCCGCATGACACGCTTTTCACTTGTACACAATCTACAACTGTGTAGCTTCTGTGCACCGTAAACCTTTATTATTATTAGGTCCGATCTCCCAATTCCCGATTCCGATCCCCGTCGTCATCGTCCTCGTCCTCACCTAATCTAAAGATTCATGGATCAACATTTACTATTTTCGGAAGTAAGCGTAGAGTATAGGACGACGACGACTAGGGATTTGAATTGGTTCGGATTCGGATTCGGATTCGGAATGGGACGCACGCTGCATTTCCTATGCTATATATGGTCATGGCCACAGATATAATATATAATTCTACACACGAGCCACACATAAAGCAATGAAATTTGATTGAATATGCACTTTACTGTAATTATATAACAGTAACTGTAACGGAGCGGACTGCCGATGGTTGTCGAGGCATGGTGTATGAATTATCGCTGAGTCCTGTTTGTTTTTGCTTATCTCTGGCATGGTAAGAGCATGTATGTATTCAGAGTATTCAGACCTTTATTACAGTACAGCCCATTTTGATCCAGTATTATTATTATGTTCCATTCCACATGGTAGTAACATACCCAGTATGAAAATAATTATGAATCCATTGAAATAAAATAGAAGCGTGTTGAGCTGTTGACTGTGTGTGTGTGGACCGCACGCACGACCGAGCGAACGAATGCATCATGTTGACTCCGACTTGGGCCCATCCAACCATCAAGTGGAAATGGAAACGAAACGAGTCAAAATCCCATTAGGTGTCTATAACATAAATAGTAATAATCGATTGTACGCACTATGGGCCTAGAGGGAAGTTAACAGAGTCAGAGTGAGATTTTTCATTGTTTAGGTGAAATTCAATTATCACAAAATATCATGCTTTCCTCTCTGCTATTGTACATGACATGGAATCCACACATTTCAAAAATATACAATCTAGAATCAAAACTAGATTGCTTTTCATCGTGTGTACAATCTTGCTTCTTACTCTCTTATACTTCATAGGACTTTAGCTCTTTGTTTTTTTTTGGGTGTTAACTGTTTATTATGAATTTATTATTCTTCAGAAACGAAACACCACCGCACCACCTGGATCCTGCTCCTACCATGACTACGGACTATACTATACGGCTAGGATAATTGCTGGACTGAACAGAATAGCGTATTTAATTTTGAATTCGGCTTAAAAACTATAATTTTTGGGTTTGGCTGTGTGTATAGAAAACAAGAACTAATAGTAAGAAAATCTCAAAATTGTAAATCTGTATTACTATTATTTGAAGGTAAAATTGAATAATGCAACATTACGTACATTACATGGTTGATGGGATGGATATTGAATATTGATACGTTGTACTTTGGTTTGGACACGGTGCTATTTTACGTAAACTTCCTGATTTCTTTTCTTTCTCAATACAGGTACACAGATATTTCGCCCGAGTATTTACTATGTGGACATTGGTACTTGTAAATTTCTAAATGGAACCATCCAGCATTACTTCCTTCCCTAATTATCTGTAATGCATTAGTACAGAATAGCATAGTACCCATAGGATGAAAAGTTGTACAGAAGAAAAACCTCACCTAGAATTCGAATCTTATTGCCTAATCTCATCCTTGATCTTTATTGATATTCTCCATTCTTCTCTCAAGAGAGAAAATCCGTAACTTCCGAAACATCTTGCAGGAATATCATCTATTCTATATAATGTTTTCCTCCTTCAATTCAATTTGAACGCACCCACTTGAGCTGTTGCTGTCGTAAAAGATGGGTATGTTCATTTTAAGGAGAATTTAGCTGAATTATACCAAATATTAATGATTGTACTTTTACGTATAGGAAAGTGCCCTGCCTTGGTTTTGGTTTGGTGTTATTTTGACAAATGAAAATTCTGCCCTTGCTAGTTCTGTCATTGAGTTGACTGAACGGACGTCAACATTGTTCCGTATTCCGTCGTGAATCGTCCAGTAGGCGGAACAAGATCCTATTATGTATGTGTAATAGTAGTATTAGAACTGCTGTAAAATGCAGGAATCGGAATTAAGTACATACTACACATAGAATCGGAAATAAGGAAACTACTACGACAATTGTAAATTGCGCTGCAATTGCAAGATGTAAAAGTCGTAAAGGAGATTTAAAGTGAATTGAATTAAAAGGCACTCCATTGATTTCCACATCCAGATAGATCCTTACAGATTCTCTTTATTACCTTATATTTCCAGGGGTGTACATAGCAGTGTTCCGGATAATAAGAGTGGAGAGGAGTGTCGTTGCCGCTCCTGTCCGTCCTGTCGTTAAGTTAAATGTCGTTGGTCCTTCTCGTTTTCTTGTGCACAGTTTACATTATTTAAACTGTGAACCTCTCTGCCTGCCTAACGATGAGAGTTTTACAAGAATGGACAATGCCTATGGCAATATGTGAGATTTTGAGAAGAATAAGTCGCTTCCTTAAAATATAATGCCTCGGATCGGAGTCGTAGGAGCAGGAGTAGGAGAAGTCGATGAATAATAAGTTGCATTACATACAATTTCTTTTCTTTCCTCCACATTACAAAGGATGTGTGTGCCCATATTGCCTATCAGTATTAGTCTCGTTACATGTCAACTGATTTACTTCAAGATTTACTAATAATACGGCATATACGGCTACGACTTCATACTGCAGTACGAACTGCAGTATAGTGTATAGATATAGTGTGTCAATGTCGGCGGATATCGTCATTGTTAATTTGGCCAGGAACTCAGAATAGATTATATGGCCACATTATTCTCATATTATCTCGTAGATCACACCACACAATTGTGTGGAGTCAGACAAGAGTCACAGAGTCAGGGAACCAGAGCTCCTTTTTACATTTTCCTTCAGGGAAGCTATAGCACTATAACCTATAACCTTCAGGACTCCAGGCCAAAGTGAGTCTCAATAATAAATGAAAATATATAGGTAGGTAGGTAGGTAGGTAGGTAGGTTGGTAGGTAGGTAGGAACTTCTCAACCTCTGAACTTTTTGAATGTATGTACATAAAAACTTGACTGCTCCTGAGTGCTGACCAACCTCCAGGGACTTCCTGCCACCCTGACAGCACCGCCCAGGTCAAAGTCGTTGGAGATGTTCAGAGGTGGTTTGGATTTTGGTTTCTCCAATCCTCAGTCATGACCACACGACAGACAGTAGAGCACAGAGCTCAGCTTTCCAGGGTCTCTGTACGGTTTGGTTTGACTTTTCTCTCCAGTCCACATTATTACACTCTATGAAGCCAATTCAATCTGTCTGGTTGGATTTTTTTCTTCTATCTGGTAATGAAAGGTAAAAGGCCTAACCCAAGTTTGACCATTATTATTACCATTATTATCATTATTATTATTACTCTTGCCGTTGCCGTGCCTTTTCGTTGGCATTGCGTTCCCTGCATCAGCCTTAGACAATTTACAATCTTCAATTTCCTTGGATTTTTGGAGGATATATGGATTTGGATCTCTATACTTCCACTACTGCACTAATCTATTGAATTGAGAAGAAAGGATACCCACCCGCCCGCTCTCTAGCCTCTAGTACGCCCGCCCGCCTACAATCCCATCCTCTCTCCTCTAATTCATGCAGGTAGGTAGGTAGGTAAAATATGTATCTTCATGTTCAGTAATGGTGAGGTGTAGCAATAGCCTAATTGAATAAAGCTCGAGTTTACTATATATTTCCAATCCCTATCCGTCCCATGCAGTTCAATGCTGTAGGTAGGTGAGTCATACATTTAAAAATGCGAACAATACTTTTGCATCTCCTTGAAAAGGAGAAGAAGAGCTTAGCGTAGCGTGGCTTGGACTTGGCTTTGGCGTTTAAAGTTTCGACTGAATAAGAAATATCAGAATCAGAATTACCTATTTAGAACGTGTAGACGGAGTGGGATATAGGATATGAGACAATGTACAATATAAATACAATGCGGGTAACCTATTATAACAATTTCCCAAATTTCTGTCCAGTCGAGTACAATAGGGATGTCATGTCAGGTTAGCTATAGGGAGTATACGATACACTTTAACAGTACAGAACTGGGGCTTTATACTTTATAGAGCTATGGATTTGCCTTTATGGTTTTCCTCGCATCACCTCGGCGTAGGGTTATCCAACTTCTTCCACCACTTTTACATACAGTGTACTCACTACCATAGTCAGCATTATTACATGGCAACTTGTACACAGTAATTGTGAGGACGTTAAGTTTGAAATTGTTTAGATGTAAAGAGAGTGAAGTAAAATTGTAAATTGGACCAAGATGATGTTTCGATGTTTTCATGTGATAGCATTCAAGACTCGAGACTTATTCTCTTCTTCTTCTACTTGGGAGAATAAAAGGTTTTTCTTGAAAAGAGAGAAAAAAGGTAAAGCCCATTACTCTCGCTCACACTGTACTGTAGTTCTCACTATAGTCAGTCTGTAGATTCTATTGGCATCGGCATCGGAAAATGTAGCTTTATTACATTGGAAGCTACATATATTATTATATTACGAGCATGAGAAATGGCAACGGCATGGTAACTATTACTTGACACATTATGGTCTATTCAACATTTTGTACTTCATTTTTACGCCTTACACTTTAACATCATTTCTTCAGTTTCGAGCCTCTCTGTCAAGTTTAGTTTAACTTTAAATTTTAAGGGGGTGACTATGGGTCTACAACACATACTTGTCTACTGTCTACTGAAGACTCGAGAGACGGATCGAACCTGCCTCTATCTCTGACTTACCGGCCTCGGCCCGGTCTTCCATCCCTTATATATGAGTATTGCTTCTTGCTTCTTCAAGCACATGACAATTACATGCTCCCTCCATGAAATATTTTTGAGAGGATCTTTCCCGCTCTAGGTATATACCTATATCTGTATAGTCTGTAGCTTCATCGAGGAAGATTCCATTATGTATCAAAAGTATGTACGAGGCAGAACGTTATTTGTATTGCTATTTCCATTCTTACTGTCAGTGTGTAAAACTTCCCAATTTCAACAATAATGGGATAGGAGAGGGAATGAATGATTGCTCCGGTGTTCTAAAGATAAGTAGTGTGGATGTATGGATGTACCTACATGGAATGTGAAGCAAAGCTCGTGAGCTGAAAAACTATAAAGACTATACGAAAGCAAAGTCGATCATTATATTACGCGCGGATTATAGGCAAACGGTGAAAACTTTAAGGAGTAAAGTGTAGGAAATAAAAGTTAAAGTTGTGCCCCACGAGAAAATGAGACTTTAGTCTTGTACAAAGGGAGATAATGTGGTGTGTGAGTGCGAGCGAGGACGAGGGCCATCAATTATCCGACTGCAACCGTAACCGTAAAAGACCAGAGAGAGTGTAATAAGTTGCTACCCCTGCCTACCTATGATATTCTACGCTTGTATGTTGAGTGTGGGCCAGTTCGGTTCATCGGACAAAAGATTGTAGCTAAGATGTTTATGACCAGTTTTGGTTTTGGTAGCAGTGGATGAGGTGGAAGAAAGGAAGAAGAGCCACTTGGTCACTTGTTGTTATTTAATGCTCACTCGGCTCACTGACTGTGTGAGGGAGGGGGAGATGCGATGAGCCTTTTCTTTTCTGCGTCCGTGTCAGTCTCTGAGGAAAACTGTTTTGTTCCGACGACGACGACGAACGACTCTCTGACGTATTTTCTGTTCGCGTACGCTCACGTTTTGTTGTACTATTATTATTATTGATATGGTCAGGATTGGATTGAAGATGGGTAGGACAAGAGAAGATAATAAATATTGGGTTGTCTGTCTCTTGGTTAGTTGTTTGTGTGCCTTGGTTTTTGGCTTTGGTTTTTGGTTTTTGGCTTTGACTTAATGCCTTGTGCCGTGCCCTAGCCTCTCCTGGCACGCTATACAATTTACACTACTTTACAGTTCCCTTTATTATACTTTGTGTGCAATCATAATTGGTCTCTTTTGAGCCTCTCTCGCTTCAGTTATTCCCACTCTTGTCATCCTCGTCACTCAGGCGTAAACTGATAACTAACGATGATGTAATGGGCTTGGTTTGGGCAGTGATGTATTCATGGACATTATATTGGCGTAGGTTCAGGATTTAATAGTCAAAAATTTTGGATGTTTTTGAAGTCGTATTTTTATGCTACGATTCAAAAGTGAAATTTTTCATTATTAACATTCATTTTTGTGAAAAATTGAAAGTTCTGCTGTTAAACTGGTAACTTGTTTCATATGAAATATTACAGAGCTTTAATACTAGTAAAATACAAACCTATTTAGCCGAGCCTATAATACACTTGGGGTCCCACTAAAAACCTATGACACCAACAAATCTGTTACATTTTGCAATAAATTTTCAACATTAGATATTAATTTCTATAGCTTAGTTCAGAACGAGTGCCGCGAATATGCTACTACATCATCATGCAGTTATGTCAAATAATTATTGAAATATATTGATTGACAAATATAGGTGTTGGCCACGTTTGACTTTGACATTCACAGAGAAGCGGCATAGTTATTGTTGCTCCCTGTATAAATAATGTAAACTTAAAAGTATCACCGTTAATGATGAATCCTATGCAAGTAGGTTTTGTATGCAGTGTTTACTTACTAAATTTTCTACAATTTCTTTTTTTGTACAATACATTTTTCATTTTACAATGTATAAGCAAACAGCATCGGCGATTTCAAAATAAAAATTTTGCTACGTATTTTTAAAGATTTTTGAACAGAATTTGAACATGACAAATATTGACAAAGCGGCATGATTTTCCTTGCTAAACAATTATTTTAGATTCACAAAAAAATACATGCACAAAATACACACGAAATACAAAAAAGAAAGGTACAGGGACATGGGCAGGGAGAGAGCCAAAAGCGCTTCTATACTTCTATCCAATACAATAATACTATGGAAGTCTATGGTACCGTCGTAGTACCTATGTATGTACAGACAGATCCTATTGATTTTTGAAAACTACTATTTGATTTTCCTTTCCTCAAGATGAGAAACATGGAACAAACACTTAAAAATCATTTAGCCTCGTATTATCATCTTAAGGCTTTAAGCAATAAAGAAGAATAGAAATTTGAAGGCTATGTATTTACCCATTTAACATTGTATAATTGAATTTAGTACAGCATAAGTATTTAGCTCTAGCCGTTGCCTTTAAGAACAGACTCTCGGAGACTTTTGAACTGCATTTCTCGATTTCAATTTCGAATTTCGATGAATCAGCTTAAGAAGCTCATAGGTGGATAATGCTTCTTGCACACATTGTTATTTCTTTCGTTTTTCATTATTGCACATTTTACTTGGGCTGCTAACTGCTACATAATAATATGCAAGTATAATGCTCGCAATGCATGCACATATGGTCACCAACTGAGCAGGGAAATAATTCCAAAATTTATTGTTCACTCCCGTTTCGTCACACATGACTTTGACAGGGACATGAGGCTGCGGCTCCTATGCTGGGGCAATCAATTTGCTGACCATCAGCCAAAATTTTTAAAGTTTCTTCTTCAAAGTGAGAGTGGAAACAATAACGTGTGAGACTATAATATTCCCGCTCGAGCCTGTAACTAGAAATGTCATGCCTCTTTTCTATTTTTCTATTATATGGTCTACCTCTGCTACATATTTTATGTACTCTGATTGTCTCATTGTGTTGTGTACTGACAGAAACTAGGAGAGCTCCTAAAGAAAGTTACCTACCTACCTACCTGTAATATGGAAAAAATATCCGCTGGTTTAGGATTTCTCTGTTGTACTTTGTCCTTTTTTGTTATTGTTGTGTATAATATGTGTGTGTGTGTGTGTAAGTCTACTCTGAACGAATATAAGATCGTTCGGCGTTTGGTTTGGTTTGATTTTGGTGGACATGTGAGCTCATTTAGCCGTAGCTGTAGCCGTGGGAGCACGCATTATTATTCGCCTTGTTATTCCTACCAACCCATAAACTTTGAATAAGGATCCAACCCAAACTTTTACTAAATACTAAAATCTTATCTCTATAATATCCTGTAAAATGTAATGTAAGGAGTAGTAGCAAGTACTAACTAGTGATATTAGTATGCCTAGTTAGTGGGCAGGATATATCGATTATCCATGCTATACCTATACATATAGGCAGAGTTTAAGAGTATAATAGAGAATCTACACGGATGAATGATTTTGAGCAATTTCTTAAACTGATTATTGTGAGAGTATGAGCCGAAAAAGATTCTTTTGCAATGGTTATAGAGTATGGTTGACATGGTATTTTATTTTATCCAGTAGTGTGGACGCGAATATGATGGTCTACCTACAAAATGACTCATGTATGGTCTCTATATCTTATATATGCATTGTCATAATGCAGTTGTAGTAAAATTTTAGCTGCAGTTTAGATACAGGATGGGTACCTATAGCTATACTCTATATTACACTAGATCTCATAATGATGGAAGAAGCGGAAAACTTACCGAGACCTTTTCATTTTCTCCCCATTGACACGCATTATGCACGCTTCGGACTCGTTTGGAGGAAAAAGAGAGAAGAAAAAAAACATTTTCAAAACCAAAACCAAACCAAAAAGCATACAGACACACACAAGTCAAACCAATAAACCAAATCGAAAAGAACAAGAAGAAGGCCAGGCAAAAGCAGAGGAGGAAAATCCAACCCAAGAACTTGACGATTGACGAGTGGAAAAAAGGAAAAAAACCTAAACCTAAACTGAACTTTAAAGAGGGGGAGAACGAGAACATGAGAACATTATTACCATTTAAAAAGCCTTTGTCCTGAACACACGCTAAAGTTCATCTTTATGAAATCGTATCGAACGAGGAAACAAAGGAAAAGGATTTACGTCAATTAATAGGGGTACGTACGTACTAAAACTAACTTTAACTTTAAATTAAACTAAAAATCAAAATTAAAGGTAGCATAATCAAAACAAGAAAACCAATCAGGATTTGGGACCGTCATCATGTGTTTTTGTGAGCTTACAAATATGCGGCACTTGTTTTTACTTTTTATGCAGAGCCGGACGATAGAATTTAGCTTTTAGGCAGCAATATGTTTCCATACAAAAAACCACATTTTGATTTTATTGATGGGTTTCTTTGGTAAAGCAAAATGTTGTATTTGCATGTTTTAGAAAAGTTTAAAATGTTTTTTTTACTTGATTCAGAAAAGTGTAAAATGTTCTATTTACGTGTTTTGAGAAAAGTGTTAAATGTTTTATTTTGCATGTATATGAAATGTACAAAAACTTTAATTTGCATGTTTTTGAAAAGTCAAAATATTCTTTTTACATATTTTTGAAAACTGCAAAATGCTCCATTTACATGTTTTTTGAAAATTCAGGCAGCGGAGGCTGCCTGCGCCGGCCGCATTATTCGGCCCTGTTTTTATGTGACTGACTACCTGCAGCCATGTTTTACCATATTATAAGGATATAAATATTAATAAAAAAATAGGTGGAAATAAATATTTGCAAAATGAGGCTAACTAAATTGTCAAAAATAATTAATTTTGTTTGTTAATATTTAAATTGTTTATGGCTTATGGTGACTACCTGGAGTGTCTATAGTTTCCACACGATCATCTGTCTTTGTTTCTGTGCGTGTTTTTCTGAGTTGAAGTTGAATGGGAAGCAAGGGAAATGCCAAGTGCATACCTACCTACCAAGTTTAGTGAATTTATCCTCGAATGCGTTTTACTTTGTTCTGTCTCTCTCACAAGTTTTAGAGAGGAATGAAGAGTTAAAAGTCAATATGAAAATTTAAAGTCAAACAACGGCCCTGTGGCTCTCTCTCGGCTGGATCCAATTCATAAAATATGTAACCTATACATACCTTCCATGTAATAACCAGAGTGTGGATGACATGGTATATTCCGCCTTTTTGCCATTATTTCATTATTGTGAATGAAACAACCGTGAGTATACGCAGATAAACCAGCTGCCGTTTTGAAATTCATCCACCAGTACCAGTACCAGCATAGACATAACATATAGCATAGCAGCCCCTAAACTTGCACTTACTTAACATGACTGCTGTAGAAATTAGAATATATATAACAACATATTGTGTGATTACCTATTTAACATGAACATTCCTCCGCATGCCTTTCCGTAACTCAGCTGTTTCTTGGTGGTTTCTTTTGTAATATTATCATCTCCAACATCTCCTATACATCTTCCCCCTCTGCTCAATTTTCAATCCATTTGCATATGCACATTGAGATTTTCCCACACTCGGACTCTCGGCTCACGGCTTGGCTCATGTCAGTCAGAGTCCAATGAACATTCCATTCCCTCATTCTCGTATAGTAGAAATGTTATGTGGATTCTGAGCGCAAGCAAAAACCGGTCGAGATCAAGAAAATATAATGTTTTGGCAAAGATGATGAAAAAAAACAAGGAAAAATGTTAATGTTATTGAGCAGATGTGAGTGAATACTTTTCTAATTCCAGTTCCAATAAATACAATAATCCTAATTCGCTCTCTGCATGCAACTATCTGTAGGTATATGTAAAGTAACTGGCACTGGCTACAGGTTTACAGGTACCTCCGTTTACATTGTTTATTTATTATCATTTCATCTATAAATGTACATGAAATTCAATGGAATAGGCAAGTTTTATCACAAAAGGTTTCATGTTCCATTGTTAAGGACTAGGAATTTTTTGCCTCCACACGGACTGATTGACTGTATATACATAATATTTGTGTATGCTAAAAAGTCAAGACTTCCAGATTCAGACTTGAATTTATTTACAATTACTTACAGAGGCATGCTTTTGCCTGGGCAGTAATAATTGTTCCCGTGGCCGAATATTATATGCATAGTATTAAGTATATAGTATCACTATCAGGCCTATGCCCCAAGTATTTAAAATTATATTATATTGGTCGTGGAATGGTGCTGAGTGGTTGGTGTGATGAGAAAGAAAAATCATATGCAAATTAGCTAAAGTGCATAAATAATAATGCTTGCACCGGACTATGCTAAACTGCTAATAGTCCCACTTGGCACTTGACTCAAAGGCTCGATCATGATGATGATGATGCTCCGGCTTTTGGATTTTTTTTTGGATGCTTATCAAAAGTCAGGAGGCAGAGTTTAGAGCACGTCAGGTTAAAGAGATTGATGCAAAAATATTTTTTAATGATTAAATGAAAACAAGTAGTGACGTTATAAAAAAAAGTGGTTTTCGTATATATATATAAATCTCCTATGATTTCAAGGAGAACTTTTAATAGTCAATATTTATCGTTGGTTGTTGAGAGAGCGTGGGAAAGAAAATAATATAATACAATGTCATTACACTGGAGTGTTAATGTTATGTCTACTGGTTACAATTTATGACAATGTTTTCCATTGTACATACAGTACTACACATTTGCATTGCGTTTTGCTTTTTGCAATATTATTATGACCCATTATAACTAGGTACTTTCTTCTTCTTACAAACTATAACACAATATAACAACATAAAGTAAAGTATAAAATAATACAATAAGATTTTTTTTTGTAATCTTTCGTGTAAAAGTCGTAAAGTCTTTTCGTGTTTTATCGTTGGAAGAGTACGATTAGTTACAAGTGAGTGAGTAAAAACAATGTACTTACTAAAAGTACTTCACACTTACTTACTAGTAATTAATTTGCATTGTCAGATTGATTTCAGTACGATTGTTAAACAAATGATAGTGAGTAATATAAACTGATATTAGTATTTCGTTATAATATAAAAAGAGGAAAACTCTCGGTTTTGTTTTTCATCTATGATGATGATGATTCGCATCAGAGTTGTTATATTAATTGTTCATGCAGTTTGATTGAACACAAGTGTAAGTAATTGTCATTAAAGTATAATAAATAAATTAGTAAACATAAGTGATAGTTAACTGGTAAATCATATAACTAAAGCTATAACTATAATATCACAGACTGTTGTATCAACATTATTAATAATTAAAACTATAAGATTAAATTGTAAATTATACACTTAAAAAAATTGTAATGATTCACTTGGAATAGTTAATGAAGTTGATCAATACTATTAGTATGTATAGTACAAGATATCCTTTACAAGATAAATGAATCGTGGCTGATCGAGTCTGCAAAAGACTGAGCATCATGGGAGGAGGAGGAGATGGATGATGAGGTAGCCCATGATGAAGTGAATGACTCTACCGAGTTTTGTCTGTGGTGATGATGGAGATCGTGATGTGGTTGACATTGAAAATGAGAGACTCGCCGAAATTGTTGAAAGTCTGGTGAATTTTCATACTCACTATTCAGAGTATTCTCACTGATGGCAGCCGCAGCTTGAGCTTCCAACATTTCATTGAATCGATTCTGCTCCATTTCTTCGGTGTAGTCCAAAGTTTCGGAGGAGGATGTTGTACTACCACTATTAGTAGTTGGAATGCGTTTCATCACAGAGGTTGACAGGGATGACTGACTCAGAAGTCCCCAGTACTTGTTCAAATTGATTCGAGCAGACTTGGCTACTTTACGGAATGGTCTGAATGTCTGTTGGGAAAAACAATAAAAAATAAACTCATTAGTAAATCGTACATCACGCTACTAAACACCTAACAACATCAACAACAGTTGACTTAATGACAGTTAATAACTCTTTTATAACTCCTCAATAATTCTCAAATAAAACTACTTTCAACTTTCAAACTATCAACTATTAAATACTGACACAAGCACTGACTACTGACTTGAATCAATACTGGAAAACGTCTTCCAAAAATAGAAAATAACAAGTCAAAAAGAAACTATTAATAGTCGACAGCCGACATAGAAAACAAAAAGAAACTTTGCTCAAACTTTGTTGTGAAACTTACCAGTTTAGACTGACGGCGGTGATTGAGAGGCATTGGAGAAATGGTTCCAATAGCAGCAGATTGAACGGCCGTGTTCAACGCGATAGTATTGTTACAAGATGTATGGCACATGTTGATATGTGATATGACGTATAAAATCCAAATCAAAACTTATTCTTCAAAAAATTGTAAGTTCAAATTGAAAAACTTTTCACTCGTATGTATTCTCAATGTTCAATGTTCAAATCCAAAGGAGACAGGAAATGTGTGTGATGTTCTCAGTTTGGAAGTTGCAAGGGAACTGAAACGAAACGGGTTCGAGCTCAAACTTCTTTTCTTTCGTCTTCGTATAAAAGGTTCACTTCTATTTTTTTTTGTGCTGTCTCACTCTTAGCGCTGTTTGTACTGTCAGAGAGATAAGGACGACGAGGAGAGAATATTATTATGTGTTCTGTCTGCCCTGTACTTGTACTCTGAATCTGTCTAAAAGGTGATCTGGTCTGGCTTCCAAGTCTGTGTGTGAGAAAAGGAGACTTGAGATTAGTATTTTGAGATTCTGGTCTGTGTGATGCGAGTGTGTCGAGCGGAGCTGTTCTCAGTGTAAAGGTCGAGCGTGGAATGTTGGAAGGGGAGCTGGCGGTCCTTCCCTTTATATATGGCCGGAACTTTTTCAATTTTTCAGCAGCCCGGCTCTGGAACGTGTCAGGTGGTGTGCCGAGCACACTTTACACTCATGAGTACATATGAAAACATGGGCTAACCCAAAAACCTTTAACATTTACGACGTTTCAGCAGCTTCAGTCAGGATGGCCCATGATGGCCATGGGAATGAGATGGAGGGCCAAAATCCTGAGTACTTTGTACAACATTGCATTATATTATACGACCACTGCTGGCTTGGCCGGGACCATAGGACCAGGATCGAAATCGACTACGACCACGGACCAAGTGGAGGGTACATATTTACTATGGGGCAAAGTCTCCCTCTTAATACTACTACTACTACATCTATATCTATATCAGTAGGTACGTTTATTTCCTTCCTTAACATTAAAACTATATCCTATGCTTTTTATACACAGTTACCCTATATATTATGTATAATATTAAACAGGCTGCAGATGAGTCTATCTATTTCTGCCCGCTTTAAATATGTATAGGTACAGCGGGAACGGAATGTGGAAATGGATTGGTTCATCAACATATTATACAGATACATGTATAATGTACAGAGCCAGAGCCGGAGGCTCCCCCGTGCCTTCTGAAAAATGCGGTTGTTACCAAACAACTTTACCCTCGGAGTGGGAACTCCATGGGGAATCCATGGAGTTCCATCCCCAGTCCTGGTTCTGGTTCTGGCTCTGGTTCTGGTCTTATGGTCTACTCCAATATATCAATAATAAAGCAAGGGCTGCATAGTAAAATATCTATTTCGTTTTCCAACGTATTCGTATCTCGTACTCGTATTCGTATATGGAATGGGATCATATTAGATAAGTGTGTGTATTCTAACTCAATATGCAGACTGCAGCGAGGGGAATAATATAACATGGAAATTATACTATTATTGTTTTTTTATTGTTTAATCTTGAAAGTGCAGTACAAATATACAGAGTTACATAACATACAGTAGAGACAGTAGTGAATCTGAAATTCAAATCAATTCTCTCTCAACTCTCAACCCTACCTTTGTTTCCCTTTGTACAGAGCAAAAATGCCAAAATATCAGTATGGCCATGGGAAAATGTCACTATCGCTACCACTTATCAAAAACATGTAGTAGTTAGTTCATGCACTATTTTGAGGTTTATTGCGCCCTATGCAGTTTCATTTTTAAACTGACAGCGTATCTTGTGTAATATCTTGGAAGGACAAATTAGATTGCATACAGTCAGTATTCATATAAGTTATGTGTAGTATCAAAATGGGATCTACCAGGCGAGGGTTATGGAATTATACACATTGTCACCGAAGAATCTAACTGTGCATATTTTATTGCACTTTTTAAAAGCTTACAAAAACAAAATTGTCAGCGACCAAGATTTTTCATTTTTGTTTTGAAAATGGCTTATTTAGATTTTTTTAAGCTAAAATTGCATATAGCTCATTTTGATTCTTCATTGACCAGTGGCGATATGAGATTTTTACATAGAAAATTGTATCCGTCTTAATTTGATATCTAAAAGCGTGAAATACACAACAGAGGTTTTGAAGAACACTTGAGGTTTTTTCTCCCAAAAAACTTTAGTGTTGACTTAGATGTACCCCTACGTACGTATGATGCAATGGCGATGACACATGTGTTTTTCTCACATTAATACATGAATCTCATCTGGGATGCAGCCAGACCATATAGACAGAGACAGACTGTGACTATGGACATGACCATGGGGCACACTACAGATATATGTGGGTGCAGTGTGTAATATGCAATAACAAAGTAATTCAGTCAGTCAGTCAGTCAGACTGAGGCTTGTTAACTCAGCATAAAGTTTTTGAAAAAGCGACAAGTGCTCTCTTCAAATCTTCAAGGGGCTTCGAGTTCATCAGATAAATATGTTCTTATCTGTATGAGGGAGAGAGCGTTTAAAAAATTTTGTGTTTAAAAAATATCTCTCAAAGATTTTCTCTCGGATTACTCCAAGTGTGTGACATTTACCATACCCCTGCCCTGCCATGGCCCAATGGCCCTGCCATTTACCATGTATACCACGACGAAGATATATTAAACCGAAACGAAACTAATGTAATGTAAGCGTCCATATACAAGGGGGAAGTGGATTGGGAAGGGAGACTCCCGAACAAGTGTACGTAGTATCAGTAACTACTTCCAGTTAAATATATATTTTAAATACATTTTTTTGCTGGGTGTCACATATGTCAACCCGACAGTCTGCACTGCACTGCGTCTACAGATTAGAACAGTGCAAGTGCACCCAGTGAGCCGTTACAGTAAATATCAGTATCAGGTTTTTGAGTCTTATGGGTCTTCATAGTTCATATATACCAAAGAATAAGATTACAGAAACAGACACAGAAAACATTGCCATGCCACATGACACAGATTTTTCCTCTCAATAGGCCCAAATCTCTTTTCGGTAGTGAACTATTGACCCTCATATGGATAATATAGACCCTCGAAAAACTCGAACTTGATCCGACTATTTTTTTATGACGTCTCTGGTTTGCGCGTTTGAAAGTCTGCTCCTTCAAAGAAAAAAATAATCTTTAATTAAATTCTTGACTTAGAAAAGACTCTTACTTTTCTTACATTCATTTCATGCGTCGCATTTAGTGCGGAACGATTGTCTGGGTCTGGATCTGTTGTCGCGTCACTCCTATGTACAGTACAGATATCTATAGTTTAATGGCAAATCGTAAAAAATATTCAAGCAGAACAACCTGGATGGAGTCACATAAATATGATTATATTGCCCTTCCGTTCTTCAAATTCATAGGTTTCCATCTTAAATGTTTGAGATGAGATTATCTTTCTATATTTAGGAAAGATGCGGAAGGAAAATAGTACATAACCCAATATGTTACTATGGACTCTATGGGCCATGATTTTCACCAGAGCCGAAACCGAAACCGAGCGCAAGAACGAGATTTTATGATTTCCTATAAAAATAAAAATCAGGATAAATTCGGGAGAGAATCACAATAATGACAATAGGAATAGGAATAAGACGAGGACGAAGAAGAAGGCAGATGAGAAACGGAGAACGTTTTCTAAGTCAAATGAAGGAAAGAAAACGTAAGTAACATCTTAAAAAGAACGCGTAAAATATCAGTACATACATATTGAAATGAAATCAGGTTCAAACTTGTCTCGCAATTTATACGTTTTTCAGAAGAAGGAACCAGAAAGAAAAAAAGGAAAATAAATGAAAATGAAAGAATAAGATGCTGACGCTGATACTACACATTGATAAGAATTGCATCCAGAATCCAGAGTTTAATGAAGACAGGGAATTGGGGGAAAATCCGAAGACTTGTGTTCTTTCCCAAAGAAACGTTCTCTCTCGCCTTTCTTCGCTCCCTCCATCTCCATCTCCATCCATACGATAAAGAATTGATCTTTTGTCCGTGTCGTCGTCGTCAGAGGAGACTAAAAGTTCAGATTCAGGGTGAAATGAACTGCAGATAATAAAATAAAAATGGTGCTACCGCTTCACCATATAATATATGCTGGTAGTGGACCTGGATCTGGACCTGGACCTGGTAAGTGCTACAAAGACCCTCATCAAAACCAATATAATACAAGGAAGAAACGTTTCTTTCTTATCCTTGTAGATGCCTTTCTTTCCCTTGTTGTAGGGACCTTAGGTACTTTTGTGTGTAGCAATGTATGTACATAAAGGGCCCCGTATGTACCTAGGTACCTATTTTTATGTGTTTATATATAGTACCCAGGCCCAGAGTTAACGGAGATAATGATGAAGGAGCAAGCAGAGATTGTGCCCGGCATTGGGTTGTCGTTCGTTTGGTTTGATTTCCTTTGGTTTGCTTTATATGATTATTTTTTGTCGTCTATGTAGGTAGGTACGTATGCATGCGTTCAGACGCACGGGCATGATAAGGGTCTCAAACTCTGTCAAGGGCTAAGGGCTCACATTATTATTATTATGACATTTACACAAGTATGTACATGGGCTATGGAAAGGAGCCGAGATACGTTTTCGTTTTGACTTATATCCTCTTCTGTAAGTAATAACTAAGTCTGTCTGTACAAATACAGAGGCAAGAAAAAAAAACATTTCTAGGTCTCTTTGGTCTCACGCTCGTCAGTCGCTCGCTCGCTTGTTCGCTCGCCTATGGCACACTGTGGCATTTATTTATCTGTAATAGTGCCGTGAAGGGCCTCTCGGTCGGAGCTGAACTTCCAATTACGCTCAAGATAGCTACATACTAAAATGTTCTATGTCATGACATGGTTCCTTTAAGGACTGATGATGTTACGTTTATTATGTTGGTTGCTTGGTTGTTAGTTCTGGTCTTGGTGAACCGAATACATCGGATTTGGATTTAGAATTGGAGGGAACGGGTGTGTTGGTTGCTCTTGCACATTGTGAGAAGAAAAAAAAAGAAGGTAAACTGTGTGGAGCTGTGTTCTCACTATCTCTGGATTTGATCTTGATTTTTCTCTTCCACCAAGGGCCTCATCTCTTTACCACGTTGCGTTATGATGTCCTGAATAGGTACGACCACCGTCCAGAGCCATGGGTCTCTACATACCGGGTGAGTAACTAAATACATACTAATAGTTCATGGAAGTGTATTTTATTTTGGTAATTTTATGTGGTAGGCATATAGTAGTATGCGGGGGACTACTCTGTTCTGTGATGACTGCACAATGTGTAAAAGTACGAAGTACGTGTACCCATGAATTATTATTGTTTGTTGTAGACAAGAAGGATTTGGATTTCTTCGTCTTCTTCTTCTTTTCAAGGCACCACCAAAACTCCTCAACTCAACTCACTCACTCACTCACTCGGAGATGGAACACCTGCTCGTGTCAACTACACCAAAACTAAAGGAAAACTAAAGAAACGTAAATTTTCCGTGTCTCGCCTAGCTCTGTGCTATATACGCTCTGGCTTTAAGAAGGTACATACCTAATTACACTCGTATTACTTACCTATAGAAGTGAGACTAGGTATGAGGCTTTTATAATACTATTACTATGTATTATGTTCATGCCCAGATTAACTCATATACAGAAGATATAGGGCATTGCGTAGAAAGTATAAGTTTCGTTTTTGATCTTTATTACATTTTTGTTCATAGGGATGATAGTCAGTTTAGTTAATTGAGTGCTAATTACGATTAAGTTAAATACGGTATGTAGCCCTAATTACTAATTAACGTTATAATTAACAAGCTAAAATCGTAGCGTAGTAGGTAGGAATTCGCAAAACAATCTGAAGTTTAAAAATTAGTCAAGGATTATATTCGTATTTAATGCCAATTAGTAAAATCCAAAATCGATAGAATATCTGAGCGACTATATAGTTGATAGTACTGATTATAAATATCTGTAGAAGCAGAACATCTCTAATTGCACAATCACAATAAAGTATGGATGGTTTGGTTTTTATTAGTGGATAAATTGGATATGTTGGGATATTGTGAAGGGCTTTTAATGCTTTAGGCTTTAGGTTTTGGCCTTATTGTTAGAATTTATTCTATTTTGTATTATTTGATCGGCTCTTTTTTATAGCTTAGTTTTCTTTAGACTTCTATTCAATTTGTGAGATCTCTCTGGATTTTCAATTTTAATTTTAACCAAAATATATAGCAGGTACTTATGGCTAACGGGAAGAAAAAGAAGAGTTTCGATTTTTTTATGTGGTAGTTTATACTGCAAGGTCTATTATATTATGCACATATCGTCTATGAAGAAGCAAAATGACCTATTTCTAAATTATGCTAGAATTAAAATGAGCTATGTCAAAAAAAGGCAGTAAATAAGACTCATGGGTACAATGCTAATCACGAGTTTCTAAAATGAGCAAATTGTTCTATTTGCATGTTTTTAAAAAGGTAACAATATCCTATTTACATATATTTTTGAAAAGGTCAAAATGTTCTATTTAAGTGTTTTTTAAAATTGTAAAATGTCCTATTTACATGTTTGTAGAAAGTGCTAAATATTCTATTTACTTGTTTTTTGAAAAATGTGCAAGGTTCTATTTACATGCTTTGATGAACATGTTATTTTAATTTTTTCTGTAGATAGTCCATTTTGTTTGAAACTAGAAATGAATATGGGTCATTTTGGTTCTTCACAGACGATATCTGTAACTTATCGTTAGATTACAGCACTAAATTACAGTATTAATATAGGTTGTAAAATTACGTAGGTACTACTGCATTTTACAGATAATATTATGTAGTTTGTCTATTCAACAGACAGTATATATTTAAAAGTTACGAGATTTACAAAAGATGCAGATAATATAAATAATATACCTATAGTTAATGTGGTAATACAAAAGCAACCTGCATTTTCAGTATTCATTTTCAGTTTCATTATTCATTCTCCCTCATGTCTTAAATTTATATTTAAAATGTGCCCAATTCTATATGTATACGTAATGTACAGTTGCCGTTGCTCCTCGCTTTTCTAAATTTTTTATTGTGTGTACATTTTCCGAATCATTAGTTCCTTTCATATTTTCATATCGTATATTTTATTTTTACATGGATTTGGTGTCCTCTATTGTACTGATATATTATTGTATCACATCACATTTCATATAGTATTTTATTCGATGTAAGAAAAAAAACTAAAAGTCTAATGTTGTTCTTGGGTCTTATTCAGTCTTTCAGGCTTTCATTATGATGTGTCTGCGACGACGACGACGATGACTATAATATAACTGTGATGGGTCTCTTGTTGGAGTTGGAATATGGGATGATGCATGGCTCCCTTCATCTTCATTTAATGGATGAAAAAAAAAGAAAAGGATTACTATTTTGAATGTAGGGCAGTGCAGCAATATGTAGCTTTCAAATCGTAGCAGCAGTCGCGTAGACGTCATCGTAATCGTAGTCGTGCTTCATTGTCATTATGCGTACTTTACCTACCGAGCTGCATGGAAATTGAAATGAAAGATGAAAAATGGAACTGTGCTACGTATATATATACAGCTTTAAAAAAATATATAGAATACCCACAATAATTCCCTATACTATTTTTTTTACCTTTGTAATCGTAAAGTAGGTACCTATATTATATGCGTAGTGGAAAGTGGATATCGAAGAAGCAGAATTATAATAGAGATTTAATATTTTTGTCCTCACCATTTATCACTATGTCCACATGCGGACAGACTATATTTTACTGATATTTGATGCAGGTACCTATCTACTTGGGTAGTTTATGATAATGATTAAAAGTTGAAGTCGAATTAGAACCAGAACCTAAAAGAAAGCCTTTAAAAAAATAAATTTCGTAAGATTTTCTCCTTTAATTTAATTTAAAGAAATAATACAAAAAAAACTCATTTATATTTATTTATGGTTCCAGTCAAATAGAAGGGAGACGTACGCGTACGTGCGCTGTCTTATAATTAGGGGATTTAAAATTTTTTTTTGGTCAAATAAATCTCAATCTGAGCGTCTTAACAAAATTTAAAGCCCCATTCACTATTATGTCACTGGTAGGACCAATATACCAAAATAGCTGTACCTATAATGTTGCATTTTGTACTGTACTAAATCTTTCATGGTTCAGTGGTGACTGTGGTTATATGGTTTATAAATAAAACAATAGCTCTGAGTGTTTATAATACAATGTATAATTTGGATTTAGGATTTCGGAGGATTAGGAGTACACAGTTAACGGTATTACAAATTCACTAAATTTTACAGTCACAGTTCAGAGCACCTCTCTCCCTTTCTAGGAATTAACTTGTGACTTTTTGATTCTATATTGTAGACGGAGACGAGTCTTTAAAAGTGACTAATAATTGAGTGAAGGCAAAGGATGAAGGGAAACAATTGGAGGATCTGTTCAGCGAGGGCAGCACACTACAAAATCTTTCTCACTCGTCAAAGAGCAGAATTCCCATAAGTGAAAGTCAAAATTCACTTTACACAAGACATCGCACAAGGAAGGAAGAACTTGTAGTAGGTACCAAATAGATGTTACAAACTAGAAAAAAAAAACAAATAAGATGCTTTCATAACCGCTACGGCCTGAACTGAGCCGTAGTACCAGTTCCAGTACCTGTACCAGTACCAGTTTCCAGTCCCATTGCATTGCAAGAAGATGAGATGAGATGAGATTAGTTGGGAGAAGTAGGCGACAGGAGAGGATTTGTTTTACGACCAACATTGAGATCAACTTCATCAACATCGTCAGCTCTGATTCTCGTTTTTGTTCGATCTTGCGTTCCACTGCACTGTCTTCAGCCGGAGAGTCAGCTCGGAGGAAAGTAGGAACAGGTGGGGGAACAAGAACAAGTGTTATGTTCTTATTACACCTTCATTAATTCATCCAAATGAGCTTCTGTATTACTTCTGGTCTCTTCACTACATGATTTTGTCCAATTTTCTTATCGACATATAAACACGACAATCATTTTATGAGTTCATTCATTCCTACGTACGTTTCATTCAGATGAATCAAATAATAATATTATTTTTGTTTTTATTAAATCCAATTATTGTACTACAACTTTTAGTGGAAATTCAAAAAATAGATGCGGATCAGATAATCCCTATCGACTGTCTTTTCTATTGCTCGTATTCAGTGCTAATTATACATTACTTTGCGAAGATATTCCCCCCGAATATCAAGAATCAGTACGCGGCCATTAGCCAATTTAATTTGGAATTAAAATAAGCTATATGTAAAAACAAACACTAATAGTAAATGAGATAGATGCGTAAATGGTTAATTATTACGAGTTTTTGAAATGTGAAAAATGTTTTATTTGGGTGTTTTTTAAATATACAAAATGTTCTATTTACATGTTTTTGAAATGTGCAAAATGTTTTATTTGGGTGTTTTTTAAATATACAAAATGTTCTATTTACATGTTTTTGAAATGTGCAAAATGTTTTATTTGGGTGTTTTTTAAATATACAAAATGTTCTATTTACATGTTTTTGAAATGTGCAAAATGTTTTATTTGGGTGTTTTTTAAATATACAAAATGTTCTATTTACATGTTTTTGAAATGTGCAAAATGTTTTATTTGGGTGTTTTTTAAATATACAAAATGTTCTATTTACATGTTTTTGAAATGTGCAAAATGTTTTATTTGGGTGTTTTTTTAATATACAAAATGTTCTATTTACATGTTTTTGAAAAGAGCAAAATATTCTATTTACTTGTTTTTGAAAAGTGTAAAATATGTTCTATTTACAAGTTTTTGAAAAGTGTAAAATGCCATATTTACAAGTTTTAAAAAAGTTCAAAATGTTCTATTTACACGTTTTTGAAAAGCGTAAAATGTTCTATTTACGTTTTGGAAAAGTACAAAATTCTCTCTATTTACATGTTTTTGAAATGTGCAGTACTAATTTTACTCCCCAATTTTGTCTTTTTCACGTTTTCCTGGCTGGCTTGTCACTTGTGTTATGCCTTTAATTCAAAAGTATCACGTCAAATTATAATCAGCCATCAGAACTCGTCAGACTCAAACCCGCGATCCTTCCTCCCCATCCCATGCATTTAAATAGGGAGGTAAATCGAAAAACTGAAATTAGTTACATGGCAGCCCATTATAATAATTTTAATTTATCGTAGGCAAACATCTATTGGATGACTGACATGTCAGTGCTATATTATGCAATAGCACTGTAATTGCTTTAGTAGGACGTCCGATGCCGATACCGATGCCGACGCCGAATACCGATGATGACGACCTCCCCGTAATTTAGAAGCTAATAAATAATACTAGCAAAAGCAAAAAGGAAAAATAACCAAGTGAGCATTACACAGTACAGTAGGTAGATGGGTGTGGATAGCTATCTCGATACTCGATATGCCCTCTAATATTCTATACAGTAGTTACCCCTATACAACAACACACATGATTAATAATAGCCTCGTCTCTGTGGATACTATTGAGAAGATTAGAATGGAAATTAGGTATTTAAAGCTAAGATGGGTTTATCAGTGTTCGTTGAATGGGCTCAACAGATGAATTCACACGATTGCAGGTATTTCATTCCGAGAGGAGATTTGTTTACTCATTCAAAGGCATAGGGTCTCCAGTACCAATACCAATACTCCCAGTACCAGTCCCAGTCCCAGTCTCCACACTCCATCCAGCGTCCAGCGTCAGTTTATGTACATACATATTATCTCTGTGGTTCTCCATTCTACATGTATATGTGCATAGCTCTCCATTTGTGTGGACACCTGTGTCGACTGTCGACTTTAAGATTAAACGTATCTACTATCTACTGCGCTGATTATACGAGAGTGGAGTCTCTCTAATATGTTGGTACCTATACAGATAGGAGCATATAGGATAAAAAGGAAAAGCAAAGCTAAATCTCGTAAAATATGAAAGGAAAGTGGTGTGTATATATCTATACTACCCCTACCCATCATGTATTTATCGCCGTCCAAGTTGCTATAATAGTGTGTAGTTTGTGTGAGACGAAGGAGGAGGAGGGGATGAGGGAGTGGAGCACATGTGGCATGTGGTAAAAAGGACTCGGCCTGCTGACTGAATTGACTATTGTGTGTACTTACGATGATGATACGGAAGCCAGCGTGGGAGAACCTTTGCAACTCGTTCCCACGGTTAGTATTTTTTTTTTACTTTCAGCTCGTGCCAACAGCGGGGAGCCTTTTCATTACATACCTATATCGCCGGCTATACTCCGCACACACCCTGTATATCTCCCTATATACTCGTTCTACCACTCCAATGAAGTCGACCGTCTCTACAGTCTACAGTGTACAGTCTACAGCTATGTAGGCACTTCAAACTTCAAATTCTTGACTAGATAAAGTAGCTTCTAAGATTTCAACTCTATCTCTCTCTATACTAAAAATGCCTGGCCTGTATGTACATGACCATGGCAGTGATTACATATTAGACTTGTCCTGCATATTACTGTTTATAGTGTGTTTTGTTGTGAGCTCAATTTACAGTAGTTATCTCATATGTACTGCTCCGTCTCTCTCTCCATATGTTCCTTGTTTACAATACAGTATGCAACACAATACGAGGCAAATGAAGATTGCTGAGCTAAGGCTTTCCAGCCGACAGTATATACCTATTGGCTGTACTACATGGGCAGAGTGCATTGGCGTTGGCGTTGGCGTTAGGCTTGGCATGGTGTGTAGTTAGTAAGTACTTTTGAAGATTTTTTTTGTCTGTGTGTCCGACTCACCACTCACACTTTACATAATAAGGGCTCGGCTAATGGTTAATCATCTTCACATGTTATACTATTATATGTTGAGGACTCACAAATTGAAATGGAAATGCCTTGAGACGACTCACAATTTGAGTTTTTGTGGGGAGTGAGCGAGCATGAGGCATGCATACTGTAGGTTACAAAACAAGGAGAAAAGTACAAGGGAGTTAAGTTACATACCACGTTACGCTATATGCTCTGTTGTTACTTTTACAGATGAAGCTTTTGTGTGTGTAAACTCCTCTCGCCTTCTCATCTCATCTCATAAACATAATAGTCCTTATGACTTTGACTTTCCTGTGCATATACTGTGCAACGGACAGAGTGGGAGAAGAATTTTCTGTAATAATTATACCATGTAGGTGATGGTCGTATAGCCGTAGCATGGTAGTAGTAATTTAGTTGCAGAGTTGGTGTTTGTATGTAGTTTAAATGTGGACTGTGAATATGTGAAAGGATCTAATTATGGATCGTAAATCATGGAAAGGCCGTGGCTACGCCGGCTACAAAGTCATGGGACTCAAGTCGGAAGCAATTCATGCATTTTTATATGTATCTGTTTCAGGATTAAATTCCAGATGATATGTCAATGCTTAAAAGTTGTAATGTTCTTCTTCTTCTTCTTCTCGGTCGTCGTAGCCGTAATTGCAAAAGCTTATAGTACATGAGGTCGTCGTGTGAACGCAATCATCGTTTTCGTAATTTTTTTCTTCTACGGCTTTCGTCTACTATGGAGACCGAGACCGAGAACGAGACGGAGACGGACTTCTCCCTCATTTGAGTTGGGAGCATTATTTATTGTAATTATTATGTGTGTACTATGTTACTACGTAGAGTGCAGGAGAAGCGTATGTAGTTTTTTTTGCTTTATAGTTTAATTAGTAATTAGCTTCCTAATCGTAGGAGTAATCGTAATGGGGGGAGCATCCGTCCATAAGCAGTTTTGTTTTTTCTTGGAACTCGACTCTATAGTGTATATATAGGCATAAGTGTTACATTATATGGTACATAGGTTTATCGCTATTAGTGAAGAAACATTTTGTGACTTAATGAAAATTGAAACTACGAGCGCTGCGTACTATCGACTGTTACATGAACTTCAGATACAGTGTTTTTGGGACAATGCAAAATATTCTATCTCCACTCTAATTTGAGTGTCAAGAATTCTAAATAATTGTTATATTTTGAGTTCAAAATGTCCCATCTATTCCTAATATTTCAAGTGTAAAAAGTCCCATCTACTCCTAATTTTAAGTGCAAAAAGTTGTATGAACACATTCCAGCGATTGTACGTGATATTTAAAACCTCAAATAATACACTATAGACACCTTCAACACTAAGAACTCAGAATAAGCTCTACACGTAAGTGCAGCTTTTTTAATTTAAAATAAAGCAAATTTAAGTCTTCTTCCTAAGGCCAGTTTAACGTACAGATACGACATTTTGCATTCTTTTAATTGCTTGTGCAATGAAAGCCTAGTTTCGATTTGTTTGGACTTACGACAGAATGCTTTTAGGCTTATAGGATGTAGGTAGGTACTTGCGATTAGGCCACAGAGACGATTCTTCACTGAATTTCACACAGTATACGTCCTGGTAATACATAATATGGAAGCATACGACGTCTAAATAAATAATATCAGTCAGTGTTTTGTCTGAACTTATGACCTGAGAGGATTCCTTATCAGTGTAATATCTTACTCCTTGTGAAGGAGCAAAGTCCGATATGTTATTACTGTTATCCTCGTCGTCTCTTTTTGTTCGCTTGGCTGCATTGCAGTTGTGTGCTATGTGACGTTTAGTCTTTCAGAGATCACAAAATCAAAACATTGGAATCGGGAATAACTATGGGATGAGAGGGAGAGGGGGGGGGGTGCGCTGATCTACATGTAGATAGATGAGAATAGCTTAATTGCTCTCCATATTCTACAGTTCTACACTCTGTATGCTCCTCCGTACATACAGACTGTATATGTGAGAGCTACTGTATTATTACTAAGCACTCCTGTTATTATTATTATGAGTCTGTTCGGTAATTTGACGCCTTTCAAGACCATTAACATAAGAGAGACAGTGTTGATGTTGATATAAATATTATTATGCCAGGGAGGGTACTGACACTAATAAATGCTACTGCTACTGCTTCTTCGGCTACTGGATCCCGCGATGGCAATGTACTTGAGTTGACTTCAAGATTCCGTGTAATTCCGTGCATACA
Organism: Dicyrtomina minuta; assembly: GCA_949802685.1. NCBI lineage: Eukaryota > Metazoa > Arthropoda > Collembola > Symphypleona > Dicyrtomidae > Dicyrtomina > Dicyrtomina minuta. The sequence continues at coordinate 51,494,718 of OX461808.1, forward strand.
TTTAATTTTAATATAGCCACTAGGCACTGACACTATATCATAGGGGTACTGGTACTGGTTCTGGTTCTGGCTCTAGCGTAGCGTTAAGTACTACGTCTGATTACATAATGTGTAAAAATCGTGTATGTTAAGCACTGAGTCCCTGTCGCTGTCCCTTTCCTCTCCTTTAATGATGCGAGAAAAATTCAATATTAATAAAAATTGAAGATTTTTTTTGTACCTGTAAGTAATGTAAGACGATCGTCTGTGAAGAATCAAAATTACCCATTTCCAATTTATGCTAGAATTAAAATGAGCTATTTAAAAAAAAGATAGTATTATTATTATTATTCTGGGGTGGCAAGGGAAAGCCTAAGTAAATAAGATAAATGCTTACAACGCTAATCACAAGCTAATAAAATTAGAAATAAATGGTTTTTGAAAAGTGTAAAATGTTCTATTTACATGTTTTTTGAAAAGTGTAAAATGTTCTATTTACATGTTTTTTGAAAAGTGTAAAATGTTCTATTTACATGTTTTTTGAAAAGTGTAAAATATTCTATTTACATGTGTTTTGAAAGGTAACAATGTCCTATTTACACGTTTTTAAAAAGGTAGCAATGTCCTATTTACATATTTTGGAAAAGGTCAAAATGTTCTATTTACGTGTTTTTTGAAAAGTGTAAAATATTCTATTTCTTTGTTTTTTAAAAACTGCACAATTTTCTATTTACATGCTTTCATGAACATGTTATTTTAATTTTTTCTGTAGTACATTTTGTCTGAAACTAAAAATGGATATGGGCCATTTTGGTTCTTCACAGACGGTATGTAAAATAAGACAACTATTTATAAGATGCATCTGGATCAATTATTGTATCCTCCATTCAGATCGAGATTGAAGTGGATTTGTTTTAATATAGTATTAAAAAATCCCAGTCACCTCAAAAAGTGCATGCATTATAATTTACGATGTTATATATATACCTACATGATATATTTAAATATATAATTCGTAATTTAAGGCTATGGGTTTGAAAATTTTAAAAATCAGTTTTTATTAAATTCAAGACGATGCGGGTAGTGGGATCATTTCACAGTTTACAGTCGGTGAGATTATGGTAATAGTATAAAATAGTGGCCGTGATGTGATAGTCTACATAATATAGTGGTAATAATGTGACTAGTTTGAGACTTTGAGAACGTGGTTTGATTTTCTTACACGGTTGATTGCTCCAAATCTAAATAAAAGAAGGTGGACTTTTTAGTATTGTTGACTGGTTGTTGTTGGATTTGGATGCGGGGCATGACATGAAATTATAATAAGCTTCATCCATGTACTACGTGTATTATCTCTAATACAATAATAATATTAGCTTCACCTATCTCTATCTCTCCCCTTACAGCTTGTTTTAGGATTGATTTGAGATAAGGATAAGCTCCAAAGTACCCTTATTAGTGAGCTAAAGCTGTGATATAATAAGATACTCCTTCTTGACTGTGTATAGAGTAGTAGTAGTTTTGGTCTTTGGTTTTTTTGAACAAGTTTTCAGTTTGAACTTTGGGAGTTTTTCGAAGACGAGCTCTACTATGCATAGCTATTAAAACTGATAAGGCGGAAAGATTCGTGTGTGTCTCCTGAGACTCTCATCTTCTCGCTCAATAATAATGCTTCTTGGATTTTAGTCCACTTAAACTATAATAAAATTCAAATTGGTGTTGGTGGCATGTAATTTGGCTTATAATTTGAATAAAATTATGTGTTGGGATGTGTTGTGATGTGCTACTGGGCACTACTACTACTGCTACTACTACTACTATTACGTAGACATTTTTGATCATGTAGGTTGTGGGCCTGGCCGGGTCTGGCCTTAACCGTAATTGTAACGAACAGGCCCTCTTCGTTTTAAAGTATTTATATTTTTTAAATCCCACGATAATGATAATGATACTAATGATAAGTAAGACTAAAAGATTACTAATGCACGCTAAATTTCATTCGGATGCTGCTGTGTAGAAGAGACTAACTACTACCTACACCTGCGTTATTAGATGGTAGCTAGGGCATATAGTATTTATTACTGGGGAAACTTGGAAAATTTTGGTGAGTTTAATAAAAAAAAATGTCAGTAGTTAGAGAAATACATATCGTCTGTGAAGAACGGTATTGTCTGCATACAACTTATCTGATACAACTTATTACTTACAACCTGGCACTTACAACTTATGGCCAATTCACCCTATTCCGATTCAACTTATTCCGATACAACTTATGACCGATACAACCTATGGTCTATTTAACTTATCCCGATTCAACTTATTCCGATTCAACTTGTGACCTATTCAACCTATGGTTTTTTCAACTTATGATCCAAAATCTAAAGGTAGTTTTAAGTGAAGTAATATACTGCAATAAAAATCAAAATATTCTTGATGTTTTGTTATATAGGTACTTGTTAGTATTGAGATTTTTAGAGAAATTTAAGTTATAATACATTGCATTCTGTTTTCTGACTTTTGCTTACTATTACATCGTAATGAATGCATCTTTCCCGTTTATTTTATTTTATTCTTGTATATAATTTGCTTTATATGGCTTAAGATGGTACAGTTCATCATAAGCCCAATGCATATTTCGATTTTTACTCCAATGTTTTACTTCGAATTATACTGAAATTCAGAGATTATAAGTTTAAGTTTTATTGAATTACATTATGTTTTTGTCGGGTGTTTAATATTACGTATTAGCTTATATACCAATACTTCCGTCTGTTTAAATGTGCTAGTAATTAATTATAGTTTTATAGACGTGGAGGTGGTATAGTTCACAATATGTTTAGAGAATATTTTGATTTTTACTGCAATATATTACTTTATATAAAACTAGGTACCTTTAGATTTTGTATTTAAAAAAATTAAATATTTTGAATTTTACAACTGACTTGCTCATGCCCTGCACTCATGATAGTTTTGTACACCTTATTTCAAACCTCTTTCAACGCAAGTCATATACATAACTGAAGTTCATAAGTTGAAAAAGGCATAGGTTGAATAGGTCACAAGTTGAATCGGAATAAGTTGAATCGGGATAGGTTAAATAGGCCATAGGTTGTATCGGTCATAAGTTGTATCGGAATAAGTTGAATCGGAATAGGGTGAATTGGCCATAAGTTGTAAGTGCCAGGTTGTAAGTGATAAGTTGTATCATGGTAGAACCGTGAAGAACAAAGATGGTACATATCCAATTTAAGCTATAGAATCAAAATGAGCTATGTCCTAAATGAAATTGAGAAACATGACTAAAATATGTTATTAAGAGTTTTTAAAAAGCGTAAAATGTTCCACTTAGATGGTTTTAGAAAGTGTAAAATGTTCCATTTACATATTTTTGAAAAACTGCAAAATGTTTGAATTATACGTTTTTGAAAAGTGTAAAATGCTGTTTACATGCTTTTGAAAATTGCAATATGTTCTATTTACACGTTTTTGAAAAGTGTAAAATGCTCTATTTACATGCTTTTGAAAATTGCAAAATGTTCTATTTACACGTTTTTTGAAAAACTGTAAAATGTTCTATTTCCATATTTTTGAAAAGTGTAAAATGATCTATTTAAATGTATTTAAGACATACATTTAAATATTTTTGCAGATAATGGATATTGTTTTTAGCTAAAAATGGAAATGGGTCCTTTTGGTTCTTCACAGACGATATACAGTATAATTTTAAAAATTAATACAACTAAAATCTATACGCGCCTATACAGTTTTTTGGCAGTAATTAGGTACCTGGGCACTACCTAATTATTACAACGAAAATATAGGTAGCCCCTTGCTTGAATAAACAGCAGCAGAAACAATGGGTGGACACTGGCCGCATAGGAACACTGACTCATAATGATAAAGGTACTGGCAATCCTTGTCCTGGCACTGGCGTGATTAGTAATTTTCGCGATGAAATGTAAAATGTAACTAAATCCTATATTATGTAATTACTAACATTACGTAAGCGCTCTCGCATCTTCGCTCTTGGTCGTTTTCGTTGACGCTGTCGTTGGCGATCTGCTGAGCAAGGGAGCAAGGCATGGCATGCTTTATTTTGTTTGCATCTTAAAATGTTTACTTTTTCAATTCGTACCTCACGTTATTTTTTTCCCCAAGAGTAATTGAATTAAAGCTGTGTGTTGTTAGCTCTTGCTATTAGACAGGGTGTACTGAACGGCAACGGCGAGACAATGAAGTGGATGGATTGTGCCAATGCCGCGGGAGTACCTTGTACCTACCTATACATACCATAATTATTTAATATGTATTTTGCTCATTTAAAAAAAACTATACGTGATTGGATCGTTCGTTTTAATCTCTACTGATATGCCATACCCAGACCTACCAGTACCAGCACCAGTACCAGTACCAGTCAAGAAGGAATACCTATGAATTATTCAAAAAGACTACCACTAGCGCTAATGAAATTATATTATAACATGTAATTGTCAGTAAATACAATTATTCTAAGTGGGCAGATAGCGAGTTCTTGGCGTATGCCGGAGCAGCAGAGAAATAAAAAAGCATTATGAAAATGAATTAAGAAATGGGGAAAAGTGCAATTATCAGTATGTACCTACAATAAAATAACAATAAAATAACAAGAATCAAAACACACAGTCCGTAAGTCAGACAAGAACCAGAAGACAGTGACCAGGGAACCAAAAACCAGAACCAGAAACCAGAGATCACAAAGTCTAGGAGATACTATAGAGTCAGCTGTGTAAGTACAAGAGAGGACGACGACGAAGACGAAGTCGAAGAAGCGCGCACTATATCACCAGAGGAGAGCCAGCATAGCAGAAGACACGCAGACAGAGATGCTATGTGCATCTCTACAACAACAGATATTAAGGGAAGATACAGTACTTTTTTTTTGCCGACATTTGTTCGAGACTATTATTTTTTATACACGAAAAGAGAAGGGCGAGGGTGGAGATTACATAGGCTGACGAGTTTGAGTTTACGCTTTACGCTCACATGAATCTAGTGGGGGTGGCCGCTCTATAGTATTAGTCCTATACAATTCTTTTAGTCTTTTATTTTCTACGCCTTTTATCTTTGTTCAACTTTCCTCTCCGTCCTTGTATGTATATTCCATTTCCCATTATTTCTTAGTGCACAGTGTACAATTGACATATTGTGTCATGGCATACAGTTTAAATCCTAGACAGCTAGACTGATTTCATTAAATAAAATAGGCATCCAAACTTACCCGACTTTTACACTAGCTATACCATTTTTTCCAAAAATAAAATATTCGATGTTGATGTCAATCTAAAGCGAAATGACGTTTGCAGGTAAATATAAACGGAAATGTTTGAATGAATTTTCTTGATATTTTGAGCGAATTTTGAGATCAATTAAACAGCTGTAGGACTATAGGACACAGTCGAACTTTCTATAAGACTGGCTATACCTATACTAATAATGTTAGATGACTCTATGAACGATCACAAAATGTAACGATGTACATCACATTTCGAAATTTTTAATAATAGAGCGTAATTTTAATGAATTCCAGAATATTCCATTCAAACCACTGTATCCTGATTCCATTGTTTTAATCCGACAAAAATTTTAATAAGAGATCGTAAATCGTAATCCGTCGGTCATACAGACCACAGCATCGTAGGAAGGAGCATTCATCAATCTAAACTCACGAGCGTTGTATGAAATTATGAATGAAAAAAGAAGAATAACGTATAGAGATTGTAGTGATTATTGTTGCCCTATAGGAATTATAGTGGAAGGATTCATAGACGAATTCGTATTTTTCAAGACAAAGGGAAGTAAAAATTATATTTCATTGCAAATAAGCAGGCTCGTTCTCGCGCAGTCACAATCACAAATCACAATGCAGAGGTCATATAATATAATTCGAATTCGATGGTAGATGCTTTACTTATAACTCAATGCGTAATTTAATTCAGAATTCAGCCAGTTTTATTTATCTCAGTCGCTAACTCTATCAATGTCGAAACAATAAAATCGGCTTGATAATATAATGAAATCGTGGAAGTAATAACAATAAAAATAAAATTTTATTTCAAGACTGTTTTATTGAAGAAGGAACTTCCTGCTTGATGAAAATGAAAATAATTCAAATATTCCGTATTTTAAATTCGTACCAATATCAAAGCTACAAACAGGTAGGGAAAATATGGCATGTTTTTGTTAATGTTACCTATTGCATCTAATGTCACCGTGCCCCAAAATTCAAAGAAAAATTCACTACCAACAGTCAACAGTCAACAGTCAGGATCACTTATCTCCGTCCAGAATTTCCAGAGGGCATGGAGAAATAACTTTTTATTGAGATTAAAAATTTTCCCCTGACCATTCGTTTTCATTTCGTAAAAACAGAGATAACTTGTGTAACCTATCATAAAATGGCAATGGTCAACTCTGACGTCCGGTATTACAATCACAGTTCAAAATAATAATAATTAGGAATTATTTTGATTATTAAGTAAAATGGGAAACGTGCGTCAGACTATGTTTATTTTAGTTTTATTCCACGACCATTATGATGACCTTATACATATTTGTAGTAGCTTGTTTTTTTTAACCAATAATATGCCGGTCGGAAAACGGCACATTTGTAATCAGTAAAGTGTAAAGTGCAACGACTGTCTATTGAGAGGGATGATGCGAGGAATTAATATATATGTAATGCAGTCTTAACTATGTGAAGCACTTATTTTATTAAACTCTCACTAATCAATACTATTAGCAAGCAGACGCCATATACGGGATAAAAATCAATGGAAGAGACTGTGCTGTGTGATCTGTGTAATTCTACCAATACCAATCTACATACAATACGATTTCAAGGTTTGGTTTGTCATAATATGAATGATGATAATATGCACTGCAAAAATTTGTAAATTATTTGTTTAACCTTAACCTTTTATGTTACATGTTAAAATTATTGTAATTTATTGAATTTTCCGCTCCTCATTGATGTTGTCTCTTTATTGCATGAAACCGACGACGTGCGTAATTCGTTCGTATGAAGCATACGGCTTACACAATATTACTTTTTTTATCTATGTTCATATAATGTATTCATATAATCAAAGTTGGAATTGCAAAGGCATGCGACGAAAGTATGCTCATCCTCTATGCATCAACTACTATGGGAATCTATTTGAATTAATAAATAATAAATTCTTCTAGTCAGTGTCGTCAGTCCGTTAAGATTAGATTAGCTAATATTAGTACCTACATAATAGACGTAAATATATGCGTAGGTACTTGTATAGTACACACACATATTGCAATTCTGTTTCGATTTCGAATGGATCTATGGGTGGAAGTTTCCATAGGGAAGTGTGTCCACCGCATATCATGATGAGAGTGAGGGTGAAATTTACAATTGAAATTATTCCAGATGCAAATTAATATTGTAGAAATATTCTACGAAATTGGGAACTTTCTAAGAAAAACTGTTTATGCTATTAAAATATTACTTAAATCTTTGCCATATATTACAAATGTAGGCAAATCAAAAATCATTGAGAAATCGATTATCTCTGTGTGAGGAAAACCGCACTACAGGCTAAAAATGGTAAAGGCTCATAAAGTATTGGCAATTCTGTGTTTAAAATTTTAATTTACAATTTCCTTACTTAATTTACACTTCAAAGCGTAAAGATTACTTCACTGCTCACTGTATGATTTCATAATTACTGCATATGCATATCAAGAGTTGTTTGGCATACGGGATAAGTCCATTTTTTTAAAAATCAGATTATTTGCGTGAAGTGTATTATTCAACTAGATAATTTACTGTGTTGAATGGCAAAGGTCAACATTCAACCAAAGCAATTTTTTTAAATTGCCAAAATTTCTGCTGCCGTAAACTTTGCTTGAATTTGATGGACGTATCCCGTTTTGCCAAAAAACTCTTCATATCAAATAAATGTAAAAATTCAGCTTTACATTTTCAAAAAGAAACTCAGTTAAAACTTTTTCAAAAATTGTCAATAACATGCCGACGGAACACCTTGAAAAACCTTGCAGTTGCAATATATTGGAATGTGTTTGAAAAAAGGCTTTAGAATTCTGTAATCTATATGTTTATTAATTTATTACCTAACTTGGTTGAAAATGTAGATATGCAGCTGCAAGCTGCACATAACGTTTGTGTTTGTATATATCATATGGTATTATATGCATTCTGTCAGCGACTATATTTTACATACCTATACATAGTAGGCACGCTGCATTTTCCATTTCCACCAACAAAAAGATAATAAAGCAATTCTTTTTTATCTATCATTGTGAAGTCTTTGAAAATGGAGGGTGCCTATATATTATATGTTTATTATTACTTACACCTATCAACTTTCATCAACCGTGTCCTTCCGTACAAAATTTGCCCTTCTCTATAAAAAAAGTAGATTGTGCACACACAGCAGAGTAATACACCAATATGCATAGTGTTATACATATTTAAAAGTAAAAAATCATGTCGAGCGTCCGTGATTTAATTTAGATGTGGATAATAAATAAAAAACTATATATATATATAACGGGCTTTAGCTTTTGAGCGCATTTTGTCAAGGATCCTCATGGATGTACGTGTTTTATGATTGACGAAGGTCAGACATGAATATTATCTTATTTTATTTTATACATGACACTATAAAATTATTAATTTCAAGTTGATTAAGTGAAGTTGAGGCTCTTATCATATAACATCATTGACACGGCTATATAGGTCAGGTTTTAGGTTAGGTTAGTGATAATTTTTCTCCAATTTCTCGTCAATTTTTCCATGACCAACTCCGCTACCGCTGCCTTCATTCATATATAAGAGACATAATTAACAAACATGATAATATCAGTATACACTTGCATACTGATACAGTATACAATTTCAAAGATAACAAATAATTATTATACCGCCTACAAGCTACATAATTTGGGATTTGTAATGACAATGACGTATTTCGAAATATTTTTTGGTGAAAAGTAATGACAGTCAATCCATCTATAATTTTGTTTTATTTTTATTTTTGTGATTCTAATCTTGGTATATTACACAATGAGGAAGGCCGTGGCGCAAGGCGCAATAGGTTTTCTCATACTTTTAGATCATGTTCAAGATAAAATATTTTAATTTTAGAGATTGAAATAGGAATATGACTCGCTTTGATTGACTTTTATTATTTACTAATTATCTACAATCACTGATTTACTCAGAGACAGATTTTGCAATTTCAAGGTAATATGTGAAAGTTTTCTGATTTGTGTATATACCCGGACTTTGGAATTTAGTAAATCGTTCTATCGTTAGTTTTACTCTGCTAAATCCTAAACTGAAAGTAATTAAGTTCACAATTCCACAAGCCACTGCATGTTGATTACAAGGCATGTGGCACGTTTCCTATATTATTAGGTAAATAAAAATCCAAAGTGTGAACTTTGAAAATCTTTTTTAAAAAATTTCAAAATTTTGAAGTTTCAAATTTCCATTGAGATTGTAAATAACTTTCTATAGCAAATTTGAAATTTCCAAATTTTGAAAGCTTTTAATAAAAATTTCAAAGGTTTACACAGGAATTTCCTATTTTAGACCACGGGGTGTACTATTCAAATTCCGACCTCCCAGACTCGTGTACTAATAAAGGCCCGTGTAATGTTAAATAGACCCGTGGACTATTCAAACTCATATCTCTCAGACCCGTGTACTAATACAGGCCCGTGACACGGGCCCTGTGTACAATTATGGACCCGTGGTCTAAAATAGGAAATACGGTAATTATCATAAAAATATGTAGAAATAAAAATACACTAAAAATATAATATTTGGAAGGCGCCATCTGTGTTTCTTGTACTGCAGGGCTCAATTTTCCTACCAAAATTAGACTAGTATGTTAGAGAAGCCGCTAAAAGCATGAAACTTGTTGTTTGGGGAAATATTTAATTACATTTTACATTTTTTCAAATTTCAAACAAGATTCTCAATTAATAGAGATTACTTACCTGTTAGCATTATCCTAACGTAATCATCTTCAGTGCAGGACGTATTAGTTTTCGTTTTTCTTGGACGGGACTTTCACATGTAAGGCAAATATTGCTTAATGGAGGTAAGCAAAAAGCATTCATTATACTTTACATATCGTTATATATATTAAGTGTGTGTACCTATACTGATACTTGCTATCTGCTGTGTACAAAATAAAATGTTTAAAATAAAAATACATGAATATATTATTGTGTATAGTGTAATGTTGAATGTGTAATCCAGTCTAGCTTATCCAGAATCCAGAGCCCAAAGTGTGAGAAAAGATAGAAAATCTGAATATCAATGAAATGACAAAACAAAATGTATGGGATTGTTTGTTTAGGTTCACACGTATTGAGAATTTTGGATCAACAAAAAGGAGATACGATAATCTACAATCAACAGTATTTTTACTGTATGCATGAATTCCGAATCGGTGTTGGATCCTGCTTTTTTCTGCTGCATAAAATAGTTAAATAGTGAGAAAAAGAGGTGCACTGACTGTAAGATTGTGTATGGATCACCAATCGTCTTGGTACTGTGATTGTCATCATCCTTCCTATAAATCGTTACCTCACCGTTCACATAACTATGATGGTCCATGGAAATTGTAACTAACTAAATTCAGAGCAAGAAAAAAAAACACAACATGTATAAAACATGAACACCATCATGACTAATGATGGTTTGAGTTCGGGTCTTTCCAGAAAAAACAATAAAAATCAAAAATGTGGTGCAGTTTGAAGTTGTCAACGACAATGACAATACTCTCCGTTTCTCATCACTTCTCCAAAGGAATAGAATTGATATACCGATGACACGGAACAGATCAATGTAAGTGCGTCATAGAGATTTTTTAAACGAATGTACGAAGGGCAGGCAGGTAAGTAGTATCTCTGCAACAAGGCAGAGAAAAGACGTTCGCAAAGACGCAAGTACTTACAAGATCGACAGCTTCTCCCTGAGACCCAAATGAAGTTAAAGTTTCAAGAAATATGTAACAGAAATTGAGAATTGTTGAATTGTAAATGTTTACTACTCTTGACTTTCCCTAACTTAACGAGCATCTGATTCTGATTCTCAGATAAAATCAAAATTCATGAAAAACACGACACGACAGTATAAACTATAAACTAACCGCTACTAAAAACACATGTCACTGTATTGTTTTACATACCGCGAGTATTAATACGATACTAAAAAAAACTTTTGTTCTCGTTAATCAGTTTGTTTTGTAGTCCAATAACTACATACCTACCTAACTGATATTCCAAATAAAAACATCAACGACAAGACATTAAAAAAGTTCACATCGTTCTAAATCCATTAACATGAAAATGAAAGAATACATACGAGTATAGTAAAGAGCGCAGCAATAGCAAAAATTTTGATTGCATCTTCCATAGGCATAGGCAGGGTTTGAATTTGGATATCTACTATCAACTATGATGATTCATATCTTCAATCGTATTTGTATATATGATTTTCTATCGTATTGGATTGGTTTTCGTACCGTGGGAAAGTCAAGAATTTAACTTTCCGGCGTTCCATAAACCTACAAGTCGTAAACGATATGTAAAAAAAATCATACATATTATTTGTTATTTATTTTATTTTATATTATTTAAATAAGTTGTTGTCGGTGTTGTCAATTATTTCGTATCAGTTTTAGCAAATAATAAATGTCAAGTAGGTACATACTTTCGTGTTTGTATACTAGTAGTAAGTAGTCAGTAGTTAAATCTATTCGGTTTCGGTACGTACTTATACGTGATCGGACAAGTAGGCATACTATTGGTTGTTGATTGCACTCTAGCTAGGCTCTATAGGTTCGACGTTCGTATTATTTTAATTTTGCTTTGTCGTAAAAATGCTTTCAACAGTTATATAAGAGAATGATTATGATTAGGTAAAGACAAAGTAAGTGACGATTCAACATTTGATGTTGATAATACTGATTTTCAGAAGTGAAGTAGGTGCTTGAGCATCGTATCGAAGTGATAGGGGAAAATGTAGAGGTATCTGTTTATTTAGTTTCGTCCTCACAGAACGCTATCAACATCAACCTCAGCCTTAAGAGATGTTATTATGTTAGTATAAGGTGTGAGTGGAGCGGGGGTAGCATAATTATACTAGTAGCATCGTTTAATTTATTGCAGATTTTAAGCTTTTAAGGTTTCAATGTATATAGGGAAGATAAGAGGTATAATGTTGTGAATAGATTATATAGAGTTTTGGAGTCTCGATAGTTTGTATATTTCGTATGATTATACACTTGGTAATTGTGTGACTGTGTGTCCTGTATAGAGTGCCGTAGTGTAAAAAAATATATAAATTATTTGTTTATTAATTCCATTTGACAGCTTTATCATCAGCAAAAGTAAATAACCACTTAATTGTGGGAAAATTTTTACATTTCATTGATTTTGGCGAGTCGAAACATGTTCATGGATACTTAGACCGTCATGAAACATAGGTTGAAATTAAAACTAGCTTTTATGTTCGAAGGTACATATGTAAGTAACACCATAAAAACTCGTGCTAAAATATTTACCACATCCACCAAAGTACAAAGTATCGTTAATATATAATGACAGTAAGAACAAATGGATTTAAATGTAATAAAATTCAACCTGTCATCATCATTCTTATGTTTTTATTGATTTATTACAGCGATCAAGATGACTTGCTCGGCTGCTACCGCTACCGCTACCGCACTCGGCACACAGGAAAATCAGAATCAGCTTTTTCGTTTTTTTGAATGGAATAGTGCAATCCAAGAATTTCCTGCCTTTATTTTATTGTTTATGATGCGATGCTGCCTTCAAAGCTGCTGCGACTACTACTTTGGAATTATTATTATTATTATGGTAATAATTATTATGTATTTCCGGTTGTGTTTGCACTGTTGTATAGATTCTACTACGTGTGAACTGTGAATTATTGCAGATTTACTCATGTATAATGGATAATTCTGTACTGGCAACTGGCAGTAGAAAAATGTCAAGTTTTCAATATCGATTTATAATTTATTGCAACTTCCTATACAGATTTCGTTTCGTTGGTTGTCACCGTTCCAACTGTCAAAAAAGAAAAGCTGCATTCATCATTTATCGCTATCAACAAAATTAATCCCACGCCAATTTTTGACTTCTGATTTTGTGTCAAGCCGAAGTAGATCATTAAACAATAACAATTATTCATTCAAGCTTTGAGATTTTGTGAATGAATTAATGACTTCATGGAGTGTCGAGTGGTGTGAAGCTAACTAGTAAGTAGGATTGCTGAACTAGCGATGCGACGGCTACATTATTGAGCTGTGAGAGTGAGAAGTAAGCATTAAAATAAAATTCATGCATTGTTATGCCATACTGTATATATTCATAAGTAGGTGCCTATACTATATAAATGTTCACTGTCATAATGTGAGTAGTGTGCAATCCTTATATTCTCAAATTTTTTATGAATATTTAGGTACGTTGTCGTTATATTTTCGTGGGAGTAAATCTGGATATTTAATACTTCAGCGGGGTCAGGATTAGTCACTCCTTTGCTATTTAAATTAAAATTCTGCCATATCCTATACACCACACTCGTCTTCTATTCTTCATATATATATTTAGCTACTACCTTAAACAGTAGTGTATGTAACTGTATAACATATTGCAAATTAAATCCTGCTGGATCATAGGATTTATATAATGCACAGTTGAGCTAAAAGTTTGACTGTTGGACTGACTTCTGAAAAGCGTGAGAAGCCTGGACAATGTCATGCTTAGTCATGGCATTATACCAAATATAGATATAGTCAATAATACGCTATACTATTGTGACCACTATAGGCTCATCTTCCGTTCTTGAGAAATGATATGTACACTGCATTCTATGATGAGGACAATTTGCATGTGCGAATCTCTTCCTTCCCTTGGGTTTTATTTACACGTTGTAAGCAAAAAATTACAAATTTTGTGATGAAATATCTTGTTTTTTATAGCTCATACTCAACCAGCTCACATAGGATCTAATATAATAGTGTATGTAAACTCACTGATATATTATGTAGATCTCGTCTAATACACACACGTACTCACACGGTATTTATGTTTGTCGTTTGTGTTATTATTACGTGTTAAATAGCTGTGTAATAGTATTCCAGCAATTATTAGTTCATCACTGACGAAGCACATAAACTATATCAGCCACATATATGCTATAGTATACTGCGTCCTATAGAGCGGCAATATAATTATCCTTATGTAATTATATCCTATTTTTTTTATTTTACATTCTTTGCTTTGTCATTTTTATCCTTTTGTCAGACTGTCTGTCTTTTGTAAATTTGATACTGACGTGACATATGGCATGCTCCGGTACTAAAAATCATAAACTAGTAATATAACGTAGGTACTTTATAATATGGTTTTACATGAGTAACATTATCATACTACACCATATCATACCATGACACAATGTACTAAAAATAGTTTAGTATGCAACATGCTGATGGGGCTGGGGCCAACATAATAATTTGACAGTATAAATAAATAATATTATTTATTATAATAGAGTGCTATATAGTACTTAAAGGATAACAATATGAGTCCCCGTACATGTAATTTAATAATAATAATTATATAAACTTTGTAGTCATTGAAATTTAATGCTGTGATTGTCAGTATGTATGTCATGTCCATGTCACCCACTATTACTTACTTTGACGATTCGTATTTTTTTACAGCTCATTTTGGTGATGGGATGGTTCTTTTGACTACTTAGTAAGTCACACGATACTTAAACTGATGCACATGACACATTCTTTTCTCGGCGTACGCTGCGCTGGTGTGGGAAAAGAATGTCGTTCGTTCTACTGGATGATGAATCAACGGTTTTCCTCTCTCTCGTCCTCATCTCACAGTTTCTAACCTCTCCAAAACTACGTCGCAAATTTGTAATTTGATTTTATTTATTACACACTAACTACCCATACAAATCATAAACTCAATTTGTTATTTCATCATTAGTATTATTTAATTATCCTAATCACATGACATAATGACATGGCATGACAAGCACGAACAGTCAGTTTCCTCCACTATACTCACTCAAGACTTGCTTTTGTATATTCTTGAGTGTGAATTCTTGATATTTCTCTTATATGCTCTCTAAACTTCCCAACAAATCTAAATTATCGACACGCTTGTGTTGTAAATGTAATTAAACCACACGGCTTGGTTTTCGTTTCACTTTGTGTATTCTATTAGTTTTAAGAACGATTTGTCCGCACTCCTTTTGATACTAAAAATCAGATTAATGTTTATGTATTTTCCAAGAAATTGACTTGCGTATGTAGTAGTAGGTATTTCTTGTTGAGCACTTATCGTTCATTAGTAAAGTAAAGTAGCATGAAGATACTATGTAGACACTAGAAATCGAAATAGGGAACCTATCCAAATCCAGAGTACAAAATACCCAGAGAGCTTTAATCTCCAACAACTTTCTAGAAAATAGATTGGGAAATGCTGATTGCAGTAGCTCTTTGTTTAGTTGTACACGTGCAGCTCATTTGCATTATCCATTCCATTCAATTGACATTCTGATAATCCCGTCGTCGTCTGTCCAAGGATGCAGTCAGTCCTGAGTCTGAGCATAGAAGAAGAGTATACAGCAAAACAAAGACACAGTCACAGTCGCAGAGACAGTCCGTAGAAGTCGGCAATGATAACAATATGAATACAATGAAAAATTTTCTGAATCAAAATTTGAAGTAAAATAAGGCAGTTGAGGGGATTATTATTATTATTATCATGAAGAATGTACCTACCTGTATGTATATAACATAGGGAAATAAGGGATTATACACGTGAAGGTATATATGCACGAAATTATACGAACTTGCTCCTCCAAGTATAAAGTCCAAGTCTGGAATGGTAATGGTCAGTACATATGCACTTTCCTTTGTGCGTAATTACTAGTTCGCGACAGTTGAATTTGAAAAGAATAAGGGACAAAAAGTGCTAAACTATACTGTAGTACACGACAATAATAAAGCAAGTTTTCCATCAACAAACCAAAATATATTATGCTAACAAAAAATATTAATATGAATAAAAGCGTCTGTGCTGGTGCTGGTCACTGTGGTTCTGACTGTGTACGAGTTATAGTAGTTAACATTACAGACTTACAGACAGTGTGCATTATAGTAGAGTAATCCTCCCTCCCTTTTTTCTATATCCTACAACACTATTGTCCTAGAGTCTTCAAGTTTGAAGTCTTGACAAGTGCATGAAATAGTAAAACCACAGCAAGACATGAGTGTAGTACATAAATTTTTGGAGGAGCGCGCATTATGTAGATTGTGAGTGATTTGATTTTCCTGGGTTGTGTAAAATCCAAATCCTTTTTCTTGAAGAAGATTATTGAGCTGATAGCCTTAAGAATAAGGAGAACCTTCCCTTTTCTTCGTCTCCTTGACGGTCACACTACTTAATACTATCGCTTCTTGGCATGGGACAACGACAACGGTTGGGCACAAGGAAGGCACGTTCTTGGTTCTTTCTTTTTGTCTTCATAACTATTGTATGTATGTATGTATGTAGGTAGTATAGCTATATCACATCATTTCAGATTCCGTATCGTTTCCATTAGCAAACCTTATTTACTATTTACTCGTAACAATGAGAGTACAGTATATATGATTATCGTCCGTCCCAATCTTCGTCTCTTTTCGTTTTCATCTTCTCTTTCTTATAATATTCTCTCTCGCGATCATCCCGTCCATCTATTTACCTGTTTCCCTGTTTCCTCACAAATACACCTATTATCTAAACATGGGCTTTAAAGTTTGGTTTTCGTTTCCCTTTTCATCTTGTGCAAGAATCATATACCACATTACCATGTAGTACCTATGGGCAAGTCCTATGTCGATGGAACCTATAATAATTTATCGTGTGCTCAGTTCACTGCTCAAGACTCTCGATCCCGAGTCGAGGTATATAATTAACTATTGTCTGAACATTACTGTTGAGAGTTGGTTTTGTTGTTGGTTCGTAGGTTAGTTCTATCAACTCCCTGGAGAAACAAATAGGTCATGTTCGTGTCAGTGCGTGTTTTTCCTGAGTTATGACTGTGTATATATTATTATTACAAATACTAACCTAATGCTCGTGTATTCGTATTTGTCCGTAGTAGGTGGGGAAGTGTATGAGAGTATGCTATATAGGCTTGCTTACTTTGTTTTTGCTTCAGTGCAATTACTGACATAGAAAAGGAGACCAATTCGAAGCTGGAGTCGGAAGACCTCCAAAAAGGATCTTGTCATAATACATACAATATAATGGGAGAATAGAATATAGAATTAGATTTTGAATTGTATCTGTAGAAGAAGGAACCTACCTAGAAGAGTAGAGTAGTCGCACTGACAGAAATGCCATAACTTTAGTACTTATATGGGAAGTACGTGTGCGCGTAAGGAGTTATTATTATTATTGTGAAAATGCTCAATATACCACCAATACAATCATGGTCATATTATAATGTAGATATATTATGATTTTACTGCACGCTATTATAAGTATTGCCCCTTGCCCCTATAGTTATTGCTGCTTGGGGCTAAATACGAATATAATGTGTCGAAACTTTCAAAGAAATGATTCAAAGAGCATCAGTACCAGACCCAGCACCGGCACCGGTATGTGATTCTTCCTTGATGTAAAAACATTATGGGAAATTACTATTACTACTAGATCCTCTAATAGGCTTTCTATATTCTGTAAAGTCTTCTAACACTCTCAAGAGCATAGTCTGAGACTGAACTTGTCTGAAGGGATACATTAGTATTTTTCACTCTTCTCATTCCGCCACACAACAGTGGCTCGCAGTAATGAGTTTTTGTATTTTATTTACGTTTGGGTTTAAATTGAAGATAAGTATGCGTGTAATATAAGAATAAGAGCTCTAATTTTGTAGGTGCTTATCGTTAACGTTAATAGTGTCTACTTGCCTACTATGTACTCTGACTCATCGGCTAGCGGAAACTATCAAATTAAGCAAAGGTTCTAGTTCTAGGTAAATCCTAACAATAGATCAGTGTAATGAAAGGCGAAAGGAATGATGAATTGATGAGAGATTTCTCAGATTGTTGAAATGAGTTCAAAAAAGGACAATAATACAAATTGTAATATAATAGGGAATATATATGGACGTATTTTGGTATAGGTAAAAATTATATATAGAAAATGGAATAAAGAATGAATATCTCTACTAGGTAGGCACGTTTTACATAGAGGAATAGAGCCCGTCAAATTAATCCTTCAATATAATGGAGAGATTAAGCCAAAGAAATAATTTCTACTGTGTGTAAGATACAATCTTAAAATATTTTGGATTCGGATTTGAAGAAATTTGAGCTTGAATTCTTCGCCTTGATTCCACATTATATTTTCCATCCGTCAGATCATCCAGGCCTCCAAATTACCTACTTACACTACATGTGTACAGACAGAGAGAATCTTTTAATAATGTTATTAAGTAGGTAGCTGAGTAGGTGCCTTGATCTTGATGTCTTTGGTTTGGGCTATTATTATGGTCACATTAGTAGCCGCTGTTCAGTTATTAATCCCACTGTAAGAAACCCTATTGAAATCTTTGGTCATGCTACATGGATTTGGTCGGTTTTATCATAATAAATGATCTCATTTTTTTTGTTCAGTGTCAAAATTTCAATGTGTCCATATATATTTTGTTTTGTATTGTATCCTTAATAATGGAAAAAGTCGGGGTAACCAAAACCAAACAAGAGTGTAACTACCGCAGTTTTGAGCTGTTTACGCCGGGGCTCTTCTTACTTTTGTTAATTGAGTTTCTATAAATATTTAATGTGTATTTGCTCACACCTGGTCCTGGTAGAACCTCCGGAATCCCGAGTGGAATGTTGTGATTTTAGTTGTGATTGTACATTCTAAAAATGGTATTTTGGTATTACTTGAATTACACATTATTTTGAATTTTGATGAAGGGAGATTAGAAATTATCATGAAAATATATAACATACCATTGTTGAGTGAAAATGTAAGAGTGAAAATAAGACTTCAGACTTTAAAGCATTAGAAGCAGATTTTCTGTCTCACTTTTCCCTTTCAGCTGAAAATGATTTATATAATTTACTTTACTTGAGTGTCATTTCAACACACTTTCTTGTTCATGAGCTGACGAGCTCTAATACTTTTTTAAGGAAAATTTTTAAAAAATTACCACATTAACCGGTACGCACACAAAAAAATGATAAGAGCAATTTAAGTGACACTTTTTGCCTTGTAAGCGTATAGATGATACAGGTGTAGATAACCTTACGTACCTACATACAGTACTTTGGAGGTTTATAATTTATAAATTTTTAAATTTAACCTTCCTCCTAAAACCTCATCATTATTTTCATTGGGAAAGCATTACTACCACAATTCAGAGTGTAGTTATTATAGACTTAAGGTAGAAATTAAATGATACCCGGAAAACTTAAAATATTGCTTACTAGTTAGTATTTTCCCTGATGCATCGTAAAGAGTAGCCAACAGTCGTGAGTGTGGACGTGTGTGTTCCGCAGGAAATGGTTATGTTGTGGGTAACGTACATTAGCCATGTAGTATAGTTAACTCTCTCCTTTGTAAAATATTGTTACAAACTGATAATAATCTATGAGGATATATGTACGCCTTTATATAAAATTAATTCATATGCGGTTGTGGTCACTTTTCTCATTTTATCTCAAATTTTCATTTGAAATTTATCCGACTTGGATTTCCTTTTGTACGAGTACATAATTAAACATACTTACATTAATACATTAACTATATACGGGCTTACTTTGAATATTTGGAGGAAACAGTTATTAATTATTTAATATTTTAACTACTTGACCGAAAAAGCCACAATATAGGATTCAAAGAAACATTTTAAATTTAAAGGGGTTTTTTAATCATGGTGTTAAAACTGTTAAATGCTAAATCGTCGTATTAATTGTTTTAAGCGTCCGGAGATAAGAAACATTAAAAACTTTAATATGGATAACGTGGATGCATACGTGGCAGTCCCGAAAATTAATCAGTTTAATTATATTAACTTTACCTCTTCCTCATTCAATAAAATTCAGCTACGAAATACGAACTAATATTTCGAATTTGAGCTATTTGACTAAATGCGCGATGATTCACATAATTAGAGTGAATGTAGGTACATAATTATTATAATTATGACTTTGTTTGTCTTCCCTTAATGTAGTTAGTCACTGAGCCAGTCAGTCAGTCAGTCATGCTCCTGTTCATTATTTTATCTCATTTCGTGCGTCCGTCTATCCTTCTCACTTCTCTGAGCTGTCAATTCTTCGTGTTCCAAAAGGATTTAACTGCTATATGAAAAATACAGATTTACATTATGTCTCCTTTTTGGGAAAATATTTGTCAATACTACTTAGGTACATATAGTATTTTTAAACTATGAGTCTCGGCCTCGGCTAAAAGGGAATATTAAACAGAGGCTATTAACTGTGACTTATACCATGTACACACACTTAAGTTGGTATAAAGTACACAAACTTTGCATCACGAGACTACATATCTAAATCTAATAAAAATGACCCACGGAAACTTTTATGTCAACTACGAGGCTTAGCTTTTACACCATACTGTAACTGTGGTCTATAGTTCTGTAGTCGTGTTTGGCTTTGGCTTGCAAACAAGATTGCCCCTAATTTAAATGCCAAAATCTGACTATCTTCAATAAATTTTCCATTCTAGTCAAATAACTTTATTGAGTCAGTCAGTAAAGTCACTTAAAAGAACTTACAGATAGTAGATATTTACATAAATCTGAGCTGAACGTAGCGTATGCATAGGTCATTGGAAGGGTCAAATCGAATAAGCTATTACTGTACTGTGCTGTACTGTACTATCTTTATTGTTTTGGTACGATACTTAAGCAGAATTTTAAAAGAATGTATTTTGTAACAACATCAACACACTATCAACATCCCCATGGAAATAGCATGCAATACAGTACAGGCATAGCTCAAAAATATTGCTAGCACAGTCTATTGCGATTATGTACTTTGGCAAAGTAATTTACATAAATATTACGCTAATTTAAGTATTGTAAATGTATTACACGAGGAAAAATAAGTAAATAAAACTTCAAATGTAGGTAATATAGGTGATACCTGTAAGGCTAGACTCCTAAATATGCTATGATATCTCGCAGTTTGAATTTGAATATTCAGGGTTCCAGCCACTTACATCAAAATTAATACTAATTTACCTAAGTCATTAGAAGTCGTGGTCATGTAGAATCAAATTAATTATTCTTTCACTCTCATTATTAGCGTGGATATTTTGGAATTCTTCTAAATGATAAGATACGCTAATCACAATGCACTGTTTGTGAGCTATTATTGATCTGGAAACTGTATGACATTCAAGTTTTTCCACTGGAATCCATTAATCAATCCCGATATGAAATTTTTATTGAGGAAATTTTTACTTCAAAATAATTTTGTTTAGAACATATAGACGAAAGTAGGTACTTACGCTGCATGACGATTTTCCTTCACAGTTTCATGCGAAATGGGAATAAATCCATGTAAATATACAACAGAAATTTATGCATGCTGAAACCCATGCAAAATGAGAAATTGTTGAGGTTCAACGTTCAATCTAAAGAAACCCCTATCTTCTATAACCTTGTCGTCGCCCTATTGTTTGCAAGTCGGGTGACGGCAATCGTGATACAGTAGTTTTATTAGCATATATCGTTGTACAGAAATAAAGAAATTCCCAATGCTGACTTTGATTTTTTTGATATCAAATCAGAGAATCAGGAGACATGAGACTTGCACGAGGACGACGCGCCGAGGGACGAAGATTAATGAAAACATTAGACTTTTTAATCAACAAGACAACTACACAGATAATCTCTGCTGTGCAGTCACGGCTAAGCTAAAACTATACAAACTACAAAGGTATTAATTATTATTCTTATATATACATACTATATAATCCTTTAGCACAATGGTTATCTTTGGTTGAATTTGGATTTCTCAGTACGCGTAATTACGGATATCAAAGTACCTACGCAGAATTTAATCTACCTATAGATATGTATATGGTATGTACCTCTCAACTAGTGACTGGTAACAAAATAACTGTTTTAATTATAAATCAGAAACTACATGTCATGCCTAATTGGACTGGGAAAGTCAAATAGTGTTGAGCGTGATTTACGATAAAATCCTAGAAAATCAGGATTCATCGACTTTGTTAACTAACTACATGCATGAGTCATGAGCTGCTGATTGATGGCTGATGACAAATTTATATATGTAGGTGAAATATGCAAATTAAATTCTTCAGAGTTTGCATAATTGTCAGTGCAAAAATGGAAGGTTACAAAACACTTTAGTTCCAGTAAAATTTTGACATCGCTTGAAACGTGATGAAACGCGACCCCGAGCCCCGGGATTCACGTGATGTTAAAAACTAAGTTAAAAGTTGTACATACGAAGAGTTTGTTTTTAAAACGCGTCAAGTCAAAACTCTATCCACTGGACTTAACCCGTTTTAAAAACAAACTCTTCGTATGTAAATGTTAAATTGTTTCTATTTAATGTATTTGACTCTTCTTCTTAAAACTTGTACTACATTCATGAAAATAACATTACTTCCTAAGAATTGATTTAAATTATTCATGATGATACGATGGTGTCATGGGGTAAATGAAAGTGAGCTGTCCCCATCCCTCGCCTCGCCTTTCCTGCTACTGTGTTACATAGTTCGGGTTATCGCGGGTTATTAGTACGTTTATCCCATTACAGTGTACCTACATAAATTACAAATTCATGTTAAGTACCTACCTACGTACGTACCTGCCTGCGTTCAACATGCTTGAATATGAATTTCATTTTTTAAGGAAATATCAGTATAATATACCGCACTATCTTTTTTAAGTTTAGCCGTTGGGACAAATATCAGACGGAACACCGCACCGACACCGACATTGTGGCGCGTTGAACATTTTTTGAGCCCCCTAACCTCATCAGCATTTCCAAGTATTCCGAATAAAACTTTTTTAGATAAAGTTTTACAAAATAATTCCACTTCTAAAAATTATTTTACCACGAGTTTCCAACCTTATCTAGAGTACCTACCTATATTGGAGAGCCTATAGTGCTTATAGTACTTACCATAGTTAAAAGTATTATCGGTATTTTAGTAAACGAAACCAATTAAGTATTACCACGGTAAGGATTATGTGCAAGCAAAGCCTGGTAGTCAGTCACCAGTCAGAGGCTCCTGTCTACTGTTGACTGTCTATTATGTACAACCACACAACTCGGATGGATAATCTAAATGTCACTGATTACTTGTCTTTTCATTAAACTAACCATTGTTTTAACCTGTCTGTCAATCCATCTGTAATATGGCTATTGTTGCTCCCTTCCCTCTCTATGTGATCATTTCAGAGAGTCAGAGTCAGATGAAGCCGCATCCCTCCAGACGCCACGTACATACTCTATTGTTGATGAGGCTAAATTTGAATTGGGATGTTCAATTTTATTCAAGTGACTTGACTTTGCTCCAAGCTTTTTCTGTCTGCCTGTAGTCTGTATCTCTTCCCACACAGTAGCTACGTATATATGTAGGTACTGTTAAGGTATATAGCGCATCTCTATTTGCAGTGGAAATGGATTGGTTTGGTTTGGGTCTTCCTTTCGTTGCACTTGGCTCATTTCTTAAGTTCAATCTATAATCCAATGCTCCACGTTCAGTGCCAGTACTTGGCTCAGTACAATTGAGCTAAAGAAAAGTAAAGTAAGTATATATAAGAAAGACGAAGAAAGAAAAAAAAGATTTATAAAGACAGAAGACAGGTAAACAATTGGCGTGTCTAAAAACTTCATCGTCCAGTCACAAGTTCAAATTTGAATTCAAGAAGAGGAAGACAAGTACTGTAGTAAGGAGTTATATCAAGTGCAAGTCCGTGTGTCGGGAAGAAGCATTACACAGTTTTAACCACATAGGTTATAGTAACATACTAAAAGTGACAACCTATATCCGTAGTGTAGAGAGAGAGTATCTTTCTTTACAGATCCTCCTTTGTATTCCTCGCTTTTTAAGTTTGTACTCCCTGTGTTTGTATTTGTACTCTGACTGAGCGTTGGTTGCACACACGCGGTCTTTATATGTACAATACATTGCTTGTCAATAAGGGCAGACCAAGACCAAGACCAAGAAGGCACATACTAAATACATATAAAATATAGAATTAACGCACTTACTTTAGTCACTAGTCATAGTGGAACAGTCACTGTCATCCTCCTCATCGTGGCAGTGTTAAAGAGTGCATGGGAAAACAGGCTTCTTCTTCTTCGTCTTCGCCTTCTTCTTGGCTGCTAATTCTAAACTGGGATTTATTTATTTGTATTGTGTGATTGTCAAGCATTGGGAAGAATTAGAAATCTGAAGGCATGCCTTCACTCTATATAGGAGATACCTACTACCTACTAATACACTGCAACCACGGACACGGACGTACTTAAAGCGTATGCAGGAGTATAGCTCAACCAAATCAAAATCAAACCACTGAGCTCCATGCCCATCATGCCAATACATGCTGTCAATAATTATAATTATATCCTCAGAAAAAAGGCGAGATATATAGAGTGGAAGGAGAAGGATATATAGTGTATGAGTAATGAATTAGTAATAGTAATGTTATGGTTTTATTTGAATTTGATATTGTGTATTGTATATACTGAGGGGTAAATAATACATAGGAGAGAATAGGACTGTTGTACAGTGTGTAGTGTGTAGGAAAGAAAGGTAAGTCAGTGGCAGTGGCAGTGGGATGGCATGTGGAGGGTGTGAAGAGAATAGTCATCCGCCAAGAGTGTGGATCGCAGGTGTCGGCAAAGCGTGGGAAGAAGCTTAGGATGGTCATTCCCACGCTACCTGAATAGGCCACAGGCTCCCTAACTAACTCACAACAACCACCAACAACTTTAACTAGATAACTACTACATACTATACCACCACCAACGCGCCTGGATATACTCTTATATCTATAGACTGTCTTGCGTATCTTTTATATACTCCGTCTCGTCTGTACTTCTGTTTCTGTAGTCTACCCTCTCAAATATCATCAACAGTATAACAACAGGGCAAAACAGCTCAGAGCTCACTACCGTACCATATATCAACTTTTGGCTGCGGCTTCGGTATCGGTATTGTGTGAGTAGCTTTTCCTGGGCTGCCCTTATGCCCTTATCCAATATGCCAATCTCTGCATCTCCCTATAGGTATATCAGTAGTCAGTCAGTATATAAAAATACAAATAAATGCAGGGCACCAGCACCACCATACGTACAGTGTACACCCGCACCCCTTAACTTACTTGACTTAGGTACTATACCCTATAGCCCTTCATGACATTTACCGAAACGGATTGCTCGTTCAGATAACTCAGGCATCGACATTCCCATAGTAGTGAAGGCTTTTGGTATGTACTCGTATCTAATCTATAATATGTTTATGCCTTTTTGCTACCCCTATTATGGAGTAGTGAGTATATGGATTGGAGTGGAGTGGAGTCTCGACTTGTCGTCGGTTGTTGGTCGGCGGGGTGGGGGTGAAGTTTCACGTACGACCGAACGCCGGCCAGGCCAACTTGTAATCTCCAGTAGCCGTTGCCGGAGCCGGAGCCGGGGCAGGAGAAGTAAATAATGACAGGGCTTGTACCCTGTGGATGTTATAGGAAGGGAAAATGCTATGGCATTAAATGGGACGACGTTCAGCGTTCCCATGGACTTTTCTTACTTGTCAGTGGGGCAAGTGTCAGTTTGCATAGTACAGCTCAGCATTGCTACATTCTCATAGTATATTATGTAAATTCATGATGAGGTATTTTTGTATTCGTAAATTTATTTTCGTTTCTCCGCCCGTGATTTTTTCCTCCCCTCACTGATTTAGCATTACGCTAGAATTAGAATAGAAGCGCTGTAGTGTGTTACCCAAGTGGGTAGTACTTATAATATGCATAGTGTATATCTTTTTTATACTGTCATAGTAGGTACCTACCTACTGTAGGAGTAGGACTGGAGCAATTGCAGTTAAATGTAACTGACTGATGGTAAGTGTTACAGGGGAAAAAAGAAAAAGACTGACTATATACTCCTCGTAAAAGTATAATAAAACTATAAGGCCATGGATGGAATTGGTAATGGTGTTGGAGTGTAAACTACAGAAATTATCGTTATCGTACTTGAGTCAAGGCAAGGCTATGTAGTATGTAGGGGGAAAGGTTCGAGAGTTGGATTTGGATTGGATGCTGTTGTGAACACACGCTTTTGGCCGTATGCTCTTGGTGTGTGTGTGTTTGTAGTGTGTTATGGGATATGGGAGAGCTCCTCTCTCTCATCGTCAGCCTCTCGTGTTCTTGCTCTTGGTTTGGTCGTGGACGTGGACGTGGTGGTGGGGTAAATACATAATGTTGAAATGTGCCCTTTTATCACGGAGAAATTACTTTGTCGGAAGTCATTCATACTTTGACTCTCGTACGAGTTTCGTCTCTCTGAGAATCAGTTGAGAGTTGGCGTTGAGCTGACGAGCACGTCCACGTTTTCTGTCAGCAGTTAGTTTTCTTCTTAACTTATACTACTTGTCGTTCTGTCTTATACGATACGAACACATTCACAATTCAATTACTAAACCAACTCCTTACTACACAGTCAATTTAATCCAGTATACTACAATCATCTTGTTGTAATCAAGAAAAGCATTTTATTTAAATCAGTGTTGTAAAATCCTGCTAAGGTATTTTTACGTGATAAAAAAAACAATTAATAATAAATACGCTGATTGATATTTTTGTGATTTTCGAAAGAAATACAAAGTTTTCAAAAGACAATCAAGAACAATGGCCACTTTTGTAGCCCAGGAGGAACAGCCCATTTCTCGGACTTATCAATACCGGAAGGTAAGAATTATTAAAGGGATTTTGAATTATATATAGAAATTAATATTTAATTAATAGCTCTGTGGAGTATCAAATAGTCTGTATGAATGGGAATTCGTGGGATTCCTCTGTAGTAGTAAAAGTTGAGGAAAGTCACGGCACGGCAACCACCTGTTGCATGGGGTGAAGCGATCAGCTGTGCCACGGGCCACGTATATTATGGTGTACACCTGTTGCCCACATGTTGTCTCCTATGGGACCACCATTATTATAGTGAAAGCCCTCGTACAGATATTTTCTTATTTTGTTTTGTTTCTATGAATGAAAATTTATTAATGATTTTTTTCTATTCTATTTTTTCTGTATAGGTAATGAAGCCGATGTTAGAGAGGAAGCGTCGTGCTCGGATCAATCGTTGTTTGGATGAACTCAAGGAATTATTGGTGGGAGCTCTTCAGGCGGAGGGGGAGAGTGTGTCTCGTCTTGAGAAGGCGGACGTACTTGAGTTGACAGTTCGTCATTTACACAAATTAAGACGGAGTCAGCAGTTGAATGAGACGGGGGCTCATGACCGATTCAAAGCGGGTTTTATTCATTGTGCCAATGAAGTGTCCAAGTACGTCACCACACTCCCATCCAACGTGGATATCTCTGTCAGCTCCAGGCTCCTATCTCATCTGGACGGTTGCATTCGTCACATTGACCAAGCTCCAAAATCTCCGAATTACCCATCAAATCATAGTCTCCTCAGCCCTGTGTCCTCCTCAAATGGACTCAACATCCTCACTTCCTACACTCCCCCAGCCTCCCCGATCTCCTCACCCAAAAATCTCAATGGGAATGTTGTGCATGGGAACGGTGGTGGTGTCTCTGGAGTTCATCCTCATCATAACATTCACGGCTCCAACGGTGGAGCTTCCGGCTCCGGCTCCGGCCCTGGATCCAGTCATGTCAACTTGCTCAATCTGAGTCATGCCAAGTTATTTGCCTACTTGCCGACTCCGTCATCCTCCGCGGACAGCATGGGGAGTCTCAGCCCCGTCCCGGCTCATCATTTCTCTCCAGTCAGTAGTGTGAATGGTGGACATTTCCATCCTCATCATCTCAACAGCCATTCCATCAAACCATTAGCCCTCTGCACCTCCAATAATAACAGCAACATTGGTGGCATGACTGGGATCCACAAGACTCATGGCATGTACCATCCAATGGAGGATGAGCCCTTTGACTTGTCCAACAATGACAATGTGTGGCGTCCATGGTAAATCTTGAGAAGATTTATCAAAAAATCAAGTGAATTCAAATCAAAGGAAGAACCCTGGAGAGAACGTACTCGTCAACGTTATCAAAGCGGGGTCTTTAACAAACAAAAAAACAAGAACAATGCCAACGGACACACGCCAAAGAGTTTTACACAATCGTCAAGTCAATATCGTCGTCATATAATCGTAACTACGCTACTAACTAAGAGAATTTTGTTGGAATTTCAAGATTGGGACCGGAAGCTTGGATTGACGCAGTATCGTAAAAGGAACGTTCTCAATTTTCGCAAGATTCAAATTCATTCAACATCTCCCTATAGCATCAGTTATTCAAGAAAAAATATATTAATGTTAAAATATTATAACACGGTGTGAAACAATCGGACTTAAAATCAACTATATATGAATTTTATTGATAATCCATTTCCGGCTCGGTTTTTCCCACTTTGGTATTGGACACAATGGTATGTCTTTCGATCAATATATTATTATTAGTAGTAAGGTATGTCATAAATCGTAGAAGAATTGAGTGATAATTCTGAGACCGACGCCGACACCGACGCCGGAATAGCATTGTTATATATTATTGTTATTATTACTATTAAATTACTATATAAAATCTCTGTATTATTACGAATAGAACATATATAGAATATATAAAGCTTTTCGTTACTCGTTATAAAAACTAGGTATTTAGACAGCACAGTAGACATTTCTCTAGAAATCTAGAATGGTATAGTAAAAGTACATAATATTATTAGGAAATCTCAATATTGATCCCTGATAGCAAGAATGCGTTAAAAAACAATCATACTATATATCTGTAAGTAGATGTAGGACAATGTAGAACTTACGAGATGCTAATGTTTACTATGAATAATGATTACTTGTCACAATTTTATTGTAATAGTAGTAGTGGAGGGTTAATGATGTCGATAAGCTCGATTGACAACGAATGCAATCATCAAATTTGTCTTTCTCAATGCACACTGTAATACAACATAGGTACACTATGTATTATATAGCTTCTAGATTAGGTTACTATTAAGTATAGCATGTAATGCCTATATGATAACTACTAATTAGTAATAATTAGGGATAAGTGTACATTGCGATTATTTTATTAAGTATATAATAGGGTCCCCCACACCGCACGAACCAACCATCGTAATGCGCATAATATCAAACAAAAATGTGCTTCTCAATCGGAAGGTTTGTCGTGGTCTGGTGCAAGAAACTGCGTTTCGAACAATCAAGGAAATCAAAACATATCAAAATCAAAGTCTTCCAATTTCCAAATTGTATAAAGAATTAAGACAGAGATTATAGTACATATAGTAGTGTAAATATACATATTAGTGTGTAAGCATTATTAGAATGGTAGTTTTTTTAAAGTGAACAACTTAACGTCTATATATTATGAACATAAAATATTTTGTTTACCCAGACTCCATAGAATTCCAGACATTCGATTATCCAATCAAAATCCGACCCCATAATATAAAAATTCAGTATATAGGTATATTGATACAGAGCAATCTTAACTTTATGTGATATATAAGAGTATAGAACTATAGAAGTACACAATACATTATACATAATGGTATGATATATAGTATTTTAACTATGATATAGCACATATCAGTAGTATTACTTACGTAACTTTAAAGGCTTAAATGAATGGGAAATTAAATGCGAGATATATTTGCGATTGTTGAAATATCGATTATTATTACTATGAAAAAAGTACTAAATTAAAAATATGACATTATTTGGTATAATATGTATTGAAAAAATTGTTGTCATTAATATCGTTTTATATTAATTTGTAATTATTATTAGTAGTTTACTATTTTAAAAAATGTAATTTTAATTCTACACAAATAATTCTTGTTTAATCATTTATTATTATTACATATTATACAATACAATTATTATTATGTAAGACAGAAGAAGGCCCTTGGTTTTATTATTATTTATATAATTTTGGTTTATATATATTATATTTATTATTATCTATTTGGTAATGGATCTCACGTGAATATCAGTAAATTTTATGATAGAATTACATACTATAAAGCACATATGATCGGAATAGAGCCTACACATGTGAGAGGTAAACTATTGTAATTTTTATGTTAATTATTATTATTTTTTGTTGGTTTTATGAATTTATGGAAAATCGGATCTTGATTTTACATGGAAAATAAAAATCAAATCAATAAACTAGTAACTGTCCTCAAAAAAACACAAAGACAAATTATTTATCTTGATTTTATTTCATTATATTGCATCATCCATCTCATCTCATATTGTACGCGTTACACTATTCTACTGCACCATTAAAAATATTGGCATGATGCAATAATCAATGTTAACAATTCCAGCGGTGATTTCCATTCATAAGAAAAGCATACACTACTGATAAACATGTATAAGTTGTGCATGCGCATGCTATTAAAAAATTGGGTTTCATTCAATTCAATCATTCACTTTTTTTATGGATTAAACTCTAAGTTAATTCACAATTATTCATATTTAACGATAAGCCACAGGCTTTTGCATTCCGGTTCAAAATAGTAGACATTTTGAATGTAGGTAGGTGCCTACAATGAAAATACAACTTTCAATATTTAAAAATTCAATTCATAAATTTTATTTTCAGTTTCCTTTTCCTATTATCAAAGAAACAAAAGAAAACCGAGGAGAGTGAGAGGGGGCAAGTTACAAAGAGTTAATTCCTAATAATCATAATATACAGAACCATAGAACAATGTACTATTGTATTGACGATTGAGAGAGAGAGAGAAAGAAAAACAAGCTTATTTTAATTTGATTGTTTACCACCATATGACTTGTCTCCATTTGACTCAACACTCTGCCGAGATACCTACCTACTTATACAGGTACTATGTACTTTAAATGGGGTAATTTCTAAAATTAAACTACGACTGCAATTAATGGGCTCACGTTGGCTTGGCCGTCCTTTGAGCAGTGTATTCCCACGTGAATAACAATTATTTTTTTAATAAATAATGGATTTTCAATTTCAATAATTATTGTGTACGTGTTGTGTGTGTTGTGTGTACTTAGTATTATACTAATTATCATTGTATGTCATATGATGTAGGGCTCGAAAATAATTACACAATAATTAACCTTAGTTTTTCTTAATCTCCAACACATTGTAAGACAACAAGGTGCTCAACGACAATGACACCGAGTTAGCATGTATAGAAAGTGCGTCGTCCACTAATTTAATGGGAAATACTACCATTAAAGCCTAATATAAAATGTATTAATTAGTCATTGACAGTAGTTATAATAAAATTACTACTTTATTATTATTATTATGAATATTATTGTCTATATTGAAGTCATTAGTACGAGCTAGAGTAGTACATAAGAATGAAGACTGAAGGACTTGGTGGAAATAATGGAATGCATTTGTGAAGCACACGAGCCACGTTCATTCATATCCATAAGACATTAAACCAGTGTGGGGCACTATAATAACTAGAACGTACCAAACAAAAATACTATTAAACTTAAAGCTGTCAGTTAAAAATATATGTGTAGTGTGAGAGACTAAATAGATAGACAAGAAAAAAATAATATCTCACAGTAATACACTACTGATATACTGACATTATATGACACATTAAATTCATTTTATTTTACTTGAGGATTAAAACGTTTTTTAAACCTCTACTCAGAATCAGAATCTAATTCAGAATAGCTATATACATAGATAGGTATAGGCGCTTGTAATTTGTAATCAAATATAACTACGCACTATATAAAAAATAGTATTCTAAGTAACTACACAGTCAACAATCAGAATTACATCTATAGTGTAAAAAGAACGACTGAATATCTCCCATTATGATTTTTTTACCCATTGGCACGTGCTAATGTTTTCAGACTGATGCTGAGATCTCGCTCGTCTTTCTTTTTCTTTCTTTTATTCCACTTCTTAGGCCTTGATATCTCCAGTCCTGCCGCTCCCACCCCTTTGTAGGTTAGGTACATCCCGTATGCATACAAGTGCAGTACATATATCTGTAGCTATAGACTGTAAGTAAGCAGTATGCTTCAGTTTGCCCTCAACCTATAAAAGGCTAAAACTAAAAAACGATGAAATTGACTTTATTCACACATTGCCCTGCAATTTGTGTACTCCTTTTTTATTTAGCATCTGGATGACGGGATGGATGTGTTCCAATAAGAAATTCCAATTCTAATACATTGTCAGCGTAACAGTACAACTGCTAATTGCATCCTGCAGAAATTATCAGGAGCAATAAAATTATTCTGTAAAAAAATACAAACAGTTTTGCGACCCCCAAAAAAAGTTTAAATTGATGATTGTTGATTGATTTCTAACTACTACTAATGGAGCGGCACTTTTTAAATCACTCCCGCCTCTTCGGCTAATAAAGTTTGACCCAACTTTCGTGGGTTTTTTTAACAGAAATACGGTACTAAAAGGATAGTACCTAGTATAGTACTCACAACAGTAAAAGATTTATCTACTATAAATAAGCGTAAGTGGATCGAGCTATTTTATTCGATTAGAAGTAACAGACAGAAATCCAAACCGGTACATAGGTAGGTGTAGGTACTTTAATGTCAATTGGAAGTCAAGTCAAAAGTCACTACGTAGTAATGGCATTGCTACTCATAATTGCAGACCTCAGACTCTGGTATAAAAGTGCAGGCAAAATTATATTATGAGTAGAAGTAGAAGTAGAGACACAAGAGTAATTTAGAAAATGGTGAGAAGATATTACCAGACAGAGCCATAGAGCCAGCGTAATATGCTGTACATATGATTATGATTTCTCTCATCCTGATCGTGTGTCTAATTAGTCAGCACGCTCGCCCTTTATTATTTTATCTCACAAGCCACAAAAGATTGAGTGCTAGTCTATGCTGTATATCAGTAGGAGAGTAATAAGTGGCATTTTGCCCGACAAAGAAAATTACAAAAAAAAAACTCTTAAGTAATATCAATTATTTATATTCTATATACTGTATACTTACATAGCCCTATGCATAGGGCAGGCAATTTATTAGAAAGGTATCATATCTACTCATATATTGTACTGAAGCCTCTTCTTTTCTCCCATCAGACAAGTACCAGTCCCGCAGTACTGCAATTTACATTATAATATATTAGTAATAATAATGTATCAGTCCTCATCGTCATCGACAATGTCGACAAAGACCTTCTTCTGCACTCAACTGAACCTGTGAACTTTACAGAAATTATAATTTTTTCTAATACACAAAGCTGTCTCCACATATCATTATATTAAAAATACAATCAACTATAAAAATAATTATACATGTATTTTGTTTTTAAAATTTACATCTGTATCTCTCATATCTGCCTCTGCCTCCGTGTACTTAGCTCACTAGTCAGTGCACTGTAATTTTTAGCATCATTTCAAAGCATGCTCGATATCGATATCGATAGCGACTTGGATTGAACAAGATGTTCGTCTCTCCCCAAGTTTCCAGTCAATAAAATAACTAATGACAGATTCAGACGTCGAGGTCGACGTCGACACAGACGAAAACGACTAAGAAGACGCGCAACGCCTCTCGTCGCGATCTCGATATCAAAGTGTATCGATATCGAATCGACGGCATCAACATTGACATGGAAAGACTCATATCTACATGATAATTATGAAATTTCTATTTCTATGTATATTATGTATAGGCGTTGTATTATAAATAGTAATATTTCTAGATTGCAGATATAGCATTTTGAATGATGCACAAAGCCGTCTACGTCTGTGAGCCTATCTGCGTCAACGTCATCTCTACTACATGTAAATGGGATGAAACAAGTGCAAAAGCAGTCTGACCATTAAAGATAAAGAAAATTATAAATGTTTATAAAAAAAAGTTGATATAAAAAATATATGGTAAAAATCCTATCCCAGATATGCATTACTAACGTACCTATGCCTATACCTACTTTTGTTTTTATTTTTCTGCTCTATCTGGGAAGGCTCTCTGATTTATAATAATTAATAATGCTATGTACTCCCATGCGTCTGTATCCCCATCAGTCTTAAAATCTTAAATCTTCTAAACTTTTCTTGAGCGAGTGTATAATTTATAAAATAAATACCTAAACGACAAGGTTCTTGTAATTACTCTGGACTCTGACTCTGGTTCTGGAGTCTTACGTGCTTACGTACGTACACATATAAGCAGATTAAGATTTAATTTTTTTTATAATAAATAAATTTATGTCTGCTAATAGCTTAACGTCCAATCTCATCTCATCCCGTCCCGTCCCAGCTCATCTCATCTTCTTGCCTTGTGTGATGCTATGTATGCGCTGCTGCTCCTCGTTGCTGTCGTTGTTGTTGGGAAAGACGAAGAAAAGTACCTACCTCTGTGTCAAAGCATAGAGTCACGTATATATAGCTATACCTACCCACATTCTATGCATAAAATGTGTGTAGTAGGGTGCACTTCTTGGACTGTGTGAACGAGGAAGGAAAAGCACGTCTTTCCATCCCATTATAATGGCGAGTGCAAGTGCCAAGAAAGAGCCATAGGAGCAGCAATAGTAACAACAATATAGGATTTATACGAGAGAGTATAGGAGCTATATAGGGAGAGGAGTGTAGTAATTGTGATAACATATAACAAGGATATAAAAAGGATTTTATGTCCTGAGACAAGTGAATCATCAAATCAAGTGTTTAGCTTCAGCTCAACTTGAGCCAAGACCAAAACCAAAACCAAAGCAAAAGACCAGAAACAGAAAGAAGCAGCTCATCTTTTCTTTCCCTTCATCTTCCCCTTCTTGGCCACGGCCACGGCCAGAGTCACAGTCAAGTCACGTTACAATTTTGAGTACGAGGAGATCAGTACCTACATACGTGCTTTGCATCTCCCAGAACAACGGAGTTACATACCTACCTATGACAGAGGTGTAAATTCACACATACACACACACACTTTTACAAAGAAATAATAGGCATAATATAGTAAACAGATTATGTATGATGCATGCTACAGTAGAGTACAGTACAGTCAAGTTAAAGTAAATCCCATGAACTGCATGTATGTCGGTTTCGGTTTCGGTATCGGTGGCGTGTCTATAAGATCTCCTAGTATATGACTGCTTATATCCGGGTTTATTCTGTATCGAACTATGCTATGCACTCTGGTAGTGTGGTGTTTATACACGTACACAAGTTTTAAAGTCAAGAGTGTTTAGTGTTATCGTTATGTCGTCGTTTTGTACACGGACAGAACTGCAAAGTAATTTGATGGTGCCGGGGTTAAATGGAAGATTTCCCCAATATACTCATCATAATACCTACATGTATAGAATGTCGTGTGTAATTTACCTGTGGGATGTATACATACTGTATAAAATAATGTAAGCGTATTTAATGAAACTACAATAATTCTGATATATCTATCAGCCTATAGACTTGGACTTGGGCTCGATCAGAGCATTGAGTGTTCAGTATAGTGGCAATTTCAATTGCAATTAACGTTCAAAATACAAGTAACCTAGGTACCTTACATATATGTACGCTCAAGTATGTACGATTTCTTATCGTCTTGGATTTTTTTTCATTTCGAGGTTTACTTTTCCTTTTGCCTCCTGTATCTCTTCTGTGTGCTGTGTGTAGTACTCCTTCCTCCGAATGAGAATCGGTTAAGAATGGCTACTGATATTACTATATAGACTGTATGCAGTATAGCAGAACATGTGGATATTTAATATGTATATCTGTAGATAGTGGGACGTACGACGAGAAAGAAAACGATTGAACGAGAACGACCCACACCCCATGCTTATCTCTGTATTTGATTGTACAGATATTATGTAGATAGGGATAGAAGGACGTATGTACATAGCTATGTACATACTTGGTAGTAGTATGTGACTCACGTTGGGTCTCGGCTCTGGCTCTGGCTCTGGCCTGGCACGGTTACGGAGACAGGCAGTAAGCAGGAGCAGGAGCGATCAAGAAAAAGAAGAAGAAGAAGATGATGATGATGATGAAGAAGAAGACGAAAACGAAGACGAAGAAGTCCTGTGGCTGGCCTGGGAAAGACATTCTCAAGTCGTTCCCACGCTCGGCTCAGACTGCCGCGAGGCAAAGGAGCAGGCAGCCAGCCAACTTTCTGTCCGTAGATTTCTGATTCTATTGTGTGTGTCAATATGTAAACTACCAACAACAACTACAACTACAACCACAACCACCTACTTACTCCCCGTCCGTCCGTCCACTCGTCCATCCATCCACTATCAGTATCAGTCCCAGTCCCAGCACGTACATACTATATCTATAGGTAACCTATAATTCATATAGGAGATACCTCCTCATATTTACATTTAAATTGTATGTACATTATTATGATTATTTTCCTTTCTGCTGTGTGTGCGTGTGGACGTGGGACACCACAGTCTCGTCTCCAAGACAAGGGAAGACAACTCAAGAAAGACAGAAGATGCCTTCCTTATCTTTTCCTTAACTCGGTTTTGGGCTTAGGCTTAAGGTCCATCTCTATATATCATCATAAGGAAAACATAGGAGCAAGTGCATTGCTACTTCTCGTACTGGTGCTGGTACTGGTACTGGTACTGGTATGTACCTAATGTATTATAAGAACAAAGTTAAGTGCTATCTCTCTCTCTCTCTCTCTCTCTCTCGCGTTCTCGTGTGTGAGGTTAGATGTTAGATTTGTTGCCTCTGCTCAGCCTTCAGTGTGTTGTCTTAAGTATATAGTATAAACATAGGGAACCCCTGCCTATATACTCGGTACAGATATGTCTCTACCGTCTATACGGCAACGGCAACGGTGGACCATATATTAGACGAGCAGCTTCTCTTTTACTCCTTAAGTAGTTGACGACCAAGACGAAGACGAAGATGAGCCTCTCCTCCTCCTCCTCCTCCTACTCGTCATATTCACGGTCCTTTGTACAGATACTATAAGCTTTTCCCTTCCTTCCTTCCTATATCATTTATTACTTCTGGTTCTGGTAGTTTTGTTAGCAAGGTGCGTACATATGAGCTCAATCTTGACGTCCACCGCACCGCACCGTCGAACGTGCCCTATCTCTATCTCCCAGTCGGCTATTATCGCTCTGTATTTTTCTGTATATTATTATGTATATGGCCCAACGAAAAAGTATAAGGAAGATACCGAGACGGGCTCGAGACCGATGCCAATACCGAGACCGAGACCGATGCCGATGCCGACTACTGCGACTACTACTGACTCCCTCCCGACAACCGTACAAGAGCCATGTAGCTACATAATAATTCTTTATACAAATTAAAGCTTAGACTTTTTTTTTGAACCTTGGGTCGAACACACGTCTGGACTGAAGCTGATCCTTAAGTTGAATTTATAAGAAAAAAATTATACATGGTGTGTGGATATAGATATTTTACTTACTATGTTCCAACGGTTTTAAAGCGGCAGTAGTAGTGTCGGTCGGATGGATACCGTGAGATCTCTTCTAATTCTCTATATGTAATATAGTTTCGTTTTTTTGTAAGTGTAATATTGCACTGCCATATTATCGCTATATGGGTTATTGATATAGGAGGTAGGTAGGTAGGTACATAGTTTTTAAGCGGCTTTTAACACGTTCGTGTATCCACACGTACTTTTCTACTCTCCGTCAGATTCTATAGTTTCTCAACATTAACATTGTTTTTTCTCCTTCTTTTCTTTCTTTTGATTTTTTCTTCATTATTTTATCGTCTTTGACTTTGACTTTTGGAAGTCGACGTTGACTTCACGTACTGGATATATGGATGAATGGAGGGTATATGTTATAGATATGGAATCGAAATTCGTTTCAGTTTTATGCTATAGTCCCATACCATGCGTATCTGTAGTTTGCTGAATAGGTGTAGACCATTTGATAGAAGGCTACATGGACATGCATGCAAAGCATGGAGATGAAGAGTGCCTATTGTATATAGATATGAGATGAGGAGCTGAGATTCTCTCCCTCATCTCTCTCAGCATTACGGCAGGGAATCTGATATGTAGGTGGCTACTACTTTGTATGCAAATCTACGCTTTTACAGATTTGAATTGATTTATTTATGGGGATAATCAAAGTTAATTTAGAGGATGATGATGATATTGAAATTTGTGGGAAATCGAATTCTTTCGTCGTCGTCGTCATTCGTCGACCATGCTGCTGGATGTACAGGTAGGTACATAATATATTATAATCTACTAAACTGGACGCTTCCCTCTCCATTCAAATTCAAAACAAAAGCGTATATAATAAATTGAATTAAAAGTGGAAGGCTGAGGAGAGTGTAGTTTGGAAGTTACTTTACTAGTTTTAAATTGCTTGGGTCATAATATTCTAATCGCTATTACAGATTACAGATTACAAGTGCAGTCTCCTCTGTCTATTCTATTGTATGTACAGTGGCAGTGGCCGTTGTCAATTTTTTTATAGGCTTGACCAGGACCAGCATAACGTCTGCCGAGTGTCGAGTGCGAGATCTCTCACAGAATACAGAAACAGGGAGACACTCATCTGACAATGAGTAGAGTAGAATACTATTTTCCCGTGGACGTGGATTGTATTCTGGTCACTGAGATTATATGGGAAAAATTTATAGTTGGACTTGCTGAGATGCTTTTTGAGATGACATGCTAATGATATGATGATCCTTGGATTTGGCTCCGGTTTAATTACTATTTCTAGAATCTATCGCACTTCTCCCCGATCACTTCTCCCCCGACACTTCTCCCCCGACATTTCTCCCCGAGACATTTCTCCTCCGTCCCGTTTCTCCCCCTACCTACTTCTCCTTTGCACTGTTTCTCCCCAGTCCCATTTCTTCGCAGTCCCACTTCGACACATTTTATTTCTCCTCCGGTATCTTTTTCCCCTTAAGTTCTCCTCCGTTTCAGTTTCAGCGCTCACGCAAATAATATATGGAATGAAAATTATTCCATGCGATAACTGATTTTAGATTGATTAAAAAAATATGATAGCAGATACATCGGGAATTTTGGTTTAGTAGTATTTTAAAACTTCAGAAAGATATGATTCTATTAGCAGTGAAACTAATAATTATTTGTGCGGAGAAAAATAATGTCATATGCAAAGAATATTTAGAACATTTAAACATTTTTCATTATTCATTTTAGTTCAGTGAATTATTTAAAATCTTTGCAAAATGGACATAGTTTTCTTATCAGTGGAACAACAAAAATAGAATTATTTCACTTGCATGATGCACTGTCATCGTACTACCATTATGTGGTCAACGAAGATATCACAATTTTGTACTTGGCTGCCTCTGGTTATCCCGATGTATCAACTGTTTCGGTGTTAGCCACAGAAACTGTAGCATACCTGCAGGTTATAGCATTTCAGGAAATCCCAATAATAATTTGATAACCTACATATGGCGCTTCGGGCTTCGGGACGTCCTATGACTTATTTATTCTTTACTTCATCTTAACATTTAATTTATTTTCACTGGTTCGTTACTAAATCTCTGAAAATTAAATTATTTTTTCCCAATTATTTGCAGTAAAATAATTGTGCACTGCAAAAAATTATTTTTTTCTGTGAAGGTTAGACCATACCTACTGGCAGATTGATAATATCCACTGAACGAAAAACATATTTTTATTTTAGTTTAGGAAAATATTATTTGCAGGACGTATATGTTTACGTGGTATGATATAATGTTATGTACTATGTACAATAAATAACGCTTAAAATATAGAGAATGAATTTTTCGTGGCAACAAGGTGTAGTTCCTTTAAAAGTAAAAATTATTAGTACGTAGCAACAAATTAGGCATTATTGACTTAAAACACTTTATTTAGGGCTGAATGTATTTGGTAAAAAATTGATAAAAACTAAAAATTGCAAATTCTACTATTTAAGCATAACTAAAATTCTCGATCGAAGAATCTGCCATCACATTTTTTCAAACTAACGCAAATCAGTTAACATATGGAATAATTTTGACTTAAAAAGAAATACTTTTAATTCCATAAGTTATTTGAGTCGAACCTGAAACGAAAACGGAGGAGAACTTTGGGGGAGAATGGTACCAAAGGAGAAATGAAATGAGGAGAAGTGGGACAGAGGAGAAATGGGACTGGGGAGAAACAGCACAAAGGAGAAGTAGGTAGGGGGAGAAACGGGACGGAGGAGAAATGTCTCAGGGAGAAACGCCGAGGGAGAAATGTCGGGGGAGAAGTGGCGGGGGAAAAGTTGGTGGATACCCTATTTCTATACTACCGTCCAGTCTCCTGCGCCCTCGACGACGTATTTTCTACGCAAGACTCAAGAGGTAGAAGTTAGAAAAGGTACTTACAGCCACGATTTATTATAATGATTTTCCACCCCACATTTAAATTTAAGTGTCCATTATGCACGGAGCAAGATGACAATGCGCCGGCCGCGTTGAAAAGGAGATCGACTATCTGTAGGTAAGCAAGGCAGCTAGCTCTTATGGTCGCGTAACACCTTATAGCTTTTATTGTGTAGCTAGTGTAATACAACTTATTGTTTTGTATTTGTAATACTTGAGATATGTTTTGCACTTTTGTATATTATTATTACTACTTAAAAATCAGTAGTATAACTCCGCAAGGCCGAACGAGGGAATTGGTTTTAGGCAGCAATTTGTTTTCATATACAAAAACCACCATTTTGATTTTATAGATGGTTTTCTTTGGTACAGCAAAATGTTGTATTTACATGTTTTAGAAAAGTGCAAAATGTTCTTTTTACTTGATTTCGAAAAAAGCAAAATGCTCTATTTACATGTTTTGAGGAAAGTGTTAAATGTTTTATTTGCATATGTTTTTGAAATGTACAACATTTTTTATTTTGCATGTTTTTGAAAAGTCAAAATATTCTTTTTTATACATATTTTTGAAAACTGCAAAATGTTCCATTTACACATATTTTTTGAAAATTCAAGCAGCGGGGGCTGCCTGCTCTGACCGCGTTATCCGGCCCTGTATAACAGTAACAATTAATGCATCTTATTCCCAGATTTTATAGTATAGATTTTCCAGAAATGTTGTATAGAATATTGAAATATCAGTAGCCCTGTTTTGAACTCTCAGAGTGGAAGTTTATGGCGATGACGAGGGCGAGATGATGTGTGAACAATGAGGGTCCTTTGATTCTATTTTATACCGAGACCGAACAGAAAGACAGATAATAATGTACGCTTTCAAGAAAATTGAACATTGTTGAGAACTTGAGAAAACTGCTACTGTTTGCTGTATAATAAATGTATGAAGTGTAGCTAAGTATACGCTATTTGACAAAGTGCTTCGGCTAAGGAAGAAAAGTCAAAGAAATTGTATATGACTCGATCCGCGATCACACGCTGATAGGCCCTAAGTACTTTTGAGGGAAATCTTCAAAGTTAAAGTTGACATCCTTCACACGACGACGACGAAAAAGCTAAATAATTACTCTGTTCTTGAGTTAAGATTTTCAAAAAGGAGGAAAAAAAGGTCAGTTTTCTTATATTCGGTATATACCTATAGCAAAAGGTATTTATGTTTCTTTTGTTGGCTGAAAAAAGGACAGACATAGAACTCCATGTTAAGCGTTGCTTCCCACTAAATATCGGTAAGGATAGAAAATAGGTAGGTAATAATGTGCTCAATGTTTCGTGTCTATAAAAATAATTATTTTGCTATTATTATTGGTTAGGGATCGTCCAAAAATGACGTCATCAAAAATTCCCCATTTTTACTACCCTATCACCCCTGTCATCAGCTTAATCATTACGTAAATGGCTATCTTTAACATGAGATGTCATCAGTCGAAGTTGACCCATTGGCCCTACTGATGACGTCATTTGTGGACGATCCCTTATTGGTAATGGTATTTGTATTAGCAGTACTACCAACTAACGAGGAAATGGTCACAACCCATCACGCCCAATCAGCCCGATATATTTTTTTTAGAAAGAAAATGTGAAAAAAAGTAGGGTAGCGCAAATTTTATTTCAGAATGGGCCTTCTGATTGGCTACAGGATTTTTTAAAATCCTAAAATAGCCCATGTTAATCAAATGGACGCCATATTTAAATGCATTAACATGGGCTATTTTAGGATTTTAAAAAATCCTGTAGCCAATCAGAAGGCCCATTCTGAAATAAAATTTGCGCTACCCTACTTTATTTCACATGTTCTTTCTAAAAAAAATATATCGGGCTGATTGGGCGTGATGGGTTGTGACCATTCCCTCGTAAGCTTATGGCTATTGCCACTACTTATATTTCTTTTTGGACCTACCATTGTTGTGCAGGTTGGAGGATATTTAGTACTTTATTACGGAAGGAGCTATGGTGCTGGTACAGGTAATGATTTTACGGTTTACTTTTGTACTTGTGGCGATGGTTATGATTATTGTGTTATATGACTCGAGGAACTCCTGGAATTTTCTCATGGAGGTATAGGTGTGTGGATAATATATTGTAAACAAAGCAATTAAGCTCATAAATTTATTAGTACGCAGCTTAAATCTGTCTGTGTCTGTGTCGTTTGTGACTCTGTCTGTGTCTGTGATATACCTGCTAGTCGTAGTCGTAATTGGATTGATTTTTGGAGGGTCTCGGGAGTAACAATGCAATTCTGAGAAAAGTTTGAGAATTCGAGACGATCCGAGAGGCTTTTACAAGATTTACATTGGAAATAAGGAGACTCGAGGATTAGATTCCCTCGGATGTGGCAGTGTAAACAAAAGGTAGGCTACAACAAATTACATGCTACATAAGCCGGTATTTTAATTTTTGTTTACATACACATGGTAATGATTTTTATTGTTGAAAGTGTCTGTATTTATTCGGCGTCATTTGTTTTTCAAAAAAAAGTGCAGCAAATTGAATTCGTAAACCAAAACAAAGTTTCTCACGCTTTCTCTTTTTTTCTTCTGGTAAATAGCCTTTTTTAGTATTTTAATTCTTTCAATATGATTCAAGTAGAACGTTTTTACGCTGTTTAAAAACGTGTATAAAGAATATTTTGCATTGCTTAAAAATATCAAATTAGAATATCGTATGTGAAGAACCAAGGTGACCCATATCCATTTCTAGCCAACAACAATATCCACTATTTACAAAAATAATGAAATATATTTTCAAAACATTCAAATAAAACATTTTACATTTTTCAAAAATAAAAAAGTAGAACATTTTACACTTTTCAAAAACATGTAAATAGAACATTTTACACTTTTCAAAAACATGTAAATAGAACATTTTACACTTTTCAAAAACATGTAAATAGAACATTTTAAACTTTTCAAAAACTCTTAACTAACATTTTACGCATGTTTCTCATTTTGTTTTGATGACATAGCTCATTTTGATTCTAACTTAAATTGGATATGGGTCATTTTGGTTCTTCACAGACGATATATTACAAAAATGTGCTTTTTGACTGTTTTTTCACTATATAAAAACAACGATGAAAAATATCTATTGAAAATATCAATCGCCTCACAATTTATGGAACTTTAATAATTATTAGAAATATTTTTTCACATTTTGTAAATTGCATACCTAATTAAAGCACTGACTTTAGCATTTCACACATTTAAGGTCAAATATATTATAAGCTATCGAAATTTAATTTAGTGCCAATTTAAGTTTTAAGTAATTTTATACATTTGCAGAATTTGCGTAGCAATAATAATTACGATACAACATTCTCCAATCATTTTTTCCACCTTCACCCTCCTCAAAGCGATGATTTAGTATCAACAGATTATATTCTCTGGGTGATAAAGTTGAACGTCCGATTACAACGACGATTACGAACCACAACAATGGGAGCCACCAAGCTGACGATTACCCAACAGCTTATTAGATAGTTTATGGTCTAAAGTTAAATCCAACATCATACTAAAGTATTGCGTAATGCTTCTTAATTTTTTCAAATTTTGAATTTGAATATTTTCATGCTTGATTACTCCATGTAAGACGTAAGAACTGATATATATGTTGTTCACCGAGAAAGAAACTTTATTAAGTCACTGCTCCACAACTGTAATCTTGTAATAGGGAAACACTACCAGTTCAGTTCGCTAAACCAAATCCAAACCACTGGTTTAACTTGTGGTTGTAGTTCACGTTCACATGAGGATTTAATTTTCAAATTTAAATCATCCGGCATCGGCGCTGGCTCCGGCTCTGGCTCCTAGGCTCCTAGGCTCCTACTACAGATTACAGATTACTCATACTCATAATTTTCCACACTAACTACACAAGAAGACACAGACTACAGGCTTATAACATGGAAAGAGATAGAAATGGAAATATAAAAAAAATTGAGAGTATTAAATCATAGCTCATTTGTACATATATTATGGCCACGGCTCGTTGGCGTTGGCGTTGTTGGTTAGTTGAATTAGAATTTAAATGTTAATTGATAGAGCTAGGCCCATGGGACCTGTAGTACCTACATAGTGCATATTGGGCTCGTTGATTTATGCAGAAAAGCTTCCTCCTGACATTAAACATGAGATGTGGCTGTGATGAAATGAAGGATGAGATAGTAATCGTACATCACCGCGGAGTATTAAGCATCTACCTCCTCCCTACCTACTACT
Organism: Dicyrtomina minuta; assembly: GCA_949802685.1. Lineage (NCBI taxonomy): Eukaryota > Metazoa > Arthropoda > Collembola > Symphypleona > Dicyrtomidae > Dicyrtomina > Dicyrtomina minuta. The sequence goes on from OX461808.1 coordinate 51,539,653, forward strand.
ACCTACCTGCATCTCTCAGGCAGGGCCGGATGAATGAATTGTTTTTATAGGCAGCAATTTGTTTCCATACAAAAACAACCGTTTTGATTTTATTGATGGTTTTCTTTGGTAAAGAAAAATGTTGTGTTTACATGTTTTTAGAAAAGTGCTAAATGTTCTTTTTACTTGATTCAGAAAAGTGCAAACTGCTGTATTTACATGTTTTGAGAAAAGTGGAAAATGTTCTATTTACATGTTTTGAGAAAAGTGGAAAATGGTCTATTCACATGTTTTGAGAAAAGTGTGAAATGTTCCATTTACATGTTTTGAGAAAAGTGGAAAATGTTCTATTTAAATGTTTTGTGAAAAGTGGAAAATGTTCTATTTACATGTTTTGAGAAAAGTGGAAAATGGTCTATTTACATGTTTTGAGAAAAGTGGAAAATGTTCTATTTACATGTGTATTGAAAATTTAAGTAGCGTGGGGTGCCTGCGCTGGCCGCATTATCCGGCCCTGCTCTTTGGCCATCATCTCTAAGAGTTCAGTGCACAATAACCGTACATATTATATCCAGGTCGACGCTTTACCATTTACCCTTCTGCTGATAGTGCTGATATAGCCTTTGTCTTCTTCAGTTTTTTTTGTGTTCTGGTTCTTGTCTTGGAATCTGATCTGAAGGATCTCTCTCACATCTCACATCTCTGCTCAAGAGGAACGACGAGAACTACGAGAAGGACCAACGGTGAAAAGTGTGAAAGTGTGAATTACACCGAGGAGATACTTTATGAGCTGGACTGAAGCTGACTGTGGACAGTGGACTGGACGGGAGGCTGTGGCTGATGCTGGCATGCTAATGCACAGGTCCAAGTCGACGTCTTAAGAATCCAAATGCATCTTGCACGTGTTCAGTGTGGAGTACTGTGGAGATAAGACTCCTTCACGCATTTTTACGCCTCATACGCTTTGTTCTCCTTCTCATATAGCAAAGTGTGTGTGGCTACTTACTACTGGATCCTGGTCCTGGACTGGACTGTTATGCGCTGTTGTGGTAAGAAAATGATAATGGGAGTAGTAAGTTAGTAGCAGTAGTAGTAGTAGTAATAAGATTTGTAAACTAAAGGTAAACCGTAAGTAAAAGTTGAAAGTCCTGTAAAGGATATCGATATCTGCCCCTGTACTGAAGGCAGGTACCGGCACCGGTGTCTATGCAAGTGCGTAACATCCTTAGCCATAGGAACATATGAGAGTTTAAGAATAGAAATTTTCCGTTTACATTAACATTAAAATTCCATTCTAAAAGTAAAAATGGGTTACGTGTGGTGAGAAAATAATTTATTTTAAAAGCCTAAAGCCTACCTACCTACTTTACTTTATTTTATACATTACTTTAGTGTGTGTAATAATAGGTACACGGGATTTTGACTTCTGACTTTCGTAGCTATAGCTAAAGGCTGGGGTCTAAATGTAATAAAATAAATAGAAAAAAGAAAAATATTATACTTTTGTCGGCTCATTTTCTAAATAAAACGAACTCACTTTACGAATATAACTACAGCTTACACTTTACTGCACACTTTTACACATTACATGAAAAGCGTAAAGGATCAGCATGTGATAAAGCATAGGTACTTATACCTACTTTTAGGCACAGTACATTTTGTAATTTAATGGAAATGAAATTTCTGTGATGGAAAAATGGAGGGAAACTTTTTATAAAGCTTATAATATATCGTTTGTGAAGAATCAAAGTGACCCATATTAATTTGTAGCTAAGACCAATATCCAGTATCTACAAAAATATTGAAACAAGTCTTGAAACCATTTAAATAAAACATATTACGCTTTTCAAAAACATGTAAATAGAAAATTTCGCATTTTTCAAAAACATGTGAATAGAACATTTTAAACTTTTCAAAAACATGTAAAAAGAACATTTTGCACTTTTCAAAAACATGTAAATAGAACATTTTGCACTTTTCAAAAACATGTAAATAGAACATTTTGCACTTTTCAAAAACATGTATATAAAACATTTTGTACTTTTCAAAAACATGTAAATAGAACATTTTACATTTTCCAAAACATGTAAATAGAACATTTTACACTTTTCAAAAACTCTTAATATTAACATTTTACGCATGTTTCTCATTTTGTTGTTATGACATAGCTCATTTTGATTCTAGCTCAAATTGGATATGGGCTATTTGGGTTCTTCCCAGGCGATATTTAAAATTTGATTTACTTTAAAGTTTAAAACAAGAGGCACGTATGTGCATGTGTACGTCTATGTATCATAATATTATTTAATTATTCAGTTACCCTTCTTTCCTTCGTGCATTGACGGCGAAACTAAGAATGGGAACGAAACAAAAATTGAAACCCAAAATCAAAATCAAAATGAGAATCAGAACCAGTACCAGCGAGGCAGGGTGTGTAAAAGATTTTAACTTTAGTAACTAGTGAATCACGGAGACGGAGACAAGGGAAAGGTAGCGAGTGTAATAAGACGATGTCGACTGTCGAGGGAAGACATGGGGAAATTGAAAAGGGTTCACATTAGCATTAAGTGCATCTTGAATACAGGTACCTCTACACAGGTTGCGGGGTTAGCTTTTTGGCTCGCGCGCCGAGACTTCAATTAGCTTAAGAAGGTGCGGCTCACCTGTACTATAGTGCGAAGAAGTCCAGTAGTATACTAGTATATAGTGCTATCTTCTATATCAGTATATACTTAGACCCAGTCGGCATTCCCATTGAAGGAAAAGGGTACACGTCGTCCACATCTCCATTTATTTATTTATGGAGAAATTTAGGGTTGTATTTTGTGTAGAGGTCCAAAAAAGGGATAGCTCAGTGCGTTTATATTGATATAATATATATTCATATCGTTTGTGAAGACTCAAAATGACCCATATCCATTTTCAGGTAAAAACAAACTTAAGTAAAAAGAAATTTTTCCTGGTTCTTAACCTGCATGCAAATAGAGCATTTTGCACTTTTCAAAAACGTGTAAAATAAAACATTCTTCAATCTTCAAAAACGTGTAAAATAAAACATATCGCGCTTGTCAAAAACGTGTAAAAAGAACATTTTGAACTTTTCAAAAAAAGTGGAAAAAGAAAATTTGCGATTGTAAAAACCTGTAAATAGAACAATTTGCACTTTTTAAAATGTGTGAATAGAACATTTTGCACTTTTTAAAAAACTTGTAAAATAGAACATTCTGCACTTTTCAAAAACGTGTAAGTAATCCATTTTGCGCTTTTCAAAAACAGTGTAACTAGAAATTTTGCACTTTTTCAAAATTAACATTTCACGCATCCATCTACTAATTTAATATTTTTTTATGACATGGCTAATTTTAATTCTAGCGTATAAATTGGATATGGGTCATTTTGATTCTTTGCAGACGATATATGTATGGTCGACGTATTTACAAATTATAATAACGAATGCCTTGAGATGATCCAAGGAGGATGGGGCATCCAATTCATAAATCTCGGGAACTCTCGGTCTTGGTGGTGAGGCTGCGAGTAACGAGCCTACAAGGGAATGTTGTGTTCTGTTATGTCTTGTGTTAGGGTCGTTCTACTGATAACTTAAAGCTTCCTTTAGTTGCATACACAAATTCATATACGGTGATGAACCGAAAAGTAAAATATTTATACTTTTAAAAAAATAAGAACAGGAATAGCACGAGTACATACACATAGATGCAATCAAAATCCACTAGTAATTCATTCTCAAGCTATGTATGTACATTCTCCATAAGCTTTTACATGATACGTCGGAGCGCGAGTTTACGATATATGGACAAGGCACACGGGCATAATTATATTGTCCTGGAAGTAATTGTATGTTTTCAGTATGTATATACATAGTACATGTAGGTAGATAAGAACCTAAATTTTTATACGCTGTACGTACGTTATATAGGAAAGCTCCTGTTCATTAACTACACATTACCTGCAATACGGCATTACGTCAGATTCAGACTCAGATGCACATCCAAATCCACATCCAAACCTCAACTCACCTGTCGCTGATAAACTAATCTGATCCATTCCAAAAGTCTCATCCTCAGTCTCAACTATCCCACGGAAAGGAACTCGTGAAGTCCAACCAAATCGAAATGGCCTTACAACTGATACTACTAACTGATAGATAGGTTTCCCTTTCCTATAGACTATAGACAGATTCATATCGTGAGTGAGGAATCAAAATGGCTCATTTCCAATTTGAACTAGAATTAAAATGAACTATCTCGGAAAAGATAAATATGAAATGGATGCTTTGAATACTAATTATTAAGAGTTTATGAAAAGTGCTAAATATTTTATTTGCATGTTTTTCAAGTGTAATTTTGAATTACATGATTTTAAAGAGTGCAAAATGTTCGGTTGACATTTTTTTTTTAAATTGAGAAATGTCCTAATTCCTTTTTTTTGACAAGTGCGAAATGTTCTAACTGCGTGTTTTTTGAAAAGTACGAAATGTTCTATTTACATGTTTTTTGAAAAGTGTAAAATGTTCTAATTACTTGTGTTTTGAAAAGTGCAAAATGTCCTAATTACGTGTGTTTTGAAAAGTGCAAAATGTCCTAATTACGTGTGTTTTGAAAAACGTAAAATGTTCTAATTAGATGTTTTTGAAAAGTGCAAAATGTTCTAATTACGTGTTTTTGAAAAAGTGTAAAATGTTCTATTTACATGTTTTTGAAAAATACGAAATGTTCTAATTACGTGTTTTTTTTAAAGTACGAAATGTTCTATTTAAATGTTTTTGAAAAATGCGAAATGCTCTATTTACATGTTTTTGGAATGTGCAGAATTTTATACATTTACTTACATGTTTAAAAAGAATGCTAAATTCTGTTTGTATAATGTTTTTAAGACCATGATATTTTAGTACTTTTGGTAGAAAGTGCATTTTGTTTTTGGCCCAAATTAAATATGCGTCGTATTGATTCTTCACAGTCGATACAATATTAATCAGAATCAGAGTGTGCCACACTGCCATCATTATAACAAGAAAGATGCTGTCACGAATTTATATAGGAGCGAGCCGACTGATAGTATGTGTGCTATGTACATTCTGTTTATAATTTTATACGTGAAATATGTACGTACTAGTCTTTGGAATTACTGTACTGGATTTCCCACAGTCAACATACATACATAGTGTATGAAAGGGACGAGAGTTAGAAGGAGGAAAAAAGATAGAAACAAATCCTAAGAATTCCATGTCTTATTTCCATTTAATAAGATGGGTGGGTCGCGGTCGGTGTCGGTTATTCCAGTCTTAAATCTTGAATGAAATTAATCTAGATCAAAATAAGACAGGGCACAGTTCTCTCACGTCAGTACAGATTCCAATGCCAGGACCAGGCCAAGGTCCAGTACCAGTACCAGTCAAATATACCTTCATACAGAAGGGGAAAAAACTCGTGAACTTTTTCCATTTTAATTGGTTCATATATTTCATGCTCTCTTGTTTTTTAATTATTTTTTTTTGAATTGCAGGTATTAGTTTAATTTTTATACAAACTTTAAAGGTGAAGTTGTTTAATAAATTTGAATAATTTCCCTATTGCCTATTATCTGCCACGGTATTTGAATTAATTTGAATTAAACTTGTGACTTTCCTCAACGACTTGTGTTCGTCTTCGTTATGTTAGGGATTATTATATAATTCGTAATTACCACCGTATAGGTATACGTATAGATACAATTCATAATTTACGGATGGAACTACCGAGGTCCGCGCATTATCGCTTTACGATATTTTGCTATGCATAGTTTCTTTTCTACAACTGGTACTTGTCACCGCGTACAGCACATGCTATTTTGTATTGCCTATTCTGTGTGTGAGATTGTATTTGCAATTTTGTACATAATTGTTTGTATCGTCTGCCGTACCCGTACGATCAGATTCAGTCTAACCAAAGTCAAAAGCATGTATATATGTATCGTCCCCCATATATCGTCTGTGAAAAACCAAAATGGCCCATATACAATTTAAGATAGAATCAAAATGAGCTATGTCATAACAACAAAGTGAGAAACATGCGTAAAACGTTACTTACGAGTTTTAAAAATGTCAAAATATTGTATTTACATGTTTTCGAAAAGCGTAAAATGTTCTATTTACATGTTTTAAAAATTGCAAAATGTTCTACTTACACGTTTTTGAAAAGTGCTACATGTTCTATTTACATGTTTTTGGAAAGTGCAAAATGTTCTATTTACATGTTTTTGGAAAGTGAAAAACGTTTTATTTACATATTTTTGAAAAGTACAAAATATTCTATTTAAATGCTTTCATGTTTCAAAAATTTTTATAGATAGTGGATATTGTTTTTAGCTACAAATGAATATGTGTCATTTTGGTTCTTCACAGGCGATATGTAGCTTTATATGGAAGAAATTAACTGATGGGCTGTGGATGTGGAAGATATTTACAACATCATTTGTTTTGTATATGAGAAAATATCATCACCGCAAAGCAACCAGGCCAGTGGCCAACGACAACGACTGAATTGCTTTTAGTGCGTATACAGACAGTGCGGAGTAATTAAGAAAAATTACGCACCAAAAGTCCAGGTTTAAATTCAAGTCAGGTAGTCACGATTTGCGCTCCATGCAATAGTCAACTTCAACATTCGAGCATAGTGCGGAAACGTATTATGATTCATTATGAATTACATATACCTACCTGCATGAGTAACGTAAATAGGTGGGAGTTAAGGCAGTTATAAAATAACTTGAATTACATAGAGAAACTTATGTAGGTAGGTAGTTAGGTACTTATGAAATTAGTATCTAAATCTAAATCTAAAAGATGTTAAAAGTCTGTGCGTAAAGTGAACTGTAACCGGCACCGGCACCGGCTGCTAGCATATTAAGTGTAGTGACTACAGCTGATTTTGATTAGATATGTCGTATTGGGATGGGGATTGGGGATGGGTGGTCCGCTTCATCTAACTGTCACGTCAATCATTTGAGTATTCAGCCCACCATACTAACGTTGTCAATCCACAATCCCCACAACTATCAGGAAAATACTGGCGTATTTTAAATTTAATTTTTAAGAGAAAAGCACATCTATAGGTACAAAAGAAACTGCAATCTTTACGGTGCACACGGTCTTGATTCTGCTGCTGGCTGGTGGCCAATTCACTGTATCAGTCCAGTCCCACAGACCACAGTCGTCAGCTCTTTGCCAAAATTGCATCTCCCTCCCACCTATACTATGCTTGAATATGAATCTCAATATCTGGTAAAACGTCTGTAAATGAAAATGAAATCCATGGCTTCTGTTTAAAAAAAATAATAAGCACTAGAAACTATAGGAATTACTGGGGATACCAAATACAAATTTTATGTACCGTTTAAGCTTGAAGTTGATTTGAATTTGAATTTGGATTTTGGCCTTAACACTTACTGTCTTGGTGGAGTTCTGTACAAATCATAAGCATTATGAATTGCATTAAATATTGAATTGGATTGAATAGGGCTGGATGAGTGGAAAGCTGTTCAAGTTAAGTTTTGAAATGGAAATTAATGGATTTATAAGCCGAAACCGTGTATACGAAATCTGTAAAATAATATGAAACTATGTGTGTATACAGGCCCGGATCTAGGGAGTGGGCAACAAGGTAGCCCAAAATGGGATTTCATGATCCTAAAAGCATGAAGTTTTGAAGGCAACCATACCCAAGCGGAAGACGTTAACAGTGAAAAGAAACGTATATACGAACCATGTATTCCCGACCTAACTAAAAGATTCAATCTAAAAGAAGTCAAAGTGATAGGACTATTAATCGGTGCCAGGGGCACGATCACCAAGTTCTTCGAAGATTTTAGAATCCAACTCGGACTTCCCGTCTCCCTACGAGACGACGTTGTAATAGAAGCTCTAAGAGGAAGCCACAGAATTTATCACCATCATGTTTACGACCCAGGATCTAAACCCAATGCTCTCCAACCAGGGCCAATACCTACTAATATAAAATAAACCATATCATAATCACATAATCCAATCAAATATTTTATAAACATTTTGTAGAAGTATACTGTGTCCTAAAGGGCAAGCATAATTGTATGCCAGTGATTTATTTGTCAAATAAATTCTCTCTCTCTCTATGTAGATAGAACATTTTGCACTTTTCAAAAACATGTTATTAGAACTTGCGCGTTTCAAAACCATGTTAAATAGAACATTTTACGTGTTTCAAAAACATGTGAATAGGACATTTTGCCCTTTTCAAAAATATTTAAATAGAACATTTTGTACTTTTCAAAAACGTTTTAATAAAACATTTTGCACATTTTAAAAACAAGTTAATAGAACATTTTGCGCGTTTCAAAAACATGAAAAAAGAACATTTCGCACTTTCCAAAAACGTGTGCATAGAATATTTTGCACTTTTAGAAAATACAAAAAAAAACATTTTGCAATTTTCAAAAAACACGTAACAGCATTTTACGTATCTGTCTCATATAATTGTGTTTGACAGCTCATTTTAATTCTAGCTTAAACTGGAAACATGGAACATCCTCACTCACGATACATGTATTGCCCACCCCAGAAATAATTTCTAGATTCGCCCCTGTGTGTATATGCAAGTTAGTTGCAGTCCAATAATCCTGCAGGACCAATACCAGGACCTGGACTCCATGAAGTGCAGATTAGAGATATGAAGAAGTGCGGTCAAAGGAAGATTTAAAAGAAGATTTTTTTTCTGTGATGACAAGAACAACGAGTGTGAGCGAGTAGCTATGAAGGTTGATAATATGTTGGTGGAAAAAGGAGCTCGGAGAAAGATAAGCTTCTCATGAAAAATGATGAAATGTGGTACTTCTGTTCACTGTTCTCTTCTCTCTCTCTCTCCTCTCAATCTTTCCTCTGACTGTCTGTCTGCCTGTGTAGGTAATAAGGTAGCCCGTCCGTCTTCGTGTGAGTATTGTGAGCAGTCACCTATGTACAGTTTCATCATTGGAGATTGAGATTGGATTGGATGGAAGATAAGTTGAGAAGTCGTGTGCTCGTGCGAGGAGTTTTTCACTCACCCGCTTTTATTTATCTCACACATTCAACTCTGTACGTCAGTCTAAAACGATAAGTACTTTGTTCATAGTTGCTTCCATTTAGAAGTTTGGAAGTTTGGAACTTGGAAGTTGGGCTGAATATTTTTTTTATGTGTGTCTGTATATCGTGGTTAGTTTTTGATCTTCAAATCCAGAGTCATGATCATGACAGCAATAGGATTACAGATTAACATACCATCCATAGAGATATTACAGAAGTAGAGAGAGAGAGATCAAAAGCGAAAGGAATTATGGAATAGAGATGAATACAGTCTCAAGTCCAGCAGCCCAGCATCCAGCTTGAGAGAGAATTATTTATACAATAAAATAATAGAAGAGACATAACAGACAACAGACAAAAAGTTTTATAAGTAGCAGCACAGCATCCATAGCATCCTCTCAACTAATTTCGTTTTAAAACTTGAGTATTTTTAAGCCACATAGAGCACTTGTACCGCCGGGAGAGAATCAATACAAGCCTTCAATGCATTCTTAAATTAATAAAGTGGGAATATTCTGTAAGCCACTGACAAAATAAATAAATTAGTAATGAGTAATTTAAGCATAATATTTCAATCTTTAGGGACGTAACGAGTGGAAATTTCAAAGCTTTCTGGGAAACATTGATGTACCTAGAAACTTTACATCTTAGATTTTGAAGGGTTTTAAAAACATGCAATTAGGACATTTTGCTGTTTCTGAAAACACTTAGAATGTTTTGCACTTTTAAAAAACACTCAATTAGAATATTTTGCACCTTTTAAAAAACACTCCATTAGAATGTTTTGCACTTTTTAAAAACACTCAATTAGTATATTTTGCACCTTTTAAAAACAATCAATTAGAATATTTTGCACCTTTTAAAAAACACTCCATTAAAATGTTTTGCACTTTTTAAAAACGCTCAATTAAAATATTTAGAACTTTTTAAAAACACTCAATTAAAATATTTTGCACTTTACACAAACATCTAATTTAAACATTTAGCAACCCTTAAAAAAGCATAGAACATAAAGTTTTGCAATGTACAAAACAAGAAGAAGATTTTGCTTTTTAAAAAATTACGCAAAAAAGAAATTATCCCCTAATAAATTCTGATTAGAGCACTTTGCACCCTACGATAATATGAATGGTATAGCTTACAAAGTTAGTTATTCTTTCATAAAACAAAACATTAAAAAAAATTTAAACTCCACAAAATACGCCTTAAAAAATAATGCTTTCACCTTATACATGTAGTTAGAACATTTTGTGCTTGCTCTAAAAAAACTACTTTACTAACTATTACATTTAAAATATTACAATTATACAATTACCTACAGACGAGTTCATTCTTACAGAGCATTAGAACTGCGGACGCACCCCACTTGACATATTTAAACAGTCAAGTTCCTCTGATATTGCTCCCTCAAATGGGATTACGTTATTGTTATTAGTACCTTCACGTTTTGCGTATGGAGTAATAATCTGTATCTTTATTGTAATTGTAGCTTGTAGTACCCTCATTTTTTAACTGACAAAGTCAACGTGGAGATGTCTGCTATCAGTATACTCAAGTATAACGACATCCTATATCTACTATCTAGAAAAGTATATTATAGGGAAAGCAAGATCCACACTTGTTGCTCCTTCAAAGATGCTGATTAGACGTAACTGTACCATGTACCTATAGTATAATGTGCGTCGTATGTAATAACGTAGGTACCTACCTACGCTACGTACGTACGTACGGTAGTGCTTCTTTGAATATTTGAATTGGATTGGATATTATCACGAGCTCATAAGATTAAAAATTCAAACTGAAACTGAAACTGGCCACGGGCCTTTGAGACGTCTCGTGTAAATTGTAAATTGTGAATTGTGGAGAATTAAAATTCAAGCGTGCAGGGCAGCAGCTCACTTGCCTCCTCTCTTTCTCTATGTATATTTCCTATACTGATATTCCTCCCAGTAATCTGTATCTGTATAGTATGTAAACTATGTAAGAAGTCGTATCTGTGCATAGATCTCTTGCCCTAGCTCTGGCCGTTCGTTCTTAGCCAGTCAAATGTAATAATACAAGAAAAGAAAAAAACTTGATCATATTATCCTTTTTCGATCCCAGTACCAGTCCAGTCCAGTCCAGTCCGATCCAAACCCAAACAAGTAAGTGAGCTGGACATAGAAAAAAAAGATGGAAAATTTGAAGAATAAATAGAAACGTGAGCGAGCGAGTGTGGTGTGGTGCGTGCCTACCTCTGCTGTAATACAATGTTTTTCCAAACGCCTCACTTTTACGATCCGATTCACAGATAAGATTATTTCATACACTGCGCGTTTCATACTTTGCACTGTTAACTCTGTACCTAGTGTGACTAGTGACAGAGGTCAGAGTTTGTTAATTTAATCGACTTTGTATTTTCAAGGAATTATAGAGCACATTGTGCAATTTGTATTTAGAGCGGGAAACTTAAATTGGAATTTTATTACATTAGTAATCAGTAAAAATGTTGGAAATAATATTTTTGTAAATTTTAAATATGCTTAAAGGCTTGCTACTGTGTACATTGGGATCACCGCTACCAGGGCCGGACGAAGGAATTGGTTTCAGGCAGAAATTTGTTTCCATACAAAAACGACTATTTTGATTTTATTGAAGATTTTCATTGGTGAACCAAAATATTGTATTTACAAGTTTTAGAAAATTTTAAAATATTCTATTTATTTTATTCTGAAAAGTGCAAAATGTTTTATTTACATGCTTTGAGAAAAGTGCAAAATGTTTTACTTACATGTTTTGAGAAAAGTGCAAAATGTTTTATTTACATGCTTTGAGAAAAGTGCAAAATGTTTTATTTACATGTTTTGAGAAAAGTGCAAAATGTTTTATTTACATGTTTTGAGAAAAGTGCAAAATGTTTAATTTACACGTTTTGAGAAAAGTGCAAAATGGTTTATTTATTTGTTTTTTGAAACTTGTTAAATATTTTTATTTTCATGTTTTTGAATTGTGCAAAGAAAATTATTAGCACTTTTTTGAAAACTTGAAATGTTCTATTTACATATTTTTTAAAATTTACAAAATGTTCCATTTACATGCGCTTTGAAAATTAAGGCAGCGGGGGCTGCCTGCGCTGACCACATTATCTGGCCCTGACCGCTACTACTGCAGTTAATAAAAAAAGAAAATTATATGTACTGCTTGTGTGTGACTTTTACCCTTGAATTTTAAAGTTTCGAAGAATCGCTCCTGGCATTTATTATATCCATAGCTACTTGCCTGTATACTGTCTACAGTCAACAGTGTGGAGAAAAGTGAAAGAAGACGACGAAGATGATGGGAATTGCATGTGAATTCATCTTAATCATTGCATTGTACAGCTCGGCGGCTCGGCAGTCAGATCGCTTTTGACTTAAGCTATAAAGTTCCATCAGATGGTAAAAAGGGTTGAGGTTTTTGAGGTGTGTGTTGTGCGTGAGTTTGTTCCACGTCGTCAGATTATAGATTGGCTTTGCTTCTGTTCTCATTTGTTTCCTTCCCATTTTTCTAGCTACTGGAATTTACACTGTACAGGCAGTCAACATTATGCATTTCTATAATGATTTCTATTGAGACGAATCCAAATCTGAATTTACATTCAAATACGATTTCGTTTTTCATTTTTCCTTTCAGGCTTTGATGAATTTTGACTGTGGACTTTTTTCTGGGTGTTTTTATTAAATACTACTATAGTACATACTGTAGTAAATGGCCCGGCCCGGTAATCGCAACTCTTAATTCTTATTGTAAGAGACTGCCCTCCCCTATATAGTTGTAATTTTATGACGCTGGTGGCATTTTCCCAATGTTTTGTTTTTATTATGATGATTGTGCGTGAGGTTACGATCCTGCCCGGAGTTTTTCACTTTACATTTTTTTTGTTGAAAGAATCCAAATTCGAGAATCATGTCGAACGTAGAACAGAAGTGTTTAGAATTTAGAGACTCGATCTCGTGTTGTGTGTAGTCTAAGATTTTTAAAAAGAAGCATTAAATATAGTATCTCTGTACATTTACAGCCTATAGATATTATGATCACCAACCAACAAGGATTATTGGTGCGGCATGCAATCCGTCTATTATAATGTCCGCGTCATTTGTGTAAATTCAAATGTAAATCCGAGTCGTAAATGATTATAGAACGTAGAACAAACTACCTACTTCATACTTGCCTACGTCAATCTAATATACTGGTATACGGTTTGGTCCCATAATAGTTATTACATAGTTGCAGTAGTATAGTTTTGAGTTTGGACTCTCGCCATATTATTATTATCTTTATCTCCATCGTGTGATTGAATGGAAAAATGCAATTTATTTGTTTAAATTTTTATGTGTCTGCGGGGCTTATCCTATTATTCGCATTAAATCCTATAGTAATATGAGAACAGAAACAGAACCGTTTACATTGCATTAGTCATTAGTCCACAGTGGCAGTCGCCGTAGATGTGTTCTTTGCAATAGGCTACGAGTGAGTAACATGTCAGCCCATTGCAGCCACAGTTCCACAGCCACCGACTTCATAGTACTTTGAAAAATAAACTCTTTTAAATTATTGTAGTATTTTATTTTATAATGTTATTTAATTGTCGCATGTGGAACTACATACTGCTTGAGTGGTTGGTCTTTCGAAAAAACAATGTTTTACAGACTTCGACTTCAGCAGTTAAGTCTGCCAGAGTCCAGACTTCGTGCATCACGCGTGCTCTTCATAATTTGTATGCATTGCTATTTGCTATGTAGATACTAAAAATATTTTTTTAATAGTAACATTTTTAATGACTGGGAATACATGGTCAAGCAACAGTGGTAATAATATAGCCACTCAACTATTTAAAAATATTCAGGAATTTCAGGATTACGGACGGAGATCATGTTCAAGGAAGGGAACCTGGAGATAAAATATTGTGTATATATAGGCACAATTTTAATAATGCCATTAAATTTGATCTAACTCAGTGTCAGTAGAAATAATTCTAGAATTGCATAAAGAATAATTTTTAAAAACTTAAAAAATTATTAAAAAAGTTATTTAGCCAAGAAATTTTTAAAGCATATAGTTAGCGTACGTACGGCACATGGTATGTGCAGCTATATTATATCGTCTGTGAAGAACCAAAATGACCCATTTCCAATTCATGCTAGAATCAAAATGAGCTATGTCATAAAAACAAAATGAAAAACATGCGTAAAATGTTAATTATAGGAGTTTTTGAAAAGTGTAAGATGTTCTATTTATATGTTTTTGAAAAGTGTGAAATGTTCTCATTACATGTTTTTTAAAAAGTGTGAAATTTTCTAATTACATGTTTTTTGAAAAGTGTGAAATGTTCAATTTAAATGCTTTAAAGACATGTTTCAATATTTGTGTAGATAGTAGATATTGTTTTTAGCTAAAAATGGATATGGGTCATTTTGGTTCTTCACTGACGATATGGTAAATACTGTACTATTTTACAGTAATTTTGTATCATTACCAGTGCCAGTAAGTTTTCTCTCGACGCATCCGTTTTCATTGCCCCAGCAGCATTATCCCGTGGTAAAATTCAAAGCACAATAATGTGTTGTTACTATTAAGTTCCCCACTGCTCGTGAGTTGAGGTTGTAAGCGCGGATAGGAAAGGAATGGGGGAGATGGAGAAAAGTAAATCATCTAATTATGATGTGATGTCATGTTAAACGAGGTGGTGGTGGAGGTTATCGCAGTATCAGACAAAGTGTAACAACCGGTCAGACGTCATTTAAAAAGGTGATGGTGATTTGGTTATTTTAACAAGAGCAACCCCCTGTGTCAGAGTTGGAGAGCTGTATAGTCCCACCGTCGGGCTCATTATTTAGGTGAATTTGCATTATGAGATCACACAATCTTTCCTCGAAGATGCAACAAACACTCTATGTGACTAGCATGCACTATGGTCCATTAAGGAAGCAAAAGCCCTGTCATCATTGTCGTCGTCGTCGTTGTCGTCGTCATGGACATGGAAACAGGAGCACCAACACATTCTCACAGTTGACTCCGTACTCCCTAGTTACTGCCTCTAATAAGCGCTGCCTATAGGGTTTGACTACATAGCTTGCATAATAAAATATAATGTGTAAAAAATTCGGTAGTAAGTAATCGTGGATCGTATTCATATTCGTCTACCCGCTATACTTACGATTATAGCCATCTTTAACTTTGTCAAATAAAGCAATGCCGCCGCCGTTAGACTCTGACCACGCATCACTTCCAATACTTTTCCTTCCCTTTGCAAAGATCTAAAACTGCCATAGTTAAAGTCAATGCCAAGTTGCCAAGAACGAAAACGAGAACGAGAGGCTCTCGTCAGTAAAGTATATGTAGTAATTATATCTTTTGGTTTATATCTATATCAATGAGTGCAAATTTTCTTTGAAGATGCAATACTGGCACTGACAAGAATTTGTAAACAGTAAAATATTTGACATAACCCTTTGAAAAGGATTTGTATTTTTTTTTGTAATAGTAAAATGTTTAAATTGTGTATTTTTTGATGAATGCTTTTTGGAAAAGGTTTTTAAATTCTTTAATCACCCATTTCTAAAAAATTGAAATATATTTTTTAAATGCATGATTTTTAAGATAGTAGACGCTGTATTTATCGTTAGTTTTTGAAAGAAGGAATATGCATAATTAGTATGATAGCGCATCATCATTTATATAATACCAATTAATTTGTTTTTACGTATCAAATCAATCCATATATAATGTGTTGACAATGTGTTTGTTTTTTACTGTGCCTTGATGGCAAATACTATTGTAGTATCAGTGTAATAAATTTACAATCTCTCTCTAAAACGATTGAATATTTTAAAACTAAAAGCAATTTTTGAAAAGGTACAAAACGTCATTGTTAGCAATTGTTTTGTGGCTCAAAATGTTCTATCTAGGTTATTTTTGGAAAGGTGCAAAATGTGCTATATACAACAGGGCTGGACGAAGGAACTGTTTTTAAGAAGCAATTTTTTTCTTTACAAACACCACTGTTTTGATTTTATTCATGGTTTACTTTAGTAAACAAAAATGTTGTATTTACTTGTTTTGGAAAAGTCTAAAATATTTTATTTTCTTGATTTTAAAAAGTGCAAAATGTTGTATTTACACTTGTTTTTAAAAAGTGCTTAATATTTTATTTGTATGTTTTTAAAATGTTTCAAAATTTCTATTTGAGCATTTTTGAAAGTTAAAAATGTTCTATTTACGTGTTTCTTTTTGAAAATTCAGGAAGCAGGGGCTCCTTGCGCTTCCCGCATTATCCGGCCCTGGCTATGTACGTGTTTCATGAAATTATTAAACCTTTCTAATTACCTATTTTGAACCTGTCCCAAACGTGCTATCTACATAGTTTTTGAAATGGTGCAAAATCTACTAACTAGGCAAGTTTGTTTAAAGTTTTAAAGGAATATGTAGGAGAGCTTTAATCATCTTTCTATATTTATTTATTTAGAGCATATACAAATTGGTGCACAGGTTAAAAATTCTTCTGTGGCTGATACTGCTTCATCATAAACGGGTTCTTTAGCACATATTATGTATATGCTCTTTACCATACCAAGGCCAATGCCGACGATGCCCATTATTACCCATTGTAAATTGTAAAAACCCTTTTCTATATATTCTTTTTTTTAAACCATTAACTCATTCATTACAATTCTATTGTTTTTCATTTGTGCCGACTCAATTTACATTTACATCCAACTCATGTAATATTCACGTGTGTTGGTCTTGGTACAACTCTCGGTGTTGATACCCTCATGCCTGTCTGTCCATTAGGAATTACTTTTTACCTAATAATTATCTGAACTTGCCGGCGTTCTTCCTTTTCGTGTGTATTTGTATCATATAGTAGCCGCATCGGCACCGGCATCGGCATCGGCACCGGCGTTACAGATATTGTAGCGTTGGAATTATTGGCATCGTCGGCATTATTTCACTGGCACCTGTGTTTGATTTCTCAGCTTCTGGTTTTGTACTTTTTGCACGTAAATCTATCAGAAAAGTCAGCTGTATTCAGAAATCTCTCTCTCTCTCTCTCTAGAAAATTAAAATTACCAATAGGCACATCTTCATCGATTTGGATTTGGATACCGCTTCTATTACATCCCTTTATCCAATCAATTCTGAAACATTTACACACCATAATGACGGCTTTTGGCTCCTGATCCTGATCGTGATAATTATTTTTAATACTCACACACTAACTGTCACTCTCATCAACACTGAACACGGAACAGTAGTGAACAGTAATAACTAGATATAGTGATAATTTCTATATATAAAAAACATTTTTTAAATATTATAATTTTATAATTTAGAATTCCTATACTCATAATGCAACGCGGTCATAATTTAATACCTTAGTTTTTTTCCATTTACCTTTCAACAAATTTAATATCGTCTGTGAAGAACCAAAATGACCCATATCCATTTTTAGCTAAAAATACAATTAACTATCTACCAAAATTTGAAATAGCAAGAACCTTAAAAGCGCTTTTACATCATATTTCAAAAACAAGTTCAATATGAAATTTTGCACGTTTCAAAAACAAGTAAATGGAACATTTTGTAATTTTAAAAAACAAGTAAATGGAACATTTTGTAATTTTCAAAAACAAGTAAACGGAACATTTTGCACTTTCCAAAAACAAGTAAATGGAACATTTTCACTTTTCAAAAACAAGTAAATGGAACAGTTCACAATTTTCAAAAATATGTAAAAAAAATAGGGCATTTTGTACTTTTCATAAACAAGTAAATGGAACATTTTGCACTTTTCAAAAACAAGTAAACGGAACAATTTGCAATTTTCAAAAACAAGTAAATGGAACATTTTGCACGTTTCAAAAACAAGTAAACGGAACAATTTGCAATTTTCAAAAACAAGTAAATGGAACATTTTGCACGTTTCAAAAACAAGTAAACGGAAAATCTTGCACTTTTCAAAAACAAGTAAATGGAACAGTTCACAATTCTCAAAAGTATGTAAAAAATAGGGCATTTTGTACTTTTCAAAAACAATTCAATAAAAATATAATATTGGAAGTTTTCACCTTCCAATCACGTTATTAACAGTTTAAGAATCTTTCTCAATTAATAATTTTATGAAATAAATCATTTTAACTCTAGCTTAAATTGTAAATTGGATATGGGTCATTTTATTTCTTCACTGACGATATGCATACACCGTCAACTACTAATAGTGCATCAATCTTGTAAACAGCTAGCAGACATACTGTAGTGTATAATTGTCCTGTAATAATTTCGTTCCTTATGGCTGTCATTCACGAGTACATTACTTAAATGATTTTATGTAGGTTCTTGTATGAACTGAATGAAGTGACCACTTGGCCTGACCATCCGGTTTTCCTTTGCCAGCGAAAAGAGTTACATTTTGTAAGGATTACAATTTTACAGGACAAAGGTATGACTTTTAGAGGGAGACAGACAACCTTAACTCTTAAAATTCTTAATATTCAAATTCTACAGTGACTCATACTCAAAGAAATGACATTCTTGTTTGTGTTTTTGTCCTCGTGCCGACAAAAATCTTACACAGTATTATTATGTTCCCATTCTGGAATTTATCAAGTAGGCATAGGTACGAATACGTAGTACGTAGCATCACATATGGTGGTGGTAGGCGTCATATCTGTGTATAGCACAGCATAATGTAGTAGGTACTCAGAAAGACAGAATTCATCGTCATTATTAAGATTTTCCATTTTCCAAGTTAAAGTTGGGCACTCGTGTCTAATCTAATCAGTGATAGTTATCTTATCGTGTGCAAGTATTGTGTATCACTACAATTATTACAAGAGGCAACATAAGTACAGATGTTTAAATTTAAAATGTGGCAAAAGAAATGTTTAAATTTATAAAATGTGGCCAGAAGTTTAATCTGTCTGTACAATACAAACACAGTTACATTATTACAATGTGCATAGGAAAAGTACTTGAATTCTTCTCTAAATGGATTATAAAAGTTAAGTAAAAGGGCTCAGACTCTTGACACAGACACAGGTAGAGGCTCAGTCAGTAGTCAGGCTCAAAGAAGTTTGCGGTGAAGGAAGGAATTTCATTTATTCTACAGTCAGATTTTACAATTTACAAAGAAATTCGAATTATTTCGAATTTCTCATTATTTCATTCGTTCGTACTTTGTACATATGCTCCACTTGACTGCTTGTCTGTCTCCCGTCTTTATTAGTTGATGACATGTGGAGACACGCTGTCAATTGAGAAGCTGTACTTTTACCTCTTGGCGGCCTCCCGCTGCTCACAATCATGATGACACATGACATGAGGACGAGGAGACATTTCCTCTCAACTGCATAAGTCAATTTTTCTCTCATTATTATTTCATTTCTTTTCAATTCAAAATTGAGAGTTCAAAATTATACCGTGTCGAGTTAGCTCACAAAAAGAATGTATACGCAGATATATAGGGAAGCCTATTCGAATAAGCGAATGACGAATAGGAACACAATTCATTTTTTTATTTCGTTGATTTATGTACGTTAGGTGCAGCCCCGGCCCGGCCCCGGCCACGGCAGAAGACACTAATTCAACTTTGTAATGTAATAAAGTAATATGTAAGAGTACTACAAATCTTGGTGCTTGTTGTCTGTTGTATTATTCGTCGCCCTGCAGTCCTGCTGAGGCAGAATCAACCAAGGTCTTAATTTGATTTGAACATTTGAAATTAAAAATGAGTCACATACATTATATTATTTTATTGATGTCACCGCATCCTGCTGCTGCTATGCCACATGTTCACCTCCACGTAATGTAAGTACCATCCGTCGTAATTCGTAATGTAATAAATTAGGTAGTCTACAAACTGAAGAATCGTCACAATAACCAAATATCAACAACAAAAAATAAAGTTTCATAAAAAACAATTATCAGAAAATCAGAAATTAGAACAACATTGTTATTGTTGAAGGGCTTCTGTATAGTATGTAGAATGTATCCACATTTGTTACGTTTTGTGTCTGTAAGCATGTCGTGTTTTGTAGTAGAATATAAAATATAGTCGAGGTGACAAACGTAATTAAACCATTTTATGATTATCACCAAGGACCACTAAGGATGTGCGAGGAGGTAAACTGAAGCAAAATGCAAATTAACAGGGAAGGGAAGGAAACCTTTAATCTTGAGCGTTCTGGCTCTGGTTCTGGTTCCTGATCAAAAGTCACAATCTGAAAATTTAATACAATCGCAATTCTCAATTAATAGCTGTTATAAAATAATTTTTAAAAAATTTATGGAATTTTGATTGTACCTTACATATCGTTAGTTAGTTTTTATTTTGTGTTTTTATTAGTACAGAAATTGCTATAGAAAGGCGACGCAGTAACGCTCCGTTCCCATATAGGTATATATCGTCTGTAAAGATCCAAAATGACCCATTTCAAATTTGTGTTAGAATTAAAATGAGCTATGCCATAAAAACAAAATAAGAAACATGCGTAAAATGCTAATTAAGAGTTTTTGAAAAGTGTGAAATGTTCCAGTTTCATGTTTTCTGAAAGAGTAAAATGTTCTACTTACATGTTATTGAAAAGTGCTAAATTTTCTAGTTTCATGTTTTTGGAAAGTGCAAAATGTTCTATTTACATACTTTTTAAAAGTGCAAAATGTTCTGTTTAAATGATTTCAAGACATATTTCAACATTTTTGTAGATAGTGGATATTGTTTTTAACTACAAATGGAAATAGGTCATTTTTGTTCTTCACAGACGATATGTAATTTTATACCATTGAATAACCTATACATAAAAAAGTCATTTGTATACTTATTGTTAGCACTGTATAGATTGCTATTGAGATTTTATCTTTTTTAGTAATGAAATAAGTCCGTCAAAAACTGAATAATTACAGTGCAGTATTGGTGTTGGTATTTTCCTATATAGTACTATTGTCTATTGTAACCGTAGCAACTACTGCTGTGCGGTAGAACCACATAGACATTTTTTAAAAGGGCTAATGAAAATTTAAATGGATGCATGTTTGGTTGGACTTGGACAGATATAGGCTTACTGGTCTGGTATTTGCATTTATTGCCCCTCCACACTTTCACACACTGCTGCTATAGCAATTTCGAATATGAATTTTTCCCTGACTGATGGGAGACATGCCCGTGGTGGATTGAGAGGATACTGACTATATAGTGAGAGGCTGTTGATATATGTATTAGAAACGAAAACGAGGGACATTAACAGGGTAGTTAGATGGTAATTGAAGTGTTTTATTATTCACAATACAATGAGGTGGGCTGGCGGAGAAAGAAGTATATAGGCTTGGCTTGAGTTGTGGCTCGTTAATTGCAGGATCATGACGGAATAAACTAGAATTCTGAGAGCACACCTGTATTAACCCCGACAATAGCCTATGATATTGATTAGCCACCATACATATACCTAATATGTATATCTACAATCCATAGGGTTTAAACGGTATACCTATAATCTGTAGTTCGATCTCATGCGGAAATATTCTTTCGCTCACTACTATTTAAATACAACGACATATCGTTATAGCTAAATATGTATGCACTATAGTACCTACCTATATATCTCCTGGCTGTAGTAGTGATATTTGCATTTTTAAACTTGCGACGATTCGTCAATGTTATTAATACAGAATAATGCAAGGTGCTAATAAATGAAATATCATAGTGTGATCCTTATACCTACGGTTACGGAGTACGAATAGTGAACGACGAATTAGGAATAACGACGCAATGAAAATTAAAGTATTGATACGGCAATTTAAAATTATTTTGATTTATTGACGTCGTGATTTATGGATCATTTTAGTGAGGAGAATACAATAAGTACCTCCCGTATAAGAAGAATTTATCACGTCCTTGTCAGTACTGATATCCCACAGCGGAAAGTGCCCTGTCATAAAATTTGCTCTCGTTTCACCTGCCCAATAATCTATAAAACTTCAAGATCCTAATACAATTAAAATACTTGTCGCTTGAGATTTTGACAAAAAATCCAAACCTATTTCCAAATTTGACCTGACCTCCTGACCTAAATCTGGGTGTACTAATAAATAAGAATGTTTAGCATTTTTGTGAGGAATGTATTTTCTTCTGGTTGGTAATTTTACAATTTTGTTGTAATAAAAACTCTGCCTATAGTAAACCAAGAATACTAGGCGTTAACAATTAAAAGATGATTGGTTTTTTGTGTCAATTTTTAGCGTGAGCCCACACATTTTTATTTTCAAACAAAATGCACTATCTACTAAAAAATAAAAATAAAAAGATGTTAATGAAACCATGTAAATAGAACCTTGGAGATTTTTCAAAAAACAATTAAATAGAATATTTTGCAATTTTGAAAAACATGAAAATAGAACATTTTACACTTTTAAAAAACACATAAATAGAACATTTTGAACTTTTTAAAACTATGTAAATAGAACATTTTTACCTTTTTAAAAACATACAAATAGAACAATTTGCTCATTTCAGAACCTTATGATTACCATTGTAAGCATGTATCTTAATTTAATGTTTTTTATGACATAGCTCATTTTAATTCTAGCATAAATTGGAAATAGGTAATTTTGGTTCTTCATAGGCGATATGCGGCGTAACCATGCGTTTTGCTATTAAACATGCAGTATTAAGTAAAACTAATTTCATTAATTTTCTATTTTCACCTGCAATGCATTTTAATGCGCTTACTTGAAACTTGAAATAACAGTTTGACACTTTCCTGTACTGTAGTTCATTGTAAGAATTTAGGCAAAAAATATTTAACAGTAACTTAACTAGTGGGCTCAATATGTACATAAATAGTCGAAGGTACACAAGTACAATTTTTATTCTCTGGAACTAGAATAAAAAAATTTAATTATTAGACAGATGAAATTTGAACCTACCAAGCAACAATTTTGTAATTATACCTTTAATTACATGAGCATTTTTGTTTTAGTTGTCCTGATACATATCAAATGTAATTATCTATACATATATATTATTCTTTTGCCTCGTGTGCACTTTTACCTTTAGTTTTGTAGTGCTTTAATTTTTATCTAGTACTCAATCTACAACTTACACTCCATGTTACACACGCTAAACGATTTTGCGGTGTTTTTTTCTCTCTTACTTTATTTAATTACTTAATAGGCTCTCAGACACATTAAGTATATGTAGGCACTTGGGAAATTATTTGCACCTTTCCAAGTAAATACTGTGTGTGTGGGCAAAGCACAATCAAAGTAAAATATTAAGCAAAGGTAAAATGGCACAAATCATATGTATTGAAATAAACAGAATCTGCAACATGGCAATATTATTATTAATTTGTATTAAAAAAAATGAAACTAAATCATAAATCTAAAACATAAACATGCAAATAAGATGCCTTATATTGTTATTTACCTAACTGAATTGAGATTGGGATGACTGGGACCATGGAGCTGCCAATGCTAAAATATTACACGCTATACAAATCCAAACGCTAAAGTCAAGTTAATAAAAATAGGCCAAAGGCCAAATCAAATCGAAAATCGAATCAAGTTATACAGTATAGTGATGAGTAATAAAAACATGAAGTAATCGGAACGCAAATCCTTGTTTTTATTTTTTTTCCCTCGTTTTTTTTCTTCCCCGCATTTTGTATAGCGCTAGCCTTTATGAACTAACGATTAGCCGACGGACAGTTGCAGTCAAAGACACAACACAGATGGACATGCACATTGCTATCGCTACTGATGAAGCAAAATTGACCATTTCCATTTTTTGACTTAAATAGCTTAGGGTTTTAGACAAAAAAGATACCCGATTAAATGTGTTAAAAAAATTGAGATTGGCAAATTTTGCTTCCTCAGTAGCGACATATATACTAATGCAAGATCCAATTGTCGAAGTTTCTAAGTAGTAGATACACTTCACTGCAAGATCGAAATGCGACGAGAAGAATATCACCTGTGAAGAATCAAAATGACCCATATCCTTATTTAACTAAGTACGAAATGTACTATCTACAAAGAATATATGAATATCGTGAGACATGTAAATATAATATTTTAAACTTTTCAAAAACGTGTAATTAGAACATTTGACACTTTTCAAAAACGTGTAATTAGAACATTTTACACTTTTCAAAAACGTGTAATTAGAACATTTTACACTTTTCAAAAACGTGTAATTAGAACATTTTACACTTTTCAAAAACGTGTAATTAGAACATTTTACACTTTTCAAAAACGTGTAATTAGAACATTTTACACTTTTCAAAAACGTGTAATTAGAACATTTTACACTTTTCAAAAACGTGTAATTAGAACATTTTACACTTTTCAAAAACGTGTAATTAGAACATTTGACACTTTTCAAAAACGTGTAATTAGAACATTTTACACTTTTCAAAAACGTGTAATTAGAACATTTTACACTTTTCAAAAACGTGTAATTAGAACATTTTACACTTTTCAAAAACGTGTAATTAGAACATTTTACACTTTTCAAAAACGTGTAATTAGAACATTTTACACTTTTCAAAAACGTGTAATTAGAACATTTTACACTTTTCAAAAACGTGTAATTAGAACATTTTACACTTTTCAAAAACGTGTAATTAGAACGTTTTACACTTTTCAAAAACGTGTAATTAGAACATTTGACACTTTTCAAAAACGTGTAAATAGAACATTTTACACTTTTCAAAAACGTGTAAATGTAACATATTGCACTTTTTTAAAACTAGTAATTAACATTTTACGCATCCAATTAATTTCCCGTTTTTTATTAAGTAGCTCATTTTATTTCTAGCGTAAATTGGATATAGGTAATTTTGGTCCTTCACGGACTTTAAATATGTCGATTTTGGCTGTGAATTTGAAGTAAAGCTGGAATACGTAATATCATCAGTACATAGCCCCTCTTATTTAAATGGTACACAATTTATATATATAAGTTTCAGTCTCACAGTATGTACATGAATGACTGGAGGATGCAACAAGATTCTACCTATATAATTATTCCAATTCATTTTGTGTTTCTCTGTTTTACTTTACCTTCCCATTTCCCATCTCCGTTTGCTTTTCATTAGACTTGATAACATTGCTCTATGCCGTCCGTCCGTCTCCGTCTGTGTTGGTGGCGGTGAGTCGGTATTTAATTTAAGTGTGTGAGTGGCGAGTGGAGGAAAGAATTGGAATTTGAATTCTATGAGCGGGTCCGCTCGGCCCGGCCCCGTCGCGTCTGTCTTGTTCAACTGTCAATCAATCAAACTCAAGATTCAAGAATCAGAATCAGAATTCTCCATCACACTGGCCTATCTCCTATATGAGTCTGTCTCTGCATTCAAATTTGAATTCAAAATTCAATAAGAAAAAAAACTAATATATGTGTTGTGAATTTGATTTTTCGTTTTTTGCTACATACTGCTGCGTATTCATATGAGATCTTTGTAAAGGAATAAAGGAATTAAATACTGTGTGAATTGGAAGGTATGAACTATGACTGCCATGTTGACAAATGAAGCTCACGTCCACTTGATGGAGAGTTTGGAATGGGATCCTAGCTCATACGTCATCAGTACATTTCCCTCACATCCATATCCATTATTACTTTATATCAGTTAATACATTTCTATATAGTGAATGGCCCTCCCGGTGAAATGTCAGACGATGAAGTTTTCTTGTAATATGTGTTCACCTTTAAAAAAAAGTCGATGCCGATGCCGATCAAGCAAACGACAAGGATCACACAGCAATGGAGATTAAGAGAGCTGAAGAGTGAGATTGTGAGAGATGGGGATCTATCATAAAAATTGAGACAACATTTTGTACTTGTCCGCACACAGTTCCGCAGTCCACAGATCCAATCGAATCGAGATCCCATCAGTTAGAGTAATACGAAACGCAAGTAGAAAAAAAATGTGAATAACATACATATTGTATGTTAGGCTACAATTATTTAACTATTTAACTTTAAAGGTATCACAGCACAGGGAATTCTGTCGGTGGTCTGGTTCTGGTTCTGGCTCTGGTATTGATTGCTATAGTGGTTCTTGTACTGGTTCGGATTCTGGTTGCATGGGTCTGATTCTGCTTGGGTGTTATGTTGATTGTTGATGCTGTTAGTATTACAATCATAATGTGTAGTTCCTAATCAATTTCATCCTCCTTTTTAATGTTTATTATATAGTTATAGCAATTCGCTTGATCGAAACAGGCTCCACTGAACGCACACACAGCTAAAAGGTAAATCTCTATACATAATTGGAAAATTTTAATTAGAATTATATTGTGTGGGAATGTTGACTTTGAAAGTGAGTTTTAATTCGCATATCTGCTACTGATATGTAGAATGTAGATTAGTAATTTATTTTTAAACATTAAAAATCGTTGCTGGTGTATATCACAGATTTCTAATAGCTTAAATAAGGAAACACAGTGAAGGCAATTTAATGGCGCATAATTACCGAATTGTTTTTTGCAGAAACTAACCACAATCAACTAAATTAAGTATCTAATAGTTTATAACCTTGATTTCGCTTGTTACTAAAAATCCATATGTATTTATTGTATACTGCTTGCAAATCCACAATGACCACAATAAATAAAACAAAACAATTTTTTAAATTACCTATGGATGATTATTCAAAACTTCAAGTTTCAAAACTTTATTTATTACAAAGTTTTGGGAAACATGACATAAATGTTAAAATATTATACCAGAGCATTGATGACGTCATATTGTTACATTATGTAATACCCAGAACTAGTAGTAGGTGCATATCGTCTATGAAGAACCAAAATGGCCCATTTCCAATTTATGCTAGAATTAAAATGAGCTATGTCAAAAAAGGCAGTAAATAAGATACATCCTTACAATGCAATGCTAATCACGAGTTCCTAAAATGAGCAAATTGTTCTATTTACACATTTTTAAAAAGATCAAAATATTCTATTTATGTGTTTTTTAAAATTGTAAAATGTTCCATTTACATGTTTTTGAAAAGTGTAAAATATTCTATTTACATGCTTTTTGAAAAGTGCAAAAGATTCTATTTACATGCTTTTTGAAAAGTGCAAAATGTTCTATTTACATGTTTTTGAAAATTGCAAAATATTCTATTTAAATTCTTTCATGAACATGTTACCTTAATTGGTTCTGTAGATAGTGCATTTTGTTTTTGACTCAAAATGGATATGGGTCGTTTTGGATCTTCACAGACGATATAGTTTGTTTTAATGTAGTAGTTAGAGGTTACTTACAAAATTACACGTAAATTACAATACAGCTAGATTATATGTTTTATTTTCCCCATTATTAACTGTTATTTTGAATTCCTATTCCTAGCATAAATAATAAACATTTATAAGCAATTTATAAAACTAAAAATATTACGGCTGAAATGGATACAACAATAATTTTACCATTATGACCGCATATCATAAACTTGATTGATGGTTCGGATTCTGATCCTCCTCAAGTAAGAAACCCAACAACCAATTATCATTATTTCCCTAATATGAACTATGTACAAAGTACTTACAGTAAACAGGACAAAATAATAGGCGCACTAAATACTGTATGAGTTTTCACTTCTGTTTCTGTCTGCGTCTGTCTGTCCAAGTCGGACCCGACGTCGACGTCGACTTCGGCTGCTCTCTTCTCGGTAGTAGGTGTGAAAGAGAAGATTAGTTCAAAAATATTTTGACAAATTAAATCCTCAGCCAAAAAGCCTCATCGGCGCGCCTCTAACGATAAGACTAAGACTACTGGAGACGAAGAGCTTATATTACAGCGTATTGCTTCTGGGTAAACTTGAAGAGGTAACCTCAAAAAAAGACCGCCTTGTATTTTTTTGATTATTATAAACTCTCTGTGTATCTGTACTCAAGATATACATATTATTTTATGTACAACTTACGATAGCGATTAGAACACATGTCTTCACACTTAGAAGATTACACAATATGAATATTAATATTACAGATTACACAGTAGTTTATGTATTCTCTCTACAGTCTACACTACACTATGTGAAGTAAAGCAAGTCATCTTAATTTTTAATCAGGAGGAAATTGTAGACAAGGTGTACTATCTAAATCTGGGCTAGGTGCTTGGAATTCTTCATTTTTTTTAATAGTGTACTCCCAGGACAAGAATCGTATCAGGATCAGGATCAAAATCAGAACCAGCATCTTTACAATTTTTGATCGAAAACATGATATGATAATGAAAATAGATAGGAAGGCGCGATCCGAGGCGCGATGGAGAGAACCCCTTTTGTGAGCCTTTCACACCCTGAAAGATTTTTATCTTTTAAACATCAACAAGGCCTATGTTACACTTGTGGACTGTTTATAGTACATGATCATCGTCGTATTATGATCATGATCGAGAGTTTGATCTTTTAAAATTGTAAAGAAAAATTT
Source organism: Dicyrtomina minuta (assembly GCA_949802685.1). NCBI lineage: Eukaryota > Metazoa > Arthropoda > Collembola > Symphypleona > Dicyrtomidae > Dicyrtomina > Dicyrtomina minuta. The sequence continues at coordinate 51,568,175 of OX461808.1, forward strand.
AACTAGTAAGCAATTCGTAGTATATTATTATGAAGTCGAAGCAATGCTCCGTTTTCTTTTACAATCTTGAAAGGTGGAGGGAGGGGGGGGGATATGAATATAGAAAGAATTTAGTATACTGTGCCTCTGTTTTGGTTCTTCTTCGATTTCAGTGTCATTGTATGTAGAGTGGGAAACTTGTAGTGCGGAGCTGGGAAGCGACTTTCACCCACAAACAGTTCTTTAAACTTTAAAATCTCATACAAGTGCTTTCACTAAATCACAAGATTGCCTTCCCGCTGCTGTACCCCTTGTAATAAGTACAGTTTGGGATCGTCCATAAATGATGTTAACGGTTGAGTTAGTGTGTCTAGGTATTGATGACATTTAAAAAAATTTAATAATGGCGGGGCTCAAATAATCGCCGAGCTGACATTCCAAAAAATTAATAAGCTCCGCATACCTGTTATTCGAACATTTACTGTATATTCAAGTCTGTAGGAATGTTTTCACTTATTTTTTTAAAAGCTGTAAATCTAGTGCTATTCATATAATTTACATATAAAAATGTGGATCCATACCTATAATTTTCCCAAGTAATGTACAAAGGAATTATTACAAATTTTTATACATGATTTTTAAAACGGCCACATATTATAAATTTTTGCACCTATTTAAAAGCTGGAAATATGAGATTTCAAAACCATTTACTTAAATAGTTTGGTTTTTTCTTCTTGTTTTTCATTAGTTCCAGCGTCTCAAGTATTGCGAGTCGTTAATCACACCCGCATATTATATGATCTTGTTTTGTTGAACCTATATTTAAAAGTCGAAAATATTGAATATGACGTTTAGAAATTTTTCTATACAAATTAACTTACTAAGTTGTGCATATTCTTAATCTTAATGGTGCAACTTAATATCGTGTGTGAAGAACCAAAATGACCCGTATCCAATTTACGCTAGAGTTAAAATGAGTTACTTAATAAAAAACACTAAATAAATTTGAATGCGTAAAATGTTAATTATGAGTTTTTAAAAAGTGCAATATGTTGCATTTACACGTTTTTGAAAAGTGTAAAATGTTCTAATTACACGTTTTTTAAAAGTGCAAATAATTCTATTTACATGCTTTTTGAAAAGTGCAAAATATTCTATTTAGATGCTTTTGGAAAAGTACAATATGTTGCATTTACACGTTTTTGAAAAGTGTAAAATTCTCTATTTACATGCCTTAAGGATTACACGATATTCATATTATATTGTTTGTAAATAATGCATTTCGTATTTAGTCATAAATATAAATGGATATTGGCCATTTTGATTCTTCACAGGCGATATGTGCTTTTTCCCAATAATTTATCATTGAAGTCTGTAGATGCAAGCAGCAATAGTATATTCTACTGAGGTCAGAAGTTTATATGTATACATGGAAATGCACTTATACATATAATATATAAGCGAGCCCGCGTAGCTCAGTGCTTACTGCACTGGTGTCTATGAACCTGCTGTTTAAGCAAATGCTCGCTTCAGGTCTTGGTGATCGAGACCAGCGGCGGTGGAAAGTTTTCCCACTGGGTTTTCCTTGTCCACAAGGCAGTGAAGGGCTCGGCGGCTCTGAACGTCAATGTAAAATGAAGTTCGCCATAGAAGTAGGCCCGAATAATGTTGGAAAGACAAAACCTGTGTGATGGCACAGTGCAAGAAGTGAATTCGAGGTCGGGCACCCTGTAAGAACTGCGGTTAAATCGGGGCAACCTCAAATTTATTTTATTTTTATACATAGAGAGAGAAAGTAAAAAGCTTTATTTACACTGGTACACAATCGTACTTGCCTAAAAGACACAGTAACAAATATACATTGTTTAGAAATAAACAATGTATAGCTTTTCCACGAGCAGCATTTTTTGTAGAATCATAATATATTATGTTGGTACAATGTCTTGGTCACTATCAAATATAGCCTGGTCATCTACAGCTCTACATGGTATTGATGTCATTGATTAAATTAACAATTTTCATTAGTATTTAAGTTTGCTTAGCTATGGTATACATTTCAAGGCTGGGTTACGGGGGCCGGTACACAACAACGACTAGATCAACTTTTTAAAAAACAATTTGAACTCATGAATACGCTGTATAACTATTGGGATGCAAATGAAAACTACACCACTGCTTTTTTTAAACCTTTATTTGCGAGCTCATCTTTAAATATTTGTACTCCATAAAGACGCAAATTTGTTTATTTTTAAATGCAAACCTATATATGGAGGTCCCAGGTACCTGCCTCATTTTTAAAGAATTTAGTTAGCACCAGAGTTCTCATAATGTGGTTGTGACAGTTTGCTTTAACTTTAGGAAATTGATCTGCCTATAAAATATTGCGTTATGTACGTAGTAACCGATATCACCGTGTCATTTCTATAAGTTTTTTGCTTGACTGCGCAGCTGTATAGCAATAAATCTGCATCAATTGGAAAAAGGTATTTCTCAAATAAATTCTTAAGGTAGGTATGTGCATTCTACCTATATGGATCAAACTAGGTAGCAGCTATAGTCATATATAGATAATTATAATATGGCCGGTAGACTGTAGCATACATTTAAATTGTAAATGGACATTGTTTGTATAAGCAGACATGGTCAAGATCGTGGGCGAATCATTAAGCCAAATTATCTTCTATCATAAAAATGTACAAATGGAAATAAAAGACGAACCTATACCAACGCTAAGTAAGTATTAATTTACCAACAGTCCCAACAGTCACACTGCCAACGCAACGGTAGTAACGGTCTGTAAATTTTCCATTTAATAAAATCTAATTGGTATCTTCGCATAAGTATCCATGTGAATTTAAATTAAAAATAATATTATACGCCCGTATAATATATACGAAGATAGATCATAAAATATAGCCTTTCATAAAAAGTTTGAATTTAAATCAATTTTCATTTTTCCACACTGAACTTGGGACTGCGACTGGGAAGAAGAATACCTTCACCCGAATCCCAATATTTTTACCAAGTCAAATTTTTGACTGTAAAATAATATAATAAGCCACGCAGAAATTATTGGGATCTGAATCAGTCTCTGAATAAAAAAGCCCTACATAAACGGTTTAAATTTTTAATATTTTTTTGTTATTCAATTTTACTGGGATTTTCATCCAACCTGTGACTACAAATTACATACATATTATGTTATGTGGTCTCCTATTCTTTTATGACAGCCCAAATTATATAGCAATAAAAATGTAAATTGCTCAAAAGTTATTCCTATGAACCTTGTACCATCTTCAATTTGTTCGAAACATTGAATTTGAATTTGGTTTTTGGTTTTGCTTGCGGTGACCGTTCCAAATGCCAAATGTTCAAATGTCAAATGAGCTGATGTTCCAAATTTTGAATTTGCAGTCAAACCAAAACACATAGGCTCAACATAAAGGTTTAATGTCTTCTGCTCACAGTAAATAATAATATTGTGGGCGCTTAATATGCGAAATACAAAATGTTCAGAGAGATGAAGATGCTTCATGTTTTATGGGATTCAAGTTGGACGAACATTATTGGTTGGGATTATTGAGAGGGGAGTTGCGAGACTCTTCCCACAAGACAAGAGTAACAAGTCCTCTCTCGTTACTTCCACATCAACAGCAACATCCACATTCACTTGCCGATCCCGATGCCAATGCATTGTGCTATTTACATACACGCAGAGATAGTGTGCCAAAAAAACGGAAGGCAACCAACATTAAAAGATCGAGCAACAACCACTACAGCACAATAAATATCTGTGGCTATATTGTAGATGACGGCGAGTACGGTGACGGTCTATACAGACCGTGAACGAGAGCGAGCCAGGAGCGCAGCGGTGAAGTGAGTGAGTAGAGATCGATGGAGATGTGGTCAAGATGAGATTTGTACAGGTACACTATGCTCGTTAATTACCACAACCACCACGGCCAGAGGAAACTCACCATGAGCATCAGGAGAGTGACCAGTCGTCCCAGAGTCACCGCACACATTCACTCAACAAGCCAAGCGGTTGGTCATTTCATTGTTAGGCCCCCAAACCAATGAGAATGCGGAATGAAGATCGAGTCGTGGAGCTAACGAGACTGAATACTTTTCCTTTACCACCAGCGCTTGCTTACTTCTTCTCTCATCTTTATTGTCTTTCCCACGATTACAATTAAGTATGTACAGTACATAGCAGGCAGATGGACAGACGGACAGACAGACAGACAGGGAGAGAGATTACTATTAAACATCTTTGGCTTTGGGATTTGACTGCAGTCAGCGTCCTTTCTCATCTCCTGTGACCGCTTGTACTTGTGTTCTGTGTTATTGTACCGGGATGGGACAGACAAAGAATGAATAATGAAAAATGAAATGAATGATCAAAAGAAACCAGAAGACGAGAGCGGTCACGGGATGAGTGTATCTTAATTTTCTTGAATGACGAATGACTGTATTATTATGTAGGTACATGAGATGTGCGTCATAGATTTTGGCTTGTGGGAAACAAAAGAAGAAGAAGAAGACGAAGAAGAAGAAGAAGGAGTGCGGCGTCCCATTACAATTAATACCTAAAGTGGGTGATCGTGATTAATTGCGATGATAACAATGCAATGCATGTAGTCTCTCGGACTGTAAAGTCACAATAATAATTCATAATAATAATAGTAGTACCTTCTATTTTTATACAGTTACAGAATATTAATTATTCACGACTAAAATAGCAATAATATAATACTGAATCGAATTTTCGAACAGTCAGTGTGCAGTGTTTGACGTTATAAGGCAAAATTCTCAAGTTGATGACCAAGTGCTATTTTGGGGAGGGATAGATATATAACTTTGTTCAACAGGATATAAACTTGACAGTTTGAAACTTTTCTTTAGTAATGCAGTGAGGGACAGGCGTTTGCTAGTATACATACTATGCGTTACAAACTTTTCTTATGTTCTACGTTCGGCTATATGGTTGGTTATGTAAGTAAAATCTGCACTAATTTCTTGAGTATTGTTTCATTGACACTTTTGACCATGTCTTGAATCAAAAATAAAAAGCATCTTTCTCCATTTATGAGTTCCAGGGAGAATTTCGCATTAGTTCCTTTTTGTATTCAATAAGATGTAGAGTTACTCAGGGCCAGACAAAGGAATTAATTTTAGGCAGCAATTTGATTTGATTTTTATTTTAGATTTCTTTAGTGAACTCAAATTTTGTAATTACATGTTTTAGAAAAGTTTAAAAATGTTCTATTTATTTGATTCTGAAAAGTGGAAAATGTTCTTTTTACGGGTTTTGAGGGAAGTGGAAAATGTTTTACTTTCATGTTTTTGAAATGTGCAAAACATTTTATTTGCATGTTTTTAAATTGTCAAAATTTTCTATTTACATGGTTCTGAAAAATGCAAAATGTTTCATTTACATGGTTTTTGAAAATTCAGGCAGCGGGGGCTGCCTGTGCTAGCCTCAATATCCAGTCCTGGAGCTAGTGACTACTAAAGTCAGGATTGTAAGACCACATTTTTAAAAAAATTTAAAAAGTTGTACTCCAAATCGAGAAATATATAATTTAGGGATCGTCCATAAATGATGTCACGGGTAGGGTCAATGGGCCTGCTTGGATACTGATGACATCTCATGCTAAAGACAGCCATTTACGCAATAGTTAAGCTGATGACAGAAGGGTCATTGGGTCCTATAAATGTAAAAATTTTGATGACATCATTCATGGACGACACAGGGATGGTCCACAACTGACGCCATCTAAAAGTCCACATTTTTACGACCCTGTCATGAACTGACTTTGCGTAATAAGCAATAAGTATAGTAACTATAGAAACAAACAGCGTGTTATCCTAAAATATTTTGCTAAGTTTTGAACCATGCAGTTTTGTGCATAACGATTCAAATATTCCAAACAATCACCTACCTATGTAAATAAGGCACTAATTAATTACGAGATAAATGCGGAATTTCCTAAAATTAAATGTAAGCAAACAAGTTTGATTCTTCCCTATAAGCCCAAGCATATCAATATATGAAAATTGGCACTTAACACTTGGACAACTTGGACATTTAAAAAAATGGAAATTTTCACAAAATTTCTTCTAGAGCTCTAGATACCGATGATAGCATGCCTTCCCATGCAATTTGCATAAATTCGCCCCTTAATACCCACATTACACATACATGACGAACCAATTAGAATTCAATTGGAGCAATAAGTTAAAAGTAAAAATGTGTTTACACAATTAAGCGTATATAAACATGAAATCGGAGAGCTGGTTCTTAGAGACAAAAAAATAGAAATAAATGCCCTGCATACATCGTTATCGCTATCGTTATCCTTCATATAGGCTGGAAGTTCCGTGTGTGATCTCGTGATCTGTTCAGATTTTAGATCATATAGAGATACGATCAGTTGTCAGCCCATTAAGAAAAAGCCGTGGCCATAGTGCAAGTAGAATTTAATGTCAAAGCCGCAAAAAGCTAAAGCTCAATTGAAACTACTATACGAATCTACATTATCTATAATATATGCATGTAATGGTGGTGGTAGATGCCCTGCTATTATAAAAATACGTGTGACCAAAACCAAACTAAAGGACTGTCTACGTCTACATAATATGCAGGCTACAGATACAAGCATTAAGTTAGAACATAAGTCAAAACTTCAAAAGTGGAACGTCTTGGTTATTGCGATGATAAGAGAGAATGCTATGCGATGTGATGTGATCCCGTGTATTGTTTTGATTAGTGAAGAATTATGCAGATACATTCATTCATCTCAACTTCTCAACATTGTATTCTCTCTCCGTCAGGCCGTATAGTAGTCGCACATTGTATTCTATTCTATGTAATGCATTGTGCTTACTGACTTTGACTTCAACTTGTAGGTACATAATAATATGTACATATAACCTAAGAATCTTGTGATTTTTTTTTCTCTCTTTTCCGACCGTGAGAAAGATGCAAAAAATTTCTTGACTCATCGTCATCCTTCATCGTAGATTTTTCTTATAGCTTTGATTTTGACTTAAGGAAGAAGAAGATGAAGAAGAAAACAAGTGAACTGAAGAACCTATGCCGCAGTTACCAGTACCAGTACCAGAGACGGTTGGTTGACTACGATGCGAGATGCCATGGCTATATGACTATATACATATACAGATATATGACGATGATGTGATGTGATGTGATGTGAACTACGACTTTTACGACGTTTACGATCCGATTAGTATTCACTCTTCACGACCTGTGGGGTGTATCTTTTTACATTTAACGTATCATCTGCATACTATAGGTGTAGGATTTTATGGATAGAGATATGTGCCTATATAGTAGTATGTGTGAATAGATTATAGCAAATGCGCAAAGATCATCCCACAACGAAACGCATCCCTACTGTATACTACTACTACTACTACTACTTCTGCTGCTGCTGTCTACAGTGTGTGTAAAGTATTCGTTTAATCGTATCGTATTCGTAATCGCAGAAAATCTTATCCCTAATATTTTTTTTTCTATTTTTTTTCTTTAACCGTGAGCAGGTATTTAGTCTGAGTAAGTACCTCTATGATTTTGTTTATGATCCGATTCTTTTCCTTATACATAGTCCAAGTCGTTGCGTTGTTGGAAACCTTGTCTTATAAATGTGATCGTTTACAGTCTCAACAGTACAAGAGTCTTTTAACTTTCTCAACTATCAACTCTCATATCTCATCTTTTTTTTCAACAGGCGCAGCAGCAGCAACCCTCAGCAAATGCAACAACATTAACAACAGTAGTGGTAAATAACAATAGGATTTAATTTTTAATATTACGTATAGCTTACGTGGAGAGCACTCTACAAATACAGGACCATGCCATGCCATACCATGCCATGGTGGGAGATGTGATGGGACGAGCGTAAACAACATCCACACACAGAGACCTATTATACACATCTTGAACAGTCAACAGTAAATACCAGTAGTACAATGGAAGATGGAATGGACACATAATTATGGTAATTTTGAAACCAGTAGTGCAACTTAGAGTTGGGATATATAGGATATATAATAGTAATAGTAAATAGTTTATAAGTAAATTAACTCAACGTCCAATAAATATCCGAGGAGAGTCGATCAACAAAGTCTCTTGATAATCTTGGTGGTAATAGCAGTGCAAAATGTTATGGTGTAATGGGCATAGGAGTCAAGAGTGGCGTATACCTATAATTGTAGGTACATACTTAATGGGATCAAAATCCCAATCACTCAATATACATATATGTAGAGGTAATAGTATTCAACTAAAAACGAACCTGTTATGTTACAGATCTTTTGTGTTACTGTTATTACTCCTTTGTTATTAGTGTTAATTCTACAGATTGATACAGTCATTTCAGTCATGTATGGACGAGTATTGATCTTGACTTTGGGTTTGGGAGTACATACGTGAGGCATTCTCGAAATCAAGAAGGAGCGAAGATCAAATTTCAAACAATTATTTTGGACGGTTTAGTTTTTTTTCGGTACTGTTTGTCTCAATTAAAAAAATTAAATTCGAGAAACTTTAACGATAAAATCTGCAAGATCTAGAAACATCGGTAGTCGGTAGTTGAATTACAGTATTTACATCCATGGTATAATTAAGCATTTCATGGGAAAATTCGAATTGGAAACAGTTTACAGAGAAAAGAAATAAATGATGAGCGTGTGATATGGTGATGTTGATTTCATTGAATTGACACACGAATTTTGAGGAATTCTGAATTCTGACTGATGACAACTGGTGATGGGTGATGCAGACCGAGACCGAGGTCGAGGAGGCCAAGATCAAGACTGAGACCGAGACGGAAACCGAACTGAACCGATGCCGTGAACATTTGACTTTGTCGCTAAAACTGAATTGAGTTAAAATAAGTTAAATGTCGCGGCCGACGGGGCGGTATATTGAATTTGAAGCGAAGCTAAAGTCCGAAACTAAAATGGGAATAATTCAAAGAAAAATACACTAATTTTTTAAAAGAATTCCAAGAGCTTTGTTTGATCTACCGATGATACAGGCACCGATTTCCCGATAATCGCGTTACTCGCTCAAAATTGAAATTAATGGGTTGGGTTCTAGTAAAAATGTTAGGAAGTAAAAGAAGCGGTTTTTAAAAGAAAATATTGCTTTTCAACTACACACACACACACACAGCACAGTAAAAAAAAGTGAACTGAATTTTACTTTAGTACCAGAAGCAAGAAGTACTGATTGTTTTCGAAATATAATATAAGCTCATCGGCAGTATTTAAAAAAGTCGTTATTCTGACTAAGTTTTCTTATTGAATTTTCATTCGAAGACTTTTACATCAAGCAAATATCTGTAATACCTTTCACACACGGTAAAAGCAACACTTAAGAACAAAAATCATCCGCTACTGTTGTATTTTGTTCACAAATCACGATAGTTTTTTCGCTTGTGATTGTGATATCACAATCACAATCACAAACTACTAAAATGAGATTGTGCACAATCACAAGATCATCACAACGAAGCAACAACAAACGAGCACTAAATGATTTAGGGATCGTCCGTAAATGACGTCCCGAAAATAATCATTCTTTTATTGGGATCGTCCGTAAATGACGTCCCGAAAATTATCACTCTTTCATTGGGATCGTCCGTAAATGACGTCCCAAAAATTATCATTCTTTTATTGGGATCGTCCGTAAATGACGTCCCGAAAATTATCAATCTTTTATTGGGATCGTCTGTAAATGACGTCCCGAAAATTATCACTCTTTCATTAGGATCGTCCGTAAATGACGTCCCAAAAATTATCATTCTTTTATTGGGATCGTCCGTAAATGACGTGCCGAAAATTATCAATCTTTTATTGGGATCGTCCGTAAATGACGTCCCGAAAATTATCAATCTTTTATTGGGATCGTCCGTAAATTACGTCCCGCAAATTATCAATCTTTTATTGGGATCGTCCGTAAATTACGTCCCGCAAATTATCAATCTTTTATTGGGATCGTCCGTAAATTACGTCCCGCAAATTATCATTTTTTTGTGGGGATCGTCTGTTAAAGACGTCCCCCAAATTATCACTATTTTAGGACCCACATACTCCTCTGCACATTTTGTAAAGGATAATTTTATATATTGCATTTTATGATTTATGTGCTGCTGCTAGATTTACAAAATGAATAAATTATTATTTTTTTTATACGCTTCACTTCGCATTATTTTGTTGTACACAAATTAAAAATACGTATGTTTACTCAAAGTAAGTGTGCAACTAAAAAACATTTGTCACTGAAAACAATTTTTTTAACTCCAGTGCAGAATGCACAAGTTAATTTAGTTATTGGTGTGTGTACAGTGTTATTAATAGAGTTTCAAGTGTGATATTTGCTCCAGCAAAGTTCAAAATGCAGTACCTACAACACTACAGTTTCTACGTTTGATGGAATCAATTTTTAGCTCATTTTGTTTTTATTTTCAGCAAACCAGTGTAGCATACTAATAAATAGGTAAGTTTCCTTCTTTTTTTTCTTATTAATAATGTAGTAATAATTATAGTTTAGTGCACGTAATAATGTTAGGTAATTAGTTTATTCATTAGTTAGGTAATTCGGGGATGTATTAGGTAGTTATAGTATTAGTATAAGCTCTAGAATATAAGTACCAGCAATGATGTAATTTTAGTAAATAGTCTTAAATAATTTTAATATTAGGAGTATTTATATTTAGATGTAGTCTAGTTATTACAGGTACCGTATCCGGAACAAGATGACACCGAGGAAGGAACGACAATCACCAAACACAAGTAGGTATAGGTTAATTTTTTATGAAAATGACTTTTTATTTTATTTTTTTATTTTTTTAGGAGCTGGTAATGACTGACCGCAAAAAGACCGAAGCCGAAAATCCGAGTGAGGAGGGAGAGAAAATCAAGAATGATTTTCTCTGTGTTGTTTTGTGTGTGTGTGTGTAGTGTCGTTGTGTGTGTAGTGTGGTTTTGGTGAAGAGGAGAAGTTCAATGTCATGTCGTGCTCTGATTAGTCGGTTGACCCAGTAGCGAGTCAACCGGCTAATCAAAACACGACTGTGAATCGAGGCGGGAGGGATTGTTGATGATTGACGGCGGATGCAACCGCTATGGTCGCATCCGACCGTCACACCAGCTATTGTTGACATTATCATATCTGGATCATATTTTTAGTGAAATTCAATATATATTGCACCAAAAATATGATAATATAGGTGTACAATGTAATAAAATGCACTCATCATATTGTGTAATTACTGGACAGTAAAACTTAGAATCAGGAATATATACTTCTTTGAACACTAAAATGTTGTATCAATAAATGATAAAAATATGAAAGTATTACTCTAACTTCCTCATTTTAGTTCCTTATTTGTTTTACAATTAAATGCGATAGATATCAAATTCTGCACTTAAAAGGCGTGGATATTCCATGTTGGACTTTACTGGTGCAGGTAATACATTTTCCACTCTAGTTATAACATTGTAAGCATGTACCAATAATTTAATGCACTTATGCATTTTGATGGACTTGGGCTAAAGCGCGTGTAAGAAACGAATGGACATTGGCAAACACCTCTTCACTGACGATACTCATGGTGCTCTTTGTAGTTTAGTCAGTTGTTTTAGTCTTACTAAAAATAGTTCGTAGTAAAATGTACAGAAAGTAGAGAGTACGACTAATTTTAAAAGAACACAAAATAAAAACGGAAAACTAACTTTTGTCATTTATACACTTAAGATCGTAAATAAAACATGTAAACAGGAGGGCCAATGTGTCTACAACATAGGCATGAAACTTCATGTAAACAAAATACAGTTTTCAAAATGTGCAAAAAATGACCCCATGACATTTTGGGGCAAGTGGGTCCCAAAAATGTGATAGTTCAAGTGCGGTAATTTAACGACAATCTTAACAAAAGAATGATAATTTTCGGGACGTCAGTAATGAACGATTTCAATAAAAGAATGATCATTTTCAGGACGTCATTATTAGACGATTCGAACAAAATAATGATCATTTTCGTCACGTCATTTATGGACGATCCCAATAAAACAATGATAATTTTCGGGACGTCATTAATGGAAAATCCCAATTAAATAATGATAATTTTGGGACGTCATTAATGGACGATCCCAATAAAAAAAATGATAATTTTCGGGACGTCATGTATGGACGATCCCACTAAAAGAATGATAATTTTCGGGACGTCATTCATGGATGATCCCAACAAAAGAATAATAATTTGCGGGACGTCATTTGTGGACGATCCCAATAATACTGGAAAAGTTCCCCCCACCAAATATCTGGTGGGGGATCACGTTGTCAACAAATTAGGTTTTTTCATCGTTTTGTTAACAATCACAATTTTTCACAATCACAATCTTAGGCTGGTAAAATAAATTGTTAACAATGTAAATTGTGATTGTTTTGTGATGTGAAAATCACAATTATCACAAACAATTGTGAACAAAATACAACAGTATCATCCGCAAACTTTTCACTAGCAAAACCTCAGCTGAAAATTCCTTGCTGCCATCTACAAAGTAAAAACGCAAACTTTTCCACATTCTCGTAGCTACCGCAGATTTACTCCATTCAAAAGAATGTGCGGGAAGTTGGTGGAAACAACGGTGAAGAGAGGACGCATGCTGTTTCAGCGGTAGCACACTCTGAATGCTAAATAATAAAATTATAGTTAGTTGATTAACCGGTTGTAATATGTAACTAGTTTTGTTTTTTAGTAATTTTTTCACAAATAAATTGTTGCTGATTTAATATTCCTTTTGAACAGTCAACAGAGCGCAATGTGCAAGGAGCAGAACTTGTTATTTACATTTTATTAAATCAGTGATTATGATTTTACAAAAACCTAGTAAAACTTGGTAACAACGGACTAGTGATGCCGATTGTATAATATTTTTGGTTTTTCATTGAAGAACCAAAATGACCCACTCCATTTTTAGCTAAAAACAATATCCACTATCTTCAAAAATATTGAAACATGTCTTTAAAACATGTTAATATAATATTCTGCAATTTTCAAAAATATGTAAATAGAACATTTCACACTTTTCAAAAACTCGTAATTAACATTCTACAAATAATATATGAATACCTTTTAATCCTTAAGACATGTAAATGGAATATTTTAAACTTTTCAAAAACGTGTAAATAGAACATTTCACACTTTTCAAAAACATGTAAATAGAACATTTTACACTTTTCAAAAACATGTAAATAGAACATTTCAAACTTTTCAAAAACATGTAAATAGAACATTTTGCACTATTTAAAAATATGTAAATAGAACATTTTACACTTTTCAAAAACATGTAAATAGAACATTTTACACTTTTCAAAAACATGTAAATAGAACATTTTACACTTTTCAAAAACATGTAAATAGAACATTTTACACTTTTCAAAAACTCTTAATTAACATTTTACGCATGTTTCACATTTTTTTAATGACATGGCTCATTTTGATTGTAGCTAAATTTGGATATGGGTCCTTTTGGTTCTTCACAGACGTTATATTGTAGTCTCGTCTTCTCGTATAAAATGATTTCGATCTGAGTTTCTTAAAAACTATTTCTGTATAATAAAATGAAATAAAACAGCCATGGAAACGATATGGAGATTCTTGAGGGTGTACGTTAGGTTTAAAATCCAACGTCAAACCTTAAGAATGATACATTAATGTATTATTCATACATCATCGCCACTCGCATCGTATCATTTATACCATGCATCCTCCAATGTCAAGTATTATGACTCTTCAAAATTGTTTTTGTGCATTTTATTCAAGTTCCCAAAACAAGGTACCTATAAGTAAAACCGTCAACCGTAGATAGTATATATTATAGCAACAAGAGATACTATCACTGCCTGGGGAACGTGAATAAATTACGTGCTACAAAAATTGGAAATTTTGAGCCCCCAACTCCCCTCCCCAATTTTTGTTATGTACGCCTATGTAAAAGTATAGGCAACTTGGACCCATACCGCGTCTCAACCTACCACGTAATTTATTCACGCTCCCCTTACTATCTTGGGTTTCCTCGCGTACAACTGTGTAGCCAATAACCTACTTACGTAATAACTAATAATTATCTGTACTTGCATTTGCATTGATTTCAATCAATAATAGGTAAATTACATTGTTGATATTATTAACTGTATTGTACTTGATAATTCATTTTTTTGATTAGTCCCCAATCCCAAGGTAACTTGTAAAGTTTGAAGAGTTAAATAATAATGCTCGACAACAAATACACTATATTGACTGTTTTACGTATTTACCTTCCTAACTAGCAAGTATTAAGGTATACTGTAAGCTACATAGCGTCTATATGAAGAATCAAAATGACCCATATCCGTTTTTAGAGCACAGAACCAAAACGCATTATCTATAGGATGGATTAAAATATCAAGATGCTAAAAACATGTGAATAGAACATTTTTCACTTTTTAAAAAACATGTAAATAGAACAATTTGCACTTTTTAGAAATATGTAAATACAACAATTTGCACTTTTTGAAAACATGTAAATAGAACAATTTGCACTTTTTAGAAATATGTAAATACAACAATTTGCACTTTTTGAAAACATGTATTAAATGAAACATTTTGCACATTTTTTAAACATGTAAATAGAACATTTTACACTTTCAAAAAACATGTAAATCTAATTTACTTTTTTTAAAAAACATAAATAAAACATTTTACACTTTTAAAAAACATGCTAAGATTTTTTTTGAAAACTCGTAATTAAGATTTGAGACATTTATATCTCCTTTAGTACTTTTTTTGACACATCGCATATTGCAATATTGGATACACGTAGACACATTTTGATTCTTCACTCACAATAATAATATCCTCATTTGGTTTTGAGTATCAGTAGGTGCCTAAGTAAATACAGACTACCAAAAAAATTTTACTCTTAAAAAATACAAGCACTTTACTTTGTACTATATGTATACTCACACATCAGACGTAGTAACCAGTAATCAGAGTATCAAGCCTTTTATTGTATTAGGCACCTGTTTATAATATGCAACTTACCTATGCAAAAATACATAGCATAATATAATAATTATAATATGTAGCCACAGCTCAGTTCAGCGGCTCACAATTTGTAAGTATACGCTACAGTTACAGCTTGAAAGCCACAAGCCACCTCAAAAGCGTTTTTTAATCACTGTCGCAAAAATAAGATGTAAAATAAAAATACCAAGAAGTCCATATGCTTCATGTTTGTCGTCTTGTCTCATCCAAGGCTATTTAGTTTTTTTTTCCCTCCCAAAAAAATACCGAATTTACATGGAGCACAGGCAGAGTCTAGGCGAACAAAACTTTCAAAGCTCACATCCCATATACATATTACAAGAATACAAATTACGCAATAAATCCAGAATTAACTAGGCGTTATATTCTGAATAGTTTTATAGTTATCTATACTAGTCACACTTCACACTTATTGCCTTCAGCTTCATATATGTAGTTTACACGTACATTTTATCTTATATTTTATCACTATGGATGTGTGTCAGGTCTTGAGATCTCATACACTGCACCCACATCTTTAAATGAAACGCACATAACAACTATAAATAATTATGGATGTACTTATTTATTTTAGTAGCCCAGGAAAAACTGGCTTTACCAGTAGTGGCCAGTTCCAGTTGCAGCTTTGCACTGTCCAGAGTAATTATAACTTCTGTCCATTGCAATGAAAATTAAAAATAATAACTAATACAAAATAATTTCTCCGTAATAATTGAATAAATTGCACACACATTTATATTTTTAATTCCAAAATTTCATTTGTGTAAAATTTTATAAATTATTGTGCATAATATTAAATCAAAAAAATCATTATAAAAAAACAATTTTAAAAATGTTTGTGGATCTTTGTATTCTACTGGCTGTTGTATTCCTCACACTCCTTGCTTATAAGCATAGGGTCAAAGCGGCCAAAAATCTTCCACCAGGTAGAGATGTCTGCCTATTATTATTTCATGAATTATTTAATTTTTATGTATTTGTTTTTATTAGCTGCAATAATGATTGTCAATATTATAGTTAGGTATAGGTAGTTTGAATTTTATATGAGATTTAACTGTGCACAGATTTAATTTCAAACTCATTTTTGTTTATTTAGGTCCATGGTCAATCCCAATTCTGGGACACCTTCCTATTCTTGGAGAAAACCCTGCAAAAACACTTTTAAAATGGAAGAAAACCTACGGCGATATGATCTCTGTACAATTTGGAAGCTTTCCGTAAAAAAATTTGAAACTCACAATTTGTTATTAAACTCTAAAAAAATTATTTATAATTTTAAAATTCTGTCTGTGATTAGATTACTGAATAATTTGTGTACACAATTTAATGTAAATAAAAATATTACAGGTTGTTTGACCCTCTATAATTTTTCCTATACATTTTTTGTTTTGAATTTTTTAATAGAGCTGTCGTAATTAATGATGCAAATCTTATTAAAACCGCATTTAATCTGCCTGCTTTCTCGGGTCGCCCACATATCAAGCTCCTTGATGACTGGACCAAGGGGCGGAGAGGTTAGTTTTTTATAGGTTTTTTTAGAAATAACTTTGCAGCTTAAGTAGGTTATTTTATTTTTATATGGAAAAATTAGGTAAGAATGTGGTCAATTTCAATGCTAAAATGACATCGTTTAATACACATTTTAACTAAATTATGTCAGTGAAGAATCAAAATACTTTATATCCAAAATTGAAGCCCTAAGCTAAAAATGAACTATCAGTCATTAAAACACTATGGAGTGAGATTATAATGTTATAAATTTTAAAATTATGAATTTTTACAAAGTTTAAAATATTCTATTTATACGTCTTTTTGAAACGTCTAAAATATTCTGTTTACATCTTTTTGAAAGTGTAAAATGTTCAATTTACATGTTTTTTGAAAAATTTAAAATTTTCTATTTACATGTTTAAAAAAAGTGCAAAATGTTCTATTTACACGTTTTTTAAAAGTGCAAAATGTTCTATTTACATCTTTAAAAAAGTGCAAAATGTTCTATTTACTGGTTTATAAAAAGTGCAAAATGTTCTATTTACATTGTTTTGAAAAAGTTTAAATTGTTTTATTTACGTGTTTAAAAAAAGTGCAAAATTTTCTATTTACAGGTTTAAAAATGTTTAATTTACATTATTTGGAAAATTGCAACATATTATATTTACATATTTGTAAAAAGTACACATTAATCTATACCTACCTATGTACATGTTTGGAAATGTACAAAAAGTTGTGCTATTTATATAGATGCTTTTAGTATCTGTTTTTTGTTTCGTAGATAGTGCATTTCGTATGATAGCTATACAAATGGAAATGCGTCATTTTGATTCTTCATTCGTGATATGTGTTTATGAATTCCTTAGGTTTCATGCTAAGTGACGGTCACAATGCAGCTGAACAAAGGCAGTTTCTGAAAAGAAACCTTAAGGATTTTGGCTATGCAAACTATACGATGGAGAGTATTGTAACAGAACAAATTGGGAATCTTCTTCAGATGCTGGAAGAAGGGAAAAAGGCACCTTTTGAAATTAAGCAACTTTTTAATGGCTACACAGTTAACTCTCTTTGGAGCATTGTGTCTGGTTGTCCATTCGATCCAAAGACTGACACATGTTCCCAACTAGTTAATGCTGTTGCTAAGTAATTTATATAATGCTGACATATTTTAATTATTTTTTAAAAGATTTCTTAACTAATGTTTGCAATATACAAAAAATTTATTTGGATTAACTATAGCAATGTGTCACCGTACCATCACTATCTTAACTGTGGGTTCAAATTTTGATTCTTTGGAATTTGTTTTTTTTTTTAGAAATTCAACATTTCCACGAGTCATTGATCAACTCATGATTTTCATCCCTGCCATTGCCACTTGGTTCCCAAATTGGTCTGGCTACAATGAAAAGATTCAGAATGCGTACGGCGTTCAAGATTTTATTGAGGAACAAATTGGACAGGTGAAAGCTACACGTGTTCCAAATCAACCCAGAGTCGTTCTTGATGCCTACTTGGATAAAGTGGAGGATACGACTGATCCCCAGTCCAGTTTTTATGCACCACGTACGGAACTATAATAAACTATTGTTGTGACGTTTGGGATTGAGCCTTTTGTACATGCGCAATGAGCTTCTTGTTCCAACAAAACATTCAGCATTCATAAAATCCTTGGTGTGTCACTCGATGTACTCAACACCATAGAGTTTGCTGTGTCGTATCTTTTTCAATATAGCTAATAGCCATTCGCGCCTTGAATTATTTAAAATTTTAAAAACCAAGGAAAGGAAAAATTCTTGTTAGACCATACGTCTTGGATCAGCAGACCCCCTTTTGGGTTTATTCGAGCTCAACCCTAAACGTTACAACAATAATTTGCCTATATAGTTTAACTAGGAGTAAGGCCCGTTGCCATGCAACGGGGTTGTTGTAGTTGTAAGGGCTACTCAAGCTCGGACTCGGGGACAACTTGGGTTGTATACCGTGACTTACGCCTCCTTGCTATTCGTCCGCTTTGATGTAATGCAAAACTTAGACACATAATGAATCAAACAATGACGGTTCACCATTCATTAATCATTAATCTCCACAGCCAGATAGTCAGATTAGATAATAGATTTTATGTAAGCGTTATAGCTGACCAATTCATAACTACATACGCGGTTACGAAAAGTGCTAATTGGTCTAATTCCATATTTTAAAACTCAAATCGTTCTAAAACTGCATGATTTTAAAAACTGAAAATTTTTCAAACTACATGATTTTAAAATGTTTAAAATGTTCTACTTGCAAAATATTACAAAGTACAGAATGTTCTAAATACAAAATTTTAAAGGTGTAAAAATATCACATTACCTGTAATATTCAAAAACACGTAAGTAGAACATTTGGCATTTTTTAAAATCATGTAGTTAGAATAGTATGCAACTTAAAACCACGGTGTTACTTTAGAACAATTTTCGCTTTTTAAAGTCATGTAGTAATATCAGTATGCAACTTAAAACCACGGTGTTACAACAATTTTTGCTTTTTAAAATCATTTAGTTAGATTAGTTTGCAACTAAAAACCATGCTGTTAGAACATTTTAAACGTTTTTAAATCATAGAGTAAGAGCAATTTTCGTTTTAAAATCATGTAGTTAGAATCATTTTCAGTTTTTAAAATCGTGCAGTTAGAACGTTTTGGGTTTTAAAATATGGAAAATTAGAGCAAGAACTTTTCGTAACCATATGTTATTACGAAATTGGTCAGCTATAAATCGCGTATTTAAATCAAAAGTGAAAGGAAACGGATTTGATCCTTTAACCACGATAAGCTGCATACAAATAAAATATATTTTGTTTTGAATTATTACTAAAGATAACAACATCACCCTCTCGACACAAGACCTCTTCTCAGCCGGAGTAGAAACGACGAGTACAGCCTTAGAATGGACTTGCTACTACATGTCAAAATATCCAGAGATCCAAACCAAACTTCAGAATGAGGTCGACGCCGTCATTGGCTCCTCCCGCCTTCCCTCCCTTGCAGATAAATTCCAAATGCCGTACACGGAAGCTGTCATCAATGAAATCCTCCGGATTGCAACTCTCCTCCCCCTGTCCCTCTTTCACAATACGACGGAGGATGTTGAATTCAATGGTTTTACCATCCCCAAGAACACCATGGTCCTGGCAAACCTCTACGCCGCCCATCATGACCCCATGACTTGGGTTGACCCGGCCACATTCCGCCCGGAAAGATTCCTGAACAAGGAGGGCACTGTCCTTGTCAAACTCCCAGAGTTTATCCCATTCAGTTGGGGGAAACGAAACTGCATCGGGGAACATTTGGCACGGCTCCAATTATTCCTCTACATTACAAGTATCTTCCAAAAATTCACAATTACAGCTTCTGGAGATTTACCGTCAGAGGATGGAAACTATGGTTTTACATTTACATCCCATCCATTTGATATCACTGTCACGAGTCGAGTTGCCAACTAATTCATTTTAATTTCAAATTATTAGGGGGGATAATACATAAAGGGATTTGGGATTTTACTACTAACAAAGTAATTACTTAATTTTAAATTAAAGTTGGGAGTTCATTCCATGCCTGAACCAGTCTGTATGGAAATGACCCCCTTGTTTGTTACTGTTGGTTATGACACACTGCTGATGTCCAGCACTATACCATCAGTTCCTCTTGCATCTCTTACACTCTGCTTCTCTATAAACTTGCCATGAACTCCAAGTCAGATCCCCAAGCTAAGTATTTAAAAGTAAAAATGAACTAAAGATAATACATTTAATTTTCTAGCACAATTGATTTAAGTATTTTTACTTTTCCTTTTTTCGGATTCTTTGTCCACAAAGGATTCTCACTGACAGCAACAACAAAATTATGTATTTTACTCTGAATTCTATTTAAGTCGGTCTTACATTCACCTGTAATTTTGGATTTCATTATTCTCAGTTTACGTAATAGCAATAGCATAACGCATTTTTCGCATCTTGAAGTCTCCGACCGAAATAATTTTGCATTCAGACGAGGACGAGAACCAAACTTCATTGCACTTTACGGCATTCTTAACTGTTACAAACTCGGGATACAAGTTAGTTCGGGAACCCAGTTGCTTGCTATCTTAGCACTTGACGAGTAGATTTATGTCCTCAACAGACAATAATTCAAATAAAGGTGTGACATTTTTTCATTTTGCTATAATTTTAGTTTCACTCTCAGGCGAAATCTTTAAACAAAAACGTGGAACTTTAATTCATTGTCTTTTATATCTTCTCAAGTGGGAACGTTTTCAGATTTAACTAAAATGTAACTAAACTCTAATGTCAGAATGCACTTTGTACTAAAGTCTTTTGTACAAAGTTCAGTGTCCGAAAGTGTGTGCATTGTGTACGAAGTGTCCATGTCCGACACGGAATCACAAGTTTCTTCGACGAAAACATGGAAAAATAGTTTCCATTTTCATTTCAAAAATCTTGCCGCCGTAAAGGTTAGTTCCAGCTGGTTCCAGCACTATTCAAATTGATGCGCTCTGGTACAAGTAATCTCATTAGTCAACTGCACAGCACTGCCCTTTGGAGCCATGAGAAAACAAATGAATACTACCGTATTTCCTATTTGAGACCACGGCACGGGTCCGTAATTGTGCACGGGCCTTTATTAGTACACGGGTCTAGGAAGTCCGAATTTGAATAGTACAAGGGGTGCACTACTATAGGAAATACGGTACTTTAGTCAAAATGACAAAAATCTTCCCACGTGAGTGTTTACCTCATGCAGTTAGTAGTATGTTGTATATGGTAATGGTTGAAGTTGAAAGTAGCATGAGTACCAGGTAATAATTTGGTGTTTGATCTTGATGCTCTCCTATGATGTTTGATGAAACTTTTTGATTGAAAACGCAAAAAAACTGGGAAGTACGTAGCTTTTATTAACAATTTTAATTTTACAGTAATAACCCAGTTTCATTTGTTTATTGCATTTTGTAATTATATCACGTGCTTACCTATGCAATTGACCCGTTCAATAATGGAGCGTTTTTAAATTATTCATACCATACAAGTTTCACCACAAGACACATAATTTTGCATAAAAATAACTCTTGTTTCCATTTTAGTTTGCATAATAGTTTTGCCACAATAGTTTACATAATTAAAACTCATTTACCAAGTTTTAAAAAGACAATAATCAACGAGTTGTACTTAATAAAAATTATCTCATTATTATATTTGTTTGCAGCCAGTGCCTTTAATTTAGGTATTCTAACTAGTACCAAAACTAATTCTTGAAAACTTTTTTAAATAAAAAAAATCTAAGATAGTTTTGCTTTTGAGGTAGAGGTATTAATTGTTGGGCTAACAAATTTGTAGACCTTGAACGCTGCAAACAGAAGACCAATGGAGGCAAGAAGTCCGAGGAAAGCCAAGAAAAAAATCACTCCATAAATATCCAAGCCACGGTACACCCACCATGACTGATTAATGCTGAGTGGTTTCAAATGTGAAGTGTCATCTGTTCTCAAGACGTACTCAGTCCACCAAACTGCTGTGTCCAAAGGTGACATGATTCGGTCCGAACATACTTTGGCAAGTGTTTTAGCTTTTTGAGAGTAACTGAAAAAGTTAATATGTATTTAAATATTACAAATCCTATGTAATCTCTTTAATCAATTAGTGCTACATAATATCATGTGTATCGTGCCATCAGTCTTTGTGTTGTATGTGAAGGAGATCCAATAACATAAAATTATTGAAATCCCGTCCAGGCCACGCAATTACGCACATTGTAATCGTAATCATAAGTAAGACAGCAATTAAATAATCAGTAGCAGCTAATTTCCCACTACAAAAAAATTTTTAATACCAATTTTTGTAAACGAAAAAAGTAGTTAGTATTTTTTGTGCATATCTAACAGCTGAAGTTATTTAATATTCTATCCACTTCTACAATTTCATAAAAAAGCAAATATTAGTACATATTTGAGGTAATCACCTTGGATCATAAACCAGTTTTTCGATAGTTTTTTGCATATAAGAAGCAGTGAGATTCGAAAATTCCATCTCAATTCCGTTGCGGTATGATCGGAGCCTCTTAGCATTAATATCCTGGTCACCATTGACAGGGAACATAATGAGAGGAACACCATTGCAAAGTGCCTGTTGAATACTAATTTGACCCCCTTGCATAATGTAACCTTTGATTTTTGGATGTGCTGGAGAACCAAAAACAAAACAACATTATGACAAACATTTCATTTTATTATACGAAATACACACATCATGAATTATTAAGATTATACAGATTTTATGATGTTTATTAATTGCTTACCCAAAACATCTTGTTGTGGAAACCAAGATTTAAAATAAATATTTTTGGGCACATTTGCAGGAATAGCATCTTCCCATTTCCACAAAAATCTTTGTTTGGACTTTCCGAAAGCATCAAAGAACATTTGGAATGTCTCTATTGGGATCGTAGAGATTTTGACAACGCTTCCAAAGCTCACGTAGATGAAGCCTTCGTCACCAGCACCTTGAATGAACTTTTCCATGTCCTGTGAACAAATTTAAATATAAGGTAGTAAAATAAACTACATATTACCTACAAGAATCTGTAGAACAAATTATGTACTAATCACCTATTCTTAAAATTTAATCTGTATAACATATAAAAGTATAATTACTTAATTTTAACTTACAGCTGGCAATGGTTTGTTGGAAGTTTGGATGTGCATCCCACCCACAGGAATAATACATGGTGGGAAGGATCTTGCAAATGAGTCAGAATAGTGTTGATTTAAAAACATGACATCCGTTTTCTTGACCATGTCAATCAGTGGAGGCATGTCAGTCACTCCAAAACTATCTCTCACGAGCTGATCCAATTTGGGTAAATGATAACTCCTATATTTCCTTGTCCAGTAAATGGATGAGAGTGTATTCACCCAACGCTCTGAAAATCCCATCTCACCCTCATAATTATTGTCCAGTGTGGGGAACCAGGAGCTCTCGGCTGGGAAGCCGAAGGTGTCTGGATCCCAGGGCATGAGTGAACTAATCGGGCCAAAAACAATTGATTTAGACTTGAAATAATGGACTAGAGCATAAGCACACTCATTCCCCACAGTGTCAATGACGACCAAGTCAAATTTTTGCTTCTCTGCCCATGGCTTCATTTCTGGGCTATTGAATGCAAAACTACAGCTGAGATAGGAGGCATCCATTAAATCTGTTCCTTCTAATAATTCATTCGCGAATTTCCTCTTCAATCTTGTTTGCAAGCCTTGAACTCCAAACTGCTCAAGGAAGGCTGTGTTGAATGCTTTGAGTTCGGCTGGTGCGAAATCTGAAATATTTGGATGACTTGAAGGGTTCCCGAGTGGGGATAAGAATGTGACGGAGTGTCCTCTCTCCACTAATTTATTTGCGAGAGGCTGGATAGCAACGCGGTGAGAATGACTAGATATTCCACCAATGAAAAATAGGATACTGGAGCCATCACAGGAATTTATATTATTAAATCCAGCGAGTAAGGTAATTACAATTAAAACGAAATTACGTGGATGAACACCATTTCTGACACCCACCATGCCCATGTTGGCGTATTTAATTATTACTAAATACCGAATTGGTAATTAAGTAAATTCCTTATAGAAGTACAATTAATCTAAATTACTAACAACGTGCTCACATTGACTACGTCTTCAGGGATAAGGTGCGTGTGCCATGCAAGCCAGAGCGAAACTGGCTGGATTCTGTTTTAAGATACACATTAAAAGTTGGGATATTTCAAGGGCAAGAGACTTATAATGCTGCTTAATCGTACTTAACCATATGTCTGCTGTGTATGTATGTAGGTGTACGTTGTTTTTTCTTTTGGGCTGTGAGCTTCCTTGATTTTCTGGATATGTATACTTATCTTCATTCTTGAAGTTAATGGGACAAGTATTAAATTATCAATTGATCATTAGCATAAGAATATCTTTTATCTATTAGGGTATTTAGATTTATTCAACAATCACATTTAGTCACAACTTTTACATTATGAAAACTGAACATATCTATATTTTAGAGTTTAGAGACGTTATGATAGAATTCGTTACTTTGGCAAAGCGTCGTACTGTAAAACGAGGCCTGAGCGGAGGAATGGAGTCATAAGTATGCGTCACGTCGCACGTATCCATAAATAGTGTGTAGAAACTTGAAAGCCACACAAACCGCTTTTTTCCCCTTTGCAAATGTCAAGTCTGACACAAAAAAAACACTTTGAATTTTGTCCAAGTTTCACTTGCGATCAAAAATCGCAGTCAGACTTGTTGTAGCGAATTCCAGTTCCAGTTCAAATTCCAGTTTTTTTGCCAGTACATTTCATTTTAAGTGACTGTTGTGAGTGTAGTAAAAAGTAAAAAGTGCTTTTTAAAAATATATTCATCCTTAGTTCATGCATTCAATATTATTAATATGAATATAAAGTTTGCTTTATTATTAGTGATATAAATACTCTTATACTACTGTGTACAGAAACGCTAGTACCTATAGTACATCAAGTTTGTCACTGAATGCATACAAAGTATTACACAGTGGCTGGATTCGAATTTTGGCTATATCTTACCAATAACGTAGTGATTACATTAAAATGCACACAAATACGTAAAAGTTTATAACATTGTTTTTTTTTGACATGTAAGTAGTTAGACTTATTTTAATTTCAAGGACGAAAAAATAAAAAAATGGTCTAAGAAATATGTTTACTCTGGACTCTGGATTTGGCTGATGCTAATGATGAACACGTTAAGTAATACAGTGTGAGCATTTATAAGAATGGACCTTACCTTGCTTAAGTAGGCGTGTATATGTACTTAACTTACAGCACCCAATACAATGTAAGTAAATGTTGTTTACTAGTTGACTTTGTTTGCATGGAGATGCAGGCAGCTGACTTGCCAGTTTGTCGAGTGAACTGAATATAATAAATTATTGTAATACAGACATTACTATAGATAATGCTCATCTTTAAATGTTATGATGGACCATATAGTCGATCATGAGTAGTGAAGAGGATGACTGGCCACAATAGCACGTAGGTTGTTACATAGTTTTACTTGAAGTAGACGTTAAAGCTAACCAGTTCGACTGTACATGAAGTGTCTCTGGAATATATCATGCTATCTGAATGTGTCACAATAGAGGCCTTGAAGATTAGTTTTTTGGGGTATCAAAAAAGTGGAAAAATCAGAAATTTGCTATTTCCCTCATATGTCGAGGGCTTGGGAAATAAATTAATAGCTTATTACACAATATAATGTGCTATGTAGGTATATACATACAAAATTATTAATTTAAGTTTCAAACTTAATTTTGCTAACAAATTGAACATAACATAACATACACTTTGCTTCTTCAGTGGCAATTTGTGGGTTTTACTAGTTAATTTTGTATTAAAAAATTAATAATTTGTAAGATATGAAAAGGCAGCAGCAAAAAAGTGTACAATGAGTAAAATTGAAAAAATCTGCAATATCACATTATTATAATTCACACATAATATGATTAGTGATATATCTAAAATGCTGTATGTTGTTCACGATTCTCAGGCCCCAGGCTAGAATTTTTAATACGAATTTAAGCTAAGGTTTATGCTTTTTTATTCCATCTAGCCATCTACTCCTAAATTAAGCTGAATTAATTTTGAATAGAAATTCGCGCAAGGTGTCCAAACCCTGCATTGTAGTTTAGGTAACAGCCAACAGGGACAAAAAATTGTTTGGGCACCTTGCGCGAGTGTCTATTCAACTTAGGTAATTACGACAGACATACATGATCCTAGTCTAGGCGATTACTGGGCCTGGGCAGTTAGGAATCTAGAGTGCCTTATGAATAATGTACCGTGATGAAAAATATACGTAAATATTTAGAACTTGAATATTATTGGCTAAAATATTTGCCTCAGTATAAATTGTATTTCAAAGTGTAAGCCATTATTGAAGAAATTGATGAGTATACATTGTATAAGACCAAATTATTTGAAAACAGTATAAACAAGAAGTTTAAAAAAAATACAAAAGCTCCTTTATAAATTTTTAGGTTTGTTATTGTTGGCAGAACGAGCTGGACCTGCAGTCGTCCCACGGACGCGGTTGCGAGAAAATAAGGTTCTTGAAAACCTAGTAACGCAGAATAAAAATATGGCGATGACAGCGAGAGAGACCGTCAAAGATGCCCAAACATCAAGAGATCTTTGTTTCCACCACTGTTGATGAAAACCAACAGGCTTGAGTTGCGAGTGGTCATCATGGCGTAGTACAAACTCAGTCCACCACACAGCAGTGTCCAGTGGGCGCATCGGACGATCTCTGGTTAATTCTGACAGGTGTCTAGCCTTTGAAGCATATCTGACAATGAAAGGTAATTCAAATAATTTAAATATTTTTGAATTACAAATAACATGATTCAAAAGCAATTCTCCCGAAAAACTAACTAATTAAATGAAAAAATGATAGTTAATTATGTCTGCTTGCTCACGTCTTATCTGTCAGAATTGTAGTGATTACGTTTGTGAGAATAGAAGTAGATAATTGATAAAATTCCAAGTCAATCCCATTTTTAGTATGTCGAATTCTCTTGGCGTTCAAATCTTGATCCCCATTCACTGGGAAAACAACTAAAGGCACAGCGTGGAAAATCGCTTGTTGATTAGTCACCTGTCCGCCTTGGAAAATAATACCACGTATTTTTGGATGTCCTGTAATGCACGACACGAATTAAATTATGACTTTTACAGCAATTAAATTCATTTAAAATGTGAAATGAAATAATATTACAAATTGCATACCACCGAAACAATTAACATAATCAGTGATGTAATAAAATACACATGTAATAATTATAGGAGCTTAGCTTACCCATGAGATCATTTTGTGCAAACCACTGTTTGAACAGAATATTAGGAGGAGCATTGTCTGGTGCTTTTCCTTCCCACTTCCACAAAAAGCGTAGATTTTTGAAAGATTGTAAAGTTTCAAAAAATACTTCAAGTAATTTCGGGGGAATGGATGAAATCGTAATAATACTCCCAAAACTAACGTACATAAATCCTTCACTGCCTCCTCGAATAAATGCTTCCAATTCCTGTATAGTTTAAATATACTAAAAAATTAAGTTCTAGACTTAAAATCCCAAAATGCCCTACTATAATAAAGCAAAACGGAACTATTTGAAACTGTACTTAAAAAGCAATTCAATGGAATTGAAGAATTGGAAAAAATGGAAAACAATCTTCTTCGATTACCGGTTCCAATTTTCCGCTCGCCTCTTCCAAATGCATCCCACCAACGGGCACAACAAAAGGTGGGAATGATTTTCCAAACTGATCCGAATAATGCTGACTGGATAAAATAAGATCCGTTTTCTCTCTTACAACATCAACCAGTGGTTTTCCAAACAGTGATTTATCTTCCACAGTCACAACCATTTCATCTCGGATTAATTTCTCCATTTTAGGCAAGTAATCCCACTTGTAGCTAAGATGCCAACGAAGAGTTGAAAATGTATTAAATATACGATCTAATAAGCCCATCTCTCCTTCGTAATTATTATCCCAGGAGGGGAACCAAGAGCTCTCGGGTGGGATACCAAATAAGTCAAAGTGATAAGGATAAATAGTACCAATGGGTGTGTAGAGGATAGATTTTGCATTATACTTTTGAACTAAACTGTAAGCCCCTTCATTACATGTATTGTCGATTATAATTAAATCAAAACTAGTTTGATCAGCCCACGCTTTAAATTCTGGGCTCTTCACAACAGCTTCATTTTGAATAAAACAAGGCTCAAAATAATTAATTGGTTGTTTAAAAAGACGGACGGAGAACTTTTCTTCTGCCCTTGCTTGCAAACCAACAATCCCAAACTCAACCATGAAGCCATTATGATAATTTTTTAATTCACTAGGACAGAAGTAATGCACTTTTGGGTGATTCACAGTTCGGGAAAGTGGAGACAGAATTGTCACATTGTGACCACGATCCGCTAATTTATTTGCTAAAGGTTCCACTCCATACTGATGACTATGACTTGAAATACCCCCAATGTACAGGAGTATATTGGCCCCGTTCGTATTTTGAATTAAGAAAATTAGTATTACCAATATATTTATATACAGTAGCTTTCTACATGTATTATGCATTGCGATTTTGATTTTAAAATTGAACAATTTAGCAAAATAAAATATGAGTGTTTCTAGCTTTTTTTCTAACGGTGGGTAAGTTTTTATTTTTATATTAGTTTGAAAATTTAGGATACTGTGAAGTCTGTGAAGGATAAACTTCTTACGTGTTCTTTTTGTATATTTTCATTTCATTTCTTAAAATGTAGTTTACTTCGATATATGCGTAAATCGTTGGATTTATCGCGTGCATCACGCTACAATCACGCGAATTTAGTCGAGTGTAAAATTAGGGGATTAATCAAAATGAGTATTCTAAGCTGTGAGGTTATCAATTAAAAAGTATTTAATTTAAGTTATGATTATCAACATGTAGTATGTGAATGAAAACTTTTAAATAAATAAATTATGGAGCTATATAGAAGATTAGAAGATTTCAATTTATAATAGTTTTATTCCATTTTTGTAGTTCATGCCTTGAATATTTAATAGAAAAAATAATCGTTTATTTTATGTGCAATACCAAAGCATATACTTACATAGCAAACTTCCTTTATAAATGTATTGATTGTCGTTAGTCCTCTCCGCTCCTATGTATGTAATTTAAGGCTACAGGAGCGCTTTAAAGTAAAATTTGGGAACTCGATAGTGAGTCACGGCTTGTCCCATCATGCATATATCCATATACCTACATAACTGCTAATAAAAGTATACGATACTATGGATAATGCTGCACTGGTTTCCAAAATTGGAAACAAAGTCAAATGTCATGTGTCATATCAGATAGAAAAATATATTAGGTATACATTGGAATCTCATTTGTGTCACCACAAATAATAAATAACAACCACATATCGTTTCTAGTATATACAATCAAAGCTTTGAAAATTTTAAGGAAAATCTAAGATTTTTTGTTCTTCTGTCCATTGTTATTTTTTGTATCACTAAAAGGAAAAAACGCGGTAAAAACAGGTTTTGTCTGACCGGCTGATCGTCCAAAGTCCATACTAAATTTTCCAATCGCACGCATTAGTTGGAAGTTTGGAAGGGAACAATAATTAATGCAGACTGGAAATATGTAATTCATTCTATTACATACTTTGAATCCAGATTATTAAAGATTAATGGCAAAAATTACCATATTAACTACTCGTAATAGCGCTGGAATAGTTGAATTAGGATAAAGGAACTCTCCGCTCTCTATTAGAAAA
The DNA here is from genome assembly GCA_949802685.1 of Dicyrtomina minuta. Classification (NCBI taxonomy): domain Eukaryota; kingdom Metazoa; phylum Arthropoda; class Collembola; order Symphypleona; family Dicyrtomidae; genus Dicyrtomina; species Dicyrtomina minuta. The sequence continues at coordinate 51,598,141 of OX461808.1, forward strand.
ACATTTAGTATATAGGCATATCACTATGTTTATATAATTGAATTAGGGTAAATAATTTTGTATGGCATAGTTATAGATTTTATGCTTCAGTTAATCGCTACAAAAACAAAAATAAAAGCGAAGCATTCAAGTGATTGATGCCGTCATTGAAATATCACAGACTGTCATACATCTTAACGTAAGGCTTACGATTTACGATAAGACATTATATTTTCACAACTTTGAAATGGAGAATTTTCCACTAGTCTTGTCGTCTTTAAATAAAATGAGATATTTCTTGACCTTTTGCCTTTTATTGAAAAAATTCATTTTCCAGATAGTTCAATAAACGCATTAATAGTTAATATAGATAAATGCAAACTCTATTATTTTGTAAAAGAATTATTTTGAAGCTATATATATGTAGGTAGATCAATTTGCTATTGCAAAACATAAGACCTCCAAATAAATGGAAAACAATTCTGTATTGCTATAAAATTGTACGTCATTTAACTTTTTTGCTGATTTTTTAATATTGATTAAACTATTTATATATATTTGTGTATATTAAAACTAAGCATTTGTTTAAAATTTAAAATAATGCAATATTGAAGTTTTTAAAACTTATAGAGACCGTGTGGTACATTTTCCAAATAAATTCAGTTCAAGTTAACAATATTAAGGCGCAACAATATTATGTGTTTTCATTGCAAAAGTATTTAAATAAAATTAGAGTGATGGAAAATAAAATCAATGGAGGTATCTATATATCTATGTACGTAGGTAGGTACATGCAAAAAGGTATGTTCCCTGCATGGGTAAATATTTTTTAATTTCCTATATATAACCTATAACCCCAACCCTATATATATATATATACCACATTAATTATTATATAGGGCCTTTTAAAAATCTATATGTCGGTAGTACCGGTCGTAGTATCCATTACTTGCGTAATGCCAATTAAAATGTATTGGTTCCATTCTATTTTAATTGAATACTCGTGTTCCAGATTCGGTAAAAAAGGGAATAATAAAATCAAAATGTATGCATATGGAATAATATATAGGGCAAGGAATGAGTTTTCACGGAAGTTATGTGGAGTGCTCTAAAATAAAAACGTTGCATATAGGTAGTTTAACCGTCGTCTGTAATTAAACAGAACTCAGGACCCGGGTCCGTGTCCGTGTCCGTGTGCCAGTTTTAAGATAAGACAAGGTTGTATAGTACCAGGCCAGGACAGTAATCAAAATCGAAATGAAGCGTTGAATTATTAATTCGACATTACCATTACGTCTGTCTGCCGTAACAGGAAGACGACGAAGGTGATATTTTACAGGTGAACTCAATACTCAATACATATCTCTCAAACTTTCGGAAACGATTATAATATTATGACATGCATAGTGTACGATAAACATAAGTGTGGCCAGGAATTTTTGACAATTGAATTGTGGACCTGTGGACTAAGTCTATTGGAAAGCTACCTGTACTGTCAACGACTTATCCATATGCACATATAAAGTAATATTTATGAGTTTTTTGTACATCTAACATATGCACTCAATCGTATATTTTATATAAATAAATATGTATTTAGGCAGCCCGTTGCCCGTAGTCCGTAGTACCTGTACCTACCTTGCACATTACTATAGAAACCTACATCGCATGTGAAGAATCAAAATGACACATATCCAATTTAAGCTAGAATTAAATAAGCAAAGAGCAAAGTCCATAAAACACTAAAAGATATAAATACACTTCAGATGTTAAATACGAGTTTTTGAAAGTGTGAAATGCTCTATTGGTGTGTTTTTGAAACGTGCAAAATGTGCTATTTACATGTTTTTGAATCTTGCAAATTGTGCTATTTAGATGTTTTTGAAACGCGCAAAATGTTCTATTTACATGCCTTTGAAAACTGCAAAAGGCTTTCATGATCGTGGTATTTTTTTTCTTTTTGTAGATAGTGAATGTTGTTTTTGGCTACAACTGGATAACTGGATAGGATGGGTCATTTTGATTCTTCAAAGCCGATATAACTTGGCATATTCCTTAATTGCGCGTTGCCAAACTTGCCACTTTATTTTACTTACACAAGCTGGTTGAAAGGTACATTTATGTATTACCAAACGAATACCAATATCGTATATAACCACGAATCAATCATATACATGGATGGGTAGGTACCTATTTACCTGCATTTAAATAGGATAACGAATCGCCCATGAATTACGTCACGGGTAGGGTCAATGGGTCTACTTGGATATTGATGACAACCCATGGTTAAGATAGCCATTTGCGCAATAGTTATGCTGATGATAAGATAATCCTTAAAATCGGGATATTTTGATGTCATCATTTATGGACGACCCTTAATTATATATAGAATCGTAGCATTGAATCGCAACCATAGAAACACTCCCGAAACAAAAGAATGAATTCGAAATCAAAAACAGACAGGGAATTCAACGTTTAATCAAGTGAGGAGCTCAACTGTGCAGCATTTGACAGTCTCACAGTTTCATTCGACACAAGAGTACAGTTTAGTAAAGTCGGCAGGGACGTCTAAATGTAGTAAGTTTAAAAAACCAAATAAATACAAAAAAAAGTTTGGATACTTTCTTAATTTTTGTAGACTGAACTGCATGGCTTGCCGTTTAAAATATATCAAGGTTTAAAACTAATATCGTAAGTGTAAAGACCCTTAAATTAAAGTATCTAGTAGAAGTAAGAAGGTAACAGTTTCATATTATTATTCTTTCACATTTTGAGGAAATACTTAACTTCTTAACTCAAATTTAACTAACTAGAAGGGTAATATAATGTCAGCTATAACAACTGTTACCACAGTGGACCATCGTCCGTTTGCTGCTTCGGTAGGAATTGCACCTGAAGCAGCAGCGATTGGCAAAAAACTTATCAAGCGACTTCCCACGTTGGAGGTACCTTAAAATCTCATTACTTAAGTACCTATCTACTTAAGTACGTATTAACACCGCACAGTATTTTGCACTTTACCCCTCAATTCGTATATTTACCTAATGCTAGTATTTTCAATATTTTCTTTTGCGCCTGCTTTACTTGTTACAGAAATATGTTGTTTTTAAATATTTTCAAATACATAATACTAATAAACTTCAAATGCTAATCGTCGCTAAATAGAAAATACAGAACACCTGATTTTCAAATATACAAATTAGCATTTTATATCATCTGCAAACTGAAATGTTAAAAAAATTCTTGTGATGGCTAAGCCTTTATTTAAAAAGTAAGTATTCATACATAATCGTGTAAATGTAACAATTTATAGACAATTCAGTGGTATTTTAAAATTGCTAATTGCAAGATTTAGTGACAGCAAAATGTCATAGTATATTTTGAACAGTGTGTAGCATTACATTTTTATGTTTCTAAGAAAAGCACTGACGAGTAATCGGCCTAACGTGATTTTTCAGTTTTCAAACAAGATATGTAAGTAGATATTTGTATTCTGAATGCTTGACTTACTTGGGAACGTTTTTTCATGTAGCCCTAAGATTTCAAAAAGACCCATTCTAAAAATCTGGCTAGTTTCAAATAGTACAGATTGAGATCACTTTAGTGCATTTTGCGTTGTTTGGTCATAGTGGCCTGCCAAAGTTTAAAAAAATTAAAATTATGAAATTTTGTCGCCCTGTAACTACCTACACGCTAGTTCTCATCCGACTTTGATGAAATTTTATTCTTTCTAATTTTTAGGCTGTTTTCTAAAAAGTATTTTCAGGTTTTTGTAAACACAAAAAAATGTTTTTTTTTAAATTCCGAAACTATATTTTTGAGATAACCTTGTTTTCACCAATTTTTTCGAAAAAATGTAAATTTTTGAATTTTACAAATAATTTTTTCGAACTTTGGCGGGTAACCGTGACCAAAAAACGCAAAATTTACTTAAGTTATTTTGCACTTGTATTATCGAAAAGTAGCCTGATTTTTTTAAATGGGTCTTTTTGAAATCCTACAGTTACAAGTTCATTGGAAAACATAGATACATATATATCGATTAAATATACCCGTTTCAGTTTTAAAAATTATTTTAAATCCTTCTCGAAATTAAAAATTGAATTCTTTTTATGGCATTTAACATGGGGATGTTTAAAAACACAACGTATGGATTTGTTTTTGCTTTTTAAAGACATAAAATATGTTTCCGTCTAATATGTGTAATTTATTAGGCTGTATGAAGCATGCGGAACTCAAATATCTACGAGAAAAATAGAATTAAGTGCACAATAAAGTACCTCCCTCCAAAACGTTCGATATCAAAAATCAAAATCAATACTTATGTTACTAGTTCGGTTTCTATATCAACGTAAAACCTAGTCGAAATACATGCTGATATATCTATATATCTTTCATTTATTTCATACAGCCGGTGCCCGTAGCTTCATTTTGGGAGAATAGACCAGTCGTCATCTGTTTCCTCCGTCGATGGGGATGAAAATTCACTCGGCAAGGTGCTGTCCAAATAAGTAATTTGGCTCCCTTGCTCCAAGTTAATCGCGTCCGACTCGTTGGCATTGGTTTTGAGACAACGGGTTGGGAAGATTTTATTGAGGGTGACTATTTTTCGGGTGAATTATTTCTGGATGCGGAGCTTGAGGCTTTCGAAGCAATGGACTTGAAAGAATGGAGTATGTGCAGTCTCCTTTGTGCCATTATGAATCCCAAGACTATAAGCTTGTATTTGGCTGTAAGTGATCACATTTACAATAAAATATTTATAGTGGATTTAAACGAGAGCACTTAATTATTGTTAGTACTTTTATACAACATACATTCATAGTCCATGCTCCATTCAAATCAATAATCGATTTTTTTATAATTTGTTTTTTTCCATATTGTCCTCAAAATTATATTCTTTTCATGAACATTTTAGAAAGACGGAATAGTTGGAAATAACCAAGGAAACAGTAATCAAAGTGGAGGTTGTATGATTGTGGGTACAGGAGGAAAACAAGTTCATTTAATTTTCCGCGAGTCAAATCCAAGTGTTCACGTTTCCAATGAGGAGGTTTTGCAAGCACTCCGTATTGATCCTACTAGTGGCAATAAGCAGTAACTCACGAAAATAACTAGTAGTATTTTTTTTGTCATCGCCATATATTCGCGCGCATTACAATTTTCAACACAATTTATACTACTAAATTCTACGTGTACTTAACGTTTGTAATTTTACTTTAACTTTTCCAATTTCTTTTTCCCGGATACTTCCTCATGTGATTAAAAATACTCAATAACATATTATTAATTTACTAAACATTTATTTTCGTTTGGGAATCAGCCTACTCTATGAATCTTACTGGGATAAATTGATGGATGTCAAACTTAGTAGGAAGATTGTAATTATTAGTAATGCTGATTTCCTATTAATTATATGTTTGAAAGAACGTAATACAAAATAAGACATCGATATTTTAATACACGCATGTATTAAAATGTACGCAATTAAATAATTTTACCATTTTTTAAATAATCTTTCTTACCTAGACACAGTTAAGTTGCAAATTTAATTTTGTCTGTAAATGTTATAATTCTAAATGCAGTCTTGTAAATGAAATGCAATGGTTAGCTATTCTTTAAATTGATTGTAAAGATTCAGTCAGCCTAAAAATATTATTATTATTGTGGAATTAATTATATTCAATGGTTATTTGAAATATTAAAATTAAAATACTAGTACTGCATTCTTTGTGATCCTACAATAATAATTAGACAAAATGACGTTTTTTGATGTTTAAACTAATTAATTCTGCATTTATTACTAATTTCATAAAATATACAATTAATTACAATGAGTGGAATCTTGAAGCGATGCAACTCTGAAGTCGAAAAGAAAGGAAATGCTGAATACTTTTATTCAATAATTTTTTTAAACGTTAAAACTTAAAAGTACATATTATGGATATTGAGAGTTTTATTTAGTCGTGGTGATTCAAACTATACTCACTGATTCTCAGAGAGACTCATTAGCTGTGTCACAGATACTGTAGTACAGCAACGTCAATCTTGTTACACAGAGTTACACTTTAGGCATACTATAAAGGAACAAACCTTATCAACAATAAAAGATAAAAGATTCTTCGGATCTCTTAACAACCATAAAAAGTCACCTTGCAGTAGTTCCAGCTTTCCTCATATAAATAATAAACGCTCAAATTAAATAATTAATCATTGATTAGGCTATTCGACAAAATGTTCTTATATTTTTAAAAAGTAGTAAGTATTTCACCGTCATTACTTTTGTATATAATTGTAAATTCACATTTTCTCAAGTTATTCGATATTCAAAAAAAAAAATTTAAAAATAATCAAACAATTAATCATAAATTAACATATAATTTATAATAATTTACATACTTGCCAATATTTCACTATTAAGTAGTTCACTTGCTAAGCGATCTCAAGTCATTAAATGGAAAAAAATACATGCTGTAATTGAAACTGCTTTTAGTTCGTAGAAACTGAAACAAATTAACTCCTTTAAATTGTGATCGACCTATTCACCTGTATTACTATGTGCTTTACTTCTTTGATTTTGTTTTCGTTCCCTCCTCAGCTTTGCCTGTGATTTCTTTGGTGGCATTTGTTGTGGGGATGGGGTGGTTGGTGTTGGTGTTTGGGGTGATGGCGGAGTTGGTGTTCGGTGTGAAGGTGGGGTTGGCATTTGGGGTGATGGTGGGGTAGAGGGTGGCGTTCCTGGTGATGATGGAGTAGAGGAGGGTGGCGTTCGGGGTGGTGGTGAGGTAGAGGAGGGTGGTGTCAGAGGTGTTGTAGGATTTGAATCCGGCGGGTTTGATGGTGAATCGCCTGTCTCTACTGGGCTGTAAAACCTTTTTTTACAGAACCGAAACAACAGTAATAGTAGAAAATAAATCACTAAAATAATGAGCATTGTACATGCCAAGAAAAGTAGCCAAACATCGAAAAGTCGTCTCTGCCACCAATACTGATACATTCCGAGTGGCTTCATGTGAGATGTATTCTTGATCCGTAAAACATATTCGGTCCAGAAAACTGCTGTGGACATTGCTGGTATCGACCGATCCTTGAATAGGACAGACATCTTCCTCGCGTTAACAGCATATCTGTATATTTAAGTAGTCAAAAATTTAATCGGGATAATAATGGTCTGATTAGCTGTACCAATACATTAAAATTTAGCGTTCTAATAAGTTATGAATACTATCTACTTTTAGCTACTTTTAAATGTTTAATGAATTTAAATGATCACATACTTGCGATCATAGAGTAGATTAGACACAGCTTTTCTCAATAGTTCAGTTGTCAGGGTAGACACTTCAAGATAAATCCCAAATCCGTGGTAGGAAGCAGTTCTAGCATTGTAATGTTGGTCAGCAATAATTGGGAGCGCAATAATGGGAATAGCATGAAAAATTGCTTCTTGCGTGCTCATCTGTCCGCAGTGTGTAATAAAGCCTCTAATCTTCTTATGGGCTACAAAAAAGGAACAGTTGTAGAAAATATTTTCATTAAAAGATAATTAATCCTAATTTCAGAGACCAAAACGAATGATGTAGGTACTTCTATAATCATTAATGAGTAATAAAAGGGGATTATACCTAGAACATCTTGTTGGGGAAACCATTCTGCGACCAGTACATTACTTGGGATATTTTCCGGTGGATCTGCATCCCATTTCCACAGGAACCTCGTCTTGGTCGATCCAATGACATCGAAGAATATTTTCATGACGGAAGCTGGAATACTGGACATATTAACGACAGTCCCGAAACTGATATAGATGAAACCAGCGTGATCGGCCCCAGCAATAAATTCTTCCATGTACTGGAAACGTTGATTAATTGAAAATTATTACAGCTCAATAATTAAACGTATAGAAAGAATACTTCACAAGTTGTAAGTCCTTCCAAATTCAAAATATAACGAATTTAAATAATAAAATCAATAAATATAAATACTATTAGCACAGCAGATATTGCTATTGAAGAAGCAAAATTGCCGGCCTCCAATTCTTACTGAAAGTTAACTCTCTTAAAATAGTATTTACAAAACATAAGTACCGGAGGCAACGTCCTATTGGAATTTTCACAGTGTAAACCACCAACTTGAATAATTAGTGGTGGCAATGAGGCTGGATAGTCACTCGAAAAATGTTGATTCGTGAAGAACAAACTTGTTTCCTGCTCCAACTCAGCGATTGAAGGCATCTCCGGTAATTCTAATGCAGCTCGGGACATCTCATCCAATTTAGGGAGAAACATCCATTCCCACATAAATTTATCGTACAGCAGATATAAAGTGCTCACCACTTTATCATAAAGTGTTAAGCCATTTGTAAAATTAGTAAAAGGACTCAGTGGATCCGTCAACATGAAATAGTTGGGGAGCCATGAGTTTTGAGGAGGAACTCCAAAGGTTTCTTCATCGTGACCCCAAAATCCTGAAGAGGAAAAGATGATGACCTGTGCTTTAAACTTGTAGGCGATGGCATGCCCAAATCTGCTCACCAAATTATCCATTATGACCAAGTCATATTTTCCGGCGTCCATCCACGGTTTGAACTCTGGGCTACTGAAGAGCAACTCTGCTCCTTTTTCCGTAAGCATTTTGACGTACTCGGGGCTGCGGGCGACGTTTTCCAAGCTGCCCTCAAATCTTCGTTTAGCAACTTCGTTAGCCAGACTGGCACGGATGAAATCATAGTACTGATCCAGGGTTTTGGTTGAAATCTCTTGGAATTTTGGATTTGGTTTTATAGGTTTTATTGGAGTTAAAAATGAAATATTGTGTCCTCGAGCTGCTAGTGTATGAGCTAAGGGCTCCAGTGCCGTACGATGACTGGGGGAGGCTAACCCAATAATAAACAATATGTTCGATTTCTCTTGTAAAGGTTTGGACTGTGGGCCCTTATCACTCCCCACTTTTTTTACCTTGGAATTTTCATTTGATTGTGGTGTAGCACAGGCACCGACACCGGCACAGGGAGAGATTCCAAGATTATTAAGTAGCACTACCAGAAAAAGCACAATAATTCGAATTCTATTAGGAAAGCACAACATTGTTGACTGGAGTATTACTTCGAAGGGAAAACAATTATAAATATCTCAAAATTACTACCAATTATAACTATTTTAGTGCTATTAATTTATGAGAATAAACTTTGACTCAGATTTATAAATTTAGACCGGAGATGCCCAGCCGTCCGTCATCCATGCGCTTAAACACAGGGATGTGAATACTCTGTATGAAACTGGTTATTAACTGGCTATTTCAAAAAATGCATTCAGTCAGATCTTTTTCAGTAACAACCAGCTACCAATTCCAAATTACATTTTACTGATAACATTACACTATACTACCGACCCTAATTGATATGCATATCGTCTGTGAAGAACCAAAATGACCCATATCCAATTGTTAAAAAGCTAAAAACAATATCCACTATCTACAAAAATATTGAAGCATGCCTTGCAAACATTTAAATAGAATATTTTGCACTTTTAAAAAATATGTAAATAGAACATTTTAGACTTTTTTAAAACGTGTAAATAGAACATTTTACACTATTTAAAAACTCTAAATTAACATTTTACGCATCTGTCTCATTTTGTTTTCATGACATAGCTAATTTTGATTCTAGCTTAAATTTTATATGGCTCATTTTGGTTCTTCACATACGATATTATTCATATTGCTTAGACCGGCATTTGAAGTTTAAGTGTCTGCATATTATCTTCGGTAACTACATGGTGTACACTAATCTGGATAATTAGTGACATGAATGGAGTTGGTCCTATTTATCGTAACTACAGATATATTCGATATTTGCATCTAGTATACATTGCGATGTTCCACTAGTATACAGTATTTCTCTTTGTTAGGTGTAACTAATGCACTTGTAAAGCGTCATGTACAATTCTAAACATTATAATATGAGCATGAACCCATATTTTATTTGTGTGGGGCACTGTGGGTAGTATAGGGGGAAATAATACCAACTGTATTAAACGAAAAAAGGATATTGGCATCGATAATTATATAGAATGTAGTTGCAAGTAGACTTAAATTACCCAAGTTGACGATGTCAACTGCTGCATGCATTCTGATTTTACATAATTATTACTTGCAATACCGAATAAAAAAATACAGAATTCAGTACTTGAAGCATGAATGTAATTAACTTTTAATTTACAAAAACTGGGTGTACGAAACTGAAACTGTACCAATTGTCATTGCACTAAAGCACCTTATAATCTTATCAACCTGACACACCTTTGGCGTTACATCATTGTCATTGTCAGATTGTGAAATAAAAACGTTAATTAATCAGTAACAGTCTTACGTTTAAGAAAGTAATATTATAAAGATTTGGATTTGTGAGATACCGTATTTCCAGTGGACCCCGTCTAATAGTCAGATTCAGACCTTGCAAAATCGTCTAAAATTACAGGCCCGTCTACTGCCATATAATAGTGTGTTAAACAGACCCGTCTACTATTCTAACTCCGACCTCCCAGACCCGTCCACTATTACAGGCCCGTATACTATTACAGGAATCCAGTTGCTCGTTACTACCTCAAATTAGCATTTGGTGGGAAAGGTTTCTGATCGATAGGGGGGGGGGGGAAGGGTAACGGGGCGGAAAATCTCCAGGGGTAAAATGTCCTACAGCCAACTATTCGGTATCGCTAATGCACAAATGCACAGATATTACAAAACCAATATGTGAGACATAATAATATTATCAACTGGCAATAATGAAGACATTTCTATTTTTATTCACACTGAATATTTTTTTTCATTGCAAAGTTCCGGTTCCGTAATCGGGAATCTGGATTGCTAGGGCGCATTATTTGTGCCACTTATTGCAATGCAATGTCAATAGCAACATACCACCTGACCTATCACTGCACTGGCTTTTGGTGTTCTTGAAACTTGTGCAATGCTAAAAAGCCCAAAAGAGCCTCTTAATTTTTAATAATTATTAATCATATGTTTACATACAACTGCAATAAACATGTGTAAAAGTATGAACTTGCAAGCGAATTAGTAAATGGAATTAAAGTGTATGTGGTTTTATTATGGCGCATCGATTTTTATTAGCAAAGACGTCATATCCGTACAACTGAGACAGTGACAGGAAACCGCAATGAACATTCATTAACTCTACACACATAACAAAGCTAACATAACCAAGCTAATAATATTTCCACGAGATAAAGAAAAGTTGTAGTACTAATAATAATAATCCTATTAGACCAGTCGTAGAAGCTGGTCATGGGATTATAAATGTGTTAGAATTTAGTTGAATATTTTTAACTACAAAATCCAAATAATTATAATAATTATTGTACACTTTAGAAACTACCACTGTATAATAGTATAGACTGTGCCCCATATAATTAATTACCTGTCACACTAATAATTAGTGTGACCCCTGCCGTGGTGTCTGGTGTAAACTATATTTATATGGTCCTACCCAAGTTACAGAATATAAAAAATGTGCTTCTAATAAATAGTGTATTATCAACAACTGCATTTTGTTCTACTGTGTACAAATGTTAATATTAATAGGTTAAAATAAATCTAAATATTCATTATTTGTTGTAAAAAAAAATGAATTTAAGTGAAATCCAAGACAGTGTCTACCCATTATGTCGAAATGAGACGAGTCGATACAACATAGAGACAAAGTTTGCTATATCAATCACATCCATACTGGGTCTAATTGGCAATTTACTAAGTGTGAGTGTTCTCTGTATGCCACAAATGAGGAAGGAGATGCACAGTTTACTCCTTTGCCTACTAGCTCTGTCCGACTCCTTTCAACTTTTAATGTTCACCATATTTTTTGGATATCCTCTCGTGGGTCTGAGAATGAATCCTATTTACTCTGCCCCAATTATTTCAAAACTATTCGCTTTCATCGGCTTTGTATGTAAGACCATAGCTTGTAATTATTTCATGTTTTTGACACACACACATGTAAAATTTAATTAAATTCAAATTAACGTAAAACACTTTTGACATATTATAGCCTTGACCTGCTCAACCTACTTGACGGTTCTTCTCTCACTTGAGCGCTACATGGCCGTCTGCGTCCCCTACAAGAACAAACCACTATTTCCGACCAAGAACCGAATCCTTTTATACGCAGTGGCCATCCTCATATTTTCAGTACTGTTTAATTTGGTGAAATGGTGGGAATTGGAACCGTGCATATATCAAAGTCAACGCGGTCCGTTCGTATCACTTCAAGCCTCAGATTTAAAGAAAGACGACTTGTACAAAAAACTGTATACGTTCGCTGCCACTGTGCTCATCAATTTTCTGGCACCATTTTTGATACTGTCAATTCTCAATGTTTTCATCTACAAAGGGGTAAAAAAAAGTTCTTCTTTTAAAAAATTGTCCTGCTGAATACTGCACCGAATGGGCATTCTTAAAATATATAGTTCTTATAATTGATGCGTGATAATTATTTTTAGATGGTCGCAGCTGACAAGAGGAAACGAAGGATCTCCATAATGGGCCGTCGTCTCCATGACTCTGCCATTACTCTGATGCTCGTCGTCGTCGTGGCGGTCTTCTGCGTCTGTAACATGTTTCACATGGTGTCCACCACGATCGGACTCTTCTGTCAGAATTCGGACGGGCACGGGACAGAGGCAGAGTGCTCAATCTCTCATGCTTTCTTCCAAGTCCAGATATACCTCTACTCATTCAATGCCTCCGTCAACTTTGTCATCTACTGTTTCTGTGGACTGAAATTTCGACAACAATTCATAGCACTGTTCCATAGCTGTAGAGTATTTTGTTGCTGTCTACCTCGTCAAGGAGATAATCGGTCCTCGACACAGGGATCAAGAGTATATTATGGAAATGGAAACAGTCGCAATTCTAGGGGATACACTAACACAGATAAATCAAATGATGTCGTTGCTATTGACCGCTTGTCTTGCTCCTTACCCACTGCCTCCACACACTCTACAGAATTATAGTGTCTATATCTGTATTATATGCTATGTAATTATTATTATTGTAATTTACAATATCAAATGCGCTTACTTATCAGTATATACTGTTTAATTCATTTAAATTACTTATACTTTTAGCACTGTACAGAAGGTACAACATTATGTATACGAAACGAATACACTTATAGCTATGGTGCTACAAATAAATTTTGCATTTCACAAATCCGTATTTTCCATTAGCCCCTGCTGTCCGCACTTATTTAAATAATATTATGATCTAATGTAAAAGTGAATGGCTCAAAATAGTTAGTTGTGCGAAAGTACTAATATTCTTCAACTTCCAGGTAATGTCTCCAGGCAACTTGTGGGACAAAAATTAAATTATCGCGTTGACACATAAATCGGGGGAAAATGAGTGTTGGTCGGAAAATGTGTGTGTCAGTCGCTTTGTTAAACGACGACTGACCTCAAAACTTGTTATCTATAATTAGATATTTCGCTAGAGTAACTGAATAATTTTAAAAAAAACGAGTGATCAGTGCCTTTGCTTTCCATCCGAATTCCTCGGTAGTATAGTGGTGAGTATCCCCGCCTGTCACGCGGGAGACCGGGGTTCGATTCCCCGCCGGGGAGAAATATATTTTGCTATTTTTTTCGGCATTTCTAACACCAAACTCTTTTGCTCTAATTTTACCACAAAATAACTCGAGTGTAGTTAGATGATATTTTTATCTTGCCTTCATAAAATATTGCTAGTATTAATATTTTAACGTCTCTAATAATAAAACATAATTTGAAAAATGCTCTGAATTTTCTGTATGTTTATAAAGAATAGATTCATATGTAAAGATCATACATTAAGGCTAATGATCGACGCAAAATACGATTGTAGTATGCGTAGTATCGATATAAAATGATGAAAACATAGTCTAAATTTTAAATTGAGTAATCAACTGTTTTTACGTTCGCATACAACGAATAAACACAAGGTGGAGATTTATTAAAGAATTCCAACAAAAAATTTTCAAAATTCCGGTAAATTATGTAGATAGGTAGTAATACTGAATCATACGTAGGTAAGTACTGTACCCAACAATATAATATTTAGAATTTTCTTATATGCAATGTTATACATGCAAGTTACTTTTTTATATTTTGTTCTTCAATTTAATTGTAGAAACGACTGTTATGGTAGGTATATTTATTCAAATTTTATCATGTCGGCTCCAGCTCAGTTCAATAACATGTTTAGATATTTTAATAAATCGAATTACCTAACTAAAATCAACTTTAAAAATTCTAAAATATTTTCTAAGGATTATGACTTAATACTTGAAGTACTATTATTAGCCTTGGATTTGATTGTGTCCTGTGGTAGTGGGGCTGCTGGGGCTGGAGATGACTTTTGTTTCTCTGCTGCTTGTTTCGGTGGAGATCCATAGTAAGCATAAGAAAAATCATATCCAGGTAGGGTGTCACTGTCGAACGGAACCTCCAGTTCTGCCACTCCTGGATTTGTAGTTTTTCCTGGTTCCATACCTAACTTTGCATCTTCAGGTTTAGGGACCGGGTTTGGACTCCCAGCTCCAAAGTCAAGGATTGTCATTGTAAGATAAATTGTACTGCAGCAGATGATGAACTAATTTGAGAAGTAAAATTAAATCAGTATCAGTTAATTCAGACAACGTTAAATTATTGCCAAATATTATTATTTTCGAATTACATTATTTTGTACATACCGTTAGCTTCATGGTTTTCCTATTATGGTTCCGCTGGTATATGTGAAATTACGTGTTCCCGGCAAATACCCGTTAAAATGTAAAACTGAAAGCTGAACTACACGCGAAAGTATAAAATAATTCTCCGTAAGTATAGTTGAATTTTGTAGTCAGTTGTAAGTTTTAGACCTAAAGCCCCATAAGTTCCTTAGGAATTGAATGGAGAGAACTGGAGTGTTAAATGAAGAAACTCAACTTTAAATACTACAATTACACAAATTTCCAACGTAGACCCTAAACGAGTAGCAATTAAAAATAACTTTATTATGCACAATAATTATAACCACAATAAACATTCTAATACAGGAATTATGGAAACTAATGCTGACAACTTAAAATAATACTTTTTAGGATTATAATGCATCTACCTATGTACTTACTACTGATAAACATATACGCAATGCCATAATGTCATCAGCCAATAGCAAACTGTGTGTATTTTTGAACGGCAATAATTTGAAATAATTACTCATTCTTTAAACTGATAATTAGGTAACATATATTTTTATGTACTGTGAGTATTGAGATCACTCTTGTATAGCATTGAAAGGAGCTATTAGTCAAATTGTGCATGTACTAATTTAACACACAGATTATGAAGTCATAAAATAAACCTTGCACATGAACAACAATATAATATGCGTTGCAATTATTGTTATAGGGCCCCATTAACCATCATATTTAACCATCGTTATAAATACTGCATAGAGATGTAAGATAATTATTTACATACAATTTCAGTCCAATACATGTGGTTCTGTAAATCAATGGCAGAGACGGAAGTCTAAATAAATGTGGAGGTTGACTTTGCTAATAATATTATTCCGCACTACTATAAGAAAATTCCTGACGGTTTTGTTATGGTTATATCAATTTTTTTGTCATTATCTCCAAGCGTCCAAATACACCTAACCAGATGACAAGATATTGAAAAGGCTTCTACATCATGGACAAACATCGGCCATGACTAATTGTCAAGTACAATTTTCAACAACACTACACAACTCTAGCACAAACAAAAGGTAATACCTTGTTTAACAAAGCGAAAAGATGACCGACGAATAATACGAGCATTAATTTATTAGTAATTTAATTTATGAACGATCAGTATAAATATGGTATAAAAATTACTAACTCTATGACATACAACATTATTTCTCAGTGTTCTCAGAATTTAGACACTCGATATTCCATTTTGCACTTACGAAAATTATCATTATACATACATAATGTATAATTAATTTAGTAGAAGTGATCTTTCAGAGAGATTTCAACGAGTGAATCATTTTAAAGCCCTTGAAAAATGAAAAGAATTACTTGACTGCTTATACTTCTGACCCACACAAAACCTTTTTAGAGATTTGTTTTTAAAAACGGACTTTTTCAAAACATTAAAAAAAAATATCATTTTTTTGTCTAGTAAAATGACGATAATTAGATTCTACTAATCATTACCGTTCGAAGGATGTATCACTTATTATATTATCCATCTGCAGTGAATAACCGGTAGCAAATCAAATAATTAGATTTGGCAGGAAATTCAAACCTAATTTTTTAAAACTATTATTTAATAAAATCGGCTGTTCAATCAGAATCATATTAAATTAATGATATGTCCTCTGCATGGAGTTTTTCTGCATGGAGGAAAATGTCGAGGAGGAAAGTGTCCTACAACCAAAATAACAAATGATATATCCCCTGCTTCCTACCGTTCGGTGCTGCCTCACCTTCACATTAATTATAAATTCCAATATTATGATTATTTAGGGTCGTTATTAAAATTTGCGAAAATGACCCAAAGTTAAGTGCTAATTTTTTTCTATAATCTAATGATCTAAACATGCATTTGACAAAAAACAATTGAATTTGAGCAGCAGTTTTGGCGTTGAGAATTTTTTGAATTTACAAAAACATGGTGTAAACGGAGAAAAACACGTTCTTCTTCTTCCTACCCTAACCGTTTACCCAATTCAAGGGATGCTCGAAGTGGAACTGAAGAATCCAGCTTCAAAACTACAACTGATGAAGCAAGCCTAGCATTAGAAATCGAGTCGCGCCGACACCTCTGCCGAAGTGTACGAAGTATAAAGAAACGGGTACCCTACAGCCCGAGTAGACTGGATTGCAGGGAAAGACAAAGACGTGTGGTAGTAGAAGTTCCGGGAGAACTCCAGACGACAGCAAAAAATGTTCAAGTCAAAGTAATGTCCAATTTTAAAACTATCGGCGTTTTCCATGATTTTCCACGTGCATCTCATGTTGGGCAAGACAAGCGTAAGTTGGGAGGCGCTTTGAAATCGAAATCCATAAAACAGCAACCCTTTTCTAAAACAAAGGAAACTATAGGGTATGTTAACTGTCGTTGATTACTACGATTGGAACTCTTTCGTTTCCATCGGCCATAATTTGTTTCGAAAATAAATAAAAATAAAAATTTTAAATACTGCATCGAGTGGTAATGATTAATCTCTGTTCCTAGCATATGATTCACAATTAAGATAGTTGTATCATGCCACCTATTTATTTGATAACTATTAATGTGCATAGCTGCGATTGTCTTTTGCCTTGACGAGTTAATATTCATTATATGTATATATGTAGATACGCTAAATAGACATTTCCGTCGTTGACCGTTGAACGCAAGACTCAGAAATGTTTAAGCGAGGCAGAGATGCCAGTTTGCATTAAACTTTAAACTACGTATAAAAACA
Source organism: Dicyrtomina minuta (assembly GCA_949802685.1). Lineage (NCBI taxonomy): Eukaryota > Metazoa > Arthropoda > Collembola > Symphypleona > Dicyrtomidae > Dicyrtomina > Dicyrtomina minuta. The sequence continues at coordinate 51,615,610 of OX461808.1, forward strand.
GGACTATGTACAATTAACATGTTTGATTAACTCGAGTTTGAATAACGCGAGAGATAAAAATAATTACAACGTAATAAGAAATACAACGTTTGGAAGCCTGCAGGTAATAGAAATAGGCAATTGTGGCCAACCACACAACAACGCGAGAAAAATAAAGTAGTTGCTCAACAAAGTATTGTGAGTTGTCACTATACCTCTATTTCTGTGACTTTCATTCTGCTGTGGACTGCGGATATTATGCAGTGGATAAATAATTATTATGCATGCAAAGTTTGCCTTGCACATGCACTATTTGTTTATCAGGTGAGGTGACCCTCACTTTCTAATGACTGGAGACTCCAGGCTATTAAATAATGACATTTTCTAGGAAAGTATTTGAATTTGCTGTTTGTATGCCATATGCGTAATAATTCTACCTCTACGGTTGATGGTACAAAATAGAGGAAATATATAATTACCACAAAGTTTTGAATTTTCTTTTGGTTTCAAAGTTTCAACAGTATAAACAAACTTTAATTCTATTGAAGCCTACCCCTAACCTGCCTTGTTGTCTAGCACTTAGAAAGGATGCATAGTTTATTAGAAAAAAAAAGAATTCGCTATAGAAGCTGTAAACCAAATACATAATTTAATGTTTAAATATATTCAGGAACAGTAGACGTCAAACAAAGCTACAGGTGTGTGCTTTACTTACGTAAACAAAAAGTTACTTTTAAAGTTACTTTAAAAGTGTCCATGTTTTCTGAAATTACTTTACTCTACATTCGTTAATAAAACTGATTTATTAAAGTTAGCTAGCTCGTCCGATATCTTCTAGAGTTAGAGCCATGAAAGTCTTGCAAATATTATTTGAATTAATTCTGTTAATTCAATGGGTTCACGGTGCGAATATTCTATTTTACATTGGAGCTTTATCCAGTCATAGCCATCAGTATGGATTGGAGCCATTGGCTAATAAGTTAGCGGATCGTGGTCACAAAGTGACATTTTTTACACCCCTTCCGCGGATTGTGAATCATTCGGAAGTCAATTTTTTCTGCCCATCGGAATTATCAAAATTCCACAAGGATTTTTCTATTGAGTATGGTGTACAAGGTTTAAAATCAAGGTTGGAGGAGAGATTCTCCATTAATCTTTTTAAAGACTCAAATTTCTTTGATCCCTGCCTCCGTCAGAATGAAGTTACTGTGAAAAGTTCAGAGTTTAAAAAGTGGTCTAAAAGTAATAAATTTGATCTCATTATAATTGACTCAACGTGTAACGAGGTTGCTTTTGGTTTGGCACATAAATATGGAGCAAAGACAATACTTTATACTCCTATCGGCTCCTTGTACATGTGGGATTTTGATTTATTTGGGATTCCACCCGAGAGCTCTTGGCTCCCTACATGGGATAATAATTATGAGGGAGAAATGGGCTTAATAGCTCGGGTATTTAATTCTTATTCTTCACTCAAATGGTACAACAGTTATAGGTGGGAATATTTAGTCAAGGTGGACAAATTAATAGGAAAAGAATTAAGGATGAAGGAAAAGGAAAAGGTCTTGCCAATACCTTCAATTTTGTCTTCATCTCCATCGCTCTTTGATTTAGTCCGGAAAACTGAGCTTATTTTGTCCAGTCAACATTATTCTGATCAGTTTAGTAAATCCTTGCCTCCGTTCGTCGTTCCTGTTGGTGGGATGCATTTGAAGGAATCAAGCGGGAAATTGGATTCAGTAATATATTTTATTATTTGGGGCCGGACGTAAATGACGTTACTGACGTTAAGGGTGGGTCACTTGACATCCTTTGTTAAAGATAGCCGATATTAGGCAATGTTTAAGAGTGTGACAAGGAGGTGGGTGACTGCATCCAAAAATTTGGTAAATTCATGTGGCGTCATTTTTGTCCGGCCCCTTTTCTTTTCAGTTAAATTTTGATTATTTTCTGTGAGTGTCTCTCTGAATCTTATTTATCCAGTTTTCTTCGTTTCTTTCTTTTTTATTTGCCTTATTAAATTGGAGTTACCGAAATTTTAGCACCGCACTGTGCCGTTCTGATAATAAAAATTAGCCTCAATGATAATATATAAAGAAGTTTATAATAAATTATTGTCAACCGTTAATAGTTTTTGGCAACTTTGATTGTTAAACAATAGGAATTAGAAGCTTTTATTGAAGAAGGCGATGAAGGGTTCATGTACATTAGTTTCGGGAGTATCGTCAGAATATCGACGATTCCACCAGAATTACTTGATGTTTTTTTCGAATCCTTACAAGTTTTCCAAAACCTCCGATTTTTGTGGAAGTGGGAGGGACCTGCTCCAAAACATATTCCCGAAAATGTTTTATTACGACCTTGGTTTTCTCAAAAAGATGTTCTTGGTAAATAGCAAATAATTGTCTTTAGTCAAATATTATATTGTAATATATTAATTGTTAATTAGTATTAATTAATTAAAATATTGTCTTTTAGCACTGCTGAACTGCTGATAGCTTTGATGAAGAAAAAATTTACTTTTTTATCGTGCTATATAGTTTGTCTTTTGAATTTTTCTGTAGTCATTATTTAAATGTTCTTTATGTTTTAATAATTTGCAGCACATCCACAAATCCGAGGTTTTATTAGCCAGGGCGGCCAGGTGATTATTCAAGAAGCGATCTTCAATGGCGTACCTCTGATTGTTTTTCCTGTCAACGGTGATCAAGATATGAATGCTAAGAGGATTCGATCTGTCGGGAATGGAATAGAAATGGAATTCTTTGATCTGACGGCACCTGATCTCATTCTTGCAATCACTTCACTTATGACAAATCCCAAGTAATTAATTCTTAAATTCCTGTCATTAACTATTAGTTGCGTTATTAAGTGGGCGGTGGTGTTAATTATTAATTTGTTAGGTGCTTTTATTGTTACGAGATTTATTTTGTCATGCTATAATAATAATAATCATAATAATAATAATAATTTATTCATTGTGTCGATTTGGCGTCTGCCCATACAACATTGTTAAGTTTTTACAAAGTAGGTATTTACAAAAGTCGTCATGCTATAGATAATTCCGTAAATTAAAAAAAAAATTCAACTTGTTGTTCTTCGTATTTTCCATGTAGATACGCTGAAAAATCTCGTATACTCTCAAAATTGTCTCGAGATCGTCCTATGTCCGCGTTAGACACAGCTGTTTGGTGGACCGAATATATTTTACGACATGAAGATAACTCGTATCTCAAAACATTAGGTTTTTACCAGCCTTGGTGGAAAACTCGATTGGCTGATGTCTGGGTAACTTTATTTCTAGCACTTCTTTCAATTGGACTGCCTTTAATTTACCTTATTAAATTGTGCCTGAGATGTCCCAGATTCGTTTGCATGCCTGAGCCCGCGCCCAAACTGAAAATGATATAAATACACATTCGATTTTTCATTACCTTGCTCATCTCGAATTTAATGTAAAAAAGCCAATATACGTGATTATAATAATAATTAATTCACATTCATATCTACTTTGTAGTTTATTTTTTATTAACAAGTTTAGTAATTTGTGCAATTTTAAACCTAACTGAGTTTCAAAAATGTTAATTTATGCAAAATTTCATAGTGATTAATGACATTGAATCATGAGAACTTATTCTACCCTTCAGTTATCGTTTAAATGTGTTCAGTTGGGTTTTAGTGTAATATTCAATGTGCCATTTAAATTTTCAATACTTATTCAGGACTCAAATTTACTACTCACATTTTGTTGCAAAAGAAACGTCATAAAAATCTAAATTAAATGCACATTCATTAACGGTCAATAGCTCACAAAAATTGACTATTCTCCACAATAAAAATGTTACGTTCTTTTTACAGAGTAAGCCTATTTTGCAAAATTATATATATAATAATTGTAAAATATTTATAATAACGGGCATTTAAAATTTTTTAAGTGACATTCTGCTTCACTTTTTCCGGCATACAAATATTTGTGGCAACCTATTTTTCCTGGAAATAATTATATTTTACTTTAGCAGATTGTTCGCATTTGTTGAGGATAGATTAGATGTAACCTTTTGCGCCTGAATTTATTGTGTACACATGATGGTCCTTCAATGGTTTGGTATTAATTTAAATCTTATATATACTTACATACCCAAATGAATACTCAATTTACTGTAAAAATTATTATTATAAAACGAGTCTGGAAGGTGTAATGTAATAAATATCAGCTATTTTTACAATTATAAAACAGGACAACTAAATACTTTATGGATAATTTTTGTTTGTTATTTATAGTTTGAGTCAATTAGTTGTTAAAGTTTGCGCTTGCATTGGGGCGTTTCTTTTTAGGCTTGTTTATCTGGGGCGACTGAACGCATACCAAAATACAGACAACTGTTAATCCGTTTTTTGCATGAGAGCTACAAGATACACCACAACCTACCTTAAACAATATGCTTAGACTCTTAGACCTTGATTTCAGTAGAAAAGTTAACAACTGTTAGCCTTAAGAATCTCGCTTTCAGATTTAATCATTGTTAAAGTTAAAAGCGAGAAACTTAGGGCAAACAACTGTTAACTTTTCTAGTGAAATCATGGCCTTAAAAAGAAAATGATGGGCGACATTGAATCGTCCACGAGATTATTTGGACAGTCCCGTGTTTCTTTTTTCTTTGACTTAATATCCTGATTTTTATTAGTTTCATACGATTCGTTCGATACTGTACGCTGTCCTCTGTGACTTATTTTGAATAGGAATTGCTGTAAAAATATCATATTTGATACGCTATCTGGTATTTTAAAGTTACAAACTGAATTTTGACTTAACCAGTAAACAATAGTATTCCGCTAAGCCACAAGTTACTACTGTGAAATAGCAATTCCTGGCTAATAATTTAATACGTATACCTTATAATTAATTATTTGAAATAATTATTGCACTTAACTTTAGATTTACATTACAGCTGAATAAATGTGGCCATAAAAATTATTTTATCTTTTATGTAATTGTTATATGTGACAAAGTCAATATACACACGCGCTTACAACAAATACTAACAACACCCTTTTAGCAAATAAATAATGTACTTAAACAGGGTGGTAACACTGAAACGAAATAGTTTGGTATTTAATTTTACTGAACCTGTCAGAGTCAGAAACATAGACACAACAATCAATAACCTTTCCGAAACACGTAATGATAATTTTGGGAGGGTTGTACTTATGAATTTGGAGTATGTCTATAGTAAGGTATTGAAACATTTTAGCACTGGTTTTGTGAAGTTAGCTACTTTTTACAAAACATACAGCCTACAGCTTCACGTATAGTGTACAGAACACATAATTAACGACAAATTAAAATTAAGCAAAATAAATAAAGGCCATACGCCTGACAATAGACTACAAAAAAGGTGCAAAATATATTAGGTTCCACCGAGATTTGAACTCGGATCGCAGGATTCAAAGTCCTGAGTGCTAACCGTTACACCATGGAACCTCAGATAGTTTTTGCTATTTATGATAGTAGTCCAAATTTATAGACTTTATCAATAAATAATACAAAGTACTATAACATATATACATATAACTAAACAGTTAAGTATTCATTTGTAAAATAGGCAGTCTAAATTGCACTTTCTTTTGCCATGGCTAGGATATAAAACATTTAATAACTCCAATGAGATTAGATGGGGCTTTTTAAATTTATTATACGAGACTTTTTGTCGTCGGCTCGATAAAGTTTCAGCAGGTGCTGAATATGCCATGTGATGCAAACCTGACAGACAGACCACAGACCAAATAGAATCAACAAGGAACAACATCATACTGCAACCTAAACTACGTTTGATTATGTACACAACAACAATGCAACGAGGATGGTCAGCTCAGCAAAATTTATGCATATAATTCTCGAGCTTTTATCTATTCTTTACAGCTCATCCCATTTATAGATAGGATTGTATTTTGCTGAGTTACAAGAGTTAACTGCATATTCCTGCGATTTCATTCTTTTGGATACTGTGATATATTGCATGCGTATGATGAGTACATAGCTTCTATGAACTTGTAAACTGCTCGAGGACAATTAGATATGTCACAACTTGGCTTGCCACCTATAAGTATTACAAAATGTATTATGACGATGACGGGTTCTCTATTATTACAGACACACATAGTTCAAACTAAAACCACATGCAATGCCAATATGGTTTAATTCTATTATTTTACGTACCGGTACGTTATGAACATTCAAATGCTTAAATTAAAGCTGTTTGAGGGCAAACAAAATTACTATAAAGTACGTGGATAAAATTTACCATCAGAAGTAGTCTTTTATTCACGCTCACATAGTTGCCAAAGGAAACGACGGACGGGTGTTTTGTAATCATATCCCGAAGAAAGCCTATCTGAAAAGAATATTGATGTAATTACTGCGATGTCCATAGCGAAAAGGATCAATCAAAGAAATGTAAGAAGTTACATACTTCAAAGTAAAATGTAAAAAGTAATAAATTAAATTACCTCCACTTGAATGCTCAAATCGTCTTGGTTAAATTTAAGTAGAAATAGGTCATGGACAATCATATCCTCCTACAAAATATCATTGCAAAAATTAGTTGCAAGCTTAAATAAATAGCGGTTGTTTCATGATTTCCCTATAACGATAAAGATTTGTTTGGTGCTAGATGATTCCGAAAATTCGCCAAGCAACATAAAAAACACCGAGTTTAGTAACTGTACAAATTCATAATAAAAATCAATAGTATAATCAGTGTTTTAACTGCAGTAAGAACTTGCCTCAAGAGGTATTAGACTTGCAGCTAGGATTTTTATATAAAGCCTCCCCAATAGTAATATCAGAAACCCAATGCCTATTGCGATTAAGGCTAATATATTTTTTGGGTCGTAGGAGTAGGAAGTTATGAGCAAGTAGGTGACACCTGTAATAAAAACGATAGAGCCACCAATAAAATGTAACTGATGACATTTCTGTGATTCTCCCGCGATGTCTACCTGCCTTCTCAAGGAATGAATCAGCCTTCTCCAAGTCCTAACTTTGATGGGTGTTAATTTTTCGGATTTCATAGTGTACAAAATACATTCCCGAATCTAACAAAGGTTTTTGAAAACAATCATGTTACAATCTATGACTTTCATATTCCATGCCATAAAATTAAAATAAGATGAAATTTTACAAAAAATACCTGGCCAAATGAATCTGCTAAAATCTTATACATCATCACAGACTTGGCGTCTTCCAACAAATTGATGGAAAATGCGTGAAAAGCAATCGGGAACGTGGTCAACAATTTACGAAGAAATGGATGCAATCCATTCACGACGACATAACACGGTACAAAGATGCTGGATGGAATGGCAACATATTATGCTACAAGCAAAACATTCCGAAATTTCTTTAATTTTAAATATCTTGGGACCCCTACAAGATTGTATGATGTTGGAAATGTGAAATGTAATTTAGTCTGAAGTAGTGTTGTATTATGTGCACAATTTAACACTGCTTAATTGCTTTGCTCCTGCTCCTGAGCAAAGCAAGAGCAAAGCAACTTAAAACTGATTGCTCGCAAAGCAATGAGCGAGCAATTTTGGCTGAGCAACCTACAAGCAAAGTCAGCCTGAAAATTATTCACCTTCCCTACGACCCTTAACACTCGTCATAGCTAACTCTCGGTCAGTCAGTCATCAGTGCTGAATTTAGGGATGGTCCATAAATGATGTTACCTAAACTGTCGCTCGTTTGGGACCCCCTCCGAAGCCACCTATATCATTACGTAAATTGCGATTTTGAACTTAACCAGACCTTAACTGATACTGCCGATGATGTCATTTACGGACGATTCTAAAGTATTATGAAGGATTGTCCATAAATGATGTAGGGTGACTGAATCTAGTCAGGAATTGATGACATACATGACATAAGGATAGCTGGCGTAAGGCAATTTTAAAGTGACTAGTTAGTGATGGGTGGGTTCTAAACGAGCAATCATTTTGGAGACATCATTTATGGACCACCCCTAAGTACTACAATAGTTTGATTCCTATGTTCCCACGTGCAAAGTATTTAAACTGCTTTGGCGGACAGTGTTTAGTAGAAAACTGCATACTGAAATCTGCAGTACGAATTACATGATTTATTAGTTTTGACAAAATATACGGCAGTCACAGTCCGTTTTGGTTGGTTTTACATTTCATTAACAACACATTATTGGGAGTAATTGCAAATCCCCTTCGTCACAGTTCACAACTAAAAAGTTTTAGCATCTTAAGACTAACAACTGATACTGACAACTGACCTGACTGACCTTATCATGTAAATTATATTGTAACTTATAAATAGTGATAGTGAAATGGTAAACGTGCGAAGTTGGAATGTAATTGAAAGTTTGAAATATTGAAGCACTCCCTTAGAAATTAGCAACTTATATTACTGTATTGATGGGCTTTTGTACATTTATTTTACTCTCCAAAAAATCAAAAATTTGCTTTGGTTAGTTATGAAATACTGTCTTATTCCTGTGCAGTAATACTTAAAGTGTGTTTTACGTGGTCCAATAGCGTTTTAAAAGAATTTTTTCTAAATTGTGCGCAATTTACATTGCGAGCAATTTGCGAAAACAGATTGCTCGAACGCTGTGCGCAACCCTAATTTGTGAGCAACTAAAATTTTCTGTGAGCAATTTAGGCCGAGCAATTGCGCACAAAATACAACACTAGTCTGAAGGGAAGCAAAATTATTTAAAAAATCCGCGATTTTATGCGATTCTCCCCACGCAAGAATTATTTCCACAGATTGCAGCACAGCAAACAGTCCTCGTAAGTTTTTCATGGTGGACGCAAGTAAGTAAAAATTTTGACTGTTGTTTTCACGGGATTCAATTACGGCTTCTAGCGTGTCCATTTCCCTGGTTGTAAAATGAAGCTTTTTATTATTGTTAGATAATTATAACAAAGTGCACGCTTAGAAAAAAATTGGCCGATTTACCACCACGCTCGCTATTAATAATTTTTATTAGAGCCTGATATTAATCCACCGCTCAATCACTGATTGCGAGACTGAATGGACCACAACGTGGTAAATTTAAAAGCGGCTTCCATTACATTTTTAAAAAAGCTCCACTAACCAGATTCCTGGTTGAGCAAATTTCTAAACATGCATGGGGTACACAATTTTCAGTTTCTAAAAATTTTCTTTCACATAATTTTTATTAATTATTACCCGAGGGGATTTAGTTTCGGATGTACAAAGGCTAAGAATCCATGTCCAAAAATCCAATCAAAAAGCGTTAAGAAAGCATAAAAAACAGACCAGAGAAATAAATAGGATCTATATTGAATTTTATACTCTCGCAAGGGTAGCATCCGGACCGGGGCTTGAGTTCCAGTTAAATTCCTTTTTTCGTACGTACGAAAATTATTGCTCACGTAAGCTAATGGAGAATGGCCACCGATTTTCAGAAAAAAAATAATGGGCCACATTAAATCGCCCGCCAAGTTGGAATTCGCTAATTTGAATACTGGATCTTGCTCTTGCATTTTAGGTACAGCAGCAGTTTTGATTTTAATTGCTTCCTGTAATTCACAATTTAAATTGCATTTCGTAGGATTTTCGGTGAAAATATTATTTGTATCCATTATTGAATTATTAATTTTTCGGAGAAATCTTTTGAATGAAAAAAAAAGAAGTTTTTACCGGCTTCTCTTTTTGCCTACAATATATGGTTATTTAGAAGTGGGGGCAAATTATTACAACTAATAAAAACATTCGTGAAACCATTCAGAATTAATTAAATTGAAATAAAAGAAATATATTTTGTTGAACAAGAGGGCTAAGTTGGTATTGTGCTAGTATGTAAATAAACATTGACACTGACGAGGATTATATGAAACATTTATTTCTACTTATTCAAAAAATACATTGTTATATTTTTTTATTGTGCATATTAGAATTTGCAAGGGTGGGCAAATAAAACATATTTACTTATTGCACCGATGTCTACAGATGTATAATAATTGCTATTCCTATGAGTACATTGTGCCAACTATATACATACCGTTAAAGTAGCCTTGAAGGTAATGTCAATAGTAACTGTACATAAGCGTATTCATTAGTATGTATATATCGACTGTGAAGAATTAAAGTGACATAAATGCATTTTTAGGTAATTACCAAATTCACTATCTACAAAAAAATAGCATAATATATTATCATAAGACCTTGCATTCCTTGCAAATAGAAAATTTTTAACTTTTTAAAACGTGTTAATAGAACATTTTACAGTTTTTAAAAATGATGTAAATAGAACATTTTACAGTTTTTCAAAAAGATGTAAATAGAACATTTTACAGTTTTTCAAAAAGATGTAAATAGAACATTTCACAGTTTTCTAAAATGATGTAAATAGAACATTTTACAGTTTTCTAAAATGATGTAAATATAACATTTTACAGTTTTAAAAAAAGATGTAAATAGAGAGCATTTTATACTTTTCAAAAAGACGTAAATAAAACATTTTGCACTTTTCTAAAACTTGTAATTAACTATTTACCTACTTACCAATACCTTTTTTAGTATTTTTCTTAAGATAGCTGAATTTAGTTATGTATAGCTTAAATTGGAAATTGGTCATTTTGATTCTTCACACACAATATGCATTTTAATTTTAACTCGATAAATTATATTCTGTATGATAAATGATAAAATATTGATCCTTAACTTAAATAACCTCTAACGATACGGTTAATTTTTGAACTTAAGTTCGTTGTCAAACTCTCTCCTTGAACCGAGTCTATAGCTACAAACATGATTTTAGCATTTTACGTGTAAAATCATAAACTTCAACCAATGCTATTGTTTTGACTGGCGATTGCTTCCTTCCGGTCCCGGTGTTTTCATTGGAGGGCATTATAGTTTTGGTTATGCGGTCCTAAAACTGGAAAGTTTCTATGAAGTCATTTATGGACGACCCTATTGCAGCTGATGATTGTTTGGTAAGTTCAGTTGCAGAAAGAATGTAATTACTACCAAACATAAATTAAACATTAAATTTACTGCGGGTTATAATTTTTTCGTTTTCACGAAAGTATTTAAGTAACTTCACTAAAATTTTCCACTGTTATTCCGACTGAATTTTCTGGAAATTTTATTTCAAGAAAATTTCGAAAATTCAAATTCGAATAAAATAGAGATAAGCCATTTTGCACCCGAACGAATATACTAGCAGTAGTTACTAGTCACAGTAGAATACATTATGATACAATTCATTTGAATTCATGTGTTCAAACAGGGTAGGTTTCCGTGTTCACTTGTTTTTCTTCATTGTTTTTCCGACATTTTCAATTCGAATTTTAATAAAAACGTGAATGCTCAGCATGTAGCCATGTGCCCTGGACCATGTATCTCTCCGGCTCAGTGCAATTTTCATGGTGGGAGAACATTAGGGCAATGTGGACCGGCTCTTGTATGCTATGTGAACGTAGGTAAGCTAAAAAATGAAGTTATTTCCCGTGTCTGAAATGTATACAGTATGTATTGAGATTATGAATTTTACTGTTAGAAAATATTGTACCTAATTATGTAATTCCAGTATATTTTGCCATCCTTATAGACCGTGGGGTAGCTAGCAACTATTAGTAAGGTCATGTATTGAAATTTCCAAAAATATCAAATTTTAAATACCCAGCATATCCAAACTTGTCAAGTGGGAGCTTAGTTTGTAGTTGGGTGCTTCTACTACGGGGGTAAGGTGAGTTCACATTTTTTTCTTTTAAGCGAAAGTAAACAGATTTTAAATCAAAAAACATTTAATTTGATTTCACTGTAATACAGAATCGATTTTGTGGACCTTCACATGGATTCTACCGCGGTTGGGGCTCCTATGGAACTGAACAAAATCCAACGTATCCTCCAATTCTTCAACAAACGTACAAGTCCTCTCTTCAGATCCTCTCGGACAAAGACTGAATGATGAGCACAGTCAATTATCTATAAGATTAAATCCTCACAATCGTCTTTCATTTAAATATCGGAGCAGGTTTTCCCGTGGTGTGTGCATTAGAGGGACTGACAATGCTGTTGAATCTGAGTATGTATTATCATTATTTTGATGATCGAAAAGGTTCGGTATTAGTGTAGTTTAGACGGATATTTATTTTAGGCTGTTGTTTTCAGGGCGACAGTGGAGGTCCATTGGCTGTCATGGAAAATAATACAAAGAAATATTATCTGTTGGGAGTTGTGAATTTGTGAACCATAAGCGTCCCGAACAAGACGAGAAGACAGAGTAAATGTACAATTTAAATTACTTTGGAAAAGTTGCAGACTATGGAAGTTGGATCCTGATGGGACTTGTACCTGAATGAGTGTGATTTGTGTTAATTGTATGTAATTTAATCGATTTTTAAAGAATAATTGAATAAATAAACTAAAAATAAAGAGGTGTTGGTTCTTTCAAAATTCTCTCAAAACAACAACATTTAAAATGCAAAAATTTGAGTATTCTAGGAGCAAGGCACAATTAACATTTGACAGTATTGACAACGACAACAGGCCGCAAAAAATCCAGGGTAAAAATTGAAACATGGGAAGACGCCAGTGAAAAAAAAATATAAAAATAAACTTGTTATGCATTTCCTAACGCGTGACGCGCGAGATATTTGGATTTGAAATACGTCATCGTCGTGGTCGTCTATTAATCGTCAATCGTAAACGAGAATTAACATATATCGCGAACAGGAATAAGTTTAGTGTTAACCATTTAGAAATCCTACATAAAATAAACATTTTCAAAGTCATGTCCTAACAAGCATGTATTTTTACCTTTTCTAAAGTCAATTCAGCCAATTACTTCTAACTAGTTAGTGCATAATGGGCTCAAATGAAAAAAGTTAGAAATTGATTTCATCAAATTAAAAGATAACAAGTCTGCTGTGATGTACAGGTATCATAAAAAGTGGGACAAAGTACACCTACAGAAGCAACCATCAACCGCATTGAGATTAAGACTTGGTCACTACCAGTATTAGTTGCTATTATTAGTTTAATAAACTTGTTAATTAAATAGGTTGGATGCTAAATTGTCCGTGTTTAATGTGCCGAAGTTGCATAGAACCAGATTAGATATCCGTCGGTTTTGCCCAAATTAAACTGTATCAACAGGAAAGAACCTGCACGTGTACAAAAATGTGTATTATCGCTGCTGGGCACTATTGAGTTGTACTAAAGGAATACTTATAATTAACTGTACACGGGACGTATCATCTAACAACTCAAAAACACCTTAAGGGGTTGGGTTTTAATTTTGACGAAGTAGTAAAGCTTCTGCTTAAAGGGTACAGGTATACACTTACTAGTTAGTTACAGGTGGTATTTACTATACCCAGCAGATATTTTTTTCTTATTTCAATTCAAACAAAGGAACTCACTCAGTCAATAACTAACCTGCAAAACAAACTGTTGTTTCTAGTTAGATTTCGGGCAGTGGAGAGTTGCACTAGGTCTTGACTGGCTTACTCCTGGTAACTTATCAGCTGCTGTTTACCAATGAATCCGTCGTCTTCTATGTCTAATTACTTCCCACCACGACCAACGTTCATCCACATTCCGTAAGCAAAAAAATGAGATCAGACTAGATTCCCATCTAAAATTTTGTATAAGAACTTCGACAGTTGTTGTTTTTAAGCACAGACACAATTTGTCTTCTCAGCTAACAGTGTCAACCACAGCAGCTCTTCAATTTGTTTTTGAGCATCAACTTTTACGATTATTTAAAGACTCACTTCCGTCTTTCTTTTGAACATACAAAAGATCTGCAACATGGCTCTACAAAAATTCTTCAACTCCTTTCTACTGCCAGCATTGACGTTCATCAAGATCCCTGGACGTAACAGGACCTCTTCAGACTTTGAACCAGCTATCCGAAATAAATTCGCTGAATGTGGAATCAAGATTGGAGGAAAGATTGCATGCGACATCCAAGTTCACGATCGAAGATTTTACGCCAAGGTTACATTCGACCCCACCAACGGATTTGCAGAGGCATTTGTGGACGGCTGGTTCACTCCAAATCACTACCCTGCCTTTTATAGAAAACTGAAAACGGAATGGGGTCGACTGACAGGAGATCATGAACGAGTTAGCATGCCCGACATGCACATCTGGCTATTCCAACGATTTGTCAAGTTGAGGTAAATAATGATACCAAAATGATTAACTGGATGCACCTGAAACTCAATGGGACATGGGACTGGATAATGTCAACAAAGGATATTAAGAGCTGCCAATGCAATATTTGGGTATAACATAGAACGAAAATCAGAAGTCTTCAGAAAAAATATTGTATGCAGAATTTAGCCAATCGTTGCTATTGGCGATAGCGTTTCGCTCAGCCTATACAAACTAATGCAGGCTTTATAAATCAATGTAATAATTACACAAACAAAACAGTAATGTAGCTATACTGTAGTAAACGAATAGGATGGAATAAATAGAAGTACGTATACCTATAGATGCTATTCGTACACATTGCCATTTTTTATTAATGGTTATGATAATTTATTGTAGAACATGCTTTAACACTATATTAAAGAGATCTATTAACAACTATATAAATAGTACAAAAGTATGTTATATTTGGAGTAATAATTAATAATAATTTAAAAACTTAATTAAAATTAAATAATTTATGTTGCTATCATGTTTTTAATTAATTTTTAAATTCTAAAAATAAAACCTCATGGTGTTACCCACAATACGAAGAGACGTTTCCACATTCATAGAACTTTCAATATTTTTGCTTCAAGTTACGCATGACAAAATTGTTAATAACTTGCAGATCCTTTATTAGCTTACAACATTTATTGCATTATTATCTGACAATACGTGCCTTAACACTGTAATATATAACAGCAGTTTAATTGGGTTTAGGCTTCAGCGGGAAATAATTCTTTTGTCTGTGGATGCATTATTTTGTTCTGCAGAGAAGATTAATTTGCTAAGCGGATTCACATTAGTGTATTTACTTAAATGATGTTTTCATCAGATAATTATTTAGAAACTTAGCAATCCATTGACAGTGGAGCAAAAAAACTAGACTAATGTAGCATACAGGTACAAATTATCGAAAGAAAAAACTATTCACAATCTCTGATGACGTCAAACCACAATGAACTGTATTGTACCTATTTTTTGTTGTTTCTTATCTGTCATTTGTGTTTTGACTCTAGTCCTGAAAAGGCACCACTGGTATTAGGAAAGTATATTAAATCGGCAACCTTCCATGGTCAGATCAATTAGTGAAAGTCAGCTAAACAATTTCATATTTATTTGGATGAGCATCAGCTCAATTAACATGGCTACCATGTACTCCATTGAACTTCGCGTCCATGTTAGGGACCGTCCATAAATGACATCAAAAATAGAATCAACGGGGGAAAAGACTTGAATATTTAAGACATCCCATGTTAAAGGATACATATTTACGCAATGGTTTAGCTGACGACAGGGAAGTTCTGCGTCCTAAAACTTGAAAGCTTGTATTCTATGACATCGTTTATGGAAGACCCTATCGCAGTTAAAGCTTTTTGAGTATGTCAAGGGCCGAAACCTATGATGGAATTTATGCAAATTCCCGAAATATACCAGCACATAGCTCAACTTGCATGTAAAATTAAGCGATACTAATCATTACTCTTCACCAAATACGAGAGATGTGTCAGCAGTACCAACAGTACCAACACTAGCCCTCTTGCATTACTGATTACGACGTCACGTGAGCAAGGGTCCTAAACAAATTCAGCCAGTGTATACCATTTACAGTATCAGATTTGCCGACGAAAATTTGGCAATATCAAACAAACTCAACGCCATGATGTCCAACATTCGGTGTTTAGGGCCTTACAAAAACACTGTTTCCCAATCAAAATAATTAACACTGCTGACCCCTTTCAAAGATTTTATCGTTTGCCGTCCCCGTTCACGTGTTCCATCGATAGACTTGTCGATTATGCAATGCTATCATTGTCACAGCAACTACTTTTTGCCAGTTTTTGTTTATTTTCATCAGTTCATCAGCTATTTAAACAGTCGTCAAGGTAGGCAACTAATACAATATACACAACGTATAGGCCACTTGTTTTTGCACTTTCTGGTTTGTTGTAAAATCCAATAACTTACAAGCTTATTGGAGCAAGTAATACACTAAAACAAAGCAAATCTTGTAAGATTTGTTTGGTACCTCCGCCATGTAATTCGACGAAAGATAAGACTGACTACTGGCTTTTCAAATATTTTTCAGGTAGAACTTGAAGATAAAATTTGTTTCTCTCATGTATCCCACCCTGCTGTCTGCTGTTCTCATGTAGTTAGTTTAAAGTGCATGCAACTACCTTTCTATTGCCCGCATAATCACAATCAAAGTATCTATAATTTATTACAAAATCAAATATCTGTACACCTAAGTAACTTGAACTAAAGCGGATCTTATCCAATTCCAACTCACGAATGGTTACACATCAACTCAATGGTTGATACAACCTTTATGTAAAGAATAAACAAGATAAGATAAAGCAAACTCTCGTGTCGGTGTCGGGAAACTACCTAAATAAAGCAGTGAAAACAAACTCGTTTTCTCTGGCTCTGACACCACTACATAACAACCATTCAGAATCCGATTTCAGATTTCGATTTCCAATCACTGAGCCACAATGCTGGGGCTGGCGTGGAAACATTTATGAAAGCTGTAATCAATTTTATTTATCGTGGAATTTCTCGCAACATTTTGTTCCATAACCTTAAGTCTATATACTATATACAATGACGTTGGGCTAATCGTCCTTACTAATCCCAAACGTGATCCCCAGTACTGACTGTGAAATTGATTGTTGATGATATACTGGTAGACTCAATTAAATCAACAAATAAAAGCAATACCGTCACGTTTTGTTTTTATTTACACAATTTCAAACCTCAAACAAATAAGATTGGATTCTACTAGTTTTATTGTGTGGTTGCATACATATATATAAGAGAAGGCGAGCATTGAAAACATTCACAGACACAAACTAATAGTGTTGCTCTAGTCTCATCCGCAAGTCTCTTGTTAATTTCAAGTCTTGGCGAGTTTTTAAAAGTATTTTAAATCCAAGAAAATCATAAGATTTTGCTTGATCCCACTTTTGTGATCATCTCTCAACAGCATAGTGGCTCATTTGATTAAACACAAAATTAAGAGTATTCTCTGAAAGATGGCGAAATTACTGAAAGGGTGCCTGATTCCGCTACTGTCATTCCTTAGTCCTACTGGACTTTCCATAAACTCAGCTGATCCAGAATCATCCATCCGAAGAAAACTTCGAGACTGCGGGATTAAGATAGGAGGAAATAACTCTTACGACATCCAAGTCCATGACAATAGATTTTACGCCAAAGTTGCTTCTGATCCCGCCAACGGACTTATTGAATCATTTGTCCAGGGATGGTTTACTCCAAATTACTATCCTTCCTTTTACAACAAGCTAAATGGGGAATGGAGTCGGATCACAAATGGGAGTAGAAGAGTAAATATGCCAGATTTACATTACTGGCTGTATCAAAGATTTATTCGCCGCTGAGACGACTTGTTGGTCCTAATAAGGCTCAATAATAATTTTTTACAAAATTCCGAAAACTGCCGATCGATGGATCGTTAGGAGGTAAATCAGAAGACAGACATAATGTATTCGAAAACAGCATTGACCATTTTCCTAACAGACGCAAAATCAAAGGCACCTCCTCCATCGTTTCAAGGCCTACGGCTTAAGGATTTAATTCATCTTCGCGAATCAAAGAATGAAGTCTGCTTTCGAAAAGAATTGCTACAATTGTAATTTTAACTAGATAAAATATATTTTTAAATATTTATTCATTTCTAGTTTTCCTAAAAATCGCACATCAGCTACTTAATAGTATTATATTGTAAGCTCCTTACAGAAAGTATTTTAACACGCAGCCAAACCGTTGTGATTAAGGCGGCGGCCGTACTAGTTTACGTTGTTTGTAATGGCTATATGTTTCCTTAGATGCGCACAATTTTAAAATTGTCCTTTCAATGAATATTCTTGATCAGATTTTTTTTTGCTATGTATGTATTCCTTTCCAGTTTTCAGTCATACTGGTATTTGTAAGATTTAGACTAAGTACACTTGTCTGGCTTTTTCGTACATCATTTCTAATGTAATGACATTATTGTTTATGATTTAAGTGTATGAATGAGTTGCATCATTATCATTATGCAACACTGTATGGCTGAATAAATAAAATAAATGATTCTAATGTGTACATAAAAGCTGTCTGAACGAGCGTTCACCATATATTTGCTAAGATAGTACGCGGGTATTTCTTAGTTCGCCGGTATTTAACAGTACGCGCGGTATTCCCATCCTTTAACACAATGCCGAATTTTGCTGAGAGGTCAAATATTGCAGATATCAGGCGTGTGTGACGTGCACTAGCTATGTTGGCAAATAATATTATCTGTTTACTTTATGTCTGCCTATCGCTATTACTATTATCAAGTGCAAGTGATTGCCACATGATTTCCAGTCAAATCCTCTGTTACTGATTCTAACCAAACAATCAATCTTAAGCATTACATAATATTCGCCTAAATGAATTCCATGCAATGCATGTAATTGTGTTCATAGTTAATGAATTTAGGTGTATGTAGTTTGAAATCCCTGTGACTAAAATCTCTGGGTAATATAGATCCCGTGTCTCATATTGGTCTCGGGCAAAGTTTGACGTAATTCCGTGGGGAGCTATTTGCAGCTTTATGGTACCTGGTTTTGAGCAATAGTTGATTTAAAAAAATGATTTTTTAATTAATGCTAAAATTACTAAATTCTCATGTAACTTATCAATTATTTGCAAATTCCCAAAACAAACGACAGTTTTTAGTCATAGTAATGCCATCACATCACCTTAGGACTGTCTATAATTTTCAGGTAAATGAAAATGGCATTTGCTAACTGCTGTTTAATAAAGATAAAATCATCATAATTGACTTTTTTCCCCAGAATTGTTTTGTTATTGACTTATTTTGATTATTTTATTCGATTATTTATTTGATTATCAGCTTCTAAAATTTAATTAGCTTTTTAAGGCAATTTGTAAAAATTCAAACGATTTTTAAGACTAACCAATTTCTGTTGGTATTATAGGGTATTAATTGTATCGTAGTTATTGTTAATACATAGTGCTGGATGAATTTATTATTAATACGGTAAGAGCTAGAATTTAATGGTTTATTCTTGCGATTCAGTTATTCCGTATGGCACACAGACACAATCACAAAAACACGTATGACGTAGCATTGATATAAATAGGTACATAAAATGTGTCATAAAACTTGTACATATGTACTATTTTACATTCCAAATTCCGATCTTACTACTCCACATCTTATATTTAGAAATCACAGAAACCGATGATGTAAACGGAAGGTAAGTACTACATATACAACAATTAAGTAGGTAATAAATTACGTACGATTACAAAGTCGTAAGATGCCTACAGATCACCAGTTCCATAATAACGTAACTCGATATCTTTGGGTACCACCTGTTCCCATTGTTGAAATTTTCGTCGCCGGACAACAGCATCAACCCCTTGCAAATAAAACTGCCGCATTCGACAAAAGTTTTCTCCAAATTGTTTCTGTAGTTTATGCTTTTGGAAATTTTTAATCCACGCTTCAACTGTGATCGACTCGGATTCCTCGAAAGCCATCGTGTCCCACTTTGTCTTCTCAACCACATGGGGGACCATGCGATCGTTGTTCTCAAATCTCCATCCAGGGATATCCATAAAATATGTAAATTTCCCCTCAGAATTACCGTGCTGACTCCACTCTGTGATAAGTTTGCTGAAAAATGTAGGGAAATGATTCGGAGCCCACCATCCCTCTACAAATCCTTCCTCCAAACCAATCACTGGATCCAAAGCCACTTTAGAAAAGAATCTCGAATCGTGCACTTGAATATCACACGGTCTTCTACCGCCGATTTTGATTCCACGCTTACGAAGTTTTCTCTTTACAAATGGCTTGAACAGAGTCGGATGTATGCGAAGCCGGGTGTTCGTTTTTATCAGCAAAGAAGAGATGTTCCGGAGGAGCCAGTTAAAAAGTTTTAGCAGAGCCATTTTGTATTGAAAGCAAGTAAAAGTGCTTCCAAATTGTTAACGATAACTATATAAAACAATATAAGTAACGTTTTGCCGTCTAATAACATTGATAACCATCATCACAGCAACACAATAATAACAATTTGCAGCACTGATTGACAACTTTAATTGATTTAAAAATTTGGTGCTATTAATTATTTCGCAGAAAAATTATTTTACGATTTAATAATACATTTGTCTAAAAATTCAAAAATTAACCGTGATTATGCAGAGCTAATCATACTTGGTGATTACTTAAAACTTTTACCTCCACAAGCAAAATCCATTTGATAAGACGAGGTGGCTCCTCAATCGCTTTTATACTAGCAGATCCATTCGACTTGGACAGGTGTGATGGTTTTACTAAAATTTTCTTACTAGTTAGCACGTAGCATACCTGTTTCGTTTGGTTACAGTTCGATTTGATAAAGGATGTTATCTGCCACAGAAGGAGTGAGGTGGTACATATTCTACCTAACAGAATTATTGAAATGAAACGTATGTATAGTATACCTATGCTCCCTTTATACCTTTTCTCTCCCTCAAACTAGTATTTACCATATATATTGACCGGTTGTAGGATTTTTCCTACCCGGACTTTTCCTACCCGGACTTTTCCTACCCAGACTTTTCCTACCCGGACTTTTCCTACCCAGACTTTTCCTACCCATTTGGTTACTACGCGGATTTTTCCTACCCGGACTTTTCCTACCCAAGACCAAACCTAGGACTTTTCCTACCCGAGACTATTACTTATGTAGCAATAAAACAGAAACACAACTATTTATGATTGTACCATAAATTAACTCCAGGTTATAATAAAATGCAAAAGCTGTGGGCATATCTTTGCGCAATGTGTAGTTTCTTTTTTGTACATGGGTAGGAAAAGTCCTAGGTTTGGTCGTGGGTAAGAAAAGTGCGGGTAGGAAAAATCCGCGTAGTAACCAAATGGGTAGAAAAAGTCCGGGTAGGAAAAATCCGTTTACCATATTGACCATATATTGATATATTGATACCATATATTGACCAGAGACTATGGTGTAAGAAGGATTATCTATGGTGTATGGGGTTGCAGGAAATTTGTTACCCGGACATTTGCTACCCTGGCATTTGCTACCAAGGGCCAAATCTAGGACATTTGCTATCCATGTACCTACAATAAATTAAAACTACAAAGCTGAAAAGCATATCCAAAGGAGCTGAATAACAATTTAATAACAGAATTGCTAGGAAAAAAATTAATGTCTTTCGGATCACGGTAGAAATTACTGACAAGACAGAAAAACGCATATCTGCATTAACATTAATACAACATACATAGTATAATAATATTAATAGTATAAATAACGCTGCCGTGTTATAACGATGTCTATACTCATCAATATTTGTCCATGCGTTCAATTTCTACATTAGCCATGGGCAGCAAATGTCCTAGGTTTGGTCGTGGGTAGCAAAGTTCCTATGTAGGTTGTGGGCAGCAAATATCCTAGGATTGGTCGTGGGTAGAAAATGTCCGGGTAGCAAATGTCGGAGTAGAAATTGTGCGGGTAGCAAATGTCCACATAATGTACTGATCTGTGGTCCGATTATTCATCATCATCACTTCCTTCTTCCTACAAGCGAATACAAGTGACAGTCAGAAAGTCACTGGTTTTTGATCCTATCATGAAATATCTCTACACTGCACTGGTTACTTTGTTTTCAATTTTTCCAGTGTAATCTAATTACTTTGTAAATTGTGAGGGAGGTCGGGCTGTTGGATGGTCTGACATAAACTATATATCCTCGCCTGGTTCTTGTAAAAAAAAGTGACCTTCTTAACTGCGTGGCTTAAACAAAAAGTCAAACACACGTCATAGGATGACATTTTTTATCAGTCAATTTGGTCTGTGTATTGTTTACTAAAATGATTGCAGGCATTATACTATACACATTCGTTGATATAACTTTCTCGACTACAACAACTACTACCGATAAAGGGATTTTTTTGTTTGCTACGACAGTGAAACGCGGTGGTTCACTGAAGAAATTCTGGACTACTGCATATAAAGCTTCACCTCAAGTAACTGATATCAATACCGGCAAGTCGGCAACCAGCAGATCAGACTGCTTAAGTAAACGAAGTCCAGTTTGTTTGAAGGAAAATTGTCTAATGAACTTAGCGATACCCGATCACGATCACTGAGGTCATTGCCTAACTTGATTGAACCGCTAAAAAGCTGTTGTGTCATTGTTTCTGTTCAAACAGGATCAATACCAACATTGATACGTGACATTTTTTCACTTTTAGTGAAGCATCAGTAGCAGGCCAATGTCAGGGGATGAAAAGTCACGAGTCCTACCACGTCTGTAGTAATCGAGCCAAGTCAGTCTAGCTCTCGTGCAACACAACGTGGCTTCGTTAAATCATGTATTCAGATTCGGATTCAGAGTCATTACAGCTGCTTAACATTTAAAAACCAATTGAAATAGAAATAATTTAGTAATACAACTATCACTGCAGAACGATAAGCATTCGGTTGGGGCAGGTTATATTAATTGAATTTAAAATTGTGTAAGTAGTGTAATAATTAATAACAATCAATAAGAGTTTATCCAGGACGGTGGCTAGGCTATACTTTTTGAATCAGTGTTATTGCATCTACCTACCGAGAAGAACCTTTACGGATTTGAATATCTTTTAACAAGGTTAAGTGAAAGTGTAGGCGTGTTTACATATAAATAGCTAGATGAAACACGTGTTTAAATTCAGGCCAATTGAGAAAGGTCAATTACCAATGGTAAGTAAACAACTCTCAATTTATTCACAAAGCTGAAGCATTAATAATTTCTGCCTATCTATAATTTTATTTACCAGTGATTTGAAATAAAGGGCAAAACTCAGTAGCAGTGGCCGAAAACGCTACTGCTAACATAACTTGGCTGCCGAAAATATATAAAAACTAGAATTATAATGGTAACTGCATTGTAATACAGGCCACCGCATGTCACCGCATGTAGCCCCATGTTACCAATAGTTTAGTTTCGGCTTTTTGTCGGGGAACTATGTTAGATGTCGATATAGCAAGAATGTCGTTATTTTTTAAAATAAGTTTATATAAACATAGTTTATTACATGTGTTTCTCGTATTGAATTTATTTACAGAAAGTGAGATTACAGTTTGTCAAGTTTTTGAAAGTTCAAATATTTGAATTTCCTGATAAATTCAAACGTTGATTCTTCGTTACAAACTTCTAATGGTTTTAATATTGTATCACTCCATCAACTCAAAATTCGTCTATTCAATATTGCAGTACCCCATTAATTTCAAAATCCGCCTACTTCAAATTCCACCAGCCTGGACAATGGGACTCAAGATGCGAGTTTTAATGATTTAAATGCTTCCACATGCCCAATAGATTTTCTCCACAGATAAAATCATTTCAAGAAAAATTTTCTAAATTTATTCAGATCCAACCGGAACAGAATATTGCGCTAAGTATGAGAAAATTAATTCAGAAATTAAGAAAATGCTTTAATTAAACACGACTTCACTAAATGTTATGCAGTAATTACTAATACATTATAATATGATGATACCATGTTTCAGGGCACACAGAGTTTTAGAAAATTGTGCTGTATTTTTGCCAAAAACAAGCATTGCAGTTCATTCAATTTAGCCAAAGCTATATTATGGCAGTCCTAAGTTCAAAAGCTATTTCACAACGTGATTTACCTAGGTAGTTTACATTTCAGATTCAATTTAGGTTGATTAAAATTTTAAAGTTTTAGAAACGACATGACTAGCAACATCTAGGTATCTTTGGATTTTTCCAAATGGGATCCACGGGATCATGTCAAGATTTCTAGTTCAAGTTCTGATTGTACACTTGTATGATTGTATGAACTATGATTTACCTAAGTTAATTAATGTTGACCGACAAAATAATCGTAGTTTGGCTGTTTGAACAAAAGAATAACTCACAAACTCACAATTAGATTATTAACCAGGGCATGGATTTATTTTGGATATAATATTTAACTGGACAATTGGAATTCTCTAAGTTGTAAACTTTAAACACTCTTATGCTTTATTAAAAATTTGGATATGCATTGCCAACTTAACTAGAATTACCATATCTTGGCATTTTAGTGTATAAGTATCAGTAAAATGTTTTATGTGATTAAATTACATTATTTCGAATCGGACAATAAATTTGTAATAATCATTCTGAAATTATTATGTTACCATAAAATTAAAAAATACATCATTCAAAGAATTGGTTATAAATACATTCAGACAGAGATCAACCCATTACTCGTATAATTATACTATTGATTATATAAAAATTACATTCAATGTTCTCATCATCAGTCAGTTAATGCTCTTGTTCATCTCTAGATCTATAATAAATTGAATTCAAATTACTGCTCATTGCACCGTGCGAGCAGAGAGGCAAGTACATTTTTTGTGTCCTTTATTTTTCGAAATTGTAGTTTGATATTTTCCAAGACGGTAAGCAGCAGCAATTACATGTAAGTGAAATTGCCACATTCGATAGAACTTGTCCCCATATTGCTTCTGTAATTTTGGGTTTTGAAAATTTTGAATATAACCCTCGACTGTACTCGCATCTTGAAAGCCCAAATTGTACCAGTCTTCAAGAATGGATGATCCGTCGTTAGTAGCAGCTACAGGTATGTTTGTGTGGTCTGGAAATTGTCGATTTATATTTTCCCCTTGACAATAATAATCATTAGTATTCCTATTTTCCATCTCATGATTTAGGTCCAGCTCCCTTTTGCTATTACTTCTGCTAGACTTCTCCGGGTGTGATGTAGGATTGCAGCAACAGTAATTTCCATCACCATCTTTACAGCTTATAGACCAGTCCAGAAATTTCACGCATAATTTAATTCCTGCAGTAAAGTAAAATGGAATATTATTAAGAAACCAAACAATCAAAATTTGAATTAATTTGTATTAAAAATTTAAATTTGTAACTGTACTAACCACAAAAAGTTGGTGGCTCATCCAGTGAAGCAAAAATTTGGAAAGTTGTTTCCTCAAAATATCGCCAAGCAGTCCTCCATTTTGACTCTACACGGTTACATTTGGTAAGTTGATTCCACTCCGTCACCAATTTGTTGAAAAAGGCGGGAAAGTCATTGGGAGACCACCATCCATTTACGTAAGCCTCTAAAAAACCTATGGCAGGATCGAATGCAACTTGGGCGTAAAATCTTGGATCGTTAACTTGTATGTCCCATGAATTTTTCCCTCCAATAATAATCTCAGAATTACAGAATTTTCGTTTAACCGATGGTTCAAAATAATTTGGATTCAGCATAACCCAAATGGTTCGCACCGTGGAGAATATGGAGAAAAAGAAGAAGTATAACAGTCGAAGTAATACCATTTTGAGAGTCGATCGAAATCCCATTTATTTAATAAAAAAAAATAGAAGGAATTAATTTTGATTATGCAAATTTTTTTTTTATAAATTATTAAAATTAATACAATTAATTAAAAACTTTAAGTGTTCTGATAAAATTGACGACAGTGTAAAGTTTGTCTTTATGGCTCAACCAGCAAATTGTATCTGGGATGTTTTAGAGAAACATTCAGAGCTTATATACCCAATGAAGGATTTGAAAACAAACAAAAGGTAATCTTGAAATATGCGGTGAAGGTGGGATCTTATCGGTTGCTGGTACATCTGGAGGAAGCACGGCGGAGTGAGTTGTTCAGTTCAGTCTTGACCAGTCCTGGTTAAGTCTAGTCTAGTCTCCGGTATCATGGATTTGGATTGAATTAATGTCAAACATCTTTATTATTGACAGTTTTATTGACTCAAAAATATGTAGGTAGTTCTAGTCTCTTAAAACAAATGTTATAGAATTATATGCTAGTATGAACTGCCTCAACAGTCAATATATTATGTACATTTGCAATCGGATTTCTATCTTATTCACTGGAATTTGTAATTAATAGTATTGACTTCACTGATTACTCGGGTAAAACTAACCCTAACTGCACTTGTTCAGCATAGTCTAGTCTATTGTACATTTTAGCAAATAAATATTAGTTTACTGTGCAAATAAGCTCTTTATCATTGTTCACGTTTCGTTATGAAAATCCAAGGAAAGTGGACGAGGATGGCATGAACATGACGAAATGTATTGCCATGAAGGTATGAGAGAAAATCGGAAAAAACGAAAAGTTCATTGAAAATTCAAGCCTATGCTATGAAGGTAAGTACTTTAATTTTTAAATTCTATAAAGTATTATTATACAGCATGACTATGTACTGGATATTTCTTATTAAGTCACATCATTTACTGCTAAAAACAAATCCATAATTTTTAAATACCGACTAATATTCACACATCAAACATTGTTATAATATTATTCTATGTAATCCCAAAAATATAGTGAACGTAGTCTCATAAAAGTTCGCACAAAGTTATGTGAAAGTAAAATTTACATACTTAACTATCTACTTGCATGTATTATTACTTAAAGCGTATTAAATGAAGCAAGGCCAACTTAATATATATATATTAAGTTGGCCTTGAATGAAGTAAACTTTTTGTACGAGCATTAACTACCAACATCTATAAACGTTGGGGAGATACAGCAATATGTCAAGATACTTTTTACAAAATATAACTCCCTAGTCAGCGCTATACATTTAAGATTAAATTATAAATAGGTAATGTACCTAGGTACTTGTTGACTAGTTTTGGCATAAGGTGAGAAACTCCATCAGCGCCGATTTCCCGCATTAGCATACAAATCAGGCTGGAAAATCTCAGAGCTTGAGTATCTCGTGGATTAATTTCTTTGACGAAAAGGAAGAATCCAGATATTTAGAAGCTTTCATCGGACAGCTGAACAGTTTGTTAACCTTCAGCTGAATCTCAGTGAGTTCTTTTGGAGTCCCGCAATGAATGAGTGTAAGTCCGACAGCCAGGAAGTGTAGGATGGCCTTGGACCGTATTTTGGATAACAGGTTTGATAGAACCACCATCTTGAACAAAAATTTAGTTCTTTTCTAATCTGCTGTGTACTTTGTGCTGCCTGATTTAATTAAAAAAATCTTCACACTCTTCAGTGTTTCCTACCTAAAATTTTGTAACCAAAATTTTCATTTTTTTCTCGAAAAGTTTATTTTTGAAACGGATAAAAAAATCTTAATTTGATATTAGCGCAAATTGACGGGTAATTATCAGCATATGGATTAAAATACTATATTATTGCAAATACTGATAGCCAGAATTACCTAATATTTTCTATGTGTGAGAATGACAAATTATCGAAATATTTATTTAAGCTTCCTTTGTACTCACCTTGGTTGTATAATTAGAACTACTAAAAAACAAAACAGTTAATTGTCAGGCCAGAGAATAAAACGTTTACTAGCACATATAAACTTGTCAAAGTAAAAATACGAAGTTTCAAAACTGTCCATCACTGCTTAGCAGGCACAATTCGTCTGTGTGTTTCTAAACTATATTCTTTCGTCTTATATTCGTTGGCCTCGTTGAATGGAAAAATCTAGTTACAACTAATTTATGATTTTCCTTTGATAACCCCGAAGTAATTCAAACATTAATATAACATGCTTGAATTATTATCGTTAGAACCACTTGTATAATCAAACTCACTGGCTATGGGTGGAAGTGACACTGGTGTGCGTTTAAAAGGAAAAGGTGATAAAAACCCTTACTAGTTAGTATATTTGTTTTCGTCCAGATTTTTCTTTGCTTTGTAAACGTCTTCAAACCCCTTGTCGCACTGAAGTCTGAGATATCTGCAATTCTTTTATCTTATTTATTCTACTCAACTCAAACATAATGAAGTTGACTCTTTGATAATTTGGATCTGGTGCAGGGTTGGTTTAGTCAAATAATCATTACAAGAGCTAGAGTTGATTTTGTTGAGCGATTTATGGTTGAGCTGGATAACAATCCGGATTTTATTTAAACAATTAAATCAAAGCCGCAGAGAACACTACTTAGGACAAGTGGTTTCCTTTTCTACGCTTGAGAGGAATCAATTGGATTTCAAATGATAACGAACAAAACGCCGTGACAAACGGCACACACACAAAGCAGTGGGGTTTAATCTTAATTAAATTACATTTCATTATGTTCCTAAGCGGTTAGCACAAACAAGAATGTATTTAATACCTTAAATTGTCTGCATTAAGCCATATTTGAATTTGAAAATATTACATAATATTTTCACACTCTCTCGAGCTTGCTACAATGGGATGGAAAAAGCTCATAGTTGTTTCATTATTCAGTATACTCATATTTATAAAATTAATTGGCTTAACCCACAATTGAGCTATTTATTTTAGTCCTTTTTATTGTACTAGTAGGGTTTCTACGCGGTCATTTTGTGCCCATGACCAAACGTATGGAAAATTTACCCATGTACAAAAAAAGTAGCTACACATTGCTCAAAAAGATACTCAAAATTTTTATTACTATAGATTTTGCATTAGTAGTAAATGGGGTAGTAAATTTCCTAGGTTTGATGATGGGTAAAAAGTGTCCGTTTACCTTTACTATAGCTATTCAATTATTAGCATTAATTTGCTGCATGATCCTGTCATTTGAAATAATGTCCATTTTGATTAGTTCATTACTCTTAACTCTATTATTTTTCAATTATCCGTCGGATACTGGATGCTATAGCTAATGAAATTTTTGTAATGTGTCTTAATGCGTATCAAATTACTTTAACAGAATAAAATTCAACTTTAAGGTGAGGTTTGCATGCACTTGAGTAATTTTTTGAAAGATTATGTGTTTTTAATTATGATGTTTCACTTTTGCTGGGTACGCAAAATTTGAAAACAAGTCATTATTATGTATTTCAATCAAATTGGTTATACACACATATATGTACACCTGTGTTTATTCATTTAATGATTATTACATAGTTACTGATAACCTCCAATGTAAAGAATAATACATAACAATAATTATCATTTCGGGTGGACGGACTTTACAATCGGAGTGGGTGAATATAACGTAGCAGATTTTACTCGAATTTTCTGAATGTAGTTCATACACTGCACTGATGGGTGTCCTTGTATTTCTAATCATTGATCATAATACAGATATTTGTGTGAGATACTCACGTCACATTATTATTATGCATTATATTTGATTGGGTATTTGTAATGAATCACTTCCCATGTCTAGTTCCTTATTTACCGACAAACGAAATATTCAATTGAATTAAATCTGAATTGAACTGCTTTAATTCAGTTTTAATCCACCTATGTACACTCCATTTCAAGTTTTTGCCAAAACTACGTGATATTATTTTCTTTCTCAATACTGATATTAACCCTCGGCCTCTGCATACACGACGTGTATTCTGTAAATCCTTTGCCGATCATTAAATTAAAACGTCATTTAAATCCTTGCTTGTCAAGAAAGGTGCCATAGTTGTCAACAAGATATAATTTTTTTTATTATGTTTTAATGTTTACTGATAATACCTTGTCGATCGTCATCATCTGGTCATCGTTAGGAATTAAGGGCTATGCAATAATTACGTTTGTCAGAAGACTAAAGTTTTTGTCCAGCCCTCCTCGGAGAGCCGTCATGTTTTTAATGCCACTCTAATCTTTTCTAAGATAGGACGCAGTTGAAAGTTGTTACAGTTGATAACTAATGCACAGTCCCTTAATTACTTAAACGTGATAAGTAGCACGCAGATCCCTAGTAATATCTATAAAAAATATGACAAGGATCAACATCGTAAGTGCTCTTATATTTTTCCTTATGCTCTCATTTGCGCATTTCGTGAGAGAGCACGTTGCACAGACACATCATCCCCACAGGAAAATAATCATACATGGTTTGGTTATTTTCCAGGACCTCTTGTATAAAAGCGACTTGAGCCATTGAAAATATCTTCATTCTAATTCTAATACTGTGCTTGTTCAGTTGAGCTGCTTAAGAGACAACACTGCGAACTTTAACTACTCAATTTAATTTGAAGTTCTCACCTTCAAAAATACTACATTACACTTTGCCTGAACCAGATGTCAGTATCTTATTCCAACAACTTATTCATTTTTAATCTGTTGAATTATATAAAATACATAGATCAAAAAAGTTTATTTACAATGGCAATTCTCAGAATGTTGAGCGAGCTATCCTCTCCTTCATTAAGGAGAAAGAATACTTCCAGCAGTCAGTCGACTCAGGCTGGAAATGAAGAAGTGGTTCGAAAGCTCTTTCAAAAATGTGGAATTACAATTGGAGGGAAGAAACCATGTGACATTCAAGTTCTGGACCCGAGATTCTACTCAAAAATTGCTTCCGACGCAATATTTGGTACTGGAGCCACCTTTATGGAAGGATGGTGGGTACCGAATGACTTCCCAGCCGTTTTTGATAAACTCGTTTCTGAATGGAGCCTTCTTACAAATTCAAATCGGAAATTCCCATTTTACATTGATTTCGAAAGCTATGGATTGTTCTTCGTTGAGGAGTTGGAGAACTTGGACTTGGATTTCTCGGATATGGACTCAATTGAGGCGTTGATCCAAAATTTCCAAAAACCAAAATTACAGAAACAATACGGGGACAACTACTATCGAGTTTGGCAATTTTACTTGCACGGAATTGCTGCTGGATTTCGTCTTGGAAAAATTCAAATTTGAGCCGAAAAAACATCGCTTGCCATACGCCTGCAAGGCTGCAGGAGGAAAACTTATGGGACCAGTGCAATCACTATAGGGGCTTGTTCAGTTGAAAACTGCTGCCTCAATGGGTTTCTTAAAACTTCAGTCAACCGCTGTTCATCCACAGAAATATCACTCCCGCCGACTTAAAGCCAGTCCTCCGAAATTTTGGACTTTTTGCCTATTGTGCAATATTCTTGGTGATGACGAGGGAGAAGGAAAAGGAAGCTACTAGGCGAAATGAAGCCGTTCAAAGTTGATCTGATCAGAATGGACTTGGTCACTGACTAGAAAAAGAGAGATTGAAACGCACTGGATATTTCAATGTTGACATTGTTCTGTAAATAAACGTAACTATAATCGTTATTGTCGATCAAAAAATGTAAAAATGGTGCATGGAATGTTAAATTCACCTCTTATGGAATGTATTTTGTACTAACTAATAATGTTGATCGTTATAGCTGAAAAATAAATGATAAATAAATTATTGCATTGCAATATGCATCTTGAAAAATAATAGTTGAAAATCATGTCTTATTTAAAAATTATTTTAGATCCTTATTGTAGTTAGCTAATTAGTTACCTTGCATAACTTATGCCTACGTACAACTACCATATTGCTATGACTGACTTACATGTATTTAGCACTGGATAATTTCAAACAGTAGAAATTAAGAATGCATCCAATGAATACAATATTTCATAGTTCATGATTCCAATAATTCCAACATGCATTCTATCATACTACCTACCTAAGTACCGTATATTCTATAATAATGCGCGGGTCTGTAATGGTACGCGGGTCTGTAATAGTGCGCGGGTCTGAGAGGTCTCAGTTTGAATAATACGCGGGTCTATTTAACACAGTATTAAATGGTAGTACGCGGGTCTGTAATAATGCGCGGGTCTGAGAGGTCCAAATTTGAAATATTATAGAATATACGGTACGTACTTCAATGAACTTTGATATTATTCCAAAACTCATATTGACGTCAACAAATGAACCATTAAATTAAGTATGTACCATTACTACCTAACCTTCGGCCTTTAATTTGCGTTCAAGATGCAGGGCAATAATTTTTCCATAGAACTTGTGTCAATATTTATTTACTCTCCAAACGACTTGTAAATTACCATGGTACGTGATACGATTTGTGCTGTCAATAAGATTGACACTGTTTACACCAAATAGCATATGCACTTCTTGCCAAGGATCATCATGATCATCATGATTAAGCAATTCATTGTATACTGCAACCTACGAACGTCATTTTTGTCACGTCCTTAATAACGTCGTTAGTTGTCAATAATAAAAGTAAAACTGCCTTTATTGTTTGATGATACTTTACTATTGTCAAAATAATTGGTTATATATTATGGTCATGCATTATTGATGGAAGAAAGAGCTACGTGTTTGAAAGACTTTTTCTTAGTTTTATTCCCCCTGCTATGTTGTATGCTGTACTCTGTACTGTGGTGCAATCATCCCGTTTAATTACCACCATGTCCATTAGTCTATTCACGGTGTACGTAAACTTATTATTATTGACAAGGTGCTCCCAAGGTGATTTTTTTCTGAAGATATTTCGTAAAGAAAGTCAACAATATGT
Source organism: Dicyrtomina minuta (assembly GCA_949802685.1). Taxonomy (NCBI): domain Eukaryota; kingdom Metazoa; phylum Arthropoda; class Collembola; order Symphypleona; family Dicyrtomidae; genus Dicyrtomina; species Dicyrtomina minuta. The sequence goes on from OX461808.1 coordinate 51,648,100, forward strand.
ATTATCTATTTGTAAGTTCTTATCTTTTTTCTATATTTCCCTTTCGTTCAGGTCGGCACGTAGCCGATGAACACGTGAGTGAATACTATGTATATTCTAAGAAAAATAATAGTATAGATGTATGCTTTGTATGTATGTATGTATGCTTTATATCTGGGTAATTGTATTTATTTTATTGTACTCTTAAGCTTCTAATAAAACCCGGGGGTTGGGGAGGGGGGGGGGGAAGTTATTTCATACTTTGGTTTAAACCCGCGGAGTTATTAGAAAATCGTATATTTTAACTTTAACAAACAATATGGTCAAAATTTTTTCAAATATTAAATTCACTGTGCCATTTGAAAAAGTTAAAAGCACTGAATAAAAATGCATCAAATTATTTCAAATTAGCCTTGGCTATACACTGCATAGGCCTCCAATGCATGTATTTCATGGTTCCTACTTGCAAGGTATTTTGTTTACATATACCTTCATCAATTATACATGCAGGACCGGACAAAGGAATTGCTTATAGGCAGCAATATGTTTCCATACAAAAACCACCATTTTGATTTTATTAAAGGTTTTCTTGCGTAAACAAAAATGTTGTATTTACCTACATGTTTTAGAAAAGTTCAAAATGCTCTATTTACTTGTTTATGAAAAGATTAAAATCATCTATTCACATGATTTTTAAAAATGTTAAATATTTTATTTTAATGTTTTTGAAATGTGCAAAAAAATTTAATTACATGTTTTTGAAAAGTCAAAATATTATATTTACATATTTCCGAAAAATGCAAATGATTCCATTTACATGTTTTTTGAAAATTTAGTCAGCGGGGGCTGCCTGCGCTGGCCGCATTATCCGTCCCTGTACACATGCGTGAGTATAAATCCAATTCTAAAAAATTCACCCCATAAAAAATAATTCTATACCAATTGTTCCTCTCCAAAATGAATGTCACTACATATATTATCCTCTCAACACCCACCCAATATCCCCATTAGATTTATTGTTTTCATTTTTTTAAGCAGTTTGGATCTTATCTGTGCATACATATATATTTATAGATTCACTTTAAGATATCCGTTGGGCATCCACCATCCTCCATCAGGAATAATGGACAGCCCTATATTATATGCCTATATGCAATCATGAATTCATTCTCATTTTAAACTCTACAAAAGACGAGAAGATTGTACACGAACCCCTTAACCGTAAATCAGTACTTGTAAAAGTATACAACGTACTATGTATATCTACTAGTATATCTCTCAAGTATATGTACGCGACTTCATTAATGCTAAAGAGGAAGAAGTGAAAGCTTTTTTTTGTTCATTCCTCTACACTTCGTAATACAGTTTGGTAGAATTCCTAAAAAGGAAACTTGTAAATTATTCATAATCATGCCTTCATTTTTTTTCTTCTACATACCAATTGTCACAGTCGCAGAGTGAATTAAAGCTTTATTCCATTATATATACACATCACATACAGCTATAGGTAATAAGCCCAATTGGAGATATGCGGACGGACGCTATATATAATAAATTCAAACTAGCCCTATGATGCTGCGTCTCTCTGACTGACGAAGCGTATGATTAGGCTGATTGGAGTTGTAATTGTGAATGAATTAAACATTTATAATATTGTATTTTTATTTATAGGTAAGGAAACTATATATGTACATATTTTAGAAGAAATATACATAAGGGATCGTCCATAAATGATGTCATCGAAATATCCCCATTTTTAAGACCCTATGACCTGATGTCATCAGCTTACGCATCGCGTAAATGTAAGTATATCTTAAACAAGGGATGTTAACAGTATCCAAGGAGATACGTCATTTGTGGATGACCACAAATAATATTGTTTTTTTATTTTCGTGTGAGTGCAACCGTTTCTACATTTATTTAAGTATACATCCTGACATGACATTTATTACAGCTTATCAAAGATTCATCAAAATCCGCATCGGCCTCTCTTATTTATCCATAGTCAGTCTCGTGGTCGGAGTCGTGATTGATTCTCACTTTACGTGAGCGTATCCAGCCCCAGCCCCGCGTCTCTGTCTTTTTAGCAGTATGAGATATGTGACGTGTGTGTGTGACTTGGAATAATATTAGGAGACGTACACACACGTAGATTTTGGTAAGTGCGCTTTCAATCACTCAGATTGGGATGGGAGATAGACAAGGAGACATTTGAAATTGAAATTCCGACTCACATCGCCAGCTCAGTGCAGAATGCAATAAGAAGGTAAGTAGAGTAGTGAAGCAACAGTTACACTTTATAATATTACGCATGTATATCCAATAGTATATGCATATACATATACTATGCGGATACTGCAAATTTTAAATCGAATGCAAGTTTGGATTTAAAGGGCGCTATACACTATGTCACGGCTAAGGAAAATATGAAAGTTAAGATTAAAATAATATGAAGAGTATGAAGACTACAACTAAAGTAAATGTATCATTTTCGGATTTTAGGTAGAAATTTCAATCCACCATTTGACCGTATTATAGAAGATTAATAAAACTGTCAATAGCGGTTATGCATATGTACCGTGTCCATTACCACATCGTGACTGAAGAGTCAAAATGACCCATATCAAATTTAAGCTAGAGTCAAAATGAGCTATATGTCATAAAAACACTAAATAAGAAAGATGCGTTAGCTGTAAATTACTTGATTTTGAAAAGTGTAAAATGTTCAATGTCAATTTTCATGTTATTGAAACGTGCAAAAAGTTCTATTTCTATGTTTTTGAAACATGCAAAATGTTCTATTTACATGTTTTTGGAACGTACAAAACGCTTTATTTACATGTTTTTTAAACATTCAAAATGTTCTAATTACATGCTTTTGAAACGTACAAAATGTTCTATTTTTATTTTTTTTAAACGTACAAAATGTTCAATAATGTTTCTATAATGCTCTATGTTTAAACGCTTTAAAGGTCAAAAAATATTTCAATATTTTTGTAGACAGTGGAGTTTGTTTTTAACTAAAAATGGGTATGGCTCATTTTGGTTTTTCACCGAAGATATGGATTTTTGGTGGCTTAAAATTTTTTTAAAAGTCACGTTCAAAACGAACGAAAACTGAAGACTGAATAGTAAGGGAGATTGTAGTACAAATAAACGGGATTCAAATCCATATAAATCCAAATGCATTTTTGTCCACACTTTTGTATGTGTAAGAAAGTGAATATTTATCTTAACCTGACGCTTCACACTTTCTCTTGAATGAATAGTATCATTGACCATATAGTTTGTATTGAGTGACTGGCTATATCTATATGTATGTAACTTACGCACTGTCATGTGATATATTATGTATGATGATGTATCTGTTTCTGTGTCTGCTTTGCATGTTTAAAGCAAACAATGTGCCTCTAGAGAAGCCTGGAGGAGCAGAAGAGAGAAGCAGGCAAACATCCTGTTCCGGTGAGCATTCAGGCAGGGAAGGATCAGTATCGACAATCGACACTCGACAAAGCCATATAGTACGAACCAGTCCATCAGAGAGTGAAGTGAGCCGCATTATACTAGTAAGGACCCTATTCTTGAATCTGTAATTGAAGGAGCAATTTTAAACGGAGGCAATTCAAGCTATCTGTCTGTCTGTGTCTATATATAGCAGTTGAATTATACAGATATATAATAAAGCCCATACCTACATAATACGTGCTGGAAGAATATTGGAAATTGAAATAAATTTGAAGCAATATTACTGACGTTGACATTAGAAGGTAATAATGGATAAAATCTATTATTTTTTTTTATTCCTGTGGGAATTTCTCTAGGAAAATTCTGTATAGTAATTATTTTCAGCATGATTTGATTCCGTATGAAACGCAATGTGGTGCGGTCATATTACGAGACAAAAATGTTTAATTGAGCTGAAGTTTTTTTTTCAATCTACATCAGCATCTGCATCCGCCATTAGACAAAATAAAAAAAGGCTGTAATCTATATGAGAATAATAATTATATTTGATTGTTTCGTAATAATGTAAAATATTTTGAACTTTTACCTGCATGTTTCTGTACATTTCTGACTATGTACTACCATATTTCTGCCTCTCGTTTATTTACATAGGCAGCTACTTTATTTTTGGTTATTCATGTATCTTGCTCGATATAATCTACTTGTGTACATGTCTTGAGTATGAAGGAAAAAAAACTTCACATTTTTGTGATTTCTTCATTTCCATGTATTGAATCTCGATTTTTTTGGTGTCCATGGAAAAAATTGCAACCCATCCAAGTTTTATTCCTCGTTATACAGGATTTCAAAATTGATTTGATTTTTTAAGCGTGAAACTGGGAGAAATTTTTGTTTAAAAAATGTGAGTCTGTAGAGAGAACGCATGATTTGGCTTGTAGCCCATCTTTGTCTCGTTCAGAATTTCAAGAGTTCTTTCTCATCTTTCCTTTCTATTTATGTTTATTTTTGCGTTTTTTTCCGCACATACAAAAAATAGTTTACTTTTTTTGGGGTGAAAAATCCTTTAGTTATTTCTCACTATATAGAGAAATGTAGATACAAAAATATAGGAGAAAAATCGTTGATTATTTTAAAGACCGGTGGTGCAAAAAGAAGGGATACATAACTATATCATCATATGCAAAGGCATCTACTTACGTTCCTACTATAATAAATGACGTAGGCAGATACAATTATGCGCAATACCCTGGGTTGCCTGGATGAGTAATCGCCAAATATCGCAGAGAGATAAATAATTGATTTGTTCTGTGAATTTTGATGCTGTATGTTAAGGTAAACAACAGCTATACATAATATATCCAACTACCCACTACCTACTATTTAACTGTAATAACTGCCTTCTGACTCACATATATTTTGTATCCGACATGACATGCGTAAAAACACTATATGTATGTCCCTAGGGTTGAGGTATCATGAACTGGTCTACTAGTCGGGTCTAGCCAGATCAAATGCGAATGATGTATGACTCATGCCTCAATTATGATACATACTGTTGTCCCGTTCTGAATGAGTAAGCAATTAACTGCGTTGATAGTTGATCTACTTTATTACTCTTGCTATCACAATTCACGCACATCACTGTGTGCTAATGGCTATATAGTGCGGCTGTATGATTATAGTAATTATGAGTCCTCGACAAATTACCTATTTAATCAGTAAATACCTAAATAACTTGCCCTTAACATTAATATGTGAATCAGACAATAGATATACAGGGAAATTACATAGAAGGGATGTATGTTAAATTAACAGAGAAATTTAAAACAGCTGTAATTAATTTTGGGCTACGATTTTGATTTGCTGATTTATTCAAAATAAATAATTTTACTATTTTTTAGAATAGCACCTCAATTTTGTAAAATAAATATGTGAGTACTGCATAAACTAAAAGTCTGTACTATCGTTTTCGCAAGTTCTGCGCATAATAGGTAAAAAAATATTGTAGCTTATCAAAAATCTTAAAGAAATTCCCTGTAGTGATAATATATATGTGTAGTACGTGCATTGCAATGTACAAGAACGTAATATTATCATGAAGGATTAAATCTCTTCATTCAGAGATGTTGACTGTTGATCTTGCGTGCGTGCGTAATAATTAAAGAAAAATTCAAGAATCTTGAGAATCAATGTTGAACTTCATGTATGTAGTGTATGTGTATGCAATAAAACTCTGATAGCTGTAGGCTCTAATGTACCAAAAGCCACCAATTACAATACACATATACATAAGGACCTATAGCTTTTTTGATAAAACAAGTTTAAAATTAATTTCACAACATGTATACTGACTGATTCATCTTTTTTCATTCTTAGTAACTTCCTTGACTCACGCTACTTTAGCTAGACTGTTGACTGATGCAGTCGTTAGTATGTACATATTATATTTATATACTCGACAACTTCCCATATGCCAGCCATATACTTCCACGTTTCTTATTACACTTAGCATGTTACTTACAGTGCAGTGCAGTGTGCAAAAAGTTTTTTTTAAAGTTGAAATTGAAGAAATTTTCATGTATGGATTACTATCACAGTAATAAATCTAACATGATAGATGTAAAGTCAGACGAAGCCGATGACGAAATGGAAAGAAACCCTTGGGCTAAAGTTGAGCTTTTATACTATAGGTAACTCACTCTTCGTCTTCAAAGCTTCCAAGCTTCAAAACTCCAAACTATAATATGAAATTAAAATTAAAAATATCTCACGCATATATAAGGATTATAATTATATACAGGAGAAAAATATTAATTAGTAGTAGTAGTGAATAAAGAAGAATAAGTGGAAATGAAAATGTTCGTATTAATTATATGATTTATTACTGTAATCCCCACTTCCACTTTTCTATACTCTTCTGTTCTGTCCGACCTTAAAACAGAAATCATCTTATCATTGGGAGTATTTTTCCTGTACAAAATATCAATTTAAATAGACGGGGACAAAAGATAAAAATCCGGCGCTTCGCGCCGGATTTGTCAACCGGGGGCGGGCCCGAAGTAGATGCTGAGCTTCAACAAATGCGCAACACAATTTATGTTACGCTAAAAGATGATATTAGATTTATGGAAGCTCCCCTACCATCAATAAGCCATATACGAATGTGCGTAGCATGTAGTTAAATATAGCTGAATAATGTTGACAAATTGCACTATTCACAAATGACGTCATTTATAGAGGCTCTTCTACCATCAATAAGCCATATATGGAAGTACGTGGCATGTAGTTAAATATAGCTGGAAAATTTGTAAGAATTGCCTAATTCACAAATAACGTCATTTATAGAGCCTCCTCTACCACGAATAAGCCATTTAAGAATGTACGTTGCAAGCAGTTAAAAAAATAATAATATTTAGGTAAAGGTATTTATAAACGATCTGTGTATGTATTCTTGTAACACCCCTGCGTTCAAAGTATCTGTTTGCCTAATTTTTAAACAAATGCAGAGCGGAACCCTAAAATAGTGATATTTAGATAACGTCATTTATGGAAGATCCCAGTATGAATACTGGAGGCATTCCATAATATGGGTACCCGTTTACCTCATTTTAAAACTAAAGACAGGCGGGATACTTGAAATAATAATTAAACAACGCCATCTATGAACGATTTTCGTATGAATACTAAAAAAATCATATGATGAGGTCATACGTCCACCTAATTTCTGAACTAATTACAGTGGGGATCTCTAAAATAGTAAAATTTGAATGACGTCATTTACGGACGATCCCCGTATGTAAGCTTGACAATTCAATGTTAACTATATAAGTTAACTTAATTTTAGAACTAAAGGCATGTGAATTTCTAAAACGGTAAAATTTGTATGACGCCCTTTATAGACAAATCCTGCATGCATACTAGTAAAATCTTATGCTAAGGATATATGTCAACCTAATTTCTAAACTTATGACAGTGGGGATCCCTAAAAAAGTAAAATTTACATGACGTCATTTTTGGACGATCCCTGCATGCATACTAGTAAAATCCTATGTTAAGGATATATGTCAACCGAATTTCTGAACTGTTAACAGTAAGGATCCCAAAAATAGTAAAATTTGTATAACGTCATTTATGGACGATCCCTGCATGCATACTAGTAAAATCCTATGTTAAGGATATATGTCAACCGAATTTCTAAACTTATGACAGTGGGGATCCCTAAAATAGTATAAACTTTTATGACGTCATTCATGGACGATCCCCGCATGCATACTAGTAAAATCCTATGTTAAGGATATATTATGTCAACCGAATTTACAAACTTGTGACAGTGGGGATCCCTAAAATAGTAAAAATTTATATGACGTCATTTATGGAAGACCCCTGCATGCATACTTGTAAAATGCTATGTTAAGGATATATGTCAACCGAATTTTTATACTTATGACAGTGGGGATCCCTAAAATAGTAAAATTTGTATGACGTCATTTATGGACGATCCCTAGGCTGCGCTGTTAACGTCTGTAAAATGATGAGGAAGGAGAATTCCGAATGCCTGAGCTGGTATTCGAAGAGTCGACCCCCGTCATGAGAACGCATATTTTCCAATTTTACATTGCAGTGTCAAACCAACGACCACTATACCAGTCTGCCCTGTAAACGTACATATGTCAGCAGTACATTTACTTGTAATGGATATTAGTGAAAACTTTCCATGTGTATTTCTAACGGCGAAACTTGGCAAGCTCTCAGCTCCATATGTACCTTCAATGTATTATCAGCCCTTTTTTTTTTATCTTGAAACATTGATTTAATTCTTGGTCGGTTTAACTGCTAATTGCGAAGAAACTATAAATTGAATAATAACCAAAAACTATACAGCACTTCTCCCTCGCTTTTCTGGGCGATTAAAAAAGGTTTCAATATAAAATCTTCAAAAATGCGACCTGTAGCGTGCGACCAACTGACACTGTGACAGACAGACAGACAGACAGCAAACACCAGACCAATAGATGCTTGCTCAGCATCTAAAAAACGAAGGCTCCTAGCATGTGGGAGGCATGAGATGAATATAGAGATGAAAATGTGTAGCCACTGCACTGCACTGCACTGCACGCTATTCTGAAAGTAAGTAAATGAATCCAAATTAATTAATTAATTCTGTCAATGGGAATGATAGCTCAAATATAGAAGCAAGTATAAGCAAGACAAATAGATTCCTAATGAGCTTTACGAACTTCCATTATGAACTTGTCAAAAATCCCTTGGCCTCTTTCTTTCATGTATCTCCATATACTTGTACAAAGGGATCTGTAATCTGTCTCTGTGGTGCAATTGCAAAAGATTATTAAGATACATTAACACTATCTACATGGTCTATCTCTGTTACTGGTATGTGCAATGTACATAATTAGAGTTTATGATGATGTCGAATGTAGACCGCCTGCCTCTGTATCTCTGTCTCTGTAGTCTGTTGTGCCAAGAAGTGTTAAGAAATTTATCGAGCTGACATGACAGCCCTGGAATTTTACTGGAAAAAACATCCTTAACAACGAAATATGATGCTCCATTCCATTTCCATAGCCCCATGCTCATTGTAAAGATATGTAATGAAATGTTTATGAAACTATCTACTACTTTTTCATAGGCACAGTAGCAAGTCGTATCGCTTGTGTGTGGGGCACGTGTTGACGTTCAAATCGTAAAGGTACAGAGAATAAAAATAAACATTGAGGGTAGGAGGTGACTTTTTTTCCTCAACAAAATCAAGACTCCAGACGCCATCATATCATTTATTCATGCATAAGTAGTTCACAAAATATTCCAAGATCCTCCATTCTAAATTTCTAAATAGACAGATAGATAGTAAATGTATTATTTCCCTATCAGTTTTCCTTATAAAATACACTCCATACACTCTACAGCATTAAATGCAACAAAGTAGTTTAAAGAGTATAGCGTCCAAATATAGACGAATTTATCACAAGCTACGGATTTGGAATGGAAAATATGGAAACTATTTACTAAGCACCTTTTCAATCAAGAGAGTTGAATTATCTACATTCTTCCCATGTAAGTACGTATCTAAACAACTTTGACAAATGGTAGGTAATTATGTATGTATGTAATTACCTTCATCTTCACCCAGACCCAGCCAGACCATGCAGCTACCATACCATGCATGCAATCCCTTATTCAGATTCAACTTCCAATATTGTAAATACCCTGTCCATATTATACATATACATACATATAAAGAAATTAAACATTATGTATAGCCATAAATTATACGTTAACTTCCCCACTCATGAAGATACTAAACTAAAGACTAGAAAACTCATTCAAAAAACCAAGAGCATTCCATTTCCCACCAGTACCAGTACCAGCAGTACTTTACTTACCACTTATGACTTACTAGTTAAGACCACATCAGAATCCAAAACTTCAAGAATTCAAAACTAAGGCAAAGGGGGCTGTGAATTTAAACTATTGCACACACATTTTTACCATCAGTTACTTGGTACTTGGTACATACTTTATTATTGTAAGATTTAAAACGTGTACCCAAGTACCTGGCCACTTTATAGAATTACAAAAACACACGCATTATTGGGACGCACAGCCTGTCTGTAGTTATTAGACAGGAACTTGAGCGGGAGCGTAAATTGTAAAGGAAAATCGTCAGAACAGAACAGAAGGCGTACAAAGTAATTACCAAACGAGCTGTTTTGCTTTTTGCAGTTCTCGTAATAGTAATAATAATAAAATGCTTGAAAGGAAACGGTAAGTTTTAGTCAGTTAGTCGTTTGGGTTTAGATTCAAATCCCGACATTATTTTTTTAATGCAAAGCAAACCAACTTAACGCCAATGTTGAATGTCGAATGTCGAATGTGTGATTTGATTATTCGTATAATTCAATTCAAAGTTAGTTTTCAGTTATTCAGTAGTAGTAGTAGGCAGTAGGTAGGTAGGTAGTTGGGCTGTGTAAAAGTTGAATGCGTGCGTGCCGCCGCCTTGAATAAAGTGCACGCTAGTCAACGCAAATGTTGCATTTGAATATGAAAGAATGCTTAATGATATGCAGTGAGTAGGGTGAATGTGAATGGTGGTGTGTGATGTGACTGTAGTTTGGCTCGGCTCGGCTCTTGGTCTGTTTTATTAAAGTTACTGTTGAATTGAACGTTTAAAAGTTATATTGTGGAAGCCTTACTAGTAAGCAAGTCTTTTATCGTTGACTATATGCATTAAAGTTTGGTTTGCATTTTGCTATTTGCTGTTGTTGGTTTCCCTAGCCTCATTAACTTCTTGTTGTAACTGACATTCTGGGGCTGCTCTGGCCTGTTCTGTTCTGTTCTGCTGTCCTGTCCCTGTCCTGATGGTATCGTCATGTAATGTAGTTGAAAGAAATTCGAATTTTGTATGTAACCCTCAGTCAGTCAAAGTTTGATGGTTGATGGAGGCAGTCGTGCATTTGGCATTTGTGTGTAGCAACGTGGAATATTACTAACTTCTTCTTACTTACAACTAAAACTAATTCATAATAAATTATTATTAAAAGTTCAAAGCTAAGTAACTTGAGTTGGTTCTTGTTGTTTGTATTGAAGACATACTCTAGGTACTAGTGAGTGCTCTTTAGTTGTTTGTGTCGAGTATTGATTTTTTTTGGTGAGTCAGTTTTACTGTTTACTGGTGAGATAGTTGTCACAAGTTTTTTCTGGTTTATTAGTTTTGTGTTTGTCACTGTCTTTGAACTACACTTGTTGCTTGTTAGTACACTTGTCTTAAGTATTAATTATTTAACTGCTGGCAACTGGTTGCTGGTTGATCATTGATGGTTGATGGTGCTGGTGCTGAGGCTGGTTTAGCTGGTTACTTGTTTTTATTGAATTTTGTCATTTGTGCGATCGAGAATCAAGAGCTTTGCTTTTGACTGTCCGTTGTTGTTCGCAGTGGCATTTAGTGTATCACTGTGTAATCCTTTTATGTCTTTTGGCTCTGTTCTGTGGATTAAATAAAACTAATAATAAATGGATAGTTAAAGTTTAAGATTTGCTATCTGTTTTGTCATTTATTGTCCCTTGGCCGATTATATTGAGTACTTATGTGTTAAAGGTCGGAAGTCGGAGGTGCTATTTTTGTTTACATATTGAGTAATATGTTGGGTTATCATCATATTTTTGATTCTCGTATTTTTATTTATATACTAATAAGATTATGAATGAATTATTTTGTCACAATTTTTTAAGCAAATCATTTCACGTGTTTTTAAGACTTGTCGCATGAGGTTAACATGATGCTGAATTTTTGATTACCAGACACCAGGTAGAGGCAGGACCAGTTGCCAGTGCCAGATAATTATATTTAGAGTTGATGATATAGTTGCCTTGGCTAGTTTGTTTGTTGTTCTTTGCATTTTCCATGTGGTATATTGTGTTGTTTTGATTCCTAATATTTTTTATGTGCTTATTCAGGCGGGAGTGATTGTTTGACACTACACACCTTTCTTCAGTGATTGTGCTTTTCCCGTGACCTCACTTGCATTTTCAAATTTAAAGAAGTTTTTGGTAGAGTTGAAGTACACCATTCTACGATATTCAATTAATATCATATACGTCAAACGTGGTACATGGTACACATTGGATTTGGAAGTCGTGACTTTTACTTACCTACTTACATACCCAAAGCAGGTTTGAAAACGCATTCACTGTTACCAGTTTTATTTTACTATAGTAATTATTAATTATATCACTGCTGAATGTTGGCTTGACTGAGTGTGGGGCTTAAATCGTAAGTACATGATGGGGGAGTTATAGTTTTTAATCAGAATAGTCCGAGTACAAATTAATGTAGCTATTCCTTATAAGCGAATTGCGTTTTTGAACAGTAAAAGTAAATATTTGCTGCGTTGACCGTACGTAAGTATTTAATCCACAAAAATTGATCAGCAGATGTAGGTAGATTGCTAATATTTTTGTAATAAGTACGTGTTCTGTTACTGTACAACACTTAAGCTCCGTTGAAGTACTACCTACCTAATCTGTTTTGTTTTGAAGTTGGGTTAAGATGTTATCTAAATTTAATTAATGAATTTTTAATGTGACTTTTCGACTAGATCATTAATTATTTGAGATATATTTTTTTTAAAAAAAAGGATGAAGCTTTTAATATTACACCTAAAAGAAAATAGCGAGTAAACTGTTCTATGGTTGATTGTTATAGTTATCCATATAGTTAATGCTTAACTCCTAATAATTATTAGTTATCGTGCATTGGTTGGTTAATTATCAAACGTTGATGGGATAAGATATTTTCTGACGAGCGGAAGATTTATGACTTTATAGTAAATCGTAAATCAGAGAACGCTGAGAAATTGAGAAGTAACGCCTATATTGAATCATTGGCTTTTTGAAATTCTTTCTCTTTCTTTCTAAAGTTCACAATTTCTGTTCAGTTAACTGTGACTAACTGTGCTATTTATATGTGAGATCAAGTTCAGGTAGGTTTGTCCAATTGTTTAGGTTTTATTTTGCAATAACAGTTATGATTATTGTTGTACCTATATACTTACCATTGTAGGAGAAAATTGTTTTGTACATCAATTTATTTATCTGTTGTAGTTATACCATCCCTTATACCTACGTACAGAAACGCATGCTATGCACATGTACCATCAGTTTCTGTATGAAATATTAGATTTAGATGAGCTTGGTTGGAAGGGTGCAAAAATAACATTTTTTCTCCATGGGGAAGTGAAAATATAATGAAGATTAATGAGGAGAGTTTATAATTTTTTTTTCTCTGTAGAAACGTTTCATAGTCTGTTTAGTTGTCTCACAATCACAAATCACAATGATCCTAATTAGGTTGCAATTTTGCAATTTGCAAATTATGAGCTTTTGTCTTTTTGGTTACGGTTGAAAGACTGTAAATTAATTGCAAACTAATGGACTAATGGAAAAGTTTATAAAGTTAGTTAATTGTCATTTCTCAGCTCTACCTAAACTTAGTGTACCTACCTCAACTTATGCTGGCTAAAAAGCGTGTAAAGTTGGAAATAAATTAGGTATGGGTACCTACGTTTTTACAATCTAACTGTTTATAGTTATGAAGTCAAGGCATTTAATCCCGTAGTAAACTTTCGTTTAATATAGAATTCATGCGGTTGGAATTCAACCTGTCTATACGTTCATATGTTGGTTATTGCATTTTACTAGGACCTTTCCTATTCTTATTAAACCTACATATTTGTCGTTGGTCGTTGACAGTTGTTTTTCCAGTCTGAATATCTAATTTAGTCATTTCGTCAACTTTTTGTTATGTTGTAGTTATATACAACAAACTATAGTTTTCCTTTAAAAGATCGAGTAAGTTCTTTTTGTGGCAAAACAAGATTTATCAAGGATACCATCGTAATATAATGGTCTGAGGTGGCCTCATTATAAGTATACAAAGTACACAGCAGAGACTGTCGATTTTCATCTCATGATTAAGGTGCAGTTCCTATTAGCTATGGGTTCATTTTCTTTTGAAACCATTTATGAGTGATGCTCTGTGACTGTGAATATATGTACTTGTACAGATAGAGCACCGGTTTTTACAATTATTATGCTAATTATCTGTATTCATTGGAAATCTTCACCTTATGAATTTTTACCTAACTAAATTCTACAAAAAGTGTTTGATCATTTCATTAGATTGTAAATATTCAAAGTAGATACGTACTACGTACTTACCTACATATTATATGTAATACTATGATAGGTAGTAAATATTTTTATAATTACGACTTCTCCTGCTTCTATTGTCTCGAGACTCGAGAGAGGAGTGTTTGTATGTGTGGAATTTGAATGAGAAATTAATGGGATGTAAACAAGAGTTTTGTCATTCGACTTGATTCTATGTGACTCAGCACAGAACATTCTCTTTGTTGATTCTGATTAAAATAATGGAATTAATATCGAATCAACAAGTCTCATTCGTAGTCGTATGAGTAATCCCTGGCCACACTACTGCGAAGCTCAGAAACAGAAACCGAAACTTAATGCCTATGCGTGGTCAGGTAATCATTTAGGTTGCATTTATTTGTCTATTTAATTGAGCTGGGCTTAAATAATAATATAGATACCGGTACCTAGGTATAGGCTTTAGGGTAAGGAATACAGTATCTTGTTGATGATGGGTTTCTTTGTTGTTGGATTTTAAGCTATTTTGTTGATAGATGCGAAAATGGTGAGTAATTTGAAGTAATTTCGTACGCAAGTAATTTGATAGTGAAGATTTCTATGACGTCGATAAAAGTAATAAAAATTATAAACCGTGATATTACCTGTGGATACATACATCAAAATATTATATGCAACACAATATTTTCTTCACTTAGCATTTTTTTAGCGTTTCATCTTACTCACTGTTGCAATTACTATAATACCTACTGTAATTACTTACACGAAATACAATCATATGTGCATTCCGTTATAATTGGTTATTGTTTCTTTCGTTTTTGTACCTGCACTCCTAGTTGGTTTGCTACATAGCAAAGGATTATACTTATACTACCCCGTCGTTTACTACACTATACCTCTGAATCATTCTCACATTTTTGTATTTTTATTTTTTTCGATATAAGTTTTAAATAAAGTACTCATAGTTCGAGATGTATCAAAAATTCATTCCGTATATATAGTATAGATAGTGCGTGGATGTAAGGGCATTTGCAAATAAGATCCTATCTTGTATTTAGTAGTGCAGATTAATTGCTAATTGGAAGCAGCGGGCATATCTTGTATTTCTTAGGTTTCAATACGAATGGCACAAATGATGGCACTTCTTTCACTCACTCACCCTATTAATTAATAAAATTGTAATTTTGTGTGATTATTGTTGTGAAACCATATAGTGAAAATGGAAGAATGCAAGCAGACCAAGTCTACTCACAAACTAGGCTCAGACCTGAGTGCAATCCTTGAGAAAAGACAGCAGAGATCTGAAGCTTCTGACGCGGATGCAGAGTCTTTAATTCAGTCACAATTTGAACAAAATATCCAGGCAACCATCGACATTTCCAGGATGCTCAGTCGGAAGGAAGTGAAAGAGTACAAAAAGATTTTTACCAGGTAAGCTTTCTCATAATTTACTACTCCATTTCCCTTGTCCTTGTCTGTTTGTGGTGAAACGTTGATATTTTAATTTTTTTTATTAAGTATAGTAAGAAAAATGAAATTTGTAAAATGTGTGATTATATTTGAATTTATTGTTAACCTAGAATTTCTCTATTTTAATTAGTAATACGAGATTGCATCTGAAGTCTTTAGGTCATATTATTGTTATTCCATTGAGTTATAGAGTTTTTTGGACACATCTTTCATTATTGTGCATTTAATTTAATTAATTATTGGTAAGCCCAAGGAATTGTAATTTATAATTTATCTGCGTTTGTGTACCAGACAGACTCATTGTCAGTAGGATTTTTGCACCACGTTTTTTAGTTAGCAAGTGCTAGTGACTCACTTCTATATAAAAAAAACTTGCTTCTGATTTTTTGACGTGATTTAACTGTATACGCGGAAAAACGTAATGATAAAAAACTTTGGCTCGCTTGTTGGTTGGAGTTATTAGTGTGTTTGAGTTGGGGTTCTACGAACTGGTGCCAGAGCTATTGTTGTAGTTGTAAGCTAGCTGTAATGAACTACGCTTATCAGTTTGAAAAGGAAATGAACTACATATTATTTATACGACATGCACAATTCAGAATTCAGGGTTTGTATTTCGTACTATGCGTATACATATGCAATTTGATATGCACTGTAAGCGTCCACCATTTTAAAATCATACAATGCTGTATGTACCGTTTAATAATTGTATTTAATAACATTTTTAGGTTTCATTATGGTTTGACATGGTTCTATGAATTAGATTTAAATTTCAATGCCCCTAGTAGGTATACATTATATTGTGGATTGTGGCTTACATTTATTATATAAAATTACATGTTGCTATGCTATGAACAGACAACTAAAGTAGTATATTACATGTTTCTCTCTATATAAAACTAAAATGCCACTGATATAACTCACAATAATTGTTAACGTAGTTCTGCAAATGTATGTGTATATTTCTACTATCTACATTTCCCTACGATGTACATATATAGGTAGGGAATTCAGGGCCTTATGGATATGATATCGATATGTAATATTATAAGAGCTTTAAATGTTATTATCGTATATATAAAAAATGTTGCAGTTTCTCATGTAAAAAAAATCAAAGTCTAAAAATTCGCAACTATTATTATGAAACAGCAGTTTCAGATTCATTAACAAAACATAAGTAGTTATTATGTTTTATGATTTTATATATAAATATTACTGACTTTATCAGATTTGACCGTAACTCTGACGGTTTCTTGGATTTAGAAGATATGAAGTTGATGATGGAAACATTGGGAGCACCTCAAACTCACCTGAGCTTGAAAGCCATGATTAAGGAAGTTGACACAGATGGGGATTCTCAAATCAGTTTCAATGAGGTAAGCTACTCACTGATATTATGAGATATGTTTAGAAAATTTTACTCTATTTATTTGTCCATGGTAGTAGCTATATGATTAAAATAATATTTTTACTGCCAACTATTCCATCACCACCACAACCATGTCAGTTAAGGCTAATCTAAAATTAATCATGCTCATAAAATACGTTTACCCGAATCTAATAAAGAGATTAGAATGTTGCTCACAAAGAAAACAACAGGACATAGTTATCCCACCCTATTTTGCATGAATTTTAGGCTGGAATTTTTAAGTCTCATGCAAGGATACCACATATCTTGTACATTCTCATAGCTGTCATTTTCAGTTATGTAATTAGTAATAGCAAACCTAGAGGCATACAGTGCCGACGATCAAGACAATCTTTGAAAATAATACTAACTGAGTTACTGCTGACTAATAACGACACAATTTTTAAGTACCATTGTCGGTGAGTTTATTAGTCTAATGACAGTCTTATATATATATAATTATACTTTATACTGACAATAATTATTACCTATAATATCACCTCGGCATAAAATGTTTATATAAATAAATCACATACAGGCATTCAGTTTAGGCCGTGTTAATTTTCTACTGAAGAATTGTTCAGCACAAGATAAGCGAAGGCACTCTATATTTTTTTTCTTTGACACACCGTCAGATAAAATAAATTATCACTTGAGTCATTGTGGTTCCTATGGCCTAGAATTTGAAAGGCTGTGGTACGTAAGAATTAACAATACCATCGCATCAGTTAGATACACTCATGTAGGTACCTAATTGATAATGTGTGAGTTCTTTTAGAATTTAAATCCTTAGCACCTTTTCATTTCTCTATGCATGTAAGTAAATTATCTACAGGACTTCTTCGTCTCAGGACTTAGTCAGGCCCAGAATACACCTGTAAGAATTTCCTCCCAAGAATATTGCCTGAATTAAGTATTAATAATTCCTTTCCTACTAACATAACAGTATCCAAACAAAAACTTATTCCTTGTTATATAGATACCTATCAGTAGGCTGTATATTAAGTGTCAACGTGTTATGTCCATCCCTAAAAGTAATAACTTACAAAGTTTTCGTTCCCAAGTACTTTATTATTAATTTTGTTATCGTGTGTGTGGTAACTTCTCGTGCAAACGGAAAGTGTTGTATTAAGGATGAAGAGGAACAGAGGTTACGTATATTATACACGTGAATTTGCATTCACATTCAACAAACTTTGAGCTTTTCACAGTACAAAAAACGTTGTGGTTGTTGAAATATAATATGAGACGAATTGTGTAGAGCAAGAAAACATTTTGGTTGCTTTGAATTTGTATGCAAAAAAAATGAATATTCTATAAATATACAAACATTAGTCTAACTGTATTCTCTTGATCTGCTAGTGATAGGGTTGGTGGTGGTGGTGGTGGTAGTAGTCGTGGTTGTTCTTACAATGCATTGGTGGTAGTGGTGTGAATTCTGCATAGCATCTCACGATTCATAAAAAAAATGGAAGAGGATGTAAAGTTTACAATTTCATGCGTCAAATGTTCAAAGAAATATATAGACCTAAAAAACCAAAGGGATCATTATCAGTTACAATATGATATGCGCAATAAATTGAGCAAGACAAAAGTGCATTTTGTGCAAATCAAAAATGTTGTTTTTACTTTTTTGATCACGTTGTAAGTATATACGTCATGTAATATTTTACTGTGAGTTGGCTCAGGAATTGTGCATGTGTGCTACCATGCATTATTTTGATTTTATTTTGATATTTATATTCTTTAGATATAGTGAGCAAATACCTGCCTCAAATGTAAATGTATTTAGACTTATTATCATATTAATTATTATTTGATTGGTAAATCGCATAGGTTATTTTATTTGTGGTACTAAATACATAGCTCATGGTTGATTTGATAGCGCGAGAGAAAAGCCGTGCAAACAGCAGATGGATTGATTTCATTTTCAAGACATCAAAGCAAAACATAATGAGAAAAAATAATTTGCACGTTTGCATTTTGATTTATAACAATATTTATTACTCGCTTGGGATTGAATCGGCTATGATTATGTTTGTTGCCTTTAGGGCGTTTTTTTTTCACGAACTGTAGTAATAATAATAATAATATGTGTTATAAATTATTATCGTTGTTTGTAGCTTAATAGTTTTGTAGTTTGGTAAGATTTGATTTCATCACAGAATAGATTAACAGAGCAGGAGCGGCAGCATTCGGCATTAGTAATTACATATTATATTCAACTTAATTGCATATAATACTTGCTTAATTGTTTATTTCATGCATGAAGCAGTCAATCCTGAGACAGGGACTGGCCTTAGTAATGAAATATCTAGATAAAAGATTATGTACTTACCTACCTACTTGGTATTTATCTACGTCTAAATACTTTTGTGCACTCAATTTTAATCTTTAAAGTTTTTACACTTGCTTTTTATTGAGTAAGCTCCTACTACAACTTCTACTTAATCCCTATGTTCCTTAAATTGGATTATGATTAATGATTACGCATAATATATCACACATTTGATTATATTTTTAAGTAACTTTTTACAATTTCCCGGATTTTTAATACAATTAGGTTTTACTATTTTTGGTTTTGGTTTCAGTTCTTGCTCATTTACCACAAGGCTAAAGCTGGAGAGTTACAAGCGGATAGCGGTTTATGTGCCTTAGCCAAAATCACGGAAGTTGACATCAGTGAGGTCGGAGTGGATGGAGCTAAAAATTTCTTTGAAGCCAAGGTAAATTGAATAAAAGTTTCATATGCACTGGATATATGTATCGGGTAATGCAGTGTGTAACTACTCTATTGTCTTTGATTGGCTAGAAAACTGTGTGCTACTTAATCGAAATAGTAATAATGGTAATAGTAATTCCTTGCGTTTTGTTGCTATAGGTTGTTAGGTCTCAGGCTTTAATTTAGGTATAATTATTTGCCTATGCCACTCCACTTTATTATCCACTTTTAAAAAATACTTATACGTGTTTACAGTTTTTACATGAGCCTATGTTAATTATTATAAAAATTTTAGTACAGAAAGCTGTAACTTAAGTACTGCGTATAATTTTCATGTTTGATGTTGTTGACTGCAGCCTGTTGACTTTCAACACATGCACTGTCCAAATCCAAACTCAAAGGGTATGTATAGGTACATACCTATGTGAACTGCGTACCAAAAAATGACGTCTCTGTAATATCCAGTTTTCCGCCTCAAGTTTCCTCGTCTAAACTTTGGTTTTCTTTACGTGCATACATATTGGTCAGCAGTTCGAGTTCGAAGCTCAAGGCTTTCTGGCTTTAGCTAGTCGTATAAGTTTAGTATAAAAATACACCTAATAATAATAAACTCAGAATATAAGGTTCCCATATAGAGTCCCATCTCACAAACAATAAAGTCAGTTGTTCACTGCTTCTTAATAGTGCTATTAAATGAATGCAAATGATATGTAATGACTTACTCCGCGCTTTGAACATTAATATTTTCTTTGTTAATTGCAGTAGCATAGATGGTTTTGGTTACCATAAATTCACGAGAGAGTACGAGTGTGTCATATAGTACGGCTCAACTGACTCTGCTTGCTCATGTTTCTTCATTAATATATTTCTCATTAAATGGGTGAGCTAGATTTTTTTGAAACAAAATCTCCTTGAATTTGAATTGGTGTCGTACTGTATCGTGTAGTAGATTGGAGCAGGGCACATAATATTTTTAATGTATACAGTTTCTACCAATTTTGTTACTGATACTATTCGAGTTAAAAACATTTCCTCACTAGAACTAGAGCCAGACCAATTTCCGATAATTATTTCAAACTTGTGAAGAGATATGAAACTATGAAATGAAACTTAGTAAGACAACGACGACCACGATTAAAATTACAAAAGCGGAGACCGTATTATTTTAGGTTAGTTAGATTTCTCTCCTACACCTACTCTACCTACTTTTACACTATGTACTATAGTAGGTTTTTGTTGGAGTTGTTCGGGCTGAAATTTGAAATGTCAAAGATAAATCTGTCATGTTATGTATCTCACGTATACATCTTGAACTAACAGTCTTCTTCTTGGCCGTGGTCGAGTCTCTCTTGCTACTCTCTACTGTCTATAGTGTCTCGTCTACTTCTACTACTGCACTGATTACTGATACGGAGCTACACATATATTATGTTGATGATATAGATAAGCAAAAAAGTAGAATGGTCATGGTTATACGTTGTGTTGTATGGAATAGTCTGTTTCCATTTATGTGAGATGAACTTATTACAATATCTACCTACAATGTAATATATGGGGGGAAAACAGAGAAAAACTTGCAAAGTCAAAAAGTGCCTTAATTCAAATTCAAATAGCAATTAAAAATGTAAGCAGAAACTTTCAAGTTTAAAGAAAGAGTCTCTTCTCATACATTTAAAAAATTAAGAGTAAGTTACGTTGGGAGCATGGGCTATATGTTGTGATGTTGCCGTTGCGTTGTATGTTTGTATGTAAGGCCTATGGCAAGCCTGGGATGGTATTGACGGAAAAATTTGTTATACGTAAGTGAAACGGGTTTCAGTCACGTTCCCTCAGTTCATGAGCGAATAAGCACTCTCACTTTATTATTTTGTAAAATATCTTTATAGGTTATGTATAGGTAGATATACATGATGCTTGTATACTGTATGTATGTATTATTTATTGTTTGAATTTGAATTCGAATTTGCTGCTCCATGCATATTTACTACACATTTTACTATTTAGACATTTTACTTTTTTACATCTTCCCATCCCAATTGTTGGGTCAGGGAGGGAGGCACAGAGAGCATGAGGTTTTGTATATCTTTTTTTTCTATGATCTTTTTTGTGTATCTCCGTTGTTGGTGTTGAGGCAATACACATACAGATGATAACTTCAACTACCTTGACTTTTTCATCTTGTAAGCCATTAGACATTGGTAGTTTGTACTTGAGGCTCTTTCCAAGTTTTATTATCGCCGTTAGATGACCACGAACGACATGCTAAATTTTTAAAAGTAGCAACAAGTTGTCATTTTTATTGTTTGTGTTTTACCACTATACTAGAGTGGAGATTTTTGTATAGGATTAATATATGTAGCATAATATAACAAAATGTTTACTCGTTCCTATAAGTATACTATATAGATTCTGTCAAGATTACCTGTAAAGAACCCAAACCAAGTTGCTGATAAAATGTAATGCTAATCGTAATGGTAATGGTTATGATGATAAGAGTGAGTGTAGAAATTTTGTCTACTCTGTTTATCCTCCTTGCTGCTTGCCCTATGTGCTCTGTGTGACCGATGTTAGATTGAGATGTGAAAAGAAATTTTTTCTTAGTAATCTATATTCACTTGCCATCACCTTTAATAAGACAGAGCGAGTCTTATTATGATTATACACCTATCAGTGGATTCAGGATCAGAGATGTTGATCCATAGTTAGCTATATAAATGTACTTCATGCAAAACCGCAGAAGTTCTAATAAAAGTAAAACATCAAACCAGCTTCTGATGCAAAAATGTGCAGTAGTAAATAATTTCGATTTGTTTTTTGTGATCGAACAGTTATAGAGAACACCAATCTATCACCTACAGGCAATTACTCCCTGTAATTTTGTTTCCGATGCGACCATGTACAAATATTGCAAACAGTAAAAAATAAAACCCCTACTTTGAGAAAAGGAGATCAGTATCGTTGCTGCAACCAGTGCACAGCACTATAGCTATAAGTTGTAAATGCAAATTTTAAGAAAAAAATCAAACAGCAAACAACACGCTTTACTTGTTTACTTGTGATGGGAGTAGGAGAGGCAGAAGTATAAAGTTATTTATTATATTACGACAAACTTTTAAAATAAATACAAACATAAAAGAAAATGTTTTGCAATTTTAAATGTGATAATAATAATATTATTGTAATGTCTGCTGAAAGTTTAAAAGTTGGTAACTTTCGTTTTCAAGTTTCCCATTTTCCAATTTCCAGCCCGTGTCAACTTGAGTGAGATGAGCCAGCAGTAGATTTATAGTCTTCCGCGACTTGTGACTTTTCTCACAGTTTGTTGTTCCTTCACATTATTGTCTGTCTGTCTCTGGTCTCTCTCTCTCTCTATGTATTGTGTATTCATTGTGAAATCGAAGTAGAATGGAAACTCACCTTTATTAGTGAATTTCAGACGAGTATGACACATGCCATCGAATTCACATTCCATTAAGTACATATACAGGATATATGGATGGATGTGGATATACGGTGACGATGAGTACGAGGAGAGTTGTTTGAATTTGGAAGAGAGCTACATAGCAACATAATACTAGCTTGTAAATCCTCACAATTGCATTACTCGACAGATATTCCTTGTTAGTTGGTATCGGACTGCGCACTTTATTTTATTTTATTTTATTTTATTGTAATAATGCTCAACTTTCTTATTCTGTCCAATTGGGATGGTATGGTATGGTGCTGGGGAGGCTGCTGCATCTGAATGAAGTCACACAGTCACTTTAAGAGACTAAAATATAAATATGTGAGAGGACAGTTTAAACTAAACTACACTAAACCTATAGTTGCGTTATGTACTCTGTCTCTTCTCTGTCGTGTGTATGCAGCTTTCGATTGGGATTCTAACTCACCGTATAATGTGATCGCCGTGTGATCTTTCTCATTGACATAGCCATAACAATCATAACACAATTTTTTTTAAAATTCAAGCCAGCCAATTTGATTGAACTTGAGATTTGGAGTCTGTGAAAGTTTTTTATTTTACTCGCAATATTATTTACTTCTTATATTGGTAGGGCTCTATTGTACATAAGTAAGTAGGTAGTTGTATTCTTTTATTTAGTTCCCAGTTCCCACATACATGTGCGTATAATATGGATTATTTTTACGCCAAGTGTTACATAGACATATATATATATAAGTAATATGTAATCATTTCCTTTTTTTAATCATACAAAGGTTGTATGTGTATGTAGTGATAATATGTAAAACTAAGAATTTTGTTAATAGAGTTTTCTAGAAGGATTACGATTTGTACTGCAAAATAGAAACTTATCAGCATTGTAAAAAGTTTGAATAAAAAGATACATTGACATTATTAATAATTATGAATTTTGATTTCTGTTTTGTCAGATTGAACAGTTGAAAGCTCAAAATAAGTTTGAAGAGGAAGTCAAGAAAGAGCAGGAGGAGAAGCGAAAAGAGGAGCAAGAACGGAAAGTGAAGCGCCAAGAATTTCAAAAGAAACATTTGTTTTTCGAGCAAGTCACCCTGACCAACTAAAATACGTCACGCTGCCCCCTGTTTTTTTCTACTACTGTAATGTCATTGTACTGTATTGATTATTGATCATCGTAATCGTAGATATTAATATATGTCATATGTAGGTACAATCAACAAAAGCAACATAGTCTTCCAACGTTAACATTTAAACATTGTATTGCTAACCATACCAATATTTGTAAATGTGCACGTCCACATGCAAATTCCTAATAGCAATAATAATAATTTAGTATAAGTACTAAGTACGATACGATTAGGATATAAAAAGTTAAAACAAAAGTGTTACTTACTTACAGCTCTATGTATTTTTAAAATGCTAATGGGCTGAAGTTAAAAATTAAAATTGATTATAATTATATGATGTAGGTAGGTTTGTAGGTAGAGAGTAAATGTCGCAAATGCAAATAAGAAATAAGTTTAACAATACACATACATCTTTTACTTATGTGCTTGTATTGAATTCTGTAGAATTAAAAATTGTG
Source organism: Dicyrtomina minuta (assembly GCA_949802685.1). Lineage (NCBI taxonomy): Eukaryota > Metazoa > Arthropoda > Collembola > Symphypleona > Dicyrtomidae > Dicyrtomina > Dicyrtomina minuta. The sequence continues at coordinate 51,672,851 of OX461808.1, forward strand.
TAATACAAATAGGTCTATCTTCTCCAACAAACTTCTTTTGTATTTTCTATGATGAAGTGATTTATTTTATATCACCTAAAAGCTCTTCAGGATTTCAACTAACATTTTTAATTCTTTATATATTATTATATTTCGTACGAAAATAAAAATCTCCGGTTTGTGAACTTCTTTATGCTGTAACACCTTATGTATACTGACTTAAAATTTTTAGTACTTACTTCGCTATGCTACAATAATAATATTTTACGAATTGAAATTTTACTTTGCTTTGTAGTGGCGTGGCAATTATTTATTAGAGGAGGAGATACTTATTATATAATTAAATTATATACAAATTAATCTTAAGTTTTAGTTGTGAATTAAATTTTTTGATTTGTATACGTTCTAATATTTGAAGCCTGTAAAAAATAATTACCCCAATAATGGCTATATAACTAAGCTATGTATAAGTAAGGTTAAAAATGAATACACTTAGATTTTTAATTAAACTTCACTGAGCTGTACTACCATATGTATATAGTGTACTATTTACCGAATTTTTAATTTTAGCTTCATGATGCACATACTACATGCAATAACTAAGAATTAAAAAAATGTTCAATTCAGTACAATTTTATGGATATGATTTGTCATAATTAATTTGCATATATTTTTCATAATGTAATCAATTACCTATGCAACAATGTTATAATGAATGCATACTCTGGAGAATAGAATAATGGAGACACTTTGCGAAATTTTATATTAATTCGCTGACACTACATAGCAGCTCTGCACCAGTTGTTTTAGAAATATTTGATAAATAAGTTAATGTCATCTTTTAACTTTTTGCAAACGTTTTATTTTCTAAGATTTTGCTAAGCGGACTGTAAGTATTAACCAAGTCTACTTCGTTAAATACATGCATACGAAAATAAAAAAAGGTTTTACCCTTTGGCCACCAGTTATTGGCATTTTAATGAGCGTCAATGCTGTGGCAGTACTGCTTTTTGACGGCTATACACACAATTTATTTTGTGACTAATATACGGAATTTATATCGATGTTCTCTGAAGTTTTTCTTTGGTATGGAAAAGCCTAACCACAAGAAAGTCAAAGGAAGTTCCATATTTTATTTGTTATTTTTGGAACCTTACGGCAGTACCGAGCTGATTTAATTGTACAAAAGCAAAAAAAAAACATTTACACATGACGGTTGTTTGTGATATTAATTATAATTACGTAATAGAAATATTATTTACTTCGTTTTTGATTTGATTTTTATACAGCGGTTTATTTTACAGTATTTTACAGCATTACCTCATAGTATTAGCATTGTTGTCTACGAATTAAACAACAACACAATAAAAATATTTAAAACCAGCAAAGAAATCGTAATAGGTGTAAGACTGGAGCGATGAGCCGCACTTTCAACAGTGCGCAGTACCACATTTCCATTGCATCCAGCTTTATTACAGAAGCACGCACGGTACCCCACTTTTATCTCCAGGTCTTCCAATTTGGATAAAATGGCAGATCCATTGAGACCGTCGCTGATGTAGTCATCCGCAAGTACCTTGTATGGAGCTAGATCTTCTTGTTCTAAGCAAGTTTCATTTTGATCTGGGGAATGGGTGAAGTTTACGTGCATGTAATGAAATGTATTGACGATGACACGGGTTTCCTTGAATGTAAACATCAAGGCCATACAATGCGGTTTGTAGTCTTCGGTTACGTCCTTTTCATCTGAGAGTAGAGCAGGGGCCATCCAAAGCCATGGTCTGACGTGGGACCTGTTAGCGAGATTTAGTTTCAATTCACTCCTCACATCTTCCAGCTTCTTAGGTTTTGCATTTTGGTCCTGTTTGCATTTTGTCAAGACATGCTGAGAATTTGCAAATACTGCCATGAAGAAAGACATATCAACGTCTTTAACCGTTGAGTTGTCCTCCATTCTCATGCAAGAGAAACATTCCAGTTCCAGTTCCTCTGATATTCCGACTTCAGGACTAATTACTTCATTTCCAGCTCCAGCTGCGTACGGAATTATATCAAATTATGGTAAGATCAATTATTATAAAATTACAGCTTTAATTCAATATAAATTCAATGTAATTGTGAAACAGCTTTTGTTTGGTCTTTACATTCTTGAGCTTTACTAAAATCCATCGGGAAGATAATGTTGATAACGAGCACAGTGAGGAGAGTCAGGAAGGCGGATGACATGTGGAATATTTTGAGGCACGCCATTTGACAGAGTACTGTTTTTGAAGCAATTCGTTAATACTACAATTAAGTATAACTTTAAAAATATTTTTCAAAATTCCTTTACTCAACACAAATTGATGGACTGTAAGGAACTGCAAAATTATGTAACTCTGTAATCGGTTTGCAATAAATGAACAGTATTTAAATCGAGTTAGTGCCAGCTAGCTGACTGACTAGTGAGTTAAGGAAAAACCTGTACTGGACAGTGAGCTTAATGTGCCTGAATGAAAATAACATACTGGTAGTAGGGGATAGGAAATAGAAAAATAAAATGGTTAAAGGTACAACCCACATTTAAGCCCAGTGCGGTTGTACAATAATTTCTCTTGTATCACACATAATACGGGAATTGCTTCTTGAACCTCCTATCACAATATCATACAATTATTCTACTAAACTTCCACGTGTAGAAAAATTAATCAGTTCCAGTGGGTCGTGGGTGGAGAGTCGCTTTGAAAATGATGACGTATTTTATAATTTTTATTAAAAGTTATGATAAATTTATTTGTCTTTCCTAATTCCATCAATCCCTACATGACAAATAGTTATTAAACGCAAATGAAAATGTTTTGGTTGTATGTAGGTGGTAGGTACTTTGTTGCCATGCAATGGGGAAAGATTCACTATTAATGTAGTATCCCGAGTATGTATGTGAAATATTCAATATGCACATTATACCTTTTGACGTAGAATGATAATTTATTTTGTCCTTGGGAACTTGGAAACGTTCACATTCCGAGGATTGAATAAGACGCCAATAGAGGGATCTACAATTATTAGAGAAAATACGGTTGGTGTACTTATAAATTATGTATTTTTTAAAAGTAATTTTTTAGTGTTTTAGTAATCGTGAGCTAATACACAAAAATACTTACATATTTTAAATAGAGTCTCCAGAAATAATAGAACACATTAATAGTAAATGGAAAAAAGGTTTTGTATGTAATAATATATTTCCGGTGCTAAGAATAGTTAGTACTTATACATTCTTGTAATAAAATATACAACTTTCCAAAAGCTTAGATTGCCAAAATAAAAAAAAGATGTAGCCTACGGCCTATCTGCCTATACTGTCTACTGATGTTATGGTTATTTTTTAAAATGCAAAACTTTCAAATTAAATAAGCTGATATCGTCTGTGAGTAACCAAAATGCCCCATATCCATTTTTAGCTAAAAACAATATCAACTATCTAAACAAATATTCAAATTTAATATATATGTCTTGAGAGCATTTAAATAGAACATTTTGCACTTTTCAAACACATGGAATTAGAAATTTTTGCACCTTTTCAAAAACAACGAATTAGAACATTTTGCAACTTTTAAAAAACAAGGAATTAGAACATTTTGCACCTTTTCAAAAACAACGGATTAGAACATTTTCGCACCTTTTCAAAACCATGAAAATATAAAATTTTACTTTTTTCCAAAACTCCTAATTAACATTTTACGCATGTTTCTCATTTTGTTTTTATGACATAGCTCATTTTGATTCTAGCTTAAATTGGATATGGATCATTTTTTTTTGGTTCTTCACAGACGATATAGTTAAAATAACATGTACACCACACCAAACAAAAGCAGAAATTATTCACAAAACCAAAATCGTAAAATATAAAGCAGTCTCTCGTGCCTTAAATTAAGAGCGTATACAGTATAATTCTTACATAAGGAATCCCGTGGGACCTGCCTTTTATATTCCTTTTAGCGGTTATTCCTTTTAACCGTTTAAGGAATTTTCCTTGTACACGGAACATTTTAAATATTTACAGATATACAGTTGAAGTATTTATTATTAGAAAAGCCACAGACAATTTCTTTGTCGGTCATTTCTTCTTCCGTAAGCAAGTTGTCATCTATTGACGCATATGCAGAAAAAGTTAGTGCCTCTACTTCATAATTTTCCATATCCAAAGCTGCAGCCGCTTGTTTCAAGTTATTTCTTAATTTTCTCCTCAATTTTTAAAAAAATTCCTTTTAAATGACCAAAAATTCCATATTCCATAAGATGGTACAAAATCAATTTTCTTATAACGGTTTATTCCTTATGTCAAATACCTTTTAACCGGAAACTTATAACATTGCTAGCATAGACGGCCAACCAAACGGTCTATTTTTCTTCCCTATATCGGTTATTCCCTTTAACCGGGTTGCTTACATACGAATTATACTGTATTATTTTCTTAATTTAAAAGTAATAAGAAGCGACGCAACATGGTAAAAAAATCGATAAAATTCAAAGTCGACAGCCTTTCCATTGTGTTGAATCCTCCAACTTTAATTCCAGTATTTGGAATGGATCTCACTATCCTCGATATTTCAAGGGCATTGCGTGCATTATTCGTTCGAACAACACACTGAGCCCACCGACTCCCGCTTCTACACAAATTACCCACACCCGGATGCGCCGCAATTAGAATCAAGTTTTTGACCTCCGCCATCTGCTGTGGGATTTTGAGTGCTTTTTCGTACATTACAATGTACATTACAATGGCCATCAGCCCAAGGAAAACACCGAACAAGGCAACGATTGGGTCCAGGTGAACAACTTGGATAAAAAAGAATTTCCTCCAATACTAATAGCTACCAAAGATGGGCGCCTTCCTATAAATATGCCTACAATATAGGCGAGGAAATAGGAAGGATGAAGAAATGAAGAAAATTTACAAATTATAGGAAGGAGAAATAGGAAGGAGAATTTGTAAGCCTACTTTCCTATAAAATAGGAAAAAATATAGGAAGGAGAAAATATTGGTAGGAATATAGGATAGGAAAAAATTTTATATAAATTTCTAGGAAGGAAGTCTTTAGATCCAGAAAATTGTCGAAATTTCTGCTGGGGCACATCGCAATTCATAATTGATTTATGGGATTATACTTATAAATTGATTCTCTACTGCCATCTGAACGCTGCAAAGTAGTGCAAAGTATAAACTCAAATCTTAAAAATTTGGCCCGCACCGTGTGATGTGATGAGCAAAAAAACCCGCCTTATCCCCCACTTTTTAAATTTAAACCAAACCAGTAACTCAGAAATCGATGTTGCCAAATTTCATATGAAATAGAAAGGCTGGTACGATTTAGTAGTGATGGTCAACCTATCCTGTTCTCAATAGTGATAGGGCCACTATTGCTTTTTTAGAACTATTTTAAATAGTGACAGCGATAGCGCCAGGTCAAATAATAGAAATGCTGTGAAATTTGGTAAGATATAGGAAAAAATAAGAATGGTGTAAAATTTGATGGGATTTAGGATGTAGGGCAAAAATAGGAAGGCTGTAAAGTTTGATATGATTTAGGGAAAAAGTAGGAAGGCTGTAGAATTTGATAGGATATAGGAAAAAATAGGAAGGCTGATTTTCAGATTCCAAAATAGGAAGGAAATAAGAAGGGTGAAATTTTTTGTAGGAAATAGGAAGGAAATAGGAGCTGAAATTTGTTTTGTAGGAAATAGGAAAAATGTAGGTAGGCGAATAAAGTGCCCATCACTAAGCTAAACAGCATAACTTGAAGTACAAAATGAGTACTGCGTTGCTTTGGTTAAAAAGCTGAATGAGGATTTGTAGATGGCGACAGTGGCGTAGCGTATTTTGGATGTCTTGTTTTTTAGCGAACACTGTCCTCCTAAATCACACAAATATTTCAAAACAGATTATTGAAAACAGTCATTTGATTTTTGTAAAAAGACACACTATTATAAAATTATCAAGTACCTATACACTGATTTGTAATTGATTGAATTCCGAACGACAGATCATTGTGTAGGTATTCAAAAAATAATAATTGAAAATTAACTACGAAAAAGGAGCAGCCCACACCCAAGACGCCCATTAAAAATTCAATTGTGTACCCAAAATGACAAAATTCAAAAGTGTCTTGTTGTCGTCAGTCATAAGTTGAAAAAGAAGCTGAGGTCTTGTAGGGTCCGCAAAAACACTAACTGCTCCAAATACATATGCTATATCGAGACCCCAACAGGGTAAACAACAATTTTTAGTGTTTGTAATGATAATTTTAATTGTGTTTTTGAATTTCTTGATTTGTTTTGAATTTCCCATGAGAACTCATTCCGTACAACTGAAAGGACTCCAGCCCATTTCTTGCAACTTAAGGCAAATTCTGGCAAATAGTTCCATTAACAAAAATCCAATCGTGTAGAAAAAAAGGATTGAAAATGGTTAATATTAAAAGTTCTGTAAGTTACTGTGTTGTGGATGAGCTTGCAGAATGTGTACGCCATATGTAAAAAGTAGATAGAATAAAATAAGAAGTAGCAATTCCAAAATATTCTTTTCAGTAAGGATGATGGTTTTCCTATTTTTTCATTCTTGGCATTAAAGTCAAATGGAATGATGCAGAATTTTGAAAAGTATTTGAACGCAAGGCAATTGGCGTAGTTTTCACGTCTAGACAACATTTTTGTTTCTTGCGGTTGAAAATAGAAAAAAAGTACTAGTTGGTTTTATAAGCACTGGTGATACAAAAAGATTAAAAATAAAGGGTTCGTTCTACTTAAGGGCGTATTATGTGGTAAAGATGCGGATGAAAGTGGTAATAAATGAGAAAACGTTTTAAGAATAAAAATAATCATGGAGTATGTCTCAATTCTCAATTGAAAGAGTACATATGTCTGGAACTTTATTTACTGCTTAAAAGTTAGCCAACTTCCATGGTCAGACATGCCAATGAACTGCTACGTAAGGGTCACAGTCAAGAGTAAATACTTAATTATACATAAATAATGGGCGCTCTTAAATACTGACAGTTTGACGGATGTCATCTGTCAATATCTTATAGGAGCCTATAGCTTATACCAACAGAGAGAAAATATTAGAATTAGAAACATACATAAATATTTAAATACTCGAAAACGAATATTGATAACACTAAATACTTGACCAATGATGACTTACAACTATCGTAAACATTAGACTATGATTCGATCGAAACTGCTGATTATCTAGTAAGTGACACATCGATCATTGCTTAAAATAGAAGGGCCGGATATAATAAATTGTAATTTAATTATTAGTGATTTAAATAGAGCTACTGTAATTATGTCGTAATATTAGTTAAAGAATTGCCGCTCTGCGGCTCTGCACTTGATCATGACTAGAAACGAAGTTGGTTACGGATTATTTTAAAATTCAAAATCGTCTATATAAAACGATTGATTATTTGGTATACAAATTATAATAAATGTAAAACATTGTGTACAGTTTTAATGATTGCTGCGGATTTGCAGTTATTATAAAAAAATCGATATAGTAATTATGAGATATTCTGTTTTGCATATTTAAAAAATTGTGAAGGTAAATCTACGTTTTACAATTATTTTTGTAGGCACATATCATTCCATTGCGGGCAACACCGTATATGTATCAATAAATGGCATACAATTATAATTTCTAAACAACCAGCTGTTAAACAGCTTAGGCAAACTCACGTAAGGTTAGAACTGAACTCCTGTCGATAAGTACTAATTGATTTCAAATTATTCTTGACGTTATAATACGTAGAGATAATTTCAAATAAGTCATTATTGCGAAGAAAAAATTGGAAGTTCAATGAAGCAGATACATACTTCCAATTTACAAGAAATAGCCTCAGTAAATAATTACTTTTACATACAGTATTTCCTAGAATTTCTGGTTGCAAATAAGCGCCGGGGCGTCACTCAAGAATATGTAACAAGAGCCCGGGCGCTTATTCCAGGAAATACGGTATATTTATTACATGACATCTACCACTGAAAAATTATCATTTTGTAAGTACACGAATTACACACTATTTTGTGAATCACTTGCTAATCATAGCTAAACGCACGTTTTCAAGCGCAATATTTTATATTCTGTTAAACTTGTATTTATATTTAGCAACGGAATTCGTTTCTTTTATAATTAGAATTTATAATGCTTAAATTTTAACAATAAATTTGTATTTCGACACAAGGATTACAAATAATTACATAGATATGTACAATAATGTTGCCTTTCCACATTAATTTGTTAACATTTAGAAAAAGTTAAAGCAGTTAATTATTTAAAAATACTTTACCAAGTTTGTTAACTATAGCAGTTTACCTTCAAGTAGAAGGCGATCGTAAGATTTAAAAATACATTTTTTAAACATAATTAATCATCACAATAATGGTTGGGATTATATTGTCTGTGAAGAGCCAAAATGACCCATATCCATTTGTAGCTAAAAAAAATATCCGCCATCTACAAAAATATTGAAAAATGGCTTGAAAGTAGTTGAAAGCATTTAGATAAAATATTTTGCACTTTTCAAAAACATGTAAATAGAACATTTTACACTTTTCAAAAATATGTAAATGGAACAGTGTACATTTTTCAAAAACATGTAAATATAACATTTTACACTTTTCAAAGAACATGTAAATAGAACATTTTACGCTTTTCAAAACTATGAAAATAGAACATTTTGATGTTTTCAAAAACGTGTGAATAGAAAATTTTACACTTTTGAAAAACAAGTAAATAGAACAATTTACACTTTTCAAAAACATGTTAAAGGACATTTTGCGATTTTCAAAAACTCTGAATTGACATTTTACGCATGTTTCTTATTTTGTTTTTATGACATAGCTCATTTTCATTCTAGATTAAATTGGATATGGGTCATTTGGTTCTTCACAGACGATATCTGACATAACAGTCATTGCATGGACGGAGCATTCCCTAAGCATTGCAAGAATATCAAAGGTGCTTTGTCAACACTCACATAATCTTTCAAAATCACACTAAATTTCAGAATTCTGATCAATGATATACCGCGGCAAACTAGACTAGATAAACTACCGAAAATTCGTAGTAAATTCAATACACAATACTTGGTTGGTGACCGGTGTAACTCATCTTCAATCTTCACTCAATCTTCAACTTTCTTGACAAATCCATAGCCAACCTCAGATCAGCCACCTCGTTATAAGGTGGAGGCACTGTAATGGTTCAAAATAAAGTTTAAATATAGGTTAAAATAAAGAAATTAATTTAATAATGTAAAAAATGTGAAAATATATAGTGGTTACAAATATCGTCTGTGAAGAACCAAAATGACCAATATCCCATTTAAGCTACAATAAAATCGAGCTATGTCATAAAAACAAAATGAGAAATATGCGTAACATGTTAATTAAGATTTTTTGAAAAGCGTAAAATGTTTTATTTAAATATTTTTTAAAAATGCAATATATTCCATGTGAATGATTTCAAGACCTGTTTAAATATTTTTGTAGATAGTGCATATTGGTTTTAGCTACAAATGGATATGGATAATTTTGGTTCTTCACAGACGATATAGCGCTCTGCAATTTGTGATAATAAACTTAAAAAATATCACCATTTAATTATTACGCACATGTTTCAAGAGAAGATGCTCTACATAATCCGACTAATGATAGTTCTGAGTAGGTTGGAGGTAAACTAACACGTCTGCGAGATAAACTACTTCTCCTTGACGTCGACGCCGACGGAAATGAGATTGGCAATACCTCAAGGGAGTCTCCAGTAGTGAGATCAGCAGGATTACAATACTATAGTTAGTTAGACACATTTCCGTAGTTTAGCATGTGTACACATACTTACAATAGAATTATATACTATATGCACAGTAATTGAATCCTCGGATGTCGAACTCGGTTTTAATGATGAGAAATAACAACAAAATGAATAATCTAATATTAACTCCGAACACTGACCTGATGATCTAAAATCGTAATATCCCCTTTGTTTTGGTTCACGATCTCATCGCTGGGTACATTTGTGCGTGTGGATCCGATTGTAACTGGAATTTCACCTGTTACCTCACCCTTCCCGATCACCAAAATGGTGAACTGAAATATATAAAAATTAGAAACCATTCCTATTTTGCATTGAAATGACAAAATTAGTTTATCCGAAGTGAAGGCTAATTAAATAATTTTAAAATGTTTTACAAATATTCATTTTACCCGAACAAAATGAAAAATATCGATGCATTCAGGTTTAGTACTATAGCTGTAGAGTAAAACTTTTGAAGTGTCTAAACATCCTTCCCATTCCAAATTTGGTTTCGTACCCACCATCCCTGGGTATTTAACCAAAGAGATCGTAGTAAAGTGTGACTTTGAAAAACCACATGTATAATATTTTAATTTTTGAACCAGGCTCAAGGAAGCCTCACTAATTCTTCCTCCATACTGATTCGTAATAGTTAGCTTAAACTTAATGATTTCACCAAGGACAAGCTTGGACTGATCCAGAAGTAAATCTCCTTGTATACAAGACTTGGCTGTTCCCCCAGTCACCGCACCCTCACGTTTTGATGTGACTTGTAAAAGGCTTAATTCACTAAGATTACAATTAATTCTCGGACGTAAAATAATTTCTTTCTCGTAGAACTTGGAAAGCATTAAATAGTCAATTGCCCCTGCTGGCTTCGTTTTAAATTTTGATTCAGGGATTGGAATTGGATTCATGTAAAGGCATAGGAGGTGCTGAATGCAGCCTAAACTATTTTTGATTGTCGGCGGGATATTTGAAAAATTGTCTAGTTCTACAGTGAACGGGAAAGTGTGAATTCCGACATTGAGGTGAGTTCGAAGGGCATTAGAGACGATGGAGCTATCCATTGTGGAATATTGAAGCATCATTATCGAGCTTTGTTTCCTTCGATTCGTTAAAGTTGATGGGATATCTATAGGCGAAGTGAATAATTTTGAATTTACAGAATTGGGTATAGTTAAGTACCATATTGAGTAGTGCGTATTTTTAGTGTTTTATTAGTATAAAATAATATGATTTTCATTAACTTAACTATTTGATACCAGTTTTTTAAAAGATACAAGGTGCTCTACGGGTGACTGGTAACATTTTTGTGTCACCTATTTATCTTTGAGACTATGATACTAATTTTTGAAACGGTAAATAAATAAATAAAAGTTCCGCTACTTTTTAAAAATTAAAGGTTTGAATAATAGTGTAACATTAATCAATTATTATTCGGCTTACCAGCGCTAAGGTACACTCTGTGCCCCAATTCGCATGCACCCCCTTTCACGAGCTTTAAATGGGACCTTATAATATCTGCTGTGTGGTATATGTCCACCAGTTGTGGGTCGCACCAGGTCGGGGAAATAAGTATAGGCATTGCCTTTCTTGGATTGGAATTTGGGGTAGGTACATTTGATGTCGCTTTTCCTACAAGGATCAGGCTTGTCCCTGCGTCATTTTGATTAAGTAAATTATTAAATAAATAACTATTGCCCATTATGCAGATGCCGAACCGTATATATACATTTTGGGTGCGTAGTGTCTCAGTAAGTGCAATGTTTGCAATGATCTGTGTTCTCAAATAAGATATTATGCCTGATCCTTATTGTACTTACTGGACAATACTTACCATAGAACGTTGTTGGTTTACTAACTGTCAAAACGACACGCCCTGAAATTATTGACTCCGACTCTGAAGTTGGATTTGCTTCGTCATCCACAAAAATTTGACAATCCAGGTCAAAAATTTGTGTGGATTGCTCCCATTTATTATTAGTTACTAAAACTACTGATTTAGGCATTTTTCTGTTTTTCCTAAAGTTAAAAATTAAATTACAAGCAGGTCCAGGTTCAAAAGCTAGTAGCGGTAATAATTATACATTTGAATATTTTAAAAGCACTTTTTCGAATTTCGATGAATGGAAAATGGAACTATCCCTATCAACTTCGCGGAATCCGCCAAAACCGAGAAACCCGAGGATACCGAGAACAAGTTGCTTATTGTCACTCGTTCAGAACGTATATGTCCTAATCCCATTATCCCGTGAGTCTACAGTAGCTGTACACGTATTTCCAGTGAATACATATTAAAGGAATGTATAGTACGCAGTTATCTCGGAAAACTCCGAGCTAGTATCGATTATTTCATGAAATGTCAAGCTTCCTGAAAGTTCTATGTACATAGTGTGTATCTAAAGGATGCCATGGACACGCTGCATAAGTGCGTAGATTGAAATGAGAATCGGTCATGCTGTCAGGCTATTAACCATCTTATTATTATCTCATTATATTGTAGTCACAATGTGGATAAAATACACAATGTAGTTGATAGTCCTCAAAAAATTTTGAAGTTATTCTCGATGATAATGCTTCGATATAGTGAATTACCTAATATAATACTTTATTTCCCAGGTTTATCTTAAGTAATAATTCTACAATTCTACTTCTTTTAAAATAGGTACCGTATTTCCTCGAGTATGCGCCAGGGCGCTTATTAAATTTTTTGGAGTGGCAGCCCGGCACTTATTTGAGCCCGGCGCTACTTTATTTTTTTAAAGTTTAATGTCAAAAATGAAACTAATTCATACGAAATTATCCCCCAAAACCCCAGTTTTTGTGTTGGTTTTTATTAACAAAAGTAGTGTGTATTAGAGATTACTTTTGACCAAATCTTACTATCATTCAATTATTTTGAATATACTGTATATTGCTTCTAATATGTCTATGGGTTGTGCATAACCCAGCGCTTATTTTAGACCCGGCGCTTATTCGAAGAAATAAGGCCAAGGGAAATAATTTAGACAGCGTATGTCTCTTACAGTCATTTGTATTTTACTATTTTACAAGCTGCAGGTACATACTACGCCTATTTTACTCATGCAGGTGCTTGATATGAAGAAACAAATCCAGTTTAACACACGGGGGATACCGCTCAAAATTTATTAATTATATACGCATATGTAAAGAAGTACAAAGCTAGACCAGATACAACAATTTCCATTTGTGCAAGGGATAACGTTTTGATAAATAATTATAAGAGAGGTTCACTATACTCATCCTCTAATAGTACTTTGTTCCATAATAATTTATAAACGTTGCAGAGTTGCAGAATACTGTACATTACAGGCTCGTCTACTATTACAGCAAATACGGTATGTTATATTAATTTGCCTTTGATATAAAATATGAATTAATTATTACCTCAGGGCTAAAAGTGTTTTTTTAATACATATACAAATCATCCAACATCATTGGAAATTCGTTCATCATGTTTTGCTTGTTAAACGAGTAGTGAATAAAAAAAGCTTTATTATACAGGTAAAAATAACAGGGACTTTTGACTAGGTTTTTAAACTGCTGTAGTTTGTACTTGTACACTAGGATCAGTTAATAATAATTAATTAATATACACATAGTTTTACATTTAAACAATGTACTGCTTCTTTCGCCAGTATGCGAATTTGAAAGCAAAATGACAATCGCTATGTATGTAAAATATTAATCGCCATGAAAGTTACGACGAAGGGACACAGAGTTAGTTTCTGCAGGAATAGCAAACACTTCGCCACTCCGAACATCGTCCATAAAAACTTCCGCCATGGATATTATGGGCGACATGACAATCATCTGCTCCACAGATTCTAATTCCATTTCATGTCGTAAGCTACTGCCTTTTATATCGCTATTTGAAGATGATGATGATGATGATGATGACGTTGAGTGATCTTGACTTGAACTGTCATCAATCCCGATTTCATCCGATGATTTTGTGGGTGTGTGGCGAGGGCGAGATCGTGATGCTAAGTAGGGATTTTGTGACTGAATTCTGTGTCTTGGCTGGGGTAATGAATGGACATCACGCTCAATAATATTTCGGCCATTGTTGTGCCGTCGCCCTGTTACAGTTGCCATTACAGTAGGCTCCTCTGATGACGGCCTTGTTTGGGAATTTGTGATTAGTCTCGGGTCACTGTTTCTGTTGGTGTTGGTATTACTCATTGTCAGTGTTGCATCTTCTTGATCTCCGTTGAGGGTTTTGATTAGCATTCGCTGACAGGAGTGGTGATCTTTGCTCCGAGTACCAGCCAAACCCCACAGGGTTTGAACGAGACATGGGATGAAGGCCATTTCCTCGTTTTCGTGGATTTCTATTCTAGATGGCGTCGCTGCGGTTGTTGTTGTTGTTGCTGTTGTTGTTGTTGGTACGGTTGCAGGATTGTAATGGGCTCTAATGTCATTCCTAGAGTAGGGGTTAAAATTTAGTGATAGAAAACACCATATTTATTAGCAATGCTGGTTCTCAAAATGCAGAAAATTCTATACGTATTTATAAATTGTAAAATTGTGAAAGTTCAAATGATACTTACCTATAAGTACGTTCATTGCTGCTTGCACAATATTTCAATAACTCCGTTCTATCACAAGGTTTTCGACAACATTCGTCTGTGATTGGGGCTTCACGTAAAGCTCGGACCGGTATTTCCCCAGGTGTATGTAGCCTCTGTCTTAATAATTGAAACCCCAGATTTTGTCCACCACCAACACCGTCTGTAAACAATATTAGTACATATTATAGTGTTCCCGTTTTTCGAAGGTATATAAATATTATTTTCTGTATAGATACTCAAATAAGCGCTGGGGTGGGGCGCGCCAATAATCCGGAAATTCCGAATAAATACGAATAAAAGCTTATCGAGGGTGAAGGATGAAATTGGTTTCCTTCCTAGTTTTTCTAGAAGCAAATTGGTGTCATTCCAATTTTCTTTAAAATTAAAACCGTTTCGTTCCATCGAAATTGCTAAGGAAGGAAACTGTTTTGATTTTAAGAAACATTTGAAGAAAACCAACTTGATCCTTCACCCTCGGTATGACACCTTGACTTACCATTAGTTAAGCGTGGAAATGAGCATAAAATTCGAAAAAAACGGAAAACCCGGAATTTCGGAAGTATTTTTAATTCTACTTTTGTTGCTAATATTTAATACATTTTAGGGCCGTATATGTCTTATAAGCTTTTTAAAAGCTTTAGGTTTGCATTAGGCATTAGTACAATTAACTTGGGTGCTCACAACACATGTTATGTGCGCTTTATTTGTAAAGCAATAATCAACAAAATTAGGATTTACTATTTTGTTTAATTTTATCGCTTTTTACCCTAATAAATATATGATTTACACAATGTT
The DNA here is from genome assembly GCA_949802685.1 of Dicyrtomina minuta. NCBI lineage: Eukaryota > Metazoa > Arthropoda > Collembola > Symphypleona > Dicyrtomidae > Dicyrtomina > Dicyrtomina minuta. Next base: position 51,688,058 of record OX461808.1, read on the forward strand.
AATACCACGAGGGGTTATTATGGTAAAAAAACCAAGGGGCTTCGTCCCTTTTTTTTATATCGCTGGACAGCCGTGAAGAAATGGCAACCAAGAGTTTTTTCTTAAATTTTTTTAAATTTCCCGCCAAATCTTAAAATCAAAATTTCGACATGTTACTAAATGAGGGTAAACATAAACACTATTTAACTTGTTGTTACTAGCCCGATCGGGATTAGTTTTTTAATGTAGTAACTTTAATTTTTTTAAAGTGGCCGGCCGATTTTAATAAATGATACATTATTTTGAAGCCCTGACAAAACTGAGAAAACCATATTTTTGTTTTAAGCTTCTGGCCCATGCAACAATTTTTGGGCGAAATTTTCAAAAAAAAGTAACGGTTTAAAAAAAAATGCCGTGCGTTTGTCGATAAGCTAATCCACACACCATTTTTTGGAATCTACTCGTCATTACCTTTTGAATGATGCATCACACGTTGAAATTGGCCAAGTATTTCAAAATTGTAAAAATTCCGCTAAATTATGTAGATAGGTAGTAATAAATGTTTAGTTTCAATATTAAACTGGGTTTTTTGATCATTCTTAATCCGAAAATAAGCCGGATTTTAGAAAGGTAAAACCAGGAAATTTCCGGAAAAAAGTAAAGAATCCGGAAATTTGGTGCGGCCTGCTTATTAAAAACATTTACAGTACACAAATACACCTCATTTCTACCTAGGTATTTACATTTGGAAAATAATTCGCTTGTTTTTGCAAACTATAATATATAGGTACGTGTTTTAAATTGAATTTCAATGATGAGAACTTACGTCGATATGTTGCAGGAATGGTTCTTGGTGTTGGATTATAGTAGCCTCCTCGGTTCTCTGCATAGCAAATCGAGTCCAGTAAAAATCTTAAATTGCTCCCACAAGCTTGGAAACTTTCATTCTCTCCAGGCTCACGGCGTTGATCTAATACTAATGATTTGGCCCTGACTGCTACTGGACCAATCAACCAGTTGGGCAGAATAAAAGGTACGACTATTGCACAGAGCCTCAGTGCCAACGACAGAGGGGAAAATCTTGATCGTAACTTCATTTTCTCTACCAAGTGTAGCCTGTCAAGTTGTATGTAACTGATGTATTATACGAATGCAAACTTAAGGATAAAATCAAAATTATTTTACCTATAGGTATATCAAAGTTACCCACCTACTTCAAAACCTATCCGAATAGTACAAATAAATAAATTAGTAATATTGGTGCTTATACTAAATTTTGAAAATCAAGTTACTAAAATTGTAGTATTTCTAAAACATAAATTTTTAGAACACTAAAAGCTATATGAAATGAGTAGGAAAATCACAGCTAACAAATACAAGTCCAAACGAGAAAGTCCCAAACTCAAGCCAATGCTAAAGTAACAAACTAACTAGAAATATTTATTCAAGATTCTTCCCTTTTATACTTAAGGTTGACAATGATAACGTCGGTAGTTCGGATTCGGGCAGATCCGAGTGGGTGACATGTTAACAAAACCGAATGAATAGTATGAATAGTTAGAATGAATAATAATATGAGAGACAACCAAAGAAAATATGGAATAATATTATCTATTGAATTTGGGTGCTGTTAATTAATTATATGGTACTCAAGGCATAGGATAGGATATTATAGGATACTCAAGGCCTTAAAGATACACACATTAGATCTATTGATTTGAAATTATGAATGGAAATGAAATTACTGTAAGCACACAATTGAGTGGGTTCTTCAAGGATATGAAATTAATACAGAATACCTATTCATTATTCTGAGAAATTGCATTTATATCTGGGGATCAAAGAGTTATTCCGGAGTACATGCATTTTTAGTTAAACTATCAATTAAATTTTAAAAATTGTAACAGTAAACTTATAAAATTTTGGGACAAGTAGTGATTTATTTAGTGTCATCAAGAAAGGCTTGATGTATTCATTTCATTAATTTCATTCAAAGTTAACCCTGCTACCTACTGCAGTTAAAAGTCTTTTCACTTTTTTTCATGTTACATAAGATTACAATGGCAAACGCTTCAGTAAAATTGAATTGGATAATTAGCCAATGGAAAGTATAATTGAAAATGAAGGTAATATTAATAGTTCATGTTCATATTCATAATAATATATGTAATGACGGTTTAAAAGGTGAGTACACAAAATAATTTTCGATTTTAAAATTACAGAGAAATGTTTTACGCAAAGCAGTAAGTCGTACCGTCTAAAGAAGTTCTTTGTAAAATCACGTCCAGTGTGTTGCAAGGCCATATTATTATCATCAAAGAAAATAAAGTACTATTCTAGAATCCAAAACTAGTTGATTCGTCTATTCACTACGGGTTTTGATCAAAGACCTGATCGCTATTTATTTTTAATTTTACGAGCTGATGCTAAATTTGTAGCTTGGGGATCATCCACAAATGACATCATAATAAAAAAATCGCCATTTTTCAGGACCCTATGACTCCCCTGTCATCAGCATAACCATTGTGCAAATGGCTATCTTGAGCATGGGATGTCATCAGTTACCAAGTTGACCCACTGACCCTACTGGTGACGTCATTTGTGGACGATCGTTTGGGGGTGCTATATCAAATCCGAAGTAGCAAAAATGATTGGTTATTAGAAATAGAAATAAAAGAAATATTTTTTTTCTTACATTGAACAAGTTTCCATCGACTGCATACGCTTTCAAATCAGGGTAATTTCATACACAATTTTCCAACACTGCTTTACAAATAGAAAAGTAATGAGAATTTTATTTTATTTCCAATTTTACTGTGAGTAAAAAATGTATACTTAATTAATTATGATGCCAAAAATAAAACTGAAATCACAGAAGAAAAGCGTACCTATTCTTTTGTCCAAATTAAAGCGTTGGAAGGCACGTGAGACGGCTATATCCGTAGGTAGGTAATAAATTGTGTGGGCTACCTGAAATTTTATAATCTCAATTATTGTTCCCGAATATTTTGTAGAAATTACATTTCTTTCAAGAAAAAAGTTTCTTTTCTAAAGAAAGATCTGATTTGCACTTTACGGTACGATACATCTGTATAGTCACTAGCTTGAGCTGGAAGGACAACTACCCACGGCTAGTAGTACATATTTCCAACTGAGTAGTAATAATTGATTACATTTTGTCGGCAATAAATGAGTTAAAATAGAATAAATAATGTATGATGTTTTATGCAAAAAAGAAGACTGCAATTAAATATAATTATTTATGATAGTTTGGGATTTTACATTGAATCTTACTACGACCAGACATTTTCAGATGACAGGCATTGCATAAGTAGTGATTTTGTTCACATGTTCACAACTCACGATGTGAGTGTAATAGTTGCACATTGAACTTACATTTTCAGCTTTGCTTGTACAAAATTTAATTTAATTGCAATTATCAAAATCACAATATTCTAATCAGGAGGAGGTGGATATATAATTCTATAGTAAATTGAATAAATAAACTTTACAATAAAGCGGATCTAGCCGCGTCGTCAGCATATACAGAGATAGGCAAAAGAGTTACATAAATGAATAGCGTGTAATCAGCAGCTTGATTTTTTCCTTACTTAAAGTGCACCCACTTACTATACTGACTGCGTGGGTGGTGTTGTAATGTATCTGGAATTATTAAGAAGTGTCTGCTTACTGACTACGAAGATTGACAGTCAGGAAGATGAAGTTCTTGCAACAGGAAAACCTGCACTCATACAGATAACATGAGTATTATCGGAAAATTCGGAAATAGAGTATGAAGCTGTGATGTGACGTCATTACAATTTGCTTTAAACTGGCTACTAGATTACTATATCATTGCATTTACAAATATTATTCAATCAAAATTTTCATGGAATAAGACAGATCAGATTATTAGCTACATATAAAAGTCACGAAAGTTCACTCAGCCCGCAGTTGTAAGTTGGAACGAAAATGCAGATATTTGACAGGGTATGTACGATTAATTATTTCAGTAAAAACAAAACAATAATTATTATAGTAAATACATATTAAATGTCCCTCTAGAGAAAACAGAACTTGGTGGTACTGGTACATATTGGGTGTCTATCTTCTCTATAGAAAAGCTGTGGGTGTAGAATATAACATCTACATGTTTTTAATGATTTTTTAATAATTTTTAATTTTGTGTCGGTCATTTAGTGCACAATTTCCTTACTTTACCTTGGCCACTCTTAAAGATCAAATGTTTAAAAAAATTAAATCTTAGCAACTATAAAAAATTGTTACACAGTTCAAATGCCCTCAAATGCTTATTCATTATGCCGTAATTATGCCGTGATGACAGCGTTTTTTAAAACACTACTACGCCAATGACCATATCGTCCGCGAAGAACCATAATGACCCATATCCAATTTAAGCTAGAATTAAAATGAGCTATTTCATTAAAAAAAATGAGAAACATACGTAAAATGTTAATTAGAAGCTTTTTAAAAGTGTAAAATGTTTTATTTGCATGTTTTTGAAAAGTGCAAAATGTTCTATTTACATGTTGTTTGAAAAGTTTAAAATGTTGTATTTGAAAGTGTTTTTGAAAAGTACAAAATATTCTATTTGAATGCTTTCAGTACATGTTTCAATATTTTTGTAGATAGTGGATATTGTTTTTAGCTAAAAATGGATATGGGTCTATTTGTTTCTTCACAGACGATAGATAATTATGCAAACACACATACAAGCTATTAAATACGTACGAAGCGTATTTAGAACCACGAGTAAAGAAAACAAATAGCAACAAAGATTATAAAAAAACATGATATGTACTATGGCATAGTGTGTATCGTTACCACAGCTGCAGTCTTTCCAGTCCTAGCCATTTTTGGCCATCAAATTTTCATATTTTAAATATATTTAAAAGTGTGTGTTTCTTTAGATGCCCAGTAAAATTCACCCTTTGCATATTCAAAGGTATTATCGCACACAGATAACTAATATTCATTATGCTGTATTTTTAATGTTGGTTGATCATAAAAACACTAATTTTGGGTGAGTTATCTTTTAAGGAAATCTAATAAGCAGGCCGCGTCAAATTTCCGGATTTTGACTTCTCAAATTTCCGGGTATTTCCTGATTTTGCCTTCAAAAAATCCTGATTATTTCCAGATTTTTTCCGGTTTTTTTCGGGTTTTAATAGCGAAGCAATATTATTTTATGTTTTTTTTTCAATTAATACTTTTATTTTAAAAAAATAACTAGCTGTTGTAATAACATTGTAAAAACTATACAATTGATAATACGAAACAACAAAACTAAATTTCGAATATGTTAATACTAAAAATCATCATTGCATTGCAAACAATACCGTCAATGCTTCAAAACTGCAACACCAAACCACCACAGTTACAGTTTTTCTGTTTTTACCTTTAAACCTGAATTTAGAAAATCTCGAACTCGTGTTAGCACAGTTAGTCGGATTTGAGGACGAAAAGTTCAAAACGAATGGCCTGATTATGATTCGAAATTCTTCAATAGGAATTTGAATCTTGAAAAGTAATAAACACTGCTTAACTTGATAGTAGTAGAATACTGTATTTCAAGGCTATTTCTTACAAACGCATTAGATGATACGCAGAAGTAGTGTGTTATTTACTACCATAGAATATGAATCAACGTCAAAGTCCACCAAAGCGTCATAGTGTGCACTCAAGTTTATAACACTAATGAAAACATTAAAATTGTAACATGAATTCGATCTTCACACGGGTAAAATATTTTAAAAACTTGTGAATTTCAATATTTTTTCAAAATTCCTGATTATTTCCGGATTTTTTTCAAATTTCCGGAATTTCCGGATTTTTCCGATTTTTTTTTTCATTTTCTGGCTCATCTAACTTTATAAAAGTTATTTTAGTGGCAAGTCACTATGTCATACGCATTTCCGGATTGGCGCGCCCTACTAATAAGGGATCGTCGATAAATGATGCCATCGAAATATCCACGATGCAAGTGCAATTTTATCTTTGATGTCGGGCTTCGCCAGTCATACAGAATATTCAAACAATTCAAAAAGCCGTATATATGTGTTCGTTGGCACTAGATTTAAATTATTGTATTTCTGAGGCTCACGATTTTATTTGTATATCGTCTGAGCCGAATAGCCGAAGGCGAATGAAACGAAGTTAGTTGCCTATAACTACAATTAATCTTTCAAAATATTATGCTCTTAAGATTTGCGGGCAAATTCTTTACTGTATGAACTTCCCTGTTTAGTTAAAATTGTTTCCATAATTTTGTAGTTTTGAAATTTTAAAATTTTACGGCGTTGTATAGCTTCATAATAGTTTTCATTGTTTCAGTTTGATTTCAATTGTATATCTTCAGGAACTTCAGATTATGTATCTTCACATCGTAGTCCTTGTTCCGGGGTTTTGTTATTTTTCCTGCATAAAATTTACATAAATGCGTGGCTTTTAAAATCGTTTTTTACAAACCTCATTAATTTTTGACAAAAGTGAATTGAATTAGATTGTTCTAAAGTTCATAAAATATTTTTTAGATGATCCTATCAATCCTATGAGTATGCAAATTTTTGAATTAATTTAAAACTGATGAAAAATCAAATATGCAGTATTTTACACCTTAGTTCTGGGTTAATTGGTTTTCAGCGTATGAATATTGGTTTACATTATAAATGACATCTCTATCATTTGGAAACAGATTCCTGATAGATCTAGATGTCACTATGTTGACAATGCTGTGTGTATATTCTGCAGGTAGATACATACATCAAATTAGTATAACTAAATTGCACTGTTAATGTTAATAATGTATTAGTGAGAAATTTGATGAGGTTGGATAGGCATCCATTGGTGTAAAATAGTCAATTATGAGCAAATTAGACTTTCGTGTGTTTGTTGCCACCGTCCTGCTTTCGTGCATGATTACAAGCATCACATTTGCAGTCACACCAAAAATGTTATTCTCGATTCTCTGAGAATGCATTTACTCAAAAAATTTATCGGCCGTTGTCGTACTTGTATGTATTACAATGTAAGTATTAAATTATTTAAGTAACTATGCATAAAGTTTATAATTCGAGCCCAAATGCGTACACGATCATGAATCTGCTCCGTGTCATTAGTCGTAAGAAATTCTCCTGGGAATAAACAGTACTGAAAAGAAATTCGGGAATTACATTTTATTTATATTTTTGGTTACAATTTTTAAAGTAACCTATAAAAACAAATACATCTAGATATATATTTATATATATTATTTTTTTGTAAGTAATAACGTTACATAATAAAATGGTCTACGATTAAGTACAACGGTTAAAAGTGCACTCAGATTATATAACAATAATAATTATGTATATAATATATAGGTACATTTAAACATTTATAATTTAAAATGAGAACTAGATATAATAAAGCTAGTTGGCAGTTTTGGAATCTTTGATTTCGAGGATACTTGAAGGTACTACAGATAATTACAGTAATAACGATATAATAAACCTATTTATTATTACTCAAGCATATCTTTGATTTATTGAATTAGCTACGTGTATTTGTGACTATAGTATGTATTATGTACTTATATATTTCGTCGCTGAAGGTTTAAGACGTGCAGTCTAAAATATTCCGTAAACACAATTTTATTTATTTTTTATTCACAACTACACGCACAATATCAATACAGAACATGAAGAAGTTACACTTATGTACGGTACTTACATTGCTGGAAGCAATTTTCATTTAAGTAAGCGTGACATGGCAAAATTTTGCGTTTAGGGAAAATTGTATATTGTAAGTTTTATACCTTTAAAGGCGAGTATACATTAATACATTCTTACTACTAATATTATTAAGGCAACGAAATGACGTAAGAAAATTGATTAAAACAGATCATGCATAAGTAAGCATGGGAATTATAATTTTGCTTGAATTTAAAAATATTCAAATTATCCAAAGTTTACATTGAAAAAGCTAATATATTTAATTATGTAATGCCCTAAAACAATGTCGAGATACATTTTACGTAGTGCGGTGAAGAAGAAAGAGTCGGTAGCGAAAGCACAGTATGTTAATGTTAGTCTTTTCAGTAGGATATTTTCTTTTGTCATTCGAAGTTGGTTCCATGTACACATTAAATTCAGACATCCAAGAATGGAAGGAGAATAATTCAATTTATACGAAATATTTGTTGAATACATTAAAACACCCGCAATAGGAGTAGCTATAATCTTAAGCCGTAGCGATTAAATGTAAATTTTACATGACTTTTAAAAATATCGAGTTCGTCATTTGCAATTGCAGAAGCACACGATGATAAAAAAAACTTATTATTCGTTCGTACACGGTAAAACTAAGACTCTTGTGAGGCGGTGTGCGCCAGCTGACTTTGTTTCTCTCCTTTTTTCCCTTTCAAGATTTTCAGTGGAGTATACTTTCCACTTGGAGCTTCAATATAAAAAAAAACCGATTATACTTTTTAATTATAAAATATGAAATGCTGTATTTTGGTTTTGAACACAATAAAATAGAACGAAATTTGAATATGAAGGTATTGAAAATTTAAATATATATACGGATAGTATAACTTACAAAAGCCGTGGTCCAAATCATACTGTCTACTATACGGATTTGGCTTGAGTAAACAGTAGTAGAATAGCAAATAGAATAAACATACTATCACTGATAAAACTGCACATACTTTGAGTACTATTTCTCTCGATGTGAATATCAGCGCCACGTAGGCCAAGCAGCACCCTAATCCCCGACCTAAAAAATACAAATGTTTTTAATGTTTTAATCAAAATCAAAAGTAAACTATTAAAACTTTAAAAGACAAGTTTAAACTATACAAAATTGATGAAATAATTTTCGAATCTTACCAATGCAACAGTACAAGATAACAATAATAGCTTGACAGGTACCCACAAGGCTCCTTGGGGCAGCATTGTAAGTTGTCTGGGCCGCTGCAGCCCATACCGTCACAATTGAGAATGTATCCAAAGCCTTGAGTAAGTAACACCACTCAGGAACAACATCTCTCAAATAAGCATATCCTGTAATTAAAAAAAAGATAACATTAATGAAATTACAAAATTTGAACCAATTAAAAATAATCATGAGATAAGATGATATAGAATCATTTTTAATTAATTTGGTAGTTTACCCGTAAACTGTAGCGATAGCACAACCAAAGCAATTGCCAAAACATTGTGGTACCCGCAGTACTCAATGACTTTCTCTACACGGTAGATAAAGATGAGTGCTGGAATCATGGCTGCGGCCCCGCTGATTCCAAACTGAAGAAGTGTTGCTCCAGCATATTTCGTTTGAATAAATCCTACACCATCCACTATCCCTTGGAAGGCTCCAAGAATGACCAGAATGAGAAAGAACATTTTTGTGTGACCACGGCAAAACCAACGGAAGAGCGTGGGTCGGACTGTCCCGGGTTTTGGAACCCACTCAGCATGGTAGGGCATGGTAATGGTCAGTAGAGCTGACACCAGCAACCAAATTGCATAGAATGCTATGTAGTCCAAGGACCTGTACAGATTACAACAATGAATTCGCATTTTAAGTATTAGGTAGCCATGCGTCATATTATACATTTTTTGTTACTATAGGAATCGGTTTTTGAAGTAAACTAGCATCCCATACAGCTTTAATATACAATGTATGTAGTAGTTACATTATTAAATATTCAAGGCACGTAGTTAGTAAATTGCTACGCAACGTCAACTTACCAAGGGATTTGAAATTCCTTCAAGTACTGAAATAAATACGCAGTGAGTGGGGTGAAAACGGCATAGCCTAAAGTAGCATATGTCAGCTGACAACCAAAGTATCCATCGTGTTCGTGGGACATGGATAAAATTGCAGCATTCAACAAACCAGCTGTTGAGATTACAAGCATCTGGAAAGTAATCATAATTTCCAATGTAATTTATTATCCATTCTGTATTCCAACGAAACATACAATATAAGAATTAAGGACCACAAAATTACTTCCAATCCAAATTCAACCACTTATATAGTCCCTTGTTACCGATTCGTTTACGATTACCCTACCGTCATACATATTATTATGTAGTTGAATTCCAATTCAAACTATCCAACAACAACAAAAACAGTAACGTGTTGATACTATCATTCTGGCACATGTTAATTATCAAACTGTAAAAGATATTGATTTATGATTCTATTAAACTAAACGACCGCACCGCATTTCTAATGAGTCACACTTAAATCTTGGAGTGGAATCACAATAATTCTCTCATTTTTCTGAAGTTGCATTAACAGAAAGACAAAGTATACAGTATCTTTCTCACTTCAGAGTTTTTGGTCTTACTTTGGCCTCAGGTTCACATTTTTACATTATGCAGATGCATATATAAAGTCAACCGTCAACGTGACCTAATACGTAATTATCTAATCGTAATAAGAGTATAGCGCACCTATAGGCATAGTCAGTTTTACTGTAATGGTTATATTATTATGGCAAAGGTGAAAACGTGTTCCTCTTCTGACCCACAGTGTCTACGTCTGCCTACACTAAAATTTTCTAATTGTCACTCGAACATGTCCTAACGGTACCGGTATTCTAATCTAAGGTGTGCACACACAAAAGTCAAAGTCAAGTACTCAATCCATACGTGTATACTATGTAGTGTTTGTCATTCCCTTATTTGGGTTTGGGAAACATAAATACTAACCATAATAATATAATAATGTTATACAAGCTGCGGACTGCGGTGTACCGGCCACACGAACACGCCTACCTATACCTAATCATAAATGTGAACCTTTCTCTGGCAACTGGCAACATTTTTGGCTGAACAACTTAGGTAACATGTTAGGTGCGTTTGTCCCTACTTGCTTCGACTTAAAATTAGTTTGGGAACAACGTCAAAATCAACTTTTTTAAATTCTGATAGACGTCACATCACGTCATTCTACAAAAAAAAACTATCTAATTTACTGAACATAAATAAAAGTTTAAATTCAATTTCATGCACGATACGTATTTCATAATAATATATATGTGAAAAATGTAAATTGAATTCCATTCCAACAACGACAAATTCTTGATTCTAAATCAAAATCAAAATATTGGAATTGCTTTCTGACATTGGATTGTAGGGAACAGGAGAGAGTTATAGAGCAGCTATAAATCAACAAAAGGACACTATCTGAGGAAGGATTTGAACTCGGGGTCGGCCAGTCGCCTAGGAGGAAGTATGTATGTACATACCTGTGTAAACTTGAACTCTGCGTTTCTGAGTTTCAGTTTGTTACACATACCATACCCCAAGTAGAGGAGCTTTTAGCCGCCCGCGAGAGAGAATATAAGAGAAGGAGAAACAATGATTAATGGTGTGCATTTAGAATATATTTTAGAGGGATTTACCGTTCCGAGGGTATGGACGGCTACACAGGAACCCAGTGTTATGGCCCATTGAATGAAGTCACTATTGCAACTCCATTGGTCACTCTCATTCCCATCCCAATGAAGATGACACGAGACTTGACAGTTTGGAGATAATGGGGAGCAGTACAATAGATGTTGAAATCTCCTCAGTCGTTCCGAGTACTCTGTAAATATACAGTATATATAAGTATTATAATAATATAGTAAATGTATACAATCACGCCAAGAACCCAGTGCCAGTGCATGCAGAGCCAGAACATAACTTACATACAAAAGCCAAACCGATTCCAATTGATACTGATAAGATAAATCCAACATTCAACAACATAAAGAATTTGTTCCGGTTCTCATTTTGATTGTAATACCCAAAGGCACAATATCAGCAGATCTCAAGCTGTGCAATGCGTCTTTTTTCATTTTCTACTCTATTCATATTTCTTTCTACAGACAAGTATGTAAAACCAGGTACATAGTAGAGAACAGAATTTTGAATGGAAACATATGACTGAATAATGACTAGAGCTAGTAGTAGAATCATACTGATTTGCCCAGTCTATAGCTGGCTCCAAATATAAAGTACCTATGATCTTTACTTATTTAAGCTATCAGCTGGTGTTCCAGTCTTAAAAAATATAACGAGTTAATATATGGCTGTCACAAAATCCTTATTTATCGATTTCAAATGACAAGCGTACGCCATGGTGGCCGTACGAATTTAATTTTTTGAATCTACTACACACTTTTTTATCGTTCAAAATAAAATACATATATTGCACATTACAGCAGGAGGTAGACATCTGTACATGATAGCAGTAGTGATATTTTTTGCAAAATAAAAACTAAACATAAGCCGTATACCAGACCACAGAACTAACTGTTTAAATAAAAATTATAAATAAAACAGGCAACTAAAAAAATAGGTACCTAGGTAGGTATGTATAAGTATGTATTTGAAACTTACGTAGCAAAGGGTAATGACATTTCCCATCATCGTCCGTGTGTCCTGAAATGTCTGTGGCAGTCACAGTAATATTTTTCATTTTTTCCTTGTCAAAGGCGTAGCAGAGTGGTAGGTCAGCAAATTTTGAAGTGTGTTGACTTGCAGCACAAATATGTGGTGGCCAAGTTGGGTGATAGGGTCCCTCGAAATCGGGACTGTTATCGTCATCTTCAACTCCAGTATCATAGGGATATCGATCTTGTCTTTGAGCTTGTGGCTGTAGAGAATCGTCGTATTCGTCTATCTGCGCTCAACAAATAATCGAAAATTATGATTATGTTTATAGTCAAACTGCAAGAGAGTATATAAAACTTAACAGTAATATGAACGGAAAACTTTCATAATAACTTCCTAAGGAAGTGCCAACTGCCTAAGCCTAAACTACTCTCGTTTCAAGAGCACGATGTGTGAAGTGTAAGTAACGTGCTTCGTGTAAATTGCCAAACCAGTAAATACAGTTTAAAATCTTATTCGTTTTACCTCGTTCTCGTTGACAATATTAAATGGGGGTGTAATTAATATGTAATTTACTTTTCAGTAAATACTATTACTCGAAACTTTCCCGGGCAGCTAAGGGGGAATGAGAATATCTTAAATCCATCTACATGTGATAGTAGGTACATCATGGCACAAATACATGACAAGGTAACACGGATAATTAGATTTTACTTTCTGTATTACACGCCGAACTGCTTTTCCCAAGGTAATAATATTATTCTACTATGTACACCTAAATCAGTATGCCAACGTCAATGTACTTCATACTTAACATATATAGGTAATTACATACTTCAAAAGGTCTTATATGGGGGAATCCAATTGGAAATTAATTTATCCATTTCCTTCCGGCGTATCTTTTTTCACTTTTAAATTTTCTATTCCCGACGTCCCAAAACATTTTCGTTTTTCAGGAGGCTTCCCTACACTCTACACATTCTCACTATCTATGTGGATATATTCATACTCCCGTCCTGAGAGACTCCCTTAAACAAGATGAAAAACCAACGTGCGTCTGTCTACACTAAATTTGTAACAACTCTTTTTTTTATGCTCCCGCATATTACTACATACTTTCCCATCCCATCCACGGTAAACACAATTCGTTGCCAAGACAAAGGAATCTGAATTTTAAGTAAACAGGATGGGTTAGTACTTCACTGACTGTCAACATCTGCTCTGGTCTGCTCTATAATCCAATATCTTGAACCTCTCGGGAAAACTCCCTGTTTTTAAATTCAATGGATAAGTAGTAATTAAGTTTTCATGCACTCCTTAGTCAGTCAGTCTACTCGTCATAAGTCCAGAGAGCTTAAAATAGGTAAGTTAGTTATATAATACTTATTATTAGATTTATTCGATGGCCTCTTTTCATTTTTTTGGGAGTAATATCTATATGTAATGTGTCTATCAAACACTAGAGAAGTACTGCGATGATGCTATAAATAATAAATTAAAGGAGATAATTTATAGCACCAGGGGATCGACACGAGGCGAGGATGTAAACATGCATGCTGTAATTACCAAGATGTGTACGACAGAAGTACGAGGTAAACATCACATTTCATACTTTGAGAGAAATTCCATCTCGTCGTACGATTTGGGGGAAGGGATACTTTAGTAGTTAAAGCTTTACGCATTCTCATAATGATTACAGATGGCCTCTTTACACCGACTAATATACCATTAATAAACCAGGAAATAAAATCACTACTGGGATTACTAGGGAGGAGAGGGAGTTCAAACTAATGCTAAGCTAAGTCTGAACCTACGCTCCATACGCTCTAGCATTTCATTCAATGCGTATATTAGTACCAAATCTTTTCAACAAGCCTATGTAGTATAGAATGCACCACACCAGCGTCAAAGTTTAAACGCCCATACGAGTAATGAGATTCATAAAAATACCGACAAAGTGAATAAAACTTTAATGACCCGTTAAAATGAGGCTAACATTCTCAAAGAATTGCATCTACTCTAAAGTTTTTATGTTGGAAAATGAAAAAAAAATGTATGAAGACTCAAAAGACATGAACCCAGCAGCAACCTATTTGACACCATAAAAATGACATATTAATATATTACGTACTTTGATTTAGTTTGAAAAAAAAATTAAGTAACATTCAGCATCCTGACATTTTGTATGACTTTATTCTACTGCAGTGCTTAATTATTTATAACGAGGAACGTACATGTATGATCTATGTACTTCCATGTATGTAGATATCTACTATAGTTTTGACTATAGCAACCACAATGATTATAAACATACTAGTAGTTGGAAAACACAATGTATAATATAATAGTATGAACAATAAAAACATTTTGTTCGCATTAAAAAACGAGAGTATAAGCCCCTGTCAAATTTTTAAGATCTTATAATTAAAGGAATGTTGTTGTTACAGAGACTCGCAAACTTACCGAAGCACTAGTTGTACTTTGACTCTGAGAAGATGCTTCCGAATAATCCTCTACATCAGGAGGCGTCCCAATGCAGTCAAAGACGCAGTCCGTTAAAACAAGTTTCCCTCCACAACCTTCACTACAACCACCAGAGTGACTCACTAGCTCCGAGAAATTCGTACGGCAATTAAATTTTGCTGGAAGACAGAAGCTATCATTATTATACTTGTTCGGACCCGTGCATCTCTCAAAGCGAGATCTGTAGTCGTGAGGGGCTGCGGGTGGGACGGTGAGGATGAGAGGGGAGAGTAGCCCAGCAAGAAGAAGACAGACAGCAAGCACCTGCATATTTAATTAGGTACACACACACACAAGAACAAAAAAAATTAATTAACATATTAAATTTATTATATTTTTATTAATATTTATTACCTCATTAAATATCTTACATTTAAAAAAAAAGTAATTAATAATTATAATGGCGAATTGAGGACGTGAACAAAATGTTCTATATATCATATATTAAATTCACAACATCACAATGCTCAAGGAACTTGAAAGGTTTTAAAACTTTTAACATCTTCTTATCGTTATCGTCGGTGACATAGTGACATGACACACTGCTTGTTACAAATTTGTAACCATTTAAAATATTAATACTTCGTACAGACTACAGACTTTTGTATAGCACAAGCACAATGTGCTCCAAACTTGTTTTCCGTTTTCTGTGTTCCTTGTGTAGTTGTTTCTGTTAAGCCTTGTCATAAATATAAATTACCTAGGTCTGTCTCTAAAATATGTTCACGTGAACATAGGACATAGTACCTAGTAGCATGCCAAAATGGGAAATTTATTAGGGACGTACCTTCTTTGGCTGAGATGACTTGTCCGAGATGAGGCCGAACACAAAAGGAGTAAAAAGGGACAAGATGGACGAGAGTCCATAAACTAGCAAACACTCTTTTTCCGAAAAACGCTGCGAGATAAATACATGATTTAACCAGGTAGCTACAACTCCAATTCCTGCAAGAAAAAATTGCAAAAAATAACAAATAAAGTAAATTACTACAAACAAAAAACAAAATAAAATTAGGAAACCAAATAATATATTATAGCAAATTTCCAGTGTGCCAGTGGTGGCAGTCAAGTAAAATATATGACAGGGCCATACGCCATACAGACACAACATAATTACCCTAAAACAAAACCCTCCCTACTTATATGTGATATTCATATATATTTTCAGAATCTATGCATATATAATTATATGGATATAGGTACACAAGAAACAATACTTCACATTTAATTTACTCCAGACATGCACGACATGTAATGTTTACGAATTGTGTTTGAAAACACACTACTTTCCATTGGATCAAGGTTGCGCAAATTTGCAAATGTAAACTAATGGCATGGATCAGTAGGTGACTATTAAAGATAATTATTGCTAATGTCGACTACTGTTCTCTTATGTATTGTTCGCCTTGTTGGTCCATGCAGTAGCTGAAAACCAGCAGACTTAACGACAACTTGACAATTTTGATTCTGCCCCTGAATACATAGTTCAGCTCAGCTCAACTAACGTGACATACATGCAAATGTAAATATTTGCATGTTATCTTGAGTATGCAGACTACAAACGAACTAAGCGATGGGGTCTTTCCATTATCCATCATATGACCTGTTGTACTGTACGTAAGGCATCAACATTCGGACACCATCGCCAGCGTCAGCCAGACACAACCACCAGTACCGCCGTCATTTCCTAATTAATCTTACATTTCAAAATTGTACAGTCCAGCAAGATGGAAAAGTCTCACTATGCACTATAAAGCTCATTTGCTGAATATCTAAATGTTAAAATTTTATGCTGTATACATTATTCTGAGAATTTAATTTTCATACATTCAACCTTCATTACTTCGCTTCTTCCAGTTCCCAAGTTTTAATACATTTGTGGATGGAGATGGAAATACAACATCCCAGGTACTATGTACCACCTATAAAATCACTTACGACTAAACATTAAAACCTAATGAGAATCTAAAGCTTTTAAAATAAAATGTATGGAGCATAATATAGCATAGTAAAAAAAATGAGGGAATCTGAACACAAGTGCAGCAGGAGGGAGTAATTATTTCCGTGAGCCATTCATGTCACTGACAGGGATAGAGTACCTCTCCGTAGAAAAATATGTGGTATATGTGACTGGCTGAATCAAAATGCGAGACCAGTGCCGCACTATACGGACGGAAGAAACGGAAATAAGATTTAAATTGTAAAGCCTACCAAATTATTACATTAAAAAAAACGAAGGAGACATAGAACAGACAGACAGACAGTAGCAGTTAACAACAGTGCAGTGTGCATTCTATCTCCGACCGGACTCCATAAGTACGTAGGCAGGCAGGTCCCCCATATACCTATGTATTTTTATAGATCAACGGAACGCGAATGCCCTGACTACAGAAAAAGAAAGAAATGACCATGAGAATTATTGATTACCTCCGCCTCGTTTTCCAATTCCAACAACATTACAATTCACAATGACAATTGCAATTGTACCCTCGTTTCATGTAGTTCTCCACAGCACAGCGCGAGACAACAACTATATCACTAAATCTAATTCGAATTACAATTCAACGTACTATTTTTTCTCTCTCTTCTGTTCGTCTCCCACTTCCAACATAACATAGTAACAAGCATAAAATAGACAATTACACAACTGCATAACATAAACACCGAAGAGAGAGAGAGAACCATTTAGATTTAGACATTTAGACAATAATTAGCAAATTTACTGAGCCACTGTGCTGAGGAAATTACATGTTTTATGATAATTAAATGTAGCACAGCTCTATAGCAGATTCTATATCCTAAGCAACCTTCCTTATCCCCCCTCCCCCTGTCTCTGTCTCTCTTCGTAATTTATTTATAGTATAATTATATTTTAAATGTAATTACATCCCCAAAAACGAGACTAATGAGAGGTAATTCATAATGACAATGACACGCATTCCCGGAGCAATTATAGAATACAAAATTAGAACTACACGAATAGAAAATAGAAAATCCCATCCAACTTGAACGAGACACAAAGACAATGAGAATGAAATAGAGTTATAAACACTATATACATATACCTAAATAGGCCAGTAAAATAATGTGTAGCTCAAATGTGAGCAAAACCGCTTGAAAAATCCTACCCGGAATTATAATTAGTGCTTGCTAATAGCTGTGGACATTTCCACGTGTCTAAATGTCAACCATTCATTCATTTTCTCACGGCATACAAAATCTATATATCTATACACACAGTTTTGCTTAACAGAGCCATATATAGGATCTCTCATTTAATCACGTTAGTTATATACCGAGACCGAGACAAGGAGAGACTATAGACGAGAGGAGGCAAGGTGAGGTGAACTAATTTGCGTAAGCATGTACGGAAATGAGGATATATTGTGAGTAAATTGCAGTCCTGACGCTGACATTACTATTACCTCTACAATGTGATGGTCGTGGTCGCCTGTTTCCAACTCTACGGTCTCTACGCACTTATATTTTACACATTCCCCAAAAGCATATTACTTAAACTTGCTATACGCATATAATATGAAGTAAAGGGCCAAACCATTTACACTGGGTGTACACATTCCAGATCCAGCTCTATAATATAATTACATGCTCAAACGGTATTGCCCAAAACAGTGGAGTCTAAGTCGACTTAGTCGACGTCGTCAGTCAGTCAAGCTGGAGCCGGAGTCAGAGTCAGGAAACATTCACAGTCTTTTGAAACTAACTAAGAAACTCTATTTACTAAAGCTGCCACATAGAGCGTGTGTTTAATATGCATCTTTCTGTCTAACTAGTATTAAATATATAGCATATTTAGAGTATACTATGTAGAATAGAATTTTCTGTCAAGTTCCTCAACGAGAACGAGAACGACAGGGACAACCGTGCCACGTAATATCCGGACTGAGACTCAAGAAAAAGAAAAGAAAGACTCTGTCTTATGTCTTGAAGCCCACACACAAAAAAATCCTCTGCGTCGACGACATTTAACTAAAACCTCATAAGAAGGACAAAAAAATTGTGAGCACGTTCTCTATCGTCGTTTCCCGCCCATGTAGATATGTCTGTCTGTGTGTGTGTGTGAATACAAAAAAATAAAAATGCAAAATCCCTATACTTTGACTTTGAGCACCAGGACCAGGACCAGGATCAGCAGAGGTTTGCTGTTTCGACTAAGTAGTGAGTTTAACTACTTTAGCAATGCAATAGTTGATGTGTACAGTGTTCGTAACGTTCATGTAATATCTTAGCGTAATGGTAATCGTGTAAACGTCAAACTCAAGGTAAAAAAATTCTCTTATGGTTATTACTATACACACACAAAATTACAAAATCTTCCAAAATCTTATTCTTTCTCCATGAATTTCTGACTCGGAAAACATGCAACAGTAGTATACATGGATAGCCGTGTGGATTTCATTTTTGGTGAAATGTAAGTAGTATGCATACACTTAAGTATGTTTTTAATGTGGGCATACTTTTACTGCATATGAAATTAATGTTTATAGGATACAGTATCTAAGTAGTGTGTGCTCTCTCATGTTCGTAATTCCATTGAGAATTGGAAACTGAAATGAGGAAAATGAAGACGTTCATGCAAGACTTTGGATGGAAGTATGGAAGTGGAGCTGTAAGTATAAATTGTAATGGGAAATAAGAAAACACTTTTCTGCTTCCAACGTTCCAACCAACTCTCAATGCAACGCAATGGTGAGCCAAACCGAGGCCGTGTACAATATTATTGGAAAAAGTATGCAAGTTCTTGCAACTAATAAATGAGTAAAGTACTTTATAGCTCACTACACTGTATAGGTAGTTCATACTTGAGCACTAAAGTGTAAGTACTTTTACTGTTTTACTAGAATTATGTAACCCTACATGAATCGAATATGACAGACGTCACACGCCAGCCATGCATACCACAACACAACACGCCATGCCAATAATTGCGAATGTGCAGTGAGGAATCATTTCTCTGTCATAAAAAAAAGGTGGAATGGGGGAAATTAAGGACACAGCTGAAAGTGCAATATATTTTTGGTGGAATGAATTTTCAATTCACAGAATAATTATTATTGGATTCTTGCACATAATTATTTATTACAACTGACGACGACGACGACGACAAACTGACGACACTACTCCTCCTCTCTCCTGCTTTACGAATCCTAAAATAATAAAGTAGATGTACCAGTACCAGTACCAGACCAAGTACCAGCACCAGCACACTGTACTCTTCTGTCTGTGTCTGTACGTATCGATCTGTCCCTATTTTAACTACTCCAACACATATACCTAATATAGGCATCTAGGGACATTTACTTCCATGCATGTGCACCTTTTAGAATATTATTACAGTTTTATATGCGCTTGTCTTTCTGTGTGTACGTCATATTATGAGTTGAGCGGAGAGCGGAGCTCACTCACAGTACATAAAATAATAGCAGTTTAGACAGTTCCCTGTTTTTACAAGGAAACCACTACATAAATTATTTACACTGCATTACCTAAACCCATATTATATGAAGAGAAGAGATCACTCTCGCTCTCGCTATATTTTTTTTTGAGTCGTTGAGTGTTGACTGTTCAACAAGTCGTAAAAATATTTTCATTCCCGCAACTCTGCTCTACTAGAATCTAGAATCTAGAATTCTACACACAGAGGAAACAAAACCTATATAATATTATGCTAGGAGAAAGAAAGAAAACCTTGAATCTGGAAATAGAATAATTCCTTTGAAAAACTCCATTCTCCAGTATTTGCCAATTTTAGCTTTGCTCTCTCAGCAATTTCAATTTACATTTCTTTTCAATCATAATATAGGAGATGATTGTAGACTTTGACAATAATTTTATAGGTTTTTCTACACAGCACACAGGCTCATACAACTATTACATATTATGTGGGCGTACAGATTCAAATTGAATAAGGCTCAAAGGCTCAAACCATAATATTATATACTCTATACTACTCTCTCGTTTGCTTATTTTCGTTTATCGTTTTCGTCTTTCTCGTTCCTTTTATAGTTCCTGCCTCTCTCCTGTTTCGTAATCGGAAATGAAAATAATCTATAAAACTATTGACTATATGGGACTGTGTGGTGTGGTGTGGTGGGAGGTTGTATGTGTGTTTGGAGTGTTCCTCTCTGGATTTCACAACACTACTACTACTACTACTACTGGAGCAATTGAGGACCAATTTTGACATTCAGCAGGAGGTTAATGGAAACTGAAAAACTGGAACATAGCAAGCAGCCTCTCTCGTTCCTCTATTCACTATTCACTATTCACTATATTCACGAGAAGGGGAAATGAGGCATGGAAAAGGTTGATACCCACACTTAATTCACTCGCCTAGTCATCTCTCTCTGAACGCCAAATATTGTGAAGGCTAAATTCTCAAATTCCTGTTTTTCCTATTATATATACATATATACAAGTGTACACACCTCAGTAAATTAGTATACTCTATATACCTGTGTGTATATCCCTTGGTATATAGAAAGCATGGTGGTTTGGTATTGCTTTCATATAAAAGCATTTATTCCATCGTGCATTGCATTAGGTAGGTAGGTACATTACATTATTGGATTGAATTGCTACCTGAGAGAATGCGACAATAATGCGAGTGAGAATTCCCACTATACGCGAGGAACAACTTGAGAGAGAGAGAGAGATAGAGAGCTTAAAACAGAGTCGTCTTGTTTAGAACCTACTCTACGGCCTACGGTATCTCTACGGACGCGTCCCCCACATCCCAGAAGCCCAGAACCAGAACCAGTCCCAGTTACCAAGATGACGATATCACTTTTACACTTATTCAATTCTCCGCCATCAGAATACCACCACCATCTAACCTCCTATATAATATCTCTTTAACTTTAGATTCAGGATGTTACCTTATTACTTACAGCTTTATATAGCAATAGATATATAAAATGTGTCTTCCCAACCCAATTGAATTCCCTGAGCAATTTCGATTTCGATTTCAAATTGGAATGTACTCGTCCCTACCCCTGTGTCTATGTACATATAGAGGACAAAGGATAGGTGTGCATTTTAAATTGATAATTCAATCTTTTGAGGACAATTTGGTCCTTTCCATTTTCCATGACAAGGCGTGCGTGAGTAGGAAATTCATGAGCTAATAGTGGTCTGGCCTGGCCTAGTCTGACCTCTAGGCTGTGGGAGGGCTCGAAAATGAAATCTTTAAATATAATCTAGAAAAGTATTCACAGTTTTCCCTATTTTCTATCTAAATTTATCTATTTACTCCCAACGCATGTGGTCTTTTTTAAATGTATTCCATCAAGTATGGAAAACTAAAATCAACATTATCTATCTGTAATCTCAATTTTCCATTTCCCATTTCCATAGCAACGTTCATTTCATATTAGTGGCCCTACTTGCCCTTGCTCATCTCTGTCCCTAATAAAATTCTAAATATGTATATATTATGAAGTATAAATAATAAATACATAATGGTAATAATATAGCAACTGTAACTATATACGTAGAGAAGGGGAAAAAAAATCAAAATTACATGTTTACAATTTTTTTTCTTCGGGTCGCCATCGTCGTAGTCGTCGTCGTTTTGCTCGTTGGCATAATAATACATAATGCTTTTATAAATTGTACGGTATAATAATATGATATAGTACAAAGATGAACATTCGTCTCATATTAAAAAAAATCAAAATAAAAGCAAAAACTAAAAGCACTTTACAAATTTTTCCAGTTCATACTTCACCACACAGACATCCTACATGACATAATGAAGTCGGAGTCGGAGTCGGAGCACAGACAAAATAGAAACAAAGCCTTTGCCTTTGCTGATAATATAAAATATTAAAACATTTATACTAAATTTTTTTTCTACGAGTCCCAATCCCACTGTCAGAACCAGACAGAGACACAGACCCAGAACTAGCTTAAAACGTAGACCCCAAGTAGAGTGAGATACCATAAATGGGCATCATATGGACATGCCGACATAGAAACAATAAGGATAACTAAACTAAATATGCGTAGTAGTGTGCTGCTTTTTTGTTGGACTTGTGCAGAGAGCCCCGCTCGCTCCTACTATTAATGCTGAACTCACATAATTACAACTATAACAAAACACATAAAAATAAAAATGTACATGCAGTACTGTATATATGTAATCACAATCATAAAAAAAATGTACATTCTGTCTCTGTTCACAATGACATGTGCATGAGTGTTTGAGTATTGTTACATGTGAAACTACAATACAAAGAATAAAATAGAGGCATCAAAAATAATTTTTCATTGCTTTCAAGAGTACAGTGACACTGCAAATTTCATTTAATTAGCAAATGCATCACAATCAACATAGAATTTCAGTTTTGACAAGCGCTCATCCATTATTGTAAAATCAATTTAATTATACGTCTCTCCCTCTCGTCGTGCAGACAGTGTATATCTATATAATCTGTACATCACATCACACACACAGACAGAGACGAGGCAAGTGTATTTTAAAAAAAAGATTCTCTCACGTCATGATGTGTGATCCCGCAAAAGATTAAATTGCTCAGAAACAGCATTGCATCTCAAATATGCGTGCATGGTCAAAGTGAGTACTGTATGATCTGTACTGCATACAAATGATA
This sequence comes from Dicyrtomina minuta, assembly GCA_949802685.1. Lineage (NCBI taxonomy): Eukaryota > Metazoa > Arthropoda > Collembola > Symphypleona > Dicyrtomidae > Dicyrtomina > Dicyrtomina minuta. The sequence goes on from OX461808.1 coordinate 51,711,591, forward strand.
CTACAATGATAATTATTAGAAAGCAAATAAAAAATCATCTTGAATTTTAATTCACTTTCGTCTTCGTGGGTGTAAGTTTTGAATTTCGAATCATCTGTCAATATTGAAATGGAAAGAAAGTTGATGTGTGTGTGCGGACGCGGACGTTACTGCTAAAATCAAATTAAAAGCAATCTCCAGTCCAGTATATAAACATGTTGGTACATGGGGAGAAGAGATTAGCATGGACTATTAACCATATATACTAAAATAATAAGAAGGTACTTCAACATTGGTGAGATGAGATATCATTAAAAAAATATGTTAAAACCAGCATGATTATTATTTTAAATTAAATACACACTCTCTTTCTTTTTAACTTTCAAGATTTGAAGAACCAAATTAGATTATACAGCTAAGATGAGTTTTGCCTACGCTTTGTTATCCTTTTATAATTTTATAATAATGCAATACAATTATTAAGTATGACCCCAGTATTTCATCTCCCATGTGGATTTCCATTTTGATTTTCAATATATAAAAGCATGTAGTATACGAACAGGAAACAATTCAGACGAAACATTTTAACACTGTGATATGGTATTGTCTTAATGAATTGATTAAAAAAGAACAAATAATAAATCACATAGCACTTGAACACTTACCCCCATAGAAGAGAAATAGGAGTGCCTTCAAGCCCACCACACTCTTATTTAAACATGGACAACAGGGCTTTTTCTTGACTGCGGCTGTTGGAGGTGAATAAAATGAAGATGGCCCTTCAACATCCCCGTTGTCGTAGCCAAATTCATCTAGTCCAGTATCATTAATATTAGGGTTACGAGACGGGGAAGACGTTGGACTTGACAAGCCTGGCTCTGGTTTCTCCGTTTTAGTGGCCGTTCCCATGTTTTCTTTGGTCTGTGTGTGCAACTATTAATCTTCGGTTTCGGTTATATATTTGTATGAGAATGTCGATATCAATACTTCTTCGATGTACTGGTTTTCCTATTGGTATTGGTCTTCATGTAATCCTAATCGTCCCCGTGTACGTAAAAGTCGTATGCTCCGATCTTTCTTTATAGAGAGGACGTGCTCAGATGCGTATGCCTTCTATTTTTTTTGTGGTAGCCACGAGGCCTATGACTCTCTTGAAGGTTGTGAAGAGAGATGAAAACCCGTAGGCTGAGTCAGAACGCAAGAATTACTTCCGCATACAATTTTCAAACCCGAAGATCAGGAGTAGCAGCGTGGCAGGAGGAGTAGAAGGAGCATATGGAGGAGCTGGAGCACATGTCAATGTCAAATCGAACTGAAACGCTGTCAAACAGAAATAGGAAAGTACCTCTACACCACTTTTTTTGGTTGATATTGGCTATTATAGAGAGTTATAGCTGCTCTCCGCTCGTTCTGGAACGAGATACACACAAAAAGGGTATACGTGCATACATAACAAGTTCCCTGGTTTGTTTTGGTATTTGGCTTTGGCTATTGTAACAATATTTGAATGTCATCCTCACTAGTCAGTCAGTCTATACGTCCACATCCTCAGTCAGCTTATTCATTTCACCAGGATCTGCTCAGTGTTTCACTTATTTTTTTCACCACGTTGAACTATCAACTATCGGCAATCAATCTTTTTTAGTGGTATCATCCATAAAGTACTCCAAAAAAAGCAAGTTGGATCCACAGAAACTAAGAGTAAATTTTATAAATTTCCCATATAAAGACGTAGTAGTCACTACCAATTACTCACTAAAATCCATTTAATTTTAGTAGCGAGGAAAGAATTCCACGTCAAAACCACTTTATTCTCTTTAAAACCGCAAAATGACCAATTCGATGATGACGAACTTCGAAAGAGCTGAAAAGCATCTATTAAAGAATATATATGAAGAGAATTTAACACATCATTGATTACAATTGTGTGAACGTGCCACCACATAACATCATAATATTATTTCCAAGTGTTCGTGTATTTAACAAGTAAAGCATAATAAGCATGAATTCATGAGTTGTTGATGTTGTTGCTGTTGCTCTTGTTGAAGGGATATGTCAAACAATGTTTTTTACGATAAAGGTGTGGAAATTATTCAATTATTATTTGAATACCAAATCCAATTTCCAAGTTCAAACCACTGACACACAGACAAGGGACAGGAAGGAATATGATTATAGTAATTTGTAAAATAGATTACAATCAATATAGGGAAACACTAACACCAACGCCAAAAAAAAACACTCAAAAGTCAAAATCTAAATGACAGACAGACAACACAACCAACAACAACACTCTCAACACTCAATGTTATATACATCAAGCAACGAAAATTGAAAATTCAGATTCAGATCTACGATATGATACAACCAACAACAATGGCAAATTGAAATATTCATAGTTGATAGTAGTACCTGATTTAGTATGATTGGTACATCCAAAAACCAAAAAATCCACTCCTGAGTTACTGAGTTTTAAGAGTCACAAGTCATGAATGCAATCACAATAAATAGTTTTCAATTTTCAACTTGCATGCATAAATTTGACATTATAATAATACACTGTGTGACTGTGAACATTCTTCTGACAGAGTAGAACTGACTGAGGGATAAAAAACGATGGATCAAACTCCGTCATTTTTTTTACCGCCACACACCGGAATTAACCACTTTATCATCCCACTAAGCAATTACCATTGATATCATAACAACCCACAACCATGCCATACGATCAAGAACGATACAATAATCCCATGCAAATGTAACTCACTCTCAAGTCTCAAGAAGACTCAAACTCAAGACGACTACTACTCAAGAGTTTTTTTTCTTTCCTCGTTTGCTCGTCGTGAATCAACATTGAGCATGAAAGAAAAAGGTTAAACATTAAAAAAAAGTTGTGTGCTTGTGTGCTCAGTGTTATTATTTCATATTATTATTCAGATTTCAGTCCTTTTTGCCTTGTAATAATTCAGGATTCAGGATGAGGTTCCAAGTTTTTCATTCTTCTTCGCATACATTGTACATACTTAGGTATATGTGTAGTACTTCAAACTTGGTACTGCACTTCATGCAATTTGAATTTGTTACTCGCACAAGTACATTTCACATTTTACAACAACATAATTTGATACACACATATACAGAGTTACATACATAGCATACTAATAATATTTCAACAAAACACCCTTTTTTCCCTATTTTTCCCTCCACGTCCGACTTGGACTTGGCGAAACTTCAATTTTGAAAATGTTCTCTTCTGGTTTTGGTTCTGGTTCTGGTATGTGGGGGAATAATGGAATTGGAATTTATGTGCAAGAGTGTATTCTCATGTTATAATATTATGTGCACAAACTTGAAATTGAAACTTGGAACAAGAACAACTTGCAACTTCAAACTTGCTACGGATGTCTATACTAACTACTATTATGCAGTAACTAGTAGTTGTTGGAGTTGTAGTTAGTAACTAGTAACAAGTGTATAGCTCGTCACTCGTACTTAGTGAGTACATGTAGTTGCTTATGGTGTTGGGCGTTGGTGTTGGTGGTGGTAGTAGCAATTTTTGAAAAATCAAAATATTAAATACACTGTTAATTAAGTACAAAAATATGAGAGAAAATTCACACACAAACAACGAATGAGCACTGAACAACTTAACTCACGCGCTTACTTTGTTATTGCACCATCACTGTTTAAAACCGTCAACCGTCCGTTGGTCAATTTAGAGATGAGATTCACCTAATAAAAATCTTCGTTTTGACTTCTCTGCTTTTATGACACCTGAGAAACACTATCAACACTTGGAAAACAACCAAAAATTCGACTACTTTACAACAACTTGTGAACACGAGAAAACGAATACAACTGAATACTGGACCAACCGACAGCCGACAACAGACCAACGAATATATTCCGCCGGCAGCAAAAGTTCAACTGACTGTCAGCTCACACAGGCAGTCTGTTCAGGTCTAAAATTCTCCTGCTGGTCTCGTCTCTTCTGCCTGGTCTGAAATTCTGAAGCGAGCGAGTCGCCGAGAATGCCGACGCCGAGATCGTCTACAATATAAAAGCGCTATGTGAGGCTCCTCTTCTTTTCGTTACAATCTCTCTCAAGCCTTCCACTTCTCTCACTGCATTCCCACATATATTATAATAATGGCAATGGCGAATGCAATCCTTTTAATTCACGGGCAATGGGAATGCATACGTAAACAAATCAATATTATATCACTACATCACAGAACAGTGCACAGTAATACACCAACAAGAACAACCAACACCAACAGCCAAGAAGAAGATGCACGACAAGGATCACGACCAAGACAAACTTTACCAAATAATATAATACAATAGAAATACAATCACAAGAAAACGAAAGAAATTGTAAAGGCTGACTTACGGATATAATATAATATATAACTTAAAAGAAGTCACTCAGAACACAATAGGAAACAAAGTTTAGTTAATCGTTCTTGTTGCATTGTAAATAAACCATGGGGATGTCTTCCCATTCTCAGGAAATTCAGAGGAAGGCTCTCAATAGAAATGGAAATGGGAAAAGTGGACGAAAAATAAGCGGTCTGTGACCAGTCTCATAGCAATAGCACCAACTAGCAACTAGAAAGACGAAGCAAAGCAAATCCTCCATCAAGAACCATCAGCCATCAACAACAACAGTGCAGCTAACAAGTTAAGTTTATGCACACAGAGATACAGGAAGAAACCCATTCACTTGTAAAATACATCTTCGTCACGTAGGTACATATAATTATATTATGTAAGTATTTACTTGCTATTATATAACGTTTCGGTTGCGTTAGTTTTATTTAGTTTATATAGTTTATGGGTAAGTAGTTGGTAGACACATACACTACCTAATAAAAGTGCCTACTTCTTATACGCAATGGCACTGGTCCGAGGGTATTATACAAAATTCCTCCAAAGAAAGGGAAACTTAATCCATGTATAAGAGCAAAAGTCAAGTGAATTTCTATAGAATACTGTGTAGTAACAGATGTACAAAGTTTTATTTATTTACAAATATCTGCGTATAAAAAAGAAATACTGGGAACTGGGAAGAAGGACTCTCTTTTTTTTTATTTAGCCCGTCACTCTTATTCTCTTACTGTGTTGTTGACTGTGTATTTTAGGTTGGTATTTTGGTTTGGGTTTTTGGTGGATTGGCTTTTGGCTTGGGTATTTCGGGTATTTGGAATTTCAAAGCATGTGCTGAGTTTCAGTGTTCAACTCCCGATATAATATAGTATTACCTCTTTGGCTTGCCTGGCCATGGGGACGGCGATGCGATTCGATGGGATGGTTCACTCGTTTTGGGAAGACTCCACTACTCAACTCATCCAAAAGAGTATAGTAGTAGATTGGTAGATAACACTTTGTCTTCGAAATAACTAGACTGCTCTCTCAGCTTTCAAGCTTTCAGCATTCAGCATTTAGCATTGGATGGAGACTGCGAAAGGAGTTGGTAAAAGGATAGGCTTTCAACATTCACAGTGTACTGAGTATGAAACTCTTTTTACTCCGCCATGGGAATCTTCATCCTCAAGACTTGAATAAAATGGTTGCTCAATAAAACTCCCAAAACTCTCCCAAAGTTATTTACTGTCATGGAATTTCCGTCTTCGTAAGCAAACTTAACGACCGAAGAATCTTCTCTCTTCTCCTATTTTTTTGCCAACATTGCGAGTGAGGATTGCATCGCATCGCATCGAAGAATCTAAAAGGAGAGAGACGGAGCAGAAGTAAAAACAGCGTGAGCAGAGGAACATTTTTGCTCGTTTTCTGTTCCCGTCCATTGAATTTATTTCAGTATTGAGCAATTTTTCAACTGATTTTTTAGTTGATTCTATTGTTCTATCAGCACTAACCAGGAGCATAGTAACTAGGTTCTAGGTATGGTTATGGGCCCTTTTCGTGTGTGTGTAGGTACTTGTAGTTAGTGTGAGTGAGGTCGTTCTGGAACTCTGGAAGTGTATGAAAGTACCAGAAAGACCTCCATAAAAAATTTATTTTGGTTTTCGGGATGTATGAACGCTGAGATACTGCCCACATGTGTAATATTATGACATGACTTAAATTAATTCTCTTCATTCACGCAGATATTATTTAATAATGTTTGAATTCAGTTTACATTTTATAGCATACTTTTTATTATTAACTTTTATTATCAAGCTAAATCCACCGCGTAAGTACACGTTGGTCCTCTTGACTTTGAAGGACTTTTGGCTGGTCAGCTCTTTTTATTCTTGCCGTTTTTTTTCATGTTACATATCGTGGGTGAAGAACCAAAATGACCCATCCATATCGAATTTAAGCTAGAATCAAAATGAGCTATGTCATAAACACAGAATGAGAAACATGCGTAAAATGTTAATTAAGAGTTTTTGAAAAGTGCAATAGTGCAAAATGTTCTATTTACATGTTTTTGAAAAGTGAAAAATGTTCTATTTACATCTTTTTGAAAAGTGTAAAATGTTCTATTTACATGTTTTTGAAAAGTGAAAAATGTTCTATTTACATCTTTTTGAAAAGTGTAAAATGTTCTATTTACATGTTTTTGAAAAGTGCAAAATGTTCTATTTACATCTTTTTGAAAAGTGTAAAATGTTCTATTTACATCTTTTTGAAAAGTGTAAAATGTTTTATTTACATCTTTTTGAAAAGTGTAAAATATTCTATTTAAATGCTTTCAAGACATGTTTCAATATTTTTGTAGATAGTTGATATTGTTTTTAGCTAAAAATGGAAATGGGTCGTGTTGGTTCTTCAAAGATGATATAGAATATTTCGGTTTGGGCTGAGAATTTTGGTTAGTTTAATGTTAGAAATAAGCTTAGCCAACTTAGTTACTATGCCTTGCTTCGAAATTTCTATAATAATAATGCACGCTGGGAAATTTGGCGTTGGTGTTTTGGCATTGGTTTGTATAATTAGGATGCTAATAATGAAGATGACAGCTTCATTAGCTCATTTCTATTTCGAATAATTTTATTGTTATTTATGAAGCTTTGTCACCTTTGCCATGTTCCCCATTTGACATGGTGTGCTGCTCTTAAATTTCGTTTCCTTTCGTTACATGGAAATGGTTTGAACTTTGGTTGTGTTGGTTCAGCTTTAAAAGCAAAGCATAATATACAAAAAAATAAGAAGTATATAAACCTGTTGCTGTTGAGTGTTGGGAAGTCAAGTTTGAATTAATTTATTATTTATAATTGTGTAGATATATATAATATGCCATGACTTGCTAAGCCTTAAAAAGCTGTTGCGTTGCTTTTTAATATTTATTTTTTTGCTGATGCAAAGTATAATACTGTTATTGTTTTATTATTCGGATTCGTGAGCTGGTATTTTTTGAATTTGTATTTTTAGGTACTTGGTATATCTGCATATGAACGACCGGATAGGATTAGTCTATAGAGCCTTAATGTACAAGTTGCTTAAGGTGAAATTGAAATTTAATGTATAAGATTTTTACATACTGCGATATCATATTATATGGATTAAATTTAAAATGCAAGCATAAAAATGCCAGCGCCAAGCCAACCTATAAACAGCCCTTAAAAAGATTAATAATGTTACGTCTGCTAAAATATCTACCTCTACATCTACAGTCTGACTACATTAGTCTACGTCCTACGTCTACAGTCTAAATTAGAGTACCTACCTATGTACCTAACTACCTAGATAAATAGCACAGGCACAGGTTTTGTGCAAAACTTAAAAAGATGCAAAAAAAAAGCGTAATTTGTAGGAAAAAAATGCAAAAGCAAAGAGAGCATGACCCGTGACTTGAAGGCTTTTTTTACGTGTTATGTAACTTCAAAAGTACATAATTTATACATACTTGTGCTTTTTATGATGATGATGATGCATGCAATAATTAAGTTTCTTCTTCCAGGCGACGAGGACGACGCTATATTCATGATCGTGTGGGTAGAAATATACATAATATATCTGTATGTATAATTATATCCTTTATTTAAGAGCTTTTCCGTAAGTATAAGCTATACTCTAATACTATGTAGGTATATGCAATGCTTTTTTCCCCAGTATTTAAATCACTCATCCGTTAATAATATTTTCTTTGCTACTCGTCTTGCATATTAATTAGGACGAAGCTGACATAATAATTATATATACATGTATTTGAATTTGAATCCACATCAAATGAGAAAATTGCACCCATATTTTACGCTAATGGTATGGTAATGATGACAAGACAATGTCATCAGTTTGGAAAATGCAGCCTTTTTTATGTAGTGCATAGAATTCCTATATTATGATGTGTCTCCTCAAAACTGTCTCGATGTACATAATTACTCCATTACTATTTAGCAACTGGTTCATATACATACTATAGTAGACAGTAAACCGTAAACAGAGATGATAGAAGCTGAGATTATTTACTAATACTATCACTATAATACTAATGGCCATCTCACATCTCTCTCTCTCTCTCTCGTTGAAAGTAAACACAAAAAAAGTTCGTTTTTTCCCCTGGTTCTCTCCTTTACACACAGTAATAATGACAACCTCAGTTTTTGCAGGAGTAATTGTAGTTTCATTTTCGTTCAGTTGATGATGTTTTTGTTGGCAAAAAAATTAATGAAAGTATCATCACTATAATCATAACCCATTCGGATGGTAATATAGCACGCAGAAAAAGAAACGAGAACATCAAGTTCTTTTCTTGAGAGTCTTTTTTTTTGAAAGTTTGAAAGACGTCTCTTGTTGTATGCATAAGTAATAACATGGGCAATATTTCTACATTCTACAGTGCTCTTTATTGTATTCTTCTTGTCTTCTTCTTCGTTTTTTGCAGCAGCCTTTTCTTTCCTTCCTTCCTTCCTACAATCTACCTACTACTTACTTATTTATACAATACAAATACAAACAGAGTGAGTTATTGTACACTGTATTTACCATGGCTGGTTCTGGATGACTGTTGTACAAGGGAGAAAAACGTCAAGTCAAGTCAAACGTCTGTTCAGTAAATTGACGGCGGTCGAGACAGAATTTGTATCCTGAGGATAAAAGTGGTCACGTCTCACTACTTAGTTCTAAGCTTCACTCAGCCATGTCATTACGAACAAATCCTGTGATGAGTCTGATACAATTTTTTTTGTCTATATACATATATACATAATATTTTACTCACAAGCCATTTATTATGCATTCTATTCTACTATACTCTTTTGCTACATACATATTGATTCTAAACATTTGCAAACACATGCAAAAAAACTCAATCATAAGACACTATGGATAGAGCATAGGAACCAATAAACCACTAACCAGAACCCGCACGGTGTATCAATGTACTACAGAATAGAGCGGATTACAGATTGAGGTATTTAATTTATATGCAGATTTAATGCTACACGACGAGGACGACGACGAAGACGAGGAAACAGAGAGACTGACGTTTACGTTTGTAAAATTAATCCTGGCTGGTAAAAAAAAGAAGAAGAAATACCTACAACGATGTATAGCTCTTTAAGGCTGCTGTATAAAATACCTTTTCGCCTAATAAACGGGCTGTACGTATATGTAGGACATAGAATAAAACATAGTATATGTATAACCGCACCAGTCGCCAGTTCTAATGCACTTTTGAATTGGAATTTAAATCTTTTACAACTTACCGGCTACACTAAATTCGTGACGCTCAAATCCTTCGGACAAAACTTCACTTTACTCACCGCATAGTGCAATACACTGTGCTGGATTGATTAAAGCGATAAAATATCAACTTGTTTTTTTTCTTCTACAGGTCCTCATGGACTTTTATATTTTAAAAAAAAACTATTCATACACTATAACTCACATAGACGTATGGACCAACTTGCCCTTTATTGCTTTATGTATTGCTGTATTCATTTCAACTTAAAATAAGTGTACGTACGCTTCCAAAATTTTGGGAGCGGGTATTTGGAACTTTTCGAATCAGGAAACCTAGAAACGAAAACCGCACATATCGTCTGTGAAGAAACAAAATGGCCCATATCCTTTTTTAACTTCAAACAAAATGCACTATCTACAAAATAAATCAAAATAACATGTTCATCAAAGCAAGTATGTAAACAGAACTTGGTGCATTTTTCAAAACACATGTAGGTACCTAAATAGAATATTTTGTACTTTTCAAAAAACACTTAAATAGAATATTTTGTACTTTTCAAAAAACACTTAAATAGAATATTTTGCACTTTTCAAACACATGTAAATAGGACATTTTACACTTTCAAAACCACTTAAATAGAATATTTGCCATTTTCAAACACATGTAAATAGGACATTTTAAAGTTTTAAAAAACATTTAAATAGAACAATCTGCTCATTTTAGAAACTCGTGATTAGCATTGTAAGTATATATCTTATTTAATGTAATTTTTTTGACATAGCCCATTTTAATTTTAGCATAAATTGGAAATAGGTCATTTTGGTTCTTCATAGACGATATACATATGATATAATATCATTTCATAGTGTTTATGTTCATATAGCTAACACATTGCTGAACTTGGAAATGAAAAGAAAACACAACTTTATCTATATATACGTAGGCACCTACCTGCCGGTACATATGAAATGTGGACAGCTAATCGTAAAATTGTCGGTGTGATTATTATTTCTGGGGAAGGCTCGCTGCGTGTTAAGTTAAAAAGTTAAAAAGTTAAAAGCACGTTTTTACAAACTTTTGACGTTTACACCTCTGTTGAAATATGGTGAAAACAAAATAGGGCCCTTTACTCACCAAAGTCACTCTATATAGTAACAATATACAGATAGTTGTTATATATAGTGTGTTGTCTGGGTCTGGGGTTTAACTTTCACAAGTTTGAGTAAGAATTTGTGAGCTCACAAAACTAAACTGTAGTGGTATACGCGAGTGACAGTATTTAGTTCCAAGTCGAAGTTTATAATTCCAATATAATTATACATATTTTAAAACCCCGCTTTTATTCAAGTAGTGTAATAAAACCTGGGAACAACCAGTCAGCCATCCAGCGTACAGAACAAATATAATAAAATTATATACATACTCTCAATATGACATAAATTATGTAATAAATTCAAAATGTTGAATACAACAAGTATGTTGCTATAGCCTCTCCATGTACCTTCTTACTTACACATTTGCATTTAAAATAGAATTATCGTAAAACGTTAACCCAGACGGCTTAAAGTCCATACATAGCCCAGCGAACCATTTCGTAATATGATTTCAAATTTCAATTCCACATTCTTACACCGACAATAATATCTCTGTATTTCTATACACTCTCATATAATTCCATTTCTATTGATATGCGTTGCATTGCATTGGAGAGAAAGAGAAAATAAACCACTAAAGTTCTTAGTAGAGTTCAATTCAAATCATTAATACTACAGACACATAGACTACCATAGAGCTTAGCTCACTCCCTATCCCTATCCTCTGAGCTGAGGTATCTCTGCCCAAAGTCTGTAAAGTAGTAAAGTCTGTGGAGTCTTGAAAGGGTTAAGCTCTTCTTTTGGTTAAGCTATGGGCTACATAGACTTTTACATTTACAATGCTGAATGAAACGAAAATGAAATGAAATTCGTGTAGGACGAAATATGAGAGAGAGAGAGAGTGAGAAAGCCGGGGCGCCGCGCGACCGGAATAACAGACATATATACGGACAGACAAACAGACAGACAGTGAAATGGAACGTGGGTATATTCTCTACATAAATTATAACCGGAGTTTCCCTTTCCAACTATTACATTTGAAAAAGTGAGGTGTACGTCCTTTACTTTATTGTAGTGTACAGTATATACTACGTCTTCTGGTATATACTGTATTATATGTATTCATAAGATATTTACAACTGACAGTCGCGGGACAGTAAGAGAGCATCTTCCTTTTTTGAGCCCTCCTATATGACCATATCATTATCATAGGATATGATGAAATAGTCCATCCGACCGATGCCGATGCAATGGCAATGGCAATCCAAAATCCAACGTATCTCAATGCAATTTTACCATCCTCACAAGTACATGGATGGGTTTCCCAGTCCCATACACAGCCCACAGTATATACTTACGGTTACGTTAAGGATAAAATCTTCATAATATTACAAATGTAAGATACATAATATATCAGATTCTTATGCTCGTCGTAATCTAATGGATTCTAGTTGGCATTATGGTTACACAGATGTAGATATAGCTAAAGCTTTTACGATTACGACAAAAAAACTATTTGGCCTTAAGCAAAATATCTACTGCCTGTCGACTCTCTACTTCTGTGTGTGAGAAAATGTAGTTAAATTTTAGTGCACAAACGAGAGGAGACGGAAGATGCAACTTGAACTTCTGAAAAGGCCCACAAAAGACCATAAGACCAAATGCAATGCCAAGGTGATGTTGATGGTGATCCTGGCCCTGGTCCTGGTCCTGGTCTCCTGGTCCTGTGTAGACCCATAGGCTCAGGGAATTTTAAGCTAGGTAGGTAATAGGTATTCTCTTTCTCGAGAGTCTTAAACTTCTTTTACACTTTTACCTACCTACAATAATGATACACGTTACGACGACGGTATATATTATGCAGGCAATGTGTTGTACATGTAGATGATGTGACATGTAAAGGAACTTGTGTTATAATATCTTGAAAAATGCCGGCGGTCTCCCCTATCTATATTCTATATATTCCATACCCCCTATAATTTCTTTCTCCCTTGAAATTCAAAATTCAAAAGCTTACTCAATAATTTGTACAGATTCTTAAAATACTTTACCTCAGGTTACTCATAAGAAGGCAGCTCGATTATGCAATGACTCCAACGACGACTCCGACGACTCCGACGACGACGAAACTACTAAATGTAAAAAGCTTTCTCAAACTTTCAAGTCATAAAATTTAAATGAGGATATACCTTTGGTTTTCGGTTTTGGGTTGGTTCTTGGTTGGTATGTAATAAAGTAACTACTGTGTGCACTTATGGTAAAACGAAAGCTTAGATTTAAGATTTTGCTCCTCGCTTCCAGCACATATCATATGCTATTAAATTGGATTGGATTGGAAAGCTGGAAAATATTTTTTGTAAAATAACAATAACCCAGAATCCAGAAAGTATCTCCTAAATATTGTCTGTTGTAGTGAGCTCAAATTTCAAACTTAAAAAGGCAACAAAATATAAACTAGAAAAAAATATAGAGATAAACACAGACAGACAGACGGACATACAGACACATGCGTTTGCATTAATAATTGTACTTTTGGTCATGATGGTAATTGAAAAGGATTGAAGGGGTATGTATATGCTATACACATAATATAGCATGGCAATATTCATGGCAATATCCATCCACTCCCCCCTGTGGGATTTTGGACTGACTGTATGACTTGTGCTTTAATTTGTAGCTGGACAATAGGCAATATGGACAAGGCATAGCGTTTCTATTTTTTTTTCTATGTAGGATCCACCGACCGACGACCCACCAACGCCGACACCGACGCCGACACCGACACCGAACCGCCTTCAGATAAGGACAACAATGAAGCGACAACGAGAACGAGAACGACGAAACGGAGGAGGAGGTATGAATGATTATTGCAGGGCCGGACGAAGGAATTACTTTTAGGCAGCAATTTGTTTCCATGCGAAAACCACCATTTTGATTGTATTGTTGATTTTCTTTGGTAAATAATGTTGTATTTACGTTTTAGAAAAGTGCAAAATATTCTTTTTACTTGATTCAGAAAAGTGCAAAATGTTCTATTTACATATTTTGAGAAAAGTGTTATATATTTTATTTCCATATTTTTGAAATGTTCAAAATAATTTATTTTGCATGTTTTTGAAAAGTCAAAAAATGCTTTTTAAATATTTTTAAAACTGCAAAATGTTCCATTTACATACATGTTTTTTGAAAATTCAAGCAGCGGGGGCTGCCTTCCATGGCCGCATTACCCGGCCCTGGATTATTGTTAATAATTTTATGCATATTCCTATACCTACCTTCGATCGTAGAGATGTACAGAATGAAAATAGGTATGCTGTCATTGTTACATTTACATACGTCGAACAAGTACCAGGTCCCAGGTACCAGGTAGGTAGATACTTCCACTTCTCGCCACTCACTCACTCGCATTGTTGAGCCCGAGTAGACAGAGTGGAGCTGGAAAATTTACAATGTAGCAAACATACTTAGAGATTCAAGTTTGATGAGCCTCAGGCAAACCGGGAAAAATAAAAATCATGAAAAATGAAATTCAATTTTACATATACTGACAGTAGTATGTACATAGTAGGGATATGTGGTAATAATTGTATATGTAATAACACAAAATAATAAATGTCAGTTATAAGACTATATACTGTAATCATAAATTTTGATTATCTTTCATACATATCTTCCCCGTGTCCGTATAACATTGTATTATGTAATAGGCAATAGGTGGGTAGTCTGCTATCTGTATAGTAGGTGGGTTGGTTCGCAGGTATATTTGTGGTTCTGGTTCTGTTAAAAGTCAAGTCTTCATAATAAGTTTAAGAGTTGAAAGTTTACATTGGTTTTCCATGTATATGTGTGTCTATCTGTAGATTTTGTGGTAATTTTAAACCCTTCTTCCTTCCCATCTGCATTCAGCCTTGCAATCAAGTATCAAACAAGAACAAGCCTGACTATATCGTCTGTGAAGAACCAAAATGACCCATATCCATTTGTAGCTAAAAACAATATCGACTATCTACAAAAATATTGAAACATGTCTTGAAATCATTTAAATAGAATATTTTGCACTTTTCAAAAACATGTAAATAGAACATTTTACTTTTTTCAAAAACGTGTAGTTAGAGCTTATTAAGCTTTTTACAAAAATGTAAATAGAACATTTTACTTTTTTCAAAAACGTGTAGTTAGAGCTTATTAAGCTTTTTACAAAAATGTAAATAGAACATTTTACTTTTTTCATAACGGGTAGTTAGAGCTTATTAAGCTTTTTACAAACATGTAAGTAGAACATTTTACACTTTTCAAAAACGTGCAGTTAGAGCTTATTACGCTTTTCAAAAACATGCAAATGGAACATTTTGCACTTTTCAAAAACCCTTAATTAACATTGTACGCATGTTTCTCATTTTGTTTTTATGACATAGCACATTTTGATTCTAGCTTAAATTGGATATGGGTCATTTTGGTTCTTCACAGACGATTTAATACCTCGGCCTCTGCCATGATATGATGAGGGCCTCCATGGATGCGTTCACTGGTACTGGTACTGGTCCATCATTATCATCATCCTAGTTTTACTTTTTACTGCCTCACACTGACTGACGAGAACGACTGACGACTGACTTGAACTTGGCTACTAAAAAACGCAACTGCTAATACAACAACAGCCTACAACAACCTCATAACCACAGTAGAGAGTACAGCGTATAAAAACTACTCAACTACAACTGCTTATATAACAATACAATTCTCGTACATAGTAACGCACGTAATAAAATACCTGCATATAGCTGGAAACTTAAAGTGTATCTGTCTATATACGCATGAAATACCTATGTGTGTCTGGCATTGTCTGGTTTAAAGTTTAAAGTACGTATAGTTTTTCAGTAAAGAACCAAAAGATCTCTCACTCTCCTGACGCTCAACCTGCGAGTCCTTATCTCAATTTCACCATCTACCTCAACAATTTACATCCTATGTGATTATTGTTGTAATGGGTACATTGTCAGTTTACCCTGTTGAGTATATGATTAAACTACATGGATACTATGTATTGCACTGTATTCCTCTATTATCTATGTATATCTGTATTTCTGCTATCAGTATACATACCCTGTCCGTATCAATATATATCTTCCTGCCTACCTATTTTTTCAGTTTCTTATCACATCCATAAACTATATGTTATTTTTTTACTTACTTACCTACATCAGTCATCATAGTATTACTGATATTGTGTGGCTATAGCCACTAGCTACAACTATCAGCTAGCTACCTTACCGACAGCCGATAGACCCGACCAGACCAGACCATAGGATGAGGATGAGCATAGATGTAAAAGCGGATTTTGACTGCTGCACACTGCTGATATGACTCCCGATAAAAATGAAACATTATTGTTGCTGGTGCTTGTTAAATGTGGTGCGAAATGAAGCACATTGAGGGAGCCTACGGAGGGGGGATTGGGCCAGTGGAAAGGCGGAGGCGATAATTATAGAGATTGTGGGCTCGCCGTTCCGTTCTCTCTCTCTCTATCTCTTGTTGGGCATTGTGCTCTGCCTCTTGTTGTTCTCAGACTGCCTCGTGTTACGGGGTGTGTGTTATTTATTATTTGTATTTATAAATGACCAAAAGACCAACATTGGAACGGCCGGGCCAAGTGCCAAGTACAAGTGGTATAGTGGTTTGGTCTATGGTCTGGTCTGGCTGTTGTACTGGCACTGGTACTGGCACTATGGTTACTGGTTACTGGTGAGAAAATACGTATAGCTTTTCAGAAAATGTTTTATGTAATTTGCCCGGAGCATCAGTAATGTTTTGACGGCAATGAATTTCCCGTGAAAAAAAAATGTATTAACCAAATACATAAAAATTAATTACTACAATTACATTGGGGAAGAGTAGGAATTATGTGTGAAGCCGTGAAGGGAATGGTTTTCTCAATATACATAGAAGTATCCTCTCTAATTTGTGATTTCAAACGTAATTACACCTGGGTAAATAATAATTACATTATATGCATTGAGGGGATAAATTACTCTTGTGTGTGTGTGTGAGCGCTAATTTGGAACTAATTCTCCTATAATATGAAAACTTGATGAAAATTTTAAATTTTGGTTAAGAATTACTACAAGGGAAGAAGAAGAAGAAGAAGAAGATAATTCTTATATGCCGAATATGGGACATGAAAGATGAGATTCGCTGAGTTGGAGACGGAGAGAGAGGAGGGAAAGAATATGTAGAATCAGAATGAAGGTGGGAACTATGTGTACAGATGAGGATGATGATGATGAAATGGACAAGCGACAAGAAGGAAAAGGAGGACGTGAGCATGGACCGCACCTTAGTTCTTTTAGCATAAGGAGAAATATATGAAAGGGGGATGGGATATTATCTTTCATCTCTGCACAAAACGGACAAAATCGAGAGAGTGCCAAAAAGTGTCAAGTGCTTTGGGCCATTATGCACCAGTACCAGTACCAGCATCAAGTAGTATGTCCATAACCACAAGTATGCATTCTAGTACCAAAATGTTAAATTGTGTGTCTACAAACTGCAAACTGCAAATAAAAAAGTTCAAGTGTCTATTCTTGTCACTACCACGATTATTATTATTATTATTATTTTTATCATCATCATCCAAGTACAAACGGCTACTTCCCTCTCAATTGTCAATATTTGACGAGTGTCCAAAAGTGTTAAGTTTTTAAATGCGCGAGAAAGTTATATGAATTCATTTACACATAATTATATTGTCAATTCTAAATGCAGCGTGGAGGAGGAGGACTATGGATTCCCTTACGCTTCATTTACTCACTCACTCATAAGGCTGTCCATTTCGAATTTTCGAATTTCAAATTCGATTTAGTCCATCTCTACTCTCTACACTTACACTTTTATATTGGTATACCTTCATCTTCATCGTTTCGCATTTTCCTTTTCGATTGTCTATTTTTTTGGTCGTGGTCATGTCGTAACCATAATCGTCAGTCGTAATCTCGTAATCGCATACTGATAATCGTAAGATAAAAATAAACAACCAACATTTAATACATTCTCTCTCACCAATCGCTAAGTCTTTTTATCCCTTGAGCTTTCCTTAAAAATCATAAAAGAATTTTCGTCCCTTTTGTTTTCTATGACTGGGACTTTATTTTTTTCTGGAGGCGGAAGATTTAAAAAAAAATGAAAACTTTAAAATACTTAAATTAAAACTTTAAACTTAATACTTACCTACTACATAAGATGGTTTGTTTCTTTCATAGAGATTTCTCGCATTTTTAACTTAATACTTTTTAGCATTATTAGCTTGTTGTCTTCGCCTACTTTTCAGCTTCATCTTTGTGTTCTTGAGTTAATAGTAGAGGTACTATGTGTCTGTAGTTAAGATCTGTGTTGTTAAGAGTAACGTGTCTGTAAAATAATATGGCTAAACTAAAAGGTTAATTAGCTGTGCAATATACATACAGACAGAACCACTGAACCGTGTTGTATTTATAATAATGCTAAGCATTAGCTCACTACTACAAGTACAGGGAAGCGGCATAATCTGAAAGGATGAGAGACACAGAAGACGAAGACGAAGAAGGCGGACGAAACCGAAAGGCAAAAGGGGAGCAAAATGTAATTTGACTTTTAAAAACTTTATTTTCACACATTACGATTAGATAGTCTTTGTTCTACCTACAGAGATGCACACATTCGGCTTCGGCATTCGGCATTCGGGTGTGTTTTTGTTTCTTGCTATTACATACATCAATGTCGGTGTCAGTCGTTTTCGTTTTCATTTTCTTCTTTTTTTTTAGTTTGTTAGTTGCTGAAAGAATGGAAAATGGAAGCGGCGCCATTCATTATACCGTATACCGTACCCGTTGCCATCCCCTGTATAGTTAATAGTATAGTAAATACAGTGTCTACAGTGCAGGTCATAAACTCGAATTCGAATATATCTCACGACTTTTCTCTTGTTGGTCTCCTCGTGAATTCGAAATTGCATTCATTTTAAGAAACCAGCCGTGATTCACACTCTCACAGTCTAGCAGACACAGTAAAAGCAGGAGCCGCATCATGCAAGAGCACATGCAATTTCTAGAGCGTACGGCGTACAGTGTCTAATACTAATGTCGAACGCTGCACATAGAATGCCACGGCGGAGCAATCTTCCCGTCAACCTCATTACCTCATCCTCATCCTCACCGACATCATCACCAACCACCACACACACTCACACACTCACAACTTCTGACGTTCTCTGACTCTTGATTTTGGCTTCTTATCAAGCCAATCTAATTCTGTTATCCTTATCATATCACGCCAAGTATAAGTAAAAGTACGAGGCGTAAGGAAAATTGAGTACGTACACAACATTGTGAGTAATTACATTATACTCCCCCCACTCAAACAAATTGACCTCCTTTCCAAATCCAGATCCAAATCCAAAAAATCCTCACCATATTAACCAACAAGGAAACCCAAACAGTCAAGAAGGAAGGAGTAAGCAGTTTCGTCGGTCTTGGTCCTGGTCCTATGGTCCTGATCCTGCTCGTTGATGTTAATGATATTCTATGTATATAATACATGCATATGAAGAGTTCTTTGGCAAAACGGGTCAAGCCTATCAAAGCAAATTTTATACAGGAACAACGAATAATGGATAAAAGGTGGCAGGATTATTTTTTTGAACTCAATTTTTTTCTACAGATACTAAAATACTAACTGACCAAGAGTTATTACAAGTAGCTTCGTAAATCTATAAACTGACTCTGGAATTTTTTAGAAAATTTTCAGCAATTTTAATTTGTGGAATTGATCCGTTTTGCCTCAAATTCGATAACTTAACATCAAGTCAAAAGTTCGTGAAATGAAATTCTAATCGTTTTGAGTGAAACCAAGCTTTTTTTAACTTTTAAACTTTTCTTGTTGAATAAAATAATTTACGCGCGGTAATTGTCTTCTACAAAATACAAAAGCACCGGAAAACCAAATTTGAATCAAAAATCCATGTTTTAAGTGGGCTTATCCAATTTTGCAAAATTTCATTTAATGGACTTGACCCTTTTTACTTACGAAAAAAAGGAACTTTGGCTATTTTAAAAAATTATTTCGGTTGAACTTTGACTTTTACCATTCAACACAGTAACGGAGCTAGTTAAATAGTGCACGTAACGCAAATAATTTCATTTTAAAAATATAATGGGCTTATACCGTTTTGCCAAACAACTATTCATATTATGTGGGATCATCTGTATGCATATAAACAAGGATGAGAATTACCCGGATCCGGGAGATAATCAGAATGAGAATGTGTGTACGAGTTACAAAAAAAAAGAAGGGTAGGAAGTTATTAGGATTATAGGAAGTAGGGGTATGTTAACTCTTACTAAAGAGAGGCAATTGTTCCAAAATCTTTTTAAATTCTAATTTTGAATTCGAAATTGGATTTTTCTACAACATAGGGACATAGGAGAAACTCTGTGTGTGTGTAGATTTGTAGTGCGAAGGAGGGAGACAGAAAATGAGGACAATTATGGAGTATGGAGATGGAGATGGAAATGAACCGAAATGAAAGTAAAAAAAAAGTGCCTACTTAAGTATTATGATGATATGCATGTGGAGCGAAATGGATGTGAACACTTCAAATTGGATAATGCGAGCAATTCTGAATATCTCAATGGAACAATGTACTTTTTTTGGTTCGTACCTATATAATATGTATTATGTATGTGGTTTAAAGGCTGCCTTGGTCTTGGTCTTGGTAATTAGGCGTGTACAAACTAACTACATACAGAGTAGGGAAAAAAGTGCTTGACTCTCAGCGCAGTATTACAATAACCCACAAAAATGACAAGGGAAACAAGAGTGCTGATTCACTCATTGATCATCCGTCATTCTCCCGCACTACTCCTCCGTCTCTCTGTGACTATTGAGGATTTTGAGGATTGAGATTAACTCTGTATGACTCTGCAATTATGTATGATCATTAATAATTACTCGCCGTGTGGAAACCACATTGCTAATTGGGGAAATTACTATTTAACATTTTACAATTGACGAGGAAATTCACTATTCTACGTCGCTGCTCTTTTGGCTTCCCTTCCCTTGCTCTCTTTTATATTTCTATTGTAGTCATGCTTGTATGTTTGCATATCATATTCGTGAGTGAAGTATCAGAATGGTCCAAATCCAATTTTAGCTTAGAATTAAAATGAGCTATGTTCATAAAACAGTAAATGAGGTAAATGATTAAAATGTTAAATACGAGTTTTTGAAAAGTACAAAATGTTCTTTCTACATATTTTTAAAATTTTCAACGATTTTCTATTTTACATGTTTTTGAAAAGTGCAAAATGTTCTATTTACATGTTTTTGAAAAGTGCAAAATGTTCTTTTCACATGCTTTTGAAATGTGCAAAATGTTCTATTTCCATGCTTTCAGGATCATTATATCTTCTAATATGTAGATAGTGCATTTTAGCCTTTTGGTTTTAGCTTGGAAAATGGAAATGGGTCATTTTGATTCTTCACAGACGAATTGTACGTAAGTGGTTATGTGCTCCTAGCGCTTTATTAGTCCAGAACCTGAAATCCCGAACTAGAACTGACACTCAATAGTTTATGAGGAAGCAGATGCTTTCGATTTCTATGTTGCCGTATAATATATATGAGCATCATTAATTTATAAATTATTGTATAATTACATACATGATAATTGCTTGTAGGTGGAGAGGCACAACTCAAATGTCTAAGCCTTTTCAAGGCTTCGATCGAATCCGAACACTGAATCCGAATATTATCTTGCTATGTACCTATCTACTTTTTACATATACGTATAACCATAGTGCACTGATTGTAAGTGCGAGTAGTTCTTTCTACGTAACAGAACTACCTATATAGGTAAACAATACACTACTGTGCCGACTGTCTAGGCAGTCAATTCCTAACTTTACACCTTTATTTCCTTTCGAATGCCAGGACAGGGCGCAAAACTGGGCTCGGTCTCGGTCTCGGTCTATGAGGTTAAAATATGAAGTACCTACCTATATACCACAGCTGCAGGTTTCCCTACACCTACAGTGGTGTTATTGGAATATGTACCCGCCTTAAATTAAATGGGATGCGGTCTGTAAATGTGAGTTGGCATTTTTTTGAGATGAGTTGGTTCGTGGGTGTGGGTGCGAGGAACGTGACAGGGTGAAATGAAAGTGAAAGACTGAATTGAAGGCAGTTTAAGTGAACAATAAACTTAAATTCGAATTCAAAAATTGAAAAGCCATTTAGTGCTTCTTTATAGAAAACAAATTCATGCAGGAATGGCAGTTGACAGGAACAGTGTGATTGCACGTAGTATAATTGGGGATATTCCATACTTCCTTTATTTTTGAATGAAAGGAGACGAAGGTACCTACCGAAGTACCGTGAAGCTTCTAATAACTCCCGTCGGGAGTTAGGTCAAACTTAGCCACGGACCTGGGAGTAATTTAAAAAATTCAAGTTTAATTAATCAGAAAGGCATACAAAAGTGATAAAGACCCGAGATATATTAAAGTCCCCGGGAGTTATGCCAACCTTAGCCACAGACCCGGGAGTTCTTTGAGAACCGGGAGATGTTAGAAGCTTTACGGTACGTAGGTACCTCCGTGTCGACGTCTATACTTCTTTTGGAACTCTTGCAAGTTAGATCTGAGTCATCTGAGTAAACTGGTTGTAGGATTATTCCTACCCGGACTTTTCCTACCCGGACTATTCCTACCCGGATTATTCCTACCCGGACTTTTCCTACCCGGGCTTTTCCTACCCACGACCAAACCTAGGACTTTTCCTACCCATGTACAAAAAAAGAAACTACACATCGCGCAAAGATATGCCCACAGAATACAACGTTATTACCTATATCTTTTGCTGTTCTTTCATCCTTTATCAATTCATGTAGATTATATGTAATACTTTTGAGTGTTGTCTTACACCATCTTTTTCAGTTTTAATGTTAGGGATAGTTTACGTAAATTAAAATAATTGAAGACAATAGTCGCTATTATTTATAAAAACATTTAAATGAAGTATTAACTCTTAAATTCGCAATTATTTAATACACTCGTTTGACACTGCCGCATTATTACGGTACACTGATAAATAGTAATACTTGTTTTTTGTTTCATGGTCATGGGTAGGAAAAGTCCTAGGTAAGGTCGTGGGTAGGAAAATTCCGGGTAGGAAAAGTCCGGGTAGGAAAAATCCGGGTAGGAAAAGTCCGGGTAGGAAAATTCCGGGTAGGAAAAGTCCGTTTACCGAGTAAACTCTGTATCTGTAGCGGGTCGAGTAGAGGCTGTCACTATTTGGGCCATAATTACAGATGCAGCTGAACCAATGTTATTTCTCGTGATGCTTAATATGCTACATATATAGGAAAGTGCTCATGAATATGATTTAGATATGTCAGTAACCATTGTAAAAGAGTAAGAAGTAGGTTGGTAGGAGAGTGTACGAGGATGTTAATATTTGACTAAACCTACTCTTACTAAATACTATAGAGTGCTTATCTCTTGTGAAGAATCAAAATGATCCATTTCCAATTAATTAAGCGAGAATTAAAATAAGCTATATCAGAAAGCTTACTAAATGAAATGAATAGTAATGCGTAACATTTTAACTACCTACGAGTTTTTGAAAGATGGAAAATGCTTTATTTACAGATAGGTACCTACATGTTTTAGAAATATTATATTTACATTTTTTTTAAATGTACAAAATAGTTTATTTACGTGTTCTTTAAAAGCTCAAAAAATTGTACTTGCATGTTTTTGAAAAGAGTAAAATATTTTATTTCCGAGTTTTTAAAAAGTCGAAAATATTCTATTCACTATTTCTTGAGAAGTGTGAAACGTTCTATTGACATGATTTTGAAAAGTCTAAAATGTTCTATTTACATGATTTTTAAATATGCAAAATGTTATTTACATGCTTTCAAGATTGTAATATTTGATTTTTTTAATAGATGGTGCATTTTATTTCTAACTAAAAATGGATATGGGCCATTTGAGTCTTCAGAGACAATATTTCTATAAAAAAATCAGCTCTATGTCCTTGCTGTAGTTCCCGTTCCCAGTAGGTTAGGTGTGTTGGTGCCTACGTAGGTGCAAAGATATTGCATTTTACACTTAGATATCTGTATTGATGTAGTATTGAATGTACAGTAATAATCATACATGTAATTGTAATCTTGGTAAATTGACAAAAACAATGGACTGTTGTTAATGTTAATGGTAGAGGAGTTCCCTGAGTAAACACGAAAATGAAAACGGGAGATCTTGTACAAATATTAAAAAAACTAGTGTAAATATTTACTAAATGTGATTACCTACGCTGCATTCGAGTTGGATGAGCTTCCACATACACGTTTATTATGGTATCCATGTTATTTTTTAAGTTTTATATTTATACTACTGCTCCCCGTCGCACGTACGTCACCTAATATTATATGCAACTGACGTTGTTGATCTTCCCATAGGGAATAAGAGTTTGTATGTACCTACATTTAGTTAGCTACTTTTTTTAGTCGCGTTGTACACTCAGATTTTACTGATAAAACTCTCTATCTACAATAACCGATTGCTCAACACTAATGTACCCACTAACTGCAGATCTAAAATATCTCGATTGCATTTTTGAGCGGTTTCGTTAAAATAGCCCACAGCTTTAGTATGTACAGTATAATAGGCTGCTCTCTGTTTTTATATTGTGGAGTAGGGCATGGTAATAAATCCAAATCCAGCAGAGTAGAAATACAAAACTGTGATTTTACTATTACGAGAAAATCATCTATCTAAAATAGAATTTCCCTAAAATCTAATCGTAAGTCTCATTCCCCGCTGATTCATATCACGTGTCGGTGTCATCCCTTATTTATTTCTATCTCAATTCCAAAGCTTCTACGGTTACATATCACTTACTTTTTTAAAGTAAAAGTCAGCGTATCAGCGTACGGAACACTGTTGAAATTAGATCAGAATGAGGCATCAAGTCCACACGGGCCCGCACAACAGCTGCTAGCTGTCAATGTCAACGTCTTTCAACCCACAATCCAACCGATCTCATTCTAGATTCTAATTCTAACTTCTAAAACCCATCCAATTAAAAAACCAAGAAATAACAACTAACCCAAAGATAATAATGTTTTTTTTTATACTTTTAGAAATAAATACAAAAATAAAAGAAAACAAGGCCTCCGACTGTAATCATTATAACCTGGGGTTTTTTAATGTAATTTCAGTCGTTAGTAGTCAGCATATATAGTCATAGCGAGATAGTAGTAATGTGCGAATTTAATTCCTTCAACGCTACCACTGCACTACCTACTGGAGGTATATCCCGCAAGTTATTGCATTCTTTAGAGTAAAGATTACTGTTTAGATTTGTCATTCTCTTATTTTCTGCTTCGTATCAAAATGGAATGTGACTTCTTTTGAAGAGATGGAAACCAACTATGTAGAATTTGTATTTTTTGTAGACAATTAAATGTATAGCTAAATGAATGGTTCAGCTATAGGAAATTTTTCAAATTTTTGGTAAAAGTAGTGCGAAATGTTCCAATAATTATTATATTTTTTGAAAAGTTGCAAAAATGCCCTAACTTAATAATTATGGAAACAACAATAAAAATGTTTTAATTATTACATATTTTGAAAGCGCATTCAATTCAATTATTGGAATTTTTTAAAAAAATTGGAGGAATTTTTGTTGATACTTTTCAAAATTTATTGGCGGAATTTTAAACTTGTTACTTATATACACTGTTTCTTTCCTGGGATAATTCAAAATAGCCATTACATAAATACCTAGTGACTAAGAAATACATAGTGACATATTTAGGTTTGTCTGTTATTGCTACTTTATTGAAAATGTGCTTCCTCGAATATTGCAAAATACACGTATTATTTTCAACCATCTTATCGTCATAATAGTTTCCTATTGAACTTTATACCACATAAAATGCCCTGTTGTAATGCTTTCCAATAAAATGTTTAAAGTTTTAAAAAATAAATAGCAATCGCCGATATAGATAGCTTCAAAACGTTGAACGTTTACATGTCCCGTCCATTAAATTGAACAGGCTATATTAGTAGGTGTTACATAATAGAAGCCAAGCGTCAACGGCGTATGACTTCTTGTAACATTTCAATTTTAATGACTTTCCTTATTGTAAACTGTATAGCAACCGTCAACCGTCAACCGTATGGACTGACTGTAAATTGTACTATGTATTTGTAATTCTTGGAGTCGTCCCTTTTTGTTGTCATGACATGAGCTAATCAGGAGAAATGAGAATTCCTTGAACACCCATGACTGCGACTGCTCATTCGTTTCGCACTCAATCCTTTAAAATCTGTTAAGGAATAACAGAGTCTGTAAATATACTAAATACATATACAAGTTTTAAGATGCTTGCACTGCTGGGTACTATGTATAATATTATGCATCTGCATCAATAATAGTTTATGCATATGTTAGTTACTCAATGAGGAATTACAAAACTTTCATTTGTTTTACTAAAATAATGCTCAGTCAGTTGAATAATAAAGAGTTTTATTTTAAGCCATGGTCGGCTTCAAAACAATAAATCTCTAAAAGTCTCTGATGTTCCAATGCTACAAACTCAAAACTCTATAAGTAGAATCTTGAATAAACTTTTACACTGCCCTCCTATGCTATGCTATACGGATGCTTACGTTTTCAAAGTTATAGGAACACAAGTTTTAGAAACTATGAACGAATGAACGCAGGGGGCAAAAGCTGCATAAAAATAAAGGAAGGAAAAGCAGTGCGAGAGGCCCAAACGTCAAAGAGCCAACTTTTACATTTGGCATGCATTATGCATTAGTACTCGTATTCGTATTCGTATTCGTACTCGTGTTATATAATTATTCCCAAATTTTTATCTATAGGGATAACTTTTTTAAGAGTCTCTGACAAAGTGAAGGTTCAGATTGTCTATCTCTGTACGTAAAATAAAAGTACGCCATCCCTCTACCACACCATTCAATTCCATAGCGCATAACGCCCTCCTCATCTCCATATCCACGCATAATATTGTGATTGTGACAATGTGTATAATTATATAATCGTAATTAAAAGCAAATTCCTTCCAAATTTGCATTTCCCATGCATTATGTATGCATATTATGTCAGTCGTTGGTTGGCGTTGGCGCAGAGGCAGAAGTGCACGAGAGTAAAGTAAAGAAGCGAGGGTCCGTATTCCGTATTGGTGGAGGTGGATGTGGGTAGAGATCGGACGGAGTTGCAATGAAATTTGAGCGAAAATGAAATTTCTCAGTCCAAAAAGTTCAACATCAAATTATGCATATGCAAACTATCATTGAGTAATTCAGGAGATTCAGTCAGGGCTTTTCCGTCAGACTATATAGTGCATAGTGTGAGTCAGATAATGTTTATAGGGTGGAAATGCTCTTGGTATATATTTAGTATTCCAAACTTGAGCAATTTGAAATTACCACTCTCTTTCATGTTACACTGTCAGAGTATAAACTCCTTTCATGCACACATTTTGGAGTTGAATTTAAATTAAATTCTATTTGCTCATTATTTTATTTTGGATTATTTTATTCTATTTTGCAATTCAAAGTTAACGAAAATTTATGTTGGGGGCGTTGGGGCCGTTTTTAAGTTGAAAGGGTAACACTGGCCATTTGATATTTGCAGTTTTGCAAAGTTTAGAAAATGAAAAGTATTTTTTTATTACGACATGTAGACATATTTTATTTCCTTGAAAATGACATTAGATTTTCCAACCAAATTTTATTTACAAAATGTCAATTTTTCCAAATGCATAATAATATAAATTCATAATCGTTTCCAAACGAAAATCGTAAAATTTAAAATTTGAAGCACAACGTCACACTGCTTCGTACATGTAATTTTAAAATTGCCACACATGACCTGTCCGGTATTACTTCTTCAAAATGAAGGTATAAATACAATTTGTACTTCCTCAATTAGAATGGATATATTACTCACAATTTTAGCCACGCTCACTCACTCATCATAAACCGATTTGTTTTATCCCTATTCGAAATTGTATATTAAATTTGTATTCGTAGTTGGTACTTTTTACTTGAGTATATTATGCTTTTAGCTTATTTTTATTTTCTTACAGCAACATATATAGCATAACAGTGCCTCATAAAGATTCATGACTTACCTATTTCACTTGTTAGAAATAGTACAGTATGACATATATTTTAGTTTGCGTGGTAGGTTCTTTCTTTCTTTATGATGCAACTGGTTCGAAATAAACATTGAAGACTTTTAGGTTCGCTATGTAGAGGAACGTGCCGAACAAAGGCGCAACAAAACTTTATCCTTGAGAATTTTATTTTCTTTTTCATGGATCATCATCATAAGAAACGACAAGCGTGTGGACGTAAATAATATTACCTACATGGAAATTACCTTATGCTAATACATTTTATTTTGTATACACTTTATTTTAGTAGAACTCCAGTTCACAAAGTCAGCCGAATCAACAATTTCTATAACTAACTAAAAATAGCTTGGATAAAAAGTACTATGGAAAAAAGAAAAAATGAGTGAATTATTGTTACAATTTTAGGGAAGGGCTTGGGCTTGATGATTGAACTGTAAAAAAATGTTTACGCGCAATTGTAATTCAACTCACTCGTCGCGAATTCGGAAAGAAAATTGAACTATGGACAAAGCCCGGGCGGAAACTTGAAATCCTACTCCTATATAAGCTAATGGTATCGAGTTTGATCAACGAACTGGAGCTGAATGGCAATGCATAGAGACTCATAGCGGCATTGTGAAAACGAATGAACGCGAATTTGCAAATTCCAAGGAAAGTACGCACCTCCAAATAGAAATAGAATTTTGTACGCGGTGGAATTTTTGGTTGTCAATTAAAAGTTAAAAATTCTTTCTACAATATCTAGAATACTGATAACGTATAAGTAAAGATAAAATAAATATATTCACATATTATATAGAATAGTGGGATAATTAATTTTATTAGATTGAATTAAATTTATGTTTGACAAACATGTACGGCGTATATGCATGGTCCACGGATGCCGGATGGCTTAGAATAATGATGACGGCACAGTGAATGATGATGAGAGGAAGGTTTGTCGTTTGGAAGAAAGGAGAGGGATGATTAATTTAAAGTAGCAAGGAGCGTAAATAAGGAGGTTTTTGTGTTAGTAGATTATATAGCCATGTTTAAAAAAAAGTTCATGTTAAAGTTGAAAATAATGTTTGCGTAGGATGTGATGAACGATTTATATGATACGGTATAGAGAATGTGGGTTGGGTTAGTTGGGTAGATTTTAGGTTTGGGCCCAATCCCGCATGCAATTTTGCAATGTAAGTTTTTATTAAAACACATGGATAATTATATGTACATGCGCATATAGCTGAGGTATTATTTACATCAATACACATGCTATATACTTCATACGTTTAACATTAACAGCAATTTTCATGTCAGACGATGCTACTGTTCGCTGATACAATGGAATTAGTGAAGTCATTATGCAAATATCTTCCTTGAAAAGTGGAATGTTTAGTATTTAATCAAGTAATTAGTTTGTAATTTTGCAATTCCCATAGTAGTGGGTAGTTAGTAGGGGGCTGGGATTAAAATAGTTGCATAGTTACTATAGTTTTTCACATATTCTTGTGAAAAGCTAACGGTCAACGGTTCTACGAAAACACTATAAAGCAGCGTGCCTTGTTGTAGTTACAAGGTACTGTAAATGTAAGGGTGTTAGTAAGCGCATAAAACACAGGAAGTAAACATGGCAGATAAATTATATCAAACAGAAACATTCCCGGCAATGTTTCCCTTGTTTACTTATAAATAAGCATTATATATTTAAAGTTATTATATACTAAAAGTTCCAGAAATGTTTCCAGCAATATTTGTCTCATTTGAGGATTTGATATGACATTGATGTCACGGTTACTGCGGAGCTGTTTATTTGTCTCGTGTAAATTAATTAACTTAAAAATTTAGATGTGTGCATACGTAAGGTAGGTTAATAGTTTAATAGTCCTTCAACTCCTTTATTTTATACTTTATTTATACTGCTACAAAGTCGTTTTTTTCAGCTCCAAGTGACATACTTTTATTAAAAATTAAAAAAAAACAGAAAACAGAATCCATGATAAATCCGTAAAATGTAGAAATCACATATAAAACTTAATGAACATCCTATTTTTGTAAAGCTTAAAAATTGCCGAAACTAATTTTGTTACAATGCAATGCCTTTACTAGCCCATGTTATGTACTAGAATATTGTTGGCCTTAAGGTTCTCGCTTTCATCTTTAACAATGGTTAAAAGTAAGAAATCAATAAACCCTTAGGCCAGCAATTTCCAAATTTTATAGTAAAATCAAGGTCTTATACAATTTTGTATACAAAAACGATATGCGAATTAAAATATTACAATAATAAATAGTATATTGTGTTGCTCGGTTTTGTTCATTTTATTTAAACGCCGCAGGTTTTCTACATTATTATATTGGCTTCAAATATCCTCCTGATAATTTTGTATTTTAAACACAGCAAATCAAAGTTAATATAATGATTATTTATAAAAACAATTCTTTAATACTATTGATAATATCAGGCAATATACTATTAAGTCGTAAGTTCATTTTCACTCTATTTAAGAACTAATTTAAAGAAATAAACACAAAATCTTCAATAACTGTTAACAACAAAATCACACAGCACTGTGAGCACTGAGGGAGGTTGTTGGGAGAAGGTATGGTAGAATATTAAAATATTGTCGATACCACTCCAACAAGGCAGGTCCGCGGTAACGAAATAATGGGCTAAGTATGCATAAATGAAGGTTCAATGAATAATTCGGATTCGGATCAGTGGGCAAACCACTATATAGCCATAGGAGCAATATCCATACTCATCATACTCATCTCATCTGACATTGAGCTGGGAACATTCTGCAAGCTAAAAAATACAGTTAATAGTTATAGTAAGCACAAAATATAACGTAAGTAATTATAAGTTCTAATCGTATGGTAAGACACACCCACCACAGGAATCATAATATACTTGTGACATTTGTGTATGTATGTATTTTACTAACGATTATAAATCATAATATTATTAACTATAAAATTGTATTCTGCTATTTTTATAACTTCATTACATTGTATAGCTTCCTCCCCCATTAAAGGACGCATTTGACTGTGAGCCAGGACTTGGGTCAGAGTTCGACTCAATTTGCATAGCTGGCTGAGGCGACATACTGTTGTTGCCAAAACTTATGAAACCCATATTGTTTGCCCCATGAACGACTGTGTCCTCCAGTGATCTGATGAATGGTGCAGTAAGTGTCTCAAAGCTAAATTAAGTAGTATTGGTTTACAAAACAAAATTGTTGTACAAGGTCTTATAGTACCGTAAAAAATATAATTCTGCATGATATGTCTGTATGATTGCTCTATAATTTAATTACAAAGTTGGTAACTGCTTGGATATTTTTTAACTAAAACATAGTTAAAACATTTTGCCATGGTAAAAACAATTCGACTAATCATATCGTCTGAGAAGGAACAAAATGACCCATTTCCAAATTAAGCCAGGATTAAAGCGAGCTATAAGCCCATAAAACATTGTAATATGAGATAAATACGTAAAATGTTAAACACGAGTTATTACAAAGTGCAAAATGTTCCATTTACATGTTTTTGAAAATTGAGAAATATTCTATTGCCATGCTTTTCAAACGTGCAAAATTTTCAATTTTTACATTTTTTCAGGGTCACGATATTCTTTCTTTTTTTTACAGGTAGTGAATTTTATTTTTAACTCAAAATGAATATGAGCCATTTTGATTCTCCACAGACGATATATAATTTATATACGACGTACCATGGAAGGCTTCCCTCTCCACCAACAGGTGCATTTGAATGTGAGCCCGGGCTTGCGGCAGCAGAATACGGGCTTGCGGCAGCAGGATATGGGCTTGCGGCAGCAGGATACGGGCTTGTGGCAGCAGGATACGGGCTTGCGGCAGCAGGATACGACTGGAAATTGGTCTGAGGTAATACACCACCATTTGCAAAAGTCATTAGCTCCGTGAAGGTTGTTCTGCAATTTTTCACGAGTTTGTTAAAACAAAATGCTTTGAATATTATGTACACAACACAGTACCTAACTACTGATAATATGTATAGAATGTATAGTCAGTATGGGAGCGAGCAAAATTTTTCTTAACGAATTTTTAGCCCAACTTGCTTTAAATAGTTGTTTGTTTTGTCGATTACAAATAAAAATCATTAAATATAAAAGTTGAAGGAGCTCTTGACAGAATGTAACTACTGAAATGTTCCAAAAGAGGTTTAGTTAAAACTGCAACAGAACTTAACTTTGAAGTAAAATACAAGCAAGGCTTGTAGAAAATTGCTCCGGTCATAAAAATGATGGAACTACATGATGGAGGTTTGGTAGTTAAAATGAATTTTGAGTCTACTAGTTTTAAAACTTACTCTAGAAGCTCATTATTTCCGTTCAAGTTTGAATTTACTGCCGAATCGAAATCCATTTGCATACCAGAGTGATGTGATGCACCATTGCTATCCAATCCCATTGACTCAACTCCACCAGTTGCTCTATAATTTTTTAAATGTAGATTCGTAATATGAAAACAGGCGTGAACAATTAGTTAATTAAGTATTTAGTACATAAATAGTATATATAATTATGTAATACATAATACATAGGGATGAGTAACACACGCAAGTGACATTTAATTCTACTATACATTTTATCTTAACTTACCCAAGCCAATTGTTAAAAGACGGATACGAAAGTACGACTGGACTTGGAGAAGAGTCCGAATCCATTTGAATACAAGGGCGAGGTGAGGTAACATTAATGCTCAACGTCGTGGACTCCGTACTATTTGATCTACATATAATATGAATGGAAGTATAATATATCATGTTGTAATATAATACAAGGCATGAACAAAACTATTGAATTAGTGAAACATATTATATTAACGAATGATCATGATTTGTTAATCCGCATATCTATTTTTAGTCATTTATTACTATGCTTTAAAGAACAAATATTATGTACCTTGTAGGAATATTAGTTTTCGTTTCAAATGGTTTGTAACCATTATCACATGCGCTCGGGGGGACAACTGAATCAAAGTAAAGTATGCATAGAGAATTTAATATTTTTATACTTGGTTTGGGTAATGTATAACACTGACTGTGAGTAAGAAAAATATTGTTTAAACCTGTAGAGTAGTATTTACTGAAGGCAAGATCTTTTGGTTTTTCAGGGTAGAGGTAGCTCAATTTGTCACTTAAGTCATTAATTCGATCTGCAAGGGATCGAGTGGCTAAATCGAATTTTGTGAATGGTAGAACACTGCTCACTATTCCATCTAAAATAATGTTATAATAATTACACATATTTGGCATTTATAAATTTTAAAAAACTTTCCAACCACATGCTA
The DNA here is from genome assembly GCA_949802685.1 of Dicyrtomina minuta. Lineage (NCBI taxonomy): Eukaryota > Metazoa > Arthropoda > Collembola > Symphypleona > Dicyrtomidae > Dicyrtomina > Dicyrtomina minuta. The sequence continues at coordinate 51,744,822 of OX461808.1, forward strand.
TTTGTGCGAGCCGCAAGCGTTTTTTCCCTCAACGAAGAATTGCTAATTGCTATGAGGATCACAAACACTTATAAACTATTCATATAAATGAAGACAAGTAAAATAATTTCCATATTACTTACCCTGCTCAACATACGTAATACTGATTCCCCCCTGCTTCTCGGAGTCGCTGAATCGAAGAAGAAACGTTCCACCTTGACAGTGAGAAAGCTTTTCATGAGCTTCTTGCCGATTGACAAAACCAATAATTGATCTGTTAACAAAAATTACATCATTAAGCTATGCTGTACACACATTATGCATTAAATCGAACTTTATAGTTTTGATCCTGTCACTAGAGTTAGCTATGCACATGAATTACTTGAAGCAGGTAGTAATTATTGTATTTAAAATAAAAATCAAAAATTATATAATTTACCCATCCCCCCACAAATCACGAAAATGACTCTTAGTTAATTTCAAAGTAGCATAGAACCATTCCCAAAATGTAAAATCACGTCCGGGTAAGTTATTCTTACAAAAATTGGTCCACGTGAGTTCACTATTATTAGCAACCGGTACTTTGGAGTTGCTGAATGCTTTTTCACCAAGAAATCGTAGTTGATCCTCAGTCAAACTCCGGCCGTTAACGGACTTGAACTGGTCACTAAGCATCTGTCCGATGCGATACCATGCAACGTTTTGAGGAACTGCGAAGGGTATTCTTCCATGCTCACCAAATGCATTATCCCAGGCCACCGTAGCCCGTGCGTTAGGTTCTTGGCTACTGTGAACTATTACGACGACGGGGAGGGAGCAAGCCCAGGTCTGAATATACAATAAAAAATGCAATAAAAGTATCCATGTACACGGGTTACCTGATTAAAGTCAGTCATGATACCCGCTGATTAACATTGACATTAAATTTAGGGGTGGCGTATAAGCTGTAATTCAATAAATACTATTAAAAACAAACAAATACATTACCTTTGAAACAAGTTCGTTGTCTCCAAAATTACATTGAAAATGTAAGCAAAACTTCTCGTCCATGACTGAATCTTTGTCGCTCAGTGATCTGTCACTCCGTATTATCGTACTTAGTTGAATATTTCTACATACAGATTTGATATTCTATAATTAGCGGAGTTCCTTTATACAGGAATTCATTATTCATAGAAATAGTTTTTTGCATATAATGCTCAGTATAACTGGGTATTGTGTTAGTATACACCACAACTAATTACTTTTACATAAATTGCTTGTGGCAAATAAAAATAACTGAAGCTGTTTTCCCAATTTTGTACCGAAAATTAGCTGTTAAATGGCGCGTGGTTTCAGAATACTGCATATTTGCAGTATTTTTGTCGAGTGATCCACTGGCTTTAAATGGTTGATCGTCAGATTCATTCAGAACCTTGGCTTGTGCTTCAGAGATAATATTAACTTCGACTTTAGGTGGATTCTTGTAAATGTCGAGACGGCCAACAAGAAGCCTTACAGATGGAATCAAGTGAAATTTCGTTTTAGTCTTTAAGACTTGTGGAGGTTGAATCTCAACTATAAATGTTGACTTGACCAAAGTTGAGAGGAGGTGGGTCACCTATGAGGAAAAGAGATAACAATAATAAGTTATACGTTTTTGTCCTTGAATAAACTTATCTTTCTCCCTGTGTCATTCAGTTTGTAAAATTCGAAGAGGCAAATGAAAAATAAATTACTGTTTTTTGTAAGGATGAAATGGTGTCGTCAGATGAAGAAGGGGAGCTAGGCAATGACGGAATGTTATGTTTCAGAGCCTGGGTCGTATTGAGCTGGCTTCGGTTGTGATAAATTAGTTCTGCCAAATTTTCGCACCAAGATTGCAATTTATCAAGATTCTCACTCAAAGCACCTCCATTCCCCCACAATTTCTGGTCATGCTTCCAATGAGTCAACTTATCATTGAGCAATTTTTCCTGTAGCCGTGAGATTTCTTGAACGGTCACTTGAAATTTGTCTTCCAAATCCTTCACTGTTGTTTGCAAACCTATTGCCTAGAAATACCATAACGAAAATTGTTATTTACCGTAATTTATTTACTGCAAGTGTTACGCAAAATGCATATAGCTTTAATATTACCCTTCCATTAATCTCATAATTTAAAGCATCCCTTTGAGCACACAAGTCTGCTTTCCCTTTTTGATCATCGGGTGTGATGAGTTTTGGTCTTTTGTTTGGAGTTTTAAGCTTTTCTAAATATAATATAATTACAAGCATAAATTATTACATAATATCAGATCGCACCAACGTAAGTGTAACTATATAATCATATATATATTTTGTATTCTTCAATTATTCTGACTAACGTAGGTAAGTATAACAGTTGTTTCTGTTAATATCTTGGATAACATGTAACATCTGTACTGTTTATACTGTAATTATTATATTATGTACCTTCTAAATTTTGTCTATCATGGCATTTGATAGCAAATAACTTTTTATCGTTTTCAAATGTTCGTAAGACCAGGCCAGTATTATTTGTAAGTTGACTTATTTGATTTAACTTCCCACTGATTTCTTCACAGTCAGTCAGAAATAAATTTGGTTCCAGTTCAATAGGATTTACTTCAGCCATTTCTTTTTCAAATCTGCAAACAAATTAAAACTTATTATCTCCACTCGATCTACTGTAGCTTCCCCAAATCGCGATATAAATATGGGTCTAATAGTGTATTAATTATCAGAACCAATTTACGTAATATACCGAGATACTGAATTGCTTTTATTACGAAACCCAAAAGCTCATGACAAGTTGATTAGGATCAAGCCTCAAAAATAAAATTATCTACTATACGCCATTTTTTAGGTTTTAGAATTTTTTTCAGAAAGTAGGTTCAAATAACTAAATTCTACTAGTCAATCAATGCCTTTACAATGGTGCATAATATGTGCCAGTTTGAACAATATGAAGTGCAAGCCCATGAAACATTTTAATTTTTGGGGTTTACCAGCTATTCAAATGTGTCAATATTCACAATACATTGATTTAATTTATTGGAGATTAAATTATTTTTAAAATTTTAAGTCGCACCATAAAACGTTAAGGCTGTTTGCCACTTGCGAAACAAAAATCAAGAGGCAGTAATCATGCAATGTCCACAAAAGTTGTTTTTCATTGTAATCGCTTACGGCTTTTTTTTTGGAATGGTACTGACTACACACAACGCCTATAGTATTGAGGGATGTTCTAGAGTTATATTCGTACAAAAACAGGTTGCTTGCTTCTGGGAAAACAGGAATGCAGCGTACACTTTGAGTATCTTCTTGGGAAATGAGTCATGAGTCACAGCTAAATGCATAATATGTTGCTCAAAATTGAAAACCTAGCCTTGAACCGAAGACAAGCAAGGAAGATAGAAGATAAAATGTTCACTGCTGGCTGAATTAATCTCCTCTTGTGTTTACCCACAACTTAATTTTGCATTTGCAAATAAATGTTAGTATTAACTTTCCTACCTAATGTGCTCATTTCATTAGCAGGGAAACACAATTTTTCGCAATACATATTAAACAACATTGTAATTTTGGGCTATATAATGGGTCTCTGTATAATTGCGCAGTCAGTTTTACAGTTCATGTGTCATATTATATTATGCTTCACTGTGTGCCTAGTTGCCTAGTCTACATACAAGATTTAAACTTCAACTTCAAACTTGATTAATACCGTGTTATGCACTGTTACGATGCATTAGAAACTGACGGTTGAAAAGAGGTAACAAATAAGATGTTGGAATTTGGAATGTATTGGTGGATGCGGTTTGATGGCTGGCGCAGTTCCTCCGTGGCGTTTTTTCCCTCACAATTGACGTCATTGGCGATCCCAAATTAATATTTAACAAAACCTATAAAGGTAAAATTCAAGACGACACGTCAACTTAAAAGCTGCATGGGCTACTCCATTTGAAGTTGTTTTTAAGGCCAACTTTCTGATTTTATCCTACGACACAAATATGCATCAGTAGCTATGTACATGGGCATGGGTTCAGTGACCCTTTGACATTGACAACGTGATGCGTCTTTGTTATGTTTTTCATTTCTAAGAAAATCTATTTGGCGAATTATAAATATTTATAATAGTATCTTAAACCTAGACATACTGAATACATTCACAAAATTAGGCACATACGGCATTTTTGAACATAAATAATGCGCTACAAAAATGGAAAACACGACTCAAAGATTTAGATGCAATATTTTGTCACGCTGGCTGTAAATTGTGGACTACAACTACAAAATACAACCCAATCCGTGATGGGTAATCACTAATCAGTCGTAATCAACACACAACTAAATCCAAGTCAGTCTAATAACTACAGTTGACAGTCACTTTCATTACTAAACCATATTTATGAATTAAAACATACACAAGACGACCCCCCTCAAAGTTTTGTATGTGTAGACCCAATCGTAAGTACAAATAATTTCGTTTAACACTTACTATAACTAAAAATTAATATCCAGATGACCGAACGATAGTAAGTCAACGGCTATAATAGGTGATCCAGCGCTAGCGAAGATTCTTCTATTTTATATCACTTAATTTCAAGAGAACTGTAAGAATTCTAATATTTCTAGCAGTAATCTAAATTAGAATGTAGGTACAACAGTATAACTGATGAAAATACACAAGAATAACAATTTTGTGCGAACTGCCACACTCACAGGTTCACGGAAGACTGAATGAATGGGCGTCTCAGCTTGAGGCTTTATTATAAACTTTAGTCCAAAGCAATGCTTTTAAGCAAACCCACCCAACGTAGTAAGCATTGATTGTTGACTGAATAGGAACTACTCCAGTGCTAACTAATAAATAGATACCGTCGTGAGCAAGGCTAACAATCGTTTGGTTGTCGTATTGCATTGTTGAAATCTCACGGGTCAGTTTCGCACAGCCTGATGATAGCCTCACCCTTTGTGTGGTAGAAGTTTGTAACTTCTTTTTTAGTTTTTTAGTTACTTGCAATTGATGGGAAGAACTGCCGATGTACGGAGCAAGGTGTATCGCTGTGGGGCTAATGTTGACGGCAAGCGTATAAATTAATACATCGTCTACAATACATAGGATAAAAGACGTGCATACATACTTACGTTTACATAATAGCTGCTTCCTTGCCATCTACGCACTACGTTCCCAACAGACCGCCAGCCAAGGCCAACTGCATTAAATTCATTTTTTGTTTTACATAATATTTTTTTTTACATTGTCATGTACTTTCAAAATTTCAACTGCGGTACTTGAATGGGTAACGCAGATATTGCAGATAAAAGATGCAGAAATGGAATATTCGATTTAGCATACGGCAAAACTAAGGGAAGATACACATTATATTACGTAAGCTACTAGGGTGTGTGGCAGCTTATCAGTGCCATGCTAAAGATATTGCCATTTACGCAATCCGTAAGGAGCTGAAAAAAGGGCTGCGTGGGTCCCAAAATTTCAGATTTCAGAAGCATTGCTTTATTACGTAATATGTGTTTCCCTAATAGTGAGCTACAATCACTCGTCTGATCTGAAGCTTCGTCCTGCTGTTTAGAAATAGTCATAGAGGAAACCACGAACGTCAAATGGAAAGTAAGTAAAGTGTCACCGTCACCTTCATTTTCTTCTATTTTAACCAATTACACTCATTCGAGGTAGGGTTGATTGAATTTTTAACACTACAAACAAAAAGAAACTAATGCACTATAGTAGCTCCTTTTGAATTAATTCAGATCAATTTCAATTTGAAAGGTCATGGTTTGTGATAAAATCACGGTTTTAACCATTTTATTTAAATCGTGTTGCGTGATGCATGACACTATTGCAATTGCAGCAATTAAAAATTCATAGGATTCAACTCATAACTACTATTTAAAATACCTACATTTGCATTTTGTAGGTACGCTTTAAACATGTCTAAAAATGCCCATCGATTACCAATTGATTGATATATAAATAAATAAATAACATACGGTTCACAGCTTTGTTATATACGTAACTTGTGCTTGCTAGTGTATAATAAATATAAATAGCATTTACTACATAAATAAATGCTATATGTAAAAATAAAATATGTTAAATATTGAATAGGTAACTAATACTAATCAACAAATAAGTATAACCTATAATAGAATAATAATATCCTAGATGGTATTTTCCTCCTTAATTGCTATCACAAAGATAATTAAAGCTGTATATAAATATCACAAATAGTAAGACACCAACGTGAAATATTAAATGTATCTAGTGACATCTCTAAATTTCTATATTTAACAAGGATCACATTCCTTCCCAATTTTTAACAAAGGAATATTCCCGATTTTTGGAAAAACGTTGATTCATTTTTCGGCCACAACTAATTTATTTTTACTACTTTGATTACGCTACGCGTAATAACATTTAATATATTAAAAATTTAAATATAAATTATATTAGCGGTTTATCCATCCCATTTATACTTCAAATTCTAGGAAGGCAATCGTGGAGCCGATCCTAGTAGGGGAAAACATTCCAATAATCTCGAACTACCGGGCGAACAATTGAATCATAAAGAAAAACCTGCGTATAGAGTAAATTAAAATTTTACAATATTATTATTACCCTTGGATAGTGTATTACCTTAAAAGTAAGAGAAATATTGCTCAAACCTGGAGATACTAGTATTGACTGAATGCAACATCTTTTGGAAAGTCGGGGTAGACGTAGCTCAACTTGTCACTTAAGTCATTAATTCGATCTGCAAGGGATCGAGTGGCTAAATCGAATTTTGTGAATGGCAGAATGCTGCTCACTACTCCATCTAAAATAATGTTATAATAATTACACATACTTCGCATTTATTTTCAATAAACTGTCCAACGACATGCAGTTTATGCGAGCCGCAAGCGCTTTTTGACTCATCGAAGAATTGTTATCACGGACATAAACACTTATAAACTATTGATAAAAGTAAAGACAAGTAAAATAATTTCCATATTACTTACCCAGCTCAACATACGTAATACTGATTCCCCCCTCCTTCTCGGAGTCGCTGAATCGAAGAAGAAACGTTCCAACTTGACAGGAAGAAAGCATTTCATGAGCTTCTAGTCGATTGACAAAACCAATAATTGATCTGTGAGATAAATATCAAAATGTTCAGCTATGCTACACGGTATGTACATATTAAACCAAATTTTAGATTTGGTCTTGCCACTAGCATTAGTTATCTTGTACACGAATTACTAAAGTAGGTGAATCTATTGAATGAATTTATTTAAAATCAAAATCGGAAATTATGTAATTTACCCATCCATCCACAAATCACGAAAGTGATCCTTAGTTAAATTCAAATTAGCATAGAACCATTCCCAAAATGTAAAATCACGTCCGGGTAAGTTGTTCTGACAAAAATTGGTCCACGTGAGTTCACTATCATTAGCAACCGGAACTCTGTGGTTGCTAAATGCTTTTTCACCGAGAAATCGTAGTTGATTCTCAGTCAAACTTCGGCCGTTAGCGGATTTGAACTGATCATTAAGCATCTGTCCGATGCGATACCATGCAACTGTCTGAGGGACTTCAAAAGGTATTCTTCCATGCTCACCAAATGCATTGTCCCAGGCCACCGTAGCCCGTGCGTTAGATTCTTGGCTACTGAGAGCTACCACGACGACGGGGAGGGAGCAAGTCCAGGTCTGAAGGCACATAATAAAAAATTCAATAGAAGTATAGACACTACTAGTCATCATTACATTTAGGAGCGAACTTCATGTCGTGATTCACCAATATATCACCAATATACTATTACAAACCAATATAATATTACCTTTGAAACAAGTTCATTTTCTTCAAAATTACATTGAAAATGTAAGCAAAACTTCTCATCCGTTACCGATGGGCCACCCCATGTTATCGTATTTAGTTGAATATTTCTACATACACGTTTGTCATGCCATAATTAGTAGAGTTCCTTAATTCAGGAATTAATTATTCATACAAATGATTTTATAACAAAGTATAACTGGATATAGGATAATTAGAGTTAATTTTCCAATAAAATCAAATAGAATGTGTACCGAAAAGTAGCTGTCAAATGACCCGTGCTCCCAGAATGCTGCATCATTGCAGTATTGTTAACGAGAACTCCATTGCTTTCAAATATTTGACGATCAGATTGATCCAAAACCTTGGCCTGTGCTTCAGAGATAATATTAACCTCGACTATAGCTGGATTCCTGTAAATGTCCAGACGGCCAACAAGGAGCCTTACAGATGGAATCAAGTGAAATTTCGTGTTAATCTTTAAGACTTGTGGAGGTTGATTCTCAACTATAAATGTTGACTTGATCAACGTTGAGAGGAGATGAGTCACCTAAGGGGAAAAGAGACGGTTCTCTGCTAATAAAATACCATTTAAACTAACAATAATAAGTTTTTTTTACCTTTTGAATTAACTTATCTTTCACCCTGTTTCATTCAGTTTGTAAAATTCGAATGGGCAAAAATATGTTTATCATTAAAAATAAATTACTGTTTCTTGTAAGGATGAAATGGTGTCGTCAGATGAAGAAGGGGAGCTAGGCAATGACGGAATGTTATGTTTCAGAGCCTGAGTTGTATTGATCTGGCTACGATTGTGATAAATTAGTTCTACCAAATTTTCGCACCAAGATTGCAATTTATCAAGATTCTCACTCAGAACACCTCCATTCCCCCACAATTTCTGGTCATGCTTCCAATGAGTCAACTTATCATTGAGCAATTTTTCCTGTAGCCGTGAGATTTCTTCAACGGTCACTTGAAATTTGTTTTCCAAATCCTTTAAGGTTCTTTGCAAACCTGTTGTCTGTAAATATCGAAATGAAAAATGTTAATTGTCACACGAATGCATCCAAAGACTATTAGCAGCTCCGTAGTTTATTTTTAGAAATTATCAAGGGATATACACATAGTTTAATATATTAATAATATTACCCATCCATTAATTTCAGAATTTAAAGCATCCCTTTGAGCACACAATTCTGCTTCCTCCTTTTGATCTTCAGGCTTGAGAAGCTTTAAATTTTTATTTAGAATTGTAATCTTTTCTAAATATAAGATTAAATGAATAATTATGTGCATAAATTGTATGTATATAACATAACATCAGAACGCATCAACGTAAATAAACTACATAATTACATAGATTTTTTGTATTCTATTCTACAGTTATTCTGTTGTTTCCGTAAATATCTTGGATAACTTGTAATACGTACTTGATTCTGTATTTATTATGACAATTATTACCTTCTAAATTTTGTCTATCATGATATTTAATAGCAAATAACTTCTTATCGTTTTCAAATGTTTGTAACACCAGGCCAGTGTTATTTGTAAGTTGACGTATTTGATGTATCTTCCAACAGATTTCTTCACAGTCAGTCAGAAATAAATTTGGTTCCATTTCAATAGGATTTACTTCAGCCATTTTTCTATGAAATTTGCAAACAATTAATCCTTATTATCTTCACTCAGTCTGCTGTAGCTTTCCCAAATCGCGATACAAATATGCATATAATAAGCGCACTAATTATCAGAACTAGTTTACGTAATTTACCGAGATACTGCATGAATTGATTTACGAAACCCAAAAGCTCTTGACAAGTTGATTACGATCAAGCCTCAAAAATAAAAAAAATAAAATAATCTATATACACCACTTTTTAGGTTTTCAATTTTTTTTTCAGAAACTAGGTGCAAATAACTAAATTCTACTAGTCAATGCCTTTACAATGGTGAATAATACGTGCTAATTTAACCAATTTGAAGTGAGTGCCCATGAAACATTTTGATTTTTGGGGTTCACCCGAAATTCAAATGTGTCAATTTTCACAATACATACATTGATTTAATTTATTGGGGTTTAAAATATTTTTATAATTTTAAGCTGCACCACAAAACGTTACGGTTGACTGCGAAATAAAAATCTAGGGGCAGTAATCATGCGATGCCCACAAAAGTTGTTTTTCTTTGTAATCGCTTAAGACTTTCTTGGAATGGCACTAACTACACACAACGCCTGTAGTACTGAGAAGTGTTCTAGAGCTATATTCTTAGGAAAACAGGGTTGCTTCTGGGAAATGGGAAAACAGGAATGCACCGTACACTTGGGCATTTCCTTGGAAAACGCATGAGTCACAGAACAGATGAAGATAAATGCATAATAATTTGCTCAATTTAAAACTTGATCTCCTCTTGTGTTTATACCCACAACGTAATTTTGCATTTGCAAATAAATGTTGGTATTAACTTGCCTAGCTATATGCGCATTTCATTTTGCAAAACATATCAAATAACACTGTCATTTTGAGCTCTAAAGTGTGTTACACTACATGTGTCAAATGCTCCACTGCATGTCTGGCCATAGCATACAATATTTAAACTTCAACTCGAAACTTGGTTAATCCCGTCGTACGATTTATTAGAAACTGACAGTTGCAATAAGGTAACAAATAAGAAGTTGGGATATAATAATGGATGCTGGTTTTGATGGTTTGCAGTTCCTCTGTGGCATGTTTTTTTTTTGTTTTCCCTAGAATTGGTGATGCCAAACTAATATGGGACGTGGGACGCACGCATCCATATCTATACATGTTCAATTCAACGAAACTAGTAAAGGTAAAATTCTAGACGAGGCGACAACTTAAAAGCTGTATATATATAGACTACTCCATTTGAAGTTTTTCAAAGAGGTAAACTCGCTCGTATTAGAGGTAGCTGCATGGGCCTGGGCTCAGTAGCCCTTTGACATTGACAGCATGATGCGTCATTGTTATGCTAATAATTTCTGAGAAATTGAAAAATTTATTTTGCGAATTAAACATGCTATATTTCTTACTCCTCAAATTTTTCTAAAAAATACTGATATTCACATATAATTAATTACGGAAAGATGGCATTGAATTTGAGTGTTGAATAAGTTAATAATACAGTCCCTTTCCTTCAAAGCAACGCTTTGAATATAGACTCCAACTGTACAATAATAATTTCGTTTATAAAAGTTTGGAAAAATATATCCAGTATAAATAATTAATTATACTCACTCAGAAGAGACTGACTAGTGAGAAACTAACTATAGTAAGAACCATAAGAGACTATTGAAAAAGTGCGGGTATATAAAATGTTGCACTTACTACAACAAAAGAGAAATAATATCCAGATGACCGGTGACCCAAAGATAGTAAGTCTATGGCTATGGTTGATGGTACGTGGTCCAGCACTAGGAACGATTCTTCTATTTTTCCAACTCGTAATTTTCTGAAAAATGTATGAATTCTTGCATTTGATGCAGTAATTTTGATCAATGAGAGTACGTTGCAGGTATAACCGTATAAAACTGGTAAAAATACGCGAGAATAATAATTTTTGTGCGCGAACTGCCACACTCACAGTGTCACTGATGACTAAATGAATGGGGGTTTCAACTTCAGCCTTTATTGTAAAGTTAAGTCCAAAACAATGTTTTTATGCTAACCCACCCAACGTAGTAAGCATTGATTGTTGAATGAATAGGAGCTACCCCAGTGCCAGTGCTGGTAAGTAATAAATGGATACCGTCCTGGTCCTGAGGCAGGTTCAAAAATTGCTTTGGTTGTCGTATTATAATGCTGAAATCTCAGTTTCGCACAGCCTGACGTTAACCTCACGCATTGTGGTAGAACTTTTTGCAACTTCTTTAGGTTTTTACTGCAGTTAATAGTAAGGACTGCTGATGTACTTACGGAACAAAATATATCGCTGTGGGGTTAATGTTGACGGCAAGCGTATAAATTAATACATCGTCTACATAGATAGAGATGTATAATACCTACTTACGCATGTTAAATATGGTCTGTGAAGAACCAAATTGACCCGTATGCCGTATCCATTTTCCACTAAAAACAATATCCACGATCTACACAAATTTTGAAAAATGTCTTGAAAGCGTTTGAATAGAATATTTTACACGTTTCAAATAATATGTAAATAGAACATGTTACACTTTTTAAAAACAAAAACATGTAAAAAGAATATTTTGCAAGTTTAAAAAAACGTGTAGATGGAACATTTTAACTTTTCAAAAACATGTAAATAGAACATTTTACACTTTTCAAAAATTCTTAATTAATATTTTACGCATGTTTCTCATTTTGTTTTTATAAGATAGCTCATTTTGATTCTAGTTTAAATTGGATATGGGTCATTTTGGCTCCTCACAGACGATATTAACTGCTTCCATGCCATCTACGCACCACGTTGCCAGCAGATCGCCAGCCAAGGCCAATGCATTATGTATATTATTATGTATTCATTTTTTGTTTTACATCGTAATGCACTTTCAACATTTCAACTGCGTTACTTAAATGGGTAACGCATATATATGTATTGCAGATAGAAGATGCAGAAATGGAATATTCGATTTAGCACACGGCAAATTTAGTGTTGCAATTTGATGTCATGATTCACTATAAAAGATGTTACTGACTAGTTGGTACATAACCTCTTGGTTTTCCTGGAGGGTTAAGAATATGCACTATGTTACATTAACTAAGAAAACCAATATTTATTAGCTCTTGACATGGTATTTCCCTTGTTTTGTTTTTTGAAAATGTGTGTGTAAATAATCAATAATTTAAAAAAAATGGAATAATATATCGTGAGTGAAGAGACAAAATGACCCATTTCCAATTTCAGCTAAAATCAAAATGAGTTATAGTTATGTCCTACAAACAGTGAATGAGAAAGATGCGTAAACTGTTAACGACGAGTTGTTTGAAAGGTGCAAAATGTTTTATTTACTTGCTCTTTAAACAGCGCAATATTTTTTATTGCATTGATTTTGAAAATTGCAAAATGTTCTATTTACATATTTGTTATATAAAAATAGTTAATAAAACAATTATCAATTTTGAATGAATTTTATATTTTTAATTTTTAAAGATGATGATTGATATATTTCATGTCTAATTCCGTTCAGAACTGTTTCGTTCATGTCTTAAATTGCTGTAAATAATAATATTGTTTATTGTATTTTACTTTAAATTATAGAGGCGTACTATTACGAATCGCGAATTTAAAATATGTAGCAACATAAATCATAATGTCATGAATACACGCGCGCACGATAAGCTGCATATCAGCGTATTATAGGCAGAAAATTGTTCGAAACGAAAATAATTTTATTATATTATTCAGACAGGAAGTAAAAGTAAACAGGACAGATAAATTACATCAAACAGAAACATTCCCAGCAATGTTTCCCTTGTTTACCTCAGAATAATAAGCGTTATATACTAAACGTTCCAGAAATGTTTCCGGCAATATTTCTCTCTACTTTGAGGATTTGCTATTACTTATGACATTGATGTCACGGATGCTGACGCTGTTTTAATATTTGTCTCGCGTAAATAAATTTAAAAAATTTAGGTGTGTACATACTTAAGACAGGTTAATATTTTAATAGTCCTTTATTTTATACTTTATTAATACGGCTTTTAAATCGTTTTTTCAGCTCTAACAACAAGTGACAAACGTTTATTAAAAATTAAAAAAAACAGAAAACAGCATCCATGATAAATCGGTAAAATATAGGAATAACATATGAAACGTTATGAAGATCTTATTTTTGTAAAGGTTAAACATTGTCGAACCTATTTTCGTTACAAATTATGCACAATGCAATGGTTTTACTAGCCCATGTTAGATTGATTGTTGGAGATTGTTGGCCTAAAGGTTCTCGATGTCGCTGTCACCTTTAACAATGGTTAAATAAGAAAGCAATAGACCCTTAGGTCAACAATTTCTTACTTTTATAGTGAAATCAAGTTTTTATAAAATTTTTATGCAAAAACGATATGCGAATTAAAATTCAAATGATAATATATTATTGTGTTGCTCGGTTTCGTTCATTTTATTTAAACGCCTCAGGTTATCTATATACTGGCTTCAAATACCCTCCGGATAATTTTATATTTTAAGCAAAGCAAATCAAAAATAATATAATAATTAACAATTATAAAAACAATTATTTAATACTATAGATAATATACGACTATGTATTTTGCACTACTATTAATCGAAAGCTCGTTTTTACATTATTTAAGAACTAATTTCAATAAATAAACACAAAATGTTCATAATAACTGTCAACAATAAAATCACACAGCACTGTGTGCACTGAAGGAGGCTGTTGTGAGGAGGTACGGTAGAATATTAAAATATCTTCGATACCACTCCAAGGAAGGTGGCAGGTCCGCGGTAACGAAATAATGGGCTAATTATGCATAAATGAAGGTTTCATGATTAGTTCGGATTCAGACCAGTAGGCATGTCACTATATAGCCATAGGAGCAATATTACTCATCATGCTTATTTCATCTGTCATTGAGGTGGAAACATTCTGCTAGCTAAAAAATACAGTTTATAGTTACAGTAAGCACATAATATAACGTAGGTAATTATAAGTTCTAATCGTAGGTAAGACACATCCACCTCAGGAATTATAATATACTTGCTGTGACGTTTGTTTATGTATTTTACTAGTGATTATAAATCATAATTGTTAACTACACAATTGTATTCTTCTATTTTTATAGCTTCATATAACGTTGAATAGCTTCCTCCCCCGTTAAAAAACGCATTTGACTGTGGGTCAGGACTTGGGTCAGAGTTCGACTCAATTTGCATAGTTGGCTGAGGCGACATACTGTTGTTGCTATAACTTATGAAACCCATATTGTTTGCCCCATGAGCGGCTGTGTCCTTCAGTGATCTGATGAACGGTGCAGTAAGTGTCTCAAAGCTAAATTAAGTAGTACAGATTTACAAGAAAAAAACAATTGTTTTACAAGGTCTTACAGTACCGTAAAAAAATATAATTCTGCATGATATGTCTGCATCATTGCTCTATAATTTAATTACAAAGTTGGTAATTGGTAATGTTAAAATAAACTGATTGGACATTTTTTAACTAAAAAATAATTAAAACATTTTGCCATGATAGAAACAATGCGACTAATCATATCATCTGTGAGGGAACAAAATGACCCATATCCAAATTAAGCTAGGATTAAAAGAAGCTATAAGCTATAAAAGACAGTAATATGAGATAAATACGTAAAATGTTAAATACGAGTTATTTAAAAGTGCAAAATGTTCTATTTACATATTTTTGAAAATTTCGAAACATTCTATTCCCATGCTTTTTAAAAGTGCAAAATGTTTAATTTTCAAATTTTTTCAGGATCACGATATTCTAGTTTTTTTACAGGTATGTAGTGAATTTTATTTTTAGCTCAAAATGGATATGGGTCACTTTGAATCTTCACAGACGACATAATTTTTATACGACGTACCTTGGAAGGTTTCCATCTCCACCAACAGACGCATTTGAATGTGAGCTGGGACTCGCGGCAGAATAAGCAGGATACTGGAAATTGGACTGAGGTAATACACCACCATTTGCAAAAGTTATAAACTCCGTGAAGGTTGTTCTACAATTTTTATACGAGTTTGTTAAACCAAATTGCTTTGAATATTATGTACTTAACTAATATGTGTTTAGTGTGGGAGCCAGCAACACTTTGAATTTTTGGCACAACTTTTCAAATAAATTTCGAGTTTGTTTGTTTTGTCGATTACAAATAAAAATAATTAAATATAAAAGTTGAAGGAACTTTTAACTGCTGAGAACTGTTCAAGTAACTATACAAAAGAGGCTTAGTATAAACTGCAACAGAACTTAAAATACAAGGCTTGTAGAAAATTGCTTCGGTCATAAAAATGATGAAACTACATGATGGAGATTTGGTAGTTAAAAAGAATTTCGAGTCTACTAGTTTTAAAACTTACTCTAGAAGCTCATTATTTTCGTTCAAGTTTGGATTTACTGCCAAATCGAAATCCATTTGCATGCCAGAGAGATGTGCTGCACCATTGCTATCCAATCCCATTGACTCATCTTCACCAGCAATTGTTCTATAATTTTTTGATTGCATACTCGTATTGTAAAAACAGACATGAACAATTAGGTACTTACGTATTTAGTACATAAATAGTACATATATATTATGTACCTAATACATAATACATAGGGAGTTACACACGCAAGTAATATTTAACTCTACTATACATTTTATCTCAACTTACCCAAGCCAATTGTTAAAAGACGGATACGAAAGTACGACTGAACTTGGAGAAGAGTCCGAATCCATTTGAATACAAGGGCGAGGTGAGGTAACGTTAATGCTCAACGTCGTGGACTCCTTACTATTTGATCTATAATATGAATGGAAGTATAATATATCATGTTGTAATATAATGCAAGGCCTGAACAAAATTATTGAATGCATAAATAGTGAAACATATTATATTAATGAATGATCATGATTTGTTAATCCGCATATCTATTTTTAGTCATTTATTACTATGCTTTAAAGAACAAATATGTACCTTGTAGGAATATTAGTTTTCGTTTCAAATGGTTTGTAACCACTATCACATGCGCTCCGGGTGACAACTGAATCAAAGTAAAGTATGCATAGAGAAATTAATATTTTTTTACTTGGTTTGGGTAATGTATAACACTGATTGTGAGTAAGAAAAATATTGCTCAAACCTGGAGAGTAGTATTGACTGAATGCAAGATCTTTTGGAATTTCGGGGTAGAGGTAGCTCAACTTGTCACTTAAGTCATTAATTCGATCTGCAAGAGATCGAGTGGCTAAATCGAATTTTGTGAATGGTAGAACACTGCTCACTACTCCATCTAAAATAATTTTATAATAATTACACCTATTTGGCATTTATAAATTTCAAGAAACTGCTAAACGACATGCAGTTTGTGCGAATCGCATGCGCTTTTTGACTCACCGAAGAATTGTTTTCACGGACATAATCACTTATAAACCAGATATTGATAAAAAAAGACAAGTAAAATAATTTCCATATTACTTACCCAGCTCAACATACGTAATACTGATTCCCCCCTCCTTCTCGGAGTCGCTGAATCGAAGAAGAAACGTTCCAACTTGACAGGAAGAAAGCATTTCATGAGCGTCTAGTCGATTGACAAAACCAATAATTGATCTGTGAAATAAATATCAAAATATTCAGCTTTGCTACACTCTGTGTACATATAAAATAGATTTGGTCTTGCCACTAGCATTAGTTATCGTGTACAAGAATTACTTGAGCAGGTGAATCTATTTAATAAATTAAATTTATTTAAAATCAAAATCGGAAATTAAATAATTTACCCATCCTGCCACAAATCACGAAAATGATTCTTAGTTAAATTCAAATTAGCATAGAACCACTCCCAAAATGTAAAATCACGTCCGGGTAAGTTATTCTGACAAAAAGTGGTCCACATGAGCTCACTATCATTAGCAACCGGAACTCTGTGGTTGCTGAATGCTTTTTCACCGAGAAATCGTAGTTGAATCTCAGTCAAACTTCGGCCATTAGCGGACTTGAACTGATCACTAAGCATCTGTCCGATGCGATACCACGCAACTGTCTGAGGGACTTCAAAAGGTATTCTTCCATGCTCACTAAATGCATTGTCCCAGGTCACCGTAGCCCGTGCGTTAGGTTCGTGGCTACTATGAACTATTACTACGACCGGGAGGGAGCAAGTCCAAGTCTAAAGGCACACAATAAAAAATGCAATAGAAGTATAGCTACAGCTAAGTATTTAATTACATTCATTTTCAAGGGTTAACTAATGAAAGGCAGTAAAGGCACTCAAAGTACTAGCCAGCATTAAAGTCAGGGGCGGCGTATAAGCTGTAAATCAAGAAATACTATTACAAACAAATACATACCTTTGAAACAAGTTCATTTTCTTCAAAATTACATTGAAAATGCAAGCAAAACTTCTCATCCGTTACCGATGGGCCACCCCATGTTATCGTATTTAGTTGAATATTTCTACATACACGTTTGAAAGGCCATAATTAGTAGGCGAGTTCCTTAATTCAGGAATTCATTATTCATACAAATGATTTTGTGCGTACAAAACACAGTATAACTGGATATAGGGTTAGTATACACCACAACTAATTATACCTACTTTTAAATAAATTGTTTGTGGAAACAAAATAATTAGAGTTAATTTTCCAATCGAATGTGTACCGAAAAGTAGCTGTCAAATGACCCGTGCTCCCAGAATACTGCATCATTGCAGTATTGTTAACGAGAAATCCATTGCTTTCAAATATTTGACGATCAGATTGATCCAAAACCTTGGCCTCTGCTTCAGAGATAATATTAACCTCGACTATAGCTGGATTCCTGTAAATGTCCAGACGGCCAACAAGGAGCCTTACAGATGGAATCAAGTGAAATTTCGTGTTAGTCTTTAAGACTTGTGGAGGTTGATTTTCAACTATAAATGTTGACTTGATCAACGTTGATAGGAGTTGGGTCACCTAAGGGGAAAAGAGACTCTGCTAATAAAATACTAACAATAATAAGTTATGTTTTTGTCCTTTTGAATTAACTTATCTTTCTCTCTGTTTCATTCAGTTTGTAAAATTCGAATAATCATTAAAAATAAATTACTGTTTTTTGTAAGGATGAAATGTTGTCGTCGGATGAAGAAGGGAAACTAGACAATGACGGAATGTTATGTTTCAGAGCCTGGGTCGTATTGAGCTGACTACGACTGTGATAAATTAGCTCTGCCAAATTTTTGCACCAAGATTGCAATTTATCAAGATTCTCACTCAGAACACCTCCATTCCCCCACAATTTCTGGTCATGCTTCCAATGAGTCAACTTATCGTTAAGCAATTTTTCCTGTAGCCGTGAGATTTCTTCAGCGGTCACTTGAAATTTGTTTTCCAAATCCTTCAAGATTCTTTGCAAACCTATTGTCTGTAAATACCGAAATGAAAAATTTTAATTGTCACACGAATGCATCCCCAGCTCCGTAGTTTATTTTTAGAAATTATCAAGGGATATACGCATAGTTAAATATTACCCTTCCATCAATCTCATTATTTAAAGCATCCCTTTGAGCACACAAGTCTGCTTCCTCCTTTTGATCTTCAGGCTTGGGGAGCTTTAAATTTTTGTTTAGAATTTTAATCTTTTCTAAATATAAGATTAAATGAATAATTACGTGCATAAATTTTATATAACATCAGAACGCATTAACGTAAATAAACTACATAATTCTATAGATTTTTTGTATTCTACAATTATTCTGTTTCTGTAAATATCTTGGATAACATGTAATACATGTAATAACATGTATTTTGTATTTATTATGACAATTATTACCTTCTAAATTTTGTCTATCATGATATTTAATAGTAAATAACTTCTTATCGTTTTCAAATGTTCGTAACACCAGGTCAGCGTTATTTGTAAGTTGACTTATTTGATGTATCTTCCTACTGATTTCTTCACTGTCAGTCAGAAAAGAATTTGGTTCCCGCTCAATAGGATTTACTTGAGCCATTTTGCTTTGAAATTTGAAAACAATTAATCCTTATTATCTTCACTCGGTTTGCTGTAGCTTTCCTAAATCGCGATATAAATATGTATATAATAAGCGTAATAATTATCAAAACTAATTAATGTAATTTGCCGAGATACAGAATTGCTTTACGGAACCCAAAGCCTCAAATAGAAAAAAAGAAAATTATCTATATACAGTAGATCCTCGCTTATATGATCCTCGATATTATGATTACCTCCATTATATGATGCCAAAATTCGAGTTATAATACCTCAATTATATGATAGCTTTGAAAAATATTCCATATATTTCTTTTGTAATTTCCTAATTTTAGTAATTAAGTACCCGCAAACAAGCCAAATCACTACTTTTTTCTCTAAAATATAATTTAATAACAACAAACTCATCCAAAATAATGTTACTGTTCGTTCTAATTTAATTTTTGTTTAAAATATAGAAATTTATTGTGTTATACTAATTGATTGTAAACCCAGTAACCATTTATTATAGGAAACACCTTTTAACGTATATTTAATATATTAACCATACATGAATAAACAATTACCTCAATTGTATGATAATTTTCGTATATGATAGGGGTCTGGTTTTAATTACATCATATAAGCGAGGATCTACTGTACACCACTTTTCCGGTTTTCGATTTTTTTTCAGAAACTAGGTAGGTACAAATAACTAAATTCTACTAGTCAATGCTTTTACAATGGCGAATAATACGTGCTAATTTAACCAATTTGAAGTGATGAGTGCCCATGAAACGATGAAACATTTTGATTTTTGGGGTTTACGGTTTACCCGAAATTCAAATATGTCAATTTTAACAATACATTATTGATTTAGTTTATAGCAGACTAAAAATTTTTCCTAATTTTAAGCTGCACCAAAAAACGTTACGGCTGCCTGCGAAACAAAAATCAAGGGGCAGTAATCATGCGATGCCCACAAAAGTTGTTTTTCTTTGTAATCGCTTAAGGTTTTTTTGGAATGGCACAGACTACACACAACGCCTATAGTATAGTACTATTTGAGGGGTGTTCTAGTTCTAGAGCTAATACATATATTCTTAGGAAAACAGGGTTGCTTCCTGGGAAAACAGGAATGCAGCGTACGCTTGGGTATTTCCTTGGAAAACGCATGAGTCATACAGATGAAGATGAATGCATAATATTTTGCTCAATTGAAAACTTTATCTCCTCTAGTGTTTACCCACAACTCAATTTTGCATTAGCAAATAAATGTTGGTATTAACTTGCCTAGTTATATCCTCATGTCATTTTGGCAATACATATCAAATAACACTGTAATTTTGGGCTCTAAAGTCAAAAGTGTGTTACACTATATGTGTCAAATGCTCCACTGCATGTCTGGCCATAGCATACAATATTTAAACTTCAACTCGAAACTGGGTTAATCTCGTCTTATAATTTATTAGAAACTGACAGTTGCAATAAGGTAACAAATAAGATGTTAGGATATAATAATGGATGCTGGTTTTGATGGTTTGCAGTTCCTCTGTGGCATGTTTTTTGTTTTGTTTTCCCTAGAATTCAGAATTGGTGATGCCAAACTAATATGGGACATGGGATGCATGCACCCGTATCTATACGTGTTCAACGAAACTAGTAAAGGTAAAATTCTAGACGAGGCGACAACTTAAAAGCTGTATGGACTACTCCATTTGAAGTTTTTTTAAAGAGATAAACTTGCTCGTATTAGAGGTAGCTACAGGGCCTGGGCTCAGTAGCCCTTTGACATTGACAACGTGATGCGTCATTGTTATGCTAATCATTTCTGAGAAACTGAAAAATTCATTTTGCGAATTAAACATGCTATATTTCTTACTCCTCAAATTTTTCTAAAAAATATTGATATTCACATATAATTACGAAAAGATGGCATTGAATTTGAGCGTTGAATAAGATAATACAGTCCCTTTCCCTCAACGCAACGCTTTGAATATAGACTCCAACTGTTCAATATTAATTTCGTTGATAAAAATTTGGAAAAATATATCAAGTATAAATAATTACTTATACTCAGAAGAGACCGACTAGTGAGCAACTAACTATAGTAAGAACCAGAAGAGACTATTGAAAAAGTGCGGGTGTATAAAATGTTACACTTACTGCAAAAACTGAGAATTAATATCCTGATGACCGGACGATAGTAAGTCAATGGCTATGGTACGTATGGTCCAGCGCTAGAAACGATTCTTCTATTTTTCCAACTCTTAATTTTCTGAAAAATGTAGGAATTCTTGCACTTTATGCAGTAATTTTGATCAATGAGAGTACGTTGCAGGTATAACCGTATAAAACTGGTAAAAATACGCGAGAATAATAATTTTTGTGCGCGAACTGCCACACTCACAGTTTCACTGATGACTAAATCAATGGGGGTTTCAACTTCAGCCTTTATTGTAAAGTTAAGTCCAAAACAATGCTTTTAAGCTAACCCACCCAACGTAGTAAGCATTGATTGTTGACTGAATAGGAGCTACCCCAGTGCCAGTGCTGGTAAGTAATAAATGGATACCGTCCTGAGGCAGGTTCAATTGCTTTGGTTGTCGTATTGTAATGCTGAAATCTCAGTTTCGCACAGCCTGACGCAACCTCACGCATTGTGGTAGCACTTTTTGCAACTTCTTTAGGTTTTTACTGCAGTTAATAGTAAGAAATGCTGATGTACATACGAAACAAAATATATCGCTGTGGGGTTCATGTTGACGGCAAGCGTATAAATTAATACATCGTCTACATGGATAGAGATGTATTATACCTAGGTACCTACTTACGCATGTTACATATCGTCTGTGAAGAACCAAATTGACCCGTGTCCATTTTCCACTAAAAACAATATCCACGATCTACACAAATTTTGAAAAATGTCTTGAAAGCGTTTGAATAGAATATTTTACACTTTTCAGAAAATATGTAAGTAGAACATGTTAAACTTTTTTAAAACATGTAAAAAGAATATTTTGCAAGTTTAAAAAAACGTGTAGATGGAACATTTTAACTTTTCAAAAACATGTAAATAGAACATTTGACACTTTTCAAAAATTCTTAATTAATATTTTACGAATGATTCTCATTTTATTTTTATAACATAGCTCATTTTGATTCTAGTTTAAATTGGATATGGGTCATTTTGGCTTTTCACTGACGATATTAACTGCTTCCATGCCATCTACGCACCACGTTGCCAGCAGATCGCCAGCCAAGGCCAATGCATTATGTATATTATTATGTATTCATTTTTTGTTTTACATCGTAATGCACTTTCAACATTTCAACTGCGTTACTTAAATGGGTAACGCATATATATGTATTGCAGATAGAAGATGCAGAAATGGAATATTCGATTTATCATACGGCAAATTTAGTGTCGCAATTTAATGTCATGATTCACTATAAAAGATGTGACTGACTAGTTGGTACATTAAACCTCTTGGTTTTCCTGGAGGGTTAAGAATATGCACTATGTTACATTAACTAAGAAAACCAATATTTATTAGCTCTTGACATGGTATTTCCCTTGTTTTGTTTTTTGAAAATGTGTGTGTAAATAATCAATAATTTAAAAAAATGGAATAATATATCGTGAGTGAAGAGACAAAATGACCCATTTCCAATTTCAGCTAAAATCAAAATGAGTTATAGTTATGTCCTACAAACAGTGAATGAGAAAGATGCGTAAACTGTTAACGACGAGTTGTTTGAAAGGTGCAAAATGTTTTATTTACTTGCTCTTTAAACAGCGCAATATTTTTTATTGCATTGATTTTGAAAATTGCAAAATGTTCTATTTACAAGTTCTTCAAAAATGTAAAATATTTCATTTACCTTTGTTCGAAAATTGCAAAATGTCATACTTGACTTGTTTTTGAAAAGTGCAAACTGTTCTATTTAGGCAGCTATTTTCGAAAATTGCAAAATGTCATATTTAACTTGGTTTTGAAAGGTGTTTTAAATGCCCTATTTAAATGCTTCCAATTTGTTAAGATGGTGATATTTTCATATTTTAATATTATTATATATTTTTGTGGATAGTGCATTTGGTTTTTAGCTTAAAAATGGATATGGGTCATTTTGCTTTTTCACAGACGATATGCTACTTAAAGTGAGCTTGTCAGTTTGCCCAAGGCTTGTATGAGCTTATCAAAATACAAATGAAGATGAAACTGTAAATAAAAGTTATCAAAATGTGACAAAATATATTGATATATTTGTTAATATAGACAAACTATGTATTAAAATGTCGGCAAAAATGAGTATAGAATCATGTATGTCAGTATAGTTCACGCCTGCTCTATACAAACACTACCTGTATTATATTTTTAAAAAATAGTTAATAAAACAATTATCAATTTTGAATGAATTTTATATTTTTAATTTTTAAAGAGCTTCATTCATATGATTGATATATTTCATGTCTAATTCCGTTCAGAACTGTTTCGTTCATGTCTTAAATTGCTGTAAATAATAATATTGTTTATTGTATTTTACTTTAAATTATAGAGGCGTACTTACGAATCGCGAATTTAAAATATGTAGCAACATAAATCATAATGTCATGAATACACGCGCGCACGATAAGCTGCATATCAGCGTATTATAGGCAGAAAATTGTTCGAAACGAAAATAATTTTATTATATTATTCAGACAGGAAGTAAAAGTAAACAGGACAGATAAATTACATCAAACAGAAACATTCCCAGCAATGTTTCCCTTGTTTACTTCAGAATAATAAGCGTTATAATATACTAAACGTTCCAGAAATGTTTCCGGCAATATTTCTCTCTACTTTGAGGATTTGCTATTACTTATGACATTGATGTCACGGATGCTGACGCTGTTTTAATATTTGTCTCGCGTAAATAAATTTAAAAAATTTAGGTGTGTACATACTTAAGACAAGTTAATATTTTAATAGTCCTTTATTTTATACTTTATTAATACGGCTTTTAAATCGTTTTTTCAGCTCTAACAACAAGTGACAAACTTTTATTAAAAATTAAAAAAAAACAGAAAACAGCATCCATGATAAATCTGTAAAATATAGGAATAACATATGAAACGTTATGAAGATCTTATTTTTGTAAAGGTTAAACATTGTCGAACCTATTTTCGTTACAAATTATGCACAATGCAATGGTTTTACTAGCCCATGTTAGATTGATTGTTGGAGATTGTTGGCCTAAAGGTTCTCGATGTCGCTGTCACCTTTAACAATGGTTAAATAAGAAAGCAATAGACCCTTAGGTCAACAATTTCTTACTTTTATAGTGAAATCAAGTTTTTATAAAATTTTTATGCAAAAACGATATGCGAATTAAAATTCAAATGATAATATATTATTGTGTTGCTCGGTTTCGTTCATTTTATTTAAACGCCTCAGGTTATCTATATACTGGCTTCAAATACCCTCCGGATAATTTTATATTTTAAGCAAAGCAAATAAAAAATAATATAATAATTAACAATTATAAAAACAATTATTTAATACTATAGATAATATATGACTATGTATTTTGCACTACTATTAATCGAAAGCTCGTTTTTACATTATTTAAGAACTAATTTCAATAAATAAACACAAAATGTTCATAATAACTGTCAACAATAAAATCACACAGCACTGTGTGCACTGAAGGAGGCTGTTGTGAGGAGGTACGGTAGAATATTAAAATATCTTCGATACCACTCCAAGGAAGGTGGCAGGTCCGCGGTAACGAAATAATGGGCTAATTATGCATAAATGAAGGTTTCATGATTAGTTCGGATTCAGACCAGTAGGCATGTCACTATATAGCCATAGGAGCAATATTACTCATCATGCTCATTTCATCTGTCATTGAGGTGGAAACATTCTGCTAGCTAAAAAATACAGTTTATAGTTACAGTAAGCACATAATATAACGTAGGTAATTATAAGTTCTAATCGTAGGTAAGACACATCCACCTCAGGAATTATAATATACTTGCTGTGGCATTTGTTTATGTATTTTACTAGTGATTATAAATCATAATTGTTAACTACACAATTGTATTCTTCTATTTTTATAGCTTCATATAACGTTGAATAGCTTCCTCCCCCGTTAAAGAACGCATTTGACTGTGGGTCAGGACTTGGGTCAGAGTTCGACTCAATTTGCATAGTTGGCTGAGGCGACATACTGTTGTTGCTATAACTTATGAAACCCATATTGTTTACCCCATGAGCGGCTGTGTCCTTCAGTGATCTGATGAACGGTGCAGTAAGTGTCTCAAAGCTAAATTAAGTAGTACAGATTTACAAGAAAAAAACAATTGTTTTACAAGGTCTCACAGTACCGTAAAAAAATATAATTCTGCATGATATGTCTGCATCATTGCTCTATAATTTAATTACAAAGTTGGTAATTGGTAATGTTAAAATAAACTGCTTGGACATTTTTTAACTAAAAAATAATTAAAACATTTTGCCATGATAGAAACAATGCGACTAATCATATCATCTGTGAGGGAACAAAATGACCCATATCCAAATTAAGCTAGGATTAAAAGAAGCTATAAGCTATAAAAGACAGTAATATGAGATAAATACGTAAAATGTTAAATACGAGTTATTTAAAAGTGCAAAATGTTCTATTTACATATTTTTGAAAATTTCGAAACATTCTATTCCCATGCTTTTTAAAAGTGCAAAATGTTTAATTTTCAAATTTTTTCAGGATCACGATATTCTAGTTTTTTTACAGGTATGTAGTGAATTTTATTTTTAGCTCAAAATGGATATGGGTCACTTTGAATCTTCACAGACGACATAATTTTTATACTACGTACCTTGGAAGGTTTCCATCTCCAACAAAAGACGCATTTGAATGTGAGCTGGGACTCGCGGCAGAATAAGCAGGATACTGGAAATCGGACTGAGGTAATACACCACCATTTGCAAAAGTTATAAACTCCGTGAAGGTTGTTCTACAATTTTTATACGAGTTTGTTAAAACAAATTGCTTTGAATATTATGTACTTAACTAATATGTGTTTAGTGTGGGAGCCAGCAACACTTTGAATTTTTGGCACAACTTGTCAAATACATTTCGAGTTTGTTTGTTTTGTCGATTACAAATAAAAATAATTAAATATAAAAGTTGAAGGAACTTTTAACTGCTGAGAACTGTTCAAGTAACTATACAAAAGAGGCTTAGTATAAACTGCAACAGAACTTAAAATACAAGGCTTGTAGAAAATTGCTTCGGTCATAAAAATGATGAAACTACATGATGGAGATTTGGTAGTTAAAAAGAATTTCGAGTCTACTAGTTTTAAAACTTACTCTAGAAGCTCATTATTTTCGTTCAAGTTTGGATTTACTGCCAAATCGAAATCCATTTGCATGCCAGAGAGATGTGCTGCACCATTGCTATCCAATCCCATTGACTCATCTTCACCAGCAATTGTTCTATAATTTTTTGATTGCATACTCGTATTGTAAAAACAGACATGAACAATTAGGTACTTACGTATTTAGTACATAAATAGTACATATATATTATGTACCTAATACATAATACATAGGGAGTTACACACGCAAGTAATATTTAACTCTACTATACATTTTATCTCAACTTACCCAAGCCAATTGTTAAAAGACGGATACGAAAGTACGACTGAACTTGGAGAAGAGTTCGAATCCATTTGAATACAAGGGCGAGGTGAGGTAACGTTAATGCTCAACGTCGTGGACTCCGTACTATTTGATCTTTAATATGAATGGAAGTATAATATATCATGTTGTAATATAATGCAAGGCCTGAACAAAATTATTGAATGCATCAATAGTGAAACATATTATATTAATGAATGATCATGATTTGTTAATCCGCATATCTATTTTTAGTCATTTATTACTATGCTTTAAAGAACAAATATGTACCTTGTAGGAATATTAGTTTTCGTTTCAAATGGTTTGTAACCACTATCACATGCGCTCCGGGTGACAACTGAATCAAAGTAAAGTATGCATAGAGAAATTAATATTTTTTTACTTGGTTTGGGTAATGTATAACACTGATTGTGAGTAAGAAAAATATTGCTCAAACCTGGAGAGTAGTATTGACTGAATGCAAGATCTTTTGGAATTTCGGGGTAGAGGTAGCTCAACTTGTCACTTAAGTCATTAATTCGATCTGCAAGGGATCGAGTGGCTAAATCGAATTTTGTGAATGGTAGAACACTGCTCACTACTCCATCTAAAATAATTTTATAATAATTACACCTATTTGGCATTTATAAATTTCAAGAAACTGCTAAACGACATGCAGTTTGTGCGAATCGCATGCGCTTTTTGACTCACCGAAGAATTGTTTTCACGGACATAATCACTTATAAACCAGATATTGATAAAAAAAGACAAGTAAAATAATTTCCATATTACTTACCCAGCTCAACATACGTAATACTGATTCCCCCCTCCTTCTCGGAGTCGCTGAATCGAAGAAGAAACGTTCCAACTTGACAGGAAGAAAGCAATTCATGAGCGTCTAGTCGATTGACAAAACCAATAATTGATCTGTGAAATAAATATCAAAATATTCAGCTTTGCTACACTCTGTGTACATATAAAATAGATTTGGTCTTGCCACTAGCATTAGTTATCGTGTACAAGAATTACTTGAGCAGGTGAATCTATTTAATAAATTAAATTTATTTAAAATCAAAATCGGAAATTAAATAATTTACCCATCCTGCCACAAATCACGAAAATGATTCTTAGTTAAATTCAAATTAGCATAGAACCACTCCCAAAATGTAAAATCACGTCCGGGTAAGTTATTCTGACAAAAAGTGGTCCACATGAGCTCACTATCATTAGCAACCGGAACTCTGTGGTTGCTGAATGCTTTTTCACCGAGAAATCGTAGTTGACTCTCAGTCAAACTTCGGCCATTAGCGGACTTGAACTGATCACTAAGCATCTGTCCGATGCGATACCACGCAACTGTCTGAGGGACTTCAAAAGGTATTCTTCCATGCTCACCAAATGCATTGTCCCAGGTCACCGTAGCCCGTGCGTTAGGTTCGTGGCTACTATGAACTATTACTACGACCGGGAGGGAGCAAGTCCAAGTCTAAAGGCACACAATAAAAAATGCAATAGAAGTATAGCTACAGCTAATTATTTAATTACATTCATTTTCAAGGGTTAACTAATGAAAGGCAGTAAAGGCACTCAAAGTACCAGCCAGCATTAAAGTCAGGGGCGGCGTATAAGCTGTAAATCAAGAAATACTATTACAAACAAATACATACATACCTTTGAAACAAGTTCATTTTCTTCAAAATTACATTGAAAATGCAAGCAAAACTTCTCATCCGTTACCGATGGGCCACCCCATGTTATCGTATTTAGTTGAATATTTCTACATACACGTTTGAAAGGCCATAATTAGTAGGCGAGTTCCTTAATTCAGGAATTCATTATTCATACAAATGATTTTGTGCGTACAAAACACAGTATAACTGGATATAGGGTTAGTATACACCACAACTAATTATACCTACATTTAAATAAATTGTTTGTGGAAACAAAATAATTAGAGTTAATTTTCCAATCGAATGTGTACCGAAAAGTAGCTGTCAAATGACCCGTGCTCCCAGAATACTGCATCATTGCAGTATTGTTAACGAGAACTCCATTGCTTTTAAATATTTGACGATCAGATTGATCCAAAACCTTGGCCTGTGCTTCAGAGATAATATTAACCTCGACTATAGCTGGATTCCTGTAAATGTCCAGACGGCCAACAAGGAGCCTTACAGATGGAATCAAGTGAAATTTCGTGTTAGTCTTTAAGACTTGTGGAGGTTGATTTTCAACTATAAATGTTGACTTGATCAACGTTGATAGGAGTTGGGTCACCTAAGGGGAAAAGAGACTCTGCTAATAAAATACTAACAATAATAAGTTATGTTTTTGTCCTTTTGAATTAACTTATCTTTCTCTCTGTTTCATTCAGTTTGTAAAATTCGAATAATCATTAAAAATAAATTACTGTTTTTTGTAAGGATGAAATGTTGTCGTCGGATGAAGAAGGGAAACTAGACAATGACGGAATGTTATGTTTCAGAGCCTGGGTCGTATTGAGCTGACTACGATTGTGATAAATTAGCTCTGCCAAATTTTTGCACCAAGATTGCAATTTATCAAGATTCTCACTCAGAACACCTCCATTCCCCCACAATTTCTGGTCATGCTTCCAATGAGTCAACTTATCGTTAAGCAATTTTTCCTGTAGCCGTGAGATTTCTTCAGCGGTCACTTGAAATTTGTTTTCCAAATCCTTCAAGGTTCTTTGCAAACCTATTGTCTGTAAATACCGAAATGAAAAATTTTAATTGTCACACGAATGCATCCGCAGCTCCGTAGTTTATTTTTAGAAATTATCAAGGGATATACGCATAGTTAAATATTACCCTTCCATCAATCTCATTATTTAAAGCATCCCTTTGAGCACACAAGTCTGCTTCCTCCTTTTGATCTTCAGGCTTGGGGAGCTTTAAATTTTTGTTTAGAATTTTAATCTTTTCTAAATATAAGATTAAATGAATAATTACGTGCATAAATTTTATATAACATCAGAACGCATTAACGTAAATAAACTACATAATTCTATAGATTTTTTGTATTCTACAATTATTCTGTTTGCGTAAATATCTTGGATAACATGTAATACATGTAATAACATGTATTTTGTATTTATTATGACAATTATTACCTTCTAAATTTTGTCTATCATGATATTTAATAGTAAATAACTTCTTATCGTTTTCAAATGTTCGTAACACCAGGTCAGCGTTATTTGTAAGTTGACTTATTTGATGTATCTTCCTACTGATTTCTTCACTGTCAGTCAGAAAAGAATTTGGTTCCCGCTCAATAGGATTTACTTGAGCCATTTTGCTTTGAAATTTGAAAACAAATAATACCTATTATCTTCACTCGGTCTGCTGTAGCTTTCCCAAATCGCGATATAAATATGCATATAATAAGCGTAATAATTATCAAAACTAATTTACGTAATTTGCCGAGATACAGAATTGCTTTACGGAACCCAAAGCCTCAAATAGAAAAAAAGAAAATTATCTATATACAGTAGATCCTCGCTTATATTATCCTCGATATTATGATTACCTCCATTATATGATGCCAAAATTCGAGTTATAATACCTCAATTATATGATAGCTTTGAAAAATATTCCATACATTTCTTTTGTAATTTCCTAATTTTAGTAATTAAGTACCCGCAAACAAGCCAAATCACTACTTTTTTCTCTAAAATATAATTTAATAACAACAAACTCATCCAAAATAATGTTACTGTTCGTTCTAATTTAATTTTTGTTTAAAATATAGAAATTTATTGTGTTATACTAATTGATTGTAAACCCAGTAACCATTTATTATAGGAAACACCTTTTAACGTATATTTAATATATTAACCATACATGAATAAACAATTACCTCAATTGTATGATAATTTTCGTATATGATAGGGGTCTGGTTTTAATTACATCATATAAGCGAGGATCTACTGTACACCACTTTTCCGGTTTTCGATTTTTTTTCAGAAACTAGGTAGGTACAAATAACTAAATTCTACTAGTCAATGCCTTTACAATGGCGAATAATACGTGCTAATTTAACCAATTTGAAGTGATGAGTGCCCATGAAACGATGAAACATTTTGATTTTTGGGGTTTACGGTTTACCCGAAATTCAAATATGTCAATTTTAACAATACATTATTGATTTAGTTTATAGCAGACTAAAAATTTTTCCTAATTTTAAGCTGCACCAAAAAACGTTACGGCTGCCTGCGAAACAAAAATCAAGGGGCAGTAATCATGCGATGCCCACAAAAGTTGTTTTTCTTTGTAATCGCTTAAGGTTTTTTTGGAATGGCACAGACTACACACAACGCCTATAGTATAGTACTATTTGAGGGGTGTTCTAGTTCTAGAGCTACATATATTCTTAGGAAAACAGGGTTGCTTCCTGGGAAAACAGGAATGCCGCGTACGCTTGGGTATTTCCTTGGAAAACGCATGAGTCATACAGATGAAGATGAATGCATAATATTTTGCTCAATTTAAAACTTTATCTCCTCTTGTGTTTACCCACAACTCAATTTTGCATTAGCAAATAAATGTTGGTATTAACTTGCCTAGCTATATGCTCATGTCATTTTCGCAATACATATCAAATAACACTGTAATTTTGGGCTCTAAAGTGTGTTACACTACATGTGTCAAATGCTCCACTGCATGTCTGGCCATAGCATACAATATTTAAACTTCAACTCGAAACTTGGTTAATCCCGTCTTACAATTTATTAGAAACTGACAGTTGCAATAAGGTAACAAATAAGAAGTTGGGATATAATAATGGATGCTGGTTTTGATGGTTTGCAGTTCCTCTGTGGCATGTTTTTTGTTTTGTTTTCCCTAGAATTCAGAATTGGTGATGCCAAACTAATATGGCACATGGGATGCATGCACCCGTATCTATACGTGTTCAACGAAACTAGTAAAGGTAAAATTCTAGACGAGGCGACAACTTAAAAGCTGTATGGACTACTCCATTTGAAGTTTTTTTAAAGAGATAAACTTGCTCGTATTAGAGGTAGCTACAGGGCCTGGGCTCAGTAGCCCTTTGACATTGACAACGTGATGCGTCATTGTTATTCTAATCATTTCTGAGAAACTGAAAAATTCATTTTGCGAATTAAACATGCTATATTTCTTACTCCTCAAATTTTTCTAAAAAATATTGATATTCACATAATAATTACGAAAAGATGGCATTGAATTTGAGCGTTGAATAAGTTAAAATACAGTCCCTTTCCCTCAACGCAACGCTTTGAGTATAGACTCCAACTGTACAATAATAATTTCGTGTATAAAAATTTGGAAAAATATATCAAGTATAAATAATTACTTATACTCAGAAGAGAATGACTAGTGAGAAACTAACTATTGTAAGAACCAGAAGAGACTATTGAAAAAGTGCGGGTATATAAAATGTTACACTTACTGCAAAAACTGAGAATTAATATCCTGATGACCGGACGATAGTAAGCCAATGGCTATGGTACGTATGGTCCAGCGCTAGAAACGATTCTTCTATTTTTCCAACTCTTAATTTTCTGTCAAATGTAGGAATTCTTGCATTTGATGCAGTAATTTTGATCAATGAGAGTACGTTGCAGGTATAACCGTATAAAACTGGTAAAAATACGCGAGAATAATAATTTTTGTGCGCGAACTGCCACACTCACAGTGTCACTGATTACTAAATGAATGACTGTTTCAACTTCAGCCTTTATTGTAAAGTTAAGTCCAAAACAATGCTTTTAAGCTAACCCACCCAACGTAGTAAGCATTGATTGTTGACTGAATAGGAGCTACCCCAGTGCCAGTGCTGGTAAGTAATAAATGGATACCGTCCTGAGGCAGGTTCAATTGCTTTGGTTGTCGTATTATAATGCTGAAATCTCAGTTTCGCACAGCCTGACGTTAACCTCACGCATTGTGGTAGAACTTTTTGCAACTTCTTTAGGTTTTTACTGCAGTTAATAGTAAGAACTGCTGATGTACTTACGGAACAAAATATATCGCTGTGGTGCTAAT
Source organism: Dicyrtomina minuta (assembly GCA_949802685.1). Lineage (NCBI taxonomy): Eukaryota > Metazoa > Arthropoda > Collembola > Symphypleona > Dicyrtomidae > Dicyrtomina > Dicyrtomina minuta. Next base: position 51,777,986 of record OX461808.1, read on the forward strand.
GTTGACGGCAAGCGTATAAATTAATACATCGTCTACATAGATAGAGATGTATAATGCCTACTTACGCATGTTAAATATGGTCTGTGAAGAACCAAATTGACCCGTATGCCGTATCCATTTTCCACTAAAAACAATATCCACGATCTACACAAATATTGAAAATGTATTGAAAGCGTTTGAATAGAATATTTTACACTTTTCAAAAAACATGTAAATAGAACATGTTACACTTTTTAAAAACATGTACATAGAATATTTTGCAAGTTTAAAAAAACGTGTAGATGGAAAATTTTTAACTTTTCAAAAACATGTAAATAGAACATTTTACACTTTTTTAAAATTCTTAACTAATATTTTACGAAAGTTTCTCATTTTGTTTTTATAAGATAGCTCATTTTGATTCTAGCTTAAATTGGATATGGGTCATTTTGGCTCTTCACAGACGATATTAACTGCTTCCATGTCATCTACGCACCACGTTGCCAGCAGACCGCCAGCCAAGGCCAACTGCACTAAGTATATTCATTTTTTGTTTTACATTGTAACGTACTTTCAAAATTTCAACTGCGTTACTTAAATGGATAGATATTGCAGATAGAAGATGCAGAAATGGAATATTCGATTTAGCATACGGCAAATTTAGTGTTGCAATTTAATGTCATGATTCACAATAAAAGAATAAAAGATGTGAATGACTGGTTGGTAACCTCTTGGTTTTCCTGGAGGTTTAAGAAGATGCACTATGTTACACTAAACTAACTAAGAAAACCAATATTTTTTAGCTCTTGACATGGTATTTCCCTTGTTTTGTTTTTTTTAAAAGTGTGTAAATAATCAATATTAAAAAATAATTGAATAATATATCGTGAGTGAAGAGACAAAATGATCCATTTCCAATTTCAGCTAAAATCAAAATGAGTTATAGTTATGTCCTAAAAACAGTGAATGAGAAAGACGCGTAAACTGTTAACGACGAGTTGTTTGAAAGGTGCAAAATGTTTTATTTACTTGCTCTTTAAACAGCGCAATATTTTTTATTGATTTTTTTGAAAAGTGTTCTGTTTACATGTTCTTCAAAAGTGTAAAGGATTTCATTTACTTGTTTTTGAAAAGTGCAAAATGTTCTACTTATATGTTCTTCAAAATTGTAAAATATTTCATTTACCTATTTTCAAAAATTGCAAAATATCATACTTAACTTTTTTTTGAAAGGTGTGTGAAATGCTCTATTTAAATGCTTGCAATTTATTAATAATAATTAAGATGGTGATATTTTTGTAGATAAATGCATTTGGTCTTTAGCTTAAAAATGGATATGGGTCATTTTGCTTCTTCACAGACGATACGCTACTTAAAGTGAGTTTGTCAGTGTGCCCCAGGTTTGTATGAGCTTATCAAACTACAAATGAGGACTTTGTTATCAAAACGCGTTAAGTCCATGTTGCCCAACTTTACAGAAACCGCAAATTTTGATAATCATGTGAAAACGTGAATATTTTTTCGAAATTTTTTTTTCAGTAACTGCATACTACCAGGTGTATTAGTAGCCAAAATAACTCAAATCTGACGCAGCGTCGTAATTTTTTAAAAATGATTCAAAATTTTGAAATCTTGGACTTAACGTGTTTTGCCAAAAAACCCATAAGAAACAATACAAAAAATTAACCTTTTGAATTATATTGAATTGCATGCTAATTTCTGATTGTAAAATTGAAGTATAAATTGTACACTTCATTAAAATGTAAATAGAACATTATGCATTTTTTACAAAAATGTAAATAGAGCATTATGCAATTTTCAAAAACATGTACATAGATCATTTTGCACTTTTTAAAAACATGTAAATACAACAGTAAGCATTAATTAAAACAATCCTGCATTCCAATTTCCAATGTTGAATTTTCGAGTGCAAATCTACTACTCCTTAAAGAAGTTGTTTGCTAAGGGATTGTCCACAAATGACGTCATAGAAAAGTATTCATTTTTAAAACCATGTTCCCCCCTGTCACCAGATTAATCATATTGCGTAAATGACTATCCCTAGCATAGGATTGCCAAGTAGACCCATTGAACCTATCAATGACGTCATTTGTGGACGACCCCTTACGTCTTTATTTTCTTCATAAGAAACGCGACTGTTCTTTCGTACAATTTCTTAATTACTTTGTAAACCATGCCATTCTGTATTATTAAAACAGCAGAGCTTCCAGATGTACGAAACAAATTGAAATTTAGTTTGCATATCGATCTGTTAAGGCTCGTCCGTAAATGACGTTTTCGGTAGGGTATGTGAATCTAGTCATGTAGTAATGATATGTCATGCCGTGGGAAAGATAACAGATGAACGCAATGTTAAAGTAATGACATGGCGATGGATTAGCCTTAAAAAGTGAAAATGTGTGGGACGTCATTTATGGACCATCCCCTACAAATAGTACACGTGAATTTGATATTGCAGCGAATAAATTTCGTATCATTACAAGAAGCAGTTTTGGGAAAAGAAGGATATTGTTTTATAAGAATCAGTTGTTTTTATTGTGTTTAATGGACTTGACGTGTTTTGCCAAAAAACGACTGATGGACTTAACGTGTTTTGCCAGAAAACAGTTTTTGAACGAATTATTTAAAATAAATCCAGTGACCTTGGACCCCTAATATTGCACGGTGTGAATTATATGTACTAAGTCGTTCTTAAACACCAATAATCTCAATTTCTGAAAAAATGGACTTAACGCGTTTTGCTAGCAAACTCCTCAAATGATGATGAAACTATGAATAAAATATATTAAAATTTGACAGAATATGTTCATACACTTGTTATTGTAGACAAACTATGCATTAAAATGACGGCCAAAATGAGTATAGAATCATTTATGTCAGTAGTTCGTGCTTGTTCTACAAACACTATTTATATTATGTTTAAAAAAAATAGTTAATGACATAATTTTCAATTTTGAATGAATTTTATATTTTTAATTTTTAAAGAGCTTCAAAATTATATATTGCATGTCTAATTCCGTTTAGAACTGTTTCGTTCATGCCTTAAATTGCTGTAAGTGATATTATATTTTACTTTATATTATGTAGAGGCGTACTTACGAATCGCGAATTTAAAATATGTAGCAAAACATAAATCATAATGTAATATGTAAATGCACGCACGATAAAAGTTGCTGCAGATCAACGTACGAAAACGCAGAAAATCGGTCGAAACTAAAATAATTTTATTATATTATTGACCAAATAACTCCATGATTTTGATTGTATGCGTTCAGTATAATTTCCTAGATCGTAGTAATAATAAGCATACTAAATTTTAAAATTCTAAAACTTATTACATTTGATGTTTTACAAAGACAGAGAAAAACCTTGCAAAAATTTGACTTTCAACTAAAAGATCTGTTCAGATCTACTAAAAGAAAACATCAATGATTAGTAATAAAAGTTGTAATTTAATATTCACACATCACTGTACTGTCAATAGGAAATAAACTGTTTATTTAATATATATAGTTGACGCAGGTATTTTTAATAAAATTAAGATATTAAATTTACTGAGTGAGTCATAATTACTCGTCTGAAGATTCGTCCCGCTGTTTAGACAAATAATCATGGAGGAAACCACGAAGGTCAAATGGGAATATAGCATTGCCTACGTTTTTTTCTAATACCCCATGACATTCATTCGAAGTAGAGATGATTGAATTTCCAACACTGTGCGAAAAGAACAAAATAATTGTGCGCATTGCATTATCAAGAAAAAATACCAGTTATAGTTATGCATGATACACTACTAGTTATTAACAAAGAAATACTTAATATCGTTTGCCATGTGCTGACTGCAGATAGTCACACAACAATATCGTCTGTGAAGAACCAACATGGCCCATATCCAATTTAAACTAGAATCAAAAAGCTCTATGTCATAAAAACAAAATGAAAAACATGCGTGAAATGTTAATTAAGAGCTTTTGAAAAGTGTAAAATTTTCTATTTACATGCTTTTGAAAACTGCAAACTGTTTTATTTACATTTTTTTTTAAAAGTGCAAAAGGATCTATTTGCATGTTTTTTTTCATTATTTTTTTAGATAGTGGATATTGTTTTTGGCTAGAAATGGATATGGGTCATTTTTGCTCTTATCACCGACGATATTTATTTGATTCAATGAATAATGAGACGTACCTAAATAACCCACCTACCTTGATTCTTCCGCATTACCATTACTATAGTCCATGTAATTTGATAAATTGTTATCAGACATGGATGAATCCACGGTATTATCTTGACTGTAATTAAACCACACAAAACATAAATGTCATTATACAAGTATATACCTATACATCACGTATTAGTATCCAAGCTGATTCAGTGCCGATACCAAATAGTATAGTTGAAATACAATATCGTTTTGGAATAATGCAAAAACAAATTGCAATTAATAAAGAAGGTAGTAGTAGGGGAGTGCGTATGTGTGATCGGGTTCATTTTTTTTCAACTTTGAAAATCTGTAACTTTTTTTGTACTTCCTCCAAATTCACTGTTTGTGTACTTAAATACTAGCCAGTTCATTCTCTATGTACCCTTAAAATATCAAACCGATAAACTGAAAATTCGAAGACTTGTACCAAATTGTATGAAATAACTTCGATAATTTTCGAAATTACAAAAATGCTGTTTATGTGATCACCGTGTCCCAAAATGTGATCATGTTAAAATTGCATTAATATTACAGTGAAAGTTAGTGCCTTTTATGTGATCACTCTAGAAAACTTTCAGATAAGATGGGAAATAAAAGATAATGCGATATTAGGTTCCATTTATGAGAATTTAAATAACACTACATACATGCGTAAAATACAAAATCACATGTTTTGGGGTAGTTTGCAAATGGCGGCACAAAATTAATGACATTTTGTCCCACCACTATTTTATCATTTTAGGGGTTGCCCATAAATGATGTCATCGAAATATCTCCATTTCTACGACCCTATGATTACCCTGTCATCAACCGAACCATTGTGTAGAATAGATGGATATCTTTAACATAAGTTGTCATCAAGATCCTAGCTGACCCACTAACCGTACCCCTGACATCATTTACGGATGATCTCTTACCATTGAGTAAGCGACTATTTTAAAATGGAATGTCATCAGTCATTAATATCTGGCTAGACCAGCTGACCCGAACGATGACATTATTTAAGGGCGATTTTTAAGGGGTTACCCATAAATGATGTCCACATCTTGGTGGGTAAAAATAAAATAAACTATAATTCGGCATCTGTAACATGTGATAACAGCAATTGCGTAAATGATCGAGGAATTCCTGAACTAGTGGATTTATCTTGAGCAATAATGCTAACGATACACTGAATTTTAATACCCACCCATTTTTCTAATTTGCAAAAAATCAAAATTTGCTGTAAGGGATGGTTCATAAATAATGTCACCCAAATTAAAATTTTATTAGGACCCATTCACCTATATGTCATGATTGTCATGACATCAACATTACTTAAACCGCTATATGTAATATGTCTTCAAAATCTGACTTGACCCACACCCATCCGGACGACATCATTTATGGACGATCCCTAATGATGTAAAACAGCATTGTCAACTTATTTTAATAAGCTGTTTGATAAACTGAGTTGATTCGATGCTTTTAGCCATCTGCAGCTCTGATCACATTTAGAGCTCAGAGAATGATCACATTATAGCACAACTCCCGGATTTGACACTTTGACCTTTCATCTATTTTAGTGGGAACTCTCCGTACGAAAATCTCAAACAGCATCTTCAACTAGTTGGTAATGAATGTATCAATCACGTTGCACACGTTGTTTAATTCTAAAATGTACAACACTAGAAATTTTGAAATTTGAAAACTCGGAAAAAAATTCGGAATACGAGTTATTCTGATATTCGGACTTCGGAGATTTTACTCTGCCCAGGTTTTCAAAGTTTCGAGCCCTAAATTATACTGTCGTTAGTTAAGAGTACAAGCTATCATTACCGACTAGTAAAGGATTTCTGATGCAGCTTGTGCTTTAGCACCAGCCACTGATCACACTTAAGGCATGATCACATATACGCACTCTACTGCTACCAATACCTTTGCGGTGAACTATAGCAAGTTAGATTCGGCGGGAAACGAGAGTCAAACTGCATTGAGTGTGGATTATATGGAGCATGCCGTTGAGGTTGAGGTAGCGTCGTCGAACTATTATCAACTCCAGGAGTGATATCAAGTCTATGATTTTATAAAATGTAAACATCAACAGAGAAGTATTTGAATATTAAATTTTTTCAAATAAGTGTATGTATAGAATTTATTTAATTAATAAAGAAGGTATACCTTGGCCTCGAATCATCATAACCAATTAAATTTGGCGGAAACCGAGAATCAAACTGCATTGAGTGTGGGCTATGTGGAGTCGAGTCAAGTCGAGGGGATGACGAGCTATCATCGATTCCAGTAATCAGGTTGTTGTTATTACCATTTAAACTAAATTCCGAGAATTATATGAATATTACATTTTTTTGCAAATAAATTTATGCACAAGATAGTAAATGGTTCACTTTATAACAGAGATTTCGCTTACCCTCCAATAGTCGTTTTGGCAAAACGAGTGACGTAAGGGTCAGCAGCAGCACGTCCTGGAGAAGCATCTACCACTATAGAGGCAAACATGGAAAAATCATAAATACTTAAATACTCCACTCCAGGACCTTAATAAAATATGTATATAAAATATAAAATCGGCCGTGCGAGGCTATAAAAAAGACAATCATGAAAGTTGTCGGTACCTGCTGAACACTTCAAGGTCCAGTATTTGGAGAATGCATCGGCTGTAGGGGTTTTGGGATACAAGAAAGTCAAATGTTCAAGATCCTTAATTACAAGCGCCAAGGATCGACTCGTCAAATCTTTACTTGTGAATGGATCCAAGTGTAAAACACTCTTGTCTAAAAATGATCAGTTTGTAAAATTATAACTCTTTACAACGTAATATGCTGATAGCACCGTTTGAATATACAATATTATAGCCAACACACATTTGCTTCATGTTTTCTTAATTACCGGAGTGTGTCCATGAAATAGCAATACTTCCTAGCACAGAGTCACTAAAACGAAGAAGAAAAGTTCCCGGCGGAGAAGTTGATAGCATTGTTTCCGCTTGTTTTCGACTCACAAAACCATGAACTAAGCTGAAATCCAAAAAACAAAATAAATCTCACAATGGATTTTGCATTATTAAATTATTTTAAATATTAACAGATTATAGCTTTAAGCCTTACAGTAATAAAACCTACTCACCCATCTTTCCAAGGATCGCGAAAATTATCCCGAGTTAGTTTTAGGATAGCATAGAACCATTCCCAAAATGTGAATGGAAGTTCTGGTAAAGGCTCCTTACAAAACTTTGACCATGACAGAAAATCATGGGTTCCAAATGAAGAATCAGAAAATGCCTTCCCTCCGATGCACCTTAAATTCTCTTCGGATAAACCTCGGCCATTTACGGCTTCAAACATTTCACTGAGTGCCTCTCCAACACGGAACCATGAAACTTCTTGAGAGACCTGGAATGGTATTCTTCCTGGCTCACCAAAATCATTGTCCCACCTGACGGTGGCCCATGCTTGAGTCTCTTGAATCGTATGAACTATGGCGACCACGGGAAGGGAAAGTGTGTAAATCTAGAAATATTAAAAACGGGATGTAAAACTGCAACCACAATTAATCCGGCAGACTGTTTGTAAATACTTACTAAATAACACTAAAAAGGTGTACTGAAGAATAAAAATTTTTACACTGAAATCAAGATCAGGTTCCCCAAGGTTGAATTGACATTGAAAATACAGACAAGACTTATTGTCCAATACTGAGTCCTCCTTAGTTTTCTCGTACCGTTTAATTCCCTTCAGCCTCATGTTTCTTTTTCGAAAAGTAAAATAAAATGTCAATAATAAACATAATATCGACGGTGAAGAACCAAAATGACCAATTTATCCATGTTTAGCTAAAAACAATATCCACTATCTACAAAAGTACTGCAAAATGTCTTGTAAGCATTTAAATAGAACATTATGCAATTTTCAAAAACGAGCAAATCGAACATTTTACACTTTTCAAAAACTCCTAATTAACATTTTACGCATGCTTCTCATTTTTTTATGATATAGCTCACTTTGATTGTAGTTTAAATTGGATATGGGTCATTTTGGTTCTTCAAAGATATTAGCAATACCAGCAGCAGTTACACATGGATTCTGTGACATTGTGGGGACATTGAACAAATACAGTATTCTGACCTACACGAATATCAACAATGCATTGCCGACATTCCCTTCGTATTTAAGATAAAATTGTAACACAATATTATTGACTTCTTACAGAAAATGGGCAGATGTTTGACCCGTCTTTTTATCAAAGTACATAGTTCTGGTATCAATAAGAAAGTTTCCAATGGCTTTGCCTTTAAGTAATTGCTTCGTATTGCTTTTATGAGAGAGTAAAGCCTTGACATCTTCCTCCGCGATCACACAAACTTTGACCTGAGGAGGATTCATATGTAAATTCAGCTGACGACCAACCAATAGGCGCACAACGGGTATCTGCGTAAATTTTGTTTGCTTCTTTATCACTTGCGGTGGTTGCATCTCAACAATAAACGTGGAAGAAATCAAAGTTGAAAGAAGCTGAGTCACCTAAACGAATAATAGATAAAGCTCAATATTTTGTAGTTAAACGAACAAACGATACAGGCAGTAGTTTAAAAACACCATTGAATGGAGAAAAGCCTCTAAGAGTGTAAAATAAGTTGATATTTTTGTGAAACGTTACCTCTATTTTCAAGAAGCTTAAAATCGACTCGAACTGTGATCGATTTTGTGACCAAATTGGTATACTTGGTTCCACAAGACGTTTAATTTCTTTGAGTTGATGACGGTTTGACCATATCGATTCTGCCAAAGACTGACACCAGCCCTCCAATACATCCAGCCTTTTGCTTAGGAAATTACCTTCTGCATTCACATTCCCTCCTTCGAGCAATCTCTGATCGATTTTCCAACGAGTCAACTCCTTATCCAAAATTGTAGCCTGAAGGGTTGACAACTCTGAGATTGTCGCACGAATTTTCTCCACAAATGAATTTGATAGCTGATTTAAATTTGATCTCTGTGCAAATATTCGTACACATATTTATTAGGTAGAGACAAAATTGAAGATGACTGACTTAATTTAGCTATACGCAATGAGTTCATAATTAAATCCAAACAGCTTACTCCTTGGTTCAAGTCTCGGGTTAGAGCTTCCTTATGAAAATAGAATTGTCTTTCCAATTCTTGAGTATTACGCTGAGCGGCGGATTCTGAGTACAGACTACTGAATCGGTCTAGTAATTTTTGAAATAAAGCTATAGCATGATAATGGTGCAACGAGTAGATTACATGAAATTTTTTATGATAGTATAAACAAATATCAGATACGTACCTATATAATTTTGTTAAATTGTACAACAATTAAAGAATACAGATATAATGTTACATCCTCCATTCCATACCTACTAGTCGCTGCATATCGTTAACTTTAATAACAAATACGTCTTGATAGTCCTCAATACACTTTAAAATGTGTTCTGTTTCCTTTGTCTGTTGCTGGATTTGAGAAAGCTTCTCCATAATGTTCGAGCTGTTGCTGTTTTTATTACTGTTGTCCAACATCAAATGTTGCTTCATTGAAATTCTCATTCTAGTCAGGTCGACAAGATGTTGTTCGTAGCATAAACAGTCTCGAATAATTTTGTAGAGTTTCAAGGGGTCCTCCGTGTACCTGGAGCAACATGAGACGGGAAAAAGTGTTGTGTGAGAGTACATAATTTATTCTTATTACTGTTCATATGTGCGTGTGCATAAAATAAAAATATAAACTGCATCTTCCTTGTTTTGAGGTACTTTTAACACCAATTAATAAAAGATACCAACAATACTAACATGCATGCAATTGAGTTAATAAGTACTATTTAGTTTAGTTCTGTACCTAAGGGTATATTCATACACAAAATTATTTATACTTACTTGCGACGGAAATTTTGAGCAGCATCATTGAGCTTTTGATGTAAAATTTCTTCTTCTGGGTTTTGACTAACAGTTTGGGCCTGGAATTTAAAATAGTAGAAGCTGAACAATAAACTCAGAGCCGTGCGAAGGAATTGCTTTTAGGCAGCAATTTGTGTCCATACAAAAACCACCGTTTTGATTTTATTGATGGGTTTCTTTGGTAAAGCAAAATTTTGTATTTACATGTTTTTGGAAAAGTTTAAAAAAAGTTATTTTTACTTGATTCAGAAAAGTGCAAAATGTTCTACATTTACATACATGTTTTGAGAAAAGTGTTAAATGTTTAATTTTGCATGTTTTTGAAATTTACAAAAATGTTTATTTGTATGTCTTTGAAAACCTTTTTATTCTTTTTTACATATTTTTGAAAACTGCAAAATATTCTATTTAAAGCCTAGCCCACTAAGGTCAGTGTAACATGCATATATATTGTATATTTCAAAAAAATATACCACGTTTTAGATTAAACCGATTATATTCATAATCAAATAAAATTTGATTTAAATCTGTGATTAATTATTATAATAAGGATCTTATATATAGAATCCTTAGTAAGTAATAATTAATAATCGCGCTCTTCTCTTGAGTAGTATGAAGTACTAACCTTTAATTCTAATGTATTAACGAGTTCTAACACAATGCTTGCGATGTATTGTTTCTGGGCAAGGTCAGGGTTGTTCGGGTCCATGTCAGCAGGATGGCTATATAGGAAGTCAAATTGTTTATGTGGTTATATTTTTTAGTACAGTTAAAAAAATGCGATTACACTACCACTACCAATCGTTATAACTTGTAAAATATATCATTGAATTGCTTGAAAATAGAAATAAAATGCTGGAATATGCATGGTTAGCGCTTTTAATAGTATCTTCTTGCCGAAAATGTGCCCTGCACATATAACATCGCCTGTGAAGGACCAAAATTACCCATATCCAATTTAAGCTAGAATCAAAATGAGCTATGTCATAAAAACGAAATGAGAAACATGCGTAAAATGTTAATTAATAATTTAATAATAATAATTTATTCATTGGGTCGATTTAACCGAAGTTCATACAACCAGACTCAACGAGTCACTGTGGGTGAGGAAATAGGAGGCTACCGCGTTAGATCGTCTCGGTCTTTGTACCCTTTCACCTATCCCCGTCCCCTCCTCCACAGTAAAGGAGTCCCATTCCCTAGGCCCCTACAGTAAGTAGTGGTTACTAAGGAGCAACGAAGGAGATTGGGTTTCAATCAACCATCCAGTGAAGTTTACCGTACAACAACGAGCCGTAAACGATTAGCAGTGGCCGAGGATCGAAGCCAGGTCTGAGACTGTAAGTTTCGTTACAGTCTGCAGTTCTAACCGCTCACCCAAGCACGCCTGCTTGAAATGTTAATTAAGAGTTTTTGAAAAATGTAAAATGTTCTATTCACATGATTTTGACAAGTGTAAAATGTTCTATTTACATGATTTTGACAAGTGTAAAATGTTCTATTTATATGCTTTTGAAAAGTGTAAAACGTTCTATTTACATATTTTTGAAAAGTGCAAAAAATTGTATTTCAATGCTTTCAAGACACGTTTCTACATTTTTGTAGATAGTGGATATTGTTTTTAGCTACAAATGGATATGGGTCATTTTGGTTCTTCACAGACGATATGTAGCTTACTAATTACACCCTATTTGTATACATTTTCTTAAATAGGGAAATGTTAGTTATCTTACCTTTTAAACTTCTCTTCTATCAGTTCAGCTAGAGTTTGACGAACTTCGATAGGAAAATGGTCGCCGTATGTTAAGTACAGCTTTCGACTCACGTCTTTACCTAACTGTTGCACTTGATTCCAAAAAGCCATGATGAGAACTATAACGAAATAAAATAATGAAGTTTCGTAATTACATGTAGTACCTTTGTGACAGTTTATCAATAGAAAAGTGGTTTAAATTGAATTTCTGCTTCAATATAGAACCTAAAAACAAAATTCCTGGAAATTTACCGAATTGCAGCCTCGAAGAATATTACGGTATTAGTATTAGTTACTATTATTATGCATTCAATTTACAGTGTAAGATTTTATTTGTGTTGATTCTATTTGTTTAAAAATTAATAATGTTTAGTCTCTTGAAATAGATTTTATTTTATTAACTGGGAACTCGGTCTTATTTTTAAAATTCACGATATAAAAACTATTAACTTATTAAAACTTATTTATGATGGAGAGTTGTGCTGATCTCGACGCCTGGTTCAATACTGGATTTTGCAAAAGTTTGAGCTCAATTTAAAGTGTATCAAACTCCCCTATTCAACGTGTCTTTTAAAATGTAATAATCAAAAAGCGATTAATACAATGTCATAAATAGACTGTATTCAGATAATCATTTAAGCGGATTATTATTGTCAGAAGAACTATTTTGGGCACAATCTGTATACGTCGTAATATGCAAAACGTTTTCGAAGCTGCTGAATTACTGAATTACTAGGAAATGGCTCAGCTCAGTTTCTATGAAATTAAGTTTGTATATTTTTATCGGCTACTATACCCAAGAATTTTACTATGCTACACGCATCACATTGAAGCTATCAAAAGATCAATCCCCATTCCACGAATATTGCAAAATTCATAAGAATTGTGTTTTCGTAAGTGATATATTATGATCCTCGTATGCCAACATTTGTGCTCCCTGCTCCCTTCCATGTAGAGCGATTAGTCCAGTTTTTTACTTTTCAGAAAACGCGAAAAACGTACAAGCCCAAAAGTATTCAAAAAACAAAAATAATTGTGAATTGTTACTCTTATTCCTTTTAATGTGTATGCCACTAATGGTATGTTAAGCATATATATATGTAAAATATATGTATATAAAATAAAAAGTTCATAGGTATAGTCAAGATAGTAGATATTAAAGCAAATGATTTTCTTATTTTCTTGCGATTAATGCCATACCCCTCGCGGGCTACAGATTCGAAGTTCGACCTGTGAATCAATTTTAAAGTCAGCACAGGCATCGTACCTACAAAAAAGCAATGCTCTAAATATCTTAAACGTATAATAATCTTTAATTTGAGACTGTAAACATCATATTGGTAACAAAGCCACTAACGAGATCGTATGATTTTACAATGTTTTATAATTAGTTCACATTTTCACAGACTTTGCTTATGTGCAACTTTTCCATTTGACACAGCCATTTTTTCATTGGTAACTTGAGCCATAATTAGTACAAAACAAACAGATAATAAAACATTAGATTACATAACAAATAATAAAATTCATGCTTTTAAGTTTTTGAAGTAGTTTACTCTAACAATAAGTTGTATACCATATACTTTAAGCATAATAGATTGTAAAAGAACATAAAGGACTATTTAATCTATCCTTAAATTATAGTTAGTTGCTACTAAAGTTACTATCAATTAATTAACCAAACGTAGTAATATCCTCATCGTATTCATTATTCATCTGAGTCCATCATTATCATTCCATTCAGAATTTCGTTAAAGGCGGGGTCGTAAAGTTGGTCAAAATTGGTCTCTGCATGATATTTTACTGGTACTACAGATCTAAGGACGGGAAAACATTAAAGAAAGTTTCGTTTTACAATGTAATAAAATTACTTTTTTTAAATTTAAAGGTATAACAGTAAATCTGCATATTATTTCAAATTAACTCACTCTGTTAAGTAACAGTTTTCGTAGGTCTCCATATGGGAAGAAATAACAGGACTTTGTTCCAAATGTGAGTGCGTCGGAGAAGGAGGTTGAGATAATTCATTAGAATCCATTATTGAATTCCCACTGTTAAACCACGATCTTCAATAGAAATGAAAAGTACATGGTAACTTTTAAAATTGAGCTACATACGTATCTAAATTGAATAAACGGATTATTTTCAGCAAAAAAAAATTTTGACTAACCCAGGTATAAATGGAATCACACTGCGGGAAACATAAAAACTGCTTACAAAAGAAATATCTGGCGGGGAAAAACAAAATGTGTGTAAATGAAAACTGTAACAATAAACTTCAATAAACCCGTAACTTATATCATATCGTCTGTGAAGAACCAAAATGACCCATATCCATTTTTAGCGAAAAACAATATCAACTATCTACACAAATATTGAAACATGTCTTGAAAACGTGTAAATAGAATGGTTTGCACTTTTAAAAAATATGTAAATAGAAAATTTTACACTTTTCACAAACATGTAAATAGATCATTTTACACTTCTCTAAAATCATGTAAATAGAATACTTATTTTGCAATTTTCAAAACTATGTAAATCAAACATTTTGCACTTTTCAAAAATATTTAAATAGAACATACACTTTTCAAAACTCTTAATTAACATTTTAGGCATGTTTCTCATTTTGTTTTTATGACATAGCTCATTTTGATTGTAGTACATAGCTTAAATTGGATATGGGTCATTTTGGTTCTTCAAAGACGCTATGTATACTTTTGTAACGAAACAATATGGTAGGTATTGTAATTCATATTTGTAAGTTCACCACAAGTAATAAATTACGAGTACCATTAGAGTTGCTGTCGTATTGCTTGAAAGCTACAGCTTTCTTAATGTCGGGGTAGAGGTGGCTCAACTGAGGGAGGTTTAAAATTTGCTTCGCCAATGATAATGTGACCAAATCTTTATTTGTGTAGGGAAGCAAGCTATACACTTTTCTATCTGAAAATAATAGAGAAATAATTAATTAATCATAATATATATGTCGATACATACTGCTATGAATAAAAGCAAGAATCCAGCAGGACTTGTATGTAGTTCGACAAAATTTTATTACAGCAAACAGGTGTGGCGAATAAAATTCTGCAATACTGCGATTTGGCTGAATCGTTTTATTATTATTATTATTATTATTGTGACTGACGAGCTTACAAGAACACTATACAAATCGTGTTGGTAAGTACTGGCACTTGGTTCATAGTTTGAATTTGAATTAATTCAGTGCCTATATACCTGTGTGAATCCACGAAATAACAATGGCTCCTAGGACAGAGTCACTGAACCGAAGAAGAAACGTCCCGGCTCGGCAAATGGAGAGCATTGCTTCCGCCTGCTGTCGACTCAAAAACCCATGAATCCAACTGAAAGGTAGAAAAGTTCAACGGAAACTTTAACCAAAGTCTTTGCATTATTATATTGATCGTGATTTTAGGCATTGCTTTAGAAATATAGAAAATATAATATTTTAGCTCATTTAAAAAATATACTGTAACTGAGTTTACCCATCCTTCCATGGGCCCTCAAAATACTCATTGGTTAATTTTAAGCAGGCATAGAACCATTCCCAAAATGTAAAGTTTCTTGGAGTTAGAGTCTCTTTACAAAATTGAGACCATGTGAAAAAATCATGTTTTTGAAAATTTCTATTTGAATATGCTTTCTCTCCAAGAAATTGTAGATTATGCTCGGTCAGACCTCGACCATTCATGCTTTCAAATTTAGTACTGAGAGCCTGTGCAACGAGGGTCCAGGGTGCTTGATGAGGAACTTCAAAGGGCATTCTCCCCTGCTCTCCAAATGCGTTGTCCCATGTGATTGTAGCCCATGCTTTAGGTTCTTGATTAGTGTGAACCACGACGACGATAGGGAGGGAACAAACCCAGATCTGGTAACATCCGTAAAAAGCTCATTATTTCATCATCATGCATAAGGTCAAAGGTTATTAGATTTAAAAGTGTGCACATACGGAACACACAAATTATTCAAAAATAAAAATGAAAGCAAGAACCATTTTAAAAAGTTACATTAAATTCAAGTTGCTTTTCTCCAAGACTGAACTGACATTGAAAATATAAGCACATTTTTTCGTCCATTACAGAGTCATCCTTAGACTTTTCAGTTCGTTGAATGCTTTCCAGCATCATATTTCTACAGTTAAAAAAACATGAATAATTTTGGTGGAATTCCCTATTCACGAAAAGTCCGCACATTTTTGGTGAATCACTGAAAATTACCCAAAATGAGCTGTCAACTGATGTTTCTCGTTATACTTCATAGTTCCTATGTTATTAGCGATCTTGGCTTTGGTCCCTTCAGCTGTGTCGCAAAAACCCTTCTTATGCAAATTCTTGGTCTGTGCTTCAGAAATAAGAGCAACTTTAACTTGGGGAGGGTTAAGATACAGATTAAGGGGACCCCCAACGAGAAGTCTCACAGTTGATTCGAATCCCTTCTTCTTTCGTACCACTTGTTTTGGTTGCCTCACAATAATGAATGTGTTTGTGACCAAAGAAATCAGGAGGCTAGTGATCTTAAATTTTGACAATGACACGAATATATAAACATAAAACCTGAGATATATTTTCCTATATTTTCTACTTGTGCAGGGTAAATTTAATGTTATTCAGTACCTTTTCTAAGAAGAATGAAAACCGATTCACAGAACCATTAGTAGTTCGGAAGTGAGGCAATGAACAAAATGGCTCAGTGCTTTGAAGACGCTCAACTTCCTTAAGATGGTTCCGAGTTTTCCAAATTAACTCTGCCAAGCCCTCACACCAAGTCTGGAGTTTTTGTAGATTATTACTCAAGGCGACTTTATTATTTGACAATTTTTGTTCATTCTTCCAACGGACTAACTCTTCCTCCAAAACTTTTGCCTGAATAAATGACAACTCTGTAATGGTTTCTCCAATCGTCTCTTGTAAGTCATTCACTAAACGTGCCATTATAGGCATCTGTAACGGAATTTTATAACATATGTATAAGAAAATAGTAATAATTGACAAACCAAAAGTTTTTCCTATTTTCAGTGTTAATTTAGACAGGATTATAATTATATATTTGCAATGGAAATTTGTTATTTTACAATTTGTGTCTGCCAGCTTTTACACGCATCTCTTCGAGAAGTATAAATTTGGATAGTCTCTTGAGTCTGTGGTGCGATAGGCTCCAAACTCTCCTTTAAGCTCTTGATCGATTCTAAAAATTAAATTACAGTTTGAAGTGTACAAATATTTTACAAAGAACTTCGTTAGACAATTTATTGCTTTTCGTTTGAATAAAATAATCTTGCTCCGTCTATATGTATCTTAAGCCCATAAACAGTGCCTAACCATTAACATTTTTACATTTAAATAAAGTGCTGAGGTGACTATAGTCATAGTACATATCGTCTGTGAAGAACCGAAATGACCCATATCCAATTTAAGCTAGAATTAAAATGAGCTATGTCATAAAAACAAAATGAGAAACATGCGTAAAATGTTAATTACGAGTTTTTGAAAAATGTAAAATGTCCTATTTACATGTTTTTGAAAAGGTGCAAAATGCTCTAATTCCATATTTTTGGAATGGTGCAAAATGTTCTAATTCCAGGTCTTCGAAAAGGTAGAAAATGTTCTAATTCCATGTTTTTGTAAAGGTGCAAAATGTTCTATTTAAATGCTCTCAAGACATATTTGAATATTTTTGTAGATAGTTGATATAGTTGTTGCTAAAAATGGATATGGGTCATTTTGGTTCTTCACAGACGATATCTAACTGACAATTCTTAAAAGATAAATTACGTGAAAAAATATCGTTGACAGTTTACCTTCCATCTCTTGTATAGAAATGCCAGTAGCTACATATTTTTCCTTCCCTTGTCCTAACTGCGATAAAATATTTTCCATAGTAGTTGTTTGTTGTTTGAGTTGTTTTATCTTTTCATTGATTTCTTCGCCGTCATCCGGCAATGAATTTAATCCCGCTGATGATTGTTCTTGACTACCGGTTTGTTGTTGTTTTACAAGATAGGTTTCGATGGCTAAACAGTTTCGAAGGTTTGTAAAAAGTTCCACGGAATTATTCGGAAATCTGAAAATGATTTGAACCCATTTATCATAATTATATTATAGGGTGCAAGCAAGTAAGAAACTCATCGAAGATAGCCCATAATCATTGCTATAATACTATAATATAACAATGAAATATGTTCACATTACTGATTTAGATTTATACAATGCAACAAAACATTAAGTACAAATTTATCACAATTAACTTTAAACTATGTAATTATAAAACTATGATAATTAGAACGTAATCACAATCTAAAATATATCAATTGTAAATCGTGTGTATGGTATACTGTGTCTTCGGGCAAATGCTATAGCAGCATCAGTGAAATAAAGTTTCTTTCTCTCTCTTATCCCATACCTATACATACTTACATTCCCCAATAGTATCCTTACCTATGGCGAAAATTCCTAGCGGCATTCATGAGTGGTATGCGAATTAAGAAAGGATCGATGTTTACCATAGCTTGAGCCTACATCCCACGTCAAAAATACAAACGTATTAATTATGTTGCTAACTAAGTATAAACGCTGAACTGTTAATTAAGATTGTTCCCAAAGTTAATTATAACTAGATAACACACGGAATTTAAATTGTTTGTAAGTACCTATATACATACAAGTATTGTTGTAGTTTACCTGCGCTTCCAATTTATTGATAAGCTCCAGAACAATAGTTCTAATAAACTGATGATGAGCGTTGTTCTCCGGATTAACATTAGCAGCAGTGCTATATAAAATATCATTAAGTATCGCGAATTACACAAATTATTTGTTTTACAGGTTTTACATATCGTCTGTGAAAAACCAAAATGACCCATATCCAATTTAATGTGTTTTATGTTTTATGTAAAAACAAACATGAGAAACATGTGTAAATTGTTAATTAAGAGTTTTTGAAAAGCGTAAAATGTTCTATTTACATGTTTTTGTAGAGTGCAAAATGTTCTATTTACATGTTTTTGAAAAGTTCAAAATTTTCTAATTCCATGTTTTTGAAAAGTTCAAAATTTTCTAATTCCATGTTTTTGAAAAGTTCAAAATTTTCTAATTCCATGTTTTTGAAAAGTGCAAAATGTTCTATAATATGTTTTTGAAAAGTTCAAATTTTCTAATTCCATTTTTTTGAAAAGTGTAAAATGTTCTATTTAAATGGTTTCAAGACATGTTTCAATATTTTTGTAGATAGTGGATACAGTTTTTAGCTACAAATGGATATGGGTATTTTTGATTCTTCACAGATGATATATAAAATTTGACTAAATTTTCTTACCATAAAATTTTCTCCTCTATCCAGTCCGCCAGAGTGGACCGGACTTCTATTGGAAAATGTTCGCCGTATTGAGAGCGCACTTGGTGAATTCCGGCTTCCCCTAATTGTTGAACTTTAGCCCATAACGCCATGTTATTGGTTTGCCTATGGGTTTAAAATATTAGTTTCGAGTATTTTCTGTAATAATAATAACATATTAAAGTGTATTTTGGAAATTGTCTGCACACCTTTTCAAATAATGCTGAAATAAAGACTTTAATAACTGTAAAAGTAAAAATGTACTTACTAATATCCGCGTGCCAATAACTGGTGTGCTTCGCTGGAGAGATGTGTTTACTAACTGCTAGTATAAAACTTGTTTCACTACTGAAGAGATAATTATTATGAATGTGTTTAATATATTTTTCACCCTTCCTATAGCAGCACTTCCTCAGAATGTGTGTCCATGTGCGTTTTATATTGAACATTGCATGTATCCAGTTTGAAAGGTTAAATTGTATAGGTCCGTATTTTTGAGTTTTGCATCTTCGTTACTTCAGAGTTGTTTCAGTAGTAGAATTATTGTGATTGTGAACGTAGTGTATAAAGCTTAATACAGTCTACGTTAAGAATGTAATAAGCCATATATATGGCGTTAACTCTTAATCATAATTTAAGTACAGTGTTAAAGTGGACATGACAACATTTATCTCTTACTCTTCTCGCCTGACATGTTGTTTTTAGAGTCTATATAATATGTAAGCATGTAATATAGTTCTTCTAAGAATTCTACTGATAACTTATTCTGTCTGGCAGATTATAAAAGTCGAAGTTTATATTCAGGGCCGGACAAAGGAATTGCTTTTATGCAGCAATTTGTTTCCATACAAAAACCACCATTTTGATTTTATTGACAGTTTTCTCTGGTTAAGCAAAATGTTGTATTTACATATTTTAGAAAAGTTTAAAATGTTCTTTTTACTTGATTCAGAAGAGTGCAAAATGTTCATGTTACATGTTTTAAGAAAAGTGGAAAATTTTTTATTTTTGTTTTTGAAAATAATTAAATTGTGTGTGTGTAAAATAATTTATTTCCATGTTTTTGAAAAGTCAAAATATTCTTTTTTACATATTTTTAAAAACTGCAAAATGTTCCATTTATATGTTTTTTGAATATTCAGGCAGCGGCAGCGGGGGCTGCCTGCGCTGGCCACATTATCCGGCCCTGTTCATATTATGTGATGAGAACTATATTTTGCACGAACATAATTTTTAGCCACTCTGTATAAGTGTATTTTGCGTAGTATTTACCACACCATCATCACCATCTAATCGTAAGTAGTCAATTTAGCGAGTGGTTTGCTATGTCTTGCATTTTTATATATGAATGAAGATAAGAAGAGCTCGCGTTCCAAGGAATTGAAATCTAAAAGGTATGCTAAAGCATATTGATTTTATTTATATACACATCCACGAGATTTGCATTCATTTCAAATTTATGTGTAGGTACATGTGGTGTATATAATTAAACTTTTATATTTATATTTTTCGAAAAAGGGGAACTTGTTTGTAAAATTATATAATACAACAACATATTTTTATGCTTATTAGTCCGTTAGAAATAATTGCAGGGATTAAATTTTTAACTGCAATAAACACTTGGTATTCCTTAGTTAGGTTAGGTCGTACTTTGTTGTTGGAAAATTCTATATAACTGTACTATTGAATAACAAATTAATAATGTATATACGTAACATAGTATGTTATGGGCGATGCCGTTAAAACATATAATTAATATCTATATATATATACTCAATATGATTACTTGACATCGGAAAATAAACTTTACTGCATGTTGATAAAATTACTTGCTAAACTGTTTCTTAGTAAGCCAATGACCTAACCACAGCTTTTGATAGGATTTTCAAGAATGGTGCATCTTCCACGAACTATGCATGTAATCGGATTTATGACCGTCGCATAATTGCGTGTCTATCAGTAATCAATATGAATAGCTAGTTATTTTATACCATTACAAAGTATGTGTGTAAAATAGAAACTCTATCCCGTTTTTCCTTTTCAATAATTTGTCTCTTTGCTGTGCATGATCCTCTTGAAAATGTGGATTAGATTTCGAACCACATCAAATTTTTGAATTTTTAAGAGCTCCTAATTTCATTACAAAATTTAATTACAAGAATACAAGATTCCCGACAGTACGTAAGTGTATATTATGCAATGTAAAATGTGATGCACATAAAAATATTAATATGAAATAGATCAAGATGCATGCCGCATAAATATGCGTATAAATATAAAATTATAAGCCTATACTAATTATGTTATAACATGCATGCGTATCAAAATGTATATTTCAGTACAGGTACAAATAATTGAATGTGTTTATTGAACTGTTCAGTAAGTAGTCCGGGCAATGGTTGTTAGTGTAATTATTCTAATTATTTGCCCACCCGGGTGTGGCACATTGACTGTGTACACGTACACATAACCGAGTGGCATTATGAATACTTCTGATGAAAAATGATTTACTGAATGCTAATAAAAATTCGCCATAACTCCATAGCTCTTTCCTTCAGAGTGTACTATAGGAAAATAATTTCAGCAAGAGATTCCGTATTCCAATAAGCATAGCAATAAGAAAATTCAAAATTTACAATGAAAAATAAAGTTTCGGAATTTCCAATAATTAAACTCAACCATCATCAACATCAAAGTAAAACGTCTTTCACAGGAAGGCGTTTTCCGACTCTGCTGAAGTTTCTTAATGTCGCTGGTACATGTCCTTTAACGTTTTCAATGAAGAAAAACAAGTATGAATTTGTTTGGCTGTCATTGCCCACGCTGATTACAGCCATTGCCTCTGCTTGGTTCTTGTCCATGTGGCTCGTTTATTTTATCGGGTTTTCTTTAGCAATCCCAGGGATTAATGAAGGGTGAGGACAACTACATACCCATCAGACTTAATATGAACTGTACATATATGAATTTTACACTTTCTAAACTAAAACATTATTATAACAATAATTTTTTGAAATGTATAGCTGGACCAAATGGAAATTATCATTTTCCAAAGGAATCCGAGAGGATCAAAATTTGAGTCCTACTGCAGCCAATTTCGTTTTTTATAGCCTCCAATGTCTAATTATCATGCTACCCTTGTCTAAAATATACGATATAATTGTTGGTTGGGTGAAATCTGGTGAGCTAGGCGAATTTCTGAATAATTGGCATAGTTTTCATTCGGAGTTTAACCGTATCTTCCGGCCTCCGTTTGATATGGACAATGAACTTAATTTGTGCCATACAAAAAATACTGAAGGACACTCTCGTATTAGTACTAGTCGTTTCAGCTGCAAGAGAGTTTTACGATATTTTGAAATTAATTTTAAATCGTCAGACACTTTCATGTGTATTTATGTTGGTATACCCTTCGTGGTAGCCTTACTTCTTTCAATTATAACTACTATTAGACAGCTTGATAGTTTATCATTATCAATTTGTTTAATTTATGAGTACATGATTACAGTTAGCATCATGATCAGCCTTGGTTTTGTAGAGGTGCTGGAGGATGCTAAGAATATGTTGATGTACTGGGATACTGCAGATGCATTTAAAATGGTAACTAAAAATTCAAAATTTGCTATCAGTTTTTAATAGATTTTCAGATCAGTTGACAATTATAAAAAGATTTTAATAACTATAATCTAACAGATTCGATCCGGAATCCGGATGACCACTAATGAAAAATATCAAAACCGGAACCGAAAAATAACAGATAACCAAGTAGAAAATTGGCGTAGCATTATTGTGTTCGTTCGCGGACAGTGTGAGCTTTTGTCCAGGTATCAGAAACCAAGTCAACTGCATTATTTTGTAGAGTGCACTGCCCTCTTAACAGTGTGCACTTTCTTGGTTTTAACCGTTTCATGGAAAGATGAACGAACCCTGGGTCTTGTAATTAACTGGGGAATGTTGAGCTTACTTCAGTTTGTAAGATTGTTTTTCAAAGCTACCGTAGCGGAAATGCCAACTTATCAGGTTTGGACACAACAATTTAAATTTAGTTTTACCTGTATGCGTTAGTTATTAAGATAGGGTGAAAACGATCTTAATTAATTTTGAGATTTTTGAGACTCAGTAATATTTATATATAGGAAAACAAGCTAGCATTTGACTTGTCTTTATTGGACTCTGACAATGACCCAGCAACTCTGATACAACTTAAATTTACACACCAACTAATTAAAAACGATCCAGCTCGAGTTGCGTTTGGGAGCTATGTCGTGTTGAATAAGAGAATCCTGCTAACCGTATGAAAAATGTATAAAAATTCATATTATTATATATACATTGCGTAAGTTTGTATTAGTAACATATATTATTTGAATCTATTTGTGGTAGAACTAGTTCGATATCAGTTATTGAGACATTTGCGTGCAGCATTGTATAGCGGTTAATAATATCATTTTATATTACAGATCTTCAATCGAGTGGTGACGTATCTAATAGTTATCATGCAGTTTGTTCAACACTAGGAATGTATTTCTCAGAAGCTTTTGGGGATAGTGATTAGTTATTGAAACTTTTTAACTGTTATTTGTATGTATTGAGTATAGAGTTTTCAACTTTCCAAGTTATTTCACTCACTCTTTATACAATTTTATTGTATGATTTGAAGAACCCGCGATACAGTATTATACTGTACCGCATGGGCTTCGCATCGCTAATGTGTATTTATATAGATAGTTGCTCACTTACTGCAGACCTGATTGGACAGATAGATTACGCTGCGTCACCGCATGCCAATTTGTTTCCGGCGTAGCCGCGGACCGCTGGAAGGTTACATCGTAATAGCTGAGGGCTGTCAATTCCCTCCTCTAGCACGAATTCAACCAACCAGCTTCCCGGCCTGCCCCTGCACTGATAGAGAGAGTAAACAAGAGAAACGACTTGCAGAGGAACAAGTTAGAAACAGATGGAGAGAGGATAGGTATATACAAAGAGTACGTGGCTTGGCTACAGAGCAAATCCGTATTAAGGCACATATATCTCCGTCTCTTGCACAGGGCAACGGATAAACATACATACCACCAGTCCACTTATACCATCTCCCTACCCCAAACTGAATCCTCCTCGCTGCCTCCAAGCCCTGTCTCAACTTGATTACAATCCAAGTGTGGGGCAGACTCCCCCGACTCCGCAATCCAGTAGTCAAACCACTGGACCGCCAAGCCGGGATGAAACTTTTTAACTGTGATAAAATACATGTTGTAAGTTGTAGGTTTGCTATAATATTAATAAATCAGGTATTTTCTGACACAGCCCATAAGTCGAAGAAACAAATACAATTATTAACCGTAGTAGACATAGTTATAATAGGAGAAAGCAAATAAGGAATAGAAAAAAAAATCGTCACTTGACAAGGTATTGTTACAGTGACGACGAAATTAACGCGAAGTTTCAATCCATATAGGTAGCTTTTTGTGTTGTGTCGTTGCTAATAGTTAAACAGTTTTAGCTTTCTTAATAAAATCAAAATTTCGATAATACAAAATAATGTCATAATTATTTTTTATCATATTTTTTTTATAGTACTTCGCTTTTATTTAATGTAACATTTTAATGCTATAATAAATTAATATTAATTATTCATCTTCAGCTGACATACATGTTTTGAATGAATAAATTATTAGCCAATTAGTATTTATTTAAAAAAGATAAGCTCATTTAATTGATAATAAGCATATCAGTCGAATAACAAAATTCTACTTCTACGAAATTTTATTAAAACACATTGTAAATTCCTATTAAAATCAATAAAAAAAATATTTTGCATCCGTATACATACGTAATAACGTAATATATATATACGGTAATTATATTATGTATTTAAAAAGAACTGAGGCTACATTTGTTTCTGGAAAAGTAGTAAGTTATAAAGAATCAAAAATGATAGACTGTTAATGAACTTGAAAATTGATAGCATAAGAACCTTTCCATTCTGAATATGGCTTCTATAGAAGATATTCCAGACGAGGCAAGCAAATAAGGCTGACGAGAGTCAGTCTCACTATTTTCAATTTCTTTTAACCATTTTTGTTTCATAGCAGTGCAAATAAAGAACGCTTTACAAATTCCTCGTTTACTTTGACTTTGTATGTTTAGATAATTTCCCAAATCTTTCAAATCGGCCCGATTCAGTTACGTAAGAAAAGAAGAAAATGCTTAATGTTAGTTTCGAAAAAATGGGGGAAATTAGCAGATTCGTCTTTGGGCTTGGAAATATTTATTGGGGCCTCTCCATGGGAAGGGTGGGAATCATCTGTGGACATAGATCACGTAAATATAAATAGAATTCAGGATTTTGGAGTGTCCAACTGTCACATAGGAGAATTATTGGAAATAGATTGGGATACAAGATCTAGTTCGAATGGACTGTTTGGATTCATTTGGAACATGTTAGATAAGGTAAGGTAAGGTGAGTTAGTACGTTAATTCAATGAAATTAATAATCATTCATCATCATCATTAATTATATTAAAGAAATCACGATTATTTAATATCACTCAATTTATTTAATAAATTCTCTTGCATGTGATTTTATTTTTAGAATGCTACTCACTTCTCCACCCTTCCCAAAATTCAAGCATCCACATCTGCTCTCAAAGTTCCGCTTCAGTGGTCTGATTCGAAACGATTATTTTCAAAGCCTCATCACCCCTGCCACAACCTATCATCTGAGACATCTTCAATTCAATCATTCAGCTATTATCCTTTTAGAATCCAAATCCTTGGAAAAATTAGATCTTGAAAATTTAAATTATCTGGAAGTCATGGCTGACTTTACATATTTATTTCGAAATCTACAAGAGCTGGCCGTGGACGATACAATGATCGTAGATAACATTCTGGCCCTTCTTCAAAACCGTTTTCCGAAGTTAAAAGCTTGTAAGCTGTACATCCCCTTCACTTCAGCCCGAGAAATGGAAATTAGCAAGATCATTTTTAGTTTCCTCAACCGTCACGGAGCTCATCTGCGCAGTTTGGAGATTTGCTATTTTCTCATGCTGGCGGAAGATGGGGACGAGGACCCACCAACCACAGGGGATGATGACCTATCTTTAACCCAGCAGGGAAATATTGAAATTGATCAGCTAGTTAGTGGCACTCTAGATCAGCTCCAGCTCCGTGTGGCAATCCTCCATTTAGACTCTGAGAAACTTCGTTGTTTTAACCACTGGTCAAAGCTCCTTTCAAGGCAGAGAGAGCTAGAGTACTTCCATGCTGTTAGTGAGCGTCAGATATTTTCACCATCTTTAATTACTCAACTTTCTAATACACTTCGAGTTATGAAAGCAACAGTGAGTATTCGAGGTGAGCAAGGTCAGTCCACTCCATTGGACTGCTCAATATTTTCAAACTGTTCAAAACTAACACATTTTACAATCAAAGGAATATTTGAAGAGTACGTCTTGATGAGAACCTCACCTGGACTAATTAACTCTGAGTATTTACCTCAGACAATCCAACATATTGATTTGACAAGAATTCCAGTGTTGAGTTCAGAATTGAGAATTATTTTACTCAATTTTAATCAGCTACGACATTTTGCTGGGAAATATTTGGGGAGAAGTGGGGGGATGGGTGTGACGGTGGAGCTGTTGAAAGAAGTTATTCAAACAAGGCAGTTGGAATGGTTTCTTTTGGATGGCTCCGTCAATGGAGATTTTCCGGAGCATGGACTAAGTAATGGAAATCCAATTAGACCCTTGTTTTTAATATCAGATAACGATTATATTTGTGCCAAGTTGGAAAGTGATGGGTACTATGTGAATGCTTCACCCTTTGAGGAATTACTTGCTAATTTGAGGATCTCTCCTATTCACTTAAATTCCGAAACGGACAACACAAACTAAAAACTAAAAGTGAGTTATTGGGTCGGGATCAAAATTACGCCTTGGAACTAAGCACACATTCAACATTTCCCTTCTCAATGTGCTATAGGTTGACTTGCAAAGAACCATCAACTATCGCTGGCTGATCAAATTTTCTAAATAATAATAATTATGTATATTGTGTAGCATAATAATCAATTTGCTTGCAATCAGTTGTTTTTTGTATTCCTGTGTAGTGCAACTACAAATAACAAACTTAACTTCGAACTTTTAGGCTAATTAACCAGGTACAGGCCGGAGGTACAACTAATTATGTCATTGTGATTTACAGTTTGCAAATTTTCTGAGGCACGAAAGTGATGGAATATACAATAAAAAATAAAATTAATTTCTGCGCGGCTTTATAACAATGTTGGATACGCTCTTTTAGAAATAGAAATATTCCACATCTTAGTTTTGAACTACGCACACTTTGAAACAACATGAAAAATAAAATAAGGAGTTTAGATGGAGTAAGCGATCTCGCCAAAGAAGCGAAAGCTAGTACCACTAAAGTGAATTTGGCGGGGTCTTTCAGATTGCTTATTAAGTGTCTCAATGTCTTTGCTACGTGCCCTTTATCATACCGAACCGAAAATAAAATGTATGAGTTTAAGTGGCTATCTCGGTCCGGGTTAGTTACCATGGTTTCCTCATTGTGGTTTGTTTCTACGTGGACGTTTGATTTTCTTGAGTTTGGTGCCGGCATTCGGGTTCCAATTCTTAACAATAGGTAACCAATGCAATGGCCATAATAAGGTCTCTTTAAGTCATTAAATGTTTAGTAATAACTAATGTAGAATTAATTACGTAGTAAACATAGTCCTTGGAACTTGAGGCAAACGTAATTCCCATCTTTAAATTGTGAAATAACTATTTATTTGCTACTGTCGTTCGTTAAAAAATAGTTAATTGCATACTAGGAATGTACTTACATACTTGCATTAGATAGGTGTAGGTCAGAGTCAGGATACTAAAGGCATTAGAGATTAAAGCATTAGCATTGTCACCATTGCATTGTATGAATACAGAAGTTCCCTGACGTCATCGGTAATATTATGTTTTCGTTCTTTGTTAACCCAAAGCTTCAGCTGGCAGCAAGTGGCATTAAAAGGAGTCAAAGATGATGCAAAATTAGCTGGGAAGGCTTCAGATGCAGTTTTCCTGTGCTTTAAAATTCTCATGATGGCTCTACCCATGTCGCAAATCTACCAAGTTTTTGCTGGTTGGATTAAATGCCGTCAGCTGGCAGAGTTTCTAAACAACTGGAAACAATTTCATGTGGAATTTGATAAGGTGTTCCCCCTATATCAGTTTATGCTGAATGATAAGTATCAAGTTTGCAGGGGGACAAGAATTTCTGTCTTTCTTCAAGAAATTAAAGAATTGCGACATGCCAATGCTTTTTTCATTGCTTATATCAGTGTCCCTGCAATAACTGTGGCTATAATAACGTCAAATATCGACAAGTGGACTCTATGGACTTTCACATATGATTCAGCGTTTCAAATTACCACACTGGTAGGCTTAGTGGCCACAGATGTCTTTGAAGACGTGAAGAATATGATGATGTGTAAAAATGTTGCAGATGCTTTTAAAATGGTACTATTTTAAAAATAATGAATTTACATAATATATATGTATACATAATATAGTGTAGCTTAACGCACTTTGTTGGCGGATAAAATTTGGATTGACTTTTTCTGAGTTATTTTGAAATTTGGAGATTCGATCTGGAATTGCACTCTCGATAAAATTTGACCAAAGAGTTGGGGAAGAAAATATTAGGAATTGGCGTAATCTCGTTATATTCGTTAGAGAACAGTGTCAACTTCTGGGTAAACATCAGGAACTAAGTCAGCTGTACTATATTGTTAATTGTATTCTGCAACTAACATGTTGTTCCTACGTTGTTATGACTGTGTCTTGGAAAGACCCACGAACTTTTGTCTTGGCTGCTTCTTGGGGGTCATACAGTATACTTCAGTTTATTCGATTGTTTTTTAAAGCTACTTTTGCAGAAATGCCTGCAACTGAGGTAAGTACATATTATATGGAAATGGAAATATGAACTTTTAATACAATTTTATGAAGCTGAAAATATTTTAATTTTTTTACGGTACAAAAATCCGATTCCCTTATGTTATATCAATTTGGCTCTCAGGAAAACAAAATTGCTTTTGATTTGTCTTTATTGAAAGCTGGAAACAATGACCCGGGTATTGTTCATCAGGTGAGTCAATGTTTTATTATTGCCATAACGATGCGATGGCGGATACATACAATTATTTTATTAAGTAAGTTTCCATGAAGTATAAACGTTGGCAAATGCTGCAATAATCTATTATCTTATCAGATCAAATTTACTCACGAAGTAATAACCAACAATCCATCCCACATTACTTTTGGAAACTATGCGGTAACAGGCGATAAAAGGCTCCTTTTCAATGTAACGTATATTTAATAAAGCCAATAATATATACTGTTTATGTACTTGTTACTTTAAAATAGTTTTTAACTATAATAAAATAATAAAACGTACACAAATACAAGATTTGTTTCGATTATCACGCCTGTAAAGCTTATTTTAGAGGTCAATTTGCTTTCAATTTGATTTTTCCTTCCAGGTTTTGAATCAAGTTGTCACATATCTGATTGTGATTTTGCAATTCGTTCAACGATAGTCACGACAGATTCGCTCTGTGGATTTTTCTAACCAAATTTAGACATTTCTGGATGTTTCTTATGCTGTTCCAGCCATACGTAAATGGAGCATATTTTGATTGGGCAGAATGTGTTGCGAATAAAATAATTATTATGTAATAAATTAAACGATTTTAAAACAACCTGCTGTAGCATTGGGTGAAACTGAATTGTGATGTGAGCTCTAATAAATATTGAAAACTGTCATGAAAAAAATTTCTGTCAGCTACACTGTTGTACAATTTCGAAGGTAAATCAATCTTTAATTGAAGTGACGGAAAATAAATAAACTCCTTGCATTGTTCGCATTATATGCACATACGAAAACAATTATTATACTGAGGCCATATCCCACTTAAGATATTTTGAAAAAATAAACAAGATACCTATACCTACCTACGTATATTTACTTGAAGTGCATAACGCCTTGACAAAACGCATTAAACTATAGAAACACAGTTAATGCATCCTGTTAGTGTTTCGTCACATAATTAAATAGTTTTTCCCGAAACTGAAGAACATGGGAAGCAATTCTATTTAGTGTAAAATTATATTTGACTTGGAGTTTCCTATACTTTCGTAAGCAACAATCTGCGATTTTAAAATAAATACACCTGCTTACCTACCTACCTACCTACCTACCTATTATGCAGAACTTGCTGCATGAACAAAATTGTTGCCCTTGCGTAAAAAACATTAGATGAGATCAAGCTCCATTGACTATAAATGGTTAACTATAATTTGTAATTTAGTATGTACATTAAAATTGAAGTGTAAAAACTAAACGCATTTTTAAAAAACTCCCCACAAAAAAAATAGTGATAAGGACCGCGATAGGAATCGATTTTTTACAAATAATTATTTGTCCATCCCCATCACATAATGTCTACCATCTATATAGTCTATACCTACCCGTCTATATCTATTATACTAACCTATAGTCGGGACAACCGAGACTGATATCTGGCAAGGATAAAGCTGCCGTTTGTTTGCATGCAAAATTTATCCTTGCCAGATATCAGTCTCGGTTGACCCTACAATACCATCAGCTCTTTAGTGTTATATGAGGTATACCTATAATTTTATATGAATGGCATATCATTATAAAATACAAGTCTATCTGATAAAAATAAATCAAAACAAACAACAAGTCCACTGCATGTCGTCCCTGAATGATTGATAATTTTATTGTTGATCTTTTACGTATTTTAAATGTTTGCTGAAAACCATTTAACAAGCGTCATCTTTTTAATTAAGAGGACATACGCAATACAATGAGGAAAGTTTAAAAACAAAAACAAGGAAAACTTGTTTCAAAAGTCACCTTCACTTCAAATCTTTTATCAGTGGTCAGGTACTATCACAAATAGTATATAGTTATGGTGTGAACTATCTTTCGTATACAAGGGTAGTTCCAAACCATATTATTTACATATTATATATATATAGCTTTTATTGAAGCCAGACAACTATGTATTCGAGCTCAATTGACCTTTCGTAAAAATACAAATAATTAAAAAGTTTCGCTCGATTTATAAGGGCAGAAAAAGCTATGTGCTTCATTAGTTTTATATCGTCGTCAAACAGTGGAAGACCGAAGCAAAATTAGCAGAACATTATTATCTCGTAATTTCCCTTGTAAACCCTTGTAACTACTGCTAATTATTACCCCGTCATTAATATTTCACTATCCACAAGCTACACAATGGGACTTCCACCAGAGAAAGAAGCAGCTGACAAAATCCCCGTGTTGGACATAAGTAAATTGTGCAGTTTAACTCTTAGTGGGTTTGACATCAACGATAAAAATGCGGAAATCCGACAAATTGCTGACGATTTCAGGGATGCTCTACATGACACAGGATTTGTGTACTTGGTCAACCATGGAATCCAGAAGGAAACTGTAAGGGGTTAAAAAATATGATTTAAATATTAGTTTGACGTATTAAATTCCAATGTGTATCATGCTATAAAAATACAGTAGCATAATACGTCAGTTATTTTTAAATCAATAATTAGTGTAAAATTAACTTTCCAGATTTCGAACGCATTTATCGAGAGCAAGATGTTCTTTGATTTGCCGATGGAACAAAAAATGAAATATTTGAAATGTAAAGAAACTGCTGACACAAATTTTCATGGATATATCTCACCTGGTCATGAAGTGTAAGATAAAATAATTAATGATTATTTTCTTTTTTTTAATATTAATTATTAACCAGCATTGATATCATTGTAATAATGTACTGTGTATTTATCTCATAGTTTAAAGAAGGATGGTCTCACGGAACGTATTCAAGTCGAAAAGAAGGAAGCATTTGATATCTTTCTCCCAATGCATAGAAAGTACCCAACAGAAGAAGCGCCGACTTTTCAGGGAGTTATGGAGTCCATGGAAGATGCTTGTAAGGAGCTTGACACAAAACTACTAAAGCTCCTTGCAATTTCCGTCGGACTAGACGATACAGATTTTTTTCTGAAGAAGACCACGCATCTTAAGGATCCTAACAATGCGCCCACGAGGACCGTTTTCCGGACCATTTTCTATCCACCCATCCCCATTGACGTAAGTGAGAGGGACAACAACGGCAACGGTGTAAAATCAGAAGGACAAGATGAGAATACAAAAGTTGGGTACGTAGGATGTAATGAACACACGGACTGGGATTTGTTGACGCTACTCTTCCAGGACTCTGTCGGTGGCCTTGAGGTATGATTTAAAAAAAATGAAGAACCAAAATGACCCATATCCATTTGTAGCTAAAACCAATATCCACTATCTACAAAAATATTGAAACAGGTCTTGAAAGCATTTTAATAGAACATTTTGCAATTTTCAAAAACATGTAAATAGAACGTTTTACACTTTTCAAAAACTTGTAAATAGACAATTTTACGCTTTTCAAAAATATGTAAATAGACCATTTTACACTTTTCAAAAACATGTAAATAGACAATTTTACACTCTTCAAAAACATGTAATTAGAACATTTTACACTTTTCAAAAACTTGTAAATAGAACATTTTACGCGTTTCAAAAACATGTAAATAGACCATTTTACACTTTTCAAAAACATGTAATTAGAAAATTTTACACTTTTCAAAAACATGTAAATAGACCATTTTAAACTTTTCAAAACATATCATTAGAACATTTTACACTTTTCAAAAACTTGTAAATAGAACATTTTACGCGTTTCAAAAACATGTAAATAGACCATTTTACACTTTTCAAAAACATGTAATTAGAAAATTTTACACTTTTCAAAAACATGTAAATAGACCATTTTAAACTTTTCAAAACATATCATTAGAACATTTTACACTTTTCAAAAAATCTTAATATTAATATTTGATTTTTATGACATAGCTCGATTTGATTCTAGCTTAAATTGGATATGGTTCATTTTAGTTCTTCACAGACGGTATGTATATAATCGCATATCGGAGTTAAAGCCCTAACTTCTAGCCATATTCTTATATTAATTAATTATCTACCTATGTTATGTTGGTTTGCAGATAAAAACAAAAGACGGACGGTGGATTCCAGCCAAACCGATACCTAATGCAATCGTGGTCAATACTGGAGACTTGCTTGAAGCGTGGACTGGAGGATATTTCAAAGCGACGGTACACGATCACGATTAATGAAATAAAATTAAAATAGAGGAATTTTTATAGTATAACAATTTACTACTGTGGACTGTTTTTGGTGTATATTATAGAAAATATAAAAATTAATGCAGATTAATTTCAATAATTTATTTTTTGTAGCCCCATCGAGTTCGCGTATATCAAACTGAAGACCAGCTTAACGTTGCAGACACAGAAGAAGGCGACGGCACTCGGAAGTCCAGAGGTCGTCAGTCCATTGCATATTTTCTCTTCCCAGATGATGACGCCCTCGTGTTACCCGTACCAAGCGACCTTATCCAACAAAATTGTGGGCAGGAATTCCTTGAGAGTGAACCCTTTACATCTTATGATCATTTCTCAAAAAAGGCAAAGGAAGCATATGCCCAATATTGATCATTGATGAGTTTGAGTTATAATATGATTTATGAGTATAACTATCATTTTACATTTGAAAAATTATTTTCATTATTTTCCCAAACTAATTCAGTGAAAATTTTGAAGGGCAAAGTTACGAAATATTAGTAGTAGTCTTATCGTTAGTTACAAACGAAATCACAATAATTAGAGTCAAAGTTTATATACGTTTTTAAAAATGTGTATGTATGTGTATCTGTTATTTTAATCGTAAAATTCTATATAAATAAAAGTGAATGAAGAATTTAAAATTATACAGTGTTGCATTTAATACTTAATCAATTCAATTTAATCAACTTCAAAATCCAGCTCAATAAGTTGTCTGCAATTCCCATTTATGTCCACAGCTTGGTCAACTGGACAAACCTCATCGGGTGGGACTAGGGACAGAGTTTTGGCTCCCCATTTTTTGGGAACAGTGCACACAATATTAAATTTCTTTCCTTTTTCATTTGAGAAAGAAATTACTTGACCAGGAGGACACTCCGGGGACGGCTCATGTAGTTCTTCACATTCACTTTTGAAGGAGACAAATTCACGAACAGCGTACTCCACGTGGTACGTGAAGTACAAACACGGATTAATCTCGCAGGCTGGCTTCCCATTCTTAACTACGAGCCATTTAGCAGATGAACAGGGGCCCTATGTGCCAATTTCAGAATTTAAATTACCTTTTGAAAACATTATTATAGACAAGTACAAAATAACAATAAGTTCAAAATAAAATAATTTTTATACAATAAAATATACATATAATTTAACAATAACGTAATAGAATTATTTATTAGTCACAAAATGGGAATAATATTATTTACCGGGGTGTACAATTCATAGCACTGATTAAATCTCATATGATAAATTAAAAATCTCTTTCTGCTTTTAGATTTATTATTTCCACAAATACATCTTCCTATATTTTTGTCTTCCAGTGAAGGAACGATTATCATATTATTCCCACAAGGACCCCTTTGCAAGCGTTTGTAGCACCGCCTATCTTTCTCCCACTGGATTTCGCCCGTGTTACACCTTTCGAATTATATAAAGGCATTATTTATTACACAATTTTTCATTTTTTTCTGCAATTTTTGAAAAGAATGTTATACATATACCAACTTCAATTAATTGTTAGACATGAATCTACTAATCTCGTTGATTGTCGATCTTAAATGTTACAGCTATACAAACCTGGAATTGGTGCCGGGAGGATAATAAAAAGTTGAAGTTAATCCAGTTTCAACGCTTGATGTAGGAGGAGGAAGATAAGTACAATTACAATGCGGTGTCACAAACAAAATTAGTAGTGAGGGAAAAACAAGAATTTTTAAATAAATTATGCTTAAGGCTCGAAATTGAATTCTAAGGATCATCACTTATTATTATTAAGGTCGTTGTTCGTAGGTAGGTGTAGTATGGGTTTCACAATTTTTCTACTGTAGTGTGTCACTCTTCAATCCTTTGTGTGTGAAGTTTTAAGGACAAATAACGATTTATTAGCAGCTCAAGAATGGGATTAAATTTTGTAAAAATATTGTGGTCAAAATCCTTCCTAAAAAGTGGCAACTTTTGTTAGTTTTTAGTTAAAAGACGAATGGATCGGGATGCGAATAAAAGTGAGCACGAGTGTGGGAGGGTATTAAAAAAATGACACGAGTGGTCGGTCCAGTGGTCGTCAGACAATTTTTTAAATATGTTTATCATCAGCCTGATGATAAACACTTCTTGTCTTAGGTTAGTAAGGTGCTAATTAGGGT
This sequence comes from Dicyrtomina minuta, assembly GCA_949802685.1. Lineage (NCBI taxonomy): Eukaryota > Metazoa > Arthropoda > Collembola > Symphypleona > Dicyrtomidae > Dicyrtomina > Dicyrtomina minuta. The sequence goes on from OX461808.1 coordinate 51,813,616, forward strand.
ATACTGACATTATCCTCCTGGACATTATCCCCCCAGGACATTTTCCTCCCAAATCGTACCGAGGACATTTTCCTCCCAGCATCAAAAACACAAAACCAAAATGACCGAGTGTTCCTTTACGGAAAATTTGTCCTAATATATGGAGAAAATGGAGAAAATCTATGAATACACAAATTTTCCGTAAAGGAACACTCGGTCATTTTGGTTTTGTGTTTTTGATGCTGGGAGGAAAATGTCCTCGGTACGATTTGGGAGGAAAATGTCCTCGGTACGATTTGGGAGGAAAATATCCTGGGGGGATTATGTCCTGGGGGGATAATGTCCGGGGGGGATTATGTCCTGGGGGGATAATGCCCGGGGGGATTATGTCCTGGGGGGATAATGTCCAGGAGGATAATGTCCTACAACCGCTAATTAGTCATGCTGTGAATAACAAATAGTTTTCATAAGTATAATATAATGATTTAGAGTTTTACTTTTCTCAAAAGGGAAAGGAAAATCACAGCAGAACAATAATTAATAATAACGAGATAATTATTGGAAAACATTTGTATTTTTACACTGCTATCTCAATGCAAACTTATTCACAGAGATTCTCTAACTCTATTTAATTAGGATTTAAGTAGTATACCGTAAATCCTCGAATAAGCGCCCTGCCCTGGAGCTTATTACACTTTTTGGAGGGGCAGCCATGCGTTTTATTTGTGACCCAGCGTTTATTAGTGCCCGGCGCTTATTTAATTTTTTAAAGTTTACGGCAAAAATATGAAACTAATTTATACATAATTATACTTAAAGCCACAGCGTATAGTTTAGTTTTTACTGAATTTTTGTTATAATAGAGATTACTTATACCCAAACTGTGGTCCTCGGCTATGATTCACCAATTTTAAATGCTCTGCAATACCTATACTAAGCGTAGGAGTTATTTAAATCTCCGCACATGTTTCAGACCCGGCGCTTATTTTAGCTCCCGGTGTTTATTGCTTTTTTTAGACTGAAAGCCAGGCACTTATTTGAGATCCGGCGCTTATTTGCACCCCAGCGCTTATTCGAGGATTTACGGTATTTGTAATCATCAGTGCAGTGGTGTGAAAAATCCGAAATAGGAATATTTTGACCTACTTTTAAAGGCGATGCCACACGCCAAGGCAAAATATCTGGTAAAATCTAGTTCAATTTGACACAATATATTATAATTATTTATGTTCACTATAATTTTGGCCGCTCTATGTGTATATATGTACATGTCATATTCCAAAGTTCCAAAGGCAATTTACGCTGCATTAAATACGCCTTTTCGGCTTATGGCTGTTGTGAGAAAACCCGGTTTTGGACTATGACTATGAGATATATAAACCCCTGTATTAACATTATAGCTAGCACATCTAAACTAATGATTAAGGTAAATAAATATAATCATCTTTATATTTTTATTTCCTGCATTATCCTCAGAACCGCATAATCCATAATCATCAGGATGATGGATCAGGATCAATCTTGAAATTTGCATGCATACACTAATCGAAACAATAAACAGTATGATAATATGTGAATATTTAAAAAACAAACTTGGATTAAACAGTACTTAATCAATAACTTGGTATGGATATGAATACTACATCATCTTTTTAGCAAACATTATCGATTTTTTCCTAAAGCATGATTAGTACAATAATACCAACCTGCAAACAAATATCATGGTCATGCTATACAATAAAAATTGTCTAATAATTGCCTACAAAATAGACATTAAATACTTCTCCAGGCTTCTCGAGTCTTCGTTAATGATGCAGACAAGAATTAAAAATTAATACTTCCCGTGCATTGTAAACAATGAAACCTGCAGTATATTGCTGGGGTCGGGAAAGTTGAGTAAGCCTAATAGTATAATAATAACTTTCTAAAGAGAGTGCCTAAAATTAATTAAAATGAGATACAGCTGGAGTAGAGTTAAGCGTTATTATGATCTTTTATTGCTAGCCCTGGCGATCTAAAATAAGACAATTAATCTACCGCCTGCCATACTGACATTAATATCGGATGCAAAACCTACGCATTTGACGCCCTTTGTAAATACAGATATAAATGACGCAATTTCTAAAACTACTGAACTACTTAACCACGGAAATACATTAGCGCAATGGGATAATATAGTAACGAGCAAATATATACCATTTTCAATATGAGTATAGTATTTCACTTAAATATTAAAATCGCTGAAAAGCTGTGAATCCTATAAGGGATTGTCCATAAATGATGTCATCAAAATATTCCAATTTTAAGGACTCTATAATATGTCTCCGCTGTCATCAGCTTAATCATTGCGTAAATGGCTATCTTGAATGAATGTCACCAATATTCGGGTGGACCCATTTGGACCCCACAAATGACGTTACATATGCACTATCTCTATGCATAATATGTATGTAATGTATTTTAATTGGCGGTAGATTTTTTCCAAGCTTTGAATTCTACAATCTCTGGCGTATATACGATCATTAGATAATTTATTTGTGGCATTAAATAAAAAATCAAGAGCAGATTTTTACGCGGGTATTAGAACTAGAAAACCGGCAGGCGTTTATTGCTATTGTCGGAGAGCACTACTTACTCTACTTTCTTACTGCAGATATTTCCCCTCTTAATTTAACTAACCGTAACTCCAAAATTTATGGTTTCTAATTTGCAGAATACATAGGAAACAATATTATTTCCCTAAAAATTTTAAATCTGTGTTGTCTTTCAAGTTGTCTTACAATGTTTTTAAATAAACCACCAATCGAAATTAAATCTGAGCATGATAAAGTTGACGTAAGCGCTTACCCCTTACAAAGACGAAGCAGCAGTGTTGTCCTAGACATCGGGTTTGAAACTGTTGAGCCACAAGTTGCTAGACAGTTTTGGGTGATTTTCCGTGTCTTACACGCATTCGGAAGCTCCCCAGTTCAAATTCAGTATGGAACTGGGAAAAATAGCGGGAAGATGTACAGTTTCAAACTATGTTCTCGATCGACCACTTTTACATTTTGTATGGCTTTGTTTTTTACAGCCTTGTGGATCAAGTTCATGATAGAACTTGGATTTAATCAGATATTTATTGGGGACAGGTAAACGGTAAACAGCACGAAGCGTTCGTGACTTCAAATATAGTGAACACAATTTAGTTTCCTTTAAAAACATATTGTGACAATTTAGAAAAATGCTAAAACCAAGTTCAATTTTTGTTTTGTGTAGTTTCAGGAGAAGCAAGGAGTACTTTTATGAGTTCACAAGAAGCAGAAGTTATGGGAACCCCATGGATGAAAATATACACTCTCATCTGGTCTCGCCGACCAACGCTGCCCGATTTCTAATGTTCGTTTTCCCTGTGGAACATGTGTTGGCCTTGGTATTTAGTTGGTGGGATTCCGCTTTGTTGACTACATTCTTGAACAATTGGCATTCCATCGAAATGAGCTATTTCACACTATTCTACCCTGATCAAGGCGCTCTGTCTGGAAATTATAATAACAATTGCAAAAACGAGCAGAATCCGAAGAATCCGAACATTCCGAAGTTATCAATGATCAACCTAACGAGTTGGAGGAACAAACGTCTCCTATTATATGCTGGCCTTCCCACCATTACATTCTGGCCATTGTATGTCAATTCTTCCGTTCACTATGACGACGTGGTTCAAATTTTAGTGGTTGTTTTTGGATCAATTCATTTCATCATATTCCCTTTGTTTGATGACATGAAAACGGTTTTTATGTACAAGGTTATGGCAGAAGCATTTCATCAGGCAGGATATAATTATTTACTTAGGCTACAATACTACTTCAAAATTATTAATGGATCTTGGTATAAGATAATCTGACGGTAATCAGTATATAGTGATAAGGTATGAATTATGAATTAAAACCTTTTTATTATAAACCTAAATAATTCCAGGTAAAATTGAAGCTGTCTCGGTCATTAAATGAAAATTCTGATCCTACTACTGACGGTGCTGAGTTCCTTAATCCGAAAAATTTAAGATCCTGCAGACATCTTCTGGAACTGATTCGAAGGCAATGCCGACTCCTAGGAAAGCTTCAAACCAAACAGGAACTAACCCAGCTTGCAGCCACCTTTGCAATCCTAACATTGGAAATTTACATCCTTTTTAATGGAGACCACAGTTACGAGAATGCTAATAAAGTGCTTTCGGTTATAACAGTCCTTACAGTATGGATTACGAACAGATTGTACCTCAAAGCTTCCATGGCTGACCGAATTACTGAGGAGGTAATAAAGGCAAACAACAGTACTTACAAAAAGACATTACTGGTTTACTAATTGGCTTTGACTAAGAATGATTATGTATTTACACTGATCTAGGAGAGGGAAATGGCGGAACTTATGGTTGTATCAGAATCGAATAGTTCAATTTTGGACCCGCTAGTTTCGGCCGAGGTAAAAAAAATTAAGAAATATGTACTGCTTAAAGGTAATACAATAGGGGATGTCATATTGTTTATTGTTAACTTTGTTGTAATAATTCATTTCAGGCGAAGTTTATTCACGATATGATACTACTTCATCCATCTGAAATAGTGTTGGGAAATTATCTCACATTTAATAAGAAACTCATTCTTACGGTAAGGAATTCCTTTTGCAAGTTAGAAATCTACATAAAATAAATATGTAGATAAGCTATTACAAATAATTGATAATATGCTTTTGAGACTAAAGATTAGAAATGATATTAATTTTCATCATAACATGATATCTTATGTAGGGTAGACATTATCTGTGATTCCAAAATTTTAACTATTGATTTATTTTTGCAGATATTCAGCCAAATAGTCATGTACATTATTGTTCTGATGCAGCTGACCAATAAATAAACACAACGATTTTATCTCTGTAATGGAAAACTTAATTTACAAAATTAGGATTTCATCAGAGCATAATCATTGTAAAATTAAATACATTTTTAAGGGGATGGACAATTACTGGTAAATAAATTAAATATTAAAATATAATTAAGTAAATCATTGCTCTGAACTATGGATTAATTATTAATTAGTATTATTTAGAGCAAAGTATTACAAGATGTGAGAGAGAAAGTAAATTGAAGTTTCTTAAGCTTATCTCTAGTCATTATGTAGTTTATTACGACACACAATTGAGCTTGCCCTAAAACACTAAAATCATTGTGTAATATATTTTAATAATTTCTTGGTCAATAAATTCGTATAATTAATTTTATTAGCATTTCCAACTTTGTTAACACAGATCCTGGGCTCTTCTAGGTGTGCAGTAATAAAGTCCACCTACTAATTTTAACTATGTATATGTAACAAAAGCTTAAATCAAATCTGATGGAAAAATCAGTTATCTGACATTAAGGGGGCGTATGCTGTGTTTGAGCAACCCCGCTCAAAAAATAATAAAATATGCAACATACGAGAAATAGGCCACTGTAGGGTGGAACTTATTTTCTTCCAGACGTGGTATAAATTCTGAACGGCGTCAAGGTTTAGTAATTCTTGGAAATACGGAATAAAGTATTTAATACAATTTTTTCATAATAAAATTTATATTCAACCTTCAAATTATAGAATATGTAATCAGATCTATTTTTTTAAATTCCGATTGTTGGTTGGAGGGATTTTACTCACACTGACTCAATGACTGACAGCGTTGAAAAGTGCAATACAAAGACAGCAAATTTAAATGAAGTAGTTCAACGCCGTGACGCCGTCTCATGAATTACTGCCGCTCCGAATTTTTCTGTCCTTGCCCCACCGCAACCCTTGAGCACAGGGTTTTGTGAGTGCCTCATTACCAACATAGGGACAAAATTTCGAACAAATAGAACGAAATTTTGGAAAAACCTACATTCAATATTTTTAAATTTTTAAGTAGGCCATACATTTGCCTAGGCACTCCAGAAGAGATATTTGGTATTTTCATTATCGTTTAGCTGCAATTAACCACCAAACATGGGAGGATTCTCGTTCCTCATATAATCGCTTGTTAATTTTGACCATTTTTAACATCAGTTAGTGACCAAAATAAATATAATTTTTGGGATTTCGCTTCCCAGTTGCCTAGATACGACATCAGAAAACATGGAAAAAAAGTTACAAAGTCATATCTATTGGTTTGATACTAGTTCTATTTGCGCAAAACACAGCATACGCGCCCTTAAGTAGCCTTCTTCTCGTCCGATTGTTTGGGATCTGTAAGTAATAATTAACTATATGAATAAAAGAATATATAAATAAACTAGTTTTAGATTGCGGTGTGCACAGGCTGAGTAGGCTTTAATATATTTAGTAATAAAATGCACTGACCTTCAAATATTTAAACTATATTTGCACCTTTGATTAAATTTTTGCGATCCGGTGCAAATAATTTAACAGTAGAAGTTAAAATAAATCGGCCTGCAAGGCCCACTGCGAGTACAATAGGCAGCATTAAAAAAATACACGAAATAATAATTGAAATAAATATTGATGTAACTTTGTTTTTGAAACCATGACCAATTCCTGTTTTCCCACTAAATGATTTTCTTATTGGCGTTTGAGTATACATTCTAATTTAATTATAACTCTTGTCTTATAGCGTCTCACTTTTACAAAGTAAAACTTTGATTTAAAAAAAAATTTCGAATCACCTTCTCTCACAAAGCAATACTAATGTCAATTTAAATATTTTGTTCGTGTTAGTTTCATATGAATCTTCCAATCGTATTCACATTATCAATTTAGCACTTGAAAATAGACATAAGTGTAGTTATTCTAATTTGAATTATAATATTCATAATGATAAAGATAAAATAAAAATGATACAGAAATAATCAAGATAATAATTTAATAAAGATTACTCAACTCAGCTCAATCAATAAAGCGTAAGTGCGGCAATTGGTAAAACATAAGTTATACGCATGCAAGTAGGTACCTACTTAGATAATTTTGATTTGCAACCCAGAATCAGAATTATTATTGTATTGTATTCTGTAAGGGAATTTAAAGTAGATAAAGTCTCGTCGTAAAACTGCATTGTGTAAATCATTCCAAACAACAATGGGAGCGATAAAAGAATTAAGTAGTACACCACGAAATTAAAAATAGCTTATACGCTTAAAGTGCATATTCTGCGCCGATATAAATACAACTCAAATAAAGCTGAACGAAACCTTGACGTGTATTTAATACGGTAGTTTGAATTAATCTTTTTTGAAGGGCATTTATATATCATCATAATAATAAAATTCAAATACCGCTCTTTCTGTCCCTTTCTGTCCGCCCTTTCTGTCCGGCCTTTCTGTCCGCTGTCTCCTACTATTGTCCAAGCACACAGTATCGTCCAGGCACCGCTGAATACCTTTAAATTAGCTAGGTGTTAGAATTATAAACAAGGAAATAACTTCAAACCAGCTAATAGCAATTTTAATACCTTGCCAGATGTAATTGCCATTTCGTTGAAAAATATTATAGATACACAAACTTGCAATATACCGTTTGATAGCAAATTAAATTTTGCATTAGGTGCATTTAAAGGGTGTGTCATTAGTGTTTAACATTGACTGTATGTTTAAAGAAACAAAACCAAATAAAGAATTTCTTAGCCGTTTAGTAATAAATATTGTTGAATTAGTGAATTAATCATGTCCATACAGTTTTTTTAACGTTTCTTAGATTGGCAAATGAAGTAAAATGTATAACGAGATATACTTTACACGTGCATTTTTAACCCTGATAAATTCCGTCCGCAGGACGGGCCGTACTATTTATTATATATTACAATATTACCTACTACATATATTATTAGGAACAAAATAATTAATTATAACTTTAAATGTAATAAAATCATTCCAGAAATTAATATTGTAATATTAAAATACAAACATATATTTACTAACACGGTTATGACGGAGTATGACGGTATTACAGGAAATGCAACGAAAGCAATTTTGCTCTACCATCCTAATACATTAGTTGGCGTGAAAGAATTGATTTAAGACAATCAGGTAGGTGACAACTTGCTCAAAAATCTACGCATAAAAAATTCAACAATTATATTGCCGTTTGACACTCAGTTTCGCCAGCTTATGTATTAGATGCTGTCTTTAACATTAAAAGCAGCAAATTGTATCATTTCAGTTTTTGAATTGTACTTATTACTGAAAATAAAAATAATATCCATACCTGAAGAAAAAGTTGCTTACTCAGTACCACATAATCCCCAAGATTAATGCATATTGGGTTTTTTCGCATCACTCGACAAGTGAACATCAACTGTAGTGAGTCAAAGGCTAAAACTTATTATACAGTAACAACCAACAAAAAAGTGCAGTACTTAATCCTAATTTTGACACTAATCCCCCCGATCAACTAATAATTCAGCACAAAATTAATTATAGAAAACACAACACACTATAGGAATGTTTTGATCTGAAACAGCAATAGTGCATTATTCTTGACAACTGACCTGTAGCAAAGTAGAATCACTGAGTGTTCCGTTTCTATTTCCACAGCTTTCCATAAGATAACTCGACAAATCTTCCTCCTGTGATATTAAATCAAACGAGTAATATCCACATGTCAACTGGCACTTTACATTAAAAAAACTATTGATAATACTAATCTGTAAGGATCGTAAGTATCATTCATAAATAACTTCATCAAATTATTCCCATTTTTAAGACCCCTATGACCCCCCTGGCATCAGCTTAAATCATTGCATAAATGGCTTTCTTTAACATGGGATGTTGTCAGTCTTGAAGCAGACCCATTGACCCTACCCATGACGTCATTTATGTACGATCTCTAATGCATAATTCCTAATAACTGAATAAAAAGTAAACGATGCCTTTGTCTTTAACACGTCGGCGAAGCATCAATTCAGACCATCTACATTCCCAGTTAAAAGCAAATCTGACCATCTCCATTCTGCGCTGTATGCTTTGTATGAATTTCCTGTCATTGCTTTAGTCGTATTCAATAAAAAACCGAGACGCATTAAATTTTTTTTTGTTTTTTTTTTGTTTTCAACAAACTGAATGAATTATAATCAACAAAACAAAGTTAGTTCTGTTTAATTCTTTCAGTAGTTTATTAATAAAAATAAAATCAATAATTTTGAAACTAATAAAATATTTATAAATTTTTATTTTGCTGCCATACAACGATCATTAATAATATAATATAATATTATTATTAGAAATAAAACTTCCTACCGTTATTACCAAAATACAAAACAATTTCATTTCAGTACTGGGGTGATACATTATATTATAATATATTTTAAGCTAGTGAACAAATAACCAATACCATCAAGCAGTAATGCCCTAAAATGGATATTTGATATTTCTCCATACCTCAGAGCAAGCCGTAAAAGAAGTATTTGGTACTGTGAGACACAAGGAAATTGAATATTTGATTACTGCTTGTTATTGTTGATGCTGCTGGTTTTTTCCTAGTTATCGGACATTCAAAATAAATGATAACAAAAAAAAAATAAAGTTGTACACAGACATGATCAATGAAAATGAAGCATGTAGCACCAGTGCCTATTGCTTTTTATTTTCTAGGCCAGCCGTCATGTAATAAATCATTATTGCATTATTAGTTTTTCCGCAGTTGAATGGAGCAACTTTCAGCATTTTTTCCAAGTTTTTTTTCTCTTCATCAAAAACCGCCGTTGTAAACACTTTAGCGTACTTTGTACACATTAGTGTACCTACCTACCTGTATTTCTAAGTACCTAGGTATTTAATACGTTGTCTTTGTCTGTTACGATGAAGCCGTTTAGGGGCGACACACAAATGACGTTAACCAAGTTGAGGGTGGGTCGCCTCGAATACTCAAGACCCAAACATAAATCAAGGATGCTATTTACACAATTTTTAGTTTTTAGATGCTGAGCTTTAGCTCATTGAGCATCTAATAAAATGGTTTTGTCTGTCCCCGTTTTGGTATGTCGTACGCTGCATGTCGCATTTTTGAACTGATCTTGACCAAATAACTTTTAATCACTCACAAATAGGATTTTTGCTTTGGAAATGATTTTTGAAACAAAGTCGAAAATACCGTCATTTTTCAAAAAACTGAAAATCACGGGCATTACTTCCTAGCTTTTCATTCCCACACGCACATCTCTCATACGGGAGTGTGCAGATCGGCTTTAATGCTATCCTTCCTCCGAGCTACTCTCTTTTCGGTTAGGTTAGGTATCCATGATATCCGGGGGGTCGGGTGAGGCGAAGCTCCCACAGGAAAGC